>CM073528.1:10111118-11427993 GCA_037074615.1 Leucaena leucocephala | reverse complement strand
TTTCTCATATAATTGAGATAAAGTTTAAACCTCAGTTAGTTAAGTTTAAACGATAGTTGAGATTAATAGAAAGAGATAACTTCTCACCTGATAGTGATCCTTGAGGATAGGGGAAACTTAAAAGTATGAATGACATAGAGATATGAGCCAAAGCCTTCCTTAGTTAGCTGAAAGGAAGCAGCTGACTCAATTATGGATTACAGTGAGGCCAAGTACACAGAAGTCCTTCAGGCTAGGTACATATAAGTCTTATAGGTGATGGGAAATGTTAAGATAGAATAAAACTAAATATGATCAGTAGTGATTAAGGGAAAGGTAGCCACAGATTATGAGACTCCCCTATCTAAGAAAAAGTAATGCTTGAGAATCAGACAAGACAGTTAGGGTTGAGTTTATACCCTGATAAGACACATTTGTATATGGTTTCTATGACATTTTTAAGAGCTTTATAACAATTTTACCATCATTTTAAGCCTTAAATTGTTCTTTTGTGGAAATACATGATTGTCCGTGGCAATGTGCTAATAAAAGGTTAAAATGGTAAATTAGGGTTGATCAAAGGGGTTTAAGGAAAATTAGGGTTCACGACTCAATCCATCGATTGAGGTTTTCTTTGAGATTTAGTGATTTCTAAACTCTAACTTTAAACGTGAGAGCAATGATAGATACATTTTCATCATCAAGAGTCTTTCATAGCATATTTCTCAACTAAACCAAGTCGTTTTCATTGTAAACAAAAATCTAACAAATATTTATCTTTCTGTACCCTACTTTTATCGCATCAATCTCTAAAAACCTTAAAACCATTTTATCCCTGCTCAGGTTTTTCATTGATTTTGCCATCAAATCTACTAGGTTTCCACATAAAAGGCTCCTTGAGAAGAACAATAGGGTTCTACCTTATACTATATTTTATTGGGTACAATAAAATTGATTTTGATGGATTAGATCACGACAATCGACCCCATCAATGGGGATATTGCCGGGGAGCCAAGTGATTGGTTGCCTAGTAATTGATTGTTAATTTCATTAGCTACCTGAGTTATTTTTATTGTTTTTGTTTGCATATTAATTTTTTTAGTAGTCTTTTAAAATTGTGTTGCATTCTGCACTTTTATGAGTTTCTACAAAATTAGTCTCTGTGATTGGGAGTCGCGACCTAAACTCACTTGCATCGCAATAATTACTCTATGTGACTTTAAGTTGTGACCAAACACCATTTGTGTTACAACCTGATTGCTCCCCCGTGAAATTTGACTACTCTGTGAAAACCAGTCGCGATATTTAAAATCTTCAGTAGCGACTACTTTTCTCTGTGATGTTGAGTCGTGACTAAAACACGCTTTACTTGCAACTATTGAAAATTTTCTGTTGTGCAACTTCTGTGACTGACTTTGATTGATTGCATTTATTATTCTCTATCTATTCTACATTGCATGCATAAAAGATCTGAACCATTAGTACCTTTTGGACATAAAATTGAGAGTAGACTTAGGAAACTAAAGGGAGAGTTTAGAGGATTTACAGAAGAAGAAGCAAAATCTAGTTCCTCCTCTAGTATTCCAGAGTCTGAAACTAAACTGAATATGAATGATATTAATCATAATGGGCCTAATGGGCATAGAGAAAATGAAATACCAATGAACCCAGAAGATAATAGAAGTGTGAGGGAAATTAATCATTCGCATGTGAATTATGATCCTTATGGTTTTTATACTAAAGAAGTTAATTTTGAGATTAAAGGAGCTTTGATTGCAGCCTTACCTAAATTTCATGGTTTTGCAGGAGAATGCCCACACAGACACTTATAAACCATGCATATGATCTGTTCGTCAATGAAACCTCCAATGACTGCATTGGACAATGTCTTAAGGAGGTGTTTTCATTTTACCTTAGAAGGGAAGGCTAAGGAATGGCTATATAATTTTGCCACCCATGTCTCTACTCTTATATGGGATGAGCTGAAGTCGATGTATCTTGAATAGTTTCTCCCAGCTTCAAAGACCACTCGAATGAAGGAGATCACTAATATTCTGCAATAAGATGGAGAATCTTTACATGAGTATTGGACGAGGTTTCTTAACCTGTTGGCTCGATGCCCTTACCACAACATGACCAAGGCTGATTTAATAGATATTTTCTCTAATGGTCTACTTCCTCATAATTAGGTTTCCTTAAATGCTGCAACAAATGGATCCTTGAGAGATAAGACTCCACAGGCTAATTGAGAGTTATTCTAGAAAATGGCCCATGAAGACCATCAGTCAGGGGATCTAAGGAGAATGGTCACATCTTCTGGTAATTCAAAAGAGATCTTAGCATAAATAGCGACTTTGGGAAATAGAATAGAGAAGAGGATGAATCTGATTGAAAGAGAGCTGTATTCCATAAAACAAGTTCATATAGTGGATACCTCACAACCTTTGGTTACAAGATATGAATCATACGGTTCTATGATGCATGCTACTAGCACATATGACTGACAATATAAAGAAGTGGCAACAATATATCAAGAGAAAGACAATCAATACTAGAAGAGAGACTCAACATATACAACCCTGGTTGGAGAGACCACCCAAACTTTAGGTGGGGTGATAGGCCAAATCAATTCGAAGGAGGTGGTGCTCCCTCAAGCAACTACCAAAATAATACAAGGCCCATAGTTCCAACTCACCCTATGACCTTATTAACATCAAGGCCAGATGAGACTTCTCAATTGTTAAAGAGTATGGTTGCATAGATGAATAACATGGATAGTAGAATGACCAATATAGACAACAAGCTCAAAGAGAATGACGGTCAATTCACCTCCATAGCTTCAATCCTTCAAAGTATGAAGAAGGATAATGCTTATGTGAATAGGAAACTTGAGGAGTTAAGTTCCAAGAATAAATATATCACAAGTCACTTAACTCAAGTCTCAAATACAATGAGTGACATTCAAGGAAAGAGCAGTGGCAGCATACCATCGAATACTGTCATCAATTTGAGGGGTCTTAATGCTATATCCCTCAGAAGTGGCAGAAAGGTGCATTTTAAGGAGAATGATGCACCAGGGCAGGATGTGGAAGAAGTTGAATTTGAGAAATAATCTCTGCCACAGGTACAAATTGGTAAATATAAAAGTACTAAAGAATGATAGCTTATGATGAAGAAACCAACCCAAGAGGAGGACTCACAAGCCCAAGTTGAGATACAAGAGCTAGAAGAAGAAGCAGCAACAGTACCAAGTCCAGCCTACAAAGGAAAGCAACATGAGGAGAAGCTAGAGTCGAGCAAGCAAGGAGCCTCTATGCACAAAGGTAAGGAGGTAAGTATAAAAGATCTCCTTTTTCCTAACTCTTACTTTGCTAGAAAGAAAAAAATTGACCCTGACTTTACAAAAGATGCTTATACTCTATTCAACAAGTTAGAAATAAATGTCCATTTGGTTGAGTTCCTCAAGATAAACCCTAAATATGCAAAATTGTTGAAAGAATTGTGTGCTGATAAAAAGAAGTTTAGGCCTCTTGAGAGAATCCAAGTGAGTGTTAATGTGTCATCACTATTTAAGGCTGAACTACTTATTAAGTGCGAAGACCCAGGATCCTACATAATCCCATGCACTATAGGAAATGTTCCTATTAAGGGAGCGTTACTAGATCTAAAGGCAGCCATTAATGTAATGCCTTAGTCAGTATATCAAACCTTAGGTATCAGGAATCCTAGAGACACAAGTGTGGTGCTCTAGTTAGCTGACAGGTCATTTAGGTACCCTAAGGGAATCCTTGAGGATATTCTAGTACAGGTCAAAGACTTAGTGATCCCAGCTGATTTTTATATTTTTGACATGTATAATGAGTTAGTAAATGATAGCACCCTGATCTTAGGCTGACCTTTCCTCCAAACTTCTAAGACCATCATTAGTATGAAGCATAGTTCCATTACAATGGAAGTTAGAGAGCATGTGGTAACCTTCAACATGAATGAAGCAATGAAATTTTCTCTTGATAATTATACTTTTACTACTTTGAATGCAATTGATTATGCTATTGAAGAGAGTAGGGATGAACATGAACTGAGTTTACATGATAATGATAGAGATAATGTTCTTGTAAAAGGTTTGTTGAGTGATCTTGTAGGATCCCAAGATGTTATGGAACCTGGAAGTACAATGATTAAAGAAGGGTCAAATTCTTGTGACCAAAGGTCACGACAAAATGGCCTCCTTACTGGGACTAAAAATCAACTTGAGATCCACTATGAAGCTGAGTTGCGACCAAATAGCATTATGGTTATGACACAAAACTCTAGTGATGACATGTCGTGACATGAAGATGAAGATATCGCGACAAAACATCAACCTACTGAGGGGGAGCCTTTCTGTGACACTAAGTCGCGACCAAAGAGCCCGCAGGTCGCTACAACAACTTCCAGAGACACACCCTATCAACTGGAGTCATGATGAGAAGTTGAAAAGTCGCGACCAGAAATGCAAGACGCAAGTAGGAAACTTTAAACTCCTCAAATTCCAGACCCCACTGTTTTGGTTAAAGGGCCAATACATTCTAACTCTTCTCACCATCATTCTCATTCCAAAATTACATCTCATACCTTAAGGCTTTTAAATGATTTAATATCTAATAATAAAGGTATGGAAAAGAATGATCCTAAGTATGTTGCAGTCACAGACCAACCTCAGCTTGGTGCAACACTTGGGGAAGCAGATGATAAATTGGGAGAGCTACACATGATAGAGAAGAGCAACTGCAGGGAATATACAAAGGAGGCTAAGGAAATATTTCCTAAGTCTGTTGATGTGACATGCCAACCACAGTTAGGTAAGTTCAAGTTTAAACACGGAGAATTCGAGATAGGCTTGGTCGAATCTCAGTATAAGATGTGCAATTGTGGAATGCTGAAGTAGAGAGAGGGAAATAGGGAAAACCTTCCAATCTTATAGCTATCTCTCAAATTTTTATGATTTCCCACCACTGCCTTGAGGCCAGGTTATCCATTTCCTATCTCTTACCTTTACGAATTCATATGTGCTTGACATGTTAGTTTGGTGATTGGAAAGGGATGACCCAGTAGAAGTAGTAGTCCATTGTTCTACTTGATGTTTCTATAGGATAGTTTCATTTTTATATTTATTCCTATTTATTCTAGGTGTCTTTCTATTTTGAACAGCAACCCGTTAATATCCATGTATCGCTTACTCATTGATTGTTCTCTATGGAACCTACACACCCATATGCATGATTTTAGCTTACCCATCTTATCATCTTTGCCTTACTAGTATTGCTTTGCATAACCTGAATATGATTATGTGCTGAATTGTTAATTTGCATTGAGTGATTAGGCTACTTGCTTCTTACAGCTACATTTGATTGGCTTTGCAAAGTGATTGTGACCTTTTCTGCTTTAGTTCTATTGACAGTGAGGACATTGTCAAGTTTAAGTATGGGGGAGATGTTTTTGCTTTTGTGCTACTCAATGGATCCCCGCTTTAAACTTTGTTGATAACTGGAAAGGTTTTAACATGAAAAATTATTTTGAAAATTTGACAATTATCACTCTATAGTCTCCATGAAATATGGTTTCGACATAGTGGCTTTTAGGTCTCGACCTATAATGAAACTTTGGACTTCATATGCACTCTGTGACCTACGATCGTGACCTATGTACATAGTGGTTGCGACAAAAACTCCCTGTTGATTTGAGTCACAACATGAGTATATACATGGTCACGACTATTCCTCTCTATGTGTTTGCGTCACGAAAGATATATTATGTGGACGTAACTAAATGTTTTAAAAGTCCTAAGCATACACCCCTACGATAAGTGGTTATGACCGTCACTATTTTACGTCGCGACCAATGTTTGAAAAATGTCTAATTACCTTCTCTTTGCCTTGTGTAAAGCTGTATAGAAGGATCCCTTTTGAACTACTGAGATTCTTTCACAAATGATTCATTGTTCCCTTATTTCAAAATCTTTTTAGCTCCTAGAAATGACTGCCACACTTGAATTTTTTGGAAGATGTTGGAAATTGAATTTGAAAACAACTAAGCTTTTACTGTTACATTGGATTATCACATTGTTCTAAGTGATTACTTTGAAACTTGTAAATCATCATTTAGAGGGTTTTCAGTTGTAATAAGTGTTTTAATACCTAGTGAATGATGAACATTGTTTAAGACTTTAGCTTATCAGCAATCTAGATCAAAACCTTTGTTGGAAGGATTCTCGGCCTTAAATTCTATATTGAGTGATTATTCAATTGGTTTATATTCTTTAGAACTTGTCTTCGCTCTGAGTTTAGAATTACTTGCGCATTTATAAATTGAACATGATAGAGGCATTCTTTCTAAACCTTTTTATCCCAAACACAAGCCCACTACATATTACATCCTTAGTCACCCTCTTGAGACCATCACTTTTTCTTTTCATCATTCCTATATAAAGTCATATGTGCATAAACATAATCTTGAAATAAAATTTTAGTCATGTCAAAAATTCATTATGGTTGTGTTATTGTGCTACAGCTTCTGTGAATGAGGTGTCAAACAAAAGAAGAATAGAAAAGAAACATATTGCACTGAAAAAAAGAGAGAAAGTGCAAGAAAAAGAAAACAAAAAGAAAAGAGAAGAGGGCACCATTATCAACTCTTATTAGCATGATTGCCACAGCTACATCCTTGAAGACATGAATTCATGCTACATATTTATGTCGAATACATATAGTGCTTTCTATTCTTCATATTACATTCCATGTGGCCCACCTCCATCATTTCAACCTAAAAATACCTCTTGATTATTTGCATAAGTGTTATGTAGTTGCTGATATTTAGAGCCATTACAAGAATATGGTAGGGTGTTTTCCAATGTTTAAATCCATTGCTAAACGCTTAACCTTTTAGAGGATCGATTGCACTTATACAGTTGAAGTTGATTTCACTTAGTAGTTGATTACTTGGCATTGCTCACATTATCACCTTTGCATCACTTTCAAGAGATTTATAACAACTTTACCATCATTTTATGCCTTAAATTGTACTTTTATAGTAATACATGATTGTGCGTGGTAATGTGCTAATAAAAGGGAAAAGTGGTAAATTAACTATTTTAAACTGCATATATTATGTTATTTACTGATTTGGACTTTTACAGTAAGCTTTTATGTTGGGTTGCGGGTATTTTAGAAGAGAGCAAGAATCAGGAAAGAAATCACAAGTCAATGAAAGTGAAACTATGCTCCTGCATATTTTAGTCACGACCAAAGAGTCCGCTGGTCGCGACCTTGATTCTTCTGGAAGTCTCTCTGTGTTTATAGGTCATGACCAAAATATGGATCCGGTCACAACAAAAATGCAAAATCGCTGAAACTGTTCATTTTGAATTAGGTTATGCAGAAATAAAAGGGGAGGAAGGCTGGTTTTTGACCTGATTAGGCTAAGAAATAGTACTCTTACACTCTCTGATCACCTTCTCCACCTCTGCCATCATTCTACTCCTCTCCACAGATTTCTTCACCTCTCTACACCATCAATCTACCATCTTCCTATTGTTTCTTCATGGCATCTAATCTGAACAATGATTACGGTACAACAGGAGTCATGAGAGACCAAACCTTTATTCTCTTGGTGATGAATCAGATACGTTGAGCTTATGAACTCAAACGAGGAGTTTCTTCTATTTTAAATTGAATCTTCTCATCTTATGATTGCTGCTAGATCTAGGGTTTTTATCTTATGAGCAAGTTTTGAATATCGATTGATCATTCTCTTATTAGACTTATAATTGAATTCGGATGATTTGAACATTTGTTTTTAATAGAATATTTTATTTTTGATTTTAGGAGAGTGGGTTAATGTCAGCGATCGTTGTTAATTAATTCATTGCTTGAAATCTAGGGTTTTCAATCGACGACCTTTCGAGGGCATTTTTATCATCTAAATTTGATTTACACGCTAAGTGGTTTATGACAGTTCACGAATAGTTCTTAAACCATCTTTGATTAAGGGGTTTAAGGAATATTATGGTTCTAGACTTAATCGATCAATTAAGGTTTTCTTTGAGACTTAGTGATTTCTAAACTCCAATTTTAAACATGAGAGCAAGGATAGATACGTTTTCATCATTAAGAGTCTTTCATAGCATATTTCTCAACTAAACCAACTCGTTTTCATTGTAAACAAAAAACTAAAAAATATTTATCTTTCTATACCCTACTTTTACCGCATCAATCTCTAATAACCCCAAAACCATTTTATCCTTACTCAGGTTTTTCATTGATTTTGACATCCAATCTATTAGGTTTCCACATAAAAGGATCCTCAAGAAGAACGTTAGGGTTGTGCATTATACTATATTATATTGGGTGCAATAAACTTTATTTTGATGGATCAGACCATGACAATCTGACCTTATCATACCCTATACCCAACAGTAGAGTAATATGGCAACCTAATCTAAATGAATGAATATAGCCTAGTTAAGGTAATATGCCGGACATAATAGCTATCTTATATTCCTGAATTGATGAATAGGATCTTGGAGATAGTAAGATAGAGATAAATAGAGTTAATAATTTCTTAGGGATGATTAGAAAGATATGATAAGAGATAGATAATGAGACAGATAGATATGAGAAATTAGTATGATGAGAGATAAGTATATTCCTAATCATGTTAATAGCTACTTAGTTTTTTGGTTAAGTTGAGAAGCTCATGAGTAAAGGTTATAATGTATGAAAGTTATGACCATATAGTTTTTCTTAAGAATTGAGAACTAGTCCTCTGAATCAGAGTTGGTATTACTCCAAGTAGAGTAAGATAACCTATCAGTATAAACAGGGGATACAGTTAAGATGGAGTTGGCGTTGCTTTAATAGAATATATCCTACATTAAGAACAAAGAGAATACATCTAAGGTAAGGTAAGTGGAGTTGATTTTACCCAATAAAAGTATGATTGGCCAAGAATAAAGTTTATGGATAGAGCTTAACAAGGTATTAATCATGTAAGAAAGAATAGACTGGTATAAGTTCTCTCCCTCTAATTTTATGAACAAGAAGATTATTTTACAGTTGACATTATAGATAGATAGAAAGGCTCCCTTTTGTAGGGATAAAATATTTGAATGTTATGTTACAGATGAAATAGCAAGTGAGAGTTTTTACTCCTTGTATGAGATAACAGGCATTATGTCTCATATCCTAATTTTTAGGCCTAGAAGGACAGTATATAGCCTGAAATAGGTAGGCTACTAGGCCCCTTTGATCAGAAGTCCCAGAAGTATACAGATGATGTTTAGGGACTAAATTACAAATAATGAAAGTTCAGGGAATAAATTGTAAATAGTGAAAGTTCCTGGGGGTAAATATATAAATAAGTTAAAGACTTCATAAGAGTCTCCTGGGAATAGAAAGAGAAAAAAGGATAGTTAAAGGCCTAAGGCTGAGATAAAGACCTCAGAGAGATTATTTACGATATTAAGCCTAAGCAAGGGTAAAATGGTCATTTTGAAAAGAAGAAGGACTAAAATAAAAAATCTAAAAGTTCCATGGTAAAAACAAAATGAAAGTAGATACCAGTTATAGGCCATCAACTATAATTATGAAATTTTGAGGGATTAAAGTATAATTTTCAAAAGTTCAGGGGCAAAATGGTAATTTTGAAAAGTTGAGCTAGAAAAGGCCTACAACTACCCGTAAATGCTACAGTCCCAAATTTTACCAGTAAATAGAGAATGATAATTAGACCCAAGGAAGGTCCAATAATGGCATCATGCAACAACCCAATAAGACCCAAAATGGTAATTTTGAAAAGTTGAGCCAGAAAAGGCCTACAACTACCTGTAAATGCTACAGTCCCAAATTTTACCAGTAAATAGAGAATGATAATTAGACCCAAGGAAGGTCTAATAATGGCTAATTTATGAATTTATGAAAAAGAAAAGAAAAGAAATTAAGGAAGTTGCAAGAGAAAGATTAGGGTTTGTATATGATGGGCCCCACATGAGCAGCACACATGGCGTCAAAGCAAGGAGGAAGAGAAAATTTTAACATGTTATCTTATGTCAAATTTGGCTTCTAGGGTAAGCCAAGATCAAGAGCAAATATGAGCTATTAGATCAAATAGTGTACAAAGTGATCTTGGCCATTAATTTCCATGCCTTAAAGTTTATAAATATCTCACCTTAAGCTACCCAAAACTGTGGCATGAGGAACCCTTGGGGAGGTGCTGCTCAAATGGAAACTCAAGCCAAGATAAGAAAGATTCAAGGCACCAAAGTTCAAGCTAGTTAGGGATTAAGGTAAGCAATCTATTCTAGCTTTTTTTCCTTTAATTTGGGGGTTTAAACTTAGGGTTTTTATGGAAGAAAGTTGAGCTTGACCTAGGGTATATATGCTGTCCAAAACCCTAGATGAAAGAAGAAAGAAGTATTTAAAGTTGGAGCTATGTAATTAATGCTTAAACAAGCTAGTTAGATGATTGGTTCTTGAATCAAGTTTATATTCTTGACTTTGTCATAGAAGATACCTTTAGGTATGCACTATTCATGATAGAGGGAGATGGAATTACCATGATATAATGTTTCCATTGAATTTATATGATGATTTTGTGTAGGATTGGATATGTTTTGAACCTTGAAAGCATTGGAATTCAAAGTTATAATTTTTATAAGTCCTCTTTGTACTGTTCACATGCATGAACAGTGATTGGAATTTCATGATTTTGATGCATCCAATGGTTTAAAAAGAAAATTTGTGTGGGATAAAGTAGAGAAACAAGTATTGGAAGCATTGGAATCAAAATGAGAATTTTTGGAAATAAATAGGACATATTTTGGTTCTGTCTAGAACAATATGTAGCTACTAGAATTTGGGAATTATGAGTTCATAAATGGATTTAGAAGGCCAAATTGTGTAAGGTAAGGTCAAGACATCAATTGATTCAAAGGCCAATGTTCAAGGAAAGTTAGATTGTAATGAATGGATGATAATGTGATGTTAGGATTTGAATGGTGTGCTCAAAGAGGGCAGCCACATATCAAGGAGAAATAAGAAGCAAGAGGCAAAGATAAAGTAAAGGAAAGTCAAGAATATAATGTAGTGAACTTACCTACTTTATGCTTATGTTGCTTGGGTGTTTTATGCGATATTTACTTACTTTGATTATGTGAAGCATGTACGATTAAGTAATGCTCTATTTCTTTTTATGCTATGGCCATATGTTATAATTAAGAGACATGGAATCATGTAAGATATCATTATGTAAGCATGATCATTAAGTGTACATGTATTAACATCAAGCATGTAGTTCCATACATGGAATGGTGTCCGTTTGCTACTGAGATTTCCTGATAAACTCACCCCTTCCATGTATCCCAATCCCAACAGGTTTATAAATGATAAAAGAAGATGAAGAAGTTAGGGATTGAATAATGTAAGGGTTATATGATGAATGTATGAATTGTTGTATGTAATGATGTTATATGACAAGTTTGAGCAACAATGTTCATGATGTAACAAAAAATAGTAAATGATAGAATAAATGTATGAAAATTTATAGACATTTGTTTAACATATCAAGCTTTGTTTTGACACCAAGTACACCTTATTTCGATATATATACAAAGAGAACAAATTTTTCAAAATTGGGACCAGAATATGTTTTTAGAATTGTTAACCAAATGAACAATAAACTTTAACTTCAGAGTTAACTCAATTGACTGGTCAATTGGTTCAAGAAATTATTTTTTCACTTAATGTTCAAGATGTTAGCTTCGTGTATCTTTTTGAACCACTTCATTTTGATTTTTCTATAATTAATTATGATTTTTTGAAATTCATTATCGAATATAGAAATACCTTATAAACATTTATTCGTTAGAGTGAAATTCCAGATTTAGCCAATGGACTTCAAAGGTCATGTAAGTGGTTCTAAATACTACCAAATAGTCTATAAGACATACAAAAGTAAGGATGTTCCATTGTGTCATCTCTTAAAATATGCTAAAGCTCCAAATGTTAAAGCAGTGCAAGCTCCACGTGATAGAATTATGCAAGCTCCAAGTGTTAGAGTTGTGCATATTAAGGAAATGAATGTTTGAGCTCTGATGTTAGAGCTATGCATTCATGAGCAAGTATGTAGTCCTGTAACATGTTGGCTAGGCATTATGCATGTTAGAGTATATGCTCTTACTTAGCAGTAAAGTAGAGAAAAGAATAGTCGTATAAGTCATCTCGCTATACTAATTATAATTGTTAGAGATGGTGAGAGCAGCTGCTAGAGTTAGAAAACCCCTAAGACTTCTAATATAAATTGAGTAAAGTGTAATATGAGGCCTAAGCCAAACCTAAAATGATAGATAGTGAAACATCCTACTTTTCACCTCTCAGAGTACGTATTCGGAAGCATATTTGAATAGCGAAACCATTACTTTACCCCAAAAATTAAAATTTTAAAACTTACTTCTCAAGTACTGTTTATTATAAAATTTCCAGATTGATAGTCTAATTTTAAAAATTCATAACGAATTCTAGAAAAATCGTATGGAGGTGATCCAAATTTTAAATTGAAGCTCTTTCATATCTATTTAAGGAAAAAAAATATAAATATGGACATTTACCTTGCCAATCGATACAGTTAAATCGTTACTTTTTACTGTTCATATGGCAAATTTTGGGGATTCCAGATTTAGTCGCTTAACTTTGGAAATTCATTTCTCTTGATATGCACATAAAAATGAGGCATGTTACCTATGAATTTAAATCTATAGATGTGTTCTAATTTTTCAAAACTTTCTATATTAATTCCTACATTTGCTAGGTCAAACTGGAGTCAAAGTAAAATTCCTTCATCTTCTTTTTTTAAATGTCCATAAATTAATCTAGCATTCCTAAACCATCAAATAAGCTTCCCATAACTTCACATACATCATGTACATATGCCATAATTATTTCATACATTTTCATCACATGAATAGACACTTTACATAACTCAGAATGTGTAAGGAATTGGAAGACACGCAATAGAAATTAACTTAAAATTTTTTCCATTTCATGCCAGGATCTACCATATGTGTTTAAGTAAAGTGGAAAGAAATATTACCCTCAGTATTCAGTCGCGACTTTCTCAACTTCTGGTTGCGATGTCCACAGCTTCTCTCCGTGGCTCGTGATCTCTTTTCGATCACAAAAAGTCGACAACTCAGGTCAGCTTCCTCTACTGGTATCCACACGAACAACATTCCGTCATATCCCAATTTTTAGGCCTTAAAGCCCAATATATAGCCTGAAAAAGGGATGCTACCAGACCCTATTAAGTAGAGGTCTCAATAAATAGAGAAAATTATGATGATCAGTTTGATGCAGCACAAAGTTTTGATATAAGGTCTCAAAAGATTTATATTAATTTTTGAAAAGAAGAAAAATTAATATAGTATTCTCTAGACCTCATAATCAAATGAAATGTGGCAGTAAATTCCTGTAATTAATATAAGAATTTCTAAAATTGACAGAGCTCAAAAAGGAATTCTGTAGAATTTACTACAGAATTTACAGTGGATTAAAAGACCCAATAAATAGGTTTCGGGGGAATTTCTCAGAAATTGAGCCCATGAAGATAGTGGATCATATAGAGGGTCCAAAATGGCACCTTATAGGCCCAATGATATTTTCAGATAAGTATGTGGGCTAGGGCTAATAAAGACCGAGAAAAATGAAGAATTACGAAAATGCCACTGAAGGTATGCCACTATGTTATGTCATTGAGTTAGAGTCAGACGAAGGGCATTATGATAATTTGACTAAGGTTAGATAGTTAAGAAAGGGTATCTGGATAGTTGACCAGGGTCAAGAGATACTCTGGTAAGGTATAAAAAGACAATAGTGCCCCTAGAAGTACTAAAGAGGAACTAAGGGCATTATGGTAATTTACTAAGGATGTTCCTTGGGAACCGAGCCACCAGAGTGCTTGGGTTTGGTTAGAAACCCAAGATGATATTTAAAGGCCCAAAAACGTAGCCCAAGAGTAAAGTGGGCCCAAGAGGCATTAAAATAATATTTTAGTGCTTTTTCAATAAAGGAAAGTGACCCGGTCCAAGATAGAACTGGGTAAAGTGATCTGGAATCATGAGAGGACATAAATGGGCCCACAATATGCCACATGGCATGATTATAGTAAAAGAGGAAAAGCAAATGACACATGGCATGATTAGAGAAAAAGGAGAAAAAGCAAGAGGACACGTGGCACGATCTCGGCCGTCCATTCAGGGAAAAGACTCTGGAACTCTCTAGAAAGGTTGAGTCAGCTGGTGAGGTGTCCCAAGGGCCCCACATTTTGCCACATATACCCTTGAGGTGTCCCTTGAGGTGTCCTAGATGATGTCATGAGCGGTGAGTCATCAGGGAGGGTGATGTCATCGTGATGATGCAGGCAAAGCTTCTTGAGGAAGTAAGCAATCTGAGCCATTCATCACGAATCAATCTGGACCATTCATTCCACCTCCTCTCACCTATAAATAGGCCACTCCCCTCCTATTCCAAGGCACACCACGGCCTAGCAAGGAAAAGGAAGATAAAGAAGAGAGAAAGAGAGAAAGAGAGAAGGAAAGAAAGAAAGGAAAGAAAGGAAGAAGTTCTGGTGGAGCCAGGAGCAGTCTAAGGACCCGAGGGACTGGGCAAAGCTTAGGAATGAGGTAAGAAAGTTATCTAGTCCCTGCTCTAATAAAGTAGAGGATTGCTCTTAATGGTTAGAATAGAGAAATATCTCTATTAATAAAGTTAGCTATAGATAGAAAGAAAGTTAGAGGAATGTCGGAGTAAGGATATTTTCCCTAGCTATGCATGAGTTAAATAGAGCTATACTGATAGAGTAATAATGAAGATATTATTATGCTATGTATAGATTCTAACCTATGGAAAGAATGAACCTTAGAGCAAAGGCTAAGAGCTAAAAGGAAAGCTACATGTCAGGTAGTGAACTAATCCTAAACTTGTATGCATTGAATGTTATGCTTGATGTGCTATGGCTTTGTTGAATTGTGTTGAACATGTGCTTATGTATGAAGCTCTGTTCCTATGATTACTTTGGCCAATTGTATTTCATATGTAACATGGAAGCATGCACATTAGACAATGTTAACTTTTTCACAAGCAAGCACAAGTATTCACATTAATGCATGCATTATTTAGTGCTGTTTACTACTGAGATTTCCCCAGAAATCTCACCCCTTCCATATCAATCCAATTACAGCAGGTCTTCTCAAGATGGAAGAGATAAAGATGCATGAAGAGATGTTAATTTCTTAGCATGATTGATATGTGATTCATGTATGTATAATTGCTGGAAATTGTCACTGTGAATAGTAACTCATGATGGAGGCAGTGATATTTGAGCTATAATTAAAAATAGTAAATGATTGAATAAATATATGATATTGTTCCAGTAAATAGTATACATTCCAAGCTTCGATTTGATATATAGTAAGTCTCATTTGGATGTCTACACATAAAGATATGATTTATCAAAGTTGGGACCAGAATACTGGAATCAAGGACAAGACGCTGGATGAACAGTGATTTCGGAACGTTGACCTGGTCAAGGCGTTGTCAATGAGTCATTTTTACCTGAAATATTATTATGTTAGATTCATGTATCAATTTGAAACACTCCATTCTAATTTTTATAGAATTAGTTATGATTTTTTGAAGTCAGGTCACTTCTCTGGAATTTGCACAGTGAACAATACTCGCCAGAGTAAAATTTCAGATTGAGTAATTTGACTTCAACAGCCTTGGAAGTGGTTCTAGATGCTACTGTTTGGTCCCTAAGACGTATGAAAATGAGGATGTTATACATTCCAATCACGAATGACGTGCTAGCGCCTTCTGTCCCTCCAGGACTTACTCAAGAATTTGTCATCTCCATCTCTATTTTGACAGTTTCTTATCTGCAAACCTTTTACGGATTCCCATTCACACTTTTTTTCTATCCCAACCATTGCTCCTAAATATCAGATATATAGGATGCTATGTGTGTTACCACATACTTAGATTTTTGGAATTAATCTTATATTAATTCTGAAATTAATACAATATCATATATTGTATAATTTGATAAGAAACTAATTAAATAAATAGTGTTTGTATTAAATCCGTCCCACAGATTTAATTCACCTATTTATTTAATTTAAAATAAAGATAAGATGGAATTACATTTGATTTATTCACATAAATTAAATTTGAGATATCATATCAATTTTAATTTCAAATTCAAACGTGATAGAGATTTAATTTTATCCTTATAAATTAAATCTTGTAAATATCTCTTTATATGATATATCA
Organism: Leucaena leucocephala; assembly: GCA_037074615.1. NCBI lineage: Eukaryota > Viridiplantae > Streptophyta > Magnoliopsida > Fabales > Fabaceae > Leucaena > Leucaena leucocephala. The sequence goes on along the minus strand of CM073528.1, from coordinate 11,411,656 downwards.
TATCAATTTGAATTTCAAATTCAAACGTGATAGTGATTTAATTTATCCTTATAAATTAAATTTTGTAAATATCTATTATATATAATATATATATATATACGAATTTATATATATACAAATATAAATATAAATAAATATATACATCCACCCTGGATCATTCATTGAATCTGGACATGTCTTAGATTCAATGAATCTGGATATCATAGCTCGTGTTGGGCTATTTTGTGTGCGACCCTGTAGGCCCATATGAAGTTGACAGTGGGCCATTTACTATACTGACTCACAAGTCACAATCGGTATCTTGCAAGATATCACGACTACCCAAATCATATGAGGATCAATGAACGATGTAACCTTTTATACAACAATATCATGTCCCTTTTGTCACACGATATTTTGGTCATGGATAAGGCATGGAGAATGTCATCCTCCTATTCCTGACTGTTACTTTCTTGATCCCTGAGTAGTCTGACTATAGAAATGGAACTACCTTTCCATTACAGTATGTCCATACATTTCTCAGACTCACCCATCCAGGGGCCAGTAATATCTCTCTACGAATGTGAGGGATAAATTCCATCTTGACTATTCACATTCCTCCGCACGGAAAACCACTAAGCCTGAACATAGTCTTTATGATCACTCAGTCAAAAGTGACTTTTGACTAGGTCAAAGTTGAGCATTTGTCATGTAGGAATACATGATGATCTCAGGTCAAAGGCTATAGTGACATGGTTTGTATATGAGAGAAACTTATGACTTAACCCATGCAGCTCTCTGATAGCGGGTCAGTCCAACACCTTGTACTCTTACATGTGCCTATGACTTTGATTTATATCTCTATACATCTTCAAAGTCATACTGGTCTTATTTCATCTCTGCTCCCGCATAGATGACCGATCAGGGACATTTAGGATAAGATCATGAGTTATCCAAGGATGGTCATCACAGTAAATATGCAAATAATATGACAACACAATTAATAAATTCATAAATCAACAATGTTCATAAGACAATGATTGGCCCCTAGGGCACAATTTCCAACAGCCTCCCACTTGCACTAGGTACAATCATTACTTTGACTAATTCCTATTGACCTAACATGACGCTCATGCTTTGCTTGCACAAGTAGCTTTGTTAGAGGATCAGCAACATTATGTTCTCCTGCTACTTTGCATATTTTTATATCACCTCTATCATTGATTTCTCTGATGAGATGAAATCGCCTGAGTATATGCTTGGTCTTTTGATGTGACATAGGCTCTTTAGCCTGTGCAATGGCACTGCTATTGTCATAGAGCAAAGTTATTGGATCTAAGATGGTAGGTATCACCTGTAGTTCTGTGATGAACTTTCTGATTCAAACGGCTTCCTTAGATGCATCAGATGCTACTATATACTCAGCTTCCATTGCAGAATCTGCTACAGTGCCTTGCTTAGGGCTCTTCCAGCTTACTGCTCTATTATTTTGGGAGGAATATATATCCAGACTATAATTTTGTCATCCTGGTCAGTTTGGAAACTCGCATCTGTGTAACCAGTTACACAGAGTTCATCATCCAATCCACCATAGACCAAAAATAAGTCCTTAGTCCTTCTGAAGTACTTAAGGATATTCTTGATAGCAGTCTAATGGCCCTCACCAGGGTCCTATTAATATCTGCTAGTCATACTTAAGGTAAACGAGACATCCGGTCGAGTACATAACATGGCATACATGATATATCCAATGGCTGAGGCATATGGAACTTTACTCATGCGACCTCGCTGATCAGATGTACTAGGACACAGATCTTTACTAAGGTGAATACCATGAGACATGGGTATGAAACCCCTCTTTGATTCGTACGTACTAAACCTATGCAGTATTTTGTCTATGTATGTACTCTGACTGAGTCCTAGAAGTCTTTTAGATCTATCTCTATATATCCTGATTCCTAGGATGTAGGTGGCTTCACCCAAGTCTTTTATCGAGAAAGACTTTCCTAACCAAGACTTGACAATTTGCAAGGTAGGAATGTCATTTCCAATAAGTAGGATGTCATCGACATAGAGTACCAAAAATACAATTGTGCTCCTACTAACCTTCTTATACACACAAGGTTCATCAATATTTTGAAGAAATCTAAACTCTTTGACTACTTCATCAAAACAATGATTCCAACTCCGAGAGGCTTGCTTCAGTCCATAAATGGACCTTTGAAGCATGCACACTTTACCAGAGTCCTCAGAACGCACAAACCCTTCAGGTTGTGTCATGTACACATCCTCAAGGAGCTTTCTATTAAGGAAGGCTGTCTTGATGTCCATCTGCCATATTTCATAGTCATAATATGCTTCTATGGCAAAGAGGATTCTGATCGATTTGGCCATTGCAACTGGGGAAAAGGTCTCATCATAGTCTATACCATGAGTTTGAGTAAATCCTTTTGCAACCAGTCGTGCCTTGAAGACATTTATATTGCCATCCATATCAATTTTCTCCTTAAAAACCCACTTGCACCCGACAGTTTTTACACCTTCAGGTGGGTCGACTATGGTCCAAACCTGATTATCGTACATGGATTACATCTCAGACTTCATGGCATTAAGCCATTTTTCAGAGTTTGGTCCCACTATAGCTTCTCGATAGGTAGTCGGCTCATTATGCTCAATGAGCAACATATCACGACTATCAAAAATCATAAATCCATATCTCTAAGGCTGAAGTCGTGTCCTATTAGATTTTTGTGGACCTTGCGTGACTTGAGGAGTCTCAACAACTTGTTGTGAGTCTTCTTTATTTTCCATCTGCAGTTTTATGGTGTCTTGTGGCTCTTGAATTTCTTCGAGGTGTACCTTTCTCCCACTGGTTCTTTTAGAAATAAATTCTCGTTCGAGAGAGATACCATTTCTGACAACAAACACTTTGTTATCAGTAGGTTTGTAGACATAGTATCGCTTGGTTTCCTTAGGATATCCCACAAAAAGGTACTTTGAGGATTTGGGTGATAATTTGTCTAAGGCTTGTTGCTTAACATAGACCTCGTATCCCCAAATCTTGAGGAAAGACAAACTAGGTGTCTTCCCAGTCCATATCTCATACGGAGTCTTTTCAATTGCCTTAGATGGAACACGATTGAGTGTGAACGCAGCTGTCTCTAGGGCGTGGCCCCAAAAGGAGGGTGGAAGATCTGTTTGACTCATCATAGATCGAACCATATCTAATAGTGTTCAATTCCTCCATTCAGAAATGCCATTCCATTGTGGTGTCCCTGGAGGAGTCAATTGTGAGACTATCCCACAACTCCTAAGATGATCAATGAATTGTTAGCTTAAATATTCACCACCCCGATCAGATCGAAGGGCTTTAATTGTTTTGCCAAGCTGGTTTTGTACTTCATTTTGAAATATTTTGAACATTTCAAAAGATTTAGATTTATGCTTTATCAGATAGATGTACCCATATATGCTAAAATCATCTATGAATGTTATGAAGTACGAATAACCTCCTTTGGCATTTGTGTTCATCGGTCCACACACATCTGTATGTATAAGGCCCAATAAATCAGTGGCCCTCCCACTGTGCCCAGTGAAAGGTGACTTTGTCAGCTTTCTTAAGAAGCAAGACTCACAAGTGTCATATGATTCAAAATCAAATGAGTTGAGAAATCCATCTTGATGGAGTTTGGAAATGCATTTCTCATTTATGTGGCCCAGACGACAGTGCCAAAGGTATGTCGGATTCAAATCGTTTGGTTTGACCCTTTTGGCGGTTATGTTATAGATATTCCCATGATTGGGTTGTTCCAAATTTAATATGTAATGATCAACATGCAAATCACCATGAGCATAGAAAACATCATTACGATAAATAAAACATCTACTATTCCCATAAATGGAAGTGAAACCTTCTTTATCCAAATAAGAAAGTGAAACTATGTTACTACTTAAAGCAGGAACATAATAGCAATTGTTTAAAACTAACAAAAGCCCAGTGGGCATAACTAATTCATAAGTGCCTACAGCTAATGCAGCAACCCTTGCTCTGTTTCCAACTCGTAGGTCAACTTCGCCTTTTTTCATCTTCTTACTATCCTTTAGTCCCTGCACATTTGTACAAATGTGAGAACCACATGCAGTATCTAATACCCATGTGATGGAAGTAGAAAGATGAATGTCTATAATATAAATACCTGAAGCGATAGCCCCGCTATCCTTCTTGTTCTTTTTCAGATCTTCGGGGTAGAGTTTGCAATTCCTCTTCCAATGACCAAGTTCATTGCAGAAGAAGCAGACTCCTTCCTTCGGAGGCTTTGCCTTCTTTGGTGCAGGCTTGGTTTTGGGCTTGCCTAACTCTTTGGGCTTACCTGATGAGCCATGACCTTTCCCCTTGCCTTTGCCTTTCTTTTTCATACCCTTTCCTTTCTGAACTATCAAAACAGTACTGGGCTTCTTCTTAAGACTCGGCTCAACAGTTTTAAGCATCCCATGCATTTCAGAAATAGATTTCTCCATGTTGTTCATGTTGTAGTTCATGACAAACTGGTCATAACTTTCTGGGAGTGAGTTCAAGACCAAATCTGTAGCTAACTCCTGGCTCATGGGAAATCCAAGCCTCTCAAGGTGATCAATATACCCTTTCATCTTTAAGACATGAGTACTGACTGATGCACCTTCAACCATCTTACAGGAATGTAAGGCCTTAGTGGTCTCATACCTCTCTTGCCTTGCCTGTTGCTGGAACATTTCCTTGAGATACACAATCATCTCATAAGCCTTCATGTATTCTAGATCTCTTTGGATCTCCAGAACCTTGGTGGCTAGCATCAAGCATCCCACATTGACAGAGTCTTCCTTATGCTTTGTGTAAGCATCTCTCTGAGCTCTAGGAGTATTGGCTGCTGGCTCCTCAGGAATGGGTTGATCTAGGATATGTACCTTTCTTTCTTGCTTGAGAACAATTCTCAAGTTCCTAAACCAGTCAAGAACATTTGTCCCATTGAGTTTGTCCTTCTCAAAGATAGATCGCAGCGATAATGTAGCAGTATTACTAGTTGTCATGATTCTACAGTTAAAATATGCAATTGAATTAGCAATCTCCCACTAAATAAACAACCCTCAATGCAATAGTTAGTGGGCTAAGATCCATATTTGGCTCAAATTTAAGTCCGCTTTGGCAGGATGCTTAAATTAAGTTATTTAGGTAGGTAACACCTTTACCAATTACATCAAATGTAACTCTTAGATGTTCATGGGATGCTATCATCATATGATCTGGCATATTTTTAATCCCATCTAATGCCTTGAGACCCAAAACCGTTTTGTTAATCTCAATTAAGTCAAATAATAATAAACATGTGAGAGTAGCACCATTACTCTTGGTTATCTCCCCAAGATAACTCAAATGCACCCACTTTGGCGGAGTCCACAATTGAGCGATCGAGGTTTTGACAAGTGTTCATAAATTGACAGCATTATGACTTAAGATTTCATTTAGAGGGCTTAATTTAACTATTTGGTTTATAAGAATGCATGTTTCTTATTTGTATCTCATACAAGTAATATGCATGTGTTGATATAATCATAAGATGCATAATTTAAACGTGATACAATATGGCTCACCTATCCTAAGTCCACTCAAGCCAATAAGAGGAGCTCTCTAGTAAGAAAAGGGAAATTACATATAGAAACTTCTTTTAACATTCGAGGGGAGTGAGATGAGAAGAGAAGGTACATTAAGAGTATATAAAGGAAGGCACGACACGCAGGCCATATTTAAAAAATTACAACACTTGCAATCTAGAGCCATATTGTTCACCATACCCAAACATTCAAGAATCAATATTCAAATTTATTTGAAGGGCAATTAATGTTTCAAAACTAAAATATTCACAAAATAGTATATGTTACGGTTATGTTGCACTACGAACAGGTAGCCAAAGCGGTCCCGCTAGCCGGTTAACGGGTGGGGTCTGGGGTAGCAACCTGAGAATTTTTTGTTTATTTTTTGTTTCATAAATAATCACGAATCTGAATTCATTTTTCTTAGACCCCATCAATATTAATTGATCAAATCAAAACGTATGCACCACCGATTTCAATTCCCTTTCAAATTCCTTATATGTCATACATAAAACGGATTCCTTATATGTCACACATAAAACACATGTTATCATATAATTAGCTACGACTAACACATATAATATGAATCAACAATCAAGCCTAACTTAAACACAAAACGGCATGGCTCTGATACAACTGTAAGGAATTGGAAGATACGCAGTAGAAATTAACTTAAAAATTTTTTCATTCCCTGCCAGGATCTACCGTTGGTATTTAAGTCAAGTGGAAAGAAGTATTACGCTCAGTATTAAGTCGTGACTTTCTCAGCTTCTGGTTGTGACATCCACAGCTTCTCTCCGCGGCTCGTGATCTCTTTTCCATCGCAAGAAGTCGATGAGTCAGGTCGGCTTCCTCTACTGGTATCCACACAAACAGCATTCCAACCATGAACGACGTGCTAGCGCCTCCTGTCCCTCCAGGGCTTACTCAAGAATTCGTCCTCTCCGTCTCTATTTCGGCAGTTTCTTATCTGCAAACCTTTTGTGGATTCCCATTCATACCTTTTTTTCTGTCCCAACCGTAGCTCCTAAATATAAGATATATAGGATGCTATGCGTGTTACCACAGACTTGGGATTTTGGAATTAATCTTATATTAATTATGAAATTAATACAAATATCATATATTGTATAATTTGATAAGAAACTAATTAAATAAATAGTCTTTATATTAAATCCGTCCCACAGATTTTATTCACCCTTTTATTTAATTTAAAATAAAGATAAGATGGAATTACATTTGATTTATTCTCATAAATCAAATTTGAGATATCATATCAATTTGAATTTTAAATTCAAACGTGATGGAGATTTAATTTTATCCATATAAATTAAATCTTGTAAATATCTCTTATATGAGATATCATATCAATTTGAATTTCAAATTCAAACGTGATAGAGATTTAATTTATCCTTATAAATTAAATCTTGTAAATATAAGGATAAATTAAATCTTGTAAATATCTCATATATAATATATATATACGAATATAAATATAAATAAATATATACATCCACCCTGGATCATTCATTGAATCTGGACATGTCTTAGATTCAATGAATCTGGACATCATAGCTCGTGTTGGGCTATTTTATGTGCGACCCTGTAGGCCCATATAAAGTTGGCAGTGGGCCATTTACCATACTGACTCACAAGTCACAAGTGGTCTCTAGCAAGACATCACGACTACCCAAATCATATGAGGATCGATGAATGATGTAACCTTTTATACAACAATATCATGTCCCTTTTGTCACACGATATTTTAGTCATGGATGAGGCATGGAGAATGTCATCCTCCTATTCCTGACCGTTACTTTCTCCATCCCTGAGTAGTTGACTATAGAAATGGAACTACCTTTCCATTACAATATGGCCATACATTTCTCAGACTCACTTATCGAGGGGCCAGTAATATCTCTCTACGAATATGAGGGACAAATTCCATCTTGACCATTCACATTCCTCCGCACGAAAAACCACTAAGCTCGAACATAGTCTTTATGATCACTCGGTCAAAAGTGACTTTTGACTAGGTCAAAGTTGAGCTTTTGTCATGTAGGAATCTATGATGATCTCGGGTCAAAGGGTATCATGACATGGTTTGTATATGGGAGAAGCTTATGACTTAACCCATGCAGCTCTCTGATAGCAGGTCAGTCCAACACCTTGTACTCTTACATGTGCCTATGACTTTGATTTATATCTCTATACATCTTCAAAGTCATACTGGTCTTATTTCATCTCTGCTCCTGCATAGATGACTGACCAGGGACATTTAGGATAAGATCATATGTTATCCAAGGATGGTCATCACAGTAAACATGTAAATAATATGACAACAAAATTAATAAATTCATAAATCAACAATGTTCATAAGACAATGATTGGCCCCTAGGGCATAATTTCCAACAGAAAGACCATACATCATAGGCTAAAATATCAAATTGTTCACTTTCTTTCTTCCATTCTTTAGCTCTTCTCCATGCATACATTTTACATCATGCTTGACCTAAATTGGTTGGTTGTGGGATGTTGAGATTCTAGGGAATCTCAGTAGAAAACATTATCACTTAAATATGCAAGATGGATTCTAATGCATTATATGTAATTTCATTAAAATTTCTTTAATTAGTGACATGCCATCATATACTTTACATAAAAATGCATGGCCATGGGAAACATGTTATTCATAACATATTTAACATCATTTATCATGTCACAACATTATTCAATCATCATGTACATGTCAACACATAAGCATATAAGGAGGTACGTCCACTACCTTCAACTTAAGCTTTCTTCCTTGTTCTTAAACTTGCTCCCTAACTTTGTAACCATGAAGCCTTTTGGTAAACTACTTCCTATCATCTTCTTGGATGTCTCAAGGTCCTAAATACATTCATATTTATCACATAATTTAGTAGGACCATGAACTCAAACAATGTTCAAGACTACCCTTCATAAACTCTTAACTCTTTACTTTAACTTTAGGGATTTCTATCCATCTTTCTAAAAATTACTTTCATAGGTCAATCCCACATAATATTTCATGAGGAATCTAAATATGAGCTTAGATTTATAAAAATCAATCTCCTTCCCTATGAACTGGACAGAAACCGTGGGTACCCTATAAGAAATACAAAAATTATCATTTTGATTCTAATGCTTCCAATACTTGTTTCTCTACTTTTTCCCACACAAATTTTTATTTTAAAGCCATTGGAAGCATCAAAATCATAAAATTTCAATCACTATTCATGCATGTGAACAGTAACAAAGAAGACTTCTAAAAGTTACAACTTTCAATTCTGTAAGGTTCTAAACCTATCTAATCCTATACAAAATCATCATATAAATTCAATGGAAGCATTATATCATTGAAATTCTCACATATGAATAGTGATACATATAGTAGCATCCAAAGCATAAACCCATAATTGCATGCATACTTGAATTTTCAAGCCAATACTACTTAGTTCTAGCTTGCTTTTACTTGTCTAAGCTTTGTATAAAATAAAATTCATCCTTTCCCCACCATTTAACATTTTGTCCTGTAGCATATAGGGAGGAATAAAATATTTTCTAACCATTAATCTAACTAATCCTCCCAACTTGAAGCCTAAACATTGAGGGAGAAAGATTACCTTGGATGCTTGCTTATTTGCCTCTTGAGTTGCCTTGGTTTTGGCTTGAGTTTTCATTTTGCAAGAGCTTCCCCATGGTGTACAAATGCTACCATGTTTGCTGCTAAATGTAGGGGATATATATAGAAAATCATGAGTTGAAATGCAAGGCCAAGATTGCTTTGGTTAGTATTTGATCTAATAGTCTATATCTATCCTTCCATCAAGCTTGCCCTAGAAGCTTTGTAAATGACATCATCCATGACATCATGTAGGGCTGTGTTTGGTGCAAATTAGAGGAAAATACTGATAGGAAAAATTCTAATTCAGTCTGATATTGATCCAGTCATTTTCATAAAAACTAGACTAATTTATGTTCCTCATTTTTGTAATATTCTAGAATATGTATTATGTGATGGAACCCAATGTTTAGGTTTTTCCAACCATTGACATTGTTATACTAAGTATTTATCTGCTTACCATCCCTTGAGAAATGACCGAAATGCACTTAGTTCACTAGCTTGAAGTATATTAATCCTAAAGGCAAAATTGTCATTTCATACCTCTTTACATCTTATCAAGGCATGTACTGACTTTGATTATTCATCCGTATACTTGCCTTGACATTTTTTACCCTGTCCAAATGACCAAAATGCCCTCCACTCATCTCTTGTTTTTTATTACAACACAGGGGTATTTTTGTAATTTTATAACTTTTTAGGGTTACTTTGGACACTGGCCCATATAAGTGTTCAAATATCTTACTGGGCCTTTAGAATGCCAACTTAGACCTCTCTACATAGGTCAAATATGTAACATCCTCCTTTTCATACATCTTAGGGACCAAACGGTAGCATCTGGAACCACTTCTAAGGCTATTGAAGTCAAATTACTTAATCTGAAATTTTACTCTTAGTGAGTACTGTTTACTGTGTAAATTTCAGAGGAGTGACCTGACTTCAAAAAATCATAACTAATTATAGAAAAATCGAAATAAAGTGGTTCAAATTGCTACAAGAAGCTAACTTAATGTTCTTTCAGGGAAAAGTAACTTGTTGACCACATGTTGACCAGGTCAATATCAGTAAACATCTGAAGTTTACTATTCATCCTACATTTTTCCTTGATTCCAGCATTTTGGTCCCAACATTTGCACTATCCAATCCCCAGCTTCTCTTCATGCTTCTTCAGTCCTTTCTCATCATAAACCTGTAGGATTGGGATTACATGGAAGGGGGTGAGATTTCTGGGGAAATCTCAGTAGCAGACAGAAACCATACAATGTATGCAACTATATGCTTGATTTATTATGTGTGCACTTAATGATCATGCTTGCATAATGATAACTTACATGCTTCCATGTCTCTTAATTATAACATATGGCCATAACATAAAAAGAAATAGAGAATTACTTAATTATACATGCCTCACATCATCAAGGTAAGAAAACATCACATAAAACATCCAAGCAGTATAAGCATACAAGTAGGTAAGTTTACTACCTGGCATGTAGCCTTTCCTTCAAACTCTTAGCCTTGTCTCTAAGGTTCCTTCTTTTCATAAGTCAGAGCCTATACATAGCATAATAATATCTTTATTATTATACAATATAGCTCTACTTACCTCATGCTTAACTAGGGGTAATATCCTTATGTTGACACTCCCCTAACTTTCTTTCTATCTATAGATACCTTTATTAATAGAGATATTTCTCTGTTCTAATCATTAAGATCAATCCTTTACTTTATTAGAGCAGGGACTAGATAACTTACCTACCTCATTCCTAAGCTCTGCCCAGTCCCTCAACTCCTTGGACTGCTCCTGGCTCTGCCAGAACTCCTTCCTTTCTTTCTCTCTTCTTTCTCTTATTTCTTTGCTCTTGGCTGTGGAATTCCTTGAGGGAGGGGTGGCCTATTTATAGGTGAGTGGAGGTGGAATGAATGGTCCAGATCAAATTGTGATGAATGGCCAGATCACTTAGCTTCCTCAAGAAGCTTTTCCAGCATCATCACGATAACATCCTCCTCCTTGATGGCTCACCATTATGACAACATCCAAGGACACCTCATGGGGTATATGGCGCAATTGATTGGGCCCTTAGGACACTTCACCAGCTGACTCAGCATTTCTAGAGAATTCTAGAGTCTTTTCCTAGAATGAATGGTCGAGATTGTGCCAGGTGTCCTCTTTACTTTTTCTCCTTTTTCTAAAATCATGACATGTGTGCTTAACTTTTCTTCTTTTCCTGTAATAATGCCATGTGGGGCCTTATGGGTCCCATGAGGACCCCTTTCATGCCACCTCATGGTCTAAAGACATATCTGATCACTTTTTCCAGTTCTATCCTTAACCGGGTAACTTTACTTTATGGAAAAGTACTAAAATATTATTTTAATACCTCTTAAACTCCCATAACTATTGGGCCTACGTTTTTTGCCCTTTAAATGTCTTATTGGGTTTCTAACCAAGCTCAAGCACTCTGAAGGCTCGGTTCCCAAGAAACATATTTTACTTTTCCATTATGCACACAGGGACTTTCACTATTTTCCCTGAATTTTTACTTGCTTGCAATTTAGTCCCTAAACATCATTTGTATACTTCTGGGACTCCTGAATAATAGGGCCTAGTAGCCTTCCTTTTTCAGGCTACATACTAGGCTTCCAGGCCTAAGAAGTGGGATATGACAAAATACCTTTATGGCTTAATTCCTAAGAAACCTCACTCGAAAGTATTTATCGCGTATATTATTCTACTATAAATTCCATTAAAAATTCTACATAACTCCTTTTTGAGCTCTATCAGTTTTATAAATTTTTATATATTAATTATAGGAATTTACTGCCAAATTTTTTCTAATTCTGAGGTCTAAAAAAATACTGTGTTACTTTTTACAAACTTCAAAAATTCATATCAATTAATCGGGGTTTCAAATCAAAATTATGTGTTGCGTTAAACTGATGAAAATAATTTTTCTATTTACTAGTAAAATTTAGGACTAATATGATTCTAGGCATTTTTAGGTCTCTTCTAGCTCAACTTTCAATAATTAATATTTTTCCCTTGAACTTTTAAAAATTACACTTTAGGCCCCTCAACTTTTAATAATTACACGTAATGGCCTAAAGCTTATGTATACTTTTATTTTCACCATAGAACTTTTAAAATTTTCATTTTAGTACCTCTCTTTCTTCAAGAATCATCTAACCTTTATCATTCTTTCTGATCATTGTCAAAATCCTTCCCAAACCTCTTTCCTTTGTTAGTCTTATACAAATAAGAAAAAAATTAGATTATGACAAATAGGCTATTGGCTGGAGAATTGCTAAGGCCTAAGAAAATGGTACTAGTATATGAAAATAAATTAGAATCATTCAGTATACTCAGAGGTAACAACTAAATGCGATAGAGATAATGAAAATGAAGGCACCAACCTCACTGAAATTTATCAGCTAGATGATTATACAATGTGCGGTTGAGCGAACTAGTGTCATACAATGATATATGAATGATCAATTTAAGGAATGTTCAAAAATAGATCATCTATGCAATAACCTAGAGTAGATCTACTTTACAAAAAACTTCATTAAGCTAATTCTTTTTCCAAACGACAGCAGTAGAGGCTAGATTGAGGCTTGTCTAGAGTTCTGCCTAGCATATAGTTTAAGGGAAAAGATGTAATGTTGAATAGATGAAGAGTTTATGTTTCCAAAATAGAGGAATTTTATCATAGTGAAACTAATGACTTAGTGGACCTAGTACAAAATATTTTGAATAAGTTGAAGCTACAATAATATATGAGATATGAGATATAAACAATTCAAGTTCACCAGGAATAAGAGATAGATATTGTGCGGTCATAGTGATAGAAATAGCAATTGTTGCTAACTTGTTATGTCCTAAGAAAAGGATTAGGAAGGAGCCGTAGTCCAGTTAGGAGCAGACTAGGATTGACAGAAAGTCAAGGTCTACTAAGGAATATGATAATGTTCAATTATGTAAACATAAATTGCCTACATTTGAAAGAATATTCAAAGATCTCCAAAATATGATTTACAAATTACTAGAAGACATAGTTAGTCATTTACAAATTAGAGAAAGATGTTAAGAAATAGTAAACAATGCATAAGTTACCCTACAACCAAAGAATAACCCAGTCAATAGGAAGTTTAACTTAAACAATTTTACGAAAAGTATTTACCTTAGTTAAATAGAGATGAGTATGAGGCTAAGTTTAAGTGATAAGGCAGCGTGATAAAAGAGACCTTTTGATGAATACTTAGCCAAGTTCATCCATATGAATGGTGAGAGATGTACAACATTAGTAGGTGACTTATGAACTAAGTTTCATGTTATAAGAAAGGATTCTTTCCAAGTAGTTACAAAAGTTTAATAGAGTGGTAGGGCCATGCAATATTTTAGAGAGAAATTTACACTCCATAAAAAAATGTAAATGCTAGAAGTTGAGAAGAGGTAATGAATTAAGAAGTTCAAACATGCAATCAGTACTTAAGGGAAACAAGATATGTGGTAAAGACCACAGAGATAATATTTATTTAAGAGGTCAAAGAAGTTGCTATAGATGTGGCATGCTAAGACATTTAGCCAAGGATTATCTGTAGAATTTGATGGATAAGAGATCCTAGACAAATGAAAAAACTTTTGCCCAAATTGGAGAAAAATTAAGGAAGTCGCTTGAGATAATTCAGGAGATGGTATGGATTAATGATCACTAAGTAGATGAAATATATGACTTAGGTGCTGGTCATTCGTTTATAATGATAATGGTAAAGGGAAATTGGATCTTCTTGTTAGTATTCTACCAAATAATAAATATGTGTTTATTCCTACTGGCTTAAGTATAGTACCACCCTATGCATGTTTAAATAGTCATGTCTGGCATACGCACTGTTAAGATACCCTAGACCTGATATATTGGTATTTGCATGTTAGAAACAAATGAGAAAATTATCTCTAGTTAATCCTTAAGGATTGAAGTCAGGATTAGAATGAGGGCTTTAGGTAAGACAATGATAATTGGTTAGTCAGGGAGTTAGAATAAAGGAGATGATAGAATATGCTCATTATGGTTATATAGATAAATGATATTGGTATACCTATGGACATAGGATTATAGTACTTAGGACATATCCTTTATTAATAATTATATATATGAATGATGAGCTATGAACATGACATAGATGATATAAAACAAAATGAGATATATTTATAGAAATGATGATGTAGCTCTGAGAGAGCAGTGTGTATGTAATGAAAGTAAATGCTCTAACAATATAGCTAGAATGCTCTTGTGATAGAGCCAGTTCAAGGAAATAGACAGTGTAACTCATTTTAAAGTCATGTTTACCAGATGAGTTGAAAAAATCTTTAGCAATTCTGCACAGAACCATAAGAAAGACGAGATGTATGGTAGAGCTTGTGTACTCTCTGCAGTACTGCACATATTGAAGGCATATTTTGAAATGAAAGATGAGAATGGTATGAGAAATTTTTTATTGAAGAGGAAAAGAGTAAAGTCTTACTGAAAAATATTGTTTAAAAAAAGCTTTTTTTTGGGAAATTATCAATTGAGTTACCAACTAAGTATAAGTGGCTACTTTGTAACTTAGTTGATTGGTTTTAGGTCTCCTAGAGAATTATGATATAGTACAAGGGAATTACAGTAAATTATGGAGGATCACATTTATATCCTAGCATGGCTTATATAGAGTTCTAGGGTCATAGTTTGATCCTGAAGATGCTTATGATATATCACAGTAGATCCCGATGGTTGCAATAGACATAGTTTCAAGAAAGGAATGAGCCATGAAGTTAAAGATGATTACCAAGGACAAGGTTAAAGAAGGAAAGCCTCAAAACTTGGTTAACTCATACTGAGAAAGTACCCACAATATTTATTTTTTAGATGATTTTCTTATAAGGACTAGACTCAAAATCCTCTTACACAAAGAAGGAATTAAAGTCAATAAAGTTAAAGTTTATAGTCCAAAGTATAAGGTATTCATAAGTCTATAGGGAGAATACCTAAGAAAGAGAAGAACAGTACCTCACATGAAATAAAAAGAGATAAAGTCTAAGTAGATAAGTTCCTAAAGATGAAATTAAAGAGAATAAGAGCCAGATAGATCCAAGATAGACAGTATAAGAAGGGTTAAAGACAGGGAAATACCATGTTAGGAGCCTATTAGAACCAATGCTTCATATATTCATTAGCATTTCTCAATTAAGCGTGCTAACATACAAATCGTATATGGTTTCTTTGATATTTTTAATGGTTTTGAGACAATTTTACCATTCATTTTATGCCTATAATTGTGCTTGTGGTAATAGATGATTGTGCATGGCAATGTACTGATTAAAGGATAAATGGTAAATTAACTCTTCTAAACTATATATATGTTGTTCTTTAATTAGTTGGGCTTTTATAATGAGCTTTGATTTTGTATTGCAAGTGTTTTAAAGGAGAACTACGGACCTAATAAGAAGCAGAGAAGGAATTACTAGACAAAAAGGACCTGAATCATGAAAGTCAGCTTTTGTGTTGTTTAGTCGTGACCTCAAAGTCCACTGGTAGTGACATACTTTTCTCCTGGAAGGTTATATGTTCTTAGGTCGCGATCAAAAATAGGAACTAGTCTCCACTAAAATTGTTATTATTGAAGTTTTGCATTTTCATTTAAGTTACTTAGCAATTAAGGCAAAGGGGGAATAGTCAGACAGGGGGAGGCTGGATTTTTGTCAGATTTGGCTAATAGCCAGCTGATAAACTCTTACTTATATTGATTTTAATGTGTTTAAAGAGAGTTTTATAATTGATTTTTATCCCCATTTATCAACATATTGAGCAATTAATAAATAAAATAAAAATAGAACAAGTGGAAATTGATGTAATTCTAGTGATTAATTAGACAAATAATCTATTAAATTTCGATTACAGGAATGCAATAACAAATCAATAGATTATATAGAGGTTAGTTGACAGTTGGACAAGAGAAGATTTAAGCATATGATGGAAGAAAGAAGTTAATAGATTAAGCATGTGCTGGATGAACAAGTGGGCTAACAGAATCACATGAATAGGGCTGAACAAAAACAAATAGGCTAATAGCTGGTGGAAAGCATGTAGATGACACACTTTGTATCACACATTCATTCTAGCTGTTATTCACTCTATACATACCACATCACTCATTCCATACTTCTCTTATATATTCACATAATCTACATATATGAGAATAACCATTCCATACTCATTATCACATGCATTACAGCTCTCACACAGATCACTTCACACAACTTCATCAGTCTCACTCGATCTCTCCCAATCTCTTCTCACTCCTAACTCACTCCATACAGATCCACCTCTATTTTCTCTCGTCATCTGTATTTTACTATTGTTGTTGAAGTCTTGACAGTAATAGAAGGCTAGAGTTTCTGTGCTCTCTTGGAGATAATGCTAAACCAAAATCCTTGATCTAAAATAGGGAGGTCATTGTGTTTTAATTTAGATTTGATTGTATCGAGTTGATGTAGTTAATTATGGAGTTATTGATTCAATTAGAGTTAGTACATGATTAATGATTAGGCAGCGGAGTTGGATTTCCTAGTTTTACATAATTGATGATTTGATTAGTTCTCATCCTTGAACTAATTGTACATGGTTGTGGTTAGTTAGAGCAATTATATAATAGAGTACCATTGTTTCTATTTAAATTCATCTTCTTCTATCTCTTAAGTTGAATAATTCATAATTCTCTATTCAATGTCTGTGAGATATAGCTTTGATTGAGATTTAGCTGGTGAGTTGTTAGTTAACACATTCTAATTCAACTAATTAACTCCAGATATCTATGGATAATGAAGGTAAGGTAATCTCTAAGGGAACACACTTGTCATTGACTTATCTCATCATCATAAACACCTAAAATCATAAATGGTAGCATAAGATTTACATTTAGAATTTGCTCAAACATCCCATCTCACATATCATTGATTAATTTGTTAACTTGTGGCTCATTAGATTAATTAGGAACTTTAACATCCATTTAGGCTTCTTGTGAACCAGCCTAGTTAGCTTAACTCTACTATTGCTTAGCTTAGTTTCTTTTGGTAATTAAAATGAAGGTTATAAACATGGTGTCATTACCAGAAAGCCTTACTTGTTAAAGTTTTCTAAGCAATATGCTGGGCCACAAAAACATAAAAAAGTATATAGGTGTTTAGGTTTTTTTGTGAATTTAGTGTTTTTGTCTTGTTGAGTCATGACCAATTTCCTTTCTAGTCCCAACTATAGTGCAAAATTGATTTTTGAAAGTGTCTGTAATTTTTAGTCACAACCAGATACAACTTTGGTCATAACCTAAAATTATTTTTAACTCAGATTTGCTCTCTATAACTTGTAGTCACAATTGGAGTGCTTTTTGGTCATAACCAAAAATCTTTTCTATCAAATTTTCTTCTCTATAATTTCTAGTTACAACCAAATTGACACTTAGTCATGACCAAAAACCAGTGTTTAATTCAAATTTACTCTATAATTTTTAGTCGCAACCGGAGTGACATTTGGTCGCAACTAGAAACTTCAAAATTCAAGCATTTCTCTCTAATTTTTAGTCAATACCAAATTGCCATTTGGTTGCCACCAAAAATCCTGATTACAAAAATTTTGCTTTCTATGACCAATAATCGTGACTTAAAGTTCCTTTTTTTCGCAATCTCTATTCTTTGTGATTGTTAGTCAACCTATAGACCTTTTAGTAGTAACCTGAGTATTTTAAACTGCGATTACTTAATCTAAATTTCTAAAATTGTTGTATCTATGATATACTTGATATCTAGTATAATTGTTGAGTGTGATTTGCATGACCAGAAGCTCTAAATTTTTTCCTTTTCATAAAGAAATCAATAGAAAACTTAGGCAAATTAAGAAAGCTAAAATCTTAAATCAAGCTACTATTGCATCTATTGTTGAGCATAGTTCTTTTGGTGAATCTATTGTAGCTGAGATTAAATTTGCATTAGGTGATATCTTAAATAATCATTTTATCATGGAGCATGTTAATGAAGGAGAAGCTCATACTCAAAATCAGAATAATCAAAATGAGCAACATGGAGAGAATAACATGAATAATAGAAGGGCGCATAGGAGAATAGTAGGATCCTTTCAAGTACTTGAAGACTATGTAGTGGGTTTGCTCATCCATGAAACTTGTAGGTGTTGACATGGCTACTGTGCAAAGACAAGTATTCAATTTTACACTTGAAGAAAAGGCAAAATAATGGTTTTATATGCTGCCACATCATACACCTCAAGAATATGACTCTTGGAATAACTTGAGGACTACTTTCTTAAAGAGATAATTCCCTACTTCCAAGACTACTACATTGAGAAATAAGATTTTTGCTATCAAATAGTATGCTCAAGAGTCTTTCTATGAGTTTTGGGGAAGGTTTCAAGAGCTTCTAGCTAGATGTCCATACCACCAAATTCCAAGTGAGCATTTGGTGTAGTAATTTTATTCAGGATTGTACATTACATGCATAAATAATTTGGATACAGCTGCTGGGGGTTCTATTGATGATTTAACTCCTAATGAAGTATGGAACTTGATTATGAAGATAGCAAATAATGACCAGTAGTATGGGGCTATGATGCTAGATAAGTCCATGAGGTTTCTACAAGGTCTTCTCAAGATTATAATAGCTTATCTTCTCAAGTTACTGCTATGAATGCTCAAATCAACAGTTTAGCTATTATATTAAGCAATTCACATGTTCAAAGCCCATCCTCTCAAGCTCTTATTGCTCCTAGTTGTCAGCTTTGTTATTCTCCTATGCACGCTAGTGTCAATTACCTTACACACTATAAAGATGTATCAGCATCTATCAGGGTCAACCAAATTAGTATCCACAAAGGAATTCATACTCTAACATATAAAATAAAGGATAGAGAGATCATCCCAATTTCAGATGAGGGATAGAGGTGTAGATAGGTTTTTGGGTATAGCATATTTAATAATGATAGATATGTGGTTGAATATTCTAGAGTTATAGAATTACCTACTTCTACAAAGGATGATGGTATATCAGAGATAATCAAGAGCATTAATGTGATAAATTCAAATATAAACTCCATAAACACAAATGGTAGCCCTAACTTCAAGGACCTGAGATCTATTGTGGAGAATAATTTAGCAATGACAGATTCTAAGTTTGCTACCTTGGAGAGTAAAATAGAATAGTGGAAAACAAAAGCTTCTAACATGAATGGCTATGTATCACAGCTAGCCAATTTAATAAGTGATGTTCAATCCATAATTGGTAGATATCTTCAAATACAGTTGTTAACCCCAAATATGTGAATGTTATAAGTTAAAAAGTGAAAAGCAAGTTAGGGAGCAAGTTACAGGTATTAAAAATGAAGAGGAATATGATGTAGACACTTATTCCAGTAGTATAATGATGAATAGCATTGAGAAGTTTGAAAGCCAGAAGGAAGCATAAATCATTGGGAAGAAAAAAGTTACATTTGACCTTATAGAAAGTTAAATAGACTCTGCACAAGATTCATAAGGTTGTCGATAGCTAAACAACAGGAAAACTAGGCTACTTGAGGCTACAAATTTTGAGTTAAGAAATCCTAGAGTGGACACAATTGAAGAGACACAATTAGTAGTGAATTTAGAGCTCAAGCAGCAAGAAACAACTTCTAGTTTAGCTGAGAAAGAAGTGAATATGAAGGATTTGTTGGAAATCGTGCCCTAGGGGCCAATCATTGTCTTATGAACATTATTGATTTATCAATTTATTAATTGACTTATCATATTATTTGCATGTTTACTATGATGACTATCCTTGGATAATTCATGATATTATCCTAAATATCCCTGGTCGATCATCTATGCGGGAGCACAAATGAAATAAGACCAGTATGACTTTGAAGATGTATAGAGATATAAATCAAAGTCATAAGCACATGTAAGAGTACAAGGTGCTGGACCGACCCGCTTTGAGAGAACTGTATGGGTAACATCATAAGCTTCTCTCATATACAAACCATGTCAATACGCCCTTTGACCTGAGATCATCATGGATTCCTACATGACAAAACGCTCAGCTTTGACCTAGTCAAAAGTCACTTTTGACCGAGTGATCATAAAGACTATGTTCGGCCTTAGTGGTTTTTCATGCGGAGGAATGTGAATGGTCAAGATGGAATTTGTCCCTCACATTCGTAGAGAGATATTACTGGGCCCCTTGATGAGTGAGTATGAGAAATGTATGGCCATACTGTAATGGAAAGGTAGTTCTATTTCTATAGTCAGACTACTCAGGGATCGAGAAAGTAACGGTCAGGAATAGGAGGATGACATTATCCATGCCTCATCCATGACCAAAATATCGCGTGACAGAAGGGACATGATATGGTTGTATAAAAGGTTACATCGTTTATTGATCCTCATATGATTTGGGTAGTCATTATGTCTTGCTAGAGACCGCTTGTGACTTATGGGCTAGTATAGCAAATGGCCCACTGCCAACTTCATATGGGCCTACAGGGTCGCACACAAAATAGCCCAACACGAGCTATGATGTCCAGATTCATTGAATCTAAGACATGTCCAGATTCAATGAATGATCCAGGATAGATGTATATATATTTATTTATATTTATATTCGTATATATACATTATATGTATATATGAGATTTAATTTATAAGGATAAATTAAATCTCTATCACGTTTGAAATTCGAAATTCAAATTAATAGGATATCTCATATAAGAGATATTTATAAGATTTAATTTATAAGGATAAATTAAATCTCTATCATGTTTGAAATTTGAAATTCAAATTGATAGGATATCTCATATAAGAGATATTTATAAGATTTAATTTATAAGGATAAATTAAATCTCTATCACGTTTGAAATTCGAAATTCAAATTGATAGGATATCTCATATAAGAGATATTTATAAGATTTAATTTATAAGGGTAAATTAAATCTCTATCACGTTTGAAATTCGAAATTCAAATTGATAGGATATCTCAAATTTGATTTATGAGAATAAATCAAATATAGTTCAGTCTTATCTTTATTTAAAATTAAATAAATGGGTAATTAAATCTGTGGGACAGATTTGATATTATTTATTTAATTAGTTTCTTATAAAATTATACAATATATGATATTGTATTAATTTTGGAATTAATATAAGATTAACTCCAAAATCCAATTCGGTGGACAGAGAAAAACGCATAGCATCCTATATATCTGATTTTAGGAGCTGCGTTTTGGACAGAGAAACATATAGAACATAGAAAGGCTGAAGGGGACTCTGCAAAAGGTTTACAGATAAGAAACTGCCGAAATAGAGATAGAGAGGACGAACTCTTGAGAAAGCCCTGGAGGGACAAGAGACGCTAGCACGTCGTTCGTGGTTGGAATGCTGTTCGTGTGGATACCAGTAGAGGAAACTGACCTGAGTCGTCAACTTCTTGTGATCAGAAAGGGAGCACGAGTCGCAGAGAGAAGCTGTGAACGTCGTGACCGAAAACTGTGGAAGTCGCTGAGGCACACTAAGGGTAATACTTCTTCCCACTTGACTTAAACACATACGGTAGATCCTGGCAAGGAATGGAAAAATTTTTAAATTAATTTCCGCTGCGTGTCTTCCAATTCCTTGCAGGATTTACCTATCCCAATGGAATTCATGAGTAGTAAGAAGAAAGCCTTAGAGGAGTAGGACAAGGAAGTACTTGATTCTTTCAGCAAGATTTAAGTAAATGTGCCTATGCTATAAAGGGTTCAAAGAGTGCCAGAATATGCGAAGTGTTTGAAGGACAATTGCAAACACAAGAAAAGAGACAAACCTAATAAACTAGTGCAAGTAGGGCCTAAAGCTTATGCACTTTTCAAATCTCAACTTCCAGTAAAGTGTTAAGATCCAAGTGAATTTTCTATTCCTTGTACAATTGGCAAGATAATTATTCCTAGAGCATTATTAGATTTAGGTGCTGCTATAAATGTGATGCCTAGTTCAGTCTATCATTCTCTAAGAGTGAATTTGATTAAACTAACTAGTATGCTAGCTCAATTGGCTAATAAGAGTATTATAAATCCTAAGGGAATATTAGAAGACATTATAGTTCAAGTTAAGGAACTTGTTTTTCCTGTGAAATTTTATGCTTTGGATATGTCAAATGAATCTCTTTATGATAGTACTCTTATTATATGAAGGTCATTCCTAAGGATAGTTAACATCATGATTTGCATGAAAGATGGAATTATTAAAATGGAATTTGGTGGGCACATAATTTAATTTAATATGTATAGATACCCACATCAGGATTATTCTCTCCTAGGACTCAACATGATTGATGCATCACTTGAAAATGAGTGTTATGATATTCATAAGCTTGATAATGATGATGAAGTTGAAGAACCTTCTATTTCTTGCTCCTCCACTGATTTATCTTCTTTTACTTATCCAATGGTGATGTGTTATGCATTAATTCTAAAGTTGATGGCTAGCTTCCTACTATGGGTGATTTTTCTTCATCTTCATCTACTATTTCTTCTATTATAACTAACCACACTATTTCAAGTGATAAACAATGTCCAAAAAAGTTTGTGGCATATTTAACAGAATTGCAGGACAAGGATATTGCTGCAGAATTTGAAAGACAAGAAGTTGGAATTTCTGAGCTAGGGAGTTTTCAAATTAATAGTTATAATATCCTGTATTTTAATCCTATTCACAGGGGCTTTAACTTGAATTTTTTTGATATTTCAGGGCTATAGAAATTAAAGGATATTATCCAACATCAACATAATTTCATTGTTGGGGCAGAACTTGATAATATAGCATTCATATCAACAAGACAATTTCCACTATCGATTGGCTATGCCTATATTCTACTAGCTGTGGATTATCTCTCAAGATGGGTGCAGGCTATACCAACAAGAAAGGATAAAGAAAATGGTACAGTATTTTAGGTCAATGGCCACTTATTGAAGTTGTACAAGGAGAACTTCAAACCCCATAATGTTTAGGTTGTCTCCTTCCTTGATTCCCTACTTACAATAGTATGCTTTAATCAGTTTGTTATATTACTTGAGCGGTTATTTGTTAAGTGTGAGGGAGGATACAAGTCAGTAGGGTAGATAGGAACTCTAATAAATTCATCTTAGATTCTGGTTCAGTTTTATCCTCATAACTTTTTCCTTTGCATATGTTTCATTACTTTTTCACATTGAGGAAAATATAGAAATTAAGTGTGGGAGAGGATAAACTTTAGTGTGTGAAATAGGTGAATAAAAATAAGATAATTGATGTGATTCTGTTTCTTTTAGTCGTGACCTTATGTTGTTCTTGTCGCGACTAATATGTGCGAATATGTCAAGCTTCTTCTTTGTGAACATTAGTCGTGACCAATTCTATTTTTGTATGGACCAGGAGTTCCTCTTCTCTAACGTTTACCTATCTATGATATGTAGTCGTGATATGTGCTTATCCTTGTCATGACTGTAACTCTCTATGAATTTTGGTTGTGACGGGAATGACACTTAGGTTGTGACTAGAGCATGTGTGTTTCTAAATATTTCTTCTCTATGTAAAATAGTTGCGACCTGATGACCTTTTTGTCATGACTACAATTGATTATCTGCTAAAAAATCCTTCTATTTCATTATGATTGTTGCTTGGTCTTTGGAATTTACTATCATGGATTTAAATTGAACTTTGAACATATACTTTTGAATATTGGTAAACCTGATGTAGTGTAAGTTGGTTGTTTTATTGATTGACTACTGGGAATTGTATAGTGTGAATGATTAGTCTCATGTATTTAGTTTAATATTCATGCAATCTAGTCATGATGAGTTTATTAAGATGAGTAAGCCAGATGTAAGAATTTTGAGCCTACAACATACTCATTTACATTTTGTGACACCATCTTATCTGGTAACTTTGTAGAACTTGTCTTAATCCTTGATTCAAAACATACTAGCTTCTTAGAATTGTGAAAGTAATAAGGGTATTTCTTTCAAAACACTTTTGGACCAAACAGTAGGCACATAAAAATTAAATCCTTTGCTTACACCCCTTTGAGACCTTTACTTTCTTCTAAAATTTCACCCTTGATTAATGAATGTTTGTATATGATATTTGCTATTGTAGTAAGTCTTTCATTTTGAAATAAATGTTAAAGTTTCACCACTTGTTGAATATATGAACTTCAATGTATTTGTTATCTGGTTTAATAGTTGTAAGGGAAAAAACACAGAAAAAGTACAGAGAAAACAAAGAAAAAATAAGAAAGAAAAGAGAAAGAAGAGATATACTAGCTAACAAGATGTGATATTCAACTTGAATGAAAGGAAGTTAGCTTATGACTGATACTTTCTACAATTGCATAGTTGAAATTGTGATTAAGTGTTGAAATAGCTTGAAAAAGTAAGATAATATGCAGTATTTCATTAATCATTAACATGCATTTCCATTTCTTCATTTAGCCTTTCCAACATTACAACCTAATAAAGACCCATTGATTCACAACCCTTGTGGCATGCAGTATTGGAGATGTAGGATGGTTACAAGCCTATGTGAAGCCTAAGCTAGATGGTTGAGTGAAATTTACCTTGATAAGATAATGAGTGAAAAAACTAAACCGTGTGAGGAAATCTCAATCTAGTTGCTTACTATGATTTAATTACATGAGTTCGATTCTTTTATTGATATGAGATTAGTTTGAACAATTGGCAATTGAAGGGAAAGGATTGATGATTGCAAGTGCTCATACTGAATCTGCCATATCTCAACAAACAATAAGAACAAAACAAACTATTACTAATCAATTCATCTATTTACCTCCCCCTTTTTTACATTAATGAAAAATGGGATCAATGGAGGGCAGGCTTACTAAGTTTTATGGAATAAAAAATAGGAACAATCTATGAGTTTTTAGACTTAGAGGTGAAGAAGGAATTGGATTAGGATTAAATGGTGTTGAAGGGTGTTTAAGCTTATAGGTTAAACTAGGTTGACTGAACTCATGATTTGGTTCTTTAAAATTGCCACTTCCTTTTTTTAGAAACTTAAGTGCCTGTGTCTATAGACCAATAATATGGAGAGGAATGGCCACTAGATCCTTGTTGACTTGAATACCTTTTGCAACCTCAGAAGCAATCTTGTCTTCCAAAGATTGTCCAAACGGATTGAGCAGCTTATGAAAATTAGAATTATAAGACTTCATGCTTTCTTCAACTTGAGCCAGCAAATCTTCTTTAAAGTTTTTATGTTCTTGCTAGGCCATATTATGCACGGCTGTCTGAGCAAAAGAAGGTTTAGAGGTAGGAACAGTAAGAGCAACTGAATATTGGGCTTCATTTAGGTGCATAGCCTACTTCCTTTCTAAGACTTCTTTTCTCTAGTATTAAGAGGCAAGAAAATCCTCATGCTATGGATTTGTTATGCACTAAACCTTACTATCTTGACTTCATTTTCTCCCTCCTCTAGAAAATAATCATTATAGGAAGAACATTCTTTTAAGCTTTATCAAACAGACTTAAGGGTAAGGCATTAGAGTGCACTCGAATTTGGCATAGTGAAAGTTCCTTACCTCATTGTAAATTGTCACATTCCAATTTTTCTATATCTATATAAGACTGATAGAGGAAAGAGATTTGGAAGGGATTGTGACGATAAACTAAAAGAAAGATAATGGTTAGTTAAGTTTAAAGTCAAAGAAAGGGAGAAGGTATAAAGTTGTAAAGTCAAAGGGACTAAATTGTAATTAATGAAAGTTTAGGGACTAAACTATAAATAGTGAAAGTCTAAGAACTAAATTACAAAAAATAAAAAGTTCAAGGACCTAGACACAGTTTTGAGTTGCCAAGTAACAAATTGGAATTTCAAATTTGGTAGAAAAGTGACTAAAGTAGAATTTGGCAAATTCAGAGGCTAAAATGTAATTTTGCTAATTTCAATGGCAAAATGGAAATTATGGAAAGTTGAGCCAAAAAAAGGCCTAAAATTGCCTGTAAATGTCTCGGTCCCAAATTTTACCAATAAATAGAGGATATAATTTGGGTTAGGTATATCTCTTAAAATTTTTATTAAAGGTTCCGATAAATTGATATTAATTTCTAAAGTCTGGAGATTAGTACAGTATCTTTTGAACCTCATTATCAGATAAAATTTTGTAGTAAATTTTTATAATTAATATAAGAATTTATGAAATTGACATAGCTCAAAAAGGTGTCCTGTAGAATTAATTATAGAATTTACGGTGAAAAAGGACACTAATAAAAGGATTTAGAAGAAATGTAAGTCATTTTTATTAGGATTTCTAGGTCTTAAAAATTATAAGACTTTGCAAAAAAATCATTTTATATTAGAATAAATTTTTAAAAATGTTAGAACCATTAAAAGAGGTGTCTAGAATTTATCTAAAAAATTAGGGTAATCTAATAATATCAATATGAGAAATAATGGAAGTGCCTTGGGATTTATGCTAATTAGTAATTGGACTCAATTTTTGGTTAATGTGGCATCATATACAAAAGCCAAATATTCTAAGAGAATTATCTTGGAGCTCAAGCCAATTTCCAATAATATCCCATGGTATTTTCAAAAGAAATTTCAAGGAAAGTGCAAGATAAGGTTAGGTGTCATTGTGAGGTATCTTGTAGGACCCACTTATCCACCATGTGGCACATAGGAAGGAAGAAAGAGCTTATCCCATGTGCTTCAATTTATTAAAATAATATAACAATTAAGTTAAAGAAGATTAAGTAATTAAGTAACCAATGAGTTTTAAGATTAAGGCATTGTAATAATTAGTTGAATGAGGGATATTTTAGTCCCTTGAGCCTTGAAAATTCACTATAAATACCTCCTTGTCTTGCCAAAACTATGAGCGTATAGTGAATCTTAGGGAACTTATGTCAAAGTAAAAACTCACCTAATCCAAGGCAATTCCAATAGGAAGTTCAAGGCACTTTGATCCAAGGTAGTTAAAGCATAAGGTAAGCAATCTTTCTAGCTTTTATATATATGTTTTGGAAAATTGAAACCTAGGTTTTAGACATTGGAAAATGAATTTATTCCCCTTGAACCTATGCTCACCAAAATTCAAAGATAAAGAAAGAAAAGAAGGATTAATATAGAATCATGTAATTAGTACTTCAATAAGTAGTTTGGATGTTTAGTTATGGAATTAAATAGTGATTCTTGACTTTGCTCTTATGAAGGCCATTCATCCAGTACTGTTTTGGATAGGAGTATGAATTTTGATGATCTAATGCTTCCATTAAATTTAAATGATTATTTTGTATAGGATTGGAACCTTGGAAGCATTAAAATTGGAAAAGGGAAGTTTTGAAACCCTTTATGTTACTGGTCATACACATGAACATTGATGATAATTTTAGGATTTTGATGATTCCAATGGTTTTAAAATGAAAAATTGTGTGGGATTAAGTAGAGAAACCAGTATTGGAAGCATTAAAATCAAAATGGGATTTTTTAAAAATAAAAAGGACACATTTCGATTCTATCTAGATAGATCAAAGGCAACAGCTAGAATTTTGAAATTCTGAGTTCATAAATAGATTCAAAAGACAATTATATAGGGTAAAGTTAAGACATCAATTAATTCAAAGGCTAAACCAATTAATAAAAATTAGAGAAAGATAGAGACTTAATGGGTAAAGGATTAGTGAGTAGATTATGTTGTCTTATAAATGGATTATAATAAGTATGATGCTTGTCATATCCCCAATTTTCTTATATGATATGTATGTATAACTTGTATGTAATATACATGAGATTCTCTAAGAAAAAAATTTCAATTCAAGGAAGGAAAGGAATTAAATTGAAAATGATAGAAAGTTCAAGGACCTAAATGAAATTTAGAAAAGTTTATGGGCCAAAATAAGAAGTAGAGAAAAAAGTTAGGGCAATAAGTGTAATTTCAAAAAGTTTCAGGACCTAAATGTAATTAAGTAAATGTTCAAGGAGTAAAATCATAATTATGAGGAAGTTGAGCCGGAAAAGACCAAGAACTGCACGGAAATGCTGTAGTCTTAAATTTTACCAGTAAATAGAAAATAAAAATTAGGCCAATCATATTATTATAGGACCTTCTGGATTTCTTAATCAGATGAAATTGGGTAGTAAATTTCCATAATTAATATATAAATTTATAAAACTGACAGAGCTCAAAAATGAGTTATGTAGAAATTTTAATGAAATTTCCAATAGAATTATGTACCCGATAAATACCTTCAGGTAAGGTTTCTTGGAAATTCAGCCATAAAGGTATTGGACCCATATAAAGGCCCAAAATGGCATCCAAAAGGCCTAATAAGATATTTGAACAGTCAAATGTGCTAGTGTCCAGAGGAAACTAAAAAAGTGCGAAATTACGAAAATACCATTATGTTGTAATAATGAACAAGAGATGGATGGAGGGTATTTTGGTTATTTTGGGCAAGTAAAAAACATCCATTCCAGTATAGGGGTGATTAATTAGAGTCAGTATATGCCCTGATAAGAAGTAAAGAGGTGTGAAATGACAATTGTGCCCCTAGAGTTAATATAGTGCAAGAAAGTGCACTAAGGGTATTTTGGTCATTTCTTAAGGGATGGTTGGCAGATAAATACTCAGTCTAACAATTTCAATAGTAGAAAAATAACTAAACACTAGTTTTCATGACATAATACATATTCTAGAATATTATAAAAATTGGGAACATAAAACAGTCTAGTTTTTGTGAAACTGCCTAGATCAGTACGTGACTAAACTAGAATTTTTCCTATCAATATTTCTACTTTTCTTTAGCCAAACACATCCCTAAATGATGTCATGGATGATGTCATTAATGAGGCTTCTAGGGCAAGTTTGATGGAAGGTAGATTGTGGACCATTAGATCAAATAGTAACTAAACTAATCTTAGCCTTCCATTTCCACCCAACTTTTTCTATAAATACCCCAAATATTAAACCTTTTTGGCAACATAGAAACCTTATGGAACCTCTGCCAAAATTTACTTTGAAGCAAGAAGGAAGCTTACACCTTGGAGCAACAAGAAAGGTAACTAGTTTCTTTAATTTTGGACTTTGTTCTAGCAAGTTTGCTCTTAGTTTTAAGAGGTTTTTATGGCATTTCTCCCTTGATGTTGCTGCTAGACATTCTATTCATATGTGATTGAAATATGAGTTTTATTTTATGGATAGTTTAGACAAGCTTAAACAAGCTAGAATCAAGTGGTATTGATTCGGAAATTATAATATACATGTAGTTAGGGTTTTGTGTTCTTGGCTGCCACTGTACAAATCACTATTAATATGTTATAATTTCATGATTTTGATTCTTCTAATGGGTTTAAAATGGAAAATTGTGTGGGGATAAGGTAGAGAAACAAGTAGTGGAAGCATTGGAATCAAAATAAAAATTTTTGGAAGCAAGAGGAGGCATTTCAATTTTGTTTAGTAGCCAAGGAAGTAATTTGATTTTTGAAATTCAGATTTAATATTTGGATTCTACATGAAAAATTGTGTGGAAATGAACCATGATAACTTATTTTAGAAAGATAGAAGTATAAGACATAAAATGGAAAAAGAATGGAAGTTAGTAAGAACCTAGTCTTGGAATTGTTGTGAAGCTGAGTTATAACTTGATGTTACTTTGTAATGGCTAGATTTTGACATTTGTGTGGAGAGAATACAATCTCAAGAAGAGTTTATTGAGGATAACCTAAGAGGTAGTAAGAATACCTAACTATAATTTCATGTTTGTTTGATTATATGCTTGCTTGTTAGTTATAATGTTTGGTTGAGCTTAAGATGATACTATAATGATGAAGAAGAAGTATGAATTGTTGCAACTCCTTGCAACTAATGTCATGACAATATGCATGTTAGAGTTTGCTTATGTATGATTATGAAGTAGCTCCCATCTCATGATAACATGTTAGGCATTTAATCAATCATGCATGATATTATAGTTTGTATGACTTGCTATTGAGATTTTCATGAAATCTCATTCTTTCCATATGCATAACCATGCTATAGGTGCTGGAACCTCCCAAGGAAAAAGGGTAAATGGGGATGTTTGAACTTATATAATAAGTTATGTTAACTACTTGACACAATGGGATGATATGATGGGATGCAAAGTACATTACAATGTGTTTGCATTATGAGGCAGTAACCTTGTGACTATAATTACAATGAATTAACCAACAATTTTCAAGGTGAATTTTTGCATGAATGTAGTTAAGATACATATCTTTAAATGGACACCAGGAACGCTTCCATTGGTTAAGTTTTTGATTTATTATGATTTTTCAAAGTTGAAGATAAAATCTGGAATAGGATAAAATAAGCATCCAGAGGTAGTGAGATTCAAGCGCTAATTTCACTTAGTAAATGAATGAATTTTTCTACTAAATATTATGAACTTAAAGAGAACATCTTGAGATTTAAATCCATAGGTAATACTTTTCATTTGGATAAGTAAGCAAGGAGAAATAAATTTTTAAAAATAAGGCAAACAAACTGGAACTTCCACATTTAACAAATGAACAGTATATTTCAACAAATAACCTGATTTTATTTCGACAACGAAACCTCAGTTTTATATATTTTGTTGAAATTTAAATAAAATATCTTTCATTAGAAAGGGAAACCACTCTATTTTGATTTTTCTATATTTAATTATGAATTTTCAAAGCTAGGTATGTATTCTAACTTACCAAATGAACAGTACCAGTAAACAGTACCCGAGAAGCATTTCTTTTTAAAATTCATGTTTCTAAAGCAAAGAAGTGTTTAATTGATTCAAGTTATTTCTAGTTAAGTATAACTGAGGGAGAAAATAAGGATACAACAATGTTATAATTTATTAGGCCTTGATTAATGTGGTAAAGAGGATCACAAAGTAAGGACCATGATGGAAGGAAAAGAAAAAGGTAAAGGAAAAGGATAAGGAAAGAGAGCTATTGCAAGGTAGTGAACTTACCCCACTTGTATGCTTATGTTTCTTGGATGTTTTATGTGATGTTTTCTTACTTTGATTATGTGAAACATGTATGATTAAGTGATGCTTTGTTTCTTTTTATGATATGTCCATATGTTATGAATAAGGGACATGGAAGCATGTGTGTTATCATTATACAAGCATGATCATTAAGTACACACATAATAATATCAAGCTTAAAGTTGCATACATTGTATTGTTTTCGTTTGCTACTGACATTTTCCCCAAAATCTCATGCCCTCCTATCACCACTATAGCAAGAACTTCACATGAAGGAGAATATGAAGATGCATGATGAAACATCCTTACTTTCGTATGCCTTAGAGACCATTCAGTAGCATATAGAACCACTTACAAGACCTTGGAAGTTCATTAACTAAATCTGGAATTTTTACTCTTCTTGAGTTGCTGTTCATATGGTATTCCAGATTTAGCAATGAATTTAAAAAAATCATAATTAATTCTAAAAAAATTGAAATGAAGTGGTTCAAAAAGATACGTGAAGGTAACATATTGAAATTTAAGGGAAAAATAATTTTCTAAGTAAATTCTTAGTCAAATAATACAGTTTAATCGTCAAATATTACTATTCATTTGGTCAAAAATCCTAAAAACATATTTTGGTCCCTAACTTTGGAAAATTCTTTCTCTTTGTACAAACATCAAAATAAGATTTTCTTAGAGTCAAAATGAATCTTGGCATGTTAAATATATGTATGTAAAATTTCATACATATATCTCATTATTTGCTATTTTTCATTACATCATGAGCATTATGGTTGAAACGTGTCATATAACATCATTACTTGCAACAATTTATACATTCATCATATAACATTTACATTATCCAATCCCTAACTTCTCTTCATGCTTCTTCATTCTCTTTCATCATTAATAAACCTATTGGGATTGGGATTACATGGAGGGGTAAGATTTTTAGAGAAATCTCAGTAGCAAATGGTACTAAACAATGCGTGCATTAATGTAAATACTAGTGCTTGCTTGTGGAAGTGTTAACATTGTGTAATGTGCATGCTTCCATGTAACATATGAAATAGCATTGGCTAAAGTAATGATAGAAAAAGAGATTCAATTATAAACACATATGCAACACAATTCAACATAGCCATAGTAAAACTAAGCATAATATTCAATACATACAAGTTTACTACCTCACATACTTGACTTTGTTTCACGTTAACTTTGCTTTGCCTCTTTCTTCTGACTTCTTCTTGATGTGTGGCTGCCTCTTTGGAGTCGACAATCAAATCCTAACATCACATAATCATCCATCCATTACAATATAACTTTCTTGAGCATTAAACCCACTTTAACTAATATAACTTCCTTTAATATTTACTAATTGACTTTACCCTACACAATTTCATCTTTTGAATCCATTTAAGAGCTTAAAATCATGAAATTCTAGCTCCTATGCACTGTTCTGGACAGATTTGAAAGACATGCATAATTCTTCCAAAAATTCTCATGTTAATTTTAATGCTTCCGCTACTTGTTTCTCTACTTTATCCCACACAAATTTTCATTTTAAAACCATTGGAATCATAAAATTATGAAATTCCAATAACTGTTCATACGAGTGAACAAGTTTAGAGAAGAATTCTAAGAATTACAACTTTCAATTCTAATGCTTTCAAGGTTTAAAACATATCCAATCCTACACAAAATCATTATATAAATTCAATGGAAGCATTAGATTATTGAAATTCCATCTCCTTCTATCATGAATAGTGTAGACCAAAGGTCTCAACAATGGCAAAGTCAAGAATATCAACTTGATTCAACAACCAATCACCTAACTAGCTTGTTTAATCTTCAATCACATAACTCTAACTAATCTTTTGCCTTCAATTGGCAACAGTTCAAACTAATCTCATATTAATCAAAGAATCCAAATCATGCAATGAAATCATAGTAAGCAACTAGGTTGAGATTTCCTCACAAGGTGTTAGTGTTTCACTCATTCTCTTATCAAGGTAATTTCACTCAAGCATCTAGTTTAGGCTTCCCATATGCTTGTAACCATCCTACATCTCCACCACTAAATGCTACATGGTTTGTGAATCAAAGGGTCTTTATTAGGTTGTAATGTTAGAAAGGCTAAGTGATAAAATGGAAATACATGTCAATGACTAATGAAATACTACACATAATATTAATTATTCAATATAATTCAACATTTTTTTCATCATCTGAACTTGCAACTGCAAAAAGTTGTAAGGAATTGGAAGACACGCAGCAGAAATTAACTTAAAAATTTTTCCATTCCCTGCCAGGATCTACCGTATGTGTTTAAGTCAAGTGGAAAGAAGTATTACCCTCAGTATTCAGTTGTGACTTTCTCAGCTTCTGGTTGCGACGTCCACAGCTTCTCTCCGCGGTTCGTGATCTCTTTTCGATTGCAAGAAGTCAACGACTCAGGTCAACTTCCTCTACTAGTATCCACATGAACAGCGTTCCAACCACGAACAACGTGCTAGTGCCTCTTGTCCCTCCAGGGCTTACTCAAGAATCCGTCCTCTCCATCTCTATTTCGGCAGTTTCTTATTTGCAAACCTTTTGCGGATTCCCGTTCACACTTTTTTTTTCTATCCCAACCGTAGCTCCTAAATATTAGATATATAGGATGCTATGCGTGTTACCACAGACTTGGATTTTGGGAATTAATCTTATATTAATTCTGAAATTAATACAATATCATATATTGTATAATTTGATAAGAAACTAATTAAATAAATAGTATTTGTATTAAATCCGTCCCACAGATTTAATTCACCCATTTATTTAATTTAAAATAAAGATAAGACAGAATTACATTTGATTTATTCTCATAAATCAAATTTGAGATATCATATCAATTTGAATTTCAAATTCAAACGTGATAGAGATTTAATTTATCCTTATAAATTAAGTCTTGTAAATATCTCTTATATATAATATATATATACGAATTTATATATATAGGAATATAAATATAAATAAATATATACATCCACCCTGGATCATTCATTGAATCTGGACATGTCTTAGATTCAATGAATCTGGACATCATAGCTCGTGTTGGGCTATTTTGTGTGCGACCCTGTAGGCCTATATGTAGTTGGCAGTGGGCCATTTACTATACTGACTCACAAGTTGCAAGCGGTCTCTAACAAGGCATCAGGACTACCCAAATCATATGAGGATCGATGAATGATGTAACCTTTTGTACAACCATATCATGTCCCTTTTGTCACATGATATT
Source organism: Leucaena leucocephala (assembly GCA_037074615.1). Classification (NCBI taxonomy): domain Eukaryota; kingdom Viridiplantae; phylum Streptophyta; class Magnoliopsida; order Fabales; family Fabaceae; genus Leucaena; species Leucaena leucocephala. Next base: position 11,377,095 of record CM073528.1, on the reverse strand, counting down.
TTGGTCATGGATGAGGCATGGAGAATGTCATCCTCCTATTCCTGACCATTACTTTCTCAATCCCTGAGTAGTCTGACTATAGAAATGGAACTACCTTTCCATTACAGTATGGCCATACATTTCTCAGACTCACTCATCGAGGGGCCTAGTAATATCTCTCTACGAATATGAGGGGCAAATTCCATCTTGACCATTCACATTCTTCCGCATGGAAAACTACTAAGCCCGAACATAGTCTTTATGATCACTCGGTCAAAAGTGACTTTTGTCTAGGTCAAAGCTGAGCGTTTATCATGTAGGAATCCATGATGATATCAGGTCAAAGGGCATAGTGACATGGTTTGTATATGAGAGAAGCTTATGACTTAACCCATGCAGCTCTCTCATAGCGGGTCGGTCTAACACCTTGTACTCTTACATATGACTATGACTTTGATTTATATCTCTATACATCTTTCAAGTCATACTGGTCTTATTTCATCTCTGCTCCCACATAGATGATCGACCAGGGACATTTAGGATAAGATCATGAGTTATCCAAGGATGGTCATCACAGTAAACATGCAAATAATATGATAACATAATTAATAAATTCATAAATCAACAATGTTCATAAGACAATGATTGGCCCCTATGGCACAATTCCCAACAAAAGCATCACAAATCACCAAATATTTTCCTTTCATTCAAGTTGAATATCACTTTTTTCTGATCTATCTCTTCTTTCGTTTTCTCTTTTCTGTACTTTTTCTTTTTCTTTTCTTTCACTATTGAAACAGATAGTAGATATATTAAGGTTCAAATATCCAAGAAGTGATGCAATTTTCACATTTACTAGAGTAGAAAATATCATGTACAACATTCATTAATCAATGATAGATTTTTTAAAACAAAATGAAGGTCCCAAAGGGGTTAACCAAAGGATTTAATTTTTTTATATGGCTATTGTTTGGGCAAAAGAGTTTTGAAATAAATGCCCTTATCATATTCGCAATTCTAATAAGCTAATGTGGTTTTGAATCAAGGATTAAGACAAGTTCTGCAAAGTTACTAAACTAGATGGTGTCACACAATGTAAATGAGTATCTGTTGGAGGCTCAAATTTCTTCCATCTGGCTTACTCACCCTAATCAAATTACTATGACAAGATTGCATGAATAAGCAAAATACACGAGATCAATCATTCAAGCTCCATAATTTCTAGTAGTAAATCAATGAAATAAGCAACTCATACTTCATCAAGCTTGCCAATGTTCAAAAGTATGTGTTTAAAATTCAATTTAAAATCCATGACAATAAGTTCCATTAAACCAAGCAACAATAAGATGAAATAGAAGAATTTTTTAGCAAAAAGCAAGTCTAGTCACGACAAAAGGGTCTTCAGGTCGCGACTATTTTACACAGAGAAGAAATTTTCAAAAAAGATGGAATATTGGTTATAACATAAATGGTCATTGGTCGTGACTCATGATCATAGAGAATAATCTTGCCAAACATACAGGCTCACGTCGCGACCCATGTGTCAATCCAGTCATGACCAACATTCACATAGAGTAACATTCACGACAAATATAAGCATAGATCACGACTACACATCACAAAAAGGTAAACATCAGAAAATATGAAATCCTGGTCATAACTAAAATTATCAGACATCGCGATTACCTTTCACAGAGAGAAGATGTCACAACAAACATATGTAAAGGTCACGACTAATTTTCACAGAGTAGAAACTTGACATATATACACACATTAGTCGCGACCAGAATATAGAATCTCAGTAGTTATCTAATTTTTATTTACCCATTTTTCACACTAAAGTTCATACTCCCACACACTTAAATTCTACATTGTTCTCAATGTGAAGAAGTAATCAAATACATGTAAAGGATAAAGTGATAAAGACAAAGAAAAACCATAATATAAGATGAACTTATTAATTTTTATCTACCCCTACTGACTTGGTCTCCTCCCCCATACTCGATCAATAATGAATAGATGAAGTATATAAGTAAACTAATTAAAACAAACTATTGTAAGTGGGGAAACAAGGAAGGAGACAACCTAAGTATCATGGGGGTTTAAAGTTCTCCTTGTACATCTTGAATAATTGATCATTAACCTGGAATGTTGTACCATCTGCTTCATCCTTTCTTGTTGATATAGCCTTTATCCAACTTAGGAGAAAATCCATAGCTTGCATAATATATGCATATCTAAAAGATAGTGGGGATGGTCTTGTTTATATAACTGCTGCATTATCTAGTTTAATCCTTGCCATGAAATACTGTTTATAATGGATAATATCCTTCAATTGTTGTAGTCCTAAAATGTCTAAAAATTCCAAGTTGAACTTCTCATAAGCAGGGTTAGAATGTAAGATATAATTATTGAATTGAAAACTCTGGGGCTCAGAGGTTCTAACTCCTTATCTCTCAAAGTATACTGTAATATCCTTGCCCTACAATTCTATTAAATCTGTTACAAACTTTCTAGAAAGTGTTTATCATTTGAAATAGTGGGGTTAGTTATAATAAAATAAATAGTAGATGAAGATGAAGAAAAATCACCTATAGTGGTAAGCCAGCCATCAACTATAGAATTGATGCATAACACATCACCATTGGATGAAGAAACAGTAGAGAAATCAGTGGAGGAGTAAGAATGGAAGGTTCTTTAACTTTATCATCATTATCAAGCTCATAAATATTATGACATTCATTTTCAAGTGATGCATCAATCATGTTAAGTCATAGGAGAAAATGATCTTGATGTGGGTGTCTGAACATGTTAAACTGAATTATGTGCCCACCAAATTCCATCTTTCATGAAAATCATGGTGTTAGCTATTTTCAGGAATGGCCTTCCTAGAATTAAAGTACTATCATCAAGAGACTTATTTGACATATCCAAAACATAGAAGTCCACAGGAAAAACAAGTTCCTTAACTTGAACTAAAATGTCTTATAAAATCCTCTATGAATTATAATTCTCTTATCAGCCAATTGAGCTAACACACTAGTTGGTTTAACCAGATTTACTCATAAGGCATGATAAATGAAATTTGGCATCACATTAATAGCAGCACCTAAATCTAGTAATGCTTTAGGAATAGTTATCTTGCAAATTGTAAAAGGAATAGAAAATGACGTGGATCTTTACACTTCTCTGGAAGTTGAGAGTTGAAGAGTGCAGAAGCTTTAGGTCCCACTTGCACTAGTTCAATAGGCTTATGTCTTTACTTTTGTGTGTAACTGTCCTGCAAACATTTTGCATATTCTGACATTCTTTGAATTCTCTCCAGCATAGGCACATTCACTTCAATCTTGTTGAAAGAATTAAGCACTTCCCTGTTTTGCTCCTATATGTCTCTTTTCTCGTTGCTCATGAATTCCCTTGGGACATGCAAATCCTTCATAGTCACTTCTTTCTCAGCTAAACCAAAAGTTGTTTCTTTTTGTTTCATCTTTGAATTCACTATTGATTGTGTCTCTTCAATTGTGTCCACTCTAGGAATTTTAACTCAGAATCTTGTACATAATCAATATGACTACTTGTACCCTTTTCCTTCCTAAGTATTTGTGCTTCTTTCTTACCTTCACACTTCTCAATGCTAATTATCATTAGACTACTGGAATCAGTGTCTACCTCATATTCCTTTTCACTTTTAGCTTCTGTCACTTGTTCTCCACTTATTCTTGCCTGAACATCATTTATTAAATAGGCTAGATGTGAAACATAACTGATATGACACATTTTGTATATGGTTTCTATGACATTGTTAATAGCTTTATAACAACTTTACCATCATTTTAGGCCTTAAATTGTACTTTTATGGTAATACGTGATTGAGCATGGCAATGTGCTAATAAAAGGTTAAAATAGTAAATTAACTCTTTTAAAGTGCATATATTCTGTTATTTACTAATTTGGTCTTTTACAGTGAGTTTTTATTTTGGATTGCAGGTATTTTGGAAGAGAGTAAGAACTAAGAAAGAAATCACAAGCCAATGAAAGTGAAACTATGCTCCTGCACATTTTAGTCGTGACTAAAGAGTCCACCGGTAGCAACCTTGATTCTTCTGGAGTGTTCTCTGTGTTTATAGGTTACAACTAAAATATGGATCTCGTCACGACTAATATGCGAAATCGCTAATGGTTAATAAGCAGGAGGAGGAAGGTTACCGTCAAAAGAGGCTACATTTTGACCTTATTAGGCTAATAAGCAGTACTCTCGTGAAACATCCTTACTTTTATACATTTTAGGGACCACTTAGTAGCATTTAGAACCACTTACAAGACCTTGGAAGTCCATTAGCCAAATCTGAAATTTTATTCTTTCTCGGGTTACTGTTTATATGGTATTCCAGATTACGCAACAAACTTCAAAAAATCATAATTAATTCTACAAATATTGAAATGAAGTGGATCAAAAATCTAAGTGAAGATAACATCTTGAAATTTAAGGGAAAAATAATTTCCTGACCAAATGATTGACCAATTAATACAGTTTATTCGTCAAATTGTACTGTTTATTTGGTCAAAAATTCTGAAGACAGAATGTGGTCCCTTATTTTGGAAATTCATTTCTCTTGATATACACATCCAAAAAAAACTTTCTACATCTGAACTTAAAGCTATAGGTGTGTGCTACATGCTCATAAAATTTTGTGAAATAATTCCTTCATTTGCTAGGTCAAACTGAAGCCACAACAAAACTATTTCAGGACCTACGATTTTACCATTTTAGTTTCTTTTCTTGCACTGCCAATAATTGTTTCAACATGTATAAGCCATCAAATAAGCTTCTCAATATTCATATACATCATGTACATTTTCCATAATTACTACAAATAGTTTCATCACATAAATGGACACCTTACATGGCATTTACATACATAACATATAATAAGATCTCAATTACTTCCATTCTTTAGCTCTTCTCCATGTACACCTTTTCCATCATGCTTGACCTAAATTGGTTGGTTATGGGAGAGTAAGACTTTAGGGAATCTCAGTAGCAAACATTACCACTTAAATATGCAAGATGGATGCTAATGCATGATATGTAATTTCATTAAACTTTCTTTGATTAGTGACATGCCATCATGCTATATACTTTTACATAAAATGCATGGCCATGGAAAACATGTTCTTCACAATACATTCAATATCATTTATCATGTCACAACATCATTCAAATATCACATACATGTCAACACATAAGCATACCACATCGAGCACATAAAGAGGTAAGTTCACTACCTTGCACTTAACCTTTCCTCTTGATCTTTAGCACTTGCTCCCTAGCTTTTCAACCATGAAGCTTTTATGTCAATCACTTCCCAACATCTTCTTGGATGTTTCAAGGTCCTGAACACATTCATATTCATTACATAATTCATAGGACCCATGAAGTCCAACAATATTTAAGACTAATCTTGTTACACTTATTATTATCATAACTTTCTCCAATCTTCACTAATCAACTTGGCTCTTGAACCAATTGATGTCTTGACTTTATCCTATGTAATTTCATCTTTTGAATCCATTTATGATCTTAGAATCATGAAATTCCATCTCCTTCATGGCCTGCTATATAGAACCGAACACATGCACACAATTCCCTTAAATATTCTCATTTTGATTCTAATTCTTCCCATACTTGTTTCTCCACTTTATCCCACACAACTTTTCATTTTAAAACCATTGGAAGCATAAAAATCATGAAATTTCAATCACTTCTCATATGAGTGAACACTAACATGGAAGAATTTCAAAAACTATAATCTTGGAATTTCAATGCTTCCAAGGTTCAAAACCTTTCCAATCCCACACAAAATCATCATATAAATTTAATGGAAGCATTAAATCATTGAAAATCCATTTCCTTCCATAATGAACAGCTCATACCGAATAGGTTCACCCTTGGAAAAGTCAAGAATATCAACTCGATTCAACAACCAATCACTTAACTTGCTTGTTTAAGCTTCAATCATATACTTCTAACATTAATTTATTCTTTCCCCTTTCATCTAAGGTTTTTGGGCAGCACAACACCTTAGATAAAATTCAAATTTTCTCCCATGAAAACCCTAAGTTCAACTTCCTAAATCAAAGGAAAATAAGCTAGGAAAGATTGCTTACCTTTAATCTCTAGCTTGCTTGAACTTTGGTACCTTGAATCTTCTTTGTCTTGGCTTGAGTTTCCATTTTGCAAGAGTTTCTCCAAGGTTCATGAGGCCACGGTTTTGAAACAGATTTGAGGGGGTATTTATAGAAAATTTCATGGAAAATTAATGACCAATATTACTTTGTGCACTATTTAATCTAAAGGCTCACATTTAATCTTGAATTTAACTTTTTCAAAAAAGGAGATTTATCACATCATCCATGACATCACAAGGGACAACTCATGGGACACCTCATGGGGGTATGTGGTGCAATTCTTATGGGGAGGAAGCTTATAGAGAAATTCCAGTCCAATCCGATATCATCTCGGTCCGATTCCCCAAAAACTAGACTGTTTTCTGTTCCTAATTTTTATAATATACTAGGATATGTATTTTGTTCTAGAAATAAATGTCTAGGCTTCTCATACCATTGACATTGATATACTGAATATTTATCTACCATCAATCCCTTAGAAAATGACCAAAATACCCTTGATGTCCTTTCTTGCACTATATTAACCCTAAGAGCATAATTGTCATTTTACCCCTCTTTGTATTGCCTCAGGGCATATACTGGCTCTAACTAATTATATTTATACTATATCCTATATTTTTAGCCTGTTCTAGATGACTAAAATGCCCTCTATCCATCACTGGTACAATCTGGGCATCTAGGGGTATTTTCGTAATTTCATAATTTTTTAGACACTGGCCCCTTCTACTGATAATTGGTACCCTGGGTTTTGGGCCCCCTTGGTGTCATCATGGGCTTATATATGAGGTCATTTGATCTCATTCTATCCAGGCTTATATACTGATAAGTTGCATCATCGGATCACGGGTGTTCTCAAACTCCTGTCAAAATTCACTTATATAGGAATAACTTTTTTTACAGAACTCATTTTGAGGTTTTGTCAAATCCATGACATTTGACACTATAGGGTATACTTTCCTGTAATTCTCCCACTTATATATGAAGTCCATGAAATATGATAAAATTTTAGATAACTTTCAGATTATCAAATAAATATCTACTCTCTGGAACCCTAATAAAATTTCTGTATCATGCCAGATTAACTAGCGTACCTTCCTCTATTTGCTGATGGAATGTGGGACTGAAATACTTTTGGGCAGTTCTAACTCTCTTTGGGCTAAATTTTCTATAATTACAATTTTGCCCTTGAACTTTTTACTTAATTTCATTTATGTCCCTTAACTTTTAAAAATTACCACTTTTGACTTAACTTTTGTTTCTACTTTTACTTTTGGCCTCCAACCTTTTCTAATTTTTGTTTAGGTCCCTCTCTTTCTTCAATACTTTCTTAACCTATATTATTTCTTTTGATCATCGTCATAACCTTTTCTAAACCTCTTTCCACTATCAATATTATACAGATAGGGAAAAATTAGGATATGACATCTCGCACTCTCTAATCTCCTTCTCCACCTCTGCCAACATTCTACACCTCTCTACAACATTTACACCTCTACACCATCACCCTACCAACTTCTCACTGTTTCTCCATTGCATCCCAACTAAACAGTGATTGCAGTATAGCAAGAGTCATGAGATGGTAAACCTTTAGCCTCTTGGTGATGAATCATATATCTTGAGCTCATGGACTCAAATGGGGAGTTTCTTCTATTCTAATTTGTATATTCTCATGTTATGATTGCTGCTAGATCTAGGGTTTTCATCTTAGAACTTTGTAATTGAATTAGGATGATTTGAACATTTGCTTTTAATAGAATATTTCATTTTTGATTTTAAGAGAGTGGGTTATTATCAGTGATCATTGTTAATTAATTCATTGCTTGAAATCTAGGTTTTTCGATCGACGACCATTCGAGGGAGTTTTTATCATTTAAATTCAATTTGCACACTAAGTGGTTTACGACAGTTCACTAATAGTTCTTAGACCAGCTTTGATCAAAGGGGTTTAAGGAAAATTAGGGTTCTAGACTCAATCGATCGATTGAGGTTTTCTTTGAGACTTAATGCTTTCTAAACTCCAACTTTAAACGTGAGAGAGTAAGCATAGATACGTTTTCATCATCAAGAGTCTTTTATAGCATATTTCTCGACTAACAACTCATTTTCATCATAAACAAAAATCCAAAAATATTTACTTTTATGCACCTTACTTTTATTGTATCAATCACTAAAACCTAAAAACCATTTTATCCCTACTCATGTTTTTCATTGATTTTGACATCCAATCTACTAGGTGTCCACATAAAAGGCTTCTCGAGAAGAACGATAGGGTTGTGCCTTATACTATATTATATTGGGTGCAACAAACTTAATTTTGATGGATCAGACCATGATAGTCCAAGGCATTATCAATGGCACAGTTATCGAGGAGCCAAGTAATTGGTTCCCTAGTAATTGATTGTCAATTTCATTAGCTACCTGAGTCATCTTTCTAGCTTTTGTTTGCATTTTAGTTTTTAGTAGTTTTTAAATTGAATTGCATTGCATTCTGCACTTTTCTGAGTTTCTGCGAAATCAGTCTCTGTGACTGCGAGTCGCAACCTAAACTCACCTTCGTCGCGACAATTACTCTTTGTGACATTAAGTTGCGATCAAACACTATTTGTGTCACGACCTGATTGCTCCCCTGTGAAATTTGACTACTCTGTGGAAACCATTCGTGACATCTGACACCTTCAGTCACGACTACTTTTCTTTGTAATATTGTGTCACGACTAAAACACTCTTTAGTCGCGACTAATAAAAAATTTTCTGCTGTCCAACCTCCGTGACTAAATTTGACTGATTGTATTTATTATTTTCTATATGTTCTGTATTGCATGTGTAAAAGAGCTTAACCATTAGTGCCTTTTGAACCTAAAATTGAGAGAAGACTTAGGAAACTAAAAAGAGAGTTTAGAGAATTTAGAGAAGAATAAGCAAAATCTAGTTCCTCCTCTTGTATTCTAGAGTCTGAAACTGAACTGAATATGGATAATATTAATCATAATGGGCCTAATGGGCATGGAGAAAATGAAATACCAATGAACCCAGAAGTTAATATAAGTGTGAGGGAAATTAATCATTCGTATGTGAATTATGATCCTTATGGTTTCTATACTGAAGAGGTTAATTTTGAGATTAAAGAAGCTTTGATTGCAGCCTTACTTAAATTTTATGGTTTTGTAGGATAATGTCCAAACAGGCACTTACAAACCATGCATATGATATGTTCTTCAATGAAGCCTGCAATGACCGCACTATATGACGTCTTAAGGAGGTGTTTTCATTTTACCTTGGAAGGGAAGGCTAAGGAGTGGCTATACAATTTGCCCACCCATTTCTCTACTCTTACATGGAATCGGCTGAAGTTGACATACCTTGAATAGTTTTTTCTGGCTTTAAAGACCACTTGAATGAAAACAGAAATCATGAATATTCTATAACAGGATGGAGAATCTCTACATGAGTATTGGACGAGGTTTCGTAACCTGTTGGCTCTATGCCCTCACCACAACATGACCAAGGATGATTTAGTAGACATTTTCTTTGATAGTCTACTTCCTCATAATCACGTTTCCTTGAATGCTATAGTAAATAGATCCTTGAGAGATAAGACTCCACAAGCAAGTTGGGAGTTATTCCAGAAGATGGCCAATGAAGATCATCAGACAGGGGATCCAAGGAGAATGCCCATATCTTCTTCAGGTAATTCAAAAGAGATCTTAGCATAAATAGAAGCCTTGGAAAACATAATGAAGAAGAGGATGAATTTGATTGAAAGAGAGCTGCATTCCACAAAACAAGTTAATGTAGTAGATACCTAATAAGCCTTGGTTACAGGATGTGAATCATGTGGTTCTATGATACATGCTACTAGTACATGTGACAAACATTATAAAGAAGTGGCAGTAATATACCAAGGGAGAGACAATCAATACCAGAAGAGAGACCCATACTCTAACATATACAACCCTGGTTGGAGAGACCACCCAAACTTTAGGTGGGGTGATAGGCCAAATAAATTCCAAGGAGGTTGTGCCTCCTCAAGTAACTACCAAAACAATGCCAGGTCCATAATTCTAACTGACCCTATGACATTATTAACATCAAGGCCAGATAAGACTTCTCAATTGTTAAAGAGTATGGCTATGCAAATGAACAACATGGATGGTAGAATGACCAATATAGACAATAAACTCAAAGAGAATGATAGTCAATTCACCTCCATAGCTTCAATTCTTCAAAGTATGCAGAAGGATAATACTGATGTGCACAGAAAACTTAAGGAGTTAAGTTCTAAGAATGAAGATATCACAAGTCACTTAACTCAAGTCTCTAATATAGTGAGTGGCATTCAAGGAAAGAGCAGTGGCAGCATACCTTCGAATACTATCAACAATTTAAGGGGTCTGAATGCTATATCCCTCAGAAGTGGCATAAAGGTTCATTTTAATGAAGCTGATACACCAGAGCAGGATGTGAAAGATGTTGAAATTGAGAATTCATCTATGCCACAGGTACAAATTGGGAAATCTGAAAGTGCTAAAAAACAACAACTTGTAATGAAGAATTCAACCCAAGAGGAGAACCCATAGACCCAAGTGGAGATGCAAGAGCTACAAGAAGAAGCAGTAACAGTACCAAGTCTAGCTTACAAAGGAAAGCAACCTGAGGAGAAGCTAGAGTCGAGCAAGCAAGGAGCCTCTACGTACAAAGGTAAGGAGGTAAGTATAAAAGATTTCCCTTTTTCCTAAATCTTACTTTGTTGGAAAGAAAAGAGTTTACCCTAATTTTGCAAAAGATGCTTATACTTTAATCAATAAGTTAGAAATAAACATCCCTTCGGTTGAGTTTTGTCACATCCTTATTTTCAACCTCAATTATACTCACTCATAAGTCATTGGAACCAATTACATAACCTTTTGCTTTAGAAACTTCATTTTCAAAAGATAACTCTCGGGTACTGTTCACTTTTATTTGGTAATTCTAGAACATGTACCCTACTTTGAAAATTCATAATTAATTGTAGAAAAATTGAAATGAGTTAGTTCCAATTTATAATGAAATCTCTTTCATTGAAATTTCAAGGAAAAAAATATAAAACTGAAGTTCCATTGTCTTAATGAAGTCAGTTTATTCATTGAAAATAACTGTTCATTTGGTAAAATCTGGAAGTTCCAGTTTCTTTGCCTTAACTTCAAAAATTCATTTCTTTTTGGTTATTTATCCAAATGAACCGTGTTACCTATGGATTTGAATCTCTTGATGTATTATTTAAGCTCATAAAATTTCATAGAAAAATTCGTTTATTTGATATATAAAATCATCGCGTGAACGTCGTTGCCTCTAATCACTCACTTTATCTCAATTCTAGATTTTTGTTCCAACTTTAGAAAATCATAACAATTCGGATACTCATCCAATTAAGGAGTTCTTGGTGTCCATTTAAATATATGTATCTTAGATTATGATGCCAAATTTTAGACTAAAAATTGTTGATTTAAGTGTCAGAATCATTATCACACCACCACAACCTCAAAACAGTTACAGAAACATACACCATGCATACTAGCATATCATCCCATAGTGTCATGTAAGTCATGTAACTTATTATGCAAACTTAATCATCAACATATACTCTTTTCCCTTGAGAGGATCCATCACCTAAAATATAGTTATGCATGTGGAAGGAATGAGATTTCATGGAAATCCCAATAGCAAGTTACACAAACTATAATATCATGCATGAATAATTGGATGCTTAACATGTTATCATGAGATGGGAGCTACTTCATAATGGTACATAAGCAAACTCTGAAATATCCTCATTTTCATACATCTTAGGGACCAAACGGTAGCATCTAGAACTACTTCTAAGGCTATTGAAGTCAAATTACTCAATCTGAAATTTTACTCTTAGGGTTTGTTTGGTTGGGGGTTTTGGAGGGGAGGGGAGGGGAGGGGAGGCGAAAGTGTGTTTGGCTGGAAAAAATTGAGGGGAGGGGAGGGGAAACTTTTTGTCTTTTTGTGGTCCCCTCCCCTCCCTCACCTCCCCTCCAAAAGTGGGGGTTTTTGGAGGGGAGAGAAACTTTTGCCCCTTTTTGACTAAAATGCCCCTAAGCTTTTTTTAATATTCCAATTATACCCTTAAACCCTTTTTTTTTATTTTTTTCACATCTAATTTTTTCTTTAATTGCATAATAATTATAATAAAACTTAAAAAGTATAATAAATTATTTATATATTATATTAAAATATATAATAATTATAAAATTAATAAAAAATAATGTTAAAATTTTAACATATTTTTTATTTTTTTAATTTTATTATATATATAAGTAAGATAAAAAAATTTAAGATTTATAAATTAAAAATAATAATTTTAATATGAATATTTTAAATAAAGAATAAATAAATTTAAATAAAGAGATAAGGGTATTTTTGTCAACTTTTAATTAACCCCTCTCCCCTCCCCTCCCTTCCCCTTCCCTTCTGAACCAAACAAAAAATATTATTCATTAACCTCCCCTACCTTTCCCTACCCTCCCTTTAATTAACCTAACCTCCCCTCCCCTATAGTGAACCAAACAAAGCCTTAGCAAGTACTGTTTACTGTGTGAATTCTAGCGGAGTAACCTGACTTCGAAAAATTATAACTAATCCTAGAAAAATTGAAATAGAGTGATTCAAATTGCAACACGAAGCTAACTTAATACTCTTGCAGGGAAAAGTAACTTGTTGACCACACCTTGACCAGGTCAACATCAGCAAACATCCAAAGTTTACTGTTCATCAAGCGTTTTTTCCCTAATTCCAGCATTTTTGTCCCAACTTTTGCACTATCCAATCCCCAGCTTCTCTTCATGCTTCTTCGATCATTTTCTAACATACCTGTGGGATTGGGATTACACAAAAGGGGGTGACATTTCTAGGGAAATCTCAGTAGCAAACGGAAACCATACAATGTATGCAATTATATGCTTGATATTACTATGTGTGTACTTAATGATCATGCTTGCATAATATAACTTACATGCTTCCATGTCCCTTAATTATAACATATGGCCATAGCATAAAAAGAAACAGAGCATTACTTAATCATACATACCTCACATCATCAAGGTAAGTAAACATCACATAAAATATCCAAGCAATATAAGCATACAAGTAAGTTTACTACCTGACGTGTAGCTTTTCCTTCCAACTCTTAGCCTTGCCTCTAAGGTCCCTTCTTTTCATAAGTTAGAGATTATACATAGCATAATAATATCTTTATTATTATCCAGTATAGCTCTACTTACCTCATGCTTAACTAGGGATAATATCCTTACTCTGACATTCCCCTAACTTTCTTTCTATCTATAGCTAACTTTATTAATAGAGATATTTCTCTATTCTAAATACTAAGAGAAATCCTCTACTTTATTAGAGCAGGGATTAGATAACTTACTTACCTTATTCCTAAGCTCTTCCCAGTCCCTAAGCTCTTTGGACTGCTCCTGGCTCCACCATAACTCCTTCCTTTCTTTCCTTTCCTTCCTTTCTTTCTCTCTTTCTCTTTTCTCTCTTCTTTCTCCCCTTTATGCCATGCTTGGACATGGATTTCCTTGAGGGATATGGGAGCTATTTATAGTTGAGAGGAGGTGGAATGGATGGTCTAGATCAAATCACGATGAATGGCCCAGATCGCTTAGCTTCTTCAAGAAGCTTTGCCTGCATCATCACGATGACATCCTCCTCCTTGATGACTCACCAACTTGACATCATCCAAGGACACCTCAGGGGGTATATGGCACAATGGTGGGGCTCTTGGGACACCTCACCAGCTGACTCAGCCTCTAGAGAATTCCAAAGCCTTTTCCAGGAATGAGCGGCCGAGATTGTGCCACTTGTCCTTTTTACTTTTTCCCTTTTTCTAATCTCATGACATGTGTCATTAACTTTTTTGCTTTACCTGTAATCATGCAATGTGGCACCTTGTGGGTCCCTTTTATGCCACCTCATGATTCCAGATCACTTTCCCCAGTTCCATCTTTGACCGGGTCACTTTACTTTATTGAAAAAGTACTAAACTAATATTTTAATGCCTCTTGGGCCCACATTCCTCTTGGGCTACATTTTTAGACTTTGAATTGTCATCTTGGGTTTCTAACCAAGCCCAAGCACTCTGGTGGCTCAGTTCCCAAGAAATACTTCTTACTTCTTCTTTATGCCCACAGGGACTTTCACTATTTTCCTTGAATTTTCACTTTCTTGCAGTTTAGTCCTTAAACATCATCTGCATACTTCTGAGACTCCTGCATAATAGGGTCTAGTAGCCTTCCTTTTTCAGGCTCTATATTGGGCTTCTATACCTAAAAATTGGGATATGACAAACTCTAACATGCATGTTGTCATGACAGAACTTGCAAGGAGTTGCAGTCATTTATACTTCATCATCAACATGATGACACATTCTTATGCTCAACCAAACACCATAATCAACAAGCAAGCAAACAATTAAACAAACATGAGTTATAGTTAGGTATCCTTGCTACCTCTTAGCTATTCTTGTCAAGGTCTTCTTGAGGTTCTTTTCTTCCTTCACAAATGTCAAAACCTACCCATTATAAAGTAGTATCAAGTTATAACTCAACTTGAACACAAAACTAAGACTAGGTTTTCACTAACTCCCTTTCTTTCTCTACTTTATATTTCATACTTCCATCTTTCCAAAATAAATTCTCATGGTTCATTTCCACATAATTTTCCATGTAGAATCCAAATATGAAATCAGAATTTCCAAAATCAAAACATTCCAATTGCTACAGTACCAAACTAAAGCAAGCCCTCCTTTTTCCAAAAATTCACATTTTGATTCCAATGCTTCCAATACTTGTTCTCCTACTTTATCCCCACATAATTTTCCATTTTAAACTCATTGGAAGCATCAAAATCATAAGATTCCATCATATGAACAGTTCCATATACAGTACCAGTAAGAACACAAAACCCTAAATTCAAACATACTTGAATTCCCAAGCTTATACCACTTGATTCTAGCTTGTTTAAGCTTATCTAAACTATCCATAACATAAAACTCATATTTTAACCATATATGAGCAGCACTTCCAGCAGCAAACATAAGGGAAATATAGCATGAAAACCCCTTAAAACCATGAGCTAACTTGCTAAAACAAAGCTTAAGATCAAGAGAGATGATTACCTTGATTGTTGCTTCACTTTGTGTGCTTCTTTCTTGGTTGAATGGAAATTTTGCAAGAGTTTCCCTATGGTTCACCATGCATACTGAAACCATATGAATAGGGGGTATTTATAGCGAAAATTGGATTAAATTGGCCATCTGCCAATAATGTAATACTGGATTGTAAGAATAAAACTCTAGTTCTTTGTCCACAAGCTACAAATGTGAATCTAGAAGTGAAACTAAATTTTCTGATGGAGGCTCAAGTAGGTAGATGTTTACGAAAAGGATGTTAGGGATATATGATCTTCTTTTCTGTTCAACTAGGGTGAAAGAAGGAATTGAAGCAATTCCAGTGGTCAAAGATTTTCCCGAAGTCTTTCCAAAGAAGATTCAGGGATTGCCTCCAGAGTGAGAAGTGGAGTTCGCTATTGATATAGTACCTGGAGCTGGACTAGTATCTAAATCCCCATATCGTATGGCTCCCAATAAGATGATTGAACTTAAGAACCAGATTGAGGAACTTCTGGAGAAGGGTTTCATCTGACCCAGTGTTTCTCCATGGGGTACTCCAGTGTTATTCGTTAAGAAGAAGGATAACAGTCTTAGATTGTGCATTGACTATAGGGAGTTAAATAAGATTACAATTAAGAACATGTACCCTCTTCCCATAATTGATGATTTACTAGACCAGTTGGTTGGAGCAAGCTTATTCTCCAATATTGATATGAGATCAGGTTATCACCAACTTAGAATCAAAGTAGATGGTATTTCAAAGATTGTGTTCAAGACTCGATATGGCCATTTCGAATTTTTGGTAATGCCCTTTAGTCTGACAAATACGCCTGCAATTTTCATGGATTATATGAACAGGATGTTCATGCCTTACCTAGATCAGTTTGTGGTAGTCTTCATTGATGATATCTTAGTGTATTCCAAATATGCTGAAGAGTATGAAGAATATTTGAGAATTGTTCTTAGTACTCTTAATGAGAAATGACTCTATGCTAAGCTTAGTAAATATGAGTTTTTGCTGCAAGAGGTCAAATTTCTAGTTCATGTCATATCCCACAAAGGGGTAGCTGTAGATCCTAACAAAGTTGAAGTGGTGCTAAGCTGGATACAGCCAAAGACAGTAATAGAGATTAGAAGTTTTCTGGGCTTAGCAGGGTATCACAGAAGATTTATTAAGGACTTTTCTCAAATTACTCTACCGTTAACTAAGTTGACCAGAAAGAATCAACAGTTCAAATGGGATGAGAAGTGTGAGGCTAGTTTCATGAATTAAAGTAGAGATTAACCATGACTCCTGTGCTGATTATTCCAGACCTAACTCAAACTTATGTAGTCTACACTGATACTAGCAAGCAAGGGTTGGGATGTGTGTTGAAGCAGCAGGGATGAGTGGTAGCCTATGCTTCTTGGCAGTTAAAGTCACATGAAAATAACTATCATACTCATGATCTAGAGCTTGCAGCGGTAGTTTATGCTCTCAAGATATGGAGACATTACATGTATGGAGCTACCATAGACTATACTGTGACCACAAAAGCCTGAACTATATGCAAGATCAGAAATAATTGAACATGAGGAAGTGAAGATGGATAAAGGGCATTTTGGTCATCTGGGATAGGCTAAAACTATGTAGTGTAGTATAAAGATGATTAGTTAGAGCCAGTATACACCCTGAGGCAGTATAAAGAGGGGTAAAATGACAATTATACCCTTAGGGTTAGTACAGTGCAAGAAAAGACACCAAGGGTATTTTGGTCATTTTTCAAGGGATGGATAGCAGATAAATATTCAGTATATCATTATCAATGGTATAAGAAGCCTAAACATTGATTTCTAGGACATAATACATATCCTGGTATATTATAAAAAATTAGGAATAGAACACAGTCCAGTTGTTGTAAAACTGCTCTGATCCGTATCGGATTGGACTGGAATTGTTCTAAAAGCTTCGTTGCATGAAAATGGTGCCACATACCCCCATGGGATATCCCTTGAGTGGTCCCACATGATGTCATAATTATTCTTTTTGGAAAAAGTTAAATTCAATATTAAATGTGAGCCTTTAGATTAAATAGTGAACAAATCAATATTGGCCATCCATTTCAACCCCAATTTCTCTATAAATACCACTATTAAGATGGATTCAGTATGCATGGTGAACCATAGGGAAACTCTTGCAAAATTTCCATTCAACCAAGAAAGAAGCACACAAAGTGAAGCAACAATCAAGGTAATCATCTCCCTTGATCTTGAGCTTTGTTCTAGCAAGTTAGCTCATGGTTTTAAGGGGTTTTCATGCTATATTTCCCTTATGGTTGATGCTGGAAGTTCTTCTCATATATGGTTAAAATATGAGTTTTATGTTATGGATAGTTTAGATAAGCTTAAACAAGCTAGAATCAAGTGGTATAAGCTTGGAAATTCAAGTATGTTTGCATTGATGGTTTTGTATTCTCGCTAGTATTGTATGTGGCACTATTCATATGATGGAATCTCATAATTTTGATGCTTCCAATGATTTTAAAATGGAAAATTGTGTGGAGATAAAGTAGGAGAACAAGTATTGGAAGTATTGGAATCAAAATGTGAATTTTTGGAAAAAGGAGGGCTTGCTTTGGTTTGGTACTGTAGCAATTGGAATGTTTTGACTTTGGAAATTCTGATTTCATATTTGGATTCTACATGAAAAATTATGTTGAAGTGAACCATGAGAATTTATTTTGGAAAGATGGAAGTATGAAATATAAAGTAGAGAAAGAAAGGGATTTAGTGAAAACCTAGTCTTGGTTTATCTATTGAGTTAACAACTATGTGGAAGTGACTAACCTTGTAACTTTGTCCATTGGTTTAGGTCTTCCAAAGATGAAAATATAGTACAACGAAATCGCAGTAGATTCCAAAGGATTGCAGTTAGATCCTAGTATAGCTCACAGGGTCACAGTTAGATCCTAAAAAGGCTTACGGTTGATCGCAGTAGATCCCAAGGGTTGCAGTAGACAAGCCTAAAGCAAGAAAGTAATGAGCCATAAGTACAGTATTTCCTTGGAAGGATGAATACCAAGGAAAAGTTAAGGTATAGAAGCTTCACAAGTTAGTTAACTCATAACAGAGAGAGTACCCATTATGTTAATTCAAATAGCCTTATTACTATTAGGGACTGAACTCAGAGTCTTCGTGCACGCAACAAGAACTAAATGATCAAAGTTAAAGTAGTTAACCCTGAGTACCATGAATTTATGAGAATATCTCATAAGATATGAGAATGGGTCAAATAAGAATAAAGAGATCCCTATGATAAGATTATAGAGAGTAAGAATGAAAGATAACTAGATCCTCCATATGAGGATAAAGAGATTAGAAGGCCAGATAGACCCAAAAGAGATAGTATAAGAAGGGTCTAAGATAGTATAGTACCAGGAATTGAGCCTATTAGCACCATTGTTTCATATTTATATTTGTACTTTTCAGTTAAGCGTGCTCAAGCAAGGGTAGTCCAATGATGGGTGACCCCCTGTGAAGTGATAGAAAAATGTGTAAATACCATAGAAATTGGCATATATGCACAGAGTTATGTAAAATGATAGAAATAGCTATGAAAAGTACGTAATAAGATACATTATGAGAAACATGTATTGAGAAATACAATATGAAGTGGCTTTATAGCTAGCTTTGTAAATAGATCGAGAGGCTCCCTTTTTGAAAGGGATAAGATGTTTAAGTGTTATGTTACAGATGAAGTAGCAAATGAGAGCTTTCACTCCTTGCATAAAATGACAGGCATTATGTTATGTTATGTTATATTTATAAAATATGCCAAAGCTCTAAATGTTATAGTAGTGCAAGCTCTATGTGATAGAGATGTGCAAGCTCCGAGTGTTAGAGCTGTGCATATTAAGAGAAGGAATGGTTGGGCTTTGATGTTAGAGCTTTGCATTCATGAGCAGGTATGTAGTCTTATAACATGTTGGTTAGGCATTATGCATGTTAGAGTATGTGCTCCTATGTGATTCTATGTGCTCCTATATGCTCCTATTTAACAGTAAAGCAACATAAGAAGGAATAATGACATAAGTCCTCTCTCTGTATTATGATGAGTTATTAAAGATGATGAGAAGTATGATGATATGAAAATGAGAGATAAAGTTTATGGATAATTAGAAAATTCCGCTAGATACTCAGATGAGTCATAAATGATTATACTAAGAAGTATGATGAGTAGTTAATATAAACTCTCGAATATAGCAGTATTCGAGAGAATTTGATATGAAAGAAATGAACACTACTCACAAGTTTAGTATAGTGAGGAGTCCATATGCAAATGGATGCAAAGCAATGAACTAAGTAGCAGAATATGGTAGCGTTCAACTCTAATTGAGTTGATTCGGAATAAAAGGAAAGTAATGACAGTAAAGATATGAAGATCTGCAGACATGAAAGGTACTCCACTTAGATGTTAAGATAGAAGATAAGAGATAGATACCCCAGTTCTTAGCCATAAAGAAGAAAAAGAGATCTACTAAGATTGTTGACTAAGGTGCCAAGTAAATTTTGAGGACGAAATTTATTTTAAGGGGCTAGAAATGTCATATCCTAAATTTTTCCTATCTTTATAATACTGATAGTGGAAAGAGATTTGGAAAAGATTATGATGAAGATCAAAAGAAATAATAGAGGTTAAATGAGTCTTGAAAAAAGAGAAGGACCTAAACACAAAGTAGAAAAGGTTAAAGGCCAAAAGTTAAAGTAGAAACAAGATTTGGGCCAAAAGTGGTAATTTACAAAGTAAGGGACTAGAATTTGCTTCCAGAGTTTTTGGCTAAATGAACAGTAAACGTTAACGAATAAACTATATTAATTGGCTAATCATTTGGTCTGAAAATTATTTTCCCTTCAAGTTCAAGATGCTAGGTCAAACTGAAGCCACAGCCACACTGCTTCAGGACCTACATTTTTACCATTTCAATTTCCTTTCTTTTACTTTCAATAATTGTTCCAGCATTCATAAACCATCTCTTTTGCCTTTTATGCCTTCATATACATCATGGGGTTATGCCATAATTATTTCATACATTTTCATCACATAAATAGACACCTTACATGGCATTTACATACATATATAATTCATAGCCTATACTAGGGTCCCAATTACTTCACTTCATTTCTTCCATTATTTAGCTCTTCTACATGCATACATTTTCCTTCATTCTTGACCTAAATTGGTTGGTTATGGGAGGGTGAGATTCTAGGGAATCTCAGTAGCAAACATTAACACTTAAATATGCAAGATGGATGATAATGCATGATATGTAATTTCCTTAAATTTTCTTTGGTTAGTGACATGCCATCATGATACATACTTTTGCATAAAAGGCATGGCCATGGAAAACATATTATTCACAATATATTCAACCTCATGCATCATGTCACAACATCATTCAAATATCATATACATGTCAACACATAAGCATACCACATTAAGCACATAAAGAGGTAAGTCCACTACCTTGCATTTAAGCTTTCCCTTGATCTTTGCACTTGCTCCCTAGCTTTCCAACCATGAAGCCTTTCGGTCAATCACTTCCCAACATATTCTTGGATGTTTCAAGGTCCTAAACACATCCATATTCATCATGTAATTCATTAGGACCATGAACTCCAACAATGTTCAAGACTATCCTTGATAAATTCTTAACTCTTTACTAACATAACTTTCTCTAGTCTTCATTTCATCTTTTGAATCCATTTATGAGCTTAGAATCATGAAATTCTAGCTCCTATGCACTGTTGTATATAGAATTACATAACACCCTCTTTGCTTTCCAAAATTCTCATTTTGATTCTAATGCTTCCCATACTTGTTTCTCCACTTTATCCCACACAACTTTTCATTTTAAAATATTAGAAGCATCAAAATCATGAAATTACAATCACTGTTCATGCTAGTGAACAGTAATAGAGAAGAATCTCAAAAATTACAACTTGGAATTTCAATGCTTCCAAGGTTCAAAACCTATCCAATCCTACACAAAATCGGCATATAAATTCAATGGAAGCCTTAAATCATTGAAATTCCATTTTCGTCCATCATGAACAGTGCAAACTGAAATGGTTCAAGCATGGCAAAGTCAAGAATATCAACTTGATTCAACAACCAATCACTTAACTAGCTTGTTAACAAGCTTCAATCATATAACTCTAACTTTAATTTCTTCTTTCTCCTTTCATCTAAGGTTTTTGGATAGCACCACACCTTAGAGAGAACTCAACTTTCCTCCATAAAAACCCTAAGTTCAAGCTCCTAAATCAAAAGAAAATAAGCTAGAATAGATTACTTATCTTTAATCTATAACTTGCTTGAACTTTAGTACCTGGAATCTTCTTTGTCTTGGCTTGAGTTTTCATTTTGTAAGAGTTTCCCCAAGGTTCTTGAATTCATGGTTTGGAGGCTGAAATGAGCCAGTATTTATAGAAAAATCTCATGGAAAATTAATTGCTAAGATTACTTTGTGCACTATTTGATTTAATGGCTCACATTTAATCTTGGATTTAAATTTTTTGAAAAGGATAATTATGGCATCATCCATGACATCATCAAGGGACACTTCATAGGGCTAGGTGGTAAAATTCAAATGGGGGGAAGCTTCTAAAAAAATTCCAGTCCAATTCGGTACCGGCTCAGTCCGATTCCCCAAAAACCAGACTGTTTTATAAATATAATTTTTGAGATTTCATAATATGCTTTTTGACCTTAAATCCAGTATCCAGATTCTTCCTACCATTAACATTCTTGTACTAGGTCAATAATTACAAATCCCTTGGCAAATGATTGAAATGTCCTTGGTTCACTGTCTTGCACTATATTAACTCTAAGGGCATAATTGTCATTTCAATCCTCTTTATACTGTATTAGGGTATATACTAGCTCTAAATAATTATATTTATACTAGCTTGTACATTTTTGCCTATCCAGAATGACCAAAATACCCTCTATCCATCAATGGTATAATCCGGCTACCAGGGGCATTTTTGTAACTTCACACTTTTCTAGGGTTACTTTGGATTCTGACCCACTTAACTGTCCAATCACCTTATTGGGCTTCTTGGGATTCCATTTGGGCCTTAATATTGGTCCATTACCTTTATAGCACAAATCCCAATGAATCTCTCCTGACCGTATGTATCTGGTATTTTATTCCACTGTAAATTCTCGTAAGAATTCTACAGGATTCCTTTTCTGACTCTGTCAATTTTATAAATTCTTATATTAATTATAGGAATTTACTGTAAGGTTTCATTTAATTCTGATGTCTGAAAAATACTTTAATAATTATTCCTGACTTCAGGAATTTATATCAATTAATCAGGACCTCAAATCAAAATTCTGTGTTGCGTTAAACTGATCAGAATAATTATCTATCTACTGGTAAAAATTTGGGACTAATATGATTATGGGCATTTTTTAGCCTTTTTTGGTTTAACTTTCTCATAATTACATTTAGGTCCCCAAACTCTTGATTAATTGCATTTAGGTCCTTGAAGTTTTGAAAATTATATTTAATGGCCCAAAGTTTATTTCTACTTTTGTTTTTCACCATATAACTTTTGAACTTTTTATTTTAATCCATCTCTTCCTTCAAGACTTATTTAACCTTTATTACTTCTTCTTATAATCGTCATAATCATTTCCAAACCTCTTTCCACTATCAGTATTATACAGATAGGGAAAAATTAGAATATGACAAATTTTCTCCTATTAATTATCCTAGTCAGTAAACTATAATCTTCCTTGGTCATGTAAGTAAAGCTGCTAGTCTTGTTGACCATGCTTCTCAACTAAATATAGTGGATTATCCTATGATAATTGCACATGTCCTTGTGTGCAAATTTTAGATCACTCGATAAGTTAGAATCTCATAGATCTATCTCATGGATAATTTTGGATTCTTTTTAAAATATATTGTCTTCAGCAAGAAGTTGATCATATTTAAGTCCAATATGATTTCTCTTCCGCTTAATTTTATGATCAGGTGACTACTTATCAAATACTCTCATATTGCAATAAAATCTTTTGACTACTTCATGGCAATAAGAGAAGTTATTTTAGTCAGTTTTCATAGTGCTTCATAGCATTACTTAGATCCAATTTGTTTTTGTCATTGTACTTTAAGTAATATAAATCAAGAATGACATGACAAAAGTCCTTATGGGCAAATTCTACCTTAAGCTTCCCTTTATCTACCTTTTGATCTAGGTTACCAGAAACAGTCATAGTTAGGAGGAGGAGTAGGAATATGATTAGAATTAGTAGAGATAGAGATGAAGACTCAGTAATACTTTGAGAAGTCTCATTTCTTCTCTTTCTTTTTAAGCTTTGTTAAGTATCCTGTCTAGTTGGACTCTCTCGTGATTGAATATGAACAAGTGATACAGTAGTAATCATATTTCTTATACCTTTTGCAACCTTAAGTTTTGAAGAATTTCCCCTTTTCTTTTCCTTTCCATGTTCAATCCCAACTTCTGGTACCTTGGTTCTTGCATTGATTGCTTAGATGAATATGACGAATAGAAAGAATGTTTGATGAATGTGGCAAAGATGAAAAATAATATTGTGGTTTTGTAGGATGAGAGGTTATGAAACATTGGGGAACAATTATAGGTGGATTTAATTGTAGCTAGGAGGTTATAGAAGCAGTTAAGATCTTCTAGTATAGAGAGAGAAAATATTTTGATAAAATAAATAGTAGCGATCTTATTTTTCTCAAATAACTGATATCTTATTGAGAAGCTCTTCGAAAAGCATTTTATTCAACGTGTTTATTGATAAATTATCCAAACAATGGTAAGATATTTATCAAATAGTTCTTCGATAAGTGCCCTTATCGATAATCTATTTGACAAATTTCAATACTTCTTCAAAAAATTTATCAAACAACATTTGGATAAGTGTTATTGTCAAAGAATTCATTGAAGAAAAACAACACAAGTCAATTTTACAAAATAAGTTGATTTATCGTTTAGTTTATCGATAATAACCTTTATCGATAACCTCTTCGATAAATTCATGGTTTCTTTAAAATAGTTAGTATGATGTTTTAATACATGAACTTTTAAAAACAATATCTTACTTTCAAAAATCATCAAGAAAACTTTTGTCAAAGGCACACACACACATATAGCAAGGAAACATTTTCACTAAACATTTCAGATATATTCAATTATAAAGAGAGTGTAGAAATGCTCATTTTGTTTTGGCAATATGATGAATTGATACATGAATTCCTTCGCCTTCCTCTCTTTGTTGTATTTGAGCATCTTCTACATTGGCAATGATAATGATCCTTCACCTTGTTGCCAATTTGAACTTTGTAACTCCAGTGATCATTGTGTCAGGTCTCAATCTTGATATGACAGTATTATCCATTGAGAAATTTGTTGTTATAAATGCAAATCTTTTTCTTTCTTGGGGAATGGTTAGTATGATCATATATAGGATAATTTCTATATGTATGTTAGATCATACAAAGATAACTCAACATCAAAACATATCAATCTTCAATGAATATATATGAGTATTTTAAAGAATTGAGCTTGTAAAAATACTATACATATATGGATACAAAACTCTTTTTTCCTTAAAATAAGTCTATCTTCAAAGATAATGCTTTATTTTTGAAAAATATGCATTTTCAATGTTGTTTTTCAAAAATATGTTTCTTTGAAAAATTAATTTTATGGAAATACAGACAGTCAGCTGAATAGAGAGAAATAGTTCAGTATTAATGTATTGGATAACATTTTGGACACAATGTTAACATGTTTAGGCTTCTCTATATGAGCAAAAGTCAGATAGGATATTAGCAAGATAAATGGTTCTAGGATTTTGCTCATACATTTTCCAAATGATGGTTGAACATGAAGCATATTATTCTTTAGTACAAATGACTAGAGTTACAAGTATATTCCAATGGATAAAAACTTTTAATCGTAAGGCTTTTGATATTCTGAAATATTTCTTTTTTTGAGTAGATAGGCTTGAATTGCATGCAAATGATAATGAGTTCAAGCACATGACAACATACTTAGGATCAATGGTAACTTTGGCAAATGGGTTTGAAGCATTTTTTAAATTTCCAAACAAGAGCATAAATCTACAATACTGAAACCCATATGCTTCAAAAATATTTGTATTTATTTTGTAAAGCTAAGATATTTGACATGCAAGTTGAAATTTATGTTTGGCCTTTTTTTTAAAAAAAATAATGTATATGCACATTTATAAATTAAAATCCAAAAGAGAAATATATAAAAATAGAAGACATATATAGACATATTTAACAATCTCAGACATATTTAAAATATTATAGTGTTGATTGCTAACAAAAGAGTATAACAAAGGACAAGTATTCATTACCCTAATCAAGAATTAATTAAGCACGATAAAGAGATAAAGATTATAGTTCACCATATTTCTCCTTGTCCTTGTGACAATGAGGTTGATTAAGATGAATTGATATTGAGCTTTTCTTCAGCAACAAAACCCAAACCTTGTCGGTTCATCTAGATTTTAGATTATTTTTCTTTGTAGTCACAAATATTGAGATGAACCTCTGCTAATCACATTTCCTACAAAACAATTGAACTCGTTCAACTTTGCTTGGATCCAGTAATAGTTAATTTGTAGGTTACATATTTACTAGAATTCACATGCTCTTTTGATAAGATTAATTCAAATTCATTGAGCATGTTTACTTTATGCATATGAACAAAAGATATATTCATTTTTAGAAACATGCAATGTATGCATAAAGAATTGAACTATTGAACATTGCCTTTTACTCATTTACAAAATATTTAAAAGTTAAGTTTTTGCAGGAGTATATAAAAAACTTTAAAGATCAGTTGTAATGTTCTTTATAAAAAATACAGATATAAAATTGAAAGATATAAATATGATGATGCATAAATTTTGCGCGCCCATTGCATCTTTTGATTTCTTTTGACAAATGTTTGTAATGGTCTATCAACTGATATAAACTTTGATGCTCTAGAGATCCTCCTCCTTCTTCTCTTTTCCTCAAGATAATTGAATGGTATAGTATGATAGTCCATTCTTGAGGTAGAACACACTTCTTAGGCTTTACTCCATTGCTTCTTATAGATTGACCTTGAATTTGTTGCAATGGATGCTGATTGAGTTCTCTTAGATAATGTTAATACATGACAACCTCTTGGATGCCCCTTTTTCAATTTACCGTGTCTATCCCTCTTAACATTGTCTTATACATTTAAAATACTAGGAGGACTTTTTGGTACCCATTTAACTTTGGGTCCTTAATAGTTAGCACTAGATCTTAAGTGTCCTTTAGGAACCTAAGCATATTTATTTCTCACATTAGAATTTTTTCTAATATAGCACATGTGAGAAATATGACCTTATTTTCCACAATAATTGTACACAACAGGATGACGTTTATTATTGGTATCCTTGTAAGTGTTGAGTTGGTGATGTCGCTTGTCGTTAGCGCTAAAATTAATTACTAGTTTTAACCCTATGTGTATAGGAGCTAACCCTAGGTCGATCTCAAGGCGGAGTCAATGCGTAGCTTGATTATGATTAATTAAAGTGATTAAGGAATAAATATGGGTAGAGAAGAATATTCAGTTTAATTAAAGCGATAATTGCAATAAAGTAAAAGAGTTAAATGATACGATTACCAGTAAGTCGAACGTTCCCAAGGATTGATGCGTGGCTATCATCGTTCAATAATATATTAGAGTTATAACAATTATATATACTAAGTCCCTAACATGCAAAATCCCAGACAATCGCTATGGTCATAATCATAAAATCCACAATTATACCTAGATCTAGCATACAATTGTATCAAGAATGATTAATGAAGATCCACTTAGCATGTGATAAATTAAACAATAAATGATTTGTTCCTCTAACATAGATATTCAATCAAAAATCCTATAACTAATCATGTGAATCCAGCATGAATAATTATAAGAGGAAACTAAGGATATTAAGTAAAGAATATCAAATCATAAATTGAAATAATAAATCACAAGGGTTTGATCTCAAAGATGTCTCAATCGAAACCCTAGGTCCAACATATACAAATCTCAAAACCTAAATCTAGGAAATCATAAATTTGTATAAAGGAAAAGATCAAAACATAAAATTGTTCAACTCCTAACTCTAAAGCATAGAAGCTTAAGCCACTACATCTCTCCTCAAGAACTTAGAAGAAAAATGATGGAATTGTGGAAGAGATGAAGAAGATGATTGTGATGGTGGTGATTGGTGTGTTGAATGGAAGAGCCTTGGGGTCCTTTATATAGCCTTTGGGAGTGAATCCTGTTTGGTGTAAGTCTCTTCACTGATTGGCTCTTCAAAAGATAATGATAGTCTCCATTTATCTTCAATATCCTTTTAAGCTGTCATCTTTTCCAATATCTCTAGAGATAATATTTTTAAACTCAAATATCCTATAAACAATTCAAATAAAAAGTAATAGGATAAAAGAGATAAAACAATTAATAGTAAAAGATAACATATTTATCATTATCTTTTAATTAGATTCAAATGTTAGATATTGATAAATTATCTTTGAATCAATTCAAATGATATATGATATAATATAAGGAATCAGAGATAAGATATAATTAATATTTATCCTCTTGCTTTGAATCTTGACTTGTGATTGGCTCCTCTTTTGTGGGCTATTAATTATTTCCTATTCTTCCTCAAAGTCATAAAAGATAAAAATATCTTCGTGCATACCAGTGTGATAATAAAATTAGTAAAAATACACGAAAATGACCTTTTTAGTTATTTAATTCATATAGTCAACTAAGGCACAAAATAACCATAATTATTATAATAATATATATTAATCATGATAAATTCCCTAAAATAGATAGAAAATAATATGATAAATAGGGATTCATCATTTGGTCTAATGGAAGCAATCCATAATCAGTGTACAAACTTTCTTTCTTCCTATCAAACTTCTTTGTGATATCATTGAAATGTAAAACATTTTTGCTTTTTGAAATTGTATCAATAATAGGTTGAAAAACAAGTTTATGAAATCTTTTAAAATTATTTTTCACAAATGTACTCGATGAATTGGAATAGTTTACCCTATATACATCCTGACTTCTTTGTAATGATTCCTTTCCATTTGATTTTCCTATGTTGAGTGAAATATCCTTACTTTCATACGTGTTAGGGACTATTCAGTAGCATTTAGAATCGCCTACAAGATCTTAGAAGTCTATTAGCCAAATCTAGAATTTTACTCTTTCTCGAGTTATTGTTCATATGGTATTTCAGATTAAGCGATGAACTTCAAAAAATCATAATTAATTCTATAAAAATCAAAATGAAGTGGTTCAAAAAGATATGTGAAGATAACATCTTGAAATTTAATGGAAAAATTATTTTTAGACCAAATGTTTAGCCAATTAATACAGTTTATTCGTCAAATATTACTGTTCATTTGGTCAAAAATTCTGAAAAATAGATTTTGGTCCCTTACTTTGGAAAATTTATTCTCTTTGTACAGACATCGAAATAAGGAATTCTTGGTGTCAAAGCATAGCTTGGCATGTTAACTAAATGTCTATAAAATTTTATACATTTATCTCATCATTTACTATTTTTCATTACATCATGATCATCACTACTTGCATTGGTCAAAAAGTAACATTACATACAACAATTCTTCACATAACATTTATACTATCCAATCCCTAGCTCCTCTTCATGCTTCTTCAACCCTCTTTTATCATTAAAAAACCTATGGGATTGGGATTACATGGAAGGGGATGAGATTTATGGAGAAATCTCAGTAGCAAACGGTACTAAACAATGCATGCATTAATGTAAATACTTGTGCTTGCTTATGAAAGTGTTAACATTGTGTAATGTGCATGCTTCCATGTTACATATGAAATACAATTGGCCAAAGTAATCATAGAAAGAGAGTTTCATACATAAGCACATATGCAACATAGTTCAACATAGCCATAGCACAATCAAGCATAACATTCAATGTATAGAAATTTAGGATAAGTTTACTACCTCATATACTTGACTTTATTTCACTTTATCTTGCCTCTTTCTTCTCACTTCTCTTGGATATGTGGCTGCCTCTTTTGGATCACACCAATAAATTCCTAATATCACATAACCATTCATCCATCACAATTTAACTTCTTTGAGCATTAAACTCACTTTAACTAACATAACTTCCTCTTGAACATTGAGTTCATTTATCTACATTAACTTTCCTTAATCTTAACTAATGGACCTAGCCTTTGAATCAATTGATGTCTTAACTTTAACCTACACAATTTCATATTTTGAATCCATTTATGAACTTAGAGTCATGAAATTCCAGCACCTTCATGGCCTGCTGGACAGAACAAAAAACATGTACATAATTCCTTCAAAAATTATCATTTTGATTCTAATGCTTCCCATACTTGTTTCTCCACTCTATCCCACACATATTTTCATTTTAAAACTATTGGAAGCATTAAAATTATAAAATTCCAATAACTGTTCATGTGAGTGAACAGTACCAGACCTATCCAAGGTTCCAAACCTATCCAATCCTACACAAAATCATCATATAAATTCAATGGAAGCATCAAATCATTGAAATTCCATTTCATTCCATCATTAACAGTGCAAACTGAACTGGTTCAAGCCTGGCAAAGTTAAGAATATCAACTTGATTCAACAACCAATCACTTAACTAGCTTGTTTAAGCTTCAATCATATAACTCTAAATTTAATTTCTTCTTTCTCCTTTCATCTTAAAATTTTTGGACAGCACAACACCATAGAGAAAACTCAACTTTTCTCCATGAAAACCCTAAGTTCAAGCTCCCAAATCAAAGAAAAATAAGCTAGGATAGATTGCTTACCTTTAATCTCTAGCTTGCTTGAACTTTTATACCTTGAATCTTATTTGTCTTGGCTTAAGTTTTCATTTTGCAAGAGTTTCCCCAAGGGTTGACATGCCATAGTTTGGAGGCTGAAATGAGGGGGTATTAATAGAAAATTCTCATGGAAAATCAATGGCTAAGATTACTTTGTTCACTATTTGATCTAATAGCTCACATTTAATCTTGGATTTAACTTTTTCAAAAAGTTAATTATGACATCATCCATGACATCATCAAGGGAAACTTCATAGGTCTAGGTGGCGAAATAACAAGGGGAAGAAGCTTCTGGAAAAATTTCAGTCTAATCTAGTACTGGCTCAGTTTGATTCCTCAAAAACCAGACTATTTTCTAAATCTAATTTTTCTAAGATTCCATAATATGCTGTCTAACCTTAAATATAGTATCCGGATTCTTCCTACCATTGACAATCATGGACTGGGTCAAAACTTAATTACAAATCCCATTAGAAATGATTGAAATGCCGTTGGTTCACTTTCTTGCCCTATATTAACCCTAAGGGCATAATTGGCATTTTACACCTCTTTACTTCTTATCAGGGCATATACTAACATTGAATAATCACTCCTGTACATGCATGGACATTTTTGACCTATCCAAATAACCAAAATGCCCTTCATCTAACTCTGACTCAATGACACAATATAGTGGCATACCTTTAGTGGCATTTTCGTATTTTTATATTTGTCTTGGTCTTTATTAGCCCTGGCCCATATACTTATCTAAAAATATCATTGGGCCTATAAGGTGCCATTCTGGGCCCTCTTTATGATCCACTGCCTTCATGGGCTCAATTCCCGAGAAATTCCCCTAAAATATATTTATCGGGTGTTTTAATCCACTCTAAATTCTACAGAACTCTGTTTTAAGCTTTGTCAGTTTTAAAAATTCTCATATTAATTATAGGAATTTACTGCCAAATTTCATTTGATTCTGAGGTCCAGAGGATATTGTATTAATTTCCCTTTCTTCAAAAAATAATATAATTTTTTCAGGACCTCATATCAAAATTCTATGTTTCGTCAAACAGATCAAAATAATTTTCTCTACTTACTAGTAAAATTTGGGACTAATATGATTCTGGGTATTTTTAGGCCTTTTCCAGCTCAACTTTCTCATCATTACATTTTTGCTCCTGAACTTTTGATAAATTACATTTAAGTCCCTTAACTTTTGGTAATTACACCTTTTGGCCCAACCTTTCTTTCTACTTTCATTTTCTACCATAGAACTTTTAAACTTTTCATTTTAGTCCCTCATCTTTATACATTTGTTTAATCATTGCGTTTTCTTTCTATTCATCATCTCAATCCTTTCCACTCCTATTTTCTCTATCAGTATTATACAGATAGGGAAAAATTAGGATATGACATTGAGCTTGTCATGATACTCCTCTAATTCTTGATGAAGGACTTCTAAGGTTTCTCCTTCTTCAACCTCAGGAGTTATTTGTTCAACTGAACAGTTTGAATCATTCACCTCAACAGAGTTGTTATCATGTCCTTATTTTAACCTCAGTTATGTTTAATTGAAAGTAGTTTTAACCACTTTTAAACCTCTTTAAGTTGAAAAAATGAATTTTGAAAAATTAAATCTGCAGCTATTTTTCATTTGGTAAGTCCAAATTACGTATCCAACTTTGAGAATTCACAATTAAACCTAGAAAAATCAAAATGAAGTGGTTCAAATTTATATTTAAAACTATTTCATTAAACTTTAAGGGAAAAAAAAATACAAAACTAAGGTTTCATAGTCAAATGAATGCAATTTATTTGTTAAAGAAACATTGTTCTAAGGTTTCATTGTCCAAATGAATATAGTTTATTCGTTAAAGAAGCACTATTCATTTGGCAAATCTGGAAATTCCAGTTTTCTTTCCTTAAATTTTAAAATTCATTTCTCCTTGCTTACTTATCCAAATGAGGTGTACTATATATGGATTTAAAGCTTAAGACGTGTTATTTAAGCTCATAAAATACTGTGGATTTTTTTTTTATTTGCTACTTCAAATCATCATCCAAACCTTACTACCTCTGGACACTCATTTTAACCCCATTCCATATTTTATTTCAAAAATTTGAAAAATCATAGTAAATCGAAAACTTAACCAGTTGAGGTGTTTTAGGTGTCCATTTAAAGATCTATATCTTAGCAATATTCATGAACATTTCACATCATAACTCATACGTTAAGTCATTGAAAATCTCATCAAGCCATAATGTACTAGTGCATTTCATAGTCTTGTAACCACATTAGATCATAATACAAGTTCATTCATTCACATTAAACCCTTTTCCCTTTTAGGTTCCAATACCTATAACATAGTTATTTATCATATCCTTATTTTCACTCTCAATTATACTCAATTGGAAGTAGCTTGAACCAATTAAATATCTCTTTAACTTAGAAATTTGAATTTTCAAGAAAAGGAATCTCGGGTACTGTTTATTCGTATTCTAGATTACAGACCTAACTTTAAAATTCATAATTAAATCTAGAAAAAAT
The DNA here is from genome assembly GCA_037074615.1 of Leucaena leucocephala. Classification (NCBI taxonomy): domain Eukaryota; kingdom Viridiplantae; phylum Streptophyta; class Magnoliopsida; order Fabales; family Fabaceae; genus Leucaena; species Leucaena leucocephala. The sequence goes on along the minus strand of CM073528.1, from coordinate 11,344,255 downwards.
TGAAATTGAGTAGTTCTAATTTCTAATGAAATCTCTTTCATTAAAATTTGAAGGAAAAAATATAAAACTAAGGTTTCATTATCCAAATGAATTCAGTTTATTCGTTTTAAAACAATGTTTATTTGGTATATCTGGAAGTTCCAGTTTCCTTGCCTTATTTTCAAAAATTTATTTCTCCTCACTCACTTAACCAAATGAAACGTGTTAACTATAGATTTAAAGATTAGAATGTGTTCTTTAAGTCCATAAAATTTTGTGGAAAATTTTGTTTATTTGCTATTTGAAATTTGCACTTGAACGTCACTTCCTCTGGATACTCATTTTATCCCATTCCATATTTTATCTTCATCTTTGAAAAATCATATTTAATCAAAAAGGTAACCAATTGAGGTGTTCTTGGTGTCCATTTAAATATCTATATATCATCTACCTTTATCCAAACATTTACCCTAAAACTAGTTGGTTAAGTCATGGAAACTACTGTTAAAAAGTCTCTGCCTCATAATACAAACATAATATAATATACTATGCATCCCATAATGTCCAATAGTCAATTTAACTCATCATACAAATTCATTCATCAATATTTACCTTATTTCCTTTGCAAGATCCAGCACTTATTGTTGGAAATTGTGCCATAGGGGCCAATCATTGTCTTATGAATATTATTGATTTATGAATTTATTAATTGTGTTGTCATATTATTTGTATGTTTACTGTGATGACCATCCTTGGATAACTCATGATCTTATCCTAAATATCTCTGGTCGGTTATCTATGTGGGAGCAGAGATGAAATAAGACCAGTATAACTTTGAAGATGTATAGAGATATAAATCAAAGTCATAGGCACATGTAAGAGTACAAGGTGTTAGACCGACCCGCTATAAGAGAGCTGCATGGGTTAAGTTATAAGCTTCTCTTATATACAAACCATGTCACTATGCCCTTTGACCTGAGATCATCATGGATACCTACATGACAAACGCTCAGCTTTGATCTAGTCAAAAGTCACTTTTGACCAAGTGATCATAAAGACTATGTTCAGGCTTAGCGATTTTCCGTGCGGAGGAATGTGAATAGTCAAGATGGAATTTGTCCCTCACATTCGTAGAGAGATATTACTAGGCGCCTCGATGAGTGAGTCTGAGAAATGTATGGCCATACTATAATGGAAAGGTAGTTCTATTTCTATAGTCAGACTACTCAGGGATCGAGAAAGTAACGGTCAGGAATAGGAGGATGACATTCTCCATACCTCATCCATGACCAAAATATCATGTGACAAAAGGGACATGATATGGCTGTATAAAAGGTGATATCGTTCATCGATCCTCATATGATTTGGGTAGTCGTGATGTCTTGCTAGAGACCGCTTGCGACTTGTGAGTCAGTATAGTAAATGGCCCACTGTTAACTTCATATGGGCCTACAGGGTCGCACACAAAATAACCCAACACGAGCTGTGATGTCCATATTCGTTGAATCTAAGACATATCCAGATTCATTGAATGATCCAGGGTGGATGTATATATTTATTTATATTTATATTCGTATATATATAAATTCGTATATATATATTATATATAAGAGATATTTACAAGATTTAATTTAGAAGGATAAAATTAAATCTCTATCACGTTTGAATTTAAAATTCAAATTGATATGATATCTCATATAAGAGATATTTACAAGATTTAATTTATAAGGATAAAATTAAATATCTATCACATTTGAATTTGAAATTCAAATTGATATGATATCTCAAATTTGATTTATGAGAATAAATCAAATGTAATTTTGTCTTATCTTTATTTTAAATTAAATAAATGGGTGAATTAAATCTATGGGACGGATTTAATACAAACACAATTTATTCAATTAGTTTCTTATCAAATTATACAATATATGATATTGTATTAATTTTAGAATTAATATAAGATTAATTCCAAAAATTCAAGTCTGTGGTAACACGCATAGCATCCTATATATTTGATATTTAGGAGCTACGGTTGGAACAAAAAAAATGTGAATGAGAATCCGCTAAAGGTTTGCAGATAAGAAACTGCCGAAATAGAGATGGAGAGGGACAAACTCTTGAGTAAGCCCTGGAGGGACAGGAGGCGCTAGCACATCGTTCGTGGTTGGAACGCTGTTCGTGTGGATACCAGTAGTGGAAGCTGACCTAAGTCGTCGATTTCTTGTGATTGAAAAGAGATCACGAGCAGCGGAGAGAAGCTGTGGACGTCGCAACCAGAAGATGAGAAAGTCGCGACTGAATATTGAGGGTAATACTTCTTTTCACTTGACTTAAACACATACGGTAGATCCTGGTAGGGAATGGAAAAATTTTTAAGTTAATTTCTGCTGCGTGTCTTCCAATTCCTTACACCTATAACAAGGTTATGTATATAGAAAGAATGAGATTTCATAGAAATCTCAATAGCAAGTCATACAAACTATAATATTATGCATGATTGATTAAATGCCTAACATGTTATCATGATATAGAGCTACTTCATAATCATAAATAACCAAACTCTAACATGCATATTGTTATGACATTAGTTTCAAGGAGTTGCAATCATTCATAATTTGTTGTCATCATCATAGTATCATAAGCTTAACCAAATATCACAACTAACAAGCAAGCATAAAGTCACACAAACATAAGATTATTGTTAGGTATTCTTGCTACTTCTTAGGTTATCTTTGTCAAACTCTTCTTGAAATGATCTTCTTCCCACATAAATGTCAAAACCTAGCCATTACAAAGTAGTATTGTAACATCCTGAAATTTCCTTAGTCAAAAACCCTAAGTTTTAGCTAAGGAAATGATTAGAGAATTGTAAATAGTATTATCAAATGAATAAAGGATAAAATTGTAAAGTTACAAAGTATTATGGTCAAAAGTACAAAGTAGACAAAGCTACAAGGACTAAACTGTAAACATGGAAAAGTTCAAGGGAACTAAATGTAAATTGTGAAAAGTTACAAAAATTGTACTTTTAGCCCAAAACAATCTGGTTTGGATTTAAGATATGAAAATACTAGAAGATAATGCATAACATTTTAGGTTGGATAAGAGATGTCAGAATTTTGATTTGAGGTCCTGATTAATTGAGAAAATTTTCGTAAGTCTAGGAAAATTACCTGGAATATTTAGGAGACCAACTGGACTATAAAATTCTATGAGATTATGATAGAAGATATGTTGTGAATTATGAGAGATTGTAAAAAAGGCCATACTTCTAAAAAATTAGGAGCTTGTCTACCAGCTCAAAAAATTAGGATTTTATTCTTTGAGGAATCATATCTAAACTGAAGACCATGAAATTTTACCAGAAGGCTCCGAATAAATTTAGATGGATTATTATGGGCTAAGTCAAAGTCCAATAGCTAGTATGAGCTCAAACTAAAATAGGGGCAAAATTGTACTTTTGGGAAATTTCAGGCCAAAAATGGCAGTTCTGAAAAAATATTCATAAAAATTGCAACAAATTCAATAAAATGGAAGATGATGTTCTAAGACATTTTTATAAAGGGAAAATGACAGAAATACACCTATATGAAGTTTTTTATCATATTATGGTTTTTCTTGAGTTATCTAGCTAAATAAAGTATTCAGACTATAAAAAAACTTCAAAAAAGTATAAGAAAATAGGGATAAATATTTAAATGGTCAATAATGGTTTTAGGCAAGCTAGACAGGGTCAAAGAGTATTCTAGAAAATATCGTTCTATTAAATAATTTATTTTTTCCAGGAAATCACCCAATTGGTACCGATTAATTCTGGAAAATTGGAGAAAATTCAATAAGCTCCAAGAAACTCCATGAAGCTCCAAGACCCCTTGAGTTGGCACCAAATGAAAGGGAGAAGGGAAAAGAATTGGACAACTCAAAAGTTGTCATAATTACAACTAAAAATGAGATTAAATCTAGCCCTTGGATCAAACTTTTAAGAATTGAATCTTAGCCCTTGATTCCCCTCAATTTGTTCTATAAATACCCCCTCCCAAGACCTCTATTTCATGTAGCCCTCTTTACATAGGGGAAACTCTTGACAATTCAAAACTCAAGCCAAGATCAAAGCTTCCAGCCTCCCAAAATTCAATGATACTAAGGTAAGCATACTTCGAAGCTTTTAGTGATTTATTTGGAAGTTTAATTTATGGTTTTTAGGGGTTGGAAACCATAAATTTCTAAGGGGAGATGCTTTCAAAATTAGGAAAAGATGAAAGTTGTGATAAGAGTAGCAAAGACAAGTTGAAAAGGATAAGATTTAAGATGTTTGAGCTCATGAAATCAATAGTTTATTGGAATTGTTCTTGAAATAGCTCGCTGTCCAGATTTGTGCACTCTATTATACGGTTGAGATATGATGATTTTAAGGCCTCCAATGTGCTCAAAATGCAATTTTGTGTGGAGTATAGTAGGGAGACCCTCATTGGAAGCCTTAAGCATTAAAAGGGAAATTTTAGAAAATCCTAAGTTGAAATTTTTGTATCTGTCCGTACAGATAGTACAGGAGATGAAGAATTTCAAAATTTGGATCACACCATTGGATTCCTTAGCAAAAGTTGTGTAGGATAGGATCCCAATAGTTAATGTTAGTGCTTAGGAGAAATAAAACCCTAATTTATTTCAAGAAAGGGTAGTTAAGGTTTTTAAGTTTGAATTATGTTTGAGAAGTTGTAATGACATGAAATTGTTGTTCAATAATTAGGAGTTGACATTTGTGCACCTAAAGAACTTCAAGTCAACAAGGAAAGACAAGGATCTCTAAGAGGTAGCAACAATTCTAGCTTTATCATTGTCTTGCAATTATTTATTGGTATTGTTGTTTATGATATTTGGTTTAGCATGATATTATGTGATGATGTGCAAGCGTGATGGTCTTGATGTTGTGGTAATATCCTTGCTAAGATGTCATGTCAAATGCATGTTAGAGAATGCCAAAATATGAGAATGATTGTGTGGCTTCCATATCATACAACATGCTTTAGATAATTGCTTGATGATGTTAAAGGTTGTGTTAGTTGCTATTGGGATTTCTTTGGAAATTTCACTCTTTTTCAAACTAAACAACATTAGGTGCTAAGTATTCTAGAAGAAAAGATCCAATGGATGGTGTTTGAAGCATGCTTGGTTGTGTCAGATAAACCTATATTATGTAAATATGGAACAACGAGTACTTTGTGTAAGTTCTGTTGGGAGGTAGTGAGCTTGCCACCATGTTTTGAGTAAGATATTGTATGAATTAAACTCTGAAATATAGCATGCTTACATTTAACATAGTAATCTTTAATTGGATATCAAGTACACCCAATTTGGATAAGAAACAAATTTATGGTGATTTTTCAAAGTCAAGAGTTGAATTCTGGAAAACTGGAAAAGATACCATATGAACAGTATGTCTTTTCGAATTTACTGTGAATGCTACAGTAAATTTTGAACCTAGTTACTTTTTGTCCAATAAATATTCCTTAAAGATATTTTAGTAGGACTTGGAAGCACCCCATTTAGAATTTTATAGATTTAAATGTGAATTTTTCAAATTTGAGCAAAATTCTAAAAAATGCTAAATGCACAGTACCCTAGAGGAATTTATAGAAATTCCAGCTTCTTGTTTCCAACTTTAATGGATTCTAAAATGGTTCCAAATGTTACTAATAGATTATATAAGGGGATTAAAGTAAGGATACAACAAATGTCAAGTTACAACTTGATGTTTCAAATCTAAAACATTCACAAAATAACATATGTTACGGTTATGTTGAGCTACGAACAGGTAGCCACGGCGGTCCCGCTACTAATAATTGATCCAGGATAGATGTATATATATTTATTTATATTTATATTCATATATATATATATATATATTCGTATATATACATTATATATAAGAGATATATGAGATTTAATTTATAAGGATAAATTAAATCTCTATCACGTTTGAATTTGAAATTCAAATTAATAGGATATCTCATATAAGAGATATTTATAACATTTAATTTATAAGGATAAATTAAATCTCTATCACATTTGAATTTGAAATTCAAATTGATATGATATCTCAAATTTGATTTATGAGAATAAATCAAATACAGTTCAGTCTTAACTTTATTTTAAGTTAAATAAATAGGTGAATTAAATCTGTGGGGCGAATTTAATATTATTTATTTAATTAGTTTCTTATTAAATTATACAATATATGATTTTGTATTAATTTCAGAATTAATATAAGATTAGGAGCTACGTTTTGAATAGAGATATACATAGAACACAGAAAGGCCGAAGGGGACTGAGCAAAGGGTTTGCAGATAAGAAATTGTCAAAATAGAGACGGAGAGGATGAACTCTTGAGAAAGTCCTGGAGGGACAAGAGACGCTAGCAAGTCGTTCGTGGTTGGAATGCTGTTCGTGTGGATACCAGTAGAGGAAACCGACCTGAGTCGTCGACTTCTTGCAATCGAAAAGGGAGCACGAGCCGTAGAAAGAAGCTGTGAACATCGTGACCAAAAGCTGTAGAAGTCACTAAGGCACACTAAGGGTAATGCTTCTTCCCACTTTACTTAAACACATACGGTAGATCCTGGCAAGGAATGGAAAATTTTTTAAATTAATTTCCGCTGCGTGTCTTCCAATTCCTTTCAGATGGGCCACATGGAATGCAATATGAAGAATAGAAAGTACTATATGTATTCAACAACGAATATGTAGCATGAATCCATGTCTCTAGGGATGTATCTATGGTAATTGTGATAATAAGAGTTGATAAGAGTGCCATCTTCTCTTCTCTTCTCTGTTCTTTTTGATTTCTCTTTCTTGCACTCTCTTTTTTTTCCAGTGCAATATGCTTCTTTTCTCTTCTTTTATTTGGCACCTCATTTATGGAAGCTATAGCATAATAACACAACAATAATGAATTTTTGACATGAAAAAAAAATATTTGAAAATGATGTTTATGCACATATGACTTTCTATAAGAATGATGAAAAGAAAAAGTGATGGGCTCAAAAAGGGGTGACTAAGGATGTAATATGTAGTGGGCTTGTATTTGGGATAAAAAGGTTTAGAAAGAATGCCTCTATCATGTTCAATTCATAAATGTGCAAGTAATTCTAAACTCAGAGCCAAGACAAGTTCTAGAGGATATAAACCAATTGAATAATAACTCAATATAGAATTTAAGGTCGAGAATCCTTCCAATAAAGGTTTTGATCTAGATTACTCACAAGCTAAAGTCTAAAAAAATGTTCATCATTCACTAGGCATTAAAACACTCATCATAACTAAAAATCCTCTAAACCATGATTTAAAAGTTTTAAAGTAATCACTTAGAGCCATGTGATAATCCAAATCTAACAGTAAAAGCTTAGGTGTTTCAAATTAAATTTGCAAGATTTTCCAAAAAATTCAAGTGAGGCAGTGGTTTCTAGGAGCTAAAAAGGTTTTAAAATAAGGGAACAATGAATAATTTTTGAAAGAATCTAAGTAGTTCAAAAGGGATCATTCTATACAGCTTTGTACAAGGTAAAGAGAAGGTAATTGGACATTTTTCAAACATAGGTCGCGACTTAAAACAGTGAAGGTGGTGACCACTTGTAATACGAGTGCATGCTCAGGATTTTCAAAATATTTAGTCGCAACCACGGAATGTACCTTTCACAACGCAAATACACAGAGAGGAACAGTCGTGACTAGGTAGGTACTTATATCGTGATTCAGATTAATAGAGAGTTATTGTCGTGACCACTATGTGCATAGGCTGCGACCTTAGTTCACATAGAGCATGTTAAGTCCAAAATTCCATTATAGGTCATGACTACTGAGTGATAATTGTCAAAATCCGAAAACATTTTTTTCATGCTAACACCTTTCCAGTTATCAACAAGTTTAAAGCAGGGATCTAATTTTCAGCAATTCATCACACACATTAAGATCAAAAACAAAAAATTTGTGCTGAAATATTGGATTAATAGAAGATTTTTTTGTTTTTTTACAGAATAACATCCTCCCCTACACTTAAACTTGATAGTGTCCTCACTCTTAATAGAACTAAAGTAGAAAAGATCATAATTACTTTGTAAAGTCAATCAAATCTAGCTTCAAAATAGCAGGTAGTCTAATCACTCAATACAAATTAACAGTTCAGCACACAGTCACATTTAAGTCATGCAAATCAATACTAGTAAGGTAGAGATGACAGGATGGGTAACCTAAGATCATGCATGTGAGTATGTAAGTTCCACAGAGAACAATCAATGAGTAAGCGACACATGGACAGTAACGGGTTGTTGTTCAAAACAGAAATACACCTAGAATAAACAGAAATAAAAAGAAAATTAAAATTATCCTACTAAAATATCCCTTTCCTATCCTCAAACCATCATCAACATATCACATTAGGGAAAGGGACAACCTAGCCTCAAGGCAATAAAGCAGATTCCTCATAAAGTTTCAAATGGTGATCATTAGCCTGGAAGATTTTGTCCGTTGCTTCCTCTTTCAATGCAATCATCCCGAATTCATGGACTTTAACAACTGTGTAAGGTCTGTCCCAACTAGTTTTGAATTTTTCATGTTTGAACTTGAACCTAGCTTAGTACCTTAATACTCTGTCACCTTCCTTAAAACTCTTTCTTAGAATATAAGCATCGTGGAATAACTTTTTTTTCTATTTATAAATTTTAGAGCAATTGTAGGCATCTACTCTAATCTCTTCTAGCTCTTCAATTTGCAATAACCTCTCTGAACTAGCTTCTGCAAGGTCCTCATTATAGGCCTTCACTGCCCAAAATGTCTTATGATCTATTTCCACAGGCATGTGACAAGCCTTCCCAAAAATCGTCCTATAAGGGGACATTCCTAGAGGAGTTTTAAAAGCTATTCTGTATGCCCACAAGTCATCGTCAAGTCTTAAATTCTAATCCTTATTTAATGGCTTAACAATCCTCTCTAGAATATGCTTAATTTACCTATTAGAAACCTCTGCTATACCATTCTTTTGAGGGTGGTATTGGGTTGAGACTTTATGAGTGACACCATATTTTGCCAATAAGTGATTGATTAACTTATTACAAAAATGGGTGCCTTTATCTCTAATTAACGGTTTAGGTACTCCAAATCTACTAAATATGTGAGACCTTAGAAACTTGGAGACCGTTTGGGCATCATCTAGTCTTGTAAGAATGTCCTCTACTCACCTAGATAAATAGTCTACAACCAATAAAACGTAACGAAATCCTGCTGAAGATGGAAAATGTCCCATGAAATCTATTCCCCATACATCAAAAACCTCACAAAACATAATAAGTTGTTGTGGCATCTCATGCCTTTTACTAATCCCCCAAATCTTTGGCCCAAATCCATAGGTAACTCCTGGCTCATGGGAAATCCAAGCATCTCAAGGTGATCAATGTACCCTTTCATCTTTAAGACATGAGTACTAACTGATATAAGGAATTGGAAGACATGCAGCGGAAATTAATTTAAAATTTTTTCCCATTCCTTGCCAGGATCTACCATATGTGTTTAAGTTAAGTGGAAAGAAGCATTACCCTTGGTGTTCCTCAACGACTTCCACAGCTTCTTTCCGCGAATGGTGATCTCTTTCCGATCGCAAGAAGATGTCCACAGCTTCTCTCCGCGGCTCGTGCTCTCTTTCTGATTGCAAGAAGTCAACGCCTCAGGTCAGCTTCCTCTACTGGTATCCACACGAACAACGTTCTAACCACGAACGACGTTCTAGCGTCTCCTATCCCTCCAAGGCTCTCTCAAGAATTCGTCCTCTCCGTCTCTACTTCAGCAGTTTCTTATCTGCAAACCTTTTGCAGATTCTGTTCGGCCTTTTGTATTGTGTGTTGTGTGTCAAAAATGTAGCTCCTAAAATCAGATATATAGGATGCTCTGCGTTTTTTTCAACCGAATTGGATCTTGGAATTAATCTATATTAATTCCAAAATTAATACAATATCACATATTGTATAATTTGATAAGAAACTAATTAAATAAATAATGTTTACATTAAATCCGTCCCACAGATTTAATTCACCTATTTATTTAATTTAAATAAAGATAAGATTGGACTATATTTAATTTATTCTCATAAATCAAATTTGAGATATCCTATCAATTTGAATTTCAAATTCAAATGTGATAGAGACTTAATTTATCCTTATAAATTAAATCCTATATATCCCTTATATATAATATATATATACAAATTTATATAGATACGAATATAAATATAAATAAATATATATATCAACCCTGAATCATTCATTGAATCTAGACATGTCTTAGGTTCAATGAATCTGGACATCATAGCTCGTGTTGGGCTATTTTATGTGCGACCCTGTAGGCCCAAATGAAGTTGGCAGTGGGCCATTTACTATACTGGCCCATAAGTCGTAAGCGGTCTCTAGCAAGACATAACGACTACCTAAATCATATGGAATCGATAAATAATGTAACCTTTTATACAACTATATCATGTCCCTTCTGTCACGCGATATTTTAGTCATGGATGAGGCATGGATAATGTCATCCTCCTATTCCTGACCGTAACTTTCTCGATCCCTGAGTAGTCTGACTATAGAAATGGAACTACCTTTCCATTACATTATAGCCATACATTTATCAGACTCATTCATCAAGGGGCCCAGTAATATCTCTCTACGAATGTAAGGGACAAATTCCATCTTGACCACTCACATTCCTCCGCTTGAAAAACCACTAAGCCCAAACATAGTCTTTATCATCACTCGGTCAAAAGTGACTTTTGACTAGGTCAAAGCTGAGCGTTTGTCATGTAGGAATCCATGATGATCTCAGGTCAAAGGGCATAGTGACATGGTTTGTCTATGAGGGAATCTTATGACGTAACCCATGTAACTCTCTCATAGCGGGTCGGTCCAACACCTTGTACTCTTATATGTGCCTATGACTTTGATTTATATCTCTATACATCTTCAAAGTCATACTAGTCTTATTTCATCTCTGATCCCACATAGATGACCGACCAGGGACATTTAGGATAATATCATGAATTATCCAAGGATGGTCATCACAATAAACATGCAAATAATATGATAACACAATTAATAAATTCATAAATGAATAATGTTCATAAGATAATGATTGGCCCCTAGGGCACATTTTCCAACGACCTCCCACTTGTACTAGGTACAATCATTAATTTGACTAATTCCCATTGACCTAACATGACGCTCATGCTTTGCCTGCACAAGCGGCTTTGTTAGAGGATCAACAACATTATCTTCTCCTACTACCTTGCATATTTTTATATCACCTCTATCGTTGATTTCTCTGATAAGATGAAATCGCCTGAGTATGTGCTTGGTCCTTTGATGTGACCTAGGTTCTTTGGCCTGTGCAATGGCACCACTATTATCACATAGCAAAGTTATTGGATCTGAGATGGTAGGTATCAACCCTAGTTCCGTGATGAACTTCCTGATCCAAACGACTTCCTTAGCTGCATCAGATGCTGCTATATACTCAGCTTCCATTGTAGAATCTGCTACAGTGCCCAGCTTAGAGCTCTTCCAGATTACTGCTCCATTATTGAGGAGGAATATATATCCAGACTACGATTTTTGGTCATCCTGGTCAGTTTGGAAACTCGCGTCTGTGTAACCAGTTACACATAGTTCGTCATCCAATCCACCATAGACCAAGAATAAGTCTTTAGTCCTTCTTAAGTACTTAAGGATATTCTTGACAGCAGTCCAATGGGCCTCACCAGGGTCCTGTTGATATCTGCTAGTCATACTTGAGGTAAATGAGACATCCGGTCGAGTACATAACATGGCGTACATGATAGATCCTATGGCCGAGGTATATGGAACTTTACTTATGCGACCTCGCTGATCATATGTACTAGGACATAGATCTTTGCTGAGGTGACTACCATGAGACATGGGTATGAAACCCCTCTTTGATTCGTGCATACTGAACCTATACAGTATTTTGTTTATGTATGTACTCTGACTGAGTCCTAAAAGTCTTTTAGATCTATCTCTATAGATCCTGATTCCTAGGATGTAGGTGGCTTCACCCAAGTCTTTCATCGAGAAAGACTTTCTTAACCAAGATTTGACAATCTGTAAGGTAGGAATGTCATTCCCAATAAGTAGGATGTCATCGACATAGAGTACCAAAAACACAACTGTGCTCCCACTAACCTTCTTGTACACACAAGGTTCATCAATGTTTTGAAGAAATCCAAACTCTTTGACTACTTCATCAAAACGATGATTCCAACTCTGAGAGGCTTGCTTCAGTCCATAAATGGACCTTTGAAGCTTGCACACTTTACCAGAGTCCTTGGAATGCACAAACCCTTCAGGTTATGTCATGTACACATCCTCAAGGAGCTTTCCATTAAGGAAGGCTATCTTGACGTCCATCTGCCATATTTCATAGTAATAATATTTTGCTATGGCAAAGAGGATTCTGATTGACTTGGCCATTGCAACTGGGGAAAAGGTCTCATCATAGTCCACACTATGAGTTTGAGTAAATCCTTTTACAACCAGTCGTGCCTTGAAGACATTTACATTGCCATCCATGTCAGTTTTCTCCTTAAAAACCCACTTGCACCCGACGATTTTTACACCTTCAGGCGGGTCGACTAAGGTCCAAACCTTGTTGTCGTACATGGATTGCATCTCAGACTTCATGGCATTAAGCCACTTTTTAGAGTTTGGTCCCACTATAGCTTCTTGATAGGTAGTCGGCTCATTATGCTTAATGAGCAACACATCACGACTATCAAAAATCAGAAATCCATATCTCTGAGGCTGAAGTCGTGTCCTATTAGACTTCCGTGGACCTTGCGTGACTTGAGGAGTCTCAATAACTTGTTGTGAGTCTTCTCTATTTTCCATCTGCAGTTCTGTGGTGTCTTGTGGCTCTCGAACTTCTTCGAGGTGTACCTTACTCCCACTGGTTCTTTTAGAGATAAATTCTCGTTCGAGAAAGATACCATTTTTGACAATAAACACTTTGTTATCAGCAGGGTTGTAGACATAATATCCCTTGGTTTCCTTAGGATATCCCACAAAAAGGCACTTTGAGGATTTGGGCGCTAATTTGTCTGAGGCTTGTTGCTTAACATAGACCTCGCATCCCCAAATCTTGAGGAAAGATAAACTAGGCGTCCTCCCAGTCCATATCTCATATGGAGTCTTTTCAATTGCCTTAGATGGAACACGATTGAGTGTGAACGCAGCTGTCTCTAGGGCATGGCCCCAAAAGGAGGGCGGAAGATCTGTTCGACTCATCATGGATTGAACCATATCTAATAGTGTTCGATTCCTCCATTCAGAAATGCCATTCTATTGTGGTGTCCTTGGAGGAGTCAATTGTGAGACTATCCCACAACTCCTGAGATGGTCTATGAACTCTTGGCTCAAATATTCACCACCCCGATCAGATCAAAGTGCTTTAATTGTTTTGCTAAGCTGGTTTTGTACTTCATTTTGAAATATCTTGAACTTTTCAAAAGATTCAGATTTATGTTTCATCAGATAGATGTACCCATATCTGCTGAAATCATCTATGAATGTTATGAAGTATGAATAACCTCCTCTGGAATTTGTGTTTATCGGTCCACACAAATCTGTATGTATGAGGCCCAATAAATCAGTGGCCCTCTCACTGTGCCCAGTGAAGGGTGACTTTGTCATCTTTCCTAACAAGCAAGACTCGCAAGTGTCATATGATTCAAAATCAAATGAGTTTAGAAATCCATCTTGATGGAGCTTGAAAATGCGTTTCTCATTTATGTGGCCCAGACGATAGTGCCAGAGGTATGTCGGATTCAAATCGTTCGATTTGACCCTTTTAGTGGCTATGTTATAGATATTTCCATGATTGGGTTATTCCAAATTTAATATGTAATGATCAACATGCAAATCACCATGAGCATAGAAAACATCATTACGATAAATAGAACATCTACTATTCCTAGCAATGGAAGTGAAACCTTCCTTATCCAAATAAGAAAGTGAAACAATGTTACTACTTAAAGCAGGAACATAATAGCAATTGTTCAAAACTAACAAAAGCCCAGTGGGCAGAACTAATTCATAAGTGCCTACAGCTAACGCAGCAACCCTTGCTCTGTTTCTAACTCGTAGGTCAACCTCGCCCTTTTTTAGCTTCCTACTGTCCTTTAGTCCCTGTACATTTGTACAAATATGAGAACCACATGCAGTATCTAATACCCATGAAGTGGAAGTAGAAAGATGAATGTCTATAACATAAATACCTAAAGCGATAGCCCCGCTATCCTTCTTGTTCTTTTTCAGATCTTCGAGGTAGATTTTGTAATTCCTCTTCCAATGACCAGGTTCATTGCAGAAGAAGCAGACTCCTTCCTTCGGAGGCTTTGCCTTCTTTGGCGCAGGCTTGGTTTCAGGCTTGCCTGACTCTTTGGTCTTACCTGATGAGCCATGACCCTTCCCCTTGCCTTTGCCTTTCCTTTTCATACCCTTTCCTTTCTGAACCATCAAAATAGCACTGGGCTTCTTCTTAAGACTCGGCTCAGCAGTTTTAAGCATCCTATGCAGTTCAGAAATAGATTTCACCATGTTATTCATGTTGTAGTTCATGACAAACTGGTCATAACTTTCTGGGAGTGAGTTTAAGATCAAATCGGTAGCTAACTCCTGGCTCATGGGAAATCCAAGCCTTTCAAGGTGATCAATGTACCCTTTAATCTTTAAGACATGAGTACTGGCTGATGCACCTTCAGCCATCTTGCAGGAATATAAGGCCTTAGTGGTCTCATACCTCTCTTGCCTTGCCTGTTGCTGGAACATTTCCTTGAGATGCACAATCATCTCATAAGCCTCCATGTGTTCCAGATCTCTTTGGAGCTCCAGAACCATGGTGGCTAGCATCAAGCACCCCACATCGACAGAGTCTTGCTTATGCTTCGTGTAAGCATCTCTCTGAGCTCTAGGAGCATTGGCCACTGGCTCCTCAGGAATGGGTTGGTCTAGGACATGTGCCTTTCTTTCCTGCATGAGAACAATTCTCAAGTTCCTAAACTAGTCAAGAAAGTTTGTCCCATTAAGTTTGTCCTTCTCAAGGACAGATCGCAGCGATAATGTAGCAGTATTACTAGTCATCATGATTCTACAATTAAAAATATGCAATTCAATTAGCAATCTCCCACTAAATAAACAACCCTCAATGCAATAGTTAGTGGGCTAAGATCCATATTTGGCTCAAACTTAAGTCCGCTTTAGCAGGACACTTAAATTAAGTTATTTAGGTAGGTAACACCTTTACCAATTACATCAAATGTAGCTCTTAGATGTTCATGGGATTCTATCATCATATGATCTGGCATATTTTAATCCCATCAATTGCCATGAGACTCAAAACTGTTTTGTTAATCTCAATTAAGTCAAACAATAATAAACATGTGAGAGTAGCACCATTACTCTTACTTATCTCCCCAAGATAACTCAAGAGCACCCACTTTGGTGGAGTCCACAATTGAGCGATCGAGGTTTTGACAAGTGTTCATAAATTGACGGCATTATGACTTAAGATTTCATTTAGAGGGCTTAATTTAACTATCTGGTTTATAAGAATGCATGTTTTTGATATAATCATAATACGCATAATCTAAATGTGATACAATATGGCTCACCTATCCTAAGTCCCCTCAAGCTAATGAGAGGAGCTCTCTAGTAAGAAAAAGGGAAATTACATATAGAAACCTCTTTTAACATTCGAGAGGAGTGAGATGAGAAGAGAAGGTACATTGAGAGTATATAGAGGAAGGCACAACACGCAGGCCGTATTTAAAAATTACAACACTTGCAATCTAGAGCCATATTGTTCACCATACCCAAACATTCAAGAATCAATATTCAGATTTAATTCAAGGGCAATTAATGTTTCATATCTAAAACATTCATCAAATAACATATGTTATGATTATGTTGTGCTACGAACAGGTAGCCACGGCAGTCCCGCTAGCCAGTTAGTGGGCGGCGATCCCGCTAGCAGGTTAGCGGGAGGGGTCTGGGGCAGCGCCCCGAGAAAAAAAAATTTTGTTTCATAAAAATTTACAAATCTGCATTCGGTTTTCTTAGACCCCATCTATGTTAATTGATCAAATGAAAAAGCATCACCACCGATTTCAATTCCCTTTTCGATTCCTTTTATGTCATACATAACACGGATTCCTTATATGTCATACATAAAATGCATATTATATGATTGGCTACGACTAACACATATCATATTAATCAACAATCAAGCCTAACTTAAACACAAAATGGCATGGCTCTGATACCACTGTAAGGAATTGAAAGACACGTAGCGGAAATTAATTTAAAATTTTTTTCCCATTCCTTGCCAGGATCTACCGTATGTGTTTAAGTCAAGTGGAAAGAAGCATTACCCTTGGTGTTCCTCAATGACTTCCACAGCTTCTTTCCGCTACTAGTGATCTCTTTCTGATCGCAAGAAGATGTCCACAGCTTCTCTCCGCGGCTCGTGCTCTCTTTCTGATCGCAAGAAGTCGACGCCTCAGGTCGGCTTCCTCTACTAGTATCCACACAAACAGTGTTCCAACCATGAACGATGTGCTAGCCTCTCCTATCCCTCCAAGGCTCTCTTAAGAATTCGTCCTCTCCGTCTCTACTTCAGCAGTTTCTTATCTGCAAACCTTTTGTAGATTCCGTTCGGCCTTTTGTGTTATGTGTTGCGTGTCAAAAACGTAGCTCTTAAAATCAGATATATAGGAAGCTCTGCATTTTTTTCAACCGAATTGGATCTTGGAATTAATCTATATTAATTCCAAAAATAATACAATATCACATATTGTATAATTTGATAAGAAACTAATTAAATAAATAATGTTTACATTAAATCCGTCCCACAGATTTAATTCACCTATTTATTTAATTTAAATAAAGATAAGATTGGACTATATTTGATTTATTCTCATAAATCAAATTTGAGATATCCTATCAATTTGAATTTCAAATTCAAACGTGATAGAGATTTAATTTATCCTTATAAATTAAATCTTGTAAATATCTCTTATATGAGATATCTTATCAATTTGAATTTCAAATTCAAACGTGATAGAGATTTAATTTATCCTTATAAATTAAATCTTGTAAATATCTCTTATATGAGATATCCTATCAATTTGAATTTCAAATTCAAACGTGATAGATATTTAATTTATCCTTATAAATTAAATCCTATATATCCCTTATATAATATATATATACGAATTTATATATATACGAATATAAATATAAATAAATATATACATCAACCCTGGATCATTCATTGAATCTAGACACGTCTTAGATTCAATGAATCTGGACATCATAGCTCGTGTTGGGCTATTTTGTGTGCGACCCTGTTGGCCCATATGAAATTGGCAGTGGGCCATTTGCTATACTGGCCCACAAGTCACAAGCGGTCTCTAGCAAGACATAACGACTACCCAAATCATATGAGGATCGATAAACGATGTAACCTTTTATACAACTATATCATGTCCCTTCTGTCACACGATATTTTAGTCATGGATGAGGCATGGATAATGTCATCCTCCTATTCCTGACCGTTACTTTCTCGATCCCTAAGTAGTCTGACTATAGAAATGGAATTACCTTTCTATTACAGTATGGCCATACATTTCTCAGGCTCACTCATTGAGGGGCCCAGTAATATCTGTCTACGAATGTGAGCGACAAATTCCATCTTGACCACTCATATTCCTCCGCATGAAAAACCACTAAGCCCAAACATAGTCTTTATGATCACTTGGTCAAAAAGTGACTTTTGACTAGGTCAAAGCTGAGCGTTTATCATGTAGGAATCCATGATGATCTCAGGTCAAAGAGCATAATGACATAGTTTGTCTATGAGAGAAGCTTATGACGTAACCCATGCAACTCTCTCATAGCGGGTCGGTCTAACACCTTGTACTCTTACATGTGCCTATGACTTTGATTTATATCTCTATACATCTTTAAAGTCATACTGGCCTTATTTCATCTCTGCTCCCACATAGATGACCGACCAGGGACATTTAGGATAAGATCATGAATTATCCAAGGATGGTCATCATAATAAACATGAAAATAATATGATAACACAATTAATAAATTCATCAATCAATAATGTTCATAAGACAATGATTGGCCCCTAGGGCACATTTTCCAACAACTGATGCACCTTGAGCCATCTTGTAGGAATATAAGGCCTTAGTGGTCTCATACCTCTCTTGCCTTGCCTGTAGCTGGAACATTTCCTTGTGTTGCACAATCATCTCATAAGCTTCCATGTGTTCTATATCTCTTTGGAGCTCTGGAACGATGGTAGCTAGCATCAAGCATCCCACATCGACAGAGTCTTCCTTATGCTTCATGTAAGCATCTCTCTGAGCTCTAGGAGCATTGGTCGCTGGCACCTCAGGAATTGGTTGATCTAGGATATGCGCCTTTCTTTCCAGCTTAAGAACAATTATCAAGTTCCTAAACCAGTCAAGAAAGTTTGTCCCATTGAGTTTGTCCTTCTGAAGGATAGATCACAGTGATAATATAGTAGTATTACTAGTCATCATGATTCTACAATTAAAATATACAATTTAATTAGCAATCTCCCACTGAATAAACAACCCTCAATGCAATAGTTAGTGGGCTAAGATCCATATTTGGCTCAAACTTAAGTCTGCTTTGGCAAGATGCTTAAATTAAGTTATTTAGATAGGTAACACCTTTACCAATTACATCAAATGTAACTCTTAGATGTTCATGGGATCCTATCATCATATGATCTGGCATGTTTTTAATCCCATCTAATGCCTTGAGACCCAAAACCGTTTTGTTAATCTCAATTTAGTCAAACAATAATAAACATGTGAGAGTAGCACCATTACTCTTGCTTATCTCCTCAAGATAACTCAAAAGCACCTACTTTGGTGGAGTCCACAATTGAGCGATCGAGGTTTTGACAAGTGTTCATAAATTGACAGCATTATGACTTAAGATTTCATTTAAAGGACTTAATTTAACTATCTAGTTTATAAGAATGCATGCTTCTCAGTTTGAATCTCATACAAGTAATATGCATGTTTCTGATATAATCATAAGATGCATAATTTAAACGTGATACAATATGGCTCACCTATCCTAAGTCCCCTCAAGCCAATGAGAGGAACTCTCTAGTAAGAATAGGGAAATTACATATAGAAACCTCTTTTAACATTCGAGGGGAGTGAGATGAGAAGAGAAGGTACATTGAGAGTATATATAGGAAGGCACGACACGCAAGCCGTATTTAAAAATTACAACACTTGCAATCTAGAGCCATATTGTTCACCATACCCAAGCATTCAAGAATCAACATTCAGATCTAATTGAATGGAAATTAATGTTTCAAAACTAAAACATTCACAAAATAGTATATGTTACAGTTATGTTACGCTACGAACAGGTAGCCACGGCGATCCCGCGATCCGGTTAGCTGGCGGGGTCTAGGGGCAGCGCCCTGGGATTTTTTTTTTGTTTCATATATAATTACGAATCTAAATTCAGTTTTCTTAGACCCCATCTATGTTAATTGATCAAATCAAAATGTATCACCACCGATTTTAACTCAGGTCAGCTTCCTCTACTGGTATCCACACGAACAGCGTTCCAACCACGAACGACGTGCTAGCGTCTCTTGTCCCTCCAGGGCTTTCTCAAGAATTCATCCTCTCTGTCTCTATTTTGACAGTTTCTTATCTGTAAACCTTTTGTAAATTCCCCTTCGGCCTTTCTGTGTTCTATATGTTTCAAAACGTAGCTCCAAAAATCAAATATATAGGATGCTATGCGTTTTCTTCTCTACCGAATTGGATTTTGGATTTAATCTTATATTAATTCTGAAATTAACACAATATCATATATTATATAATTTGATAAGAAACTAATTAAATAAATAATATGTATATTAAATCAATCACACAGATTTAATTCACTTATTTATTTAACTTAAAATAAAGATAAGACTGAACTATATTTGATTTATTTTCATAAATCAAATTTGAGATATCATATCAATTTGAATTTCAAATTCAAACGTGATAGAGATTTAATTTATCCTTATAAATTAAATCTCATAAATATCTCTTATATGAGATATCCTATCAATTTGAATTTTAAATTCAAACGTGATAGAGATTTAATTTATCCTTATAAATTAAATCTCATATAATGTATATATACGAATTTATATATATACGAATATAAATATAAATAAATATATATATCTACCCTGGATCATTCATTGAATCTGGACATGTCTTAGATTCAATGAATCTGGACATTATAGTTCGTGTTGGGCTAGTTTGTGTGTGACCCTATAGGCATATATGAAGTTGGCAGTTGGCAATTTACTATACTGGCCCACAAGTCGCAAGCGGTCTCTAGCATGACATAACGACTACCCAAATCATATGAGGATCATTAAATTATGTAACCTTTTATACAACCATATCATGTCCTTTTTGTCAAGTGATATTTTGGTCATGGATGAGGCATGGATAATGTCATCCTCCTATTCTTGACCGTTACTTTCTCGATCCCTGAGTAGTCTGACTAAAGAAATGGAACTACCTTCCCAATACAGTATGGCCATACATTTCTCAGACTCACTCATTGAGGGGCCCGGTAATATCTGTCTACGAATGTGAGGGACAAATTCCATCTTGACCATTCACATTGCTCCGCATGAAAAACCACTAAGCCAAAACATAGTCTTTATAATCACTTGGTCAAAAGTGATTTTTGACTAGGTTAAAGCTGAGCATTTGTCATATAGGAATCCATGATGATCTAAGGTCAAAGGGCATAGTGACATGGTTTGTATATGAGAGAAGCTTATGACGTAACCCATGCAGCTCTCTTATAGCGGGTCAGTCCAACACCATGTACTCTTACATGTGCCTATGACTTTGATTTATATCTCTATACATCTTTAAAGCCATACTGATCTTATTTCATCTCTGCTCCCGTATAGATAACCGGCCAGGGACATTTAGGATAAGATCATGAATTATCCAAGGATGGTCATCACAGTGAACATGCAAATAATATGATAACACAATTAAAAAATTCATAAATCAATAATGTTCATAAGACAATGATTGGCCCCTAGGGCACGATTTCTAATAAAATGAACTAGTTTTTCTATGAAATTTGGTGAGCTTAAAGAGCACATCTAGAGATTTAAATACATAGGTAACACGGTTCATTTGGACAAGTAATGAAAGAGAAATGAATTTTGAAGTTAAGGCAAAGAAACTGGAACTTCCAGATTTTACAAAATGAACAATATTTTTCAATGAATAAACTGATTTCATTGAGATAATGGAACTTCAGTTTTATATTTTTCCCTCAAATTTCAATACAATAGCTTTCATCAGAAATAACTTTTATTAGAAATTAGAACCACCCTATTTCAATTTTTTTACATTTAATTATGAATTTTCAAAGTAGGGTATATGTTTTGGAATTACCAAATGAACAATAACGTGACCAGTAACCGAGAGCAATTCTTTTGAAAAGTAATATTTTTGAGGCAAAAGACTATGTAATTGGTTGCAATGATTTTCAAATGAGTATAATTGAGGTTGAAAATAAGGATACGACAAATATCCATCTAGGAAAGAATAATGACTTTTCCCTGCTAATCTCTCAAGCATTTGATCAATAAAAGGTAAGGGAACATGATCTTTCCTAGTAGAATAGTTCAACTTTCGATAATCAATACAAACCCTCTATGAATTTTGCACTCTAGTAGGTATCAATTCATCATTCTCATTCTTGACTACTATCAATCTGCTCTTCTTAGGCACTACATGTACAGGAGATACCCATTCACTATTTGAAATAGCATATATGATTCCTGCCTTTAGCAATTTACTAATCTCCTTTCTAACCATATCAGAGATTAATAGAAAGAGGTTTAGAAGGATCGTGATGAAGATAAGGAGAAATGATAAAGGTTAGAGGAGTATTGAAGAAAGAGAAGGACCTAAACGCGAAGTAGAAAAGGTTAAAGGCCAAAAGTTAAAGTAGACACAAGATTTGGGCCAAAAGTGGTAATTTTCAAAAGTTAAGGGACTTAAATGTAATTAAGTAAAAAGTTCAAGGACAAAATTGTAATTATAGAAAGATCAGCTGGGAAAGGGTTAGAGCTGCCCAAAAGTATTTCAGTCCCATATTCCATCAGTAAATAGAGGAAGATATGCTGGTCAATCTACCATGATACAGAAATTTTATTAGGGCTCCAAACAGTAGATATTTATCTGATAGTCTGAAAGTTATCTAAAATTTTATCAGATTTCATAGACTTTAGATATAAGTGGGGGAATTACAGGAAAGTGTGCCCTACAGTGTCAAATGTCCTGGATCTGACAGAACCTCGGAAGAAGTTCTGTATAAAAAGTTATTCACATATTAGTGAATTTTGACGGGAGTTTGATAACACCCGTGATCTGATAATAGAATTTATCAGTATGTAAGTCTAGATAGAATGAGAGCAGATGACCTCATATATAGGCCCATGATGACACCAAGGAGGGCCCAAAACCCAGGGTACCAGTTCATCAGTAGAAAGGGCCAATGTCCAGAAAAGGTATAAAATTATGAAAATTCCCCGGATGCCCAGATTATGCTAGAGATAGATGGAGGGTATTTTGGTCATATGGGATAGGCTAAAAAAGTGGCACATGGAATAAATATGATTAGTTGAGCCAGTATATGCCCTGAGGTAGTACAAAGAGGGGTGAAATGATAATTATGCCCTTAGGGTTAGTACAGTGCAAGAAAGAACACAAAGGGTATTTTGGTCATTTCCTAAGGGATGGATGGCAGATAAATCTTCAGTATATCATTTTCAATGGTATGAGAAGCCTATACATTAATTTTTAGGACAAAATACATATCCTAGTATATTATAAAAAAATTGGAATAGAACACAGTCCGGTTATGGTGAAACTGCTCTAATCGGTACCGGATTGGACTGGAATTTTTCTAGAAGCTTCCTTACATGGACAACACACCACATACCCCTCTTAGGTGTCCCATGAGCTGTCCCACATGATGTCATAATTATTTTTTTTAGAAAAAGTTAAATTCAATATTAAATGTGAGCCCTTGGATCAAATAGTATACAAATCAATCTTGGCCATCCATTTCAACCTAAATTTCTCTATAAATACCCCCTATTCAGATCATTTTGGTATGCATGGTGAACCATAAGGAAACTCATGCAAAATTTCCATTCAACCAAGAAAGAAGCACTCAAAGTGAAGCAACAATCAAGGTAATCATCCCGTTGATCTTGAGCTTTATTCTAGTAAGTTAGCTCATGGTTTTAAGGGTTTTTCATGCTATATTTCCCTTATGGTTGCTGCTGGAAGTGCTTCCCATATATGGTTAAAAAATGAGTTTTATGTTATGGATAGTTTAGACAAGCTTAAACAAGCTAGAATTAAGTGGTATAAGCTTGAAAATTCAAGTATGTTTGGATTTAGGGTTTTGCGTTGTTGCTGGTACTGTACATGGTACTGTTAATATGATGGAATTTCATGATTTTGATGCTTCCAATGAGTTTAAAATGGAAAATTGTGTGGGGATAAAGTAGGAGAACAAGTATTGGAAGCATTGGAGTCAAAATGTGAATTTTTGGGAATCAAGGGCTTCATTTTGATTTGGTACTGTATCAGCTAAAGTGTTTTGATTTTGGAAATTATCGTTTCATATTTATATTCTACATGAAAAATTATGTGGAAATGAACCATGAGAATTTCTTTTGGAAAGATGGAAGTAAGAAACATAAAGTTGAGAAAGAAAGGGAGCTAGTGAAAATCTAGTCTTGGTTTTGTATTCAAGTTGAGTTGTAACTTGATATTATTGTGTAATGTATAGGTTTTGACATTTGTGAAGGAAGGAAACCACCTCAAGAAGACCTTGACAAAGATAACTAAGAGGTAGCAAGAATACCTAACTATAACTCATGTTTATTTAATTGTTTGCTTGCTTGTTGATTATGGTGTTTGGTTGAGCTTGAGCTTATTTCATCATGTTATGATGAAGTATGAATGATTGCAACTCCTTGCAAGTTATTTCATGACAATATGCATGTTAGAGTTTGCTTATGTACCATTATGAAGTAGCTCCCATCTCATGATAACATGTTAAGCATCCAATTATTCATGCATGATATTATAGTTTGTGTAACTTGCTATTGGGATTTCCATGAAATCTCATTCCTTCCACACGCATAAATATGTTTTAGGTGATGGATCCTCTCAAGGGAAGAGAGTAAATTTTGATGATTAAGTTTGTATAATAAGTTACATAACTTGCATTACACTATAGGGTGATATGCTAGCATGTATGGTGTATGTTTCTGTAACTATGTTTTGAGGCTGACATTTTGTGATGATGGTTATAATGTCTAAACCAATGAGTTTTATTCTAAAACATGGCATGATTAAATTTAAGATACAGAGATTTAAATGAACAGCAAGAACGCCTCATTTGGATAAGTATCCGATTGTTATGATTTTCCAAGTTGGAAGTAAGATCTGGAATTGAGATAAAATGAGTACTGAGAGGTAGTGACGTTCACGCAATAACTTCATGATCTTAAAGAGGACATCTAGAGCTTCAAATCCATAGGTAACACGGTTCATTTGGATAAGTAACCAAAGAGAAATGAAATTTTGAAGTTAAGGCAGAGAAGCTGGAATTTCCAGATTTTACCAAATGAACAGTGTTTTTCAATGATTAAACTGATTTCATTAAGACAATGGAACCTCAGTTTTATATTTTTTCCCTCAAATATCTTTGAAATAGATTTCATTAGAAATTGGAACCACATTATTTTGATTTTTCTGCAATTAATTATGGATTTTCAAAGTAGGGTACATGTTCTAGAATTACCAAATGAATAGTGAAAGTGAATAGTATCCGAGAGTTATCTTTTGAAAATGAAGGTTTCTAAACCAAAAGGCTATGTAATTGGTTCCAATGACTTATGAATGAGTATAAATGGGGGGAATAATTTTAATTAGAAATACTACCTTTTATAAATCCTTGGAGGTTGCTCATATATGATTTATTAGGACATTCCATCTTGATTGTAGTCTCTTCAGGAGTTACACCCATCTTACATTGGTCCACAAATGCAACATAGTTGAGATCAGACTCTATCATTCCTGCATCATTATTTGAGATCAAATCATTTAAGGTATGAAATATAATTTTTGAATGAGAATGAGGTTGAGAAGAGTTAGCATGTATTGGCCCTTTAACCAAAATAGTGGAGTGTGGAACTAAAGGAGTTTGGAGTTCTCTAGTTACGTTTGGCATTTTTGGTCGTGACCTTTCAGCTTCTCGCCGTGACTCCAGTTGATAAGGTGTGTCTCTGGAGCTTGTTGTCGTGACCTGATCATCTTTTAGTCATGACTTGGGGTCACAGAAAGGTTGTCCCTCAACAGATTGATGTTTAGTTATGACATCTTCATCTTTCTATCGTGACTGATTGTCTCTGGAGTTTTATGTCATGACCTTAAAGCCATTTGGTCATGACATGGAGGTCTTTTAGTCTGACCTTGGGTCATAGAAACCTGACCCTTCTTTAATTATTGCACTTCCAGCTTCTAGAACATCTTGGGATCCTACAAAATCACTCAACAAACCTTTTGCAAACGCATTATCTCTATCATTATCATGCAAACTTAATTTATATTCATCCCTAGTCTCTTCAACAGCATAATCAATGGCATTGAAAGCAATAAAAACAGAATTATCAGAAGGAAATTTTTTTGCTTCATTCATGTTGAAGGTTACCACATGCTCTCCAACTTCCATTGTGATAGAACTATGCTTTATACTAATGATAGTCTTGGAAGTATGGAGGAAAAGTCAGCCTAGGATCAAAGTGTTGTTATTTACTAATTCATTGGATATCTCCAAAATATAAAAATTAGCTGGGAACACTAAGTCATTTACCTGCACTAGAATATCCTTAACGATTCCCTTAGGATGCCTAATTGACCTATCAGCTAATTGGAGCACTATGCTTGTATATCTAAGATTGTTGATACCTAAAGCTTAATATACCGGCCAAGGCATTGTATTAATGGCTGCCCCTATATCTAGTAACGCTCCCTTAGTAGGAATATTTCCTATAGTGCATGAGATTGTGTAGGATCCTAGCTCTTGGCACTTAACTGGTAATTTAACTTTAAAGAGTGATGACACATTGGCACTCACCTAGATTCTCTCAAGAGGCCTAAACTTCTTTTTATCAGCACACAATTCCTTCAAGAATTTTACATATTTAGGGTTTCTCTTGAGGAATTCAGCCAACAGGATGTTTATTTCTAACTTATTTAATAGAGTATAAGCATCTTTTCAAAATCATGGTCAATCTTTTTCTTTCCAGCAAAGTAAGAGTTAGGAAAAGGGAGATCTTTTATACTTACTCCCTTACCTTTATGCATAGAGGCTCCTTCCTTGCTCGACTCCAGCTTCTCCTCAGGTACTTTCCTTTGTAGATTGGACTTGGTACTATTGATGCTTCTTTTTTCAGCTCTTATATCTCCACTTGGGCTTGTGAGTTTTCCTCTTAGGTTGACTCCTTCATGATAAGTTGATGTTCTTTAGCACTTTCATATTTCCCAATTTGCACCAGTGGCAAAGATGAATTCTCAAATTCAACATCTTCCATATCCTGCTCTAGGTATCAGTTTCCTTAAAATGTACCTTTCTCCCACTTCTGAGGGATATAGCACTCAGACCCCTCGGATTAATGACGGTATTCGAAGGTATGCTGCCACTGCTCTTTCCTTTAATACAACTCACTGTATTGGAGAATTGAGTTAAGTGACTTGTGATATCTGTCAATCCCCAATTTCCTTATTTGATGTATATAAACAGTTTATATGCAATAGACATGAGATTCTTAAAATAAACTATATCAGATTGATTAAGGAAAGACAGGGACTAGTAACTAAGGAAAGTTCAGGGACCTAAATTAAAATTCAAAAAGGTTGAAGGTTAAAAATAAAAGTAGGAATAAAAGTTAGACCAAAAGGTGTAATTATAAAAAGTTTAGGGACCTAAATGTAATTAACCAAAAGTTCAGGGATAAAAATGTAATAATGAGAAAGTTGAATAGAAAAAGGCCAAAAATTGCCTGGAAACAGTTTAGTCCCAAATTTTACTAGTAGTTAGACAAAATTATTCTGATCAGTTTAACGCAATAAAAAATTTCGATTTTAGGTCTAGATTAATTGATATGAATTCTTAAAGTCAGGAAGAATTATTACAATATTTTTTACATCTCAGAATCAAATGAAACTTTATAGTAAATTCCTATATTTAATATAAGAATTTATAAAATTGACAGAGTCATAAAAGGAATCCTGTAGAATTCTTAAATTGACAGTGTAATAAAATACCTGATAAATACTGTCAGGAGAGGTTCCTTAGGATTTGTGCCATAAAGGTAGTGGACCAATATTAAGGCCTAAATGGTGTTCCAAGAGGCCCAATAAGGTGGTTGGACAGTTAAGTGGGCCAGAGTCCAGAGCAACATAGGAAAAGTATGTAATTATAAAAATACCCCTATGTAGCCAGATTGTACCAGAGATAGATGGAGGGTATTTTGGTCATTATGGGAAGGCTAAAAACATGTATGCAAGTACAAAGATGATTAGTTAGATCTAGTATATACTCTAATGAAGCATAAAGAGGTGTTAAATTATAATTATGCCCTTAGGGTTAATATAGTACAAGAAAGTGCAATAAGGGCACTTTGGTCATTTACCAAGGGATAGTTGGCATATAAATACTCAGTCTAACAATGTCAATGGTAGAAAAAACCTAGACACTAGTTTTCATGACAGAATACATATTCTATAATATTATAAAAATTAAGAACATAAAACAGTCTAGTTTTTGTGAACTGCTCATATCTGTACCAGACTGGACTAGAATTTTCATATCAGAATATCTACCTTTTTCTAGCTAAACACAACCCTAAATGAGGTCATGCATGGCATCATTACAAGGCTTCTAGGGCAAGCTTGATTAAAGGTGAAATATGGACCATTAGATCAAATGGTAACTAAACTAATCTTGGCCTTTCATTTCCACCTAAATTTGCCTATAAATACCCCCTCAAATCAGACTTGATTTGGAATCCATGAGCACCTTAGGGAACCTCCACCAAAATTTCTTTGAACAAGAAAGAAGCACACAACTTGGAGCAACAAGTAAGGTAACTAGCTCATTTGTTCTTACACTTTAATCTAGCAAGTTGGCTCTTAGTTTCAAAGGATTTTTGTTACATATTTCCCTTGAGCGTGGTGCTAGAAGTTCTTTCCACATGTGATAAGAATATGAGTTTTATGTTATGGATAGTTTAGACAAGCTTAAACAAGCTAGAATCAAGTGGTATAGGCTTGGAAATTCAAGTATGCATGTAGTTAGGGTTTTGTTTTCTTGGATGCTACTGAACAAAACACTGTTCATATGTTGGAATTTTATTATTTTGATGCTTCCAATGAGTTTAAAATGGAAAATTGTGTGGGGATTAAGTAGGGAAACAAGTATTGGAAGCATTGGAATCAAAATGTGAATTTTTGGAAAAACATAGTCGCACTTCAATTCTATACAGCAACCAAGGGTATGTTTTGATTTTGAAAATTATGGTTTCATATTTGGGTTCTACATTAATAATTATGTGGAAATGGACCATGAGAATTTATTTTAGAAAGATGGAAGTATGGAACATAAAATGGAAAAAAAATGGAAGTTAGGGAATTGTTTTCAAGTTGAGTTGTAACTTGATGTTACTTTGTAATGGCTAGGTTTTGACATTTGTGAGGGAAGGAAACCATCTCAAGAAGACTTTGTCAAGGATAGCTTAAGAGGTAGCAAGAAAACCTAACTATAGTTTTATGTTTGTTTGATTGTATGCTTGCTTGTTAGTTATAATGTTTGGTTAAGCTTGAGATTATGCCATCATGTTGATGATGAAGTATGAATGATTCCAACTCCTTGCAACTAATGTCATGACAATATGCATGTTAGAGTTTGCTTATGTATTATTTTGAAGTAGCTCCTATCTCATGATAACATGTTAAGCATCTAATTAATCATGCATGATATTATAGTTTGTATGACTTTCTATTGAGATCTCCATGAAATCTCATTCTTTCCATATGCATAACCATGTTATAGGTGCTGGAACATCTCAAGGAACAAAGGTAAATATAGATGGTTGAACTTGTATAATAAGTCATATTGGTTATTTGACATTGTGGAAGCATATGATGGGATGCATAGTGTACTATCATATGGTTATATTCTAAGGTCATAGCTTTATGACGATGTTTATGATGCCTTAACGAACAAGTTTGAACTTGAAATTTGGTATGATAATACATAAGATGCAGTACTTTAAATGGACACCAAGAATGCCTCAATTGGTTAAGTATTTGATTTACTATAATTTTTCTAAATTGGAGATAAAATCTGGAATTGAGATAAAGTGAGTAACTGGAGGCAGTGACGTTTCATTGTTAATTTCATATAGTAAATGAATAAATTTTTTTATGAAATTTTATGGACATAAAAAAAACATCTGGAGCTTTAAATCCATGGGTAACACATTTCATTTGAACAAGTAACCAAAGAGAAATGAATTTTTCAAATTAAGGCAAAGAAACTGAAACTTCCAGATTTACCAAATGAACAGTGTTTGTTGTCATATCCCAATTTTTAGGCTTAGAAGCCCAGTATATAGCCTAAAAAAGGGATGCTACTAGACCCTATTGAGCAGAGGTCTCAATAAATAGAGAAAATGATACTACTCAGTTTGATGCAACACAGAGTTTTAATATAAGGTCCTGAAAGATTTATATTAATTTTTGAAGAGAAGGAAAATTAACACAATATTCTCTGAACCTCAGAATTAGATGAAATATGGCAGTAAATTCCTATAATTAATATAAGAATTTTTAAAACTGAGAGAGCTCAAAAAGGAGTTCTGTAGAATTTACTAGAGAATTTACAGTGGATTAAAAGACCCGATAAATAGGTTTCAGGGGAATTTCTCAGGAATTGAGCCCATGAAGATAGGGGATCATACAGAGGGTCCAGAATAGTACCTTATAGGCACAAAGATATTTTTAGATAAGTATGTGGGCCAGGGCTAATAAAGACTGAGAAAAATGAAGAATTATGAAAATACCACTAAAGGTATGCCACTGTGTTGTGTCATTGAGTCAGAGTCAGACGAAGGGCGTTATAATCATTTGACTAAGGTTAGACAATCAAAAAAGGGTATCTGGATAGTTGACCAGGGTCAAGAGATACTCTGGTAAGGTATAGAAATGTAATAGTGCTCCTATAAGCATTAAAGAGGAACTAAGGGCATTTTGATAATTTACTAAGGATGTTTCTTAGGAACCGAGCCACCATAGTGTTTGGGCTTGGTTAGAAACCCAAGATGACAATCTAAGGCCCAAAAACGTAGCCCAAGAGTACTGTGGGCCCAAGAGGTATTAAAATGTTATTTTAAAACTTTTTCAATAAAGTACAGTGACCCGGTCCAAGATAGAACTGGGTAAAGTGATCTGGAATCATGAGATGGCATAAATGGGGCCCACAAGGTGCCACATGGCATGATTATAGTAAAAGAGGAAAAGCAAAGGACACATGGCATGATTACAAGAAAAGGAGAAAAAGCAAGAGGACATGTGGCATGATCTCGGCCGTCCATTTAGGTAAAAGACTCTGGAACTCTCTGGAAAGGCTGAGTCAACTGGTGAGGTGTCCCAAGGGCCCTACCATTGTGCCACATATACCCCTGAGGTGTCCCTTGAGGTGTCCTGGATGATGTCATGAGTGGTGAGTCATTAAGGAGGGTTATGTCAGTGTGATGATGCAGGCAAAGCTTCTTGAGGAAGCAAGCAATCTGAGCCATTCATCGTGAATCAATCTGGACCATTCATTCCACCTCCTCTCACCTATAAATAGGACACTCCCCTTCCATTTCTTGCACACCACGTATTTGGCAAGAGGAAGAAGAGAAAGAAGAGAGAAAGAGAGAAAGGAGGAAGGAAGAGAAATAAGGAAGGAGTTATAGTGGAGCCAGGAGCAATCTAAGGAGCCGAGGGACTAGGTAAAGCTTAGGAATGAGGTAAGAAAGTTATCTAGTCCCTGCTCTAATAAAGAAGAGGATGGCTCTTAGTGGTTAAAATAGAGAAATATCTCTATTGATAAAGGTATCTAAAGGTAGAGAGAAAGCCAGGGGAATGTCGGAATAAGGATATCATCCCTAATTAAGCATGAGTTAAGTAGAGCTATACTGATAGAATAATAATAAAGATATTATTATGCTATGTAGAGGCTCTAACCTATGAAAAGAGGGAATCTTAGAGCAAAGGCTAAAAGCTAGAGGAAGGCTATATGCCAGGTAGTAAACTTATCCTAAACTTGTATGCATTGAATGTTATGCTTGATGTGCTACGGCTTTGTTGAATTATGTTGAATATGTGCTTATGTATGAAGCTCTATTCCTATGATTACTTTGGCCAATTGTATTTCATATGTTACATGGAAGCATGCACATTACACAATATTAACACTTTCACAAGCAAGCACAAGTATTCACATTAATGCATGCATTGTTCAGTACCGTTTGCTACTGAGATTTCCCCAGAAATCTCACCCCATTCATATCAATCCAATTATAGCAGGTCTTCTCAATATGGAGGATATAAAGATGCATAAAGAGATGTTAATTGCTTAGCATGATTGATATGTGATTCATGAATGTATAATTGCTGGAAATTGTCACTGTGAATAGTAACTCGTGATGGAGGCAGTGACATTTGAGCTGTAATTATAACTAGTAAATGATTGAATAAATGTATGATATTTTTCCAGTAAATAGTAGACATGCCAATCTTTGATTTTATATATAGAATGTCTCATTTGGATGTCTACACATAAAGATATGATTTATCAAACTTGGGACCAGAATGCTGGAATCAAGGATAGGACGCTGGAGGAACAGTAAACTTCAGACGTTTACTGAAGTTCCCCTGGTCAAGGCTTGGTCAATGAGTCATTTTTCCATGAAATATCATTATGTTAGCTTCGTGTAGCAATTTAAACCACTCCATTTATATTTTCATATAATTAGTTATGATTTTTTGAAGTCAGGTCACTCCTCAGGAATTCGTACAGTGAACAGTACTCGCTAAGAGTAGAATTCCAGATTGAGTAATTTGACTTCAACAGCCTTGGAAGTGGTTCTAGATGCTACTATTTGGTCCCTAAGACGTAAGAAAATTAGGATGTTACATTTGTCAATGAATAAACTGATTTCATTTGGATAATTAAACCTCAGTTTTACATTTTTCCTTCAAAGTTAAATGAAAGAGCTTTTATTAGAAATTGGAACCACCCTATTCTGATTTTGGTACATTTAATTATGAATTTTCAAATTCAAGTATATGTTCTAGATTACCAAATGATCCCATGTAAGAGTGGAGAAATGAGTTGGTAAATTGTATAGCCACTCCTTAGCCTTCCCTTCCAAGGTAAAATGGAAACACCTCCTTAAGACATCATCCAATGCAGTCATTGGAGGCTTCATTGAAGAATAGATCATATGCATGGTTTGTAAGTACCTGTGTGGATATTCTCCTACAAAACCATGAAATTTAGGTAAGGCTGCAATAAAAGATCCTTTAATCTCAAAATTAGTTTCTTCAGTATATAAACTATAAGGATCATAATTCACATGTGAATGATTAATTTCCCTCACACTTCTATTATCTTCTACATTTATTAGTATTTCATTTTCTCCATGCTCATTATGCCTATTATGATTAATATCGGCCATATTCAGTTCAGTTTCAGACTCTGGAATACTATATGAGGAACTAGATTTTGCTTCTTCTTCTCTAAATTCCCTAAATTCTCTCTTTAGTTTCCTAAGTCTTCTCTTAATTTCAGGTTTAAAAGGAACTAATGGTTCAGTTCTTTTATGCATGCAATGCAGAAACAATAGAGAATAATCAATACAATCTATCCAAGTCAATCATGGAAGTTGCACAGTAGAATATTTTCACTTAGTCGCGACTAAAGTGTGTTTTAGTCGCAACTCAATATCACAGAGAGTAGTAGTCGCGACTGGAAGTTTTAAATGTCGTGACTAGTTTTCACAGATTAGTCAAATTTCACAAGGTAGAAATTGTAAGGAATTGGAAGACACGCAGCGGAAATTAACTTGAAATTTTTTCCATTCCTTGCCAAGATCTACCGTATGTGTTTAAGTCAAGTGGGAAGAAGCATTACCCTCAGTGTTCCTCAGCGACTTCCACAGCTTCTGATCATGACGTTCACAGCTTCTCTCCATGGCTCATGCTCCCTTTCTGATCACAAGAAGTCGACGACTCAGGTCGGCTTCCTCTACTGGTATCCGCACGAACAGCGTTCCAACCACGAACGACGTGCTAACGTCCTCTTTCCCTCCAGGGCTTTCTCAAGAATTTGTCCTCTCTGTCTCTATTTTGGCAGTTTCTTATCTGTAAACCTTTTGCAAATTCACCTTCAGCCTTTCTGTGTTCTATATATTTTAAAACGTAGCTCCTAAAATCAAATATATAGGATGCTATGCGTTTTCCTCTACCGAATTGGATTTTGGAGTTAATCTTATATTAATTCCGAATACAATATCATATATCGTATAATTTGATAAGAAACTAATTAAATAAATAATATTTATATTAAATCCGTCCCACAGATTTAATTCACCTATTTATTTAACTTAAAATAAAGATAAGACTTAACTATATTTGATTTATTGTCACAAATCAAATTTGAGATATCATATCAATTTGAATTTTAAATTCAAATGTGATAGAGATTTAATTTATCCTTATAAATTAAATCTTATAAATATCTCTTATATGAGATATCCTATCAATTTGAATTTTAAATTCAAAGGTGATAATAAATTAAATCTCATAAATATCTCTTATATGAGATATCCTATCAATTTGAATTTGAAATTCAAACGTGATAGAGATTTAATTTATCCTTATAAATTAAATCTCATATAATGTATATATACGAATTTATATATATATTAATATAAATATAAATAAATATATACATTTACCCTGGATTATTCATTGAATCTGGACATGTCTTAGATTCAATGAATCTGGACATCATAGCTCGTGTTTGGCTATTTTGTGTACGACCCTGTAGGCCCATATGAAGTTGGCAGTGGGCCATTTGCTATACTGGCCCACAAGTCACAAGCGGTCTCTAGCAAGACATAACGACTACCCAAATCATATAAAGATCATTAAACGATGTAACCTTTTATACAACCATATCATGTCCCTTCTGTCACGCGATATTTTGGTCATGGATGAGGCATGTATAATGTCATCCTCCTATTTCTGACCGTTACTTTCTCGATCCCTGAGTAGTTTGACTATAGAAATGGAACTACCTTTCCATTACAGTATGGCCGTACATTTCTCAGACTCACTCATCAAGGGGCCCAGTAATATCTTTCTATGAATGTGAGGGACAAATTCCATCTTGATCATTCACATTCCTCCGCATGAAAAACCACTAAGCCCAAGCATAGTCTTTATGATCACTCGATCAAAAGTGACTTTTGACTAGGTCAAAGCTGACCATTTGTCATGTAGGAATCCATGATGATCTCAGGGCAAAGGGCATAGTGACATGATTTGTATATGAGAGAAGCTTATGACGTAACCCATGCAGTTCTCTCATAGCGAGTCGGTCCAACACCATGTACTCTTACATGTGCCTATGACTTTAATTTGTATCTCAATACATCTTCAAAGTCATACTGGTCTTATTTCATCTCTGATCCTGCACAGATGACCAACCAGGGACATTTAGGATAAGATCATGAATTATCCAAGGATGGTCATCATAGTAAACAAGCAAATAATATGATAACACAATTAATAAATTCATAAATCAATAATGTTCATAAGACAATGATTGGCCCCTATGGCATAATTTCCAACAACCTCCTTGTACTAGGTACAATCATTAATTTGACTAATTCCCATTGACCTAACATGACGCTCATACTTTGCCTGCTCAAGCGGCTTTGTTAGTGGATCAACAACATTATCTTCTCCTACTACTTTGCATATTTTTATATCACCTATATCGTTGATTTCTCTGATGAGATGAAATCACCTGAGTATATGCTTGGTCCTTTGATGTGACCTAGGCTCTTTGGCCTATGCAATGGCACTACTATTGTCACAGAGCAAAGTTATTGGATCTGAGATGGTAGGTATCACCCCTAGTTCTGTGATGAACTTCCTGATCCAAACAGTTTCCTTAGCTACATCAGATACTACTATATACTTATCTTCCGTTACAGAATCTGCTACAGTGCCCTGCTTAGAGCTCTTCCAGCTTACTGCTCCATTATTGAGGAGGAATATATATCCAGACTATGATTTTTTGTCATCCTGGTCAGTTTGGAAACTTGCATCTGTGTAACCAGTTACACAGAGTTCGTCATCCAATCCACCATAGACCAATAATAGGTCCTTAGTCCTTCTTAAGTACTTAAGGATATTCTTGACAGCAGTCCAATGGCCCTCACCAGGGTCCTGTTGATATCTGCTAGTCATACTTAAGGCAAATGAGACATCCGATCGAGTACATAACATGGCGTACATGATAGATCCTATGGCGGAGGCATATGGAACTTTACTCATGCGACCTCGCTGATCAGATGTACTAGGACACAGATCTTTGCTGAGGTGACTACTATGAGACATGGGTATGAAACCCCTCTTTGATTTGTGCATACTGAACCTATGAAGTATTTTTTCCATGTATGTACTCTGAGTGAGTCCTAGAAGTCTCTTAGATCTATCTCTATAGATCCTAATTCCTAGGATGTAGGTGGCTTTACCCAAGTCTTTCATCGAGAAAGACTTTCCTAACCAAGACTTGAAAATCTGCAAGGTAGGAATGTCATTCCCAATAATTAGGATGTCATCGACATAGAGTACCAAAAACACAACTGTGCTCCCACTAACCTTCTTGTACACACAAGGTTCATCAATGTTTTGAAGAAATCTAAACTCTTTGACTACTTCATCAAAATGATGATTCCAACTTTGAGAGGCTTGCTTTAGTCCACAAATGGACCTTTGAAGCTTGCACACTTTATCAGAGTCCTCAAAATGCACAAACCCTTCAGGTTGTGTCATGTACACATCCTCAAGGAGCTTTCCATTAAGGAAGGTTGTCTTGACGTTCATCTTCCATATTTCATAGTCATAATATGCTGCTATGGCAAAGAGGATTCTGATTGATTTGGCCATTGCAACTAGGGAAAAGGTCTCATCATAGTCCACACCATGAGTTTGAGTAAATCTTTTTGCAACCAGTCGTGCCTTGAAGACATTTACATTGCTATCCATGTTAGTTTTCTCCTTAAAAACCTACTTGCACCCGACAATTTTTAGACCTTCAGGCGGGTCGACTAAGGTCCAAACCTTATTATCGTACATGGATTGCATCTCAAACTTTATGGCATTAAGCCATTTTTTAGAATTTGGTCCCACTATAGCTTCTCGATAGGTAGTTGGCTCATTATGATCAATGAGCAACACATCACAACTATCAGAAATAAAAAAGTTATATCTTTGAAGCCAAAGTCGTGTCCTATTAGATTTCCATGGACCTTGCGTGACTTGAGGAGTCTCAACAACTTATTGTGTGTCTTCTCTATTTTCCATCTGCAGTTGTGTGGTGTCTTGTGGCTCTGAACTTCTTCGAGGTGTACCTTACTCCCACTAGTTCTTTTAGAGATAAATTTTCATTTGAGAAAGATACAATTTCTGACAACAAACACTTTGTTATCAGCAGGGTTGTAGACATAATATGCCTTGGTTTCCTTAGGATATCCCGCAAAAAGGCACTTTGAGGATTTGGACGCTAATTTGTTTGAGGCTTGTTGCTTAACATAGACCTCGCATCCCCAAATCTTGAGGAAAGACAAACTAGGGGTCCTCCCAATCCATATCTCATACGGAGTCTTTTCAATTGCCTTAGATGGAACACAATTGAGTGTTAACGCAACTGTCTATAGGGCATGGCCCCAAAAGGAGGGCGGAAGATCTGTTTGACTCATCATGGATCGAACCATATCTAATAGTGTTCAATTCCTCCGTTCAAAAATGCCATTCCATTGTGGTGTCCCTGGACGAGTCAATTGTGAGACTATCCCATAACTCCTAAGATGATATATGAACTCTTAGCTCA
The DNA here is from genome assembly GCA_037074615.1 of Leucaena leucocephala. Lineage (NCBI taxonomy): Eukaryota > Viridiplantae > Streptophyta > Magnoliopsida > Fabales > Fabaceae > Leucaena > Leucaena leucocephala. The sequence goes on along the minus strand of CM073528.1, from coordinate 11,306,801 downwards.
AATATTCACCACCCCGATCAGATTGAAGGGCTTTAATTGTTTTACCAAGCTAGTTTTGTACTTCATTTTGAAATATTTTGAACTTTTCAAAAGATTCAGATTTATGTTTCATCAGATAGATATACCCATATCTACTGAAATCATCTATGAATGTTATAAAGTATGAATAACCTCCTCTGGCATTTGTGTTCATCGGTCCACACACATCTGTATGTGTGAAGCCCAATAAATTAGTGGCCCTCTCACTGTGCCTAGTGAAAGGTGACTTTGTCATCTTTCCTAACAAGCAAGACTCGCAAGTGTCATATAATTCAAAATCAAATGAGTTTAGAAATCCATCTTGATGGAGTTTGAAAATACGTTTCTCATTTATGTGGCCCAGACGACAGTGCCAGAGGTATGTGGGATTCAAATTGTTTGGTTTGACCTTTTGGCGGTTATGTTATAGATATTTCCATGATTGGGTAGTTCTAAATTTAATATGTAATGATCAACATGCAAATCACCATGAGCATAGAAAACATCATTACGATAAATAGAACATCTACTATTCCCAGCAATGGAAGTGAAACCTTCCTTATCCAAATAAGAAAGTGAAACAATGTTACTACTTAAAGCAAGAACATAATAGCAATTGTTTAAAACTAACGAAAGCCCAGTGGGCAGAACTAATTCATAAGTGCCTACAACTAACGCAGTAACCCTTGCTCTGTTTCCAACTCGTAGGTCAACCTCACCCTTTTTCAGCTTCCTACTATCCTTTAGTCCCTACACATTTGTACAAATGTGAGAACCACATACAGTATATAATACCCATAAGGTGGAAGTAGAAAGATGAATGTCTATAACATAAATACCTGAAGCGATAGCCCCACTATCCTTCTTGTTCTTTTTTAGATCTTCGAGGTAGAGTTTGCAATTCCTCTTCCAATGACCAAGTTCATTGCAGAAGAAGCAGACTCCTTCCTTCGGAGGCTTTGCCTTCTTTAGTGCAGGCTTGGTTTCAGGCTTGCCTGACTCTTTGATCTTACCTGATGAGCCATGACCCTTCCCCTTGCCTTTGCCTTTCTTTTTCATACCCTTTCCTTTATGAACCATCAAAATAGTTCTGGGCTTCTTCTTAAGACTCAGCTCAGCAGTTTTAAACATCCCATGCAGTTCAGAAATATATTTCTCCATTTTGTTCATGTTGTAGTTCATGACAAACTGGTCATAACTTTCTGGGAGTGAGTTCAAGATCAAATCCATATCTAACTCTTGGCTCATGGGAAATCCAAGCCTCTCAAGGTGATCAATGTACCCTTTAATCTTTAAGACATGAGTACTGACTGATGCACCTTCAGCCATCTTGCAGGAATGTAAGGCCTTAGTGGTCTCATACCTCTCTTGCCTTACCTGTTATTGGAACATTTCCTTGAGATGCACAATCATCTCATAACACCTTTACCAATTACATCAAATGTAACTGATGTTCATGGGATTCTATTATCATATGATCTGTCATGTTTTTAATCCCATCTAATATCTTGAGACCCAAAACTATTTTGTTAATCTCAATTAAGTCAAACAATAATAAACATGTGAGAGTAGCACCATTACTCTTGGTTATCTCCCCAAGATAACTCAAAAGCACCCACTTTGGTGGAGTCCACAATTTAACTTTGGTTGAGCGATCAAGGTTTTGACAAGTGTTCATAAATTGACGGCATTATGATTTAAGATTTCATTTAGAGGGATTAATTTAACTATCTGGTTTATAAGAATTCATGCTTCTCAGTTTGTATCTCATACAAGTAATATGCATGTTTCTGATATAATCATAAGATGCATAATTTAAACGTGATACAATATGGCTCACCTATCCTAAGTCCCTCAAGCCAATAAGAGGAACTCTCTAGTAAGAATAGGGAAATTACATATAGAAACCTCTTTTAACATTCGAGGGAAGTGAGATAAGAAGATAAGGTATATTGAGAGTATATATAAGAAGGCACGACACACAGGCCGTATTTAAAAATTACAACACTTGCAATCTAGAGCCATATTGTTCACCATACCCAAGCATTCAAGAATCAACATTCAGATTTAATTGAATGGCAATTAATGTTTTAAAACTAAAATATTCACAAAATAGTATATGTTACGGTTATGTTGCGCTACGAACAGATAGCCACGGCGATCCCGCTAGCCGATTAGGGGGCGGCGGTCCCGCTAGCCAGTTGGCGAGCGGGGGGGAAAATTTTTTTGTTTCATAAATAATCACAAATCTAAATTCAGTTTTCTTAGACCCCATCTATGTTAATTCATCAAATCAAAATGTATCACCACCGATTTCAATTCCCTTTTAGATTCCTTTTATGTCATACATAACATGGATCCCTTATATGTCACACATAAAACGCATATTATATGATCGGCTAAGACTAACATATATCATATGAATCAACAATCAAGCTTAACTTAAACACAAAATAGCATGGCTCTGATAGCACTGTAAGGAATTGGAAGACACGCAGCGGATATTAACTTTTTTTTTCCATTCCTTGCCAGGATCTACCGTATGTGTTTAAGTCAAGTGGGAAGAAGTATTGCCCTCAGTATTCCTCAATGACTTCCATAGCTTCTGGTCATGACATTCACAGCTTCTCTCCGTGGCTCATGCTCCCTTTCTGATCACAAGAAGTCGATGACTCAGGTCGACTTCCTCTACTGGTATCCACACGAACAACGTTCCAACCATGAACGACGTGCTAACGTCTCCTGTCCCTCCAGGGCTTTCTCAAGAATTCGTCCTCTACATCTATATTTCGGCAGTTTCTTATATGCAAACCTTTTGCAAATTCACCTTCGGCCTTTCTGTGTTCTATATCTTTTAAAATGTAGCTCCTAAAATCAGATATATAGGATGCTATGCGTTTTCCTCTACCGAATTGGATTTTGGAGTTAATCTTATATTAATTCTGAATACAATATCATATATTGTATAATTTAATAAGAAACTAATTAAATAAATAATATTTATATTCAATCTATCCCATAGATTTAATTAACCTATTTATTTAACTTAAAATAAAGATAAGACTGAATTATATTTGATTTATTCTCATAAATCAAATTTGAAATATCATATCAATTTGAATTTTAAATTCAAACGTGATAGAGATTTAATTTATCCTTATAAATTAAATCTTATAAAAATATCTTTATGAGATATCCTATCAATTTGAATTTCAAATTCAAACGTTATAGAGATTTAATTTATCCTTATAAATTAAATCTCATATAATGTATATATACGAATATAAATATAAATAAATAGATACATCCACCCTGGATCATTCATTAAATCTGGACATGTCTTAGATTCAATGAATCTGGACATCATAGCTCATGTTGGGCTATTTTGTGTGATACGCTATAGGCCCATATAAAGTTGGCAGTGGGCCATTTGCTATACTGGCCCACAAGTTGTAAGCGGTCTCTAGTAAGACATAACGACTACCTAAATCATATAAGAATCATTAAACGATGTAACCTTTTATACAACCATTTCATGTCCTTTCTGTCACGCGATATTTTGGTAATAGATGAGGTATCGATAATGTCATCCTCCTATTCTTGACCGTTACTTTCTCAATCTCTGAGTAGTCTGACTATAGAAATGGAACTACTTTTCCATTACAGTATGGCCATACATTTCTCAGACTCACTCATCGAGGGGCCAGTAATATCTCTCTATGAATGTGAGGGACAAATTCTATCTTGACCATTCACATTCCTCCTCATGAAAAACCACTAAGCCCAAACATAGTCTTTGTGATCACTTGGTCAAAAGTGACTTTTGACTAGATCAAAGCTGAGCGTTTGTCATGTAGGAATCCATGATGATCTCAGGTCAAAGGGCATAGTGACATGGTTTGTATATGAGAGAAGCTTATGACGTAACCCATGCAGTTCTCTCATAGTGGGTACCATGTACTCTTACATGTGCCTATGACTTTGATTTATATCTCTATACATCTTCAAAGTCATACTGGTCTTATTTCATCTCTGCTCCCATATAGATGACCGACCAGGGACATTTGGGATAAGACCATGAATTATCCAAGGATGGTCATCACAGTAAACATGCAACTAATATGATAACACAATTAATAAATTCATAAATCAATAATATTCATAAGTCAATGATTGGCCCCTAGGGCACGATTTCTAATAGAAATCAGGTTGTAACACAAATGGTGTTTGGTCGCAACTTAAAGTCACAAAGAGTAGTTGTTGCGATGCAGGTGAGTTTAGGTTGTGACTCACAGTCATAAAGACTGTTTTTTCATAGAAACCCAAAAAAGTATAAAATGCAATGCAATTTAAAAACTACTAAAAACTAAAATGCAAACAAAAACAAGAAAAATGACTCAAGTAGCTAATGAAATTGACAAACAATTACTAGGGAACCAATTACTTGGCTCCCCGATAACAGCGCCATTAATAAGGGCGGATTGTTATGGTCTGATCCATCAAAATAAAGTTAAGTGACCCAATATAATATAGTATACGGCACAACCCTATCGTTCTTCTCATGGAGCCTTTTATTTGGAAACCTAGCAGATTGGATGTCAAAATCAATGAAAAACCTGAGCAGGGATAAAATGGTTTTTAGGGTTTTAGGGATTGATGCAATAAAGGTAAGGGTGTATCATATCCTTATTTTCAACCTCAATTATACTCATTTGAAAATCATTGGAACCAATTACATAGCCTTTTGCCTCAAAAATATTCATTTTCAAAAGAATTGCTCTCGGGTACTGTACACGTTATTGTTCATTTGGTAATTCTAGAACATGTACATTACTTTAAAAATTCATAATTAAATGTAGAAAAATATAAATAGGGTAATTCCAATTTATAATAAAATATATTTTATTGAAATTTGAGGAAAAAATATAAAACTGAGGTTCTATTATCTCAATGAAATTAGTTTATTCGTTGAAAACACTGTTCATTTGATAAAATCTGGAAGTTCCAGTTTCTTTGCCTTAACTTCAAAAATTCATTTCTCTTTCATTACTTGTCCAAATGAACAGTTTTACCTATGGATTTAAAGCTCTAGACGTGTTATTTAAGATCACAAAATTTCATAGAAAAACTCGTTCATTTACCATATGAAATCAACGTCGGAACGTTACTGCCTCCGGCTGTTTACTTTCTCTCTATTCTAGATTTTAACTATAAATTTGGAAACTCATAACAAATTGAATACTTAACCAATTCAGGCTCTGTTGGTATGCATTTAAAGATATGTATATTATCTATTATCATGCCAAATTTCAAGTTCAAACTCATTGGTTAAGGCATCATAATCATCGTTACACCATCATTGCCTCATAACACAATTCTAGAATCATACATCATACATCCATCATATCCTTTCATAGTGACATGTAACTCATATAACTTATTATACAAACCCATCCATCTATGTTTACCCTTTTTTATTGTGAGGTTACAGCACCTAGGACATGGTTATGCATATGGAAAGAATGAGATTTCATGGAAATCCTAATAGCAAGGCATACAAACTATAATATCATGCATGATTAATTGGATGTTTAACATGTTATCATGAGATGGGAGCTACTTCATAATGGTACATAAGCAAACTCTAACATGCATATTGTCATGAAAAAACTTGCAAGGAGTTGCAATCATTCATACTTCATCATCAACATGATGACACAATATCATGCTCAACCAAATATCATAATTAACAAGCAAGCATACAATCAAGCAAACATGAAACTATAGTTAGGTATTCTTCTACCTCTTAGCTATCCTTGTCAAGGTCTTCTTGAGATGATTTCCTTCCTTCACAAATGCCAAAACCTAGCCATTACAAAGTAATATCAAGTTACAACTCAACTTGAACACCAAAACCAACACTAGGTTTTCACTAACTTCCATTCTTTCTCTATTTTATGTTTCATACTTTCATCTTTCCAAAATAAATTCTCATAGTTCATTTCCACATAATTTTTCATGTAGAATCCAAATATGGAACTATAATTTCCAAAATCAAAACACATCACAAGCTACTGTTCAAACTGAAACAAGCCCCCTTGTTTTCCAAAATTCACATTTTGATTCCAATGCTTCAAATACTTATTCTCCTACTTTATCCACACACAATTTTCCATTTTAAACTCATTGGAAACATCAAAATCATGAAATTCCAACATATGAACAGTTTCACACACAGTAACAGTGTAACATCCTTATTTTCTTACTTCTTAGGGACCAAATGGTAGCATCTAGAACCACTTTTAAGGTCATTGAAGTCAAATTACATCATATGGAATTTTACTCTCCTAAGAACTGTGCACTGTGCAAATTCTAGAGGAGTGACTTGACTTCAAAAAATCATAACTAATTCTAGAAAAATTAGAATGAAGTGGTTCAAATTGCTACACGAAGCTAACTTAATGATCTTTGAAGGAAAAATACCTCGTTGACCATGCCTTGAATCAGTCAACGTCTGAAGTTTACTGTTCGTCCTATATTTTTCTCTGATTTCAGCATTTTGGTCCCAACTTTACATAACAATTGTACTATCCAATCCCTAGCTTCTCTCCATGCTTCTTCAATCCTCTTCTAACATACCTATGGGATTGGGATTACATGGTAGGGAATGAGATTTGTAGGGAAATCTCAGTAGCAAACAATTCTAAACAATGCTTACATTAATGTAAATATTGGTGCTTGCTTATGAAAGTGTTAACATTGTGTAATGTGAATGCTTCCATGTTATATATGAAATACAATTAGCCAACGTAATCATAGGAATAGGGCTTCAAACATAATCACATATGCAATATAATTCAACAAAGCCATAGCACGACCAAGTATAACATTCAATGCATACAAGTCTAGGATAAATTCACTACCTAACATATAGCCTTCCTTTAGCTCTTAGCCTTTGCTCTAAGACTCCTTCTTTTCATAGGTCAGAGCCTATACATAGCATAATAATATCTTTATTATTATCTAGTATAGCTCTACTTAACTCATGCTTAACTTGGAGTAATATCCTTAATCTGACAATCCCCTAACTTTCTTTCTATCTATGGCTACCCTTATCAAGAGATATATTTCTCTATTCTAACCATTAAGAATAATCCTCTATTTTATTAGAGTAGGGACTATAATAACTTACTTACCTTATTTCTAAGCTCTACTAAGTCCCTAAGCTCCTAGCTCCACTAGAACTCCTCCTTTCTTTCTCTTTCTTCCTTTCTTTCTCTCTTTCTCTTTTCTCTCTTCTTTCTCTTCTTGTTGCCATGATTGGCCATGAATGGAATGGAAGGAGGGGTGGGCCATTTATAGTTGAGAGGAGATGGAATGGATGGTCCAGATTGAAATTCGATGAATGGCTCAGATCACTTAGCTTACTAAAGAAGCCTTGCCTGCATCATCACGATGTCATCATCCTCCTAGATGACTCATCAAAGTGACATCATCCATAGGACACCTCATATGCTAAGTGGCACAAAGGTAGGGCCCTTGGGACACCTCACCAGCTGACTCAGCACTTCTAAAAAATTTCAGAGTCTTTTCATGGAATGAATAGCTGAGATTGTGCCACGTGTCCTTTAGCTTTTTCTCCTTTTCCTTGAATTATGCCATGTGTCCTTAGATTTTCTTCTTTTCCTAGAATCATGCCATGTGGCACCTTGTGGGTCTCGTGAGGACACCTTTCATGCCATCTCATGGTCTAAAGCTTTATCTGATCACTTTTCCCAGTTATATCCTTAACCAGGTAACTTTACTTTATGAAAAAGTACTAAAATATTATTTTAATATCACTTAAACCCCTATAATCATTGGGCCATATATCTGGACCCTTAGATTGTTATATTGGGTTTCTAACCAAGCCCAAGCACTCTAGTGGCTCAATTCCCAAGAAACATCCTTAGTAAATTACCAAAATGCCCCAGGGACTTTTACTATTTACGATTTAGTCCCTAAACTCTCATTATTTGTATTTTAGTCCCTAAACATCATTTGTATACTTATGGGACTTCTGCTCAACAGGGCCTGGTAGCATACCTTTTTCAAGCTACATATTAGGCTTCTAGGCCTAAAATTGGGATATGACATTTCTCCTCCCCTTAAAATAAATTTCGTCCTAGAAATTTCAGGGTTAAATCTCTATTCATATTTTGATGAAGAGTTTATCTAGGGAGAATGTCCCTTTCTTTTCATAATACTTCATTGACTTTTCTAGCTCTTCTTAACTTTTCTGACTATCTTACATAACTTCTTGTATATATGCCAAACTTTTGTGGTATTTACACCTTTTCTCATTAATTCCCAGGGGTTTACCCATTATTGGGCTACCTTACCTGAGCAACTTTCAGCTAAATATTCTACTGGATTGGGGCTAGGCTACTTTTCTTATAGCTTTATGTCCTAGCATATTCTTTCTCATAGATTTGTGTTCTATCTTTACTCTATCTTATACCCTCTTCTCTAGGTCTCGCTAGCCTTTTAATTTCTTTATCCTTATCTGAAGGATCTATCTACTCATACTTTTTCATTCTCAAAACATATGGGGTTCTCTTCTCTATTCCTCAGGTATACTTCTACAAAACTTTTTGAATATCAGCACTCATACTTGAACTTGGACTCCATCTTTGTTTAAGGAAAACTAAGTTCAGTCTTTATATAATATAGCCTATTTGAGGAAAAACATTATAAATAGGTTTTCTAGAGGAGTTAATCAACTAGTGAAGCTTCCTTACCTTAACTTCATCTTTGGTGATCATCTTTCTAGAGAGATACTGTACTATTCTCATTACTTCATGGCTCATTACTTTCCTTAGGTTAGGTCTAACTGCGACCTCAGGATCTAATTACGATCAACCATAAGTCTATTCAGAATCTAACTATGACTTTAAAGCTGTTAAGATCTAACTGCGACCCCTGAGCCATACTAGGATCTAACTATGACCCTCTAGAATCCTCTGTGATTCTGTTGTACTGTATCATCATCTCTGAAAGATCTCAAACCAACAGACTAAACTATAAGGTTAACTACTTCCACTTGTTGATAACTTAATAAAAATTTTAAAATACATTCAGTAGCCCATATTATTTACCAAGACTTTACTTATTTCCTATCTTACTCAGGAGTTCCTTTTCATCTTTCTTACTCTATTGTGGCTTACCAATTATGGTCTAACCACCTGCCATTCCATTATGTTGCTATGGCCTCATCATAACTTTTCATTTAAATATGTTCTCTAATTGCAACCAATATGTATCAGATCTAACTCTTATCTGAAGAGTGATATGAACTCATCTGAATCTAGCTCTATCTGAGAGCCATGTGTTTCAGATTCAACTCTTATATGAAGAGTAATATGAAAACAATCTCTTTACTGTTATCTTATGCTCTTTTTGTATACCATTTCTTTTGATAGAGTTATAACACTACCACCTTCTTGGCACTTGATGTAACTCTAACATAAGAAATGGCCCTAAGTACTGTATTCGCAAGTCTATAGAAATACTTGAGTAACCCTAATCATACTGTCACAATTGTCTCCCTTATTGGGACTGTCTATCATCCTGGGTACATTCTTATTACATGTCATATGGTATAGGAGCAACATAACTTTCTCATTATAAACTTTACCCTACATGTACTACATGAGGGGAGTATTCATAATATACTATAACATGCATGTCATCATGACGACTGTAAGGAGATGCAATTATCCATCATAACTTATGGCAACATAAGCCATATCATTATCACATAAATTTGCTCAACCATTCATCATACGTATACTGCAAGTGAACAATTAACTAAGTAAACTTTAAAGCATTATTTCCTCTATCACATTATCTGCTACATTATCTGATTAGGATCTGGCAATTTATTCTAGAACCAGAAACAACTATTCTTCTAACATAGGTTGCCACGTTACCCTCTTACTAGGGTATAGACTCAACCCTTTATTACTTTATCTGACTCTTTCTTAAATTCGGGAATCTCTTTATCTTTAAAATTGTGGCTACCTTTCTCTCTTTATACGTCATAAGCTTCTTTTTCTTATCTTACATATACCGCTCTATTGAACTTTTACAATTACCTAAGAAAAATCCTTTCTTTGTAACACGGAATTTAATCCGTGAGCTAACCTCTCAGGTGAGTGGAACAATCTCCATCTCTATGGAGTAACTTTTGCATTTCCCATCTATCTCTTAACTCTTTCTTTCTATCAGTCTCAATCTACTCTATACTAGAATGTAATTCCTTTCTAGTCTATCTCTGGATCCTGACTAACTTAAAGTCACTTGGATCTCATTCATCATCTATTACTATTACTTATGTTTTCCAGGGTACTCTGCCCTAGGTCTATTAGGTTACTGTTCTTTTGTGATGTGGTCCCTTTATCTTAGGAATATCATTTCTCTATCTATTAAACATTTCTTATCTAACTTTAGCCCACCTGCTAGGATCATTCCTAGGAAAGTCTCGCTTTAACTTTTGATTCTTTTGTTCAGGAAACACTAGCTGAACAAATTCTTTTGTAATGTAGATCTACTCACATGGAGGATCTACTTCTAAACATTGTCTTAAACTAATCTTTCATATCTCATTACTTTGTACTATTTGGATTGATCACACTTTATACAAATCCTCTAGTTGATGAACTTCAATGAGGTTGGTACCTTTATCATCATTGCCACTGTAATGTTTGGCCTCAAGCTGCTATTATATCTTCCCTTGACCTGAGACTAGTCAGCTTCTGTCTCTATCAATAGAGGAAAATACTCCCTAGACATTATCCTATTTAGTCTAGCCACATCGTGCTAAGAAACACGAGACCTCGGCGGTAACTTTATATAACATTTGTACTATCCAATCCCTAGATTGTCTCCACGCTTCTTCAATCCTCTTCTAACATGCCTGTGGGATTGGGATTACATGCAAGGGGATGAGATTTATGGGAAAATCTCAGTAGCAAACAGTGCTAAACAATGCATGCATTAATGTAAATACTGGTGCTTGCTTGTGGAAGTATTAAGATTGTGTAATGTGCATGCTTCCATGTTATATATGAAATATAATTCGCCAAAGTAATCATAGGAACAGAGCTTCAAACACAAGCACATATACAACACAATTCAACAAAGCCATAGCACAACCAAGTATAACATTCAATGCATACAAGTCTTGGATAAGTTCATTACCTGACATATAGCCTTCCTTTAGCTCTTAGCCTTTGCTCTAATATTCCTTCTTTTCATAGGTCAGATCCTATACATAGCATAATAATATCTTTATTATTATCCAGCATAGCTCTACTTAACTCATGCTTAACTTAGGGTAATATCCTTAATCTGACAATCCCCTAACTTTCTTCTATCTACGGCTAACCTTATCAAGAGATATATTTCTCTATTCTAACCATTAAGAATAATCCTCTAATTTATTAGAGCAGGGACTAGAATTACTTACTTACCTTATTCCTAAGCTCTGCCAAGTTCCTAAGCTCATTGGACTGCTCCTAGCTCTACTAGATCTCCTCCTTTCTTTCTCTTTCTTCCTTTCTCTCTTTCTCTTTTCTCTCTTCTTTCTCTTGTTTTGCCATGATTGGATGTGAATTGAATAGAAGGAGGGGTGGGCTATTTATAGTTGATAGGAGATGGAATGGATGGTTCAGATTGAATCGCGATGAATGGCTCAGATCGCTTAGCTTCCTAAAAAAGCTTTGCCTACATCATCACGATGACATCCTCCTCCTAGATGATTCATCAAAGTGACATCATCCATGGGACACCTCAAATGCTTGGTTGCACAAAGGTAAGGCCCTTGGGATACCTCACCAGCTGACTCAGCACTTCCAGAGTCTTTTCATGGAATGAACGGCTGAGATTGTGCCATGTGTCCTTTAGCTTTTTCTCCTTTTCCTAGAATCATGCCATGTGTCCTTAACTTTTCTTCTTTTTCTAGAATCATGCCATGTGGCACCTTATGGGTCCTATCAGGACACCTTTCATGCCACCTCATGGTCTAAAGCTTTATCTGATCACTTTTCCCAGTTATATCCTTAACCAGGTAACTTTACTTTTTGAAAAAGTTCTAAAATATTATTTTAATATCACTTAAACCACCATTATCATTGGGAAACGTTTGTGGACACTTAGATTGTTATCTTGGGTTTCTAACCAATCCTAAGAACTCTGGTGGCTCGATTCCCAAGAAACACCATTAGTAAATTACCAAAATGCCCCTAGGGATTTTTACTATTTACGATTTAGTCCCTAAACTCTCATTATTTACAGTTTAGTCCCTAAATATCATTTGTATACTTTTGGGACTTCTACTCAACAGGGCCTGATAGCATACCTTTTTCAGGCTACATATTAGGCTCTAGCCTAAAAATTGAGATATGACAAACAACCATGAACACAAACTTCTAACTTCATGCATACTTATATTTCCAAACTTATACCACTTGATTCTAGCTTGTTTAAGCTTGTCTAAACTATCCATAACATAAAACTCATATTCTAACCATATATGGACAGCACTTCTAGGAGCAACCACAAGGGAAATATGGCACAAAACCCCCTTAAAATTAAGAGCTAACTTGCTAGAATAAAGCTCAAAATCAAGGGAGATGATTACCTTGCTTGTTGCTTCAAGTTGTGTTCTTCTTTCTTGGTTGAATGAAAACTTTGCAATAGGATCCCTATGGTTCTCCAAGCATGCAAAATCAATCTGAATGAGGGGGTATTTATAGATGAGCTTGGGTGGAAATGGATGGCCAAGATTGACTTGGATACCATTTGATCTAATGGTCCATATTTATTCTTGCACAAACTTGCCCTAGAAGCCATGCCTTTTGATGCCATGCATGACATCATTTAGGTGCATGTTTGGCTAGAAAAATTTAAATATACTGATAGGAAAAATTCCAGTCTAATCTGGTACCGATCGGAGCAGTTTCACAAAAACTAGACTGTTTTCTGTTCCTAAATTTTATAATATTCTAAGATATGTATTCTGTCCTAGAAATCAATGTCTAGAATCCTCATACCATTGACATGGTTATACTGAATATTTTATCTGCCATCCATCCCTTGGAAAATGACCAAAATAACCTTGGTGTGCTTTCTTACACTATATTAACCCTGAGGGCATAATTGTCATTTTACACCTCTTTGTACTTCCTCAGGGCATATATTGGCTCTAGCTAATCATATTTATACTATATGGGACATTTCTAGCCTATCCATAATGACCAAAATGCCCTCTATCCATCACTGGTACATGTTGGTCATCTAGGGGCATTTTCATAATTTCGCACTTTTCTTTTACTACTCTGGACTCTGGCCCACTTAACTATCTAGTGACCTTATTGGTCTTGTTGTGGTGCCATTTAGGCCTTGGTATGGGCTCATTGCCTTTATGGCACAAATCCCAATGAATCTCTTTTGACTATATTTATTGGGTATTTTATTTTACCGTAAAATCCTGTAAGAATTCTACAGGATTCATTTTCTAACTCTGTCAATTTTATAAATTCATATATTTAACATAAGAATTTAATGTAAGGTTTAATCTGATTCAGAGGTCTAAAAAATACTGTAATAATTCATTATGACTTCAGGAATTCATATCAATTAATCGGAACCTCAAATCAAAATTCTATGACTCCTTAAACTGACTGGAATATTTTTGTCTATCTATTGGTAAAATTTGGGTCTAATCTAATTTTGGGCATTTTTAGCCTTTTTCAGTTCAACTTTCTCATAATTACATTTAGGTCCCTGACTTTTTGTTTATTTACATTTAGGCCCCTAAACTTTTGATAATGATCACTTTTGGCCCAACTTTTGTTTCTACTTTAACTTTTTTGCCTTTAACCTTTTCTAATTTACGTTTAGGTCCCTGAACTTTCCTTAGTTAATAATCCCCTTCTTTCCTTTCTCAATTTGATACAGTTTATTTCAAGAATCTCATCCATTTCACATAAACTGTATAGTTATATTAGGTAAGAAAATTGGGGATATGACAGGGTGCAGAAAAGTAAATGTTTTTAGATTTTTGATTAAGATAAAAACGAGTTGGTTTGTTTAAGAAATATGTTATGAAAGACTCTTGATTATGAAATTGGGAATTAATTAACAACGATCGTTGATAATAACCCAACTCTCAAAATTAAAAATAAAATATTATATTAAAAAGCAAACGTTCAAATCATCCGAATTCAATTACTAAGTCTAATATGAGAATGATCAATAGATATTCAAAACTTGCTCATAAAATGAAAACCCTAGATCTAGCAGCAATCATAACATGATAAGATGCAAATTAAAACAGCAGAAACTCCTCGTTTTAGTCCATGAGCTCAAGATATCAGATCCATCACCAAGAGACTAAAGATTTAGCCTCTCATGACTCCTGTTGTACTACAATCACTGTCCAGATGTGATGCCATGAAGAAACGATGAGAAGATGGTAGATTGATGGTGTAAAGATGTGGAGAAGTCTGTGGAGAGGTGTATAACAATGGAAGATGTGGAGAAGGTGATCAGAGAGCGCTCGAGTACTGCTTCTTAGCCTAATCAGGTCAAAAACCAGCCTCCTCCTTTGACGGCAGCCCTCATCTCCTTTTATTTCTGCATAACCTAATTTAAAATGGACAGTTTTAGTGATTTCACATTTTAGTCATGACCAGATCCATGTTTTGGTTGCGACCTATAAACACAGAGAGACTTCGAGAAGAATCAAGGTCGTGACCGGCAGACTCTTTGCCTGACTTGCCTGACACAGAGAGCCCTCTATGATTTCACTTTTATTGACTTGTTATTTCTTTCCTGGTCCTTACTCTCTTCCAAAATACCTGCAATCCAAGATAAAAGCTCATTGCAAAAGTCCAAATAAGTGAATAATAGAATATATGCAGTTTGAAAGAGTTAATTTACCATTTTACCCTTTAATTAGCACATTATCACACACAATCATGTATTACCACAAAAGTACAATTTAAGGCATAAAATTAATGGTAAAGTAGTTATAAAACTCTTAAAAATGTCACAAAAAACATATAAAAAATATATCTTATCACAACTCAACTTCAAAACAATTCCAAGACTAGGTTCTTACTAGATTCCATTTTTTTCAACTTTATGTCTTAATATTCCATCTTTCTAAAATAAATTCTCATGGTTTATCTCTACATAATTTTTCATGTAGAATCCAAATATGAAAATAGAATTTCCAAAATCAAACCACTTCCTTGGCTACTGTATAGAACCAAAATGCCTCTTATTTTTCTAAAAATTATCATTTTGATTCCAAAGCTCCCACTACTTGTTTTTGTACCTTATCCCCAGATAATTTTCCATTTTAAACCCATTGGAAGCATCAAAATCATGAAATTCTAACATATAAATAGTGATTCATATAGTGGTAGCCAATAATGCAAAACCTTAACTACATGTTACTTGAATTTCCAAGTCAATACCACTTGATTCTAGCTTGTTTAAGCTTGTCTAAACTATCAAAAATATAAAATTCATTCTACCACCACATATGAACAGTGAAATAACCTTACTTTTGTACGTATTAGGGACCATTCAGTAGCATTTAGAATCACTTACAATACCTTGGAAATCCATTAGCTAAATCTGAAATTTTACTCTTCTCAAGTACTGTTCATATGGTATTCCATATTCGGTGATAAACTTTGTAAAATCATAATTAATTCTCAAAAAAATCAAAATAAAGTGGTTCAAAAAGCCACGTGAAGATAACATCTTTAAATTTAAGGGAAACAATTTACTAATGAAATAATTAGCCAATTAATACAGTTTAATCATCAAAGATTACTGTTTATTTGGCAAAAATCATGAAAACATATTCTGGTCCCTTACTTTTAAAAATTTGTTCTCTTGGTACGGAAATCAAAATAAGGTGGTCTTGGGGTCAAAGCGAAGCTTGACATGTTAAATAAATGTATGTAAAAGTTCATACATTTATCTTATTATTTACTATTTTTCATTACATCATGACCATCACTACTTATATTGGTCATATAACAACATTTCATATAACAATTCTTCACATAACATTTATACTATCCAATCCCTAACTTCTCTTCATGCTTCTTCATCCTCTTCCATCATTCATGAACCTATTGGGATTCAGATTACATGGATGGAGTGAGATTTATGGGGAAATCTCAATAGCAAACGGTATTAAACAATGCCTGCATTAATGTAAATACTTGTGCTTGCTTGTGAAAGTGTTAACATTATGTAATGTTCATACTTCCATGTAACGTATGAAATACAATTGGCCAAAGTAATCATAGAAATAGAGCTTCAATCATAAACACATATGCAACACAATTCAATCAAGCCATAGCACAACCAATCATAACATTCAATACATACAAGTTTAGGATAAGTTGACTACCTCACTTGCTTTATTTATTTCACTTTAACCTTGTCTCTTTCTTCTTACTTCTCTTTGATGTGTGGCAGATTCCTTGGAGTTCATAATCAAATCCTAACATCACATAATCATTCATCCATTACAATATAATTTTCTCTTGAACATTGAGCTCATTTAACTACACTAACTTTCCTTAATCTTAACTAACGGACTTGGCCTTTGAATCAATTGATGTCTTGACTTTACCCTTCACAATTTAATCTTTTGAATCCATTTATGAGCTTAAAATCATGAAATTCCAGCTCATATGCACTATTCTAGACAGATTTGAAAAACATGCGTAATTCTTTCAAAAATTCTCATTTTGATTCCAAAGTTTCTCGTACTTGTTTCTCTACTTTGTCCCACACAACTTTTCATTTTAAAAATATTGGAAATATCAAAATCATGAAATTTTAATAATTATTCATACGAGTGAACAGTAATAGAGAAAAACTTCAAAAGCAACAACTTGAAATTCCAATGCATCCAAGGTTCAAAACCTAACCATTCCTACACAAAATCATCATATGAATTCAATGGAAGCATTAGATCATTGAAATTCCATCTCCTTCTATCATGAACAGTGCATACCAAAATGGTTCAACCATGGCAAAGTCAAGAATATCAACTTGATTCAACAACCAATCACCTAACTGGCTTGTTTAAGCTTCAATCACGTATGTCTAACTTTAATTTCTTCTTTTTTCTTTCATCTAAGGTTTTGGATAGTATAGACACCTTAGAGAAAACTCAACTTTCTTCCTTGAAAACCCTAAGTTCAAGCCCCCAAATTAAAGCAAAATAAGCTAGGATAGATCACTTACCTTAAGTAGCACCTCCCCAAGGGTTCCAAGGGCCATGGTTTTGTGCAAAAAAATGGGGGTATTTATAAAACAATTCCATGGAAAATGAATGGCCAAGAACACTTGGTGCACTATATGATCTAATGGCTCATATTTGATCTTTGATTAACTTGCCCTATAATCTAATGAGATGACATCATCCATGTTATCATCAAAGGACACCTCAAAGCCCATGTGAAGAAATTACAAAGGGAGGAAACATCTGAAAAAATTCTAGTCTAATCCGATACAAATTAAGTCCAATTTCCCAAAATCCATATTATTTTCTGAATCTAATTTTTCTGAGATTCCATAATATGCTTTCTGACCTTCAATCCAGTATCCAAATTCTTCCTATCATTTAAATTCTTGTATTGGGTCTAAACTTTATTACAGATCCCTTGGCAGATACCAAAATGCCCCTTTGTTCTTCTTTATTTTCTTTAATACCTTAAGGGCATTATCGTCTTTTCACACATCATCAAAGTATTCCCTTACCTTGATCAACTATTTTGGGAACTCTCCTTGACTGTCTAACCTTAGTCAAATGACCAAAATACCCTTCGTCTAACTCTGACTCAATGACACAACACAGTGGCATACTTA
The DNA here is from genome assembly GCA_037074615.1 of Leucaena leucocephala. Classification (NCBI taxonomy): domain Eukaryota; kingdom Viridiplantae; phylum Streptophyta; class Magnoliopsida; order Fabales; family Fabaceae; genus Leucaena; species Leucaena leucocephala. The sequence continues at coordinate 11,288,834 of CM073528.1, read as the reverse complement.
GTGACATTTTCATAATTTTATATTTTTTGAGTCTTTATTAGCCCTGGCCCACATACTTATCTACAAATATTACTGGGCCTATAAGATGCCATTTTAGGGCCTCTACATGGTCCACTACCTTCATGGACTAAACTCCTGAGAAATTCCCCCAAATGGTATTTATCTGGCGTTTTAATACACTATAAATTCCTTAATAAATTCTACATAACTCCTTTTTGGGCTCTGTCAGATTCATAAATTCTTATATTAATTATAGGAATTTAGTACCAAAGGATACTGTATTAATTTCCTTTTCTTTAGATATTAATATAAATTTTTTCAAGACCTCAAATCAAAATTTTGTGTCGTGTCAAACTGATCATAATAATTTTCTCTATTTACTGGAAAGGTTGGGACTAATCTAATTATAGGCATTTTTGGCACAACTTTCAATAATTACCATTTTTCCCTTGAACTTTTAAAAATTATACTTTAGGCCCTCAACTTTTCATAATTACACTTAATGGCCCAAAGATTTTGTCTACTTCACACTTTGCACCATAGAACTTTTAAACTTTTCATTTTAGTGCCTCATCTTTATACCTTTGTCTAATCATTATGTTTCCTTTATATTCATCATCACAATCCTTTCCAAACCTTTTTCCTCTATCAATATTATACAAATAGGGAAAAATTATGATGTGATATTTCTACCCCTTAAAATAAATTTTGTCCTCAAAATTTACTTAGTACCTCAGTCAACTATCTTAGATATATATCCTTTTCCCACTTTATGACTAAGGATTGGGGTATCTATCTCTTATCTTTTATCTTGATATCTTAGCAGATTCCTTTCCATATCTGCAGGTCTTCATATCTGTGCTGTGATTATTTTTCTCTTCTAAATCAACTCAATCAGAGTTGAACTCTACTTCATTCTATTAATTGCTTACTTGCTATGCATCTATTTGCATATGGACTTCTCACTAGACTAGAATTGTGAGTAGTGTCCATTCCTTTCATATTAAACTCAATCGAATATTACTATATTATGGAGTTTCCAGCAACTGCTCATCATACTTTCTAGCACATATCTCTTATTACTTATCTTAACATCCATAAATCTTCAATTTTTTCATATCATCATACCTTTTCTTCTTATCATTTTTAATAATTTATCATAATATAGAGAGAGAACTTATGTCATTATTCTTTCTTTCTTTACTTTATTACTAAATAGGAGCACATACTCAAACATGCATAATGCCTGGCCAACATGTTGCAGGACTACATACCTGCATATGAATGCAAAGTTCTAACATCGGAGATCAAGCGTTCCTTTTCTTAATATGCACAACTCTAACACTCAGAGCCTGCATAACTCTATCATATGGTGCTTGCATTACTCTAACATTTGGAGCTTTAGCATATTTTACAAACATAATGCCTGACAATTCATACAAGGAGTGAAAGCTCTCACTTGCTATTTCATATGTAACATAACATTTAAACATCTTATCCCTTTCAAAAAGAGAGCCTCACTATCTATTTACAAAGCTAGCTAAAAGCCACTTTGTATTGTACTTCTTGATATATATTTCTCATTATGTATCACATTGCATATTTCTCATAACGTATCTTAGTACGTACTTTTCAGGTCGTATTATGTCATATCTGGCCAAATATGGCTATATCATGGTCTATCTTGCCTTATCATGACGTATTATGAGATATGATAAGTCTAACATTCTCTTTAACTTATAGCTTTGCTAGCATTTGAGAAAACTCTTATAAATATTTCCTTTCAAATCCATTTTATTTAGACTTGACATAAGGGTTCTAGTCTATTTCTGTTCATAACCCTTTCTAACTTTTCATAGCTCTTTCTATCATTTTACATAACTCTGTGCATATATGCCAAACTTCTATGGCATTTACACCATTTTTTATCACTTCAAAAAGGGTCACCCATCTTGGGGCTACTCTTGCCTGAGCATGGTTAACTGAAAAGTGTTGATAAAAATCTGAAGCACTGGTGCTAACAGGCTCCAAGCCTAGTACTTTACTATTTTAGACATTTTTCATACTGTCTCTCTTGGGTCTATCTGGCCTTCTAATCTCTTTATCCTCATATAGAGGATCTATTTGTTTCTCATTCTTATTCTCTGTAATCTCATCTTAGGGATCTCTTTATTCTTATTTGATCCCTTCTCATATCTTATGAGATATTTTTTTTCTCTTCCTTAGACATATTATCTACAAACTCATAAATATCTATTACTCAGGACTACAAACTTTAACTTTGATTACTTAATTCCTATTGCGTGTAAGAAGATTCTGAGTTGAGTCCCTAAAAGTAATAAGGTTATCTAAAATTAACATCATGGGTACTCTCTCTATTATGAGCTAACCAACTTGTGAGGCTTCCTTACCTTAACCTTGTTCTTGGTATTCATTCTTCCAAAGAAATACTGTACTTATGGCCTATTACTTTCTTTTTCTATGCTAGGTCTACTACGACCCTCGGGATCTACTGCTATCAACCGTCAGCCTCTTCAGGATCTAATTGCGACCCTAGAATTTTATTCTCTGTAAGCCATGTTCGGATCTAACTGTAATCCTCTAGAATCTACTACGATTCTGTTGTACTATATTTTTATCTTTGGAAGACCTAAACCAACAAACTAAGTTATAAGTTTAGCTACTTCCACTTAGTTGTTAACTCAACAGATAATGCTCCAAGAATGATGACAAAAGCTAATATTATCTATTAAGACTTTACTCATTTCCTCAATCACTCATGAATTCCTCATATCATTCTCATCTAGTGGACATTACTTTACATGAGCTACACTGTCCATTCTCTTGGCTTTATCTCAAGAGCAATCTGACTCTATCATAATAGTAATCTAGCTCTATTGTGAGAACATTAACTTTTATTACATAGACACTGCTCCTACTTAGAGCTACATCATCTTTCATAAACGCTTCTCATTTCATTTAATGTTCATGGTACATCATTCATGTATCACATCCCTACTGAAGGGACATGTCCTGAGTACAGTAATCATATGCTATAGATTTGCCACTAGTATTTATCTTTAATCTCATTCTTTGTCTAACTGACTATCATTGTCTGGTCATAAATTCACATTCGATTCTTTGGGAATTAACTGGCTAACTATCTCATTTATCACTTTTCTATTGCTTTATCTTTACTAAATTGAATTATCTAATCACTTTTCTACGGCATAGGAGCAATAATTTTTTTTCAAAACTTTCTCATCATATCTAGTCTACCTTACATGTAATGTAAAATGAGAGTGTTCATTTATCATTGCATACTCTAACATGCATAATATACAAGGAGATGCAATCATTTAAGCATTCTCTAACATGCATCTCATCCTATGACAACTGTAAGGAGATGCAATTGTTCATCATAACTTATGGCAATATAAGCCATATCACATAACTTGCTTAACCATCCCTCATACTCACATTGCAATTAAACAATTAACTAGGTAAATTTAAAGCATTCTTTCCTCTGTCATATTACCTGTCAGACTATTTATCACATTATATGATCAGGATCTAACAATTTATTCAAGAACCTAAAATAACTATTTATCTAACTTAGTCTACCATGTTACCCTCTTATTAGGGTATAGACTCAACCCTTCATTACTCTTTCTTATATAGGGAATAGGGGAGTCACTTTATCTTTGAAACTGTGGCTACCTTTCTCTCTGTAGACATCATAAATTTCTTTTTCTAATCTTGCATACGTCTCTCGCCCCGTTGAACGTCTACAACAACCTGAGAAAAACTCTTTCTTTGTAACACAAAGTTCAATCCGTGAGCTAACTTCTTAGTCATTCAACTCTCAATGTTCATGTGGGTGAACTCAGCAAGTATTCATCAAAGGGTTTCTCTTTCCCTGCTTTAACCCTTAGCCTTATGCTTATCTCTATCTAAATTGAGAGGAATGCTTCTCGCAAACTATTCGAGAAACACCTTTCAGGTGAGTGGATAAATCTCCATCTCTATGGAGTAACTTCTACATCTCTCTACTAACTCTTAACTCTTTCTCTATGTATATCAGTTTCAGTCTACTATTGACTGGACTATAGTTCCTTTTTGGTCTATCTCTGGATCATGACTAACTTAAGTCACATGGTTCTCATTCATCATCTAGCACTATTACTTATGTTCTCTAAGGTACTTTACCCTATGTATGCTAGGTTACTATTTCCACATGATGGAATCCCTCTATTTTGGGAACATTAACTTTCAATCTATTTACCATCACGTCTTTAACCTTAAGCTATATATTAGGCTCCTTCTTAGGCAAGTCTCAATCTAACTTTTAATTCTTTTGTTTAGGAAGAACTACTGAACAATCTCTTTTGTAAAGTAGGTATACTCCTTATGGTCACACAGAGGACCTACTTCTGAACCTTTTCTTAAACTAATATTGATCTTCTGTATCTTAATTCCTCATACTGTTGGCTTAGCTTGTACCATGTGCTAAACCTCTAACTGATAAACTTCTATGAGGCTGGCATTTACATTCTTGTCATCATATCTCTGTACATTCTAGTTACGACCTGATCTCTCTAGAACTTTATGTCACAACCAATGGTCTTTACTTGTCACGACCAAAATGCCTCTATAAATCTTTGTTATGCCCCATGACTTAACTCATCTCGACTTAACTTCTTTGGAACTTCTAGTCACAACCTAAACTGCTTCACATCGCAACTTGGGCATAGCTTTTTCTAAACATTCTCTTATAATGTTCCTGACTTTTATGAGCTTGGGTCAATTAAAACTCATTCATATCTATCTATCATAATCATATTAAATAGGGAACATATTCACATAAATGTTCAACCAACTATCATTTTATTATATCACATCAAAACTCATATTTTATGCCATCATAGTATTTATACATGCATTACATACATGTCAACTATATATTTGAGGTACATCATAACTATTATACATCTGAGTAATTACTTTACTTTACAATGTTTACATATTTACATTACCCTTAATCTCTTTTTACATTCTTTTTTAGGGAATCGTAAAATGCAAATACTTATGTATATAGAAGTGCTACCCCTGTATATCAATTGGTGGATCATTCGCCAAAAACCAACTTAGCTCTATGTGCCATGTAGGGATATATGGTGATATCTGGCATACGACCATCTCATGCCAATCGTTTAGAGTATAAACTTAATTCAAGTTAATGCCCTCTATTGTATATCTGTTTATCATCCTTACTATGGCATTAAGGAACTACATATAAACTAACCACTCTTGATCTCTACTTCTGTCCATCCCTTGACCTAGACTGAGTAATTCACTCTCCATAGCTTTCTTGAGACTGATATAGTCAACATTATATGTCTTTAGCAAAGAAGGCTGGGGTTGACTAAGACTAGAAATATCACATTTAGCTTTCTCTATAAAGTCATATATTCTTAGACTTTGAGAATGGGAAGGGACTGTTGTAGAATCTTATTGGATTTTTGTATTAAGAGACTGTTTATAACATCCTTACTTTTATACATCTTACGGACCATTCAGTAGTATTTAGAACCACTTACAAGACCTTGGAAGTTCATTAGCCAAATCTGGAATTTTACTCCCAGCGAGTACTGTTCACTGTGTAAATTCCAGCGGAGTGACCTGAGTTCAAAAAATCATAACTAATTCTAGAAAACTCGAAATGAAGTGGTTCAAAAGTCTAAATGAACATAACATCTTGAAGTTTAAGGGAAAAATAATTTCTAGACCAAATGATTAGTCAATTGATACAGTTTATTCGTTGAAGTTTACTGTTCATTTGGTCAAAAACTCTGGAAACAGATTCTGGTCCCTTACTTTGGAAAATCATTTCTCTTGATATACACATCCAAATGAAACGTTGTTCCTATGAACTTAAAGCTATGGATGTGTAATACATGCTCATAAAATTTCATGAAATAATTCCTTCATTTGCTAGGTCAAACTGAAGCCACAACAAAACTGCTTCAGGACCTACGTTTTTACCATTTCAGTTTCTTTGCTTTCATTTCCAATAATTGTTTCAGCATGCGCAGGCCATCAAATAAGTTTCTTAACATTCATATACATCATTTACATATGCCATAAGTATTACAATAGTTTCATCACATAAATGGACACCTTACATGGCATTTACATACATGGAAAATGCATATCATATGCTAGAATCTTAAATACTTCACTTTCCTTCTTCCGTGCTTTAGCTCTTCTCCATGCATACCTTTTCTTCATGCTTGACCTAAATTGGTTGGTTATGGGAGAGTGAGATTCTAGGGAATCTCAGTAGCAAACATTACCACTTAAATATGCAAGATGGATGCTAATGCATGATATGTAATTTCATTAAACTTTCTTTGATTAGTGACATGCAACCATGCTACAAACTTTTACATAAAGTGCATGGCCATGGAAACATGTTATTCACAATACATTCAACATCATTTATCATGTCACAACATCATTCAAATAACATATACATGTCAACACATAAGCATACCACATCAAGCACATAAAGAGATAAGTTAACTACCTTGCACTTAAGCTTTTCTCTTGACCTTTGGCCCTTGCTCCCTAGCTTTCCAACCATGAAGCCTTTATGTCCATCACTTCCCAACATCTTCTTGGATGTTTCATGGTCCTAAACATATTCATATTCATCACATAACTCATTAGGACTCATGAATTCCAACCATGTTCAAGACTAACTTTATTACACTTTTTATTGTCATAACTTTCTCTAATTTTCACTAATCCACTTGGATCTTGAACCAAATGATGTCTTGACTTTAACCTACACAATTTCATCTTTTGAATCCATTTATGAGCTTAGAATCATGAAATTCCAGCTCCATCATGGCCTGCTGTACAGAACTGAACATAAGCATACAATTCTTTCAAACATTCTCATTTTGATTCTAATGCTTCCCATACTTGTTTCTCCACTTTACCCCACACAAATTTTCATTTTAAAACCATTGGAACCATCAAAATCATGAAATTCCAATCACTGTTCATGCGAGTGAACAGTACCGTAAGGAATCTCAAAGACTACAACCTTGAGATTTTAATGTTTCCAAGGTTCAAAACCTTTCCAATCCTACAGAAAATCATCATACAAACTCAATGGAAGCATTAAATCATTGAAATTCAATTTCTTTCCCTCATGAACAGTGCAGACCGAACAGGGCACACCATGGCAAAGTCAAGAATATCAATTTGATTCAACAACCAACCACTTAACTAGCTTGTTTAAGCTTCATTCATATGTTTCTAACTTTAATTTCTTCTTTCCCCTTTCATCTATGGATTTTGGACAGCACCTCCCCTTGGATAAAACTCAACTTTTCCCCATGAAAACCCTAAGTTCAAGCTCCCAAATCAAAGGAGAATAAGCTAGGAAAGATTGCTTACCTTTAATCTCTAGCTTGCTTGAACTTTGGAACCTTGAATCTTCTTTGTCTTGGCTTGAGTTTTCATTTTGCAAGAGTTTCCCCAAGGGTCCATGAAGCTACGGTTTGATGCAGAATGAGGGGGTATTTATAGCCAAAATTCAAGAAAAATGAATGGCCAAGATTGATTTGATTACTATTTGATCTAAAGGCCCACATTTAATCTTGGATTTAACTTTTTCATAAAATAATAATTATGACATCATGTGGGACAGCTCGTGGGACACCTAAGAGGGTTAGGTGGCGTGCTGCCAATGCAAGGAACCTTCTGGAGAAATTCCAGTCCAATCCGGTACCGATCAGTGTAGTTTCACAACAACCGAACTGTTTTCTGTTCTGAATTTTTCTATAATATACCAGGATATGTATTATGTCCTGGAAATCAATGTCTAGGCTTCCCACACCATTGACATACTTGTACTGACCATAACTTAATTACATATCCCTTGGGAAATGACCAAAATACCCTTGGTATCCTTTCTTGCACTATATTGACTCTAAGGGCATAATTGTCATTTCACCCCTCTTTGTACTGCCTTAGGGCATATATTGGCCCAAATAATCATATTTATACCATGTGTCATGTTTTTAGCCTGTCCCAGATGACCAAAATGCCCTTCATCCATCTCTGGTACAATCTGGGCATCCAGGGGCATTTTTGTAATTTCACACTTTTTCTGGCACTGGCCCCTTCTACTGATAGACTGGTACCCTGGGTTTTGGGCCTTCCTTGGCGTCATTATGGGCCTATATATGAGGTCATCTGATCTCATTTTATCCAGGCTTACATACCGATAAGTTCCATTATCGGATCACGGGTGTTAATAAACTCCCGTCAAAATTCACTGATATGTGAATAACTTTTTATACAGAACTTCTTCTGGAGTTCTGTCAGATCCAGGACATCTGACACTGTAGGGCACACTTTCCTGTAATTTGTCCACTTATATCTGAAGTCCATGAAATCTGATAAAATTTCAGATAACTTTTAGACTATCAGATAATTTCCTGCTGTCTGGAGCCCTAATAAAATTTCTGTATCATGCCAGATTAACCAGCATGACTTCCTCTATTTATTGATGGAATGTGGGACTAAAATACTTACAGGTAGTTCTAAGCCTTTTCTGGCTGAACTTTTGTATAATTACATTTATGTCCCTGACTTTTTACTTAATTACATTTATATCCCTAACTTTTTGCATATTTACATTTAGGTCCCTAAACTTTTAGAAATTACCACCTTTGGCCCAACATTTATTTCTACTTTAACTTTTGGCCTTTAACCTTTTCCAATTTGCGTTTAGGTCCTTCTCTTTCTTTAAGACTTATCTAACCTTTATTATTTCGTCTGATCTTTGTCATAATCCTTTCTAAGCATCTTTCCACTATCAGTACTATACAGATAGGGAAAAATTAGGATATGACACTGTTATAGGTTACTCATCTCAAATCTATCCTCAAACTCTAGTGGAGGTGGAATAATGGCTAGTTTACCTGTAATCTAGTACCAGTACTTAGCTTCCTCAACTATAATTTATCTTCTCATCAGAGGAATAGAGTTCACATCAGGTTTAAAGGGCACTCTAACAAACTCATGCTGTATAGAGTCACTAGACTCAACATCATTTTGTACATACACAACTTCAGCCTGAATCTCTACATAACCTCCAGACTATAGGTTTGAATATATAGAAACATCTATGGGATATTCTACTGTATACCTCCCTAATTGATCCTCTATACTACCATCTGAACTCTCTTCACTGTCTGAAGAAGGATCATAGCCTGGATGTACATAATCTTTATATATCATTACTGGCCAGAGGTCTCCCTTATTAACTAATGGCTCTGGCTTAACTTTATGAAATCCTATAGCTACTTTTGTAATATTTTCTTAAATAAGCAATGCTAACTATCCTAACCAATAACCTAACATAATAAAGTACTTACTACTTAGAGTTAGGGTCTGGGAACTATCTTATATTATGCCAGAAACTTTTGCTCTGATACTAAATGAAACATCTTACTTTCGTATGTATTAGGGACCATTTAGTAGCATTTAGAACCACTTACAATACCTTGGAAGTCCATTAGCTAAATCTGGAATTTTACTCTTCTCAAATAGTGTTCATATGGTATTCTAGATTCGGCGATAAACTTTAGAAAATCATAATTAATTGTAGAAAAATCAAAATGAAGTCATTCAAAAATCTACGTGAAGATAACATCTTGAAATTGAAGGAAAAAATATTTTTCTGACCAAATAATAAGCCAATTAAATAGTTTAATAGTCAAAGATTACTGTTCATTTGGTCAAAAAACCTAAAAACAGATTCTGGTCCCTTACTTTAGAAAATTTGTTCTCTTGGTACAGACATCAAAATAAGGTATTATTGGTGTCAAAGAGAAGCTTGACATGTTAAATCAATGTCTGTAAAATTTCATACATTTATCTTATTATTTACTATTTTTCATTACATCATGACCATCACTACTTATATTGGTCATATAGCAACATTTCATATAACAATTCTTCACATAACATTTATACTATCCAATCCCTAACTTCTCTTCATGCTTTTTCATCCTCTTTCATCATTCATTAACCTGTTGGGATTGGGATTACATGGATGGGGTGAGATTTCTGGGGGAATCTCAGTAGCAAACGGTACTAAATAATGCATGCATTAATGTAAATACTTGTGCTTGCTTGTGAAAGTGTTAACATTGTGTAATGTGCATGCTTCCATATAACCTATGAAATACAATTGGCCAAACATGCATAATTCTTCCAAAAATTCTCATTTTGATTCTGAAGCTTCTCATACTTGTTTCTCTACTTTTTCCCACGCAACTTTTTATTTTAAAAATATTGGAAACATCAAAATCATGAAATTCCAATAACTATTCATACGAGTGAATAGTAACAGAGAATAACTTCAAAAGCAACAACTTGGAATTCCAATGCTTCCAAGGTTCAAAACCTATCCATTCCTACACAAAATCATCATATGAATTCAATGGAAGCATTAGATAATTGAAATTCCATCTCCTTCAATCATGAATAGTGTAGACCAAAATGGTTCAACCATGACAAAGTCAAGAATATCAATTAGATTCAACAACCAATTACCTAATTAGCTTGTTTAAGCTTCAATTACATATCTCTAACTTTAATTTCTTCTTTCTCCATTCATCTAAGGTTTTGGGCAGTATATAAACCATATAGAAAACTCAAATTTCTTCCTTGAAAACCCTAAGTTTAAGCCCCAAAATTAAAGAAAAACAAGCTAGGATAGATCAGTTACCTTAATCTCTAGCTAGCTTGAACTTTGGTACCTTGAATCTTGTTTTTCATGGCTTGACTCTTCATTTGAGCAGCACCTCCCCAAGGGTTCTTCCTTCATGGTTTTGAACCAGAAATATAGGGTTATTTATAGAGAAATCTAATGAAAAATGAATGGCCAAGGTCACTTTATGCACTATTTGATCTAATAGCTCATATTTGATCTTGGATTAGCTTGCCCTATAAGCCAATGAGATGACATCATCCATGACATCATCAAAGTACACCTCAAAGCCCATGTGATACTAAGGGAGGAAACATCTAAAAAAATTCAATCCAATCCAGTACTGATTCAATCCAATTTCCCAAAAACCAGATTTTTTCTAAATCTAATTTTTCTGAGATTCCATAATATGCTTTATGACCTTCAATCCAATATCCAGATTCTTCCTATCATTTAAATTCTTGTACTGTGTCTAAACTTAATTACAGATGCCTTTGCAGATACCAAAATGCCCCTTAGTTCTTCTCTGTCTACTTTAATACCTCAAGGACATTATTGTCTTTTCACACATCATCAGAGTATTCCTGGACCTTAATCAACTATTCTAGGAACTCTCCTTGACTGTATAACCTTAGTTAAATGACCAAAATAACCTTCATCTAACTCTGACTCAATGACACAACATAGTGGCATACTCAGTGGTATTTTCATAATTTTATATTTTTATGAGTCTGTATTAGCCTTGGCCCACATACTTATATGAAAATATTACTGGGCCTATAAGATGCCATTTTGGGCCCTCTACATGGTCCACTACCTTCATGGGCTAAACTCCCTAGAAATTCCCCCAAACGTATTTATCAGGTGTTTTAATCCAGTTTAAATTCCATAACAAATTCTACAGAACTCCTTTTTGAGCTATGTTAGATTCATAAATTCTTATATTAATTGTAGGAATTTAGTGCCAAATTTCATCTGATTTTGAGGTCTAGAGGATACTGCATTAATTTCCTTTTCTTCAAAAATTAATATAAACTTTTTCAGGACCTCAAATCAAAATTTTTTGTTACGTTAAACTAATTAGAATAATTTTCTCTATTTACTGGGAAAATTTGGGACTAATCTAGTTCTAGGTTTTTTAGCTCAACTTTCAATAATTAACATTTTGCCTTTGAACTTTTAAAAATTACACTTTAGGCCCTTAAATTTTTATAATTACACTTAATGGCCCAAAGCTTTTGTCTACTTCACACATTGCACCATAGAACTTTTAAACTTTTCATTTTAGTCCCTCATCTTTATACCTTTATCTAACTATTATTTTTCCTTTCTATTCATCATCACAATACTTTCTAAACCTCTTTCCACTATCAATATTATACAAATAGGAAAAAATTAGGATGTGACAAACAGCATGACTAGTAGCAACATCAAAGGGAAAGTGCCACAAAAATCTATTAAAACCAAGAGAAAAAATCCTAGAATAAAATCCAAGATTAAAGGAACTAATTACCTCGCTTCTTGGTTCCAAGTTGATGATTCTTCCTAGCTTCAAAATAAATTTTGGCAGAGGTTCCCTAAGGTTGACAAAGCTGCTGAATAAGGCTAAAACGGGGGGGTATTTACATAAAAAGTTTGGTGAAAATGGCAAGCCAAGATTACTCTAGTTACTATTTGATCTAATGGTCCATAATTCACATTCCATCAAGCTTATGTTTAAAAATTGTTACGATCATGCCATATCCCAATTTTTAGGCCTAGAAGCCTAGTATTTGCCTGAAAAAGGGGTGCTACTAGGCCTTCTTGAGCAGAAGTCCTAGAAGTATACAAATAATATTTAAGGGCTAAACTACAAATAATGAGAGTTCAGGGACTAAATCGAAAAATAGTGAAAGACCTTAGGGGCATTTTGGTAATTTACTAAAGGTATTTCTTGGTAATCGAGCTAGCTGAGTGCTTGGGCTTGGTTAGATACCCAAGATGACATTCCAAGGGTCCAAAAATGTGGCCTAGTGATTGTGGGGGTTTAAGTGACATTAAAATAATATTTTAGTACTTTTCAATAAAGTAAAGTTACCCGGTTAAGGATAGAACTGGGAAAAGTGATTAGATAAAGCTTTAAACCATGAAGTGGCAGAAAAGGTGTCCTCATAGGACCCAAAAGGTGCCACATGGCATGATTCTAGGAAAAGGAGAAAAGTAAAAGGACACGAGGCACAATCTCAGTCGTTCATTCCAGGAAAAGACTCTGGAATTCTCTAGAAAGGCTGAGTCAGCTGATGAGGTGTCCCAAGGGCCCCACCATTGTGCCACCTAGCATGTGAGGTGTCCCATGGATGATGTCACTTTGATGAGTCATGGAGGAGGATTATGTCATTGTGATGATACAGGCAAAGCTTCTTGAAGAAGCTAAGCTATCTGAGCCATTCATCACAATTCAATCTGGACCATCCATTTCACCTCCTCTCAACTATAAATAGCCCACCCTACTTCCATTCCATTCATGACCAAGAATGGCAAAAAGAAGAGAAAGAAGAGAGAAAAGAGAAAGAAAGGGAGGAAGAGAAAGAAATGAGGAGTTCTGGTGGAGCTAGGAGTAGTCCAAGGAGCTTAGGGACTTGGCAGAGCTTAGGAATAAGGTAAGTAAGTTATTCTAGTCCCTTATCTAATAAATTAGAGGATTGTTCTTATTGGTTATAATTGAGAAATATATCTCTTGATAAGGGTAGCCATAGATAGAAAGAAAGTTAGGGGATTGTCATATGAAGGATATTACCCCAAGCTAAGTATGAGTTAAGTAGAGCTATAATGGATAATAATAAATATATTATTATGCTATGTATAGGCTCTAACATATGAAAAGAATGAATCTTAGAGCAAAGGATAAGAGCTAGAGGAAGGCTACATGTCAGGTAGTGAACTTATCCTCAACTTGTATGTATTGAATGTTATACTTGATTATGCTATAACTTTGTTAAATTGTGTTTCATATGTGCTTATGTATGAAGCTATGTTTCAATGATTACTCTAGCCAATTGTATTACATATGTAACATGGAAGCATGCACATTAGACAATGTTAACACTTTCACAAGCGAGCACTAGTATTTACATTAATGCATGTATTGTTTAGTACCATTTGCTACTGAGATTTCCCTAGAAATCTCATCCCCTTCCATGTAATCCCAATCCCATTGATATGTTAAAAGAGAATTGAAGAAGGATAAAGAGAAGCTAGGGATTGGATAGTACAGATGGGACCAAAATGCTCGATGAGGGAAAAATGTAGGATGAATAGTAAACTTTAGAAATTGACTGATATTGACTGAGTCAAGGCGTGGTCAATGGGTTATATTTTCCTGAAAGAGAATTAAGTTATCTTTATGTAGCAATTTCAACCACTTCATTTTGATTTTTCTAGAATTGGTTATGATTTTTTGAAGTCAGGTCACTTCTCTGGAATTTGCACAGTAAACAGTACTCGGGAGAGTAAAATTCCAGATTGTGTAATTTGACTTCGATAGCCTTAAAAGTGGTTCCATATGCTACTATTTAGTTCCTAAGACATAAGAAAATGAGGATGTTATATTTTGGTATTAGTGCATAAGGTTCTAGTATAGAATCGAGAGGGTTTTAGTACAGAGCAAAGGGTTCTGGCTTAGAGCATATGATTCTGGCACAGAACAAGTTAGAGATTCAAACTAAAGAGGTTCCTTCTTTAATGTGAGATATGGGGATGGTGTTTACTATTTAGAGAATGTTTCAAACAAGACATAGAGACACCTAGATAGATGGAACGATATCCCATACCTTACAACTTTATGAGGTAGTCTTTAAGGAAATGACTACGATAGACTAGTTTTAGTCAGCCATTACCGCCGAGGTCTCGTGTTTCTTAGCACGATGTGGCTGGACTAAGCAGGACTATGAATAAAGATAGAAGCTGACCAGTATCAGGTCAAGGGAAGCTGTAATAGTAGCTTAAGGCCAGGCATTATGTGACAATGATAATGAAGGTACCAACCTCTTTGAAGCTCATTAACTAGAGGATTGGTATAAAGTGTGATCAAGCCAGATAGTACAAAGTACTGAGATATGAAAGATTAGTTTAAGACAATGTTCAGAAGTAGATGCTCTATGTGAGTAGATCTACATTATGAAAGAAGGTTATGACGTATAAAGAGAGAAAGATAGCCACATTTTTAAAGATAAAGAGACTCCCAATTTAAGAAAGAGTCAGATAAAGTAATGAAGGGTTGAGTCTATACCTTAGTAAGAGGGTAATATGGCAACCTAAGTTAGATGAATAGTTGTTTTTGGTTCTAGAATAAATTACCAGATCCTGATCATATAATGTTATAGAGGAGAGAATGCTTTAAAGGATTACTTAGTTAATTGTTCAATTGCAGTGTACGTATAATGGATGGTTACGCAAATTTATGTGATGATGATATAGTTTATGTTGCCATGAGTTATGATGAATAGTTGCATCTCCTTGCAGTTGTCATATGATAACAAGCATGTTAGAGTATGCTATGAATACTCCCCTCATACAGTATATGATGGGTAGAATTTATGGTGAGATAAGAAAGTTATGTTGCTCCAGACCATACGACATGCAATAAGAATGTACCCAGGATGATAGACAGTCTCAATAAATGGGACAGTTGTTATAGTATGACTGGAGTTACTCAGATATTTCTACAAGACTTGCGAATATAATACTTAGGGCCATTTCTTATGTTAGGATTATAGCAAGTACTAAGAAGGTGGTAGTGTTATAACTCTATCAAAAGAAATGGTATACAAAAAGAGCAAAAAATAGTAATAAAGAGATTGTTTTCATATCACTCTTTAGATAAGAGTCGGATATGAAATAGACGGCTCTCAGATAGTCCTAGATTTAGATGAGTTCATATTACTCTTTAGATAAGAGTTAGATCTGATACAGATTACTCACAGTTAGAGCATAGTTCAAATGGTTCGCAGTTAGAGTATGGATTGAAATGAGAAGTTATGATGAGGCTATAGCAACAGAATGCAATGGCAAGTGGTTAAACCATAATTGGTAAGCCACAACAGAGTAAGAAAGATGAGAAGGAACTCCTGAGTAAGAGAAAAAATAAGTAAAGTCTTGGTAAATAATATGGGCTCCTGAAAGTAATTCCTTAAAAAAAATTTATTGAGTCATCAACAAGTGGAAGTAGTTAACCTTATAACTTAGTATGTTGGTTTGAGATATTTGAGAGATGATGATATAGTACAACAAAATTACAGAGGATTTTGGAGGGTCGTAGTTAGATCCTAACAGCTTCAGAGTCACAGTTAGATTATGAAGAGGCTTACGGTTGATCGCAGTTAGATCCTGAGGTCGCAATTAGACCTAGCCTAAGGAAAGTAATGAGCCATGAAGAAATGGGAACATTATAGTATCTCTCTGGAAAGATGAGTACCAAAGACGAAGATAAGGTAAGGAGCTTCACTAGTTGATTAACTCCTATAGAAAACTTATTTATAATGATTTTCCTCAAATAGGCTATATTATATACAAACTGAACTTAGTTTTCCTTAAACGAAGAAGGAGTCCAAGTTCAAGTCTGAGTGATGATATTCAAAAAGTTTTGTAGAAGTATGCTTAAGGAATATAGAAGAGAACCCCATATGCTTTAAGAATAGAAAAGTATGAGTAGAAAGATTCTTCAGAGAAGGATAAAGAGATTAAAAGGCTAGTGAGACCCAAAAAAGAGGGTCCAAGATAGAGTAAAGATAGAACACAATTATATGAGAAAGGGTGTAAATGCCATAAAAGTTTGGCATAGATACACAAAGTTATGTAAGATAGTAAGAAAAAGTTAAGAAGAGCTAGAAATCACAAGGAAATATTATGAAAAGAAAGGGACATTCTCCTTAGAGAAACTCTTTATCAAACTATGAATAGAGATTTGACTCTAAAATTTTGAGGACGAAATTTATTTTAAGGGAAGGAGAAATGTCATATCCCAATTTTTGGGCCTAAAAGCCTAGTATTTGCCTGAAAAAAGGATACTACCAGGCGCTGTTGAGCAGAAGTCCCAGAAGTATACAAATAATGTTTAGGGACTAAACTGCAAATAATGAGAGTTTGGGGACTAAATCGTAAATAGTGAAAGTCCTTGGGGGCATTTTGGTAATTTACTAAAGGTATTTCTTAGGAATCGAGATACCAGAGTGCTTGGGCTTGGTTAGAAACCCAAGATGACATTCTAAGGGTCCAAAAGCTTGGCCCAGTGATTGTGGGGGTTTAAGTGATATTAAAATAATATTTTAGTACTTTTCAATAAAGTAAAGTTACCCAATTAAGGATAGAACTGGGAAAAGGGATTATATAAAGCTTTAGACCATGAGGTGGCAAAAATGGTGGCCTTATGGGATCCACAAGATGCCACATGGCATGATTATAGGAAAAGAAGAAAAGTTAAGGGCACATGGCATGATTATAGGAAAAGGAGAAAAAGCAAAATGACACGTGGCACAATCTCAGCCGTTCATTCCAGGAAAAGACTCTGGAATTCTCTAGAAAGGATGAGTCAGCTGGTGAGGTGTCCCAAGGGCCCTACCATTGTGCCACCTAGCATGTGAGGTGTCCCATGGATCTGTCACTTTGACGAGTCATTGAGGAGGAGGATGTCATTGTGATGATGCAGGCAAAGCTTCTTGAATAAGCTAAGCGATCTGAGCCATTCATCGTGTTTCAATCTGGATCATCCATTCCACCTCCTCTCAACTATAAATATCCCACCCCTCCTTCCATTCCATTCATGGCCAAGCATGGCAAAAAGAAGAGAAATAAGAGAGAAAATAGAAAGAGAGGAAGAAAGGGAGGAAGAGAAAGAAATGAGGAGTTATGGTGGAGCTAGGAGTAGTCCAAGGAGCTTAGGGACTTAGCAGAGCTTAGGAATAAGGTAAGTAAGTTATTCTAGTCCCTTCTCTAATAAATTAGAGGATTGTTCTTAATGGTTATAATTAAGAAATATATCTCTTGATAAGGGTAGCCATAGATAGAAAGAAAGTTAGGGGATTGTCAGATTAAGGATATTACCCCAAGTTAAGCATGAGTTAAGTAGAGCTATAATGGATAATAATAAAGATATTATTATGCTATGTATAGGCTCCAACATATGAAAAGAATGAATCTTAGAGCAAAGGCTAAGAGCTAGAGGAAGGCTACATGTCAGGTAATGAACTTATCCTAAACTTGTATGTATTGAATGTTATACTTGATTGTGCTATGGCTTTGTTGAATTGTGTTACATATGTGCTTATGTATGAAGCTCTATTTCTATGATTACTTTGGCAAATTGTATTTCATATGTAACATGGAAGCATGCACATTAGACAATGTTAACACTTTCACAAGCAAGCGCCAGTATTTACATTAATGCATGCATTATTTAGTGCCGTTTGCTACTGAGGTTTCCCCAAAAATGTCATCCCCTTCCATATAGTCCCAATCCTATAGGTATGTTAAAATAGGATTGAAGAAGCATGAAGAGAAGCTAGGGATTGGATAGGATGGGACCAAAATGCTAGAATTAGGAAAAAATGTAGGATGAACAGTAAACTTCAGATGTTGACTGATATTGACTGAGTCAAGGTGTTGTCAATGAGTTATTTTTCCCTAAAAGAGAATTAAGTTAACTTTATGTAGAAATTTGAACCACTTTTTTTTTATTTTTCTATAATTAGTTATGATTTTTTGAAGTTAGGTCACTTCTCTGGAATTTGCAGAGTGAACAGTACTCGGGAGAGTAAAATTCCAGATTGTGTAATTTGACTTCAATAGCCTTAAAAGTGGTTCTAGATGCTACCATTTGGTCCCTAATACATAAGAAAATGATGATGTTATAAGCATATCATGCATTTGAGATTCTTTTATCTCATCCTCAATGAAAGCTTTGACCTGCAATCCTCCATAAGAATTCTCCATTATCTATATTTAGTATAAAGGACTCCAATATCTACCATATACTAATTTCAATTCTTTGATCATCATACTTGCCACCTGTACTACTTTTTTACTTAAAGCATCCGCTACCATATTTCCTTTTTGTGGATGGTATTTAATCTAAAAATCATAATCTTTTAGCAATTCTATCCATCTTCGCTATCTCATATTCAACATAAATGCCCTTTATCCATCTCTAGTTCATCTTATAACATTAGGGCATTTTCATAATTTTGTACTTTTTAGGGGTTCATATGGATACTGGCCCACATGACTGTACAACTATCTTATTGGGCCTTTAGGATGCCATTTTGGGCCTCTATATGGGTCCAATACATTTATGGCTCAATTACTAAGAAACCTCACCCAAAAGTAGTTATCGGGTATATAATTTACTCTAAATTCTATTAAAAATTCTACAAAACTCATTTTTGTGTTATGTCAGTTTTATAAATTATTATATTAGTTATAAGAATTTAGAGTAGGATTTCATCTTATTCTGAAGTCCAAAAAATACTATAATACTTTTACCCATCTTTAGAAATTCATATCAATTTATCACGACCTCAAATCAAAATTATGTGTTGCATTAAACTGATCAAAATAATTTTCTCTATTTACTGGTAAATTTTGGGATTGAACTGCTCCTGGCAGTTTTGGGCCATTCCTGGCTCAACTTTCTCATAATTACAATTTTGCCCTTAAACTTCAAATAACTTATATTTAAGTCCCTCAAACTTTTTATAATTACATATATTGGGTCAACATTTATGTCTACCTTTTATTTTGGCCCAAAAACCTTTTCAAATTTCATGTAGGTCCTTGAACTTTCTATTATTTTCAATTTAATCACTTTTCCTTCCTAAAAAGGAAACATTTTCCTTAAATGATCTCTTATATATTACGTACAAATTGTACATACAAATCAGATAAGAAAATTGGGGATATGAGATTATTCATATGGAAAGAATGAGATTTCATTAAAATCCCAATAGCAAGTCATACAAACTATAATATCATACATTCTAGATTAAATGACTAACATGTTATCAATATATAGTAGCTACTTCATGATCATACATAAGCAAAATCTAACATGCATATTGTCATGATATTTATTGCAAGGAGTTGCAACCATTCATACATCATCATCATCATCATCATCATTATCATCATCATCGCATAATCTTAAGTTCAACCAAAAATCATAACTAATAAGCAAGTATACAATCAAACAACCATAAGATTATAGTTAAGTATTCTTGTTACCTCTTATACTATCCTTGTCAAGCTCTCCTTGAGAAGGACTTCTTTTTAAACAAATGTCAAAACCTAGCCATTATAAAGGAATAGAAAGTTATAACTTAATTGCAATACCATTCCCAGAATAGGTTTTCACTAGGTTTCATACTTTATCCATTTTTTATCTTATACTTTCATCTTTCCAAAAAAAAATCTCATGGTCCATTTCCATATAATTTTTCATGTAGAATTAAAATATGAAGTTAGAATTTCCAAATTCAAACTCCTTCCTTAGCTACTATACATAACTAAAACCTACCCTCTCTATTTTCAAAAATTCTCATTTTGATTCCAATGCTTCCAATACTTGTTTCTTTACTTTACCCACATAATTTTTCATTTTAAACCCAGTGGAAGCATCAAAATCATGAAATCAGTACATATAAACAGTGATTCATACATTGGCATGTAAGAACATAAAACCTTATTCTCATGCATACTCGAATTTTGAAGCCAAAATTACTTGATTCTAGCTTGTTTGAACTTATCTAAATTATCTATAACATAAAATTCATAATTCTATCATACATAAGCAGTACATCTAGCAGACACGATCCAAGATAAATTTCCACTAAACCACTTAAATCTAGGGGTAAACTTACTACAATAAAGTTCTAGATCAAATGAAACAATTACTTTTCTTTTTGCTTCAAAGTTGTATTCTTTCTCATAGCTCAAAATTAATTTTGGTAGAGTTTCCCTATGGTTCCTTGGCATTGCTGAAATGTGAAGAAATCAGGGGGTATATATATGAAGGACCAAGATTGATCTAAACACTCTTCAATCTAAGGGTTCATATTTCATCATCCGTGACATCATATAGGACCTTCTTTGGCGCAACCTAGGGCAAACTACTTATACAAAAAATTCTAGTCTTATCTGGTACTGGCTCTGTAACATCCTTACTTTTATACCTCTTAAGGACCATTTAGTAGCATTTAATCAAATCAATTTGAGCTAAAGTTCGATCTACTATGTTAAGACCATACATTATCCTTTCATTTACCTCTATCCAACATAATAGAGATCTACATTTTTGACCGTATAGTGCTTCAAAAGGAGCCATTTGAAGACTGGAATAATAACTATTGTTATAAAAAATTCTATTAATGCTAGATCAACTTCCCAATTTCCTTTGAAATCCAAAATACTGGCTCTCAGCATGTCCTCCAGTGTTTGTATCATCCTCTATGGCTATCCATCAATTTATGGGTGATAGGATATGCTAAATCTGAGAGTAGTGTCCATTTCTTTACGTAGAGCCTTCCAAAATTTGAAATAAATTGAGGATCTCTATTTTACATAATACTGCTAGGGATACCATACAACCTAATAATCTCATTTATGTAATGTTTAGCTAGCTTCTCGAGAGGATCCTTTACATTAATTTATAGGAAAAGGGTTGACTTAGTTAACCGAACAATTACTACCTATATAGCATCATGTTTTGTTAAGGTTATTGGTAAACCTACTACAAAATTTATTGCCATGCAATCCGATTTCCACTCTATAATATCAATTAGTTATAGCTTGCCTGCTGGCTTTTGATGCTCAACTTTAACCTTTTGAGAAGTAAGGCACTTTGGCACATATTTCATCCTAGGCCACTAGAACAAATACTTAAGACCATGATACATTTTAGTCATGCCTGGATATATTGTGTACTTACTTTTATGAGCTTCATCTATAATCTTTTATCTAAAGCCTATGCTTTAGGAATATACATTCTACCTCTAAACTGCAATAATCCACTTGTAGAAGTTCTAAAGTTCTTCATTTTTGCTTTCAACATTTTGTCTTTAAAAACCTCTGTTAATGTGTTTGTACTTCTCTGATCTCTTCATCGAGCAAAGCAGTTAGTTGGCTTTTTCCTTTGCTATCTATTACTTGTATCTGGTATAGAGGACACCAATTCTAAATTTCTAATAGTTCCTGTTCTTTGAGCATTAGTGAAGCTACTTGCAAGCTTTTATACTCAAAGCATTTGCTACCATATTGGCATTGCCTAGATGGAATTTAATTTGTAGATCATAATCTTTTAGTAACACCATCCATATTCATTGCCTCATTCAACTCCTTCTGATCATGATGATACTTGAGACTTTTGTGATCATAATTCAACTCAATGTTGTCCTATACAAATAATGTTTTCATATTTTGAGAGCATACACTATTACTGCTAACTCCAAATCATGAGTAGGGTAGTTTTCTTCATGAGGTTTGAGCTGTTGTGAAGCATATGCTCTACTCAACCTTGCATAAGAACACATCATAATCCTTGCTTACTAATATCAGTGTAAACTACATAAGTATGAGTAGGATCAGGAATAATTAGCACAGGAGTAGATGTTAACTTTTACTTTAATTCTTGAAAGCTCACCTCATATTTCTCATTCCACTCAAATGGTTGACCCTTTCTGGTAAGCTTGGTCAATGGAAGAGTAGTCCAAGAAAAACCCTTAACAAATCATCTGTATTACCTAACTAAGACAAGGAAACTTCTAATTTCTGTTACTGACTTTGGTTGTTGATAGCTTAGACCAATAATAACATTAATATCATGGAACAGTGTGACACCTTACTTTCATACGTCTTAGGGACCATTTAGTAACATTTAGAACCACTTACATGACCTTTAAAGTCCATTAGCTGGAATCTCACTCTTCACAAGTTACTGTTCATATGGTATTTCTAGATTTGACAACAAACCTTGAAAAATGATAATGAATTATAGAAAAATCAAAATGAAGTGGTTCAAAAGGCTACTCGGAGCTAACATAAGGAACTTTAAGGAAAAGAATACTTCCTCAGGCCAATTGTCCAGTTAACTCTGATGTCAAAGTTTACTGTTCATTTAGTCAAAATTTTTAGAAAACAATTTTTGGTCCCCAACTTTGAAAATTTTGTTCTCTTTATGTAAACATTAGAATAAAGAGTACTTGGTGTCAAAATGAAGCTTGACATGTTAACTAACTACTTATAAATTATCGTATGTTTATTCCATCATTTACTATTTTTTATTATATAATGAACATCATTTGTCAAACTAATCATATAATCTCATTACATATAAAAATCCGTACATTTATCATATAACATTTATACTATCCATTCCATACCCTAACTTATCTTCATGCTTCTTCATCTTCTTCCATCCTTCATAAACCTATAAGGATTGGGATTACATGGATGGGTGAGATTTCTGGGGAAATCTCAGTAGAAAACGATACTAAACAATGTATGCATCAATGTAAATACTTGTGCTTACTAGTGAGAGTGTTAACATTATGGAATGTGCATGCTTCCATGTAACATATGAAATACAATTGGCCAAACTGGTCATAGAAATAGAGCTTCAATCATATAAACATATACACAAAGTTCAACATAGCGAAATCACAACCAAGTATAACATCCAACACAGACAAGTTTAGGATAGTTTACTACCTCACATGCTTGACTTTCCTTTACTCTTTTCCTTCCATCATTGTCTTTGTTTGACATCCTTTTTATCACCATTATCCAAACCTAACATAACATAATAACATACTTATCATAATCTATCTTCCCTTGAACATTGAGCTAAAATAACTTTCCCTAACCTTTACTAATTGACTTGGCCTTTGAACCAATTGATATCTTACCCTTACTCTACACAACTTGGCCTTCTGAATCCATTTATGAACTCAGGATTCCCAAATTCCAAAAGCTATACAATATTCATGTGTATTAACAGTAATAGAGAAGACTTTAAAAATTACAACTTCTAATTCTAATGCTTCCTAGGTTCCAAACCTATCCAATCATACACAAAATCATCATATAAATTCAATGGAAGCATTAGATCATTGAAATTCTATTTATCTATATCTACAACAGTCTTAGCTAGAAGGCCTCCATCATGGTAAAGTCCAGAATATAAACTTGATTCAATAACCACTTATTAATTCTAACTTATCTAAGTGTCTTCTACATAGCTCTAACTTTAACTTCATTTTTCTTTCATCATAGGTTTTGGATAGGATATATAACCTAGAGAATTTCCAATCTATCTTCCATAAAAACCCTAAGTTCAAGCCTCCAAATTAAAGGAAAATAAACTAGGTAAATTGCTTACCTTAATCCCTTACTAGCTTGAACTTTTGTGCATTGAATCACTCTTGTCTTGGCTTGAGTTTCCATTAGAATAGCACCTACCCAAGGGTTCCATATGCCATAGTTTTGGTCAGCATAGGGTGGGGTAATTATATACTAGAGAAGTAGTGGATGGCTAGGATTAACTTAAGCACTATTTGATCTAATGTCTCATATTCACTCTTGAAATTTGGCTTACCCACCAAGCTTTGATGACATCATCAAGGGACACCTAATATCCCATGTGGTGAAATTCCAAGAAAAAAAGAGTATAGAAAAATTTTAGTTTTATCTAGTACCAGCTCAGTCCAATTTCCTAAAAACTATACTATTTTCTAAATCTAATTTTTCTGAGATTCCATAATATGTTTTCTGATCTTAAATCCAGTATCCAGATTTCCTACCATTAACATTCTTGGACTGGGTCTAGACTTAATTACTGATCCCTTGAAAAATTATCAAAATGCCTTTGTTTCTTCTTTATTTACTTTAATAACTCTAAGGACATTATCATCTTTTCAAATAGCACTAGAGTATTCCCTAACCCTGGTTAGCTATTCAGATAACCTTATTTGATGCCCTTTATTCATCTCCTTCTCAATGACATAACATTTCATCTGATTATGAGGTCAAAAATATATTACACCAATTTCTGAGACTCTAAAATTCAAATCAATTTATCGAGACCTTAAATCACAATTTCTTGTATCGTTAAGCTGATTAGAATAACTTTATCTATTTATTGATAAAATTTGGGGCCAAAATATTTTTGATCAGTTCTGGGCCTTTTCTGGCTCAACTTTCTACAATTACTATTTTACCCCTTAACTTTTGAAAATTACACTTTAGGCCTCAACTTTTCATAATTACACTTAATAGCTCATAACTTGTGTCTACTTTCATTTTGCAACATGGAACTTTTAAAGTTTTCACTTTAATCCCTTTCTTTATCAAAATGGCTATTATGTCCACGGGACTTTTCAAAAATTACGATTTCCCCTTGCTTCTTTTTTAACATCGTAAATCATCCCTTTGAGGCCTTTATCTCAACTTTAGGCCTCTAACCAACCTTTTTTCTCTTCTTATGCCTAGGAGACTCTTCTGAAGTCTCTAACTTATTTATATATTGGCGCCAGACACTTTCACTATTTATAATTTAGTCCTTGAACTTTCATTATTTATAGTTTAGTCTATGAACATCATCTGTATATTTTTGAGATTTCTGCTCAAAGAGACCTAGTAGCTTACCTATTCCATGTTACATACTAGGCTTCTAGGCCTAAAAAGTAGGATATGACAAATAACATGCATATCAGGTCTAAATAGTACAAAAAATCTCATACCAAATAAAACAATTTAAACATGCATGTGTAATAATTACTTTAGAGCCAATAGGAGTATAAACACATATATCATATGGTAGAGTACTGATAGGGAGACCTAATTACCTAGAACATTTATATGATATATGTCATATCTTAATTTTCCCTATCTGTATAATACTGATAGTGGAAAGAGGTTTAGAAAGGATCATGATGAAGATAAGAAGAAATGCTAAAGGTTAGATGAGTCTTGAAGAAAGAAAATGACTAAAATGAAAATTACAAAAGGTTAAAGGCCAAAAATTAAAGTAGAAACAAGATTTGGGCTAAAAGTGGTAATTTTCAAAAGTTAAGGGACTTAAATGTAATTAAGTAAAAAGTTCAAGGGTAAAATTGTAATTATATAAAGATCAACCCGGAAAGGGTTAGAACTACCCATAAGTATTTCAGTCCCATATTCCATCAGTAAATAGAGGGAGGTATGCTGGTTAATTTGACATGATACAGAAATTTTATTAGGGCTCCAAACAGCAGATATTTATCTGATAGTCTAAAAGTTATCTAAAATTTTATTAGATTTCATGGACTTCATATATAACTGGGAGAATTACAGGAAAGTGTACCCTACAATGTCAGATGTCCAAGATCTGATAGAACTCCATAAGAAGTTTTGTATAAAAAGTTATTCACATATTAGTGAATTTTGACGGGAGTTTGATAACACCTATGATCTGATAATAGAACTTATCAGTATGTGAGCCTGGATAGAATGAGATCATATGACCTCATATATAGGCCCATGATGATGCCAATGAGGGCCAAAACCCAGGGTACCAGTTCATCAGTAGAAGGGGCCAGTGTCCAGAAAATGTGCGAAATTACGTAAAAAACCCTGGATGCCTATATTGTACTAGAGATGGATGGAGGGCATTTTAGTCATCTGAGATAGGCTAAAATAATGGCACATGGAATAAATATGATTAGTTGAGCCAGTATATGGCCAGAGACAATCCAAATAGGGGTGAAATGACAATTACGCCCTTAGGGTTAATATAGTGTAAGAAAGGACACCAAGGATATTTTGGTCATTTCCCAAGGAATGGATGGCAGATAAATATTCAATATATCAATGTCAATGGTATGAGAAGTTTAGACATTGATTTCCTGGACAGAATACATATCCTGGTATATTATAAAAAAATTAGGAACAGAAAATAGTCCGGTTGTTGTGAAACTGCTCTGATCGGTACCAGATTGGACTAAAATTTTTCTAGAAGCTTCTTCCCCCTAAGATTATGCCACATAAGCCCATGAAGTGTCCATTGAGGTGTCCCTTCTAATTTCATGATGATTTCACAATTTGCATTATGAAAAAATAAAATCCAAGATTAAATTTTAGCCTTTAGATCAAATAGTAACCAAATCAATCTTGGCCATTGATTTTCTATGGATTTTGGCTATAAATACCCCCTCAAATCAGCCCAAAACCGTGAAGCACATGGACCCTTGGGGAAACTCTTGCAAAATGGAAACTCAAGCCAAGACAAAGAAGATTCAAGGTACCAAAATTCAAGCAAGCTAGAGATTAAAGGTAAGCAATCTCTTCTAGCTTATTTTCCTTTGATTTGGGAGTTTCATGGAGGAAAACTTGAGTTTTCTCTAAGGTGTTGTGCTGCCCAAAAACCTTAGATGAAAGGGAAAAGAAGAAATTAAAGTTAGAGACATATGATTAGAGCTTAAACAAGCTAGTTAAGAGATTGGTGGTTGAATCAAGTTGATATTCTTGACTTTGCCATATTGGAACCTGTTCGGTATGCACTTTTCATGTGGGAAGTAAATGGAATTTCAATGATTTAATGCTTCCATTGAATTTATATGATGATTTTGTATAGGATTGGAAAGGTTTTGAACCTTAGAATCATTGAAATTCCAAGATTGTAGTTTTTGAAATCCTTCTGTTACTGTTCACTCACATGAACAGTTATTAGAATTTCATGATTTTGATGCTTCCAATGGTTTTAAAATGAAAAGTTGTGTGGGATAAAGTAGAGAAATAAGTATGGGAAGCATTGGAATCAAAATGAGAATTTTTGAAAGATTTGTGTGCAATTTTGGTTCTATATAGCATGCTATGAAGGAGCTGGAATTTCATGATTCTAACCTCATAAATGGATTCAAAAGATGAAATTGTGTAGGGTAAATTCAATACATCAATTGATTCAAAGACCAAGTCCATTAGTTAAGATTAAGGAAAGTAAATGAGCTTAATGTTCAAGAGGGAGTTATGTTAGTTAAAGTAAGTTTAATGCTCAAGGAAATTAGATGATGATGGATGAATGGTTATGTGATGTTAGGGATTGATTGGTATGATCCAAAAGAGACAACCACATGTCTAAGAGATGTGAGAAGAAAGAAGCAAGATAAAGTGAAAGAGAGTCAAGTCTATAAGGTAGTAAACTTATCCTAAACTTATATGCATTGAATGTTATGCTTGATTGTGCTATGGCTTTGTTGAATAGTGTTGCATATGTGCTTATGTATGAAGCTCTATTTCTATGATTACTTTGGCGAATTATATTTCATATGTTACATGGAAGCATGCACATTACACAATGGTAACACTTTCACAAGCAAGCACAAGTACTTAACATTAATGTATGCATTGTTTAGTATTGTTTGCTACTGAGATTTCCCCCGAAATCTCATCCCTTTCCACGTCATCCCAATCCAACAGATTTATGAATGATAGAAGAGGATGATGAAGCATGAAGAGGAATTAGGTATTTGGATAGTATATATGTTATGTGAGTATTTGTTATATGTAAAGTTGCTGTATGACCAATATAAGTAGTGATGGTCATGATGTAATGAAAAATAGTAAATGATGGAATAAATGCATGAAATTTTACAGATACTTAGATGACATGCCAAGCTTCATTTTGACACCAAAAACGTTTTATTTGGATGTCTGTACAAAGAGAACTAATTTTCCAAAGTAAGGGACCAGAATCTGTTTCCAGAATTTTTGACCAAATGAACAGTAAAATTTGGTGAATAAACTGTATTGATTGAAGCATCATTTAGTATGGAAATTATTTTTCCCTTAAATTTCAAGATGTTATATTCACATAGCTTTTTGAACCACTACATTTTGATATTTCTAGAATTAATTATGATTTTTCGAAGTTCATTACATAATCTAGAATACCATATGAACAGTAATCCGAGAAAGAGTAAAATTCCAGATTTGGCTAATGGACTTCCAAGGCTTATAAGTGGTTCTAAATGCTACTGAATGGTCTCTAAGACGTATAAAAGTAAGGATGTTACAATATAAATAAATGACTGGCTCCTGAATTAAACATAGCATTCATAAGGGAATCATTAACTCTAATCGTTCCTTGTATCATATTAGATAATTGTTGTGGCTCCTCTTGAGTAAGGGCAAATACTCTTCCCTATGTCATTGGTCTCAACCCCTCAGTATTATGTGGATACTCCTTGGTAAAATATCCTAATTTATCATAGTTATAGCATGCATTCTGACCTACTAAGCATGGCTTGTTCCCATGATTCTTGTCATACTTATCGTATTCTCTTGGTTAATGAAATATCCTACTTTTACCACCTCAAAGTACATATTCGGAAGCATAATTGATTAGTGGAAGCATTACATTACCCCAAAAATTAAAATTTTAAAACTTACTTATCGTGTATTGTTAACTTGGTGATTTCTAGATTTACAGTCCAACTTTAAAAATACATAACTAATTGTAGAACAATTGTATGGAGGTGATCCAAATTTCTAATTGAAGCTCTTTCACAGCTCTTTAAGGGTTTGTTTGGTTAGGGGTTTTGGAGGGGAGGGGAGAGGAAAGTGTGTTTGGTTGGGAAAAATAAAGGGGAGGGGAGGGGAGATTTTTTGTCCTTATGTGCTCCTCTCCCCTCCCTTCCCCTAGCTTCCCTCCAAAAGTGGGGATTTTTGGAGAGGAGAGAAACTTTTTGCCCCTTTTGGACTAAATTACCCTCAAACTTTTTTTAATATTTCAACTATACCCTTAAACTTTTTTTTTATTTTTCTCACACTTAATTTTTTCTTTAATTGCATAATAATTATAATAAATTATAATAAAACTTAATAAACATAATAAATTATTTATATATTATATTAAAATATATAATAATTATAAAATTAATAGGAAACAATATTAAAATTTTATCATATTTTTTAATTTTTTTAATTTTATTATATATATAAATGAGATAAAAAAATTTAAGATTTATAAATTAAAAAAATATTAATTTTGATATGAATATTATAAATAAAGAGTAAATAAATTTAAATAAAGAGATAAGGGTATAATTGTCAATTTCTAATTAACTCCACTCCCCTCCCCTTCTGAACCAAACAAAAAATATCATTAATTAACCTCCCTTACCTTTCCCTACCCTCCCTTAAATTAACCTAACCTCCCCTCCCCTCAGCTAAACCAAACAAAGCCTATAGGAAAAATATAAATATGTACATTTACCTTACCAATTGATACAGTTAAATCGTGACTTTTTACTGTTCATATGGCAAATTTTGGAAATTCCAGACTATGCCTCTTAACTTTGGAAATCCATTTCTCTTAATATACACATCCAAATAAGGCATATTACATATGGACTTAAATATTTGGATGTGTACTACGTGCTCATAAAATTGTATGTATTAATTCATTCATTTCCTAGGTCAAACTAAAGCCACAACCAAACTGCTTTAGGACCTACATTTTTACCATTTCAGTTTCCTTTCTTTTACTTTCAATAATTATTCCAGAATGCATAACCATCTCTTTTGACTTTCATTACTTCATTTACATCATGGGGTTATGCCACAATTTTTTTATACAATTTCATCACATAAATAGACACTTACATGGCGTTTACATACATAGATAATTCATAGCATATGCTAGGATCTCAATTACTTCACTCCATTTCTTCCATTCTTTAGCTCTTATCTATGCACACATTTTCCTTCATGCTTGACCTAAATTAGTTGGTTATAGGAGGGTGAGATTCTAGGGAATCTTAGTAGCAAACATTACCACTTAAACATGCAAGATGGATGCTAATGCATGATATGTAATTTCATTAAACTTTCTTTGATTAGTGACATGCTATCAGGCTATATTCTTTTGCATAAAAGTGCATGGCTATGGAAAACATGTTATTCACAATACATTCAACATCATTTATCATGTCACAACATTATTCAAATATCATATACATTTCAACACATAAGCATACCACATCAAGCACATAAAGAGGTAAGTCCACTACCTTGCACTTAAACTTTTCTCTTGATCTTTTGCACTTGCTCCATAGCTTTCCAACCATGAAGTATTTCGGTCAATCACTTCCCAACATCTTCTTGGATGTTTCAAGGTCCTAAACACATTCATATTCATCACATAATTCATTAGGACCAATAACTCCAACAATAT
The DNA here is from genome assembly GCA_037074615.1 of Leucaena leucocephala. Lineage (NCBI taxonomy): Eukaryota > Viridiplantae > Streptophyta > Magnoliopsida > Fabales > Fabaceae > Leucaena > Leucaena leucocephala. Next base: position 11,257,803 of record CM073528.1, on the reverse strand, counting down.
TGAAGACTATCCTTGATAAATTCTTAACTCTTTACTAACATAACTTTATCTAGTCTTTACTAATCAACTTGGCCTTTAAACTGTCATATCCCAATTTTTAGGCCTAGAAGCCTAATATGTAGCCTAAAAAAGGTATGCTAAGGCATAAAGCTATAAGAAAAGTAGCCTAGCCCTAACCTAGTAGAACATTTAGCTAAAAGTTGCTCAGGTAAGGTAGCCTAATGATGGGTAAAGCCCTGGGAATTAATGAGAAAAGGTGTAAATACCATAAAAGTTTGGCATAGATACACGAAGTTATGTAAGATAGTCAGAAATGTTAAGAAGAGATAGAAAAGTCAAGGAAGTATTATGAAAAGAAAGGGACATTCTCCTCAAAAAAACTCTTTATACAAGTATGAATAGAGATTTGACCCTGAAATTTTGAGGATGAAATTTATTTTAAGGGGAGGAGAAATATCATATCCCAATTTTTAGGCCTAGAAGCCTAATATGTAGCTTGAAAAAGGTATGCTATCAGGCCCTATTGAGCAGAAGTCCCAGAAGTATACAAATGATATTTAGGGACTAAACTGCAAATAATGAGAGTTCAGGGACTAAATCATAAATATTGAAAGACCCTAGGGGCATTTTGGTAATTTACTAAGGGTGTTTCTTGGGAATCGAGCCACCAAAGTGCTTGGGCTTGGTTAGAAACCCAAGATGACAATCCAAGGGTCCAAAAACATGGCCCAATGAGTATGGGCATTTAAGTGATGTTAAAATAATATTTTAGTACTTTTTCATAAAGTAAAGTTACCCAGTTAATGATGGAACTGGGAAAAGTGATCAGATAAAGCTTTAGACCATGAGGTGGCATAAAAGGTATCCTCATGGGACCTACAAGGTGCCACATGGCATGATTCTAGGAAAAGAAGAAAAGCTAAGGATACATGGCATGATTCCATGAAAGGGAAAAATAACTAAAGGACACGTGGCACAATCTCAGCCGTTCATTCTGGGAAAAGACTATAGAATTCTCTGGAAAGGCTGAGTCAGCTGGTGAGGTGTCCCAAGGGCCCCACCATTGTTTCACCTAGCATGTGAGGTGTACCATGGATGATGTCACTTTGATGAGTCATCTAGGAGGATGATGTCATCGTGATGATGCAGGCGAAGCTTCTTGAGGAAGCTAAGCGATCTGAACCATTCATCATGATTTAATCTGGACCATACATTCCACCTCCTCTCAACTATAAATAGCCCACCCCTACTTCCATTCCATTAACAGCCAAGCATGGCAAAAAGAAGAGAAAGAAGAGAGAAAAGAGAAAGAGAGAAAGGAAGGAAGGAAGAGAAATAAAGGAGGAGTTCTGGTGGAGCTAGGAGCACTCCAAGGAGCTTAAGACTTGACAGAGCTTAGGAATAAGGCTCTAACCTATGAAAAGAAGGAATCTTAGAGCAAAGCCTAAAAGCTAGAGGAAGGCTATATGTCAGGTAGTAAACTTATCCTAAACTTGTATGCATTGAATGTTATGCTTGGTTGTGCTATGGCTTTGTTGAATTGTGTTGCATATATGCTTATATTTGAAGCTCTATTTCTATGATTACTTTGTCCAATTATATTTCATATGTAACATGGAACCATGCACATTAGACGATGTTAACACTTTCACAAGTAAGCACCAGTATTTACATTAATGCATGCATTATTTAGTACTATTTGCTACTGAGATTTCCCTAGAAATCTCATCCCCTTCCATGTAATCCCAATCCCATAGGTATATTAGAAGAGGATTGAAGAAGCATGGAGAGAAGCTAGGGATTGGATAGTAGAAATGTTATGTAAAGTTGGGACCAAAATGTTGAAATCAGGGAAAATCGCAGGATAAATAGTAAACTTCAGACATTGACTGATGTTGACTGAGTCAAGGCATGGTCAACGAGTTATTTTTTCCTAAAAGATCATTAAGTTATCTTCGTGTATCAATTTGAACCTCTTCATTCCAATTTTTATATAATTAGTTATGATTTTTTGAAGTTAGGTCACTTCTCTGGAATTTGCACAGTGAACAATACTCGCTATAGTAAAATTCTAGATTGTGTAATTTGACTTCAAAAACCTTAAAAGTTGTTCCAGATGCTACTGTTTGGTCCCTAAGATGTAAGAAAATAGACTAAGATACACATTAGACAATGTTAACACTTTCACAAGTAAGCACCATTGTTTACATTAATGCATGCATTATTTAGTACTTTTTGCTACTAAACAATGCATAATATGATTAAGTTAGCTTCGTGTATCAATTTGAACCACTTCATTCTAATTTTTCTAGAATTAGTTATGATTTTTCAAAGTCAGGTCACTTCTCTGGAATTTACACTGTGAACAGTACTCGCTAGAGTAAAATTTCAGATTGTGTAATTTGACTTAAAAAACCTTAAAAGTGGTTCCAGATGCTACTATTTGGTCCCTAAGATGTAAGAAAATAAGGATATTTCATGAACCAATTGATGTCTTGACTTGACCCTACACAATTTCATCTTTTGAATCCATTTATGAGCTTAGAATCATCAAATTCCAGCTCCCATGCACTGTTCTATAGAGAATTACATAACACCCTCTTTTCTTTCAAAAATTCTCATTTTGATTCTAATATTTCCCATACTTGTTTCTTCACTTTATCCCACACAACTTTTCATTTTAAAACCATAGGAAGCATCAAAATTATGAAATTTCAATCACTGGTCATGTGAGTGAATAGTAACAGAGAAGAATCTCAAATTACAACTTGGAATTTCAATGCTTCCAAGGTTCAAAACCTATCCAATCCTACACAAAATCATCATATAAATTCAATGGAAGCCTTAAATCATTGAAATTCTTGAAATTCCATTTCCTTCCATCATGAACAGTGCAAACTGAAATGGTTCAAGCATGGCAAAGTCAAGTATATCAACTTGATTCAACAACCAATCACTTATGTACCTTGTTTAAGCTTCAACCATAAAATTATTCTCTTGGTTAAACAAGCTAGTTAAGTGATTGGTTGTTTAATCAAGTTTATACTCTTGATTTTGCCATAGTTAAACCATTTTAGTTTGCACTAATCATGATGGAAGGAAATGGAATTTCAATTATCTAATGCTTCCATTGAATTTATATGATGATTTTGTATAGGATTAGATAGGTTTTGAACCTTGGAAGCATTAGAATTCCAAGTTGTAGTTTTTGAATTTCTTCTATATACTATTCACTCGCATGAACAGTGATTATAATTTCATGATTTTTATGCTTCTAATGGTTTTAAAATGAAAATTTGTGTGGGATAAAGTGGAGAAACAAGTATAGGAAGCATTATAATCAAAATGATAATTTTTGAAAGAAAAGAGGGTATTATGCAATTCTGTACTGAACAGTGCATAGGAGCTGGAATTTCATGATTCTAAGCTCATAAATGGATTCAAAAGATTAATTTTTGTAGGATAAAGTCAAGACATCAATTGGTTCAAGGGCCAAGTTGATTAGTGAAGACTAGAGAAAGTTATGTTAGTAAAGAGCTTATCAAGGTTAGTCTTGAACATTGTTGGAGTTCATGGTCCTAATGAATTATGTGATGAATATGAATGTGTTTGGGACCTTGAAATATCCAAAAGGATGTTAGGAAGTGATTGACCAAAAGGCTTCATGGTTGGAAAGCTAGGGAGCAAGTGCAAAAGATCAAGAGAAAAGCTTAGGTGGTGAGCTTATCTCTTTATGTGCTTAATGTGGTATGCTTATGTGTTGACATGTACATGATATTTGAATGATGTTGTGACATGATAAATGATGTTCAATGTATTGTGAATAACATGTTTTCCATGGCCATGCACTTTTATGCAAAAGTATATAGCATGATGGCTTGTCACTAATTAAAGAAAGTTTAATGAAATTACATATAATGCATTAGCATCCATCTTGCATATTTAAGTGGTAATGTTTGCTACTGAGATTCCCTAGAATCTCATCCTCCCATAACCAACCATAATAGGTTATTCATGATGGAAGAATTATGTTTGGTACATGAGCTAAGGAATGGAAGAGGAAGAGTAGACAAGTGATGGCATGCATGTATGTTAGCCTTTTTATGTAATGTTATGTAATATCCATTATATGTAAATAAAATGTATGAAAGAATTATGGCATAACCCCATGATGTATATGAATTCATGAAAGGCAAAAGAGATGGTTTATGCATGCTGGAACAATTATTGAAAGTGGAAGAAAGGAAGCTTAAATAGTAAAAACATAGGTCCTAAAGTAGTTTGTTTGTGGCTTCAGTTTAACCTAGCAAATGAAAGAATTAATCCAAGAAATTGTATGAGAATGTAGTAAACATCCAGATCTTTAAATGAATATGTAACACGCCTAATTTGGATGTGTATATCAAGAGAAATGAATTTCCAAAATTAAGAGACAGAATCTGGAAATTCCAGAATTTGCCATATGAACAGTAAAAATTCATGATTTAACTATATCAACTGGAAAAGTAAATGTCCAGATTTATATTTTTTCCTTGAAGAGATATGAAAGAGCTTTAATTAGAAGTTTGGATCACCTCCATACGATTTTTTTGCAATTGGTTATGAATTTTTAAAATTGGACTATAAATCTAGAAATCACCAAATAAACAGTACCAAATAAGGAAGTTTTAAAATTTTAATTTTTGGGCTAATGTAATGCTTATGTTAATCAAATATGCTTTTGAATGCGTACTCTAAGGTGATAAAAGTAAGATGTTTCACTATAGCTGTGACTATTACCACAATAGTTGCATCTCTTTCCTATCCTGTCTAGCTTGTGTCACTCTCATATGTTACTGTTGATCTTGTAAGGAATTAGAAGACACGCAGCGGAAATAAACTTTAAAAATTTTCCATTCCTTGCCAGGATCTGCCGTATGTGTTTAAGTCAAGTGGAAAGAATCATTACCCTTAGTGTTGCTCAGCGAATTTCACAGCTTCTCTACGTGGGTGGTGATCTCTTTCTGATCGCAAGAAATCGACGGAGTGTTCCTCAGCGACCTTCACAGATTCTCTCCGCGGACGGTGGTCTCTTTCCGATCACAAGAAGTCGACACCTCAGGTCGGCTTCCTCTACTGGTATCCACACGAATAGCGTTCCAACCACGAACGACGTGCTAGCGTCTCCTGTCCCTCCAAGGCTTTCACAAGTCTCCGTCTCTATTTCGGCAGTTTCTTGTCTGCAAACCTTTTGCAGATTTCGTTCGGCCTTTTGTGTTCTGTATTATTTTCAAACGTAGCTCCTCCAATCAGATATAGAGGATGCTATGCATTTTTTTCACTTAACCTAATTGGATTTTGGAGTTAATCTTATATTAATTCCGAATTGATACAATATCATATATTGTATAATTTTATAAGAAACTAATTAAATAAAATAATATTAAATCCGTCCCACAGATTTAATTACTTATTTATTTAACTTTAAATAAAGATGAGACTGAGTTATATTTGATTTATTCCCATAAATCAAATTTGAGATATCCTATCAATTTGAATTTCAAATTCAAACGTGAAAGGGATTTAATTTATCCTTATAAATTAAATCTTATAAATATCTCTTATATGAGATATCCTATCAATTTGAATTTTGAATTTCAAACGTGATAGAGATTTAATTTATCCTTATAAATTAAATCTTATAAATATCTCTTATATGAGATATCCTATCAATTTGAATTTCGAATTTCAAACGTGATAGAGATTTAATTTATCCTTATAAATTAAATCTCATATATTTCATATATATAATATATATACGAATTTATATATATACGAATATAAATATAAATAAATATATATATATCCACCCTGGATCATTCATTGAATCTAGACATGTCTTAGATTCAATGAATCTGGACATCATAGCTCGTGTTGGGCTATTTTGTGTGCGACCCTGTAGGCCCATATGAAGTTGGCAGTGGGCCATTTGCTATACTAGCCCACAAGTCGCAAGCGGTCTCTAGCAAGACATAACAACTACCCAAATCATATGAGGATCGATAAACGATGTAACCTTTTATACAACCATATCATGTCCCTTCTGTCACGCGATATTTTGGTCATGGATGAGGCATGGAAAATGTCATCCTCCTATTCCTGACTGTTACTTTCTCGATCCCTGAGTAGTCTAACTATAGAAATGGAACTACCTTTCCATTACAGTATGGCCATACATTTCTCATACTCACTCATCGAGGGGCCCAGTAATATCTCTCCACGAATGTGAGGGACAAATTCCATCTTGACCATTCACATTCCTCCGCATGAAAAACCACTAAGCCCGAACATAGTCTTTATGATCACTCGGTCAAAAGTGACTTTTGACTAGGTCAAAGCTGAGCATTTTGTCATGTAGGAATCCATAATGATCTCAGGTCAAAGGGCATATTGACATGGTTTGTATATGAGAGAAGCTTATGACGTTACCCATGCAGTTCTCTCATAGCGGGTCGGTCCAACACCCTGTACTCTTACATGTGCTTATGACTTTGATTTATATCTCTATATATCTTCAAAGTCATACTGGTCTTATTTCATCTGTGCTCCCACATAGATGATCGACCAGGGACATTTAGGATAATATCATGAATTATTCAAGGATGGTCATCATAGTAAACATGCAAATAATATGATAATTCAATTAATAAATTCATAAATCAATAATGTTCATAAGACAATGATTGGCCCCTAGGGCACGATTTCCAACAGATCTAACTATTCTAATACAAGTTGAAGAGGATCTATTGTTGTTATACTCTCTTCTCTCTGGGGTACTTCTGGGTCAGGTAAAATTGTTCTTCTAGTGTTAACCATATTGTTTATGGTCTAACTATGAGAAGGAATAAAATAATTAACATAGCTCATATTCATTATAAACATGTTGTACAAGGAGTTTCAAAACATCATATATATATACATGATATCATGTCTCATTTCTCATATACATGTACATATCTTTTGTGCATCACTTTAATACTATCATACATATACATATATGTCCTCTTATTTACATGTACAACATTGTCATTCATAAGTTTCATATCACATCATGCCTTCTTAAAAGTTATACTAATACATTCCTCCACTAGGAAGATCTAATTTGGTATAGATAATAGAGGTTCTTAAGTAACACACTGCCTAATCCTAATCTCCTATAGATCTCAATCGTAGGCAAAATATCATCCATGATATTAACCCTTGATGGGGTCAGATTGTCATGGTCTGATCCATCAAAAATAAAGTTATTGCACCCAATATAATATTGTATAAGGCACAACCCTATCGTTCTTCTCGAGGAGCCTTTTATGTGGAAACCTAGTAGTTTGAATGTCAATCAATGAAAAACATGAGCAAGGATAAAATGGTTTTTCAGTTTTAGTGATTGATGCAATAAAAGTAGGGTGCAGAAAAGTAGATATTTTTGGATTTTTGTTTACAATGAAAATGAGTTAGTTAAGTTGAGAAATATGCTATGACAGACTATTGATGATGAAAACATATCTATCTTTACTCTCATGTTTAAAATTGGAGTTTAGAAATCACTAAGTCTCAAAGAAAACCTCAATCTATTGATTGAGTCTAGAACCCTAATTTTCCTTAAACCCCTTTGATCAAAGCTAGTTTAAGAACTATTAGTGAAATGTCGTAAACCACTTAGAGTGTAAATTGAATTTAGATGATAAAAATGCCTTTGAATGGTCGTAGATCAAAAACCCTAGATTTCAAACAATGAATTAAATAACAACGATAATTGATAATAACCCACTCTCTTAAACTCAAAACTGAAATATTATATTAAAAGCAAACGTTCAAATCATCCGAATCCAATTATAAAATCTAATCTGATGAAAAATTAATCTATATTCAAACCTGCTCATAAGATAAAAATACTATATCTAGCAGCAATCATAAGATGAGAAGATACAAATTAGAACAGAAGAAATTCTCTATTTAAGTCTATGAGCTCAAGATATTTGATTCATCACCAAGAGGCTAAAGGTTTAGCCTCTCATGACTCCTGCTGCACTACAATCGCTGTTCAATTAAGACATCATGAAGAAATAGTGAGCAGGTAGTAGGTTGATGGTGTGAAGAGGTGGAGAAATCTGTGGAGAGGTGTAGAATGATGGTAAGGGTGGAGAATATGATCAAAGAGAGCGAGAGTACTGCTTCTTAGCCTAATCAGGTCTAAAAACTAGCCTCCTCCCAATGACAACCTTCTTTCCCCTTTTATTTCTGTATAACCTAATTCAAAATGTGCAGCTTCAGCGATTTCACATATTAGTCATAACTAGATCCATGTTTTGGTCACGTCCTGTAAACACAGAGAATGTCACATCCTAAAGTTTAGGCCTAGAAACCCGGTATGTAGCCTGAAAAAGGTAGGCTACCAGGCCCTGTTGTGCAAGAGTCCCATAAGTATACAAATGTTGTTTAGAGACTAAACTACAAATAATGAGAGTTTAGGGACTAAATTGTAAAAAGTAAAAGTCCCTGGGGGCATAATAGTCATTTTAAAAAAGGAGAGGGACCTAAATGCAAAGTGGAAAAATTAAAGGCCAAAAGTTAGGATAGAAACAAAAGTTGGGTCAAAAGGGGTCATTTCTAAAAGTTAAGGGACTTGAATGTAATTAAGTAAAAAGTTTAAGGGCAAAATTGTCATTATAGAAAGATAAGCCCGAAAAGGGTTAAAACTGCCTGAAAGTATTTCAGTCCCATATTCCATCAGTAAATAGAGGAAGATACGCTAGTCAATCTAGCATGATACATAAATTTTATTAGGTATCAAGACAGCAGATATTTATTTGACAGTATGAAAGTTATCTAAAATTTTATCATATTTCATGGACTTCAGATATAAGTGGGGGAATTATAGAAAAGTGTGCCCTATAGTGTCAGATGTTATGGATCTGATAGAACCCTGAAAGAAGTTATGTATAAAAAGTTATTCACATATTAGTGAATTTTGACGGGAGTTTGATAATACCCGTAATCCGATAATGGAACTTATCGGTATGTAAGCCTAGATAGATTGAGATAAGATGACCTCATATTTAGGCCCATGATGACGCCAAGGAGGGACCAAAACCCAGGGTAGTAGTTTATCAATAGAAGGGGCCAATGTCCAGAAAAAGTGCAAAATTATGAAAATGCCCCTGGATGCCCATATTGTGCCAGAGATGGATGGAGGGCATTTTGGTCATCTGGGATAGGCTAAAAACGTGGGATATAGCCTAAATATGATTAGTTAGAGCCATTATAGGCCCTGAGGCAGTATAAAGAAGGGTGAAAAGACAATTTTACCCTTAGGATTAATATAGTATAAGAAAGGACAAGAAGGGTATTTTGGTAATTTGCTATAGGATCATTCTTTGGAATCGAGCCACCAGAGTGATTGGGCTAGATTAGAGACCCTAGATGACATTCACAAAGGTCCAAAAACGTGGCCCAAGAGTGATGTGAGTCCAAGTGACATTAAAGTATTAGTTTAGTACTTTTTCAATAAAGTAAAGTTACCCGGTCAAAAATATAACTGGGGAAAGTGATTAGATAAAGCTTTAGACTCATCTAGAACCATGAGGTGGCATAAAAGGTGTCCTCATGGGACCCACAAGGTGCCACGTGTCATGAGCCTAAAAAAAGAAGAAAAAGCTAAGGACACATGGCACAATCTCAGCTATTCATTCCAGGAAAAGACTTTGGAATTCTCTAGAAACGCTGAGTCAGCTGGTGAGGTGTCCCAAGGGCCCCACTATTACACCACCTAGCATGTGAGGTGTCCCATGGATAATGTCATTGTGATGAGGCAGGCAAGGCTTCTTAAGGAAGCTAAGCAATGTGAGCCATTCATAGCGATTCAATCTAGACCATCCATTCCACCTTCACTCAACTATAAATACCCCATCCCCCTCACTTCATTCCCACAACCAACCAAAGGAAAAGGAAGAGAAAGAAGAGAGAATAGAGAAAAGAGAAAGAGAAAAAGAAAGGAAGAAAGAGAAAAAAAGAGGAGTTCTGGTGGAACCAGGAGCAGTCCAAGGAGCTAAGGGACTTGGCAGAGCTTAGGAATAAGGTAAGTAATTTATTCTAGTCCCTGCTCTAATAAATTAGAGGATTGTTCTTATGAAGTTAATAGTTATAATAGAGAAATATCTCTCTTGATAAGGTTAGTCATAGATAGAAAGAAAGTTAGGGGATTGTCATATTAAGGGCATTATCTCAAGTTAAGCATGAGTTAAGTAAAGCTATACTGATAAGATAATAATGAAGATATTATTATGTTATGTATAGGCTCTGACCTATGAAAAGAATGAACCTTAGAGCAAAGTCTACATGTCAGGTAGTACTTTACCTACTTGCATGCTTATGTTGCTTGGATGTTTTATGTGATGTTTACTTACTTTGATGATGTGAAGCATGTATAATTAAGTAATGCTCTGTTTCTTTTTATGCTATGGCCATATGTTATAATTAAGGGACATGGAAGCATGTAAGTTATCATTATGTAAGTATGATTATTAAGTGCACACATAGTAACATCAAGCGTATAGTTGCATACATTGTATGGTTTCTGTTTGCTACTGAGATTTCCCCAGAAATCTTACCCTTTCCATATCAATCTAATCATAGCAGGTCTTCTCGAGATAGAGGAGATAAAGATGCATGAAGAGAAATTAAGTATTATTTAGCATGATTGATATGTGATTAATGTATGTAAGTAATGTTGATTGCTGGAATTCGCCACTATGAACAGTTGCTCATGGAGAGGCTGTGACATTTGAGCTATAATTAAAAGTAGTAAATGATTGAATAAATGTATGATAATTTTCCAGTAAATATTAGACATGCCAAACTTCAATTTGATATATAGAACGTCTCATTTGGATGTCTACACATGGAGATATGATTTTTCAAAGTTGGGACCAAAATGCTGGAATCAGGGGAAGGACGCTAGATGAATAGTAAACTTTGAGCATTGACCGATGTTGACTTGGTTAAGTCATGGTCAATGACTTATTTGTTCCCAATAGAGCATTAAGTTTGTTTTGTGTATCAATTTAAACCACTTCATTTTAATTTTTCTGGAATTAGTTTTGATTTTTTGAAGTCAGGTCACTCCTCTGGAATTTACACAGTGAACAGTACTCGGGAGAGTAAAATTCCAGATTGTGTAATTTGACTTTAATGACCTTAAAAGTGGTTTCAGATGCTACTGTTTGGTCCATAAGACATAATAAAATTAGGATGTTATATTTTGGTATCAGAGCAAAGGGTTCTGGCATAGAGCATAAGATTCTGGCACATAACAAAAGGTTCTAGCTCAGTGATGCTCTGGTTTAGTTAGACTAACCCCTTAAACAAGTTAGAGATTTAAACTAAAGAGGTTCCCTCCCTAGTATGAGATATAGGGATAGTGTTCACTATTTAGAGAATGATTCAGACAAGAGATAGTGACACCTAGATAAATAGAATAATACCCCATACCTTACAGCTTTACAAGGTAGTTTTCAAGGAAATGACTATGATAGACTAGTCTTAGTCAGCCATTACCACCAAGGTCTCATGTTTCTTAGCACGATGTGGTTGGACTAAGCAGGATAACATATGGTGAGCAGTTTTCTCTATTAATAGAAACAGAAGCTGACCAGTCTATAGTTAAGGGAAGCTACAACAGTAGCTTGAGGTATCATTGTGTGGCTAGACGTTACAGTGACAATGATAGTGAAGGTACTAACCTCGTTGAAGTTCATCAACTAGAGGATTGGTATAAAGTGTGATCAAGCCAAATAGTACAAAGTACTGAGATATGAAAGATTAGTTTAAGACAATGTTCAGAAGTAGATCCTCCTTGTGAGTAGATCTACATTATGAAAGAATTTGTTCAGCTAGTGTTTCCTAAACAAAAGAATCAAAAGTTAAAGCAAGACTTGCCTAGGAATAATCCTAGCATGAGACGAGATGATTAATAAATTGAAAGCTAATGTTTCCAAGATAGAGGGACTATATCATGAAGAGACAGTAACCTAACACTCTACTCTAGAGAACATAAATAATAGTAATAGATGATGAATGAGATCCATACGACATAAGTTTGTCAGGATTAAGAAGAAGACTATAAATGAACTATAGTCCAGTCAAGAATGGATTGGGACTGATAGATAGAAGTCAAGAGATAGTAAATAAATACAAAAGTACTCCACAGAGATGGAGATTGATCCGCTCACTTGAGAAGTTAGTTCATAGATTGAACTCCATTATAAAAAGGATTTTCTTAGGTAATTACATAAATTCACCAGAGTGGTATATGTAAGATAAGAAAAAGAAGTTTATGATATATAGAGAGATAAAGGTAGCCATAGTTTTACAGAAAAAAAGACTCCCCAATTTAAGAAAGAGTAATAAGCAAGAGTTAGATAAAGTAATAAAGGGTTGAGTCTATACCCTAGTAAGAGGGTAATGTGGCAACCTAAGTTAAATAAATAGTTATTTCAAGTTCCTAATATGATAGAGAAAATGAGTAAAGTCCTAATAGATAACATTGGCTTCTGTGATCATTTTTGGGGAATTATCTATTGAGTTAACAACTATGTTGAAGTGACTAACCTTGCAACCTTGTCCGTTGGTTTAGGTCTTCCAGAGATGAGAATATAGTACAACGGAATCGCAGTAGATTATAGAGGATTACAATAGATCCTAGCATGGCTCACAGGGTCACAGTTATGTCCTGAAAAGGCTTATAGTTGATCGCAGTAGATCCTGAGGGTTACAGTAGACCAAGCATAGAGAAAGAAAGTAATGATCCATAAGTACAGTATTTCTTTAGAAGCACAAATACCAAGGAAATGGTTAAGGTATAGAAGCTTCACAAGTTGGTTAACTCATAATAGAAAGAGTACCCATGATGTTAATTCAGATAGCCTTATTACTATTAGGGGCTAAACTCAGAATCTTCATACACGTAACAGGAACTAAATGATCAGAGTTAGAGTTTTTAGTCCTGAATAACAGATGTTTATGAATCTGTAGATAATGTTCATAAGGAAGAGAAAAAGAATAAAGAGATCCCTATGATAAGATTATAGAAAATAAGAATGAGACACTAATAGATTCTCCATATGAGGATAAAGAGATTTGAAGGCCAGATAGACCTAAGGAAGATAGTACAAGAAGGGTCTAAGATAGTAGAGTACCAAGATTAGAGCCTATTAGCACCAGTACTTCAGATTTATATTTGCACTTTTTAGTTAAGCGTGCTTAGGCAAGAGTAGCCCAATGATGGGTGACCCCCTGGGCATTGATAGAAAAAGGGGTAAATGCCATAGAAATTGGCATATATGAACAGAGTTATTTTCCCCTGAAAGAACATTAAGTTAGCTTTGTATAGCAATTTGAACCACTTCATTTCGATTTTTCTAGAACTAGTTATGATTTTTTAAAGTTAGGTAACTTCTTTGGAATTTGCACAGTAAACAGTATTTGTTAGAGTAAAATTCTAGATTGTGTAATTTGACTTCAAAAACCTTAAAATTGATTCCAAATGCTACCTTTTAGTCCCTAAGACATAAGAAAATTAGGATGTTATAGAGAACATTCTAGAAGAATAAAGGTTGCGACTAGCGGACTCTTTGGTTGCGATTAAAAAGTGCAGGAGCGTGGTTTCACTTTCATTGGCTTGTGATTTCTTTCCTAGTCCTTGCTCTCTTCCAAAATACATGCAATCCAAAATAAAAGCTCACTGTAAAAGTCCAAATCAGTAAACAACAGAACATATGTAGTTTGGAAGAGTTAATTTACCATTTTACCATTTTGTTAGCACATTGCCATGCACAATCAAGTATTACCACAAAAGTATAATTTAAGGCATAAATAAATGGTAAAGTTGTTATAAAGATCTAAAAAGTTTCATAGAAACCATATACAAAATGTGTCTTATCGCCAATCTTTCAAAGCAAGAGTATCTCCCTCAAAGGCTTGATAAGCTTGCCAAACTCTAATTATAAAATCTTGATAGATCCTGCAATCTTGGTTCACCTCTCTAACTAAATATTAGCCTAGATCATACTGTTACCTGGCTAATTCCACGGTCTTCTTGAAATATTCTTTATTAACTGCCTTTATAGGTTCTATTTATGTGTTTAGACTTCATATATAACACTACTCTAGTTTGATTGGGACTTGGTATATTTGCTTGGTTAGGTAACTGACTAGGTCTAGGAATATCTGGATTAGTAGATTGTCTATAAATAGAGTCTATCGTACCCAACACTAGGGAATGAAATTCATCTGGCCATAATGGTTTAGGGTATGATATACCTCTCTTATCTAGATAAAATGTATCAAGTACTGGGTTAGGGTTTGGTTATGGCATATCTAGGTGTACATCCTATAAAGGAAAGGCTGGAATAGATTCTTCAGATATCCTATCCATATCATTAGACCCTACTAATGAACTATCATATCTATCTAAACTAGAGACCTCAGAATCTGAATCATCCATTATTGGAAGCTAAAATTCCTATTCATCCAACAGAAGTTCCTCTTTTAAAGCTAAACTAGATATATATGAACATATGACCATAGGTATAGGGTCACCCTAATTAACTATTGTTTCTAATCATGATCTATGTATGGCCATCTTTATCCTGTACCCACTATCTTAAGATCTATTATGATAGTTTATGATAATATATCTGTCTATAACAAATCTATTTAGAGTATTTCTTTAGCAAAAATCTTTTCTGTGATACTAAAATATCGTGTCCTTATTTTTACCCTCAGTTATGTTCAATTGAAAGTAGTTTGAACTATTTTTAAACATCTTTAATTTAAAAAGGTGAATTTTCAAAAATTAAATATTCGGTATTGTTCATTTGGTAATTCTAGATTACATATACAACTTTGAAAATTCATAATTAAATCTATAATGTCATAACTTTTAATGTCATAACTACAAATATGGAAGTAGGAGATAATGTCATAACTTTTTATGTCTATCAAGCAATGAGACACCTATTTGAAGATTACTCATTATTAGGCTTAAGTATAATTGATGCATACATTAAAGAAGATAAAGAGGAACATGAATTGCTGCGTTGCAAAATTCTGATAAAGCTGAATGTGAATTTCTTGAATATGAAATTTCTTCTTTTGTCAAGTATTAACTACATTTCAGTTGATAGCTTACTTTCCACCCTACAATCTTTTACTTTATTTGTTGCTGACTTTATGAATGAAGGATTTAGAGAGAAACAACAGGATAAAATTATAGGAGAAATCATAGTTGGTGGAACTCTTGTTACAGGAATAGAATTGGACAACACAGAACCTATGAGGAAATAATCAGTGAAACCTGTTGCAATTGTGGAAACTAAGAAGTTAGTTCTATCAATTGTGCAGCCACCTGAGTTGGAACTCAAACCCCTTCCTAGTAACCTTAAATATGTGTTTTTAGCTGCACATGATACATTACATGTTATAATTGCAAACTCGCTTTTTGTTTCTGAGGAAGACAGACTGATTTCAATTTTAAAAATACATAAGAGAGCAATAGGTTGGACTATAGCTGATCTACCTAGTATAGATGCATCTGTATGCACACATAAAATTCTGTTAAATGATGGATCCAAACCTATTAAACAACAACAAAGAAAGCTAAACCCCTTGATTTCTGATGTGGTCAAGAAAGAGGTAACTAAACTGTTGAATGCTGGCATTATTTACCCAATTTTAGACAGTGAATTGGTAAGTCCAGTTCATGTGATGCCTAAGAAAAGTGGTATAATTGTGGTAAGGAATGAAAAGAATAAACTAATATGTACTAGAGTGCATAACTCATAGAGAGTATGTATTGATTACAGGAAATTGAATGATGCAACCAGGAAGGATCATTTTCCTTTACTATTTATTGATCAAATATTCGAAAGACTTGCAGGAAAGGCCCATTACTATTTTCTTAATGGGTTTTAAGATATTTTTAGGTTCTAATTGCTCCAGAGGATCAAGAAAAGATGATATTCACATGTCCCTTTGGTACATATGCTTATAGGAGGATGCCATTTGGCTTATACAATGCTCCTGGAACATTTCAAAAAGCTATGATGTTTATATTCAGTGAATTCTTGTAAAGCAACATGGAGGTATTCATGGATGATTTTATAGTGTATGGTAAGGACTTCGAATGGCCAAGATTACTTTGGTTACTATTTAATCTAATGGTCTATGTTCAATCTTGTATCAAGCTTGCCCTAAAAGCTTTAGAATGACATCATCCATGACATCATATAAGGCTGTGTTTGGCACAAGGAGTGGAGAAATACTGATAGGAAAAATTTCAATATAATCCGGTACCGATTTAGTCAGTATTACAAAAACTAGACTATTTTATGTTTATAATTTTTATAATATTTCAGAATATGTATTATGGCCTTAAATCTAGTATCTAATTTTTTCTAACATTGACATTGTTGGACTGGGTATTTATCTGCTTACCATCCCTTGGAAAATGACTAAAATTCCCTTGTTTCACTATCTTATACTATATTAACCCTAAGGGCATAATTATCATTTCACACCTCTTTACACCTTATAAAGGCATATACTGACTCTGATTAATTATCCTTGTACTTACCTTGGTGTTTTTGATCTATCCAAAATGCCCTCCATTCATCTCTTACTCAAGGGCACAACATAGTGGCATTTTCATAATTTTATACTTTTTGGGTCTTTATTAGCACTGACCCATATACTTATATGAGAATATTATTAGGCTTTTTGTCACATCCTTACTTTCAACCTCAATTATTCTCCATTAGAAGTTTTTAGAACCAATTACATTACCATTTGCTTTAAAAATATTCATTTACAAAAGAATTGCTCTCGGGGCACTGTTCACTTTTACTGTTCATTTGGTAATTCCAGAACATGTACCCAGCTTTGAAAATTCATAAAAAATTGTAGAAAAAAATTAAATAATGTGGTTCCAATTTCTAATGGAATCTATTTCATAGGTCCTTGAAGGAAAAATATGAAACTGAGGTTTCCTTGCCCAAATAAAATCAGTTTATTCATTGAAAATTACTGTTTATTTGGTAAAATCTGAAAGTTCCAGTTTCTTTCCCTTAACTTCAAAAATCCATTTCCCTTTGGTTACTTATCTAAATGAATCGTGTTACCTATGGATTTTAATCTTTGGATGTATTCTTTAAGTTCATAAAATTTCATAGAAAAACTCATTCATTTGATATACAAAATCATCGTGTGAACGTCGCTACCTCTGAACAGTCACTTTATCTCAACTCCAGATTTTAACTTCAACTTAGAAAAATCATAACAATTCGAATTCATAACCAATTGAGGTGTTCTTGGTTTTCATTTAAACCTATCTATTGTAACTATAACCATGCCAAATTTTAGATTCAAACTCATTGATTAAGGCATCCTAATCATTGTCACACAATTATGGCCTCACAATGAAGATACATAATCATACACCATTCATCCATACATGCTATCATATGCTTCCATAATGTCAAGTAAGTATTGTAACTCATTATACAAACTCATCCATCTATGTTTACCCTTTTTCCTTATGAAGTTGCAGCACCTATAACATGGCTATGCATATGGAAGGAATGAGATTTAATGGAAATCCCAATAGCAGTTACACAAACCATAATATCATGCATGATTAATTGAATGCTTAACATGTTATCAAGAAATGGGAGCTACTTCATATTGGTACATAAGCAAACTCTAACATGCATATTGTCATGACATAACTTGCAAGGAGTTGCAATCATTCATAACTCATCATCAACATGATGACATATTCTTATGCTCAACCAAACACCATAATAAACAAGCAAGCAAGCAATTAAACAAACATGAAACTATAGTTAGGTATACTTGCTACCTCTTAGCTACCCTTGTTAAGATCTTCTTGGGATGATTTCCTTCCTTCACAAATGTTGAAACCTAGCCATTACAAAGTAATATCAAGTTACAACTTAACTTGAAACCAAATCCAAGACTAGGTTTTCACAACTTGCTTTCTTTCTCCCTTTTATGTTTCATAATTCCATCTTTCCAAAATAAATTCTCATAGTTCATTTCCACATAAATTTTCATTTAGAATCCAAATATTAAACTAGAATTTTCAAAATCAAATCATACTACATGCTACAATACCAAACCGAAGCAACCCTCTTATTTTTCAAAAATTCACATTTTGATTCCAATGCTTCCAATACTTGTTCTCCTACTTTATCCCCACACAATTTTCCATTTTAAACTCATTGGAAGCATTAAAATAATGAAATTCCATCATATGAATAGTGCCATGTATAGTACTAGCAAGAACACAAAACCCTATTTCCGAACATACTTGAATTTCCAAACTTATACCACTTGATTCTAGCTTGTTTAAGCTTGTCTAAACCATCCATAAAATAAAACTCATATTTTAACCACATATGGATAGCACTTACAGAAGCAACCATAAGGGAAATATGGTACAAAAACCCTTTAAATCAAGAGCTAATTTACTATAATTAAGCTCAAGATCAAGGGAGATGATTACATTGATTGTTACTTCACTTTGTGTGCTTCTTTCTTGGTTGAATATAAATTTTGCAAGATTTTTCCTCAGGTTCGCCATGCATGTTGAAAGTGAGATGAAAGTGGGGGTATTTATAGATGCTCTTGGATGGAAATGAAAGGCCAAGATTGATTTGTGCACTATTTGATCTAAGGGCTCAAATTTAATCTTGGATTTAACTTTTTCAAAAAGGAGAATTATGACATCATCTATGACATCATAAGGGGTAACTCAAGGGACACCTCATGGGGGTATGTGGCGTAATTCTCATAGGGAGGAAGCCTCTAGAAAAATTTCAGTCCAATCCGGTACTGGCTCAGTCCAATTCCCCAAAAACTGGACTAGTTTATGTTCCTAATTTTTATAATATTCTAGGATATGTATTATGTCCTAGAAATCAATATCTAGATTCCTCATACCATTGAAATTGTCCCTTGAGAAATGACAAAAATACCCTTGGTGTCCTTTCTACACTATATTAAGCATAAGGGCATAATACTTTCACCCCTCTTTGTACTGCCTCAAGGACTATGCTGGCTCTAACTAATCATATTTATACTATATGCCACATTTTTAGCCTATTCAAGATGACCAAAATGCCCTCCATCCATCATTGGGCATCTAGGGGCATTTTCGTACTTTCACACTTTTCCTGGACACTGTCCCTTTCTACTGAGGAACTGGTATCATGGGTTTTGGGTCCTCCTTGGCATCATCATAAGCTGATATATGAGGTTATATGAGCTCATTCTATCCAGGCTTACTTATTGCTAAGTTCCATAACTGGATCACGGGTGTTCTCAAACTCTGGTCAAAATTCACTAATATGGGAATAACTTTTTATACATAACTTCTTCTGGGATTCTATCAGATTCATGACATCTGATGTTATAGGGCACACCTTCCTGTAACTTTTCCACTCATATATGAAGTCCACCAGAGAACAAGTATTGGAAGCATTAGAATCAAAATATGAATTTTGGAAATCAAGGGTTTCATTTCAGTTTGACACAGTAGCTCATGAGGTATTTTGATTTTGGAAATACTAGTTTCATATTTGGATTCTACATGAAAAATTATGTGTAAATGAACCATGAGAATTTATTTTAGAAAGATGGAAGTATGAAACCTAAAATGGAGAAAGAATGGAAGTTAGTGAAAACCTAGTCTTGGTTTTATGTTCAAGTTGAGTTGTATATTACTTTGTAATGGCTAGGTTTTGACATTTGTGAAGGAAGGAAATCGTCTCAAGAAGACTTTGACAATGATAGCTAAGAGGTAGCAAGAATACCTAACTATAGTTTCATATATGCTTGATTGTATGTTTGTTTGTTGATTATGGTATTTGGTTGAGCTTGAGATTATGCCATCATATTGATGATGAGATATGAATGATTGCAACTCCTTGCAAGTTATGTCATGACAATATGCATATTAGAGTTTGCTTATGTACCATTATGAAGTGGCTCCTATCTCATGATAACATGTTAAGCATCCAATTAATCTTGCATGATATTATAGTTTGTATGCCTTGCTATTGGGATTTTCATGAAATGTCATTCTTTCCTTATGCATAACCATGCCATAGGTGCTGGAACCTCATAAGGAAAAAGGGTAAACATAGATGGATGAACTTGTATGATCAATTGAGTTACATGTCATTATGAAAGGATATGATGGATGTATGAGTTACACCAAGAATGCCTTAATTGGTTAAGTATTCAATTTGTTATGATTTTTCTAAGTTGAAGTTAAAATCTGGAACTAAGAGAAAGTAAGCAACTGGAGGCAGTAACATTCTGACTTGAATTTTGTGTAGTAAATGAACGAGGTTTTCCATGAAATTTGGTGAGCTTAAATAGTACGTCTAAAACTTTAAATTCATAGGTAACAAAATTCCTTTGGACAAGTATTGAAAGAGAAATGAATTTTTGAAGTTAAGGCAAAGAAACTCTAACTTCCGGATTTTACCAAATAAATAGTGTTTTTGAACGAATAAACTGATTTCATTGGGACAATGGAACCTCAATTTTATATTTTTCTCTCAAATTTCAATAAAATAGATTTAATTAGAAATTGGAACCACCCTATTCTAATTTTTCTACATTTAATTATAAATTTTCAAAGTAGGGTACATGTTCTGGAATTACCAAATGAACAGTAACGTTAACAGTACCCGAGAGCAATTCTTTTGAAAATGAAGGTTTCTAAGGCAAAAGGCTATGTAATTAGTTCTAATGACTTTCAAATGAGTATAATTGAGGTTGAAAATAAGGATACGATATTTTGGTATAAGAGCAAAGGATTTTGGCTTAAGAAATACTCTAAATAGATTATTTATAACTGATGTATAAGTAAATATCTACATAATTGACATTAAGTTAGTTATTGCAGGGTAAAATATGATTAAGTCAAAGACTGAATCAGAAACTACAATAAACCAAGGACAATATAGGGAATCAGCCAGGGAAGTCTATAGTAGAATATCCTATAGATATTTCTGTAGACTCAAACCTACAGTCTAGAGGTTATGTAGATATTTATCCTAAAGCTGTGTATGCACCAAATGATGTTGACTCTAGTGACTCTATACAGTATGAGGTTGTTGGAGTGCCCTCTAGCCCTGATGTAAGCTTTATCCCTTTGATAAAGATAGATTACGGCTAAGGAAGCTTAGTGCTGGTACTGGGTTATGTGTAACATCCTTACTTTCATACATCTTAGGGACCATTAAGTAGTATTTGGAACCACTTACAAGACCTTGGAAGTCCATTAGCCAAATCTGGAATTTCACTCTTTGTCAGGTTACTGTTCGAATGGTATTCTAGATAACGCAACCAACTTCAAAAAATCATAATTAATTATAGAAAAATTGAAATAAAGTGGTTCAAAAAGCTATGTGAACATAACATTTTTAAATTGAAGGGAAAAATAATTTCTAGACCAAATGATAGGTCAATCTATATAGTTTATTCGCCAAATGTTACTGTTCATTTGGTCAAAAATCCTGGAAACAGATTCTGGTCCCTTACTTTGGAATTTCATTTCTATTCATATACACATCCAAATGAAAAGTTATACCTATGAAATTAAACCTCTGGATGTGTACTACATGCTTATAAAATTTTGTGAAATAATTCCTTCATTTGCTAGGTCAAACAGAAGCCACAACAAAACTACTTTAGGACCTACGTTTTTACTATTTCAGTTTCCTTTCTTTTACTTTCAATAATTGTTTTAGCATACATGAATCATCTCTTTTGCCTTGTATGAATTTATATACATCATGGGGTTATACATTAATTGTTTCATACAATCTCATAACATAAATAGATGCTTTACATGGCTTTGACATACATGGAAAGTGCATAGCATATGCTAACATCTTAAATACTTCACTTTTCTTCTTCCATGCGTACATTATCCATCATGCTTGACCGAAATTGGTTGGTTATGAGAGAGTGAGATTCTAGGGAATCTCAGTAGCAAACATTACCACTTAAATATGCAAGATGGATGCTAATGCATGATATGTAATTTCATTAAACTTTCTTTGATTAGTGACATGCCATCATGCTATATATTCTTACATAAAGTGCATGGCCATGTAAAACATGTTATTCACAATACATTGAACATCATTAATCATGTCACAATATCATTCAAATATCATATACATGTCAACACATAAGCATACCGCATCAAGCACATAAAGAGGTAAGTTCACTACCTTATAGACTTGACTTTCTTTCACTTTATCTTGCTTCTTTCTTCTCACATCTCTTGGACTTGTGGCTGCCTCTTTTGGAGCATACCAACCAATCCATAACATCACATAACCATTCATCCATTACCATCTAATTTCCTTGAGCATTAAACTTACTTTAACTAACATAACTCCCTCTTGAACATTAAGCTCATTTACTTTCCTTAATCTTAACTAATGGACTTGGTCTTTGAATCAATTGATGTCTTGACTTTACCCCACACAATTTCATCTTTTGAATTCATTTGTGAGCTTAGAATCATGGAATTACAGCTCCTTCATGGCCTGCTATACAGAACTGAACATAGGCACGCAATTCTTTTAAAAATTCTCATTTTGATTCTAATGCTTCCTATAATTTTTTCTCCACTTTACCCCACACAACTTTTCATTTTAAAGCCATTCGAACCATCAAAATTATGAAATTCAAATCACTATTCATGTGTATGAACAGTAATAGACAAGGGTTTTAAAAAAATACAATCTTGGAATTTCAATACTTTCAAGGCTCAAAACCTTTCCAACCCTACACAAAATCATCATATAAACTCAATGGAAGCATTAAATCATTGAAATTCCATTTCCTTCCCTCATGAACAGTGCATACCGAACAGGGCATACCATGGCAAAGTCAAGAATATCAATTTGATTTAACAACCAACCAGTTAACTAGCTTGTTTAAGCTTCAATCATATGTTTCTAACTTTAATTTCTTCTTTCCACTTTCATCTAAGGTCTTTGGGCAGCACCTCCCCTTAGAGAAAACTCAACTTTTCTCCCATGAAAACCCTAAGTTCAAGCTCCCAAATCAAAGGAAAATAAGCTAGGAGAGATTGCTTACCTTTAATATCTAGCTTGCTTGAACTTTGGTACCTTGAATCTTCTTTGTCTTGGCTTGAGTTTTCATTTTGCAAGAGTTTCCCCAAGGGCCCATGAAGCCACGGTTTTGATGCAGAATGAGGGGGTATTTATAGCCAAAATCTGTGAAGAATGAATGGCCAACATTGATTTCGTTACTATTTGATCTAAAGGCCCACATTTAATATTGGATTTAAATTTTTCTAAAAAGAATAATTATGACATCATGTGGGTCAGCTCAAGGGACACCTCATAGGAGTATGTGGCGTGCTTACCATGCCAGGAAGCTTCTAGAAAAATTCTAGTCCAATCTGGTACTGATTAGAGCAGTTTCACAGCAACCAAACTGTTTTTTGTTCCTAATTTTTTTATAATATACCAAGATATATATTTTATCCTATAAATCAATGTATAGGCTTATCATATCATTGAACTTGATATACTGAATATTTATCTGCCATCCATCCCTTAAAAAATGACTAAAATACCCTTGGTGTCCTTTCTTGCTCTGTACTAACCCTAAGGGCATAATTGTCATTTCACCCCTATTTACACCGCCTCAGGGCATATATTGGCTCTAAATAATCATATTTATACTATATCCCAAGTTTTTGGCCTATTCAGAATGACCAAAATGACCTCCATCTAACACTGGTACAGTATGGGCATCTAGGGGTATTTTCGTAATTTTGCACTTTTCCTGGACTGCTCTGGACTCTGGCCCATATAACTGTTTCACTACTTTATTGGGCTCATTATGGCGCCATTTGGGCCTTGGTATGGGCTT
Organism: Leucaena leucocephala; assembly: GCA_037074615.1. Taxonomy (NCBI): domain Eukaryota; kingdom Viridiplantae; phylum Streptophyta; class Magnoliopsida; order Fabales; family Fabaceae; genus Leucaena; species Leucaena leucocephala. The sequence goes on along the minus strand of CM073528.1, from coordinate 11,233,755 downwards.
ATTGGCCTCATTACCTTTATTGCATAAATCCCAATAAATCTCACCATATCCTATTTATCGGGTATTTTATTTCACCATAAAATCCCATAAGACTTCTATAGGATTCCGTTTTAGACTCTGTCAAATTTATAAATTCTTACATTAAATATAGGAATTTCCTATAAATTTTTATCTAATTCTGCTATCTGAAAAATACTGTAATAACTCTTCTGACTTCATAAATTTATATCAATTAATTGGGACCTCAAATCAAAATTCTGTGTTGCGTTAAACTGACCGGAATAATTTTGTCTATCTACTAGTAAAATTTGGGTCTTATATGATTCTGGGCATTTTTGGCCTGTTTGGCTCAACTTTTTCATAATTACATTTAGGTCCATAAACTTTTGAATAATTACACTTTGGCCCCTGAACTTTTAGCTATTTGCATTTTAGCCCCTTAACTTTTAAAAATTACACTTCAGAGCCCAACTTTTCTTTCTACCTTCACTTTTTGCCTTCAACTTTTTCTAATTTTTGTTTTAGTCCTTCTATTTCTTCAAGACTCATTTAACCTTTATCATTTCTTCTAATCTTCGTCATAATCCTTTCCGAACCTCTTTCCACTATTAGTACCATACGGATAGGGAAAAAATTAGGATATGACATTTTTACCCCCTTTAAAATAAATTTCGTCATCGAAATTTACTTAGCACCTTAGTTAGTAATCTTGGATAGATATCCTTGTCTTCTTTTTGACTAAGGATTGGGGTACCTATCTCTTAAAATAAACATCTTAGCGGAGTACTTTTCATATATGCAATTCTTCATATCTTTACTATGATCATTCTTCTATTCTAAATCAACTCAATCAGAGTTGAACTCTTGTTCATTCTATTACTTACTTTCTTGCTATGCATCTATCTATATATGGACTTTTCACCATACTAAACTTGTGAGTAGTGTCCATCTCTTTCATATTAAACTCTCTCAAATACTGCTATATTCGAGAGTTTCTGTTAATGATTCATCATACTTCTTAGAGCAATCATTTATGACTCATTTGAGTATCTAGCGGAATTCTCTAAACATCTGCACGACTTAATTCTTATTCTTATGTCATCATACATTCTTATCATCTTTAATATCTCATCATAATATAGAGAGAGGACATATGTCATCATTCTTTCTTTCGTTGCTCTATTACTAAATAGGAGCACATAGGAGCATATAGGAGCACATACTCTAACATTCATAATGCCTGGCTAGCATGCTGCAAGACTACATCCCTGCTCATGAATGCAAAGCTCCAACATCAGAGCTCAAGAATTCCTTTTCTTAATATGCATAGCTCTAACACTCGGAGCTTGCACAGCTCTATCACATAGAGCTTGTACTGCTCTAACATTCGGAGCTTTAGCATATTTTACAAACATAACATAACATAACATAATGCACAACATAATGCCTGGCATTTTATGCAAGGAGTGAAAGCTCTCATTTGCTCTTTCACCTATAACTTATCATTCAAACATCTTATCCCTTATAAAAAGGGAGCCTCTCTATCTGTTTATAAGGCTAGCTATAAAGCCACTTCATATTGTACTTCTCAACATATCTCTTATAACATAACTTATTACATACTTTTCATAATATATCTCATTTCATCTCTTTCAAGTCATAAAATGGCATATCTAGCCAAATCTGGCTATATCATAGTCCATCTTTCAAATCCATTTCATTTGGATTTGACATAAGGGTTCTAGCCTCTTATTATTCATAACCCTTTCTAGCTTTTCATGGCTCTTTCTATCATTTTACATAGCTTTATGCATATATCCCAATTTATTGTGGCATTCACACTTTTTTTCACTTCCCAGGGGGTCACCCATCATTGGACTAACCTTGCCTGAGCATGGTTAACTGAAATATGTACATAAAAATCTAAAGCACTGGTGCTCACAGGCTCTAACCCTGGTACTTCACTATCTTAGATCCACCTTATACTATCTCTTTTGGGTCTATATGGCCTTCTAATCTCTTTATCCTCATCTGGAGGATCTACTTACCTTTATTTTTAGTCTTTGTAATCTCATCATAAGGATCTCTTTATTCTCATTTGACCCTTTCTCATATCTTATGAAACATTCTCATAAATCCTTGGAACTCAGGATTAACAGCTTTAACTTTGCTCACTTAGTTCCTGATACGTGTAAGGAGATTTTGAGTTTAGTCCCTGATAGAAATAAGGCTATCTGAAACTAGCATCATGGGTATTCTCTCTGCTACGAGTTAACTAACTTGTGAAGCTTCTATGCCTTAACTTTTCCTTGGTGTTCGTCCTTCCAAAGACATAATGTACTTATGGCTCATTACTTTCTTGCTCTAGGCATGGTCTACTGTGACCCTCGGGATCTACTGCGATTAACCGTAAGCCTTTCAGGATCTAACTGCGACCCTATGAGCCATACTAGGATCTAACTGCAATCCTCTAGAATTTACTACAATTTTATTGTACCATATTCTCATCTCTAGAAGACCAAAACCAACGGACAAAGTTACAAGGTTGGTCACTTCCACATCGTTGTTAACTCCACAAATAATTCCCCAAAAACGATCACAGAAGCCAATATTATCTATCAGGACTTTACTTTTTTCCCTATCACTCAGGAATTTCTCATATCATTCTCATCTTTTAATCCCATTCTCTATCCCATTGACTATCATAGTTTGATCATAAATTCTCTTTCTATCTTATGAGAATCAAGTAGCTAACTTTCTAGTTTAGCACTTTGCTATTGCTTCATCCTTGCTAAGTTAAATTATTTAATTGCATGTCATAGGGCATAGGAGCAACATAACTTTCTCATATGATATACTCTACCCTGTATGTACTGTGTGAGGTGTGAGGTAAGTATTCATTTATCATAGCATACTCTATCATGCATAATATGCAAGGAGATGCAATCATTTAAGCATTCTCTAACATGCGTGTCATCATATGACAACTGCAGGAAGATGTAACTTCTCATAATATCTTATGGCAATGCATGATATGTAATTTTATTAAACTTTCTTTGATTAGTGACATGCCATCATGCTATATATTATTACATAAAGTGCATGGCCATGTAAAACATGTTATTCACAATACATTGAACATCATTAATCATGTCATAACATCATTCAAATATCATATACATATCAACATATAAGCATACCACATCAAGCACATAAAGAGGTAAGTTCACTACCTTATAGACTTGACTTTCTTTCACTTTATCTTGATTCTTTCCTCACACATTTCTTGGACATGTGGCTGCCTCTTTTGGAGCATACCAACCAATCCCTAATATCATATAACCATTCATCCATTACCATCTAATTTCCTTGACCATTGAACTTACTTTAACTAACATAACTCCCTCTTGAATATTAAGCTCATTTACTTTCCTTAATCTTAAGTAATGGACTTGGTCTTTGAATCAATTGATGTCTTAACTTTACCCTACACAATTTCATATTTTTCACAATATTGAATATAGGTTTGAGTTCCACCAAAATTTTTTATAAATACCCCCTCAAATCTGCATACAAACCGTGGCTTCTCAACCCTTAGGGAAACTCTTGTAAAATGAAAACTCAAGCCAAGACAAAGAACATTCAAGGTACCAAAGTTCAAGCAAGCTAGAGATTAAATGTAAGCAATCTCTCCTAGCTTATTTTTCTTTAATTTAGGAGCTTGAACTTAGGGTTTTCATGGGAGAAAAGTTAAGTTTTCTCTAAGGGGAGGTTCTTACCAAAGACCTTAGATGAAAAGGAAAAGAAGAAATTAAAGTTAGAAACATATGATTGAAGCTTAAACAAGCTAGTTAAGAGATTGGTTGTTGAATCAAGTTGATATTATTGACTTTGCCATGATGTGCCCTGTTCGGTCTGCGCTGTTCATGAGGGAAGGAAATTCAATTTAGATGATTTAATGCTTCCATTGTATTTATATGATGGTTTTGTGTAGGATTGGAAAGGTTTTGAACCTTGAAAGCATTGAAATTCCAAGATTATAGTTTTTGAAACCCTTCTCTATTACTGTTCACACGCATGAACAGTGATTGGAATTTCATAATTTTGATGGTTCCAATGGCTTTAAAATGAAAAGTTGTGTAGGGTAAAGTGGATAAACAAGTATGGGAAGCATTAGAATCAAAATAAGAATTTTTGAAAGAATTGCATGCCTCTGTTCAGTTCTGTATAGCAGGCCATGAAGGAGCTGGAATTTCATGATTCTAAGCTTACAAATGAATTCTAAAGATGAAATTGTGTAGGTTTAAGTCAAGACATCAATTGATTCAAAGACCAAGTCCATTAGTTAAGATTAAGGAAAGTAAATGAGCTTAATGTTCAAGAGGGAGTTATGTTAGTTAAAGTAAGTTTAATACTCAAGGAAATTAGATGGTAATGGATGAATGGTTATGTCATGTTATGGATTGGTTGGTATGCTCCAAAAGAGGCAACCACATATCCAAGAGATGTGAGAAGAAAGAAGCAAGACAAAGTGAAAGAAAGTCAAGTCTATAATGTAGTGAACTTACCTCTTTATGTGCTTTATGTGGTATGTTTATGTGTTGACATGTATATGATATTTGAATGATGTTGTGACATGATTAATGATGTTCAATGTATTGTGAATAACATGTTTTCCATGTCCATTCACTTTATGTAAGAATATATAGCATGATGGCATGTCACTAATCAAAGAAAGTTTAATGAAATTGCATGTCATGCATTAGCATCCATCTTGCATATTTAAGTGGTAATATTTGCTACTGAGATTCCTTAGAATCTCACTCTCCCATAACCAACCAATTTAGGTCAAGCATGAAGGAAAATGTATACATGGAGAAGAGCTAAAGCATGGAAGAAGGAAAGTGAAGTATTTAACATTCTAGCATAGGCTATGAAGTATCCATGTATGTAAATGCCATGTAAGGTGTGTATTTATGTGATGAAGCTATTTGAAATTATTAAGGCATATGTATATGATATATATAAATATTGAGAAGTTTATTTGATGTCTTATGTATGCTGAAACAATTATTGAGAGTAAAAGGAAGGAAAATGAAATGGTAAAAATGTAGGTCCTAAAGCTGTTTTTTTGTAGCTTCAATTTGACCTAGCAAATGAAGGAATTATTTCATGAAATTTTATGAGTATGTAGTACACATCCAGAGATTTAAATTCATAGGTAGAACATTTCAATTGGATGTGTATATCAAGAGAAATGAATTTCCAAAATAAGGGACCAGAATCTATTTCCAGAGTTTTTGACCAAATGAATAGTAAATTTTAACGAATAAACTGTATTAATTGGACAATCATTTGGTCTGAAAATTATTTTTCCCTTAAATTTCAAGATGTTATCTTCATGTATCTTTTTTAACCACTTCATTTCAAGTTTTCTAGAATTAATTATAATTTTTTGAAGTTCGTTGCGTAATCTGGAATACCAAGTGAACAGTACCCGAGAAATAGTAAAATTCCATATTTGACTAATGGACCTCCAAGGTCTTGTAAGTGGTTCTAAATGCTACTGAATGGTCTATAAGACGTATTAAAGTAAGGATGTTACATTTTGGTATCAGAGCATAGGATTCTGGCTTAAAAAATGCTCTGAATAGATTATTGTGGCTGATATGAGATTGTTCCCAGACCTTAACCCTAAACAGTAAGTATTTTGTTAAGTTAGGGTATGTTATAGGATGGTTAACATTTCTTAATTAAGCAAATGTTACAGGAATAGATATGAGATTCTATAAGGTTAAGTCAGCGGCTTCAATTAATAAAGGAAACCCCAGACTAGTAATGATATATGAAGAACATCCCTCAGACAATAAAGAGAGTTCAAAGGAGAGTGTGGGGGATTAGTCAGGAAAGTCTACAATAGAATGTTCCATAGATATTTCTGTAGACTTAAACCTACAGTCTAGAGGTGATATAGAGATTCATTCTGAAGCCGTGAATGCACCATATGATATTGAGTCTAGTGACTCTACAAAGTATGAGGATTGTTAGAGTGCCCTCTAACCTTAATGTAAGCTCTATTCCTCTTATGAGAGGACAAATTACGGCTGAGGAAGCTGAGTATTGGTACTGGATTAAGGGTAGACCATATAGCATTCCTCCTCCACTAGAGTTTGAGGATAGAATTATTAATAGTAACAGATCATGGTCCCCTAATTCAGATATCTAGTCAGAGTTTATGATAGTTCTTGTCCATTCCCAAAGTCCAAGAATATGTGACTTTATAGAGAAAGATTAGTGGGATATTCCCGGTTCTAGTAAACTCCAGCCTTTTTTGTTAAAGACAGTTAGTGTTGACCATATTGGTCTCAAGAAAGCTACAGAGAGTGACTTACTCAGTCCAGGTTAAGGGATGGACAGAAGTAGAGATTACGAACAGACAGTTTACACGCAGTTCCTCAATGCCGTAGCAGGGATGATAAGCAGATGTATGATAAAGCGCTTTAACCTAAATCAAGTCTATGCTCTAGCAGACTCACATGGGATGGTAATAAGTCAGATACTAGCATATATCCCTACATGGTATATAGCATGATATCATGTCACTAATCAACGAAAGTTTAATAAAATTACATATCATGCATTAGCATCCATCTTGCATATTTAAGTGGTAATGTTTGCTACTAAGATTCCCTAGAATCTCACTCTCCCATAACCAATCAATTTAGGTCAAGCATGATGGAAAAGGTATGCATGGAGAATAGCTAAAGAATGGAAGAAGGAAGTGAAGTATTGAGATTTTAGCATATACTATGAATTGCCCATGTATGTAAATGCCATGTAAGGTGTCTAGTTATGTGATGAAACTATTTGAAATACTTATGGCATATGTACATGATGTATATGAATATTAAGAAGTTTATTTGATAGCTTATGCATGCTGAAACAATTATTGAAAGTAAAAGGAAGGAAAATGAAATGGTAAAAACGTAGGTCCTAAAACAATTTTATTGTGGCTTCAGTTTGACCTAGCAAATGAAGGAATTATTTCATGAAATTTTATGAGCATGTAGTACACATCGAGATATTTAAATGAATAGGTAGAACGTTTCAATTGGATGTGTATATCAAGAGAAATGAATTTCCAAAATAAGGGACCAGAATCTGTTTCTAGAGTTTTTGACCAAATAAACAGTAAACTTTAACGAATAAACTGTATTAATTGGCTAGTCATTTGATCTGGAAATTATTTTTCCCTTAAAGGTTAAGATGTTATCTTCATGTACCTTTTTGAACCACTTTATTTTGAGTTTTCTAAAATTAATTATGATTTTCCGAAGTTGGTTGCATAATCTGGGATACCATATGAACAGTAACCCGAGAAAGAGTAAAATTCCATATTTGGCTAATGGACTTCCAAGGTCTTGTAAGTGGTTCTAAATGCTACTGATTGGTCCCTAAAATGTATAAAAGTAAGGATGTTACATTTTGGTATCAGAGCAAAGGATTCTGTCTTAGGAAATATTCTAAATAGATTATTTATGGACTGATATGAGATTGTTCCCATACCATAACCTTAAACAGGAAGTATGTTGTTAAGTTATGGTACGTTATGAGATAGCTAACATTGCTTAATTAAGAAAATGTTGTAGGAACATATATGAGATTTTATAAAGTTAAGTCAGAGGCTTCAGTTAATAGGGAGACCCCAGGCCAGTAGTGATGTATGGACATGGTGTACATCCAAACTCTGATCATCCCTTAGACCATGAAGAAAGTTCATATGAGAGTATAGGAGATCAGTTAAGAAAGTCTACAGTATAATACCCCATAGATGTTTCTGTAGACTTAAACCTGCAGTCTGGAGGTGATGTAAAGATTCAGCTTGAAGCCTTGTATGCATCAGATGATGTTGCGTCTAGTGACTCTATACAATATGAGGTTGTCGGAGTGCCCTCTAACCTTGATATAAGTTCTATTCCTCTGATGAGAGGATAGATTACAGCTGAGGAACCAGAGTACTGGTACTGGATTATGGGTAGACCAGATAACATTCCTCCTTTACTAGAGTTTGAGGACATAATTATTATGATTAATAGATCACAGTCCCCTAATTCAGATATCCAGTTAGAGTTTATGATAGTTCTTGTCTATTCCCAAAGTCCAAAAATGTGTGACTTTATTGAGCAAGATCAGTGTGGTGTTCCTGGTACTAGTCAACCCCAGTTTTCTTTGTTAAAGACAGTTAGTGTTGACCATATTAGTCTGAAGAAAGTTGCGGAGAGTGACTTACTCAGTCCAGGTCAAGGGATGGACAGAAATAGAGATTAAGAACAATCAATTTATCTGTAGTACCTCAATAAAGTAGCAGGAATGATAAACAGACATACAATAGAGGGCATTGACCTAATATACTCTAGAGGACATGAATGAGTCTTAATTGACTCTGAAGATGCTAACCTCACTAAGGGTTATCAGTTAGAGGTTTAGTACAGAGGGCAAGCAAGCTAAACAGTATAAAGCACTAAGATACAGAAGATCAGTTTAAGAAGAGGTTCAGCAGTTTACCCTCCGTATGATCATCAGGAGTTGATCTACAGTACAAAAGACTTTGTGTATCTAGTCTTTATGGAAAAGAATAATGACAAGTTAGAATGAGACATACCTAAGAATGATCTAATTCATGGCTTAAGGCTAGAGACGTGATGGCTAATAGATAGAAAGTTAATGTTCCCAAAGTAGAGGGATTCCATCACGAAGAGATGTAACCTAACGCTCAACACTAGAGAACATAAATAGTAATGTTAGATAATGAATGAGATCCAAGTGACTTAAATTGGTCAGGATCTAAATACAAACCAGAAAGGAAGCATAGTCTATTCTAGAGTAGACTGAGACTGACAGACAGAAAGAGTTAAGAGATACAGAGAGACACAGAAGCTACTACATATGAGATGGAGAGTGATTAGCTTACTTGAGAAGTTTTTCTCAGAGAGCTTAAAAGAAGCATTCCTCTCAATTAGAGAGAGAGGTGAGTGTGAGGCTAAGGGTCAGAGCTAAGGAAAGAGATCTCTTTTGATGGATACTTAACTGAGTTCATTCATATGAACCCTGAGGCTTAATAAAAGATACTTTCTCGCCTGTTAGTAATCCAGGAGGATAAGGGAAAACTTAAAAAGTTTGAATAGCATAGAGATGTGAGCCTGACCTTTCCTCAGTTAGCTGAAAGAAGACAACTGACTCAGTTATGGATTACAGATAGATTACAGTGAAGCCAAGGAGACAGAAGTCCTTCAGTTTAGAGACATAGAAGTCTTACAGGCGATGATAAATGTTATGATAAGAATGAATATGGCCTAGTAAGATAGCCTGATATGATAAGCTATCTCTGATTCCTAAATAAATAAATAGGATACTGGAGATGTAAGCTAAAGATAATTGCCTCAGAAATTGGTTAAGGATTAGTAGAAAAAGATATATGTAAGCTAAGAGAAAGAAGTTTATGAGGTTTAAAGAAAGTAAGGTAGCCACCGATACAAAGGTAAAGTGACTTCCCTATTCTTTATATAAGAAAGAGTAAGAAATGGTTGAGTCTATACCCTAATAAGAGGGTAATATGGCAGCCTAAGTGAAACAAGTAAATGATTCAGGTTCCTGAATAAATGATCAGGACCTAGTAATTAAGGTGATTAAGGGACATAATGTTTTAAAGTCTACCTAGTTCATTGCTTAATTGCAATGTGAGTATAAGGGATGGTTAAGCAGATGTATGTGATAGTGATATGGCTTATGTTGCCATAAGATATGATAAGAAGTTACATCTACTTGCAGTTGTCATATGATGACACGCATGTTAAAGAATGCTTAAATGATTGCATCTCCTTGCATATTATGAATGATAGAGTATGCTATGATAAATGAATGCTCCCCTCACGCAGTACATATAGGGTAGAGTATATCATATGAGAAAGTTATGTTGCTCCCATGCCCTATGACATACAATTAGATAATTCAACTTAGCAAGGATGAAGCAATACCAAAGTGCTAAACTAGAAAGTTAGCTACTTGATTCTCAAAAGATAGAAAGAGAATTTATGATCAAACTATGATAGTCAATGGGACAGAGAATCAGATTAAAAGATGAGGATGATATGAGAAATTCCTAAGTGATAGGGAAATAAGTAAAGTCCTGATAGATAATATTAGCTTTTGTGATCATTTTTGGGGAATTACTGTGGAGTTAACAATGATGTGGAAGTGACCAACCTTGTAACTTTGTCTGTTGGTTTAGGTCTTCCAGATATTAGAATACAGTACAATGGAATCGCAGTAGATTCTGGAGGATTACAGTTAGATCCTGGTATGCCTCGCAGGGTCGCAGTTAGATCTTGAAAGGCTTACAATTGATCGCAGTAGATCCTGAGGGTCTCAGTAGACCAAGCCTAGAGCAAGAAAGTAATGAGCCATAAGTACAGTATGTCTTTGGAAGGACGAACATGAAGGAAAAGCTAAGGTATAGAAGCTTCACAAGTTGGTTAACTCGTAACAGAGATAGTACCCTTGATGCTAGTTTCAGATAGCCTTATTACTATCAGGGACTGAACTCAGAATGTCCTTACACGTATTAGGAACTAAGTGATCAAAGTTAAAGTTGTTAATCCTGAGTTCGAAGGAATTATGAGAATGTTTCATAAGATATGAGAAAGGGTCAAATGAGAATAAAGAGATCCTTACGATAAAATTACAAAGACTAAAAATAAAGATAAGTAGATCCTCCATATGAGCATAAAGAGATTAGAAGGCCAGATAGACCCAAGAGAGATAGTATAAGATGGTAAAGTACCAAGGTTGGAGCTCGTGAGCACTAGTTCTTTAGATTTTTATCTACACATTTCAATTAAGCGTGCTCAAGCAAGGATAGTCCAATGATGGGTGACCCTTGGGAAGTGATGAAAAAAAAGTGTGAATGCCACAAGAAATTGGCATATATGCACAAAGCTATGTAAAATGATAGAAAGAGCTATGAAAAGCTAGAAAGGGTTATGAATAATAAGATACTAGAACCCTTATGGCAAGTCCAAATGAAATGAATTTAAAAGATGGACTATGATATAGCCAGATTTGGCCAGATATGCCATTTTATGGCACGAAATAGATGAAATGAGATATGTTATGAAAAGTATGTAATGAGTTATGTTATGAGAGATATGTTAAGAAGTACAATATGAAGTGGCTTTATAGCTAGCCTTATAAATAGATAGAGAGGCTCCCTTTTTGTAAGGGATAAGATGGTTGAATGATAATTTACAGGTGAAAGAGCAAATGAGAGCTTTCACTCCTTGCATAAGAAAATGCTACTGAATGGTCCTTAAGAAAATGAGATTTTTTAAAAGAATTGTATGCCTATGTTCAGTTCTATACAGGAGTCCATGAAGGAGTTAGAATTTCATGATTCTACAACCACTTACAAGACCTTGGAAGTCCATTAGCCAAATCTGGAATTTTACTTTCTTGGGTTACTGTTCATATAGTATTTCAGATTACGTAATGAACTTTGAAAAATCATAATTAATTCTAGAAAACTCAAAATGAAGTGGTTCAAAAAGAAACGTGAAGATAACATCTTTAAATTTAAGGGAAAAATAATTTCTAGACCAAATGATTAGCCAATTGATACAGTTTATTCGTTGAAGTTTACTATTCATTTGGTCAAAAACTCTGGAAACAGATTCTGGTCCCTCAATTTGAAAATTTATTTCTCTTCATATACACATCCAAATGACACATTCTACCTATGAATTTAAAACTCTATGTGTGCTACATGCTCATAAAATTTTGTGAACTAATTCCTTCATTTGCTAGGTCAAACTGAAGCCACAACAAAACTGCTCCAGGACCTACGTTTTTACCATTTCAGTTTCTTTTCTTTCATTTCCAATAATTGTTTCAGCATGCAAAAGCCATCCAATAAGCTTCTCAATATTCATATACATCATGTACATATGCCATAAATAGTACAATAGTTTCATTACATAAATACACACTTTACATGGCACTTACATACATGGATAATCCATAGCATATGCTAGGACTCAATTACTTCCATTCCTTTCTCCATTCTTTAGCTCTTCTCCATGCATACATGTTCCATCATGCTTGACCTAAATTGGTTCGTTATGGGAGAGTGAGATTCTAGGGAATCTTAGTAGCAAACATTACCACTTAAATATGCAAGATGGATGCTAATGCATGATATGTACTTTCATTAAACTTTCTTTGATTAGTGACATGCTATCATGCTATATCCTTTTGAATAAAGTGCATGGCCATAGAAAATATATGATTCACAATACATTTAACATCATTTATCATGTCACAACATCATTCAAACATCATGTACATGTCAACACATAAGCATACCACATTAACCACATAAAGAGGTAAGTTCACTACTTTATAGACTTGACTTTCTTTCACTTTATCTTGCTTCTTTCTTCCCACATCTCTTGGACATGTGGCTGCCTCTATTGGTGCATACCAACCAATCCCTAACATCAAATAACCATTCATCCATTACCATCTAATTTCCTTGAAGATTAAACTTACTTTAACAAACATAACTCCCTCTTGAACATTAAGCTCATTTACTTTCCTTAATCTTAACTAATGGACTTGGTCTTTGAATCAATTGATGTCTTGACTTTACCCTTCACAATTTCATCTTTTGAATTCATTTATGAGCTTAGAATCATGAAATTCTAGCTCCTTCATGGCCTTCTGTACAGAACTGAACATAGGCATACAATTCTTTCAAAAATTCTCATTTTGATTCTAATGCTTCCCATACTTGTTTCTATACTTTATCCCACACAATTTTTCATTTTAAAACCATTGGGAGTATCAAAATCATGAAATTTTAATCACTGTTCATGCCAATGAACAGTACTGTTAGGAATCTCAATGACTACAACCTTGAGATTTTAATGTTTCCAAGGTTCAAAACCTTTCCAATCCTACACAAAATCATCATATAAACTCAATGGAAGCATTAAATCATTGAAATTCCATTTCCTTCCCTCATGAACAGTGCAGACCAAATAGGGAACACCATGGCAAGTCAAGAATATCAATTTGATTCAACAACTAACCAGTTAAAACTTCAATCATATGGTTCTAACTTTAATTTCTTCTTTCCCCTTTCCTTTAAGGTCTTTGGGAAGCACCTCCCCTTAGAGAAAACTCAACTTTTGTCCCATGAAAACCCTAAGTTCAAGCTCCAAAATCAAAGGAAAATAAGCTAGAAGAGATTGCTTACCTTTAATCTCTAGCTTGCTTGAACTTTGGAACCTTGAATCTTCTTTGTCTTGGCTTGAGTTTCCATTTTACAAGAGTTTCCCCAAGGGTCCATGGAAAATGAATGGCCAAGATCACTTTGTACACTATTTGATCTGATAGGTCATATTTGTTCTTACATCAAGCTTACTCACCAAGCCAACTTGTAATAAATCCACATGACAAAAATCTTCTTCTTCCCCTTGTCTTGGATGCCAAGTGTGTGGGTGTGTGGGTGCTACCATGTGCAAACCATAATTTTCACTTTGTCCCTTTTTTTTCTTTTTAAAAGTTCATAAATTATTCATTGTTGGACTTAGGCACCAAGACAACTCTTGGGACTTATTGGGCTACCCTAGGATGAAATTTTGGGCTGCCATAGGCCTTCCATGGGTCCAATAGCTAATTGGCATAAATCCCAAGGTTATTGCTCTGAATATATTATTTATCTGAATAGATTATTTATGGACTAATATGAGACTATTCCCAAACCCTAACCCTAAATAGTAAGCATATTGTTAAGTTAGGGTATTTATTGGGAAAGTTATCATTGCTTAATTAAGTAAAGATTGTAGGAGTAAATATGGGATTTAATAGAGTTAAGTTAGAGGCTTCAGTCCATAAGGGAGACTCCAGACCAATAATGATATATAAAGATCATCCCTCAGACAATGAGGAGAGTTCAGAGGAGAGTATGGGGGATCAGTCTAGAATGTCTACAATAGAATGTTCTATAGATGTCTCTATAGACTCAAAATTGCAGTCTGGAGGTCATGTAGAGATACAGCCTGAAGCCTAATATGCACTAGTTGATGTTGGGTCTAGTGACTCTACACAGTATAAGTATATTTGAGTGCCCTCTAACCATGATGTAAGTTATATTCCTCCGATGAGAGGACAGATTACAGTTGAGGAAGTTGAGTACTGGTACTAGATTATGGATAGACCAGATATTATTCCTCCTATACCAAAGTTTGAGGATAGAGTTACTATGAGTAAGATACCATAGTCCCCTAATTCAGATATCCAGTCAGAGTTTATGACAGATCCTGTCCATTTCTAAAGTCCAAGAATATATGACTTTATAGAGAAAGATCAGTGTGATGTTCTTCATTCTAGTCAACTCCAGCCTTCTTTGTTAAAGACTGTTAGTGTTGACCATATAGTCTGAATAAAGCTGTGGAGAGTGAATTACTCAGTCTAGTCAAGGGATGGATAGAAGTAAAGATTAAGAACAGTTAGTTATCTGCAGTTCTTCAATGCCATAGCAGGAATGATAAATAGACATCGAGTAGAGGGCATTAACCTAATATACTTTAAAGGTTTAGTATAGAGTATAGGAAAGTTAAGCCGTACAAAGCACTATGATACAGAAGACCAGTTTTGAAAGAGGTTCAGCAGTAGATCCTCCGTATGATCATCAGGAGTTGATCTATAGTACGAAAGACTTTGTGCAGCTAGTCTTTACAAAAAAGAATAATGGGAAGTTAGAATGGGACTTGCCTAAGAATGATCTAATACAAGGCCTAAGGTTAAAGATGTAATGGATAATAGATAGAAAGTTAATGTTCCAAAGACAGAGGGATTCCATCACGAAGAGATAGTAACCTAACGCTCTGCCCTAAAGAACAGAAATAGTAATGTTAGGTGATGAATGAGATCCAAGTGACCTGAATTGGTCAGGATCTAGAGACAGACTAGAAAGGAAGCATAGTCTAGTCCAGAGTAGACTGAAACTGTCGGATAGAAAGAGTTAAGAGATACAAAGAGACAAAGAAGCTACTCCATATGTGATGGGGAGTGATTAGCTCACTTGAGAAGTTTTTCTCAAAGAGTTTAAAAGAAGCATTCCTCTAAATTAGAGAGAGAGGTAAGCGTGAGGCTAAGGGTTAGAACTAAGGAAAGAGAACTCTTTTGATGGATACTTAACCGAGTTCATTCATATAAACCCTAAGGCTTAATAAGAGATACTTTCTCACCTGTTAGTAATCCAGGAGGATAAGGGAAAATTTAAAAAGTTTGAATAGCATAGAGATGTGAGCCCGACCTTTCCTCAGTTAGCTGAAAGAAGAAAGCTGACTCAATTATAGATTACATATAGATTACAGTGAGGCCAAGGACACAGAAGTCCTTTAGTTTAGAGACATGGAAGTCTTACAGGCAATGAGAAATATTATGATAAGAATGAATATGACCTAGTAAGGTAGCCATAGATTCAAAGATGAAGTGACTCCCCTATTCCTTATGTAAGAAAAAGTAAAGAAGGGTTGAGTCTATACCCTAGTAAGAGGGTAATGTGGCATCCTAAGTGAAACAAGTAATTGACTCAAATTCCTGAATAGATGATCAGGACCTAGTATTTAAGGTGATTAAGGGACAGAATGTTTTAAAGTCTACCTAGTTCATTGCTTAATTGCAATGTGAGTATACGGGATGGTTGAGTATATGTATGTGATAGTGATTTGGCTTATGTTACCATAAGATATGATAAGAAGTTACATCTACTTGCAGTTGTCATATGATGACACACATGTTAGAGAATGCTTAAATGATTGCATCTCCTTGCATATTATGCATGATAGAGTATGCTATGATAAATGAATACTCCCCTCACGCAGTACATACAGGGTAGAGTATATCAAGTTGATATTCTTGACTTTGCCATGATGTGCCCTATTCGGTCTGCACTGTTCATGAGGGAAGGAAATTGAATTTCAATGATTTAATGCTTCCATTGAGTTTATATGATGATTTTGTGTGGGATTGGAAAGGTTTTGAACCTTGGAAACATTAAAATCTCAAGGTTATAGTCTTTCAGATTCCTCATAGTTACTGTTCATTGGCATGAAAATTGATTAGAATTTCATAATTTTGATGCTTCCAATGGTTTTAAAATGAAAAGTTGTGTGGGGTTAAGTGGAGAAATAAGTATGTGAAGCATTAGAATCAAAATGAGATTTTTTGAAAGAATTGAATGCTTATGTTCAATTATGTACAGTAGGCCATGAAGGAGCAAAAACTTCATGATTCTAAGCTCATAAATGGATTCAAAAGATGAAATTGTGTAGGGTAAAGTCAATACATCAATTGGTTCAAGAGCCAAGTGGATTAGTGAAGATTAGAGAAAGTTATGACAATAAAGAGTGTAACAAAGTTAGTCTTGAACATGGTTGGAGTTCATGAGTCCTAATGAGTTATCTGATGAATATGAATATGTTTAGGACCTTGAAACATCCAAGAACATGTTGGGAAGTGATTGACATAAAGGCTTCATGGTTGGAAAGCTAGGGAGCAAATTCTAAAGATCAAGAGGAAAGCTTAAGTGCAAGGTAGTGAACTTACCTCTTTATGTGCTTGATGTGGTATGCTTATGTGTTGACATGTATATGATATTTGAATGATGTTGTGACATGATAAATGATGTTGAATGTACTTTATGTGAAAGTATATAGGATGATGGTATGCCACTAATTAAAGAAAGTTTAATGAAATTACATATCATGCATTAGCCAAAATATAACATACTTACTTTTATATATCTTAAGGACTATCCAGTAGCATTTTGAACCACTTACAAGACCTTAGAAGTCCATTAGTCAAATCTAGAATTTTACTCTTTCTCAGTTTACTGTTCATATGGTATTCCAGATTACATAACAAATTCAAAAAATCATAACTAATTATAGAAATATCGGAATGAAGTGGTTTAAAAAGCTACGTGAAGATAACATCTTAAAATATAAGGGAAAATAATTTCCAGACTAAATGATTAGCCAATTAATACAGTTTATTCGTTGAATTTACTGTTCATTTGGTCAATAACTCTAGAAACAAATTCTGGTCCCTTAATTTTGAAATTCATTTCTCTTCATATACACATCCAAATGAAACGTTCTACCTATGAATTAAAGATATGGATGTGTACTACATGCACATAAAATTTCATGAAATAATTTCTTTATTTGCTAGGTCAAACTGAAGCCACAACAAAACTGCTTTAGGACCTACGTTTTTACTATTTCAGTTTCCTTTCTTTTACTTTCAATAATTGTTCTAGCATACATTAATCATCTCTTTTGCCTTGTATGAATTCATATACATCATGGGGTTAGACAATAATTGTTTCATACAATCTCATCATATAAATAGATGCTTTACATGGCTTTGACATACATGAAAAGTGCATAGCATATGCTAACATCTTAAATACTTCACTTTTCTTCTTCCATGCTTTAGTTCTTGTCCATGCATACATTATGCTTGACCTAAATTGTTTGGTTATGGGAGAGTGAGATTCTAGGGAATCTCAGTAGCAAACATTACCACTTAAATATGCAAGATGGATGCTAATGCATCATATGTAATTTCATTAAACTTTCTTTGATTAGTGACATACCATCATGCTATACACTTTTACATAATAGTGCATGGCCATGGAAACATGTTATTCACAATACATTCAACATGATTGATCATGTCACAACATCATTCAAATAACATATACATGTCAACACATAAGCATACCACCTCAAGCACAAAAAGAGATAAGTTCACTACCTTATAGACTTGACTTTCTTTCACTTTATCTTATTTCTTTCTTCTCACATCTCTTGGACATGTGGCTGCCTCTTTTGGAGCATACTAACCAATCCCTAACATCACATAACCATTCATCCATTACCATCTAATTTCCTTGAGCATTAAACTTACTTTAACTAACATAACTCCCTCTTGAACATTAAGCTCATTTACTTTCCTTAATCTTAACTAATGGACTTGGTCTTTTAATCAATTGATGTCTTGACTTTACCTTACATAATTTCATCTTTTGAATTCATTTGTCAGATTAGAATCATGAAATTCCAGCTCCTTCTTGGCCTGCTATACAGAACTGAACATAAGCATACAATTCTTTCAAAAATTCTCATTTTGACTCTAATGCTTCCTATAATTGTTTCTCCATTTATATCTGAAGTCCATGAAATCTGATAAAATTTCAAATAACTTTCAGACTATCAGATAAATATCTATTGTCTAGAGCCCTAATAAAATTTCTATATCATGCTAGATTGACCAGTATATCTTCCTCTATTTACTGATGGAATATAGGACTAAAATACTTCAGGGCAGTTCTAACCCTTTTCGGGCTGAAATTTCTATAATTAAAATTTTGCCCTTGAACTTTTCTCTCAATTACATTTATGTCCCTAACTTTTTGTATATTTATATTTAGGTCCCTAAACTTTTAAAAATTACTACTTTTGGCCCAACTTTTGTTTCTACTTTAACTTTTGGCCTTTAAACTTTCCCAATTTTCATTTAGGTCCCTTTCTCCCTTCAAGACTCATTTAACCTTTATCATTTCTTCTGATCTTCGTCATAATCTTTTCCAAACATCTTTCCACTATTAGTATTATATAGATAGGGAAAATTTAGGATATGATATTTCTACCCCCTTAAAATAAATTTCGTCCTCGAAATTTACTCAACACCTCAATCAAGGATTTGGGGTATCAATCTCTTATCTTTACTATGATCATTCTTTTGTCATAAATCAACTCAATCAGAGCTAAACTCCAGTTTATTCTATTACTTGCTTACTTGCTATGCATCTATTTATATATGAACTTCACACCATACTAAACTTATGAGTAATGTCCATTTCTTTCATACTAAACTCCCTCAAATACTACTATATTCTGGAACTTCTGCTAACTATTTATCATACTTCTTAGTGCAATCACTTATTGCTCATTTGAGCATTTGGCTTTCCTCTTGATCTAAATTTATGAAGTCAGAAGAATTATTGCAGTATTTTTCAGATCTCAGAATCAGATGAGACCCTACAAGAAAATTATATATTTAATATAAGAATTTATAAAATTGACAGAGTCAGAAAAGGAATCCTGTAGAATCCATACGGGATTTTACAGTGAAATAAAATACCTGATAAATAAGATCGGGAGAGTTATATTATGAACTGGGCTATAAAGGCAATACAGGCAATGAGCTAGACAATTAAGTGGGCCATAGTCCACAGCAGTCCAAGAAAAGTGTGAAATTATGAAAATGCCACTGGATGCCTATATTGTACCAGTTTAGGATGGAGGTCATTATGGTCATTTTAGACATGCCAAAAATGTGGGACATAATATAAATATGATTATTTAGAGCCAATATACACCCTGAGATAGTAAAAAGAGGTGTAAAATGACAATTATGCCCTTAGGGTTAATATAGTGCAAGACAGTTAACTAAGGGCATTTCAGTCATTTCCTAAGGGATGGATGACAGATAAATATTCAGTATAACCATGTTAATGGTATGAGAAGCCTAGATATTGATTTCTAGGATAGAATACATATCCTGGTATATTATAAAAAAATTCAGAACAGAAAACAGTTTGGTTATTGTGAAACTGCTCTTATCGGTACCGATTGGACTGAAATTTTTCCAGAAGCTTCCTTACACTGTGAGCACGCCAAATACCCCCATGAGATGTCCCATGAGCTGTCCTACATGATTTCATAATTATTCTTTTATGAAAAAGTAAAATCCAAGATTAAATGTGAGCCTTTAGATCAAATAGTAACCAAATCAATATTGGCCATTAATTTTTCTTATATTTTGGCTATAAATACCCCCTCATTTCTGCATCAAAACTGTGGTTTCATGGACCCTTGGGAAAACTCTTACAAAATGAAAACTCAACCCAAGACAAAGAAGATTTAAGGTTCCAAAGTTCAAGCAAGCTAGAGATTAAAGGTAAGCAATCTCTTCTAGCTTATTTTCCTTTGATTTGGGAGCTTGAACTAAGGGTTTTCATGGGGGAAAAGTTGAGTTTTATCTAAGGTTTTGTGCTGTCCAAACACCTTAGATGAAACGGGGAACAAGAAATTAAAGTTAGAACCATATGATTGAAGCTTAAACAAGCTAGTTAAGTGGTTGGTTGTTGAATCAAATTGATATTCTTAACTTTGCCATGGTGTGCCCTATTAGGTTTGCACTTTTCATGAGGGAAGGAAATGGAATTTGAATGATTTAATGCTTCCATTGAGTTTATATGATGATTTTGTGTAGGATTGGAAAGGTTTTGAATCTTGGAAATATTAAAATCTCAAGGTTGTAGTCTTTGAGATTCCTTACGATTACTGTTCACTCACATGAACAATGATTGAAATTTCATGATTTTGATGCTTTCAATGGTTTTAAAATGAAAATTTTGTGGGGTAAAGTGGAGTAACAAGTATGGGAAGCATTAGAATTAAAATGAGAATTTTTGAAATAATTGTAATGTTCTGTTCTGTATAGCAGGCCATGAAGGAGCTAGATTTTCATTATTCTAAGCTCATAAAAGGATTCAAAAGATGAAATTGTGTAGGGTAAAGTAAATAAATCAATTGGTTTAAGAGCCAAGTGGATTAGTGAAGATTAGAGAAATTTATGAAAATAAAGAGTGTAACAAAGTTAGTCTTGAACATGGTTGGAGTTCATGAGTCCTAATGAGTTATGTGATGAATATGAATGTGTTTAGGATCATAAAACATCCAAAAAAATGTTGGGAAGTGATTGACCGAAATACTTCATGGTTGGAAAGCTATGGAGCAAGTGCAAAAGATCATGAGAAAAGTTTAAGTGCAAGGTAGTGGACTTACCTCTTTATGTGCTTGATGTGGTATGCTTATGTGTTGAAATGTATATGATATTTGAATAATGTTGTGACATGATAAATGATGTTGAATGTATTGTGAATAACATGTTTTCCATGGCCATACACTTTATGTCAAAGTATATAGCATGATGGCATGTCACTAACCAAAGAAAGTTTAATGAAACTACATATCATGCATTAGCATCCATCTTACATATTTAAGTGGTAATGTTAGCTACTGAGATTCCCTAGAATCTCACTCTCCCATAACCAACCAATTTAGGTCAAGCATGATGGATAATGTATGCATGGAGAAGAGCTAAAGAATGGAAGAAGAAAAGTGAAGTATTTAAGATATTAGCATATACTATGCACTTTCCATGTATGTCAAAACCATGTAAAGCATCTATTTATGTGATGATATTGTATGAAACAATTATTGTATAACCCCATGATGTATATGAATTCATACAAGGCAAAAGAGATGATTCATGTATGCTAGAACAATTATTGAAAGTAAAACCTCAAATTAAAATTTTGTGTTGCGTTAAACTGACCAGAATAATTTTGTCTATCTACTGGTAAAATTTGGGTCTTATCTGATTCTGGGCATTTTTTGCCTATTTTGGCTCAACTTTTTCATAATTACATTTAGGTCCCTAAACTTTTGAATAATTGCACTTTGTCCCCTGAACTTTTAGCTATTTGCATTTTAGCCCCTTAACTTTTAAAAAATACACTTAAGGGCCCAACTTTTATTTCTATCTTCACTTTTTGCCTTCAACCTTTTCTAATTTTCGTTTTAGTCCTTGTCTTTCTTCAGGACTCATTTAACCTTTATCATTTCTTCTGATCTTCGTCATAATCCTTTACAAACCTCTTTCCACTATCAGTACTATACAGATAGGGAAAAATTAGGATATGACACATGTTATTCACAATACATTCAACATCATTTATCATGTCACAATATCATTCAAATATCATATACATGTCAGCACATAAGCATACCACATCAAGCACATAAAGAGGTAAGTTCACTACCTTGCACTTAAGCTTTCCTCTTGATCTTTTGCACTTGTTCCCTAACTTTCCAACCATGAAGCCTTTATGTTAATCACTTCCCAACATCTTCTTGGATGTTTTAAGGTCCTAAACACATTCATATTCACCAGATAATTCAATAGGACTCATGAACTCCAACCAATTTAAGACTAACCTTGTTAAATTCTTTATTGTCATAACTTTCTCTAATCTTCACTAATCCACTTGGCTCTTGAAACAATTGATATCTTGACTTTACGCTTCATAATTTCATCTTTTGAATCCATCTATGAGCTTTGAATCATGAAATTCCAGCTCCTTTATGGCCTGCTGTACAGAACTGAACATATGCATACAATTCTTTCAAAAATTCTCATTTTGATTCTAATGCTTCTTATACTTGTTTCTCCAATTTACCCCTCACAACTTTTCATTTTAAAACCATTTGAAGCATCAAAATCATGAAATTCTAATCACTGTTTATGTGAGTGAATAGTAACCATGAAGAATTTAAAAAACTATAACCTTGAGATTTTAATGTTTCCAAGGTTCAAAACCTTTTCAGACCTATACAAAATCATCATATAAATTCAATGGAAGCATTAAATCATTGAAATTCCATTTCCTTCCCTCATGAACAGTGCAGACCGAATAGGGTACACTATGGCAAAGTCAAGAATATCAACTTGATTCAACAACCAATCACTTAACTAGCTTGTTTAAGCTTCAATCATATGTTTCTAACTTTAATTTCTACTTTCCCCTTTCATCTAAGGTCTTTGGGCAGCACCACCCCTTAGAGAAAACTCAAATTTTCACCCATAAAAACCCTAAGTTCTAGTTCCCAAATCAAAGGAAATTAAGCTAGGAGAGATTGTTTACCTTTAATCTCTAGCTTGCTTGAACTTTGGTACCTTGAATCTTCCTTGTCTTGGCTTGAGTTTTCATTTTGCAAGAGTTTCCCCAAGGTATCACAAGGACACAGTTTGGATGCGAAAATAAGGGGGTATTTATAGGAAAATCTTGGTGGAAATCAATAGCAAAGATTAGTTTGTACACTATTTGATCAAATAGCCCACATTTAATCTTGGATTTTACTTTTTTCAAAAATAATAATTATGACATCATGTGGGACAGATCAAGGGACATCTCATGGGGGCTAGGTGGTGAAATTCTAATGGGGGAACCTTCTGGAAAAATTCTAGTCTAATCCAGTATCGATCTGAGCAGTTTCACAGCAATCAGACTGTTTTCTATTCCTAATTTTTTATAACATATTAGGTTATGTATTTTGTCCTGGAAATCAATGTATAGGCTTATCATACCATTGAAAATGATATACTGAATATTTATATGTCATCCATCCCTTGGGAAATGACCAAAATACCCTTGGTGTCCTTTCTTGCACTATACTAACCCTAAGGGCATAATCCTCATTTTACCCATCTTTGCACTGCCTCAGAGCATATAATGGCTCTAACTAATCATATTTATACTATATGACACATTTTTAGCCTGTCCAGAATGACAAAAATGCCCTCCATCTATCACTGGTACAATATGGCATCCAGGGGCATTTACGTAATTTCACACTCTTCCTAGACTGCTCTAAACTCTGGCCCACTTAACTGTCAAGTCACCATACTGGGCCTACTATGGCGCCATTTGGGCCTTGGTTGGGCTTATTGTCTTTATGCCCTTTATGGCACAAATCCCAAGACACCTCTCCCGATCCTATTTATCGGGTATTCTATTTTACCGTAAAATCTCGTAAGAATTCTACAGGATTCCTTTTCTAACTCTCAGTTTTATAAATTCATATATTAAATATAAGAATTTACGGTAAAGTTTCATATGATTCTGAGATCTAAAAAATACTGCAATAATTCCTTCTAACTTCGAGAATTTATATCAATTAATCGGGACCTCAAATTGAAATTCTGTGACTCCTTAAACTGATCAGAATCACTTTGTCTATCTACTGGTAAAATTTGAGTCTAATATGATTCTGTGTATTTTTAGCCTGTTTCGGCTCAACTCTCTCATATTTACATTTAGGTCCCTGAACTTTTAGCTATTTGCATTTAAGTCCCTTAACATTTGAAAACTATACTTAAGGGCCCAACTTTTGTTTCTACTTTCACTTTTTGCCTTTAACCTTTTCTACTTTATGTTTTAGTCCTTTTCTTTCTTCAAGACTCATCTAACCTTTATCATTTCTTCTGATCTTCGTCATAATCCTTTCCAAACCTCTTTCCACTATCAATACTATACGTATAAGGAAAAATTAGGATATAACATTTCTACCCCTGTTAAAATAAATTTCATCCTCGAAATTTACTCAGCACCTTAGTGAATCTTGTATAGGTATCCTTGTCCTCTTTATGACTAAGGATTGGGGCATTTAATTCTTATCTTCTATCTTAACATCTTAGCATAGTACCTTTCATGTTTGCAATTCTTCATATCTTTATTATGATCATTCTTCTGTCATAAATCAACTCAATCAGAGTTGAACCCCAGTTCATTCTATTACTTTCTTGCTATGCATCTATTTACATCTGGACTTCTCACTATACTAAACTTGTGAGCATTGTCCATTTCTTTCATATCAAACTCCCTCATATACTACTATACTATGGAGTTTCTATTAACGACTCATCATACTTCTTAGTGCAATCACCTACAGGTCATCTGAGTATCTAGCGGAATTCTCTGAACATCCGCACAACTTTATCTCTCATTTTCATATTATCATACTTTTGATCATCTTTAATAACTTATCATAATACAGAGAGATGACTTAGGTCATTGTTCTTTCTTTCTTTCGTTGCTCTACTGAAAAATAGGAGCATATAGGAGCACATACTCTAACATGCATAATGCCTGGCAATATATTACAGGACTACGTACCTGCTCATGAATACAAAGCTCTAACATCAGAGCTCAAGCATTCATTCCCTTAATATGCACAACTCTAATACTCGGAGTTTGCACAGCTCTATCACATAGAGCTTACACTACTATAGTATTCAGAGCTTTAGCATATTTTACAAACATAACATAGCATAGCATAACATAATGCTTGGCATTTTATGCAAGGAGTGAAAGCTCTCATTTGCTCTTTCACATACAGCTTAACATTCAAACATCTTATCCCTTTCAAAAATAGAGCCTCTCGATCCGTTTATAGGGCTAACTATAAAGCCACTTCATATTGTACTTCTCAATACATATCTCTCATAACGTATCTCATTAAATACTTTTCATAACATATCTCATTTCATATTTTTCATGCCATAACATGGCATATCTGGCCAAATATGGCTACATCATAGTCTATCATTTTACATAGCTATGTGCACATATGCCAAATTTCTATAGCATTTGCACCTTTCCTATCACTTCCCAAGGGGTTACCCATCATTGGACTACCCTTGCGTGAACACATTTAACTGAAATGTGCAGATAAAAATCTAAAGCACTGGTGCTCACAAGCTCTAACTCTGGGACTTTACTATCTTAGACCCATCTTATACTATCTCTCTTGGGTCTATATTGCCTTCTAATCTCTTTATCCTCATCTGGAGGATCTATTTACCTTTCATTCTTATTCTTTGTAATCTTATCATAAGGATCTCTTTATTCTCATTTGACCCTTTCTCATATCTTATAAAATATTCTTATAAATCCTTGGGACTCAGGATTAACAACTTAAACTTTGACTACTTAGTTTCTGTTAAATGTAAGGAGATTCTGAGTTCAGTCCCTGATATTAATAAGGCTATCTAAAACTAGCATCATGGGTACTCTCTCTATTATGAGTTAACCAACCTGTGAAGCTTCTACACCTTAACTTGTCCTTGGTATTCATTATTCCAAAGAAATACTATACTTATGGCTCATTACTTTCTTGCTCTAGGCTTGGTCTACTGTGACCCTCAGGATCTACTGTGATCAACTGTAAGCCTTTTCAAGATCTAACTACAACCCTGTGAGCCATACTAGGATCTAACTGCAATCCTCTAGAATCTACTACGATTCTGTTGTACTATATTATCATCTCTGGAAGACCTAAACTAACAGACAAAGTTATGAGGTTAGTCACTTCCACATAGTTGTTAACTCCACAGATAATTTCCCAAAAATGATCATAGAAGCCAATATTATCTATTAGGACTTTACTCATTTCCTCTATTACTCAGGAACTTCATATATCATTCTCATCTTTTGTAACTTTACTATATTCATTACTATAGAGAGCTACATAAGCTCTACCATGCACATATCTATCATCATCTATTCATCTCATCTGAAGGACATTACTCTATATTAACTATGATATCAATTCTCTTAGTTTCATGTCAAAAGTAATCTTATTATATCGCAAGAGCAATCTAGTTCTATTGCAGCAACAGTAGCTTATATCATATAGACATTACTCTTTCTTAGAGCTACACCATCTTTCATAAATGCTTCTCATTTCATTTCATATTCATAGCACATCACTCATATACCTTACCCCTACTGAAGGGATATATCTTGAGTATCGTAATCATTTATCTGTAAATTCACTATAAATCCTCATCTTTAATCTCATTCTCTATCCCATTGACTATCATTGCTTGATCATAAATTTTCTTTCTATTCTTTAGGAATTAACTAGCTAACTATCTCATTCATTACTTATCTATTACTTCATCCTTACCAAGTTGAATCATTTAATTATATGTCGTAGGGCATATAAGCAACATAACTTTCTCATCTGATATACTCTACCCTGTATGTACTGTGTAAGGGGAGTATTCGTTTATCATGGCATACTCTATCTTGGATAATATGCAAGGAGATGCAATCATTTAAACCTCATAAACTACTTTCTCTTAGCTTACATATATCTCTTTTTACTAATCCTCAAACAATTTCTGAGGCAATTTATCTTTAGCTTACATATCCAGTATCCTATTTATTCATTTAGGAATCGGAGATAGCTTATCATATCAGGCTATCTTATCTCATCATAACATTTCTCATTGCCTATAAAACTTCGGTGTCTTTAGCCTAATGTGTCCTTAGACTCACTACAATCCATAACTGAGTTAGCTATTTCTTTTAGCTATTTGGGGAAAGGTCTGGCTTATATCTTTATGCCATTTCAACTTTTAAGTTTTCCCTTATCCTCCTGGATTACTAACAGGTGAGAAAGTAACTCTTATTAAGCTCAACATTCATATGAATGAACTTGATTAAGTATCCATCAAAAGGGTTTTCTTTCCTTTGCTTTAACCCTTAGCATAACGCTCACCTCTCTCTAATTGAGAGGAATGTTTCTTTTAAACGCTTTGAGAAAAACTTCTTAAGTGAGCGGATCACTCTCCATCTCGGATGGAGTAACTTCTGTATCTCCCTATATCTCTTAACTCTTTCTGTCAGTCAGTCTCAGTCTATTCTTGACTAGACTGTGATTCCTTCCTAGTCTATCTTTGGATCCTGACTAATTTAGGTCATAGGGATGTCATTCGTCATCCAGCACTACTACTTCTATTTTCTGGGGTAGCGTAATAGGTTACTATCCCTTCATGATGGGATCCCTCTATTTTGGGAACATTAACTTTCTATCTATTAGCCATCATGTCTTTAGCCTTAGGCCATGTATTATATCATTCTTAGGTAAGTCTCATTCTAACTTCTCATTATTCTTTTCTGTAAAGACTAGATACATAAAGTCTTTCGTACTGTAGATCAACTCCTGATGATCATACAGAGGATCTACTTCTGAACCTCTTCTTAAACTGATCTTCTATATCTCAGTGTATCGTACTGTCTAGCTTGCTGGCATTCTATGCTAAACCTCTAACTGACAACCTTAAGTGAGGTTAGCATCTTCATTCCTGACACGATCAATAGCCTTTACTTGTCACGACCAAGAGTTTTTATAAATATTTGTCGTGGCCTATCACTTAACTCATCGCGACTTAAGTTGTCTGGTACTTCTAGCCATCACCTTTTATGTCACCATAATATTTGTACATACATTATCCCTTATCTCTTTTACATTCTTTCCTAGAAATCTTGGACTGCACATACTTTTGCATACATAAGTACCACTCCTTGTATATCGGTTGGCAGATCATTTGCCAAATACTCACTTAGCTCTATATGCCATGTAGGGGTGTATGGCCGTACTTGATTCACTAACATCTCATGCCAATCTGCTATAGCATAAACTTGATTTAGGTTAAGGCCCTCCACTGTGTATCTATTTATCATCCCTAATACGTCATTGAGGAACTGCAGATAAACTGATTGTTCTTAATCTCTACTTCTGTCTATCCCTTGACCAAGACTGAGTAATTTACTTTCCACAGCTTTCTTGAGACTGATACAATCAGCATTACCTGTCTTTAACTAAAAAGGCTGGGGTTGACTAGGACTAGGAACATCATATTGATCTTTCTCTATAAAGTCACATATTCCTAGACTTTAGAAATAGACAGGAACTGTCATAAACTCTAATTGGATGTCTGAATTAGGGGATTGTGGTCTATTACTCATAACAACTCTATCCTCAAACTATAGTGGAGGAGGAATAATATCTGGTCTACCCATAATCCAGTACTAATACTCAACTTCCTCAGCCATAATATATCCTCTCATCAGAGGGATAAAGCTTATATCAAGGTTAGAGGGCACTACGACAAACTTATACCTTATAGAGTCACTAGACTTAAAATCAACTGGTGCATATTGGGCTTCAGGCTAAATCTCTACATGACCTCCAGATTACAGGTTTGAGTCTACAGAAACATCTATGGCACATTCAACTATAGACTTTCCTAATTGATCCCTTATACTCTCATCTGAACTATCTTTATTGTGTAAGGGATGATCAAAGTTTGGATGTACACCATGTCCATATATCACTACTAGCTTGGGGTCTCCCTTATTAACTGAAGCCTCTGACTTAACTTTATGAAATATCATATCTATTCCTGCAATCTTTGCTTAATTAATCAATGCTAACTATCGTATAACATACCCTAACTTAACCAAATACTTATAATTTAGGGTTAGGGTATGGGAATATTCTCATATCAGTCCATAAATAATCTATTCACAGCATTTCTTAAGCCATAATCTTTTGCTCTGA
The DNA here is from genome assembly GCA_037074615.1 of Leucaena leucocephala. NCBI lineage: Eukaryota > Viridiplantae > Streptophyta > Magnoliopsida > Fabales > Fabaceae > Leucaena > Leucaena leucocephala. The sequence continues at coordinate 11,204,581 of CM073528.1, read as the reverse complement.
AACCAAAATGTAACATCCTTACTTTCATACGTCTTAGGGACCATTCAGTAGCATTTAGAACCACTTATAAGACCTTGGAAGTCTATTAGTCAAATCTGGAATTTTACTCTTTCTTAGGTTAATGTTCATATGGTATTCCAGATTACACAATTAACTTCAAAAAATCATAATTAATTATAGCAAAATCGAAATGAAGTGGTTCTAAAAGATACGTGAAGCTAACATCTTTAAATTTAAAGTAAAAATAATTTCCAGACCAAATGATTAACCAATTAATACAGTTTTTTCATTGAAGTTTACTATTCATTTGGTCAAAAACTCTAGAAGCATATTCTAGTCCCTTACTTTGGAAATTCATTTCTCTTGATATACACATCCAAATGAAACATTCTACCTATGTACTTAAAGCTCTGGATGTGTGATACACGCTTGTCAAATTTCATGAAGTAATTCCTTCATTTGCTTAGTCAAACTAAAGTCACAATAAAACTACTTCAGGACCTATATTTTTACCATTTCAGTTTCCTTTCTTTTACTTTCAATAATTGTTCTTGCATGAATAAGCCATCAAATAAGCTTCTCAATATTTATATACATCTTAGGGACCAAACAGTAACATATGGAACTACTTTTAAAGTTATTGAAGTCAAATTACTCAAACTAGAATTTTACTCTTAGCGAGTACTGTTCAATGTGTAAATTCTAGAGGAGTGACTTGACTTCGTAAAATCATAACTAATTATAGAAAAATTGAAATAGAGTGGTTCAAATTGTTACACGAAGCTAACATAATTCTCTTTCTGGGAAAAATAACTCGTTGACCATAGCTTGACTAGGTCAATGTCAGTCAATGTTTGAAGTTTACTATTCATCCAACATTTTTTCCTGATTCCAGCATTTTGGTCCCAACATTTGTACTATCCAATCCCCAGCTTTTCTCCATGATTCTTTAATTCTTTTCTAACATACCTGTGGGATTTGGATTACATGGAAGGGGATGAGATTTCTGGGGAAATCTCAGTAGCAAACAGAAACCATACAATGTATGCAACTATATGCTTGATGTTACTATATGTGTACTTAATGACCATGCTTGCATCATGATAACATACATGCTTCCATGTTACTTAATTATAACATATGGCTATAGTATAAAAAGAAATAGAGCATTACTTAATCATACATGCCTCACATCATCAAGGTAAGAAACATCACATAAAATATCCAATCAGTATAAGCATACAAGTAGGTAAGTCTACTACCTGGCGTGTAGCATTTCCTTCCAACTCTTAGCCTTGCCTCTAAGGTCCCTTCTTCTCATAAGTCAGAGCCCATACATAGCATAATAAAATCTTTATTATTATCCAGTATAGCTTTACTTAATCTCATGCTTAACTAGGGGTAATATCCTTAATCCGACATTCCCCTAACTTTCTCTCCATCTATAGCTAACCTTATTAATAGAGATATTTCTCTATTCTAACCACTAAGAGAAATCCTCTACTTTATTAGAGTAGGGACTAGATAACTTACTTACCTCATTCCTAAGCTCTGCCCAGTCCGTAAGCTCCTTGGACTATTCCTAGCTCCATGAGAACTCCTTCCTTTCTCTTTCTCTCTTCTTTCTCTTCTTTTTCTTGCCAAATACGTGAATGAAATAGAGGGAGGGGAGTGCCTATTTATAGGTGAGTGGAGATGGAATGAATGGCTTAGATCAAATCGTGATGAATGGCCCAGATTGCTTAGTTTCCTCAAGAAGCTTTGCCTGCATAATCACGATGACATTATCCTCCTTGATGACTCACCATTATGACATCATCCAAGGACACCTCAAGGGGTATGTGGCATAATGATAGGGCCCTTGGGACACCTCACTAGTTGACTCAGCCTCTCTAGAGAATTCTAGAGTATTTTCCTGGAATGAGCAGCCAAGATTGTGCCACGTGTCCTCTTTACTTTTTCTCCTTTTTCTTATCTCATCACATGTTTCCTTAACTTTTTTTCTTTACCTGTAATAATGCCATGTGGCACCTTGTGGGTCCTATGAGGACACCTTTCATGGCACCTCTTGGTCTACAATCATATCTAATCACTTTTCCCATTTCTATCCTTAACTAGGTAACTTTACTTTGTGGTAAAGCACTAAAATATTATTTTAATGCCTCTCAAACTCCCATAAATATTGGGCCTACATTTTTTGACTTTTTAAATGTCATCTTGGGTTTCTAACCAAGCCCAAGCACTCTAGTGGCTCAGTTCCCAAGAAACACTTCTTACTTTTCCATTATGCCCACACGGACTTTCATTATTTTCCCTGAATTTTCACTTTCTTGTAGTTTAGTCCCTAAACATCATTTGTATGCTTCTGGGACTCCTGCATAATAGGGTCTAGTAGCCTTCCTTTTTCAAGCTATATACTGGGCTTCCAGGCCTAAAAATTGGGATATGACAAAGGGCACCTTATAGGGTATTTACATACATAGATAATCCATAGCATATGCTAGGATCTCAATTTCTTCCATTCCTTTCTTCCATTCTTTAGCTCTTCTCCATGCACATATTTTCCATCATGCTTGACCTAAATTGGTTGGTTATGGGAGAGTGAGATTCTAAGGCATCTCAATAGCAAACATTACCACTTAAATATTCAAGATGGATGCTAATGCATGATATGTAATTTCATTAACTTTCTTTGGTTAGTGACATGCCATCTGTAAGGAATTGGAAGACACGCAGCGGAAATTAATTTAAAATTTTTCCATTCCTTGCCAGGATCTACCGTATGTGTTTAAGTCAAGTGGAAAGAAGTATTATCCTTAGTGTGCCTCAGCGACTTCCACAGCTTTCGGTCACGACGTTCACAGCTTCTCTCTGCGGCTCGTGCTCCCTTTCTGATCACAAGAAGTCGACGACTCAGGTCGGCTTCCTCTACTGGTATCCACACGAACAGCGTTCCAACCACGAACGACGTGCTAGCGTCTCTTGTCCCTCCAGGGCTTTCTCAAGAGTTCGTCCTCTCCGTCTCTATTTCGGCAGTTTCTTATCTGCAAACCTTTTGCAGAGTCCCCTTCGGCCTTTCTATGTTCTATATGTTTCTCTGTGCAAAACGCAGCTCCTAAAATCAGATATATAGGATGCTATACATTTTTCTCTGTCAACCGAATTGGATTTTTGGAGTTAATCTTATATTAATTCCAAAATTAATACAATATCATATATTGTATAATTTTATAAGAAACTAATTAAATAAATAATATCAAATCCGTCCCATAGATTTAATTACCCATTTATTTAATTTTAAATAAAGATGAGACTGAACTATTTTTGATTTATTCTCATAAATCAAATTTGAGATATCCTATCAATTTGAATTTCGAATTTCAAACGTGATAGAGATTTAATTTATCCTTATAAATTAAATCTTATAAATATCTCTTATATGAGATATCCTATCAATTTGAATTTCGAATTTTAAACATGATAGAGATTTAATTTATCCTTATAAATTAAATCTTATAAATATCTCTTATATGAGATATCCTATCAATTTGAATTTTGAATTTCAAACATGATAGAGATTTAATTTATCCTTATAAATTAAATCTTATAAATATCTCTTATATGAGATGTCCTATCAATTTGAATTTTGAATTTCAAACATGATAGAGATTTAATTTATCCTTATAAATTAAATCTCATATATACATATAATGTATATATACGAATTTATATATATACGAATATAAATATAAATAAATATATATACATCTATCCTGGATCATTCATTGAATCTGGATATATCTTAGATTCAATGAATCTGGACATCATAGCTCGTGTTGGGCTATTTTGTGTGCGACCCTGTAGGCCCATATGAAGTTGGCAGTGGGCCATTTGCTATACTAGCCCACAAGTCGCAAGCGGTCTCTAGCAAGACACAACGACTACCCAAATCATATGAGGATCGATACACGATATAACCTTTTATACAACCATATCATGTCCCTTCTGCCACGCGATATTTTGGTCATAGATGAGGCATGAATAATGTCATCCTCCTATTCCTGACCGTTACTTTCTCGATCCCTGAGTAGTCTAACTATGGAACTACCTTTCTATTACAGTATGGCCATACATTTCTCAGACTCACTCATCGAGGGGCCCAGTAATATTTCTCTACAAATGTGAGGGACAAATTCCATCTTGACCATTCACATTCCTCCGCATGAAAAACCACTAAGCCCGAACATAGTCTTTATGATCACTCGGTCAAAAGTGACTTTTGACTAGGTCAAAGCTGAGCATTTTGTCATGTAGGAATCTATGATGATCTCAGGTCAAAGGGCGTATTGACATGGTTTGTATATGAGAGAAGCTTATGACGTTACCCATGCAGTTCTCTCATAGCGGGTCGGTCCAGCACCTTGTACTCTTACATGTGCTTATGACTTTGATTTATATCTCTATACATCTTCAAAGTCATACTGGTCTTATTTCATCTGTGCCCCCGCATAGATGATCGACCAGGGACATTTAGGATAATATCATGAATTATCCAAGGATGATCATCATAGTAAACATGCAAATAATATGATAACTCAATTAATAAATTCATAAATCAATAATGTTCATAAGACAATGATTGGCCCCTAGGGCACAATCATTCAACATCATTTATCATGTCACAATATCATTCACATATCATATACATGTCAATACATAAGCATACCACATCAAGCACATATAGAGATAAGTTCTAGCTCCAAAATCAAAGGAAAATAAGCTAGGAGAGATTGCTTACCTTTAATATCTAGCTTGCTTGAACTTTGGTACCTTGAATCTTTCTTATCTTGGTTTGAGTTTTTATTTTGCAAGAGTTTCCCCAAGGTATCACAAGGCCATGGTTTAGATGCAGAAATGAGGGGGTATTTATAGCAAAATTTTGGTGGAATCAATGGCCAAGATTAGTTTGTACACTATTTGATCTAATAGCCCACATTTAATCTTGGATTTTACTTTTTACAAAAATAATAATTATGACATCATGTGATTTACAAAGATATATAATTAGTGTAGACATATATCAAGGAATTCTAAATGATTTAGGATTAAATATCAAAATATGATGAAGTCTGGTTTAAAACAGTTTTCTTAAAATGGCTTTAGTTATCGAAGAGCTTATTGAAGAATACTCTTATTGAAGAGGTGTTTGATAAATTGCTAAAGAATGCTGTTTGAAATAGTTTAAAACTTCTTGAGCAATTCTTCGACAATCAGCCTTATCGAAATAGACTTCGATAAATCTTCAATAAATTGCAAAGAGATAGTTCATAATTTATTGAATAGTTCTTTGATAGATATCCTTATCAATAAACTCTTTGAAAATTATTTTTCAAAACATATACTTTTAGACTTATTGATATATTTCACAATAAATTATTTATCAAATAGTTCTTCGCTAAATATGTTCTTTGAATAGCTTATCGATAAATACTAAAAAGTATTCTTTTTATCTTTCAAACAAACTTTAGAACTATCTTTGATCTTTAACCATTGTGATATTAAATGGAAACACAGACTCAAAAGATCACTTAATCAAAATCATGAGATCATCTTCTAGCATATTAGAATAGATCAAAGATCAACAAAAATATTTAGCATCTCATAGCAAGGCATAAACCCAAACAATCCATAAGCATATAACCTTTCATCAAATAAAAGTAGGCTATAAAATTCATGAATATCATTCATTGAATAAAAGTAATTCATGACCTCAACAAAGTCTTACATAGACTATCAATCAGATATCAGATTAAGCTTTTCAAATGATCTTATCAATGATCTCTTTGATAATTCATATGATTGAATAGTTTATCGATAAGAGTATATTGCATCAAACTTTGAATCATGAATAATCAAATCATAGATAATTCAAACAGATCAATTAATTATTGTAAGAAATGAATCATCATCAAAACATTTTAAACAATCAAATCACCATTAGAAATAACAAACAATATTAAGATTCCAATTATTTAAATTTGAAACAATTTTCCTTCTCTTTCTTCCAATTGATCTTATAAATGTGTGACTCAAGATTCCAAATATCAATATGACAATAAAGTAATTTAGAAGCATTTCTAAAAATCAAAGACATAGTGTCTTGAATCAAATTGAAAAACAACTAAATGATCAGATTTTAAACCTTTAAACTTTTCCATTCTTTGATCATAAGTTTTATAAAACATGTAGAAAATGATATCAAAATCAAATGGTAGAATATATGAAAAAACAATTATCAGTTCTTTTAAAGAGTGGAAGATGAATGTGGTGGATGTTAAAAGGATTGATGACAGAATTATATCTTTAAGAATAATTGTTGGTAGGGATACAATCAACGTTATTAGTGCTTATGCACCTCAAGTGGGAACAGAAGCACATCTTAAAGAAAAGTTTTGGGAAGATTTGGAGGGGCTGATTCAAAGCATACCACTTACTGAAAAGATTTTTATTGGTAGGGATCTTAATGATCATGTTGGTAAGGAAGCAGGGCAATATGCAGTGGCTCATGGTGGTTTTGGTTTTGGGAAAATTAATATTGAATGGCAATTTATCCTTGAGTTTTCCTTAGCTTACAACCTTAAGATTGTCAACACGTGCTTTAAGAAGCAGGAGGAGCACTTGATCATATACAAGAGTGGGGTCCACATATCACAGATTAATTTCTTTTTGGTAAGAAGTCAAGACAGAAGACTTTGTACAAATTGTAAAGTGATTCTAGGGGACGGAGTGACAACTCAGCATAGGTTAATGGTCCTTGACGTGCGTATTAAGTGTAGGAATGAAAAGTGGCAACATGTTTTAAACACAAGAGTCAAGTGGTGGCAGCTAAAGGGGGAGAAGAGGGAAACTTTTAAAAGAACTATGTTAAATAAGAGGATTTGGGAGGTGCAGGAAAATGCTGATATCATGTGGAAGGAAATGGCTGAAAAGGTCTGAGCGGTTGCTAAAGTAATTTTGGGAGAATCTAAAGGTTTTGGTCGACGAGATAAGGAGACTTGGTGGTGGAACGAGGATGTACAACAGAAAGTTAAGTACAAGGAGACTGTTTCAAAGCTATACACTTATGTAATAATACTGAAAATTGGGAAAAGTATCGTTTAGCTAAGAAGGAAACTAAAAAGGTGGTGAGTGCAGCTCGTTTTAAGGCTTTTGAGGAATTTTATAAGGAGTTAGAAACAAAGTCTGGAGAACGAAAGATTTATAAGAATGCAAGAGATAGGGAAAGGAAATCGAGGGATTTGGATCAAGTACGATGTATTAAGGATGAAGAGGGCAATGTTTTGGTTGCAGATAGTGATATTAAAGAACGGTGGGAGACCTATTTTTACAAATTGTTTAATGACGAGGGAGGAGGGTCAAGTTTTGAGCTAGAGGATTTAACAGGAGAAGTTGAACCAAATTTAGCTTTTTACCGTAGGATCCGTGTTGGCGAGGTTAAAGAAGCGCTTAAGAAAATGGAAAATAGTAAAGCTGTTGGACCTGATGGTATTCCTATTGAAGTTTGGAAGTGTTTAGGTGAAGCAGGGGTGGTGTGGCTTGCTAAACTTTTTAATGTGATCTTAAGCTCTAGGAAAATGCCGGATGACTGGAGGAAAAGTACTTTAGTTCCTATTTACAAAAACAAAGGGGATATCCAAAATTGTGCAAACTACAGAGGGATAAAGCTTGTGAGTCATACTATAAAGTTGTGGGAAAAGGTAATTGAACACAGGTTGAGATTAGAGACTGATATTACTGAGAATCAGTGTGGTTTCATGCCGGGTAGATCTACAATAGAGGCGATTTATTTATTAATGGGGTTAATGGAAAGGTACCGGACTAAAAGAAGAGACTTGCATATGGTCTTCATTGATTTAGAAAAAGCATATGATCGAGTGCCAAGGGAGGTGCTTTGGAAAGCTTTGGAAAATAAAGGTGTACGCATGGCATATATCAAGGCAATAAAAGATATGTATGAGGGGGTAACAACTACTGTAAGAACGTCTGGGGGCGAAACAAAGGATTTTCCCATAAGGATTGGTCTACATCAGGGATCATCCTTGAGTCCTTATTTATTTAATCTAGTAGTGGATGTTCTAACTAAGCCTATTCAAGAGGAAATCCCTAAGTGCATGCTTTTTACGGATGATATAGTTCTGGTTGCGGAATCAAGAGAAGAAATTAATTTTAAACTTGAGTTATGGAGAAGTACTTTAGAGTCGAATGGTTTCCGTCTGAGTAGAAGTAAGACTGAATATATGCATTGTAATTTTGATAAGAGGCAAGTTAGAAGTAGCTTGGAGGTCAAATTGGGAGATCAAGTTATTCCACAAATAGATAAGTTCAAATATTTGGGATCAATTATACAGAAGGATGGTGAAATTTTGAAAGATGTTCATCATAGAATTCAGGCCGGGTGGTTTAAATGGAGAAAGGCTACTGGGGTTATATGTGATCGAAAAGTACCAGATAAAGTAAAAGGAAAGTTTTATCGCACTGCTATAAGACCAGCAATGCTTTATGGAAGTGAATGCTGGGCTTTAAAAGGACAGCACGAGCATAAAGTTAGGGTAGCTGAGATGAGGATGTTGAGATGGATGTGTGGACATACAAGAAAAGATAAGATTCGTAATGAACATATACGGGGAAGAGTTGGAGTAGCACCTATTGAAGAGAAAATGGTAAAGAACCGTCTTAGGTGGTTTGGACACGTACAAAGAAGGCCAAGGGATGCACCAGTGAAGAGGGTGGATCAAACAGTATGGACACCGGTTAAAAGGACTAGAGGAAGGCCAAAGAGAACGCTCAAAGAGGTCATTGAGCGGGATCTCCTGGTTAATAACCTATCCAAGGATTTAGTTTTTGATAGAGCACAATGGCGTCGTATGATCTATGTAGCCGACCCCATTTAATCGGATAAGGCTTTTTGTTGTTGTTGTATTAAAGATTTATTCGATAAATCTCCTTATCGAATAGTCCTTTGATAAATGAGTATTTAAAAAATAGAATAACCTTGTGAATAACATAGTTTATTGATTGAAGACTTTATCGACAAATCCATTGATCTATCAATTATTTGATAAATAATTTTATAAAATACTTTTGCAAACTTTTCACTAATTGAGTCTTTTCAAAACTTGTCAAAGGCTTATTCGATAAATTCCCTTATTGAATAAGTCTTCGAATAATTCTTGTTTCTGAACAATGACTCAGAATTTTCATAAACTTTATTTATCAAAGTCTTTATTGATAAGAAACCTTATCAGATGTGTCTTCGATGAATACCTTATCGAATAATTATCATTTATCAAATACTTTATCATATATTTCTTTAATTTTTTATCATTTATCGAATAATTACCTTATCGATAAGCTTATTAATAAATGATCTTTATCAATTAAGTTTCATTTTGAAATCTTTTCTTAATTAATTGTCATCATCAAAACATTGAAGTCTAACATAACTTAGGATTTTAATGGAAGAAAAGTGAGTTATTCCCAAGGTTATGTTGCTGGCCAATAATCTGGAATTTTTGTGGAAGAAGAAATAAAAGTTACAAACATGAAATTGAAGTCTAGACAAGCTTAGCATAATGATTATACATTGAATTAATTGTGTAATTCTTGATTTCCCACTTTAAGGTGCCTTTCAACCTAGGAAAGAATAGGACAAGGGAGATTTATTTTGATGGTGTTGATGCTTCCATTAAGTCGAGAAGGCAAAATTTGAATAGGATTGAGCTAAGGGACAATAGTTAGAAGCCTTAAAATCAAAAGTGTAATTTTTGGAACCTTGTTGTCATGTTTATGCGCCTAGGAAGGAGTTGAAATTTTATGACTTTGATGCTTCCAATGGATTTAAAATGAAAAATTGTGAGGTAAAGTAGAAAAACAAGTATTGAAAGCAATGGCATCAAAATATGATTTTTTGAAACTCTTGAAGAGTGCCAGTGTTCTGTTCTATCTAGTACACCAAAGTCAAGGGACCAAATCTTGAAACAAGGGAAAATGACCAAATGAATAGTAAACTTTGAACATTTACTTATGTTGACTTGGTCAAGTACTTGTCAACGAGTTATTTTTCTTAAAATAGGCTTAAGTTATCTTCATTTAGCAACTTGAGCCACTTTGTTTTAATTTTTCTATAATTAATTATTATTTTTTGAAGTTAGCTCACTGTCTGGAATTTACACAGTGAACAATACTAATAAGGTAAAATTTTCAACTGTGTAATTTGACTTCAATTACCTTAAAAGTGGTTCCACATGCTACTATTTTGTTCATAAGATGTATGAAATTAAGGATGTTACACTCGGCTGCCTCAACTCAGGCCTTTTTCATTCTTTCTATCTTAAGCCCTCTTTATTCCTAAGATGAGTAATGGCTAATCGTACATATTGCTTTGTATAATGAATCCACTCTTAGATATCACATGGAGAGTCATACTCAAATTACTCTCTTAGGCCTCTGTGCCCATGACATGGCAGTATCTGACTCACCATTATTTTGTGCCAATCCCTGAGTCGATAAAACTCATCGTGGTTGGTACCCTTGTACTCACAGACATCGTTAAGTCTGGATGTGACTCCTAGAGAGTTCATCTACACTGAATAAGCCCGATTCATTCCCTTATTAAAACCTTGAGAAAACCCTTATAGCTTAGCTTCCACAGCTTTATTGACCTTGAATTGGTCAGCTCCTGCCTCTATCAAGAAAGAAAACTATTCCTTAGATGTTGTCTGGCTTGGTCCAGCCATATGTGCTAAGGAACATAAGGCCTCAGAGGCATTGGCTAACTAGGACCAGTCTATCATAGTGGTATCCCTGAAGACATTCTCATAAAATTGTAAGGCTCAAGGCACGGTGGGCTAAACTCACCTACACGTACTATAGGAAGGGGTCTAGATCTATACTAGGGATACTATCATGGTTTAGGAACTCATTCATAAAACCTCTAATGTTCCTTGTCTAAATCCTTCTCTAAATCAGCTAACCAACCATCCTCACATCTTAATCTAGGGAGGGAATCTCCATGGCTCACCAAGGATTCGGATCTCTATGTCATATCCTAATTTTTCCCTATCCGTATAGTACTGATAGTGGAAAGAGGCGTGGAAAGGATTATGATGAACATCAGAAGAAATAATAAAGGTTATATGATTCTTTAAGGAAGAGAAGGATCTAAACAAAAATCGAAAAAGGTTAAACGCCAAAAGTTAAACTAGAAATAAATGTTGGGCCAAAAGTGGTAATTTTCAAAAGTTTAGGGACCTAAATGTAATTAAGTAAAAAGTTAGGGACATAAATGTAATTATAGAAAAGTTCAGCCAAAAAAGGCTTAGAACTTCCTGTAAGTATTTCAGTCCCACATTCCATCAGTATATAGAAGAAGACATGCTAGGTAATCTAGCATGATACAGAAATTTTATTAGGGCTCTAGACAGCAGAAAATTATCTGATAATCTAAAAGTTATCTGATTTTTATCAGATTTTATGGACATAAGATAATGTGAGGGAATTACAGGAAAGTGTGCCATACAGTGTCAGATGTTATGAATCTGACAGAACCCTGGAAGAAGTTCTGTATAAAAAGTTATTCACATATTAGTGAATTTTGATGGGAGTTTGATAACACACGTGATCTAATAATAGAATTTATTGGTATGTAAGTTTAGATAGAATGAGATTAGATGAACTCACATATAAGCCCATGATGATGCCAAGAAGGGGCCAAAACCCAGGGTACCAGTCCATCAGTAGAAGGGGTTAGTGTCCAGAAAAAGTGTGAAATTACGAAAATGCCCCTAGATGCCCAAATTATACCAGAGAAGGATGAAAGGCATTTTGGTCACCTGGGACAGGATAAAAATGTGGCACATGGTATAAATATGATTAGCTGAGCCCAGATACACCCTGAGGCAGTATAAAGAGGGGTAAAATGACGATTATGCCCTTAGGGTCAATATAGTGTAAGAAAGGACACCAAGGGTATTTTGGTCATTTTCCAAGGAATGGATGACAGATAAATATTTAGTATAACCATGTCAAGGGTATGAGAAGAATATACATTTATTTCTAGGATAGAATACATATCTTGGTATATTATAAAAAAATTCAGAACAGAAAACAGTCCGGTTGGTGTAAAACTGCTCTGATCGGTACCAGATTGGACTGGATTTTTTCTAGAAGCTTCCTTACACTATGAGCACGCCACCTAACCCCTTGAGGTGTACCTTGAGCTGTCCCACATGATGTCATAATTATTCTTTTATGAAAAAGTTAAATCCAAGATTAAATATGGGCCTTTAGATCAAATAGTAACCAAATTAATCTTGGCCATTCATTTTTCTTGGATTTTGGCTATAAATACCCCCTCATTCTGCTCAAAACCGTGGCCTTGTGATACCTTAGGTAAACTCTTGCAAAATGAAAACTCAAGCCAAGACAATGAAGATTTAAGGTTCTAAAGTTCAAGCAAGCTAGAGATTAAAGGTAAGCAATCTATCCTAGTTTATTTTCCTTTGATTTGGGAGCTTGAACTTAGGGTTTTCATGGGAGTAAAGTTGAGTTTTATCTAAGGGAAAGTTCTGCTCAAAACCCTTAGATGAAAGGGGAAAGAAGAAATTAAAGTTAGAAACATATGATTGAAGCTTAAACAAGCTAATTAAGAGATTGATTGTTGAATCAAGTTGATATTCTTGACTTTGCCTTAATGGAACCTGTTTGGTATGCACTGGTAATGAGGGAAGGAAATGGAATTTCAATGATTTAATGCTTCCATTGAATTTAGATGATGATTGTGTGTAGGATTGGAAAGGTTTTGAACCTTGAAAGCATTGAAATTCCAAGGTTATAGATTTTGAAACCCTTCTCTATTACTGTTCACAAGCATGAACAGTGATTGTAATTTCATGATTTTGATGCTTCCAATGGTTTTAAAATGAAAAATTGTGTGGGATAAAGTAGAGAAACAAGTATGGGAAGCATTGGAATCAAAATGAGAATTTTTGAAAGAATTGAGTGCAGTTTCGGTTCTGTACAGCATGTGATGAAGGAGCTGGAATTTCATGATTCTAAGCTCATAAATGGATTCAAAAGAGGAAATTGTGTAGGGTAAATTCAATACATCAATTGATTCAAATACCAAGTCCATTAGTTAAGATTAAGGAAAGTTAATGGGCTTAATGTTCAAGAAGAAGTTATGTTGGTTAAAGTGAGTTTAATGCTCAAGGAAGTTAGATTGTGATTAATGAATGATTATGTGATGTTAGGAATTGATTGCTATGCTCCAAGAGAGGCAGCCACATGTTCAAGGAAAGTGAGAAGAAAGAAGCAAGTTAAGGTGAAAAAAGGTCAAGTGTTCAAGGTAGTAAACTTATCCTAAACTTGTATGCATTGAATGTTATGCTTGATTGTGCTATGGATTGATTGAATTGTGTTGAATATGTACTCATGTATGAAGCTCTGTTTATATGTTTACTCTGGCCAATTGTATTTCATATGTAACATAGAAGCATGCACATGACACAATAGTAACACTTTCACAAGCAAGCACAAGTAGTTACATTAATGCATGTATTGTTTAGTACCGTTTGCTACTGAGATTTCCCTGAAATCCCATCCCTTTCCATGTAATCCCAATCCCACAGGTTTATGAATGATGAAAGAGGATGATGAAGCATGAAGAAAAGCTAGGGATTGGATAGTATATATGTTATGTGAATATGTAATGTTGCTATATGACCAATGTAAGCAGTGATGGTCATGATGTAATGAAAAATAGTAAATGATGGAATAAATGTATAAAATTTTACAGACATTTAGATGTCATGCCAAGCTTCATTTTGACACTAAGAATACTTTATTTGGATGTCTGTACAAAGAGAACTGATTTTCCAAAGTAAGGGACCAGAATCTGTTTCCAGGATTTTTGACCAAATGAACAGTAAACTTTGGCGAATAAACTGTATTAATTGGCTAATCATTTGGTCTGAAAATTATTTTTTCCTTAAATTTCAAGATGTTATCTTCATGTATCTTTTTTAACCACTTAATTTTGAGTTTTCTAGAATTAGTTATTATTGTTTGAAGTTCGTTGCGTAATCTGGAATACCATATGAACAGTAACCCGAGAAAGAGTAAAATTCCAGATTTAGTTAATGAACTTCCAATGTCTTGTAAGTGGTTATAAATACTACTAAATGGTCCCTAAGATGTATGAAAGTATGGATGTTACACTCTAACTATAGGTTATCATCTCTACACCTGCATTATCTACTTAAACAAGTATCTCTTGTTACAATCATAATCAATAATGTTTTGATAATGTCAAAAGTAACTCAAAATAATCAAGATCTTTTTGTGCTTAAATGATGTTAAAAGAAGTTAATCAACTTAATCGATTAGGTAATCGATTAATGATACTTAACTGATTAGCCAATTGATTAATGAGTATGAATTAATCAATTGGTTGCTCGATTGATGGAAGGAAAATATTTTGTGCTATAAAAGAAAATCAGTTAATTGATTAATGAGTATCCATTAATCGATTAAGTGTTCAATTAATGTCATTAAGTTTCTCTATGGAATTTAACAAATAAGTCAATTAATCGATTAGTTAATCCATTAATTCTAATTAATCGATTGTCTGTTCGATTAATTTGTTCATAATAGTTTTTCCTTTATTCAAAATAAACTCTATTAATCAATTAGTTAACCAATTAATTTATATTAATGTATTAACTTTTTGACTAATTAGTGTATAATCATTTTGGGAAAATCAAATTTGAATATATTAATTGATTGGTTAATCGATTGATTTACATTAATGGATTAATTGTTCGATTAATGTGTGTTGAAATCATTTATGTATTAATTTCTCCATAGATATTAATCGACTAGAGATTCGATTAACTTATATTAATCGATCAGTTATTCAATTAACTTCATATATTTCAAAAAAAATCTCTATTTGTTTTGAAACTGATTGCATCTCTCTCTAAGCTATATATATTTGATTCAAACCTAAAATATGCTTATGTTTCTCATAATTTTTTATTATACATCTTTTAAGAAACTTATCTTGTCAATTTACATTGAATATGGTTGAACACTCTGATCAATGTGATGCTATATTTTCTGTTTTCTCCATTAATTAAAATATTGATTGAATTAATTATGATTAATCGATTAGTTAATTAATCAATACAATATATTTTTCATAAGCTCGTCTAAACTTTATTAGAACTTGATCTTTATATTAAGAGTTGATTATTATTTCTTCAGACACTTAATCAATGCTTAAACACCTGACAAATCTTTGAGATTGAGTATGTTCAAAAAAGGCTAAAACTATGAAATGATGAAGGCTGTGTTAACAGAAACTTGCTACATCTGGCAAAGCATTAAATGCTCACCTAACCATCAGTGGTGCCTTCACTCCAATTCATACAATAGTTACAAGCTAGAGTCTAACAGCTATCAAACGAAGTAAATGCTATTTAAGGAAGGCTCGACATTAATGGAGATAACAACGAATGTACAAAACAATGACTGAATTTGTTACATTCTTTCTTCATGACTATATAAAACGATATTATTGTGCTTTAGTGTTCATCATCATATACACTCTGTGATAGAGATTGAGAATATTTTTTATTCATTATGTAGACTTAAGAGATTGGTTCTCTTAAGTTGGGATTATTACCTTACAGGAAGTAAGGGGAGTGATTGAGAGAATCAATTATTGTACTAAGGCACCAAGAGCCCATTTTAAATCTTAGAGATAATTAAAAATCTCATAAGGCCTCCAGGGACTAGATGTAGGACAAGAGGATTGGTCTGAACTAAGATAAACTGACTTTTGTTAATCTTTTTGTCCTTCGGTGAAATCTTTCTAATCATTATACTCTTTACTCTATTATGTTCTGTCTATCTTTCCATTTATCAATTTACATTAAAAATTTTCAAAACACCTAATTTGCCCCCTCTTTGGTGTTTATGCCAAGACTGACATTTGGTATTAGAGCAGGTCTCTTGAAAAAGATCTAACAATCTCAAGATAGATCTAGTATCTATGGTAGGATTTAGAGATAGTGTTTTACAAAAGGAAGCTCCACCACAAAGCCTCCAGGTTTCAATAGAGAGAACTTTACGTTTTGGAAAATGAGAATGAAGACCTTCATCAAGGCTTTTAAGTTTATAACTTTATACCTTCTCACTTAAACCTAATATAATCATTATCTTTTCTTGCGATTATCATCTTAATCCCTTCTTAGGGCCTATTTGGTTTCTTTTGAAACTATGGTTTTAAAAGCCCTTTTGGGCAAAACCTAAGTTTGGGGAAATTTTAAAACAAATAGCCATATTTGTTCAAATGGGCTTTTGGACTAAACCATGGTTTAAAACGAAGGTTTCAGATAAGCTGGTAAGAGTAGCTTATGGAACAGTAAAAGAGCTTATGAACTAACCAATTACTATATTACCCCTACTTTTTCTTACACCCTCTATCCTACTTTTTCTTATATCCTCTCTCCTCTCTCCTACTTTTTCTTACACCCTATCTCTTTTCTTTTCTTACACCCTCTCTCCTCTTATCTCTTCTCATTTAATACTCATACCCTTTTCATAATTTACCAATAATAAAAGTACTTATGGAAATAACTATCCAAACACTCATTTATTCAAAACCACTTTTTTTTCATAAGCTCTTCTCCAAAAGCCCATTTCTATAAGCTACCCAAAAGCCCTTTTTTTCATAAGCTCATTTCCAAAATCTTATCCAAACACACACTTAGCCTCTTTCCTATATCAGTCTTATACAGATAGAGGGAATTTAGGATGTTACATTTCTACCCCCTTAAAATAAATTTTGTCCTCAAAATTTTAGTTACCTTAGTGAAAACATCCTGGATATATCTTATCTTTATATCCCCTTCTACTTTATGTATAAGGTTTTGGGTATCTATCTTTTATCTGACATCTGGTGGATTGCTCTCAATATCCATAGAACTTCATATCTTTCTCTTGCTACGATGCTCCTTTTTTCCTTTATCAATTCAATTAGAGTCGAAGTCTGCTTCTTTCTGTTACTTGCTTTGTTGTCATGCATCTATTCATTTATGGATGACTCATTGTACTTGACTTGTGAGTAGTGTCCATTTCTTTCTTGTCAAACTCTCTAAAACTTTGTTATATTATCAGGTTTCACTTAGTTATTTGGAATATTTTTCTATCTATATATCTCTTTCTCTCTATCTATCTATTTCTTCCTCTTCACAGTTCCTCTTCTTGGAACTGATATAAGGAAATACTTTTCATATAGCTATTTTTTTCTTTATATTTCTTTTTATCTCTTTCTTTCTATATAGTTCCTCTATTTGAAACTGATACAAGGGAATACTATTGTCCTTTATTTTCTCTCTACTAATACTTATGTTATTAGATGCTTATGCTATTCTTTGCTCATGCTATTCTTTAGTCAAGTTATTATTTCTTTTTGTGCTATTTTTGAGTCATGTTATTTTATAGTCATGCTATTCTTTCTCATAGAATTGTGTTCTAACTTTACTCTACTTTAGACCCTCTTCTCTAGGTCTCTCTGGCCTTTTAATCTCTTTATCCTTATCTAAAGGATTTATTTGCTCATACTTGTATATTCTTAAGACATATGGGGTTCTCTTTCACATTCCTTAGTCATATTTCTACAAACCTTTGAATGACAGTACTCAGATTTGAACTTGAACTCCATCTTCATTTAAGAGAAAGTAAGTTCAGTCTAATGTCTATATGGAAAAAATAATATAAATACTTCCTATGTTTGAGTTAATTAACATCTTAGGTTTGATGATCATCTTAATAATATAAATACTTCCTACGTTTGAGTTAATTAACATCTTATGTTTGATGATCATCTTACCAAAAAAATATTAAGTTATCCTATTCCTCTTTCTATGATTCACATTATAATCATCTATGATCTCACTCTTTTGCAAATCATGTTAGGATCAACTATGATTTCATTCTGGAAAAATTACCACCAAACAAAGTTATAAGGATGGTCATTCCCTTTCTGTTGATTACTCAACCAATAAAATTTTTTAAGAAATACATTCAGTAGCTAATATTATCAATCAAGACTTTACATATTTCTTCTCTTACTCAAGAGTTCCTTCTCATCTTTCTTACTTTACTGTGGCTTACCATAAGCTATTGTCATGTGCAATCATAGCCTAACCACCTACAATCGTAATATGCAATTGCCTTTTATTACTACAGATCTATATCATAACTTCTCATCTGAATCTGTGCTCTAGGTATGAGTAACCTATATATAAACTATGCTCTATCTGAGAGCAATCTGTATCAGATCTAACTCTTATCTAAAGAGTAATCTAAACTCATATGCATCTAGCTTTATCTGAGAGCTATATGTTTCATATCTAACTCTTATCTGAAGAGTGATCTGAAAGTAATATCTTTATTGTTATCAATTGTTCTTATTGTATGCCATTTCTTTTGATAGAGTTATAACACTACCACCTTTTTGGTACTTGCTATAACCCTACCATAAGAAATGCTCCTGAATACTATATTCACAGCCTATAAAAATATCTAAGTAACCACAATCATATTATAACTGTCTATCCTTCTTACTAAGACTGTCTGTTCTCCTGGGGTTTTTCCTATTGCTATCATATCTCATTTTTTGTTCTTAACTTTCTATCCTAACATAAATTTGAACGCCGAAGGTTTAACTAAGACTAACTACTTAATCTATGTTTCTTGTATCATATTATCTTTTAGATCCTGTTCACCCTTTTAGGAGTCTGAAATAATTACTTTATTTTATTGCCTTTGTACATGAATTCTCATCATCCTATGCATCAAAATAAAATTAAGTGCACCCTATTAATGTAGTATAAGGCACAACCCTATCATTCTTCTCGAGGAATATTTTTATCGGGAACCTAGCAAACTGGTCACAAAACTATTTGAAAACCTGAGTGAAAGTAAAATTTGGTTTTTGGGTTTGATTGATTTTTGAAGCAATAAAATAAGGGTACAGTAAAGTAAATATTTTTTTATTTTTGATTAAGTTGGAAATGAGTCGATTTTGAAAGGAATGTGTTGAGATAGACTCTTGTTGATGGAAAACTATCTATCCTTGCTCTTAATATGATATAGGGTTTTAAAATCACTAAGTCTTAAAAGAAACCTCAATCAATCGATTGAGTCCAGAACATTAGCATTCCTTAAACTCCTTTGATCAAAGCTAGTTTAAAAACTCTTAATGAACTATTAAAAGCCATTTAGCGTGCAATTTAAATCAAATGATGTATATGCCCTCAAATAATCATCGATGGATGACCATAGATTTCAAGTAATTGAATTAGTTAGCAACGATCGTTGATAAAAACCCAATTATCTAGAAATCAAAACTGAAATATTCATATTAAACCAATATCCAAATCATCCAAATTCAATAACAACACTTAATATTAGAATAATCGATCGATATCCAATCCTTACTCATAAAATCAAAACCCTAGATCTAGGAATTCCAAAAAAACATGATAAATGTGAGATTAAAGCAGAAAATTCCCCATGTGCATTGCAGTATGTGAGCTCAAGATATGTGATCCATCACCAAGAGACTAAAGATTTAGCCTCTCATGACTCTTACTGTGCCACAATCGCTGTCCAGATATGATGCTAAAAAGAAAGCAGAAAGAGGTGATGGATTAATGATATAGAGATGTGAGATTTTGTGAAAAGGTGCAGAAAGATGGAAGATTAGTGTGTAAGTTGTGGAGAAGGTGTAGAGAGGATTCGAGTACTGCTTCTTAACCTAATCAGGTCTAAAAACTAGCCTCCTTATGTCTGCAGCTTCCTCTTCCTTTTATTCCCATATGACCTAATCAAAACATGCAGCTTCAGCAATTATCTCTTTTAGTTGTGACAAGATCCATGGTTTGGTCACGACTTGTAAACACAGAGAAACTTCCCAAAAGAAATTAGGTTGCGACCTTTAGACATTTTAGTCGCGACTAAAAAGCACAAAAGCATGATCTAATTTTATTTGTCTTGTGATTTTTTTCTGCTCACGTTAGTCCTTGGTTCTCCTCCAAACTACTATTTTATCCTTTAATTAGCACATTACTAAGCATAATCATATATTACCACAAAAACACAAATACATGCATAAAATGAATTGTGAAGTTGTAATGAGATCCTGAAAATGTCATAGAAACCATACACAATTTGTGTCTTATCACTTAGCGTTAATAAGGCTACATTTACTCATCTAGTTAAGGTTGCCATATTACCCTCTTGCTAGGGTACAAACTCAACCCTTAATTTCTCTATCTAGCTCTTGGCCATTACTCTTTCTTAAATAAGGGAGTCTCTTTATCTTTAAACTATGGCTACCTTTCTCTGTCTAGATATTGTAAACTTTTCTTTTATTATTGGATACTATTTTATTTCTTAACAGCCTCTGTCTATCCACTAGTCCTAATCTATTCTTGATCAGACTGCAGTTACTTCCTAGTCATCACACGGAGAATATGCTCTTGATCATTCCCTTGAACTGATCATTCGTATCTTTGTGTATCATGCTATCTGCTCATCTATACCTTGTACCCATCCTCTAACCAATGAACTTTGACAAGGTTGGTACCTTTGTTCTTATCATTGCTATATCATCTAGTCTCTGCTCCTAGGGAATTTAAGTTCATGGAACGATTATGTTTTGTTCCCCTAGCACTACATTAAGCTAACTCTTGTATCTTAGCTTTCTTGATCATGGACTAGTCAACATCTTTAACCTTAGATTGGTCAGTTTCTGTCTCTACTAATAGAGGAAACTACTTATGGGTCGATGCTCCACTTAATCTAGGCACATCATGTTATGAAACACAAGACCTTGAGGTATTAGCTAACTAAGACTAGTATTGTATCCTTGAAGACTGTCTCGTAAGGTTGCAAGGCTAGTGTCACTTTTAGTCGCATCCACTACAGTAGCTCTTCGTGACTAACATCCTTTGTGCTATGTCATCACTTTGAACTCACTTGATACGTTGTGACCATATTATTTTGTGTTCTTCCATCATGGCTAATGGTGTTTCCTCATCGTAACCTGAACTCCTCTATGTATATTAGTTGCAACCTAAACACCTTTTCATCACAACCTGAACATACATTTCTCTAAACACTCTCTTCCAAAGATTCCTTATTTTATTCTTATTTTAAGCAGTGAACCAATCATCTAGAGAGGCAATCTTTTCTTGGTTCACTTAAGATTTAGACTTAAGTGATACTAACTTTCCCACTAAGTACCATAACCTTAACATAATCTTAATTACTTAGGATTAGAGTATGAGAACTATGTTATCTGATACTAGAAACTTTACTCTGATATCAAAAATATAACACTTTACTTTCGTACGTCTTATAGACCATTCGGTAGCATTTATAACCGTTTAAAGAACCATTGAAGTTCATTTACTAAATATGGATTTTCCAAACTCACGAGTACTGCTCATTTGGTATTTCTAGATTTGGTGATAAATTTTGAAAAATCATAATTAATTTGAGAAAATTTGAAATGAAGTGATTCAAAAGGTTACTTGAAGCTAACATATTTAACTTTTAGGAAAAAATATCATTTAGACCAAATTCTTAGAAAATCAATACAGTATTGGCATCAAATATTACTGTTCATTTAGGCAAAAAACCTAAAAATAGTTTATGGTCCCTATCTTTGAAAATTTCATTCTCTTTGTACAGATATTGAAATAAGGCATTATTAATGTCAAAATTAAGCTTGACATGTCTACTATCATCATGTAAATTCTTATACTTATTAACAAGTTTACAACTTTTCCTAAGTCATCACAAAACACTACCAGAACTGAACATTCTAACATATTACATGCCATAATTAAAATTCCATAAACTCTAAGTCTTTCATGCATCTTTGTGTATTTATTTGCCTTCATTACCTTTATAAGATAGTCCTACTATGATCTTTATATTATGGGAAGGGGTGAAATTTTGAGGAAAATATCAGTAGCAAACGGATACCATATAATGTATGCAACTACATACTTGTTCTTAATATGTTTGCACGTAATGATCATACTTGTATGATGATAACTTTACATGCTTCCATGTTTCCATGATTATAACATATGGCCAGCATAAAAAGAAATAGAGCATTACTCAATCAAACATGCTTCACATGATCAAAGTAAGTAAACATCACATAAAACATCCAAGCAACATAAGCATACAAGTAGGTAAGGTCAATACCTCTATTCCTTGCTTTTCCTTACTCTTTTCCTTTCTAACTTTTCCTTGATGTTACTGTCTTCTTTGAGAACACAAGTCAAATCCTAAATATTGCATAATCATTCATTCATCATAACCAAGTTACTTAATATTCATGAACATTAAACTCAATTAATCACTTAACCCCTAACTTTCTTTGTTTGTGGTTAATTGCCTTATCCTTTGAATTAATTTTTTTCTTTACTTTACCTACACAATTTGTCCTTTTAAATATATTTATGAGCTTCGAATTATGTGTCATATCCCTAATTTTTCTATCTTATATGTGTGTACAGTTTCTCCAAAATGGATATGAGTTTCTTAGAATAGACTGTATCAGATTGAGAAAGGAAATGGAAGGATTAATAACTAAGGAAAGAATAGTGACCTAAACGAAAATTGAAAACTTTGAAGGTAAAAAGTTGAAGTAGAAATAAAAGGAGGGACCTAAATGCAAGTAATAAATAGTTCAGGGACTAAAGTGTAATTATTCAAAAGTTGAGGGACCTAAATGTAAATATGGAAAAGTTGAGCCAAAACAGGCCAAAAATACCTGGAATCAGATCAGACCCAAATTTTACAAGTAGATAGACAAAAATATTCTGGTCAATTTAACACAACACATAATTTTGATTTGAGGTCCCGATTAATTGATATAAATTCCTAAAGTCGGAAGGAATTATTACAGTATTTTTTAGATCTCAGAATCAGATGAGACCTTACAAGAAATTCATATATTTAGTGTAAGAATTTATAAAATTGACAAAGTCAGAAAAGGAATCCTGTATAAACCATACGGGATTTTATAATGAAATAAAATACCTGATAAATAGGATCGGGAGAGTTGTATTGTGAATTGGACCATAAAGGCAATACAGGCAATAAGCCCATACCAAGACCTAAATGGTGCCATCATGAGCCCATTAAGGTAACTGGACAGTTATGTGGGTCAGAGACCAGAGCAGTACAGGAAAAGTGTGAAATTATGAAAATGCCCCTGGATGCCCATGCTGTACCAGTGATGTATGGAGGTCATTTTGGTCATTCTGGATAGGCCAAAAACGTGGGACATAGTATAAATATGATTATATAAAGCCAATATATGCCCTGAGGCAGTGTAAATAGGAGTGAAATGACAATTATGCCCTTAGGGTTAATAAAGTGCAAGAAATAACACTAAGGGTATTTTGGTCATTTTCCAAGGGATGGATGGAAGATAAATACTTAGTATAAAAATTTAAATGGTATGAGAAGACTAGACATTAATTTTTAGGATAGAATACATATCCTGGTATATTATAAAAAATTAGAAACAGAACACAGTCTGGTTGTTGTAAAACTACACTGATTGGTACCGGATTGGACTAGAATTTTTTTAGAAACTTCCTTACATGTGCAGCACGCCACCTAACCCTCTTAGGTGTCCCATTATCTGTCCCACATGATGTCATAATTATTTTTTTAAGAAAAAAATAAATCCAAGATTAAATGTGAGCCCTTGGATCAAATGGTAACCAAATCAATCTTGGCCATCCATTTCAACCCAAATTTCTCTATAAATACCCCCTATTCAGATCACTTCGGCATGCATGGTGAACCATAGGGAAAGTCTTGCAAAATTTCCATTCAACCAACAAAAAAGCAACCAAAGTGAAGTAACAAGCAAGGTAATCATCTCCCTTGATCTTGAGCTTTGTTCTAGCAAGTTAGCTCATGGTTTTAAGGGGTTTCCATGCTATATTTCCCTTATGGTTGCTTCTGTAAGTGCTTCTCATATATGGTTAAAATATGATTTTTATGTTATGGATAGTTTAGATAAGCTTAAACAAGCTAGAATCAAGTGGTATAAGCTTGGGAATTCAAGTATGTTTGGATTTAGGGTTTTGTGTTCTTGCTGGAACTGTGTGTGACACTATTCATATGATGTAATTTCATGATTTTAATGCTTCCAATGAGTTTAAAATGGAAAATTGTGTGGGGATAAAGTAGGAGAACAAGTATTGGAAGCATTGGAATCAAAATGTGAATTTTTGGAAAAAGGGACATACATTTCGGTTTGGTACTGTAGCAACTGGTATGTTTTGATTTTGAAAATTCTGATTTCATATTTGGATTTTACATGAAAAAATATGTGGAAATGAACATGAGAATTTATTTTGGAAAGATGGAAGTGGGAAACATAAAGTAGAGAAAGAAAGGGAGTTAGTGAAAACCTAGTATTGGATTTGGTTTCAAGTTGAGTTGTAACATGATATTATTTTATAATGGCTAGGTTTTGACATTTGTGAAGGAAGAAAATCACTTCAAGAAGGTCTTGAACAAGATAGCTAAGAGGTAGCAAGGATACCTAACTATAACTCATGTTTGTTTAATTGTTTTGCTTGCTTGTTGATTATGGTGTTTGGTTGAGCTTGAGCTTATGTCATCATATTATGATGAAGTATGAATGATTGCAACTCCTTTCAAGTTATGTCATGACAATATGCATATTAGAGTTTGCTTATGTACTATTATGAAGTAGCTCCCATCACATGATAACATGTTAAGCATTCAATTATTCATGCGTGATATTATGGTTTGTGTAACTTGCTATTGGGATTTCCATGAAATCTCATTCCTTCCACATGCATAACTATGTTTTAGGTGCTGGATCCTCTCAAGGGAAGAGATTAAATGTTGATGAATAAGTTTGTATAATAAGTTACATGACTTACATGACACTATG
Organism: Leucaena leucocephala; assembly: GCA_037074615.1. NCBI lineage: Eukaryota > Viridiplantae > Streptophyta > Magnoliopsida > Fabales > Fabaceae > Leucaena > Leucaena leucocephala. The sequence continues at coordinate 11,179,485 of CM073528.1, read as the reverse complement.
GGATGATATGCTAGTATGCATGGTGTATGTTTTTATAACCCTGTTCTAAGGCTGTTGTGATGTGACGATGATTATGATGCCTAAATCAACAAGTTTTAGTTTGAAATTTGGCATGATTAAATTTAAGATACAGAGATTTAAATTAAAACCAAGAATGCCTCATTTGGATAAGTATCTGAATTGTTATGATTTTCCAAAGTTGGAAGTAAGATATGGAATTGAAATAAAACAAGTGCTGAGAGGCAGTGACGTTTACGCAACGATTTTATATATCAAATGAACGATTTTTTCTATGAAATTTTATGACCTTAAAGAGGACGTCTAGAGATTCAAATCCATATATAACACAGTTCATTTGGATAAGTAAACAAAGAGAAATGAATTTTTGAAATTAAGCAAAGAAACTGGAACTTCCAGATTTTTACAAAATGAACAGTGATTTATAACCAATAAACTGATTTCGTATGGACAAGAAAACCGATTTTTCATATTTTTCCCTCAAATATATATGAAATATATTTCATTAGAAATTGGAACCACATTATTTCAATTTTTCTACAATTAATTATAAATTTTCAAAGTAGGGTACATGTTCTGGAATTACCAAATGAACAGGAAAGGTGAACAGTACACGAGAGTAATTCCTTTGGAAATGGATGTTTTCAAAGCAAATTATCATGAAATTGGTTCCAATCACTTCTAATGGAGTATAATTGAGGTTAAAAGTAAGGATGTGACATTATGAATACCAACTCCTTCATGAAATCTGGACAGAACCAAAAAAGAATGCATTTTCTTTCAAAATTTCACATCTTGATTCCAATATTTCCATTAATTGTTTATCTACTTAATGCCACACATTTTTTCATTTTAAAACCATTGGGAGCATTAAAATTATGAAATTCTCATCACTATGCATGTGGATGAACAGTACATAAAGGTTCCAAAACTTCCAATTTCCAATTTTAATGCTTCCAAGGTTCCAATCTTATCCATTCTTATACAAAAACATCATTTGAATTCAATAGAAGCATTAGATCATTGAGATTCCATTTCCTTCTGTCCAAAATAGTATATACCAAAAGCATCAAGATAATGCAAAATCAAGAATATCAATTAAATTCAATAACAATCTAAGTGTCATTTACATACTTCTAACGTCATTTAACTCTTCCTTCTTTATTATAGAATTTTGGGTAGCAAGAGATCCAAGGGAGAAATAAGTTTCTAACCATTAAAATCTAGGCTCCATCCTTCTAAAACATATATAAATAATCTAGGAACGATTGCTTACCTTAATTCTTAGCTACCTAGGACCAAAGTACCTTGGATCTCCTCTTGAATTTGCCTTGGAATGGTTGACTTTTCATTTTCCAAGAGGTTCCCCTTGGTCCTTCAAGAGCATCATGGTTTTGGCATGTTAAGGGGGTATTTATAGCAAAATTTAAAGGGTCCTTCAAGAGAATCATGTAAGTCTTACGTTGACTTAAACCTTATCTAATCATTATCTTTTCTTCTTATTATCATCTCAATCCCTTCTTAACCTCTTTCCTCTTTTAGTCTTATACAAATAGGGAAAATTTTGGATGTTACATTATTCAAGATATGAGGTTCTAACTTTCTATTCAAGGTGCTTTGATGACAACATGGAGACATCTTTTAACCGCCCCCATTACATTGATGATTGCCCTCCTATTCCTTCAATGTCAACTTTATTTCCTCTTGCGGGGAAACCAGTTAGAGGATGTAAATTCTTCACACTCACTCCTATGGAGAAACTTTAGGCCACATGCATGTTTTGATAAATTGTAGACAAGTCAAACCCTTTATGAAGTAAGTATTATGCGCTTACCAACTTTTTACACTTTATATGTATTCCTTACTGACTCTAACGAGTTACACTTCCTTGCATTGAGTTTAGAAATTATCTTAGGTGGTAGCTACAAGGGCATTTGTGTTCCGATGAGATTGATAAGAAATTCCATAGAGAGTTCCCCAAATATAAATAAAGTACTATGATATATAAATATGCAAAATAAAACATATTGTGGCAATATACAAATATTATACACATACCTTCAAAGGGGAATACTATACAATTAATATAGATTTAATCACGCCTATGAAGTTTCCCCTGGGAACCTAAGATAAGACTATCACTTGAAAAAAGTTAATAATAATAGGGTGAAACAAACGTCTCAGTAACCATCAATCATACTCATTATGCATACTAACATGTGCTCATGAGGTGTCAAGTGGGACCTTACAAAGTATAATATATATAATAACATAATATTATAATAAAATCAAATGAACAAGCTACCTAAATTCCTCCCCTCAAACAAACTGAATCACCTTGTTCCGGTTGACTAATCTCATGGGCTAGTGATAACTAACCACTCAAAAGCTAATTGATCAAGTGGTATGGATAGGCCAAAATCCAAAGAGCATCTAACCAGACCATGCATTCATTCTCCCTCAGTAAAAGGTGGGGGTGTCATAGCCCCTCGATAAACTGGTGGGAAAAAGCCAACCATCGATCTCTAATAGAGGCTATATCACGTGATACAAATAATCAAAATCTCAGTTACTTGATAAATATCACAAAAATTGTTTTTCTCAAAATAACTTTCTTTAAATTCTAATCTTAATATATGACAAGTTTATAATCTCAATTCAAACCTTCTAATTTAAACTTTAAATCCCACAAGACTATTTTCAATAAAAATAATCAAACAAGTTTTCTCAATATAATTATATTAATATCAATAGATATATATGTAAGGAATTGGAAGACACGCAGCAGAAATTAACTTAAAATTTTTTCCATTCCCTGCCAGGATCTACCGTATATGTTTAAGTCAAGTGGAAAGAAGTATTACCCTCAGTATTCAGTCACGACTTTCTCAGCTTCGTGTTACGATGTTCACAGCTTCTCTCCGTGACTCATGATCTCTTTTTGATAGCAAGAAGTCAACGACTCAGGTCAGCTTCCTCTACTGGTATCCACAAGAACAGCGTTCTAACCACGAACGACGTGCTAGCGCCTCCTGTCCCATTGAGAACAATTCTAATGGCATGTTTCTAATCCTCAAGAATGGGTTGATCTAGGACATGTGCCTTTTTTTCCTACTTGAGAACAATTCTTAATTTCCTAAACCAGTTAAGAAAGTTTGTCCCATTTAGTTTGTCCTTCTCAAGGATAGATCGTAACGATAATGTAGCAGTATTACTAGTCGTCATGATTCTACAATTAAAATATGCAATTGAATTACCAATCTCCCACTAAATAAACAACCCTCAATGTAATAGTTAGTGGGCTAAGATCCATATTTGGCTCAAAGTTAAGTCCACTTTGCAGGACGCTTAAATTAAGTTATTTAGGTAGGTAACACCTTTACCAATTACATCAAATGTAACTCTTAGATGTTCATGGGATTCTATCATCATATGATCTGGCATGTTTCTAATCCCATCTAATGCCTTGAGACCCAAAACCATTTTGTTAATCTCAATTAAGTCAAACAATAATAAACATGTGAGAGTAGAACCATTACTCTTGCTTATCTCCCCAATATAACTCAAAAGCACCCACTTTGGTGGAGTCCACAATTGAGCGATCGAGGTTTTGACAAGTGTTCATAAATTGATGGCATTATGACTTAAGATTTCATTTAGAGGGCTTAATTTAACTATCTGGTTTATAAGAATGCATGCTTCTCAGTTTGTATCTCATACAAGTAATATGCATGTTTCTGATATAATCATAAGATGCATAATTTAAACGTGATACAATATAGCTCACCTATCCTAAGTCCCCTCAAGCCAATGAGAGGAGCTCTCTAGTAAGAAAAGGGAAATTACATATAGAAACCTCTTTTAACATTCGAGGGGAGTGAGATGAGAAGAGAAGGTACATTAAGAGTATATAGAGGAAGGCACGACATGCAAGCCGTATTTAAAAAATTACAACACTTGCAATCTAGAGCCATATTGTTCACCATACCCAAACATTTAAGAATCAATATTCAAATTTAATTTAAGGGAAATTAATGTTTCAAAACTAAAACATTCACAAAATAGTATATGTTACGGTTATGTTGAGCTACGAATAGGTAGCCATGGCGATCCTGCTAGCCGGTTAGTGGACGACGGTTCAACTAGCCGGTTAGCGGGCGAGGTCTGGGGCATCAGCTCGAGAAATTTTTTTTTTGTTTCATAAATAATCACAAATCTAAATTTATTTTTCTAATATCCCATCAATATTAATTGATCAAATCAAAACGCATGCACCATCGATTTCAATTCTCTTTCAGATTCCTTATATGTCATACATAAAACGGATTCCTTATATGTCACACATAAAATGCATGTTATAATATAACCGGTTACGACTAACACATATCATATGAATCAACAATCAAGCCTAACTTAAACACAAAACGGCATGGCTTTGATACCACTGTAAGGAATTGGAAGACACGCAGCAGAAATTAACTAAAAAATTTTTCTATTCCCTGCCAGGATCTACCGTATGTGTTTAAGTCAACTGGAAAGAAGTATTACCCTCAGTATTCAGTCGTGACTTTCTCAGCTTCTGTTTGTGACGTCCACAGCTTCTCTTCGCGGCTCGTGACCTCGTTTCAATCGCAAGAAGTCGACGACTCAGGTCGGCTTCCTCTACTGGTATCCACACAAATAGCGTTCTAACCACGAACGACGTGCTAGCGCCTCCTGTCCCTCCAGGGCTTACTCAAGAATTCGTCCTCTCCGTCTCTATTTTGGCAGTTTCTTATCTATAAACCTTTTGCGAATTTCCGTTCACACTTTTTTCTATCCTAACTATAGCTTCTAAATATCATATATATAGGATGCTATGTGTGTTACTATAGACTTGGATTTTTGGAATTAATTTAGAAATTAATACAATATCATATATTATATAATTTGATAAGAAACTAATTAAATAAATAGTGTTGATATTAAATTCATCCCACAGATTTAATTCACCCATTTATTTAATTTAAAATAAAGATAAGACGAAATTATATTTGATTTATTCTCATAAATCAAATTTGAGATATCATATCAATTTGAATTTCAAATTCAAACGTGATAGAGATTTAATTTATCCTTATAAATTAAATCTTGTAAATATCTCTTATATATAATATATATATATGAATTTATATATATACGAATATAAATATAAATAAATATATAACTCCATCCTGGATTATTCATTGAATCTGGACACGTCTTATATTCAATGAATCTGGACATCATAGCTCGTGTTAGGCTATTTTTTGTGCGACCCTGTAAGCCCATATAAAGTTGGCAGTGAGCTATTTACTATACTGACTCACAAGTCGCAAGCGGTCTCTAGCAAGATATCACGACTACCCAAATCATATGAGGATCAATGAACGATGTAACCTTTTATACAACAATATCATGTCCCTTTTGTCACACGATATTTTGGTCATGGATGAGGCATGGAGAATGTCATCCTCCTATTCCTTACCGTTACTTTCTCGATCCCTGAGTAGTCTGACTATAGAAATGGAACTACTTTTCCATTACAGTGTGACCATACATTTCTCAGACTCACTCATCGAGGGGCCCAGTAATATCTCTCTACAAATGTGAGGGACAAATTCCATTTTGACCATTCACATTCCTCCGTACGGAAAACCACTAAGCCTGAACATAGTCTTTATGATCACTCGGTCAAAAGTGACTTTTGACTAGGTCAAAGCTGAGCGTTTGTCATGTAGGAATCCATGATGATCTCAGGTCAAAGGTCATAGTGACATGGTTTGTATATCAGAGAAGCTTATGACTTAACCCATGCAGCTCTCTCATAGCGGGTCAGTCCAACACCTTGTACTCTTACATGTGCCTATGACTTTGATTTATATCTCTATACATCTTCAAAGTCATACTGGTCTTATTTCATCTCTGCTCCCGCATAGATGACCGACCAGGGACATTTAGGATAAGATCATGAGTTATCCAAGGATGGTCATCACAGTAAACATGCAAATAATATGATAACACAATTAATAAATTCATAAATCAACAATATTCATAAGACAATGATTGGCCCCTAGGGCACAATTTCCAACAATATATATATATATATATCAAATCACTCACAAACATCATATTAGTACACAATAAGTAGAAAGTGGTTACCTTCTTTGGGCATAGAAAAGTGAATGAAAGAAAGGACTAAAAAGAGAAGAGCCACCTCAATAATCAAGTCGGAAGAATAACTCAGGGCCTTAGCTCTATTTATAAAGCCATAATAATTTAAATTCAAACACATTTAAATCTGAACTCAAATCCTAGTAATTCCCTAACTAATAATAACAATCAAATCTTAAAATCCTAAGTTAAGAAAATCCAGATATCATATTTTAATAAAAATAATAAAAATACTAAACAATAATAATTTAATGATATAATATTTTTAAGTTATTGATAAATAATATTTTTAATTTTACTTAATTATAAGGATAAAAATTGGGCTGCTACAATTCTTCCATCATTTTAGGAATTTTGTCCCCCAAAATTTAGCATGCTCTGAAGCTTCCTTATTTTATTGTCTAATAGTTTATCTAATCTTACACCATTTCTTCCCTCCTAAGGATATAACCCGCCTTAATAGTCAAGTACTATAATATAGTAGATTTTATAAACTAACAGGGAATAATATGTGTGAGTAATGTATATTACCACTACTATGCATTGTAATTTGGAAATGGATGTCACCACACACAAATATCGATTATGAGTATTTAATTGAAAGATGGACAACAATTTTATGAGAATTTAAACAATTTATATGATTACTTTAAACTATATTCCAATTATTTAAAAAATTTAAATAACAAAGAAAATAAATTTGAAAAGTTCCCAAAAATGTTAAAGTATTCAAATCTCATAAATAATTAAAATGGTGTAAATTAATTTGGTGATCAAATATTCATTTTTAACAAACTATTTAAGGAATAAAATGTAATTAAACTAAACAAAATAATCCAATATTTTATTGAACAACTTTTGGACATTTAACAAAAATTATTCAAAATAAAATAGAGTCCAATATTTTTTTTAAACACAATTGGCAAACAAAGAATGATAACTGATATTTTAATTATCAAACAAAACTAAGCTAACCAATAATAAAGTGGAGGCTAACTTAGGTCGATTCACAAGTGTCATATCCCAATTTTTAGACTTAGAAGCCCAGTATATAGCCTAAAAAAGGGATGCTACCAGACCCTATTGAGCAGAGGTCTCAATAAATAGAGAAAATTATGATAATCAATTTGATGTAACACAAAGTTTTGATATGAGGTCCCAAAAGATTTATATTAATTTTTGAATAGAAGAAAAATTAATATAGTATTCTCTAGACCTCAGAATCAGATGAAATATGGCAATAAATTCCTATAATTAATATAAGAATTTTTGAAACTGACAGAACTCAAAAAGGAGTTCTGTAGAATTTACTACAGAATTTACAGTGAATTAAAAGACCCGATAAATAGGTTTCAGGGAAATTTCTTGGGAATTGAGCCCATGAAGATAGTGGATCATACAGAGGGTCCAGAATGGCACCTTATAGGCCCAATGATATTTTCAGATAAATATGTGGGCCAGGGCTAATAAAGACCGAGAAAAATAAAGAATTACGAAAATGCCACTAAAGGTATGCCACTGTGTTGTGTCATTGAGTTAGAGTCAGACGAAGGGTATTATGATCATTTGACTAAGGTTAGATAGTTAAGAAAGGGTATCTGGATAGCTAACCAGGGTCAAGAGATACTCTGGTAAGGTATAGAAATATAACAGTGCTCCTATAAGTACTAAAAAGGAACTAAGGGCATTTTGGTAATTTACTAAGGGTTTTCCTTGGGAACTGAGCCACCAGAGTGCTTGGGCTTGGTTAGAAACCCAAGATGATATTTAAAGGCCCAAGAACGTAGCCCAAGAGTAAAGTGGGCCCAAGAGGCATTAAAATAATGTTTTAGTGCTTTTTCAATAAAGTAAAGTGACCCGGTCCAAGATAGAACTGGGTAAAGTGATCTGGAATCATGAGAGGACATAAATGGGGCCCACAATGTGCCACATGGCATGATTACAGTAAAAGAGGAAAAGCAAAGGACACATGGCATGATTAGAGAAAAGGGAGAAAAAGCAAGAGGACACGTGGCACGATCTCGGCCGTCCATTCAGGGAAAAGACTCTAGAACTCTCTGGAAAGGCTGAGTCAGCTGGTGAGGTGTCCCAAGGGCCCCACATTTCGCCACATATACCCCTTAGGTGTCCCTTGAGGTGTCCTAGATGATGTCATGAGTGGTGAGTCATCAAGGAGGGTGATGTCATCATGATGATGCAGGCAAAGCTTCTTGAGGAAGTAAGCAATCTGGGCCATTCATCATGAATCAATCTGGACCATTCATTCCACCTCCTCTCACCTATAAATAGGCCACTCTCCTCCCATTTCAAGGCACACCACGGATCTAGCAAGAAAAGGAAGAGAAAGAAGAGAGAAAGAGAGAAAGAGAGGAAGAAAGCAAGAAAGGAAGGAGTTCTGGTGGAGCCAGGAGCAGTCTGAGGAGCCGAGGGACTGGGCAAAGCTTAGTAATGAGGTAAGAAAGTTATCTAGTCCCTGCTCTAATAAAGTATAGGATTTCTCTTAGTGGTTAGAATAGAGAAATATCTCTATTAATAAAGGTAGCTAAAGGTAGAAAGAAAGACAGGGGAATGCCATATTAAGGATATCACCCCTAGTTAATCATGAGTTAAGTAGAGCTATGCTGATAGAATAATAATAAAGATATTATTATGCTATGTATAGGCTCTGACCTATGGAAAGAATGAACCTTAGAGCAAAGGCTAAGAGCTAGAAGGAAAGCTACATGTTAGGTAGTAAACTTATCATAAACTTGTATGCATTGAATATTATGCTTGATGTGCTATGGCTTTGTTGAATTGTGTTGAATATGTGCTTATGTATGAAGCTCTGTTCCTATGATTACTTTGGCCAATTGTATTTCATATGTAACATGGAAGCATGTACATTATGCAATGTTAACACTTTCACAAGCAAGCACAAGTATTCACATTAATGCATGCATTGTTTAGTGTTGTTTGCTACTGAGATTTCCCCAGAAATCTCACCCCTTCCATATCAATCCAATTACAGCAGGTCTTCTCAAGATGGAGGAGATAAAGATACATGAAGAGATTTTAATTGCTTAGCATGATTGATGTGTGATTCATGTATGTATAATTGCTGGAAATTGTCACTGTGAACAGTAACTCGTAGGGAGGCAATGACATTTGAGCTGTAATTATAAATAGTAAATGATTGAATAAATGTATTATATTTTTTGACTAAATAGTAGACATGTCAAGCTTCGATTTTATATATAGAATGCCTCATTTGGATGTCTACACATAAAGATATGATTTATCAAAGTTGCGACCAGAATGCTGGAATTAGGGACAGGACGCTGGATGAAAAGTGATTTCAGAACGTTGACCAACGTTGACCTGGTCAAGTTGTGGTCTATGAGTCATTTTTCCCCAAAATAGAATTATGTTAGCTTCGTGTTGCAATTTGAACCACTCCATTTTGATTTTTATAGAATTAGTTATGATTTTTCGAAGTCAGGTCACTCCGCTGGAATTTACACAGTGAACAGTACTCACTGGGAGTAAAATTCTAGATTGTATGATTTGACTTCAATGGCCCTAGAAGTGGTTCCAAATGCTACTGAATGGTCCCTAAGATGTAAGAAAAGGAGGATGTTATAACAAGGAGCCTAGATAGAAGCTAAGATACTTAATTAATCTAATGAGCCACAAATTAACAAGTTAATCAGATGTTGTGTGATGAGATATTATCAACTTCTGAAAGTAAATCCTATGCTATTGTTTATGCTTTTAAGTATTTATGATGATGAGCTAAATGAATGACAAATGTATTCCCTTGGAGATTACCTTACCTTCATTATCCACACAATATGAGAAGTTAATTAGTTGAATTAGAACATGTTAACTAACAACTCGCTAGCTAAATCTCAATCAAAGTTACAACTTATAAACATTAAGAGATTATGAATCTAAGTGATGAAATGGAAATATATGCCAATGATTAATGAAATACTTCACATGATCTTACTTCTTCAAGCTATTTCAAGTATTGACATTAGTTTAAATTGTGCAACTGCATAGAATCACAAGTCACCAAATATTTTTCTTTCATACAAGTTGAGTATCACATCTTTTTATCTAGTTTATCCCTTCACTCTTTCTTTCTTTTTCTTTTTGCTTTTCTTTTTTTCACTATTGAACCAAATAACACTTATATTGGAGTTCATATATCCAACAAGTGGCGCAATTTATTATTTATTTCATAATTTAAGACTTATTATAGTAGCAAATATCTTGTACATCATTCATTAATCAAGGATAGAATTTTAAAAGAAAGTGAAGGTCTCAAAAGAGTAAGCAAATGATCTAATTTTTATGTTGCTACTATTTGGTAAAGAGAGTTTGGAAAGAAATGCCCTTATCATATCCACAATTCCAAGAAACTAATGTGGTTTTGAATCAAGGATTGAGACAAGTTTTGAAAAGTTACCAAACTAGATGGTGTCACATAATGTAATCAATATTTATTAGAGGCCCAAATTCCTTCTATCTGGCTTACTCACTCTAATCAACTTAAAATGACAAGATTGCATGAAGATTAACTAAATACATGAGATCAATCATTCATGCTGCACAATTTCTAGAAATTAATCAATGAAACAAGCAACTTATACTTTATCAAGCTTGCCAATGTTTAAATTCAAAATTTAATTTTAAATCTATAACATTAAATTCAAGTAGACCAAGCAAAAATTAGATGAAATAGAAGAATTTTTCAGTTGAGGATCAATTTTAGTCGCAACAAAAAGGACTTAAGGTCATGACTGTTTACATAGAAAATGAATTTTTAGAAAATAGGGAATATTGGTTGCGACATACATGGACACTGGTCGCGACTTATGATCACAAAGAGTAATCTTGCTAAACACACAAGCTTAGGTCGAGACCAATTGTCAATCCAGTCACAATCAAAATTCACAGAGAGAGCGACAAAGATAATCACAGATCATGACTAAACATCACAGACAGGTAATCATCAGAAAATAGGAATTACTGGTCATGACAAACACATGCATTAGTTGTGACCAGTTGTCATAGAGAGTTAAGGTCGTAACAAAAGTAATAATGGGTCACAACTAAATTTCACATAGAAAAAACTTAACATATTCGCACATATTAGTCACAACAAGAACATCACAAGGTCACGACTAGAATACATAACCACAGTAATTATCTAATTTTATTTACCCCATTTCACAAACTACTCCCCATACTTAATTTCTACATTATCCTTAATGTGAAGAAGTAGTGAAACACATGCAAAGGCTGAAGTAATAAAGTGGACAAAGCTGAATTAGAATTCAAGATGAACTTATTAATTTTTATCTACCCCTGCTGACTTGGTCTCCTCCCCCACACTTAATCAACAATTAACAGCTCAAGTATATAAGTAAACTGATTAAAGCATACTATTGTAAGTGTGAAAACAAGGAAGGAGACAACCTGAGTATCATAAGGGCTTGAAGTTCTCCTTGTAAAGCTTCAATAAATGGCCATTGCCATGAGAAGCTGTACTATATGCTTCATCCTTTCTTGTTAGTATAGCCTCTACCCATCTTACAAGATAATCCACAGCTAGTAGAATATAGGAATAGCCAATAGATAGTATGAATGGTCTTGATGATGTAACTGCTGTATTATTCATATTTATCCTTGCCATGAAATTCTGTTGATGTTGGATAATATCCTTCAATTTTTTCAGTCTTGAAACGTCTAACAATTTCAAGTTGAAACTCTCATGAATAGGGTTAGTGTACATAGATAATTATTGAATTGAAAACTCCCTAACTTAGAGATTCTAACTCCTTATTTCTCAAAGTATGCTGCATAATCCTTATCCTACAATTCTATTAAATCTGCTACAAACCTTCCTGGATATTGTTCATCACTTGAAATAGTGGGGTTAGTTCCCATAAAAGTAATAGTAGATGAAGATGAAGAAAATTCACCCATAGTGGGAAGCCAGCCATCAACTTTAGAATTAATACATAACACCACCATTGGATGAAGAAAAATTAGAGAAATCAATGGAGGAGTAAGAAATGGAATGTTCTTCAACTTCATCATCATTATCAAGCTCATGAATATTATCACACTCATTTCCAAGTGATGCATCAATCATGTTAAGTCCTAGGAGAGAATGATCCTAATGTGGGTGTCTATACATGTTAAATTGAATTATGTGCCCACCAAATTTCATTTTAATAATTCCATCTTTCATGCAAATCATGGTCTTAGCTGTTCTTAAGAATAGTCTTTCTAGAATAAGAGTACTATCATTAAGAGACTTATTTGACATATCCAAAACATAAAAGTCCACAGGAAAAATAAGTTCCTTAACTTGAACTAAAATGTCTTCTAAAATTCCCTTAGGATTTATAATTCTCTTATCGGCCAATTAATCTAACACACTAGTTTGTTTAATTAGATTTACTCCTAAGGCATGATAAATGGAACTTGGCATAACATTAATAGCAGTACCTAAATCTAACAATGCTTTAGGAATAGTTATCTTGCCAATTATACAAGGAATAGAAAATGCACCTGGATCTTTATACTTCACTGGAAGTTGAAAGTTGAAGAATGCAGAAGCTTTAGGTTCCACTTGCATAATTTTATTAGGTTTATGCCATTCCTTGTGTCTGCAACTGTCCTTCAAACACTTTGTATAATCTGACATTCTTTGAACTCTCTCTAGCATAGGCATAGTTACTTCAATCTTACTGAAATAATCAATCATTTTCTTGTTATGCTCCTGTAAGGATTTCTTTTTGTTGCTCATGAATTCCCTTGGGACATGTAGTTCCTTTAAATGCACCTTTTTCTTAGCTAATCCAGAGTCTGTTTATTGCTGCTTGAGCTCTGTATTTACTATTGGTTATGTTTCTTCAATTATGTCCACTATAGGATTTCTGAAATTAGAATCTATAGCTTCAAGTAGCTCAGTTTCCTTACTGTTTAGCTGTCCACAACCTTCTAAATCTAGTGCAGAATCAATTTGACTTTTTGTAACCTTTTCCTTCCCAAATAGTTGTGCTTCTTTTGTATTTTCAGACTTCTCAATGCTACCGCTGGAATTAGTATCTACCTCACATTCCTCTTCACTTTTAACAACTATAACTTGTTCCCCAACTAGTTCTTCACTTATCAAACTTACAACATTCACATATTTAGGGTTAACAACTGTATTTGAAGGTAGATTTTCACTCATCCTTGCCTTAACATCACTTATTAAATTGGCTAGCTATGATACATAGCCATTCATGTTTGCATCTTTTGTTTCACATTATTTTATTTTATTTTCCAAGGCAGTAAACTTGGACTCTACCATTGCTTAGTTGTTCTCCACAGTAGATCTCAAGTCCCTGAAGTTATAGTAGAAATTTATGTTGATAGAGTTTATATTTGAATTCATCACATTAATGCTCTTGATTATCTCAGATATACCATCATCTTTTGTAGTAGTAGTTAATTCTATAGCTCTAAAATATTCAGCTATTTGTTTATCATTGTTGAATCTGTTCTACTCAAAATTCTTGTATGTACCTCCATCCCTCTATCTGAGAATAGGATGATCTCTCTCCACCCTTTATTATATATGTTGGACTATGGATTCCTTTACATATACTGGTTTAGTTTGCCTTGATAGATGGCTGATACATCTGCACAGTGTGTAGGATAATTGATAGTAGTGTGCATAGGATAATAATAAAGCTGACAACTATGAGCAACAAGAGCTTGAGAGTAAGCTTTGAACATGTGAATTACTCAGTTGAGTAGCTAGATTATTGATATGAGTATCATGGCAACAACTTGAGAAGATAAGCTACTGTAATCTTCATAGGGCCTTGTAGAAACCTCATGGAGTTACCTAGAATCATAGCCCCATACTACTGGTCATTGCTTGTAATCTTCTCAATTAGGTTCTATGCTTCATCTAGAGTTAAATTATCAATAGAACCTCTAATAGTTGTATCCAAATTCTTTCTCCATGCATTGCGCAATCCTGAATGAAAATATTACACCAAATGCTCACATGGAATCTGACGGTATGGACATTTAGCTAGCATCTCTTGAAATCTTCCTTAAAACTCATGGAAAGACTCTTAATCATACTGTTTTACAGTAAAATCTCTTTTCTCAATGTAACTTGTCTTAGAAGTAGGGAAGTATATCTCTAAGAAAGTAGTCCTCAAGTTATTCTAGGAATTAAAGGCTTAAGGCGTATGATGTGGCAGCATATAAAACTATTCCTTTGCCTTTCCTTTAAGGGTAAAATGGAATACTTCCCTATGTATAACATCCACATCAACACCTATAGGTTTCATGGATGAGCAAACCCACTACATAGTTTTCAAATGGTTGAAAGGATCCTCACCTGTCAATCCATAAAACTTTGGTAAGTTACTTTATAAAGGACCTTTCAGCTCAAAGTTAACATCTAAAGTATGACAAGTGCGAAAAGGATCAAAATTTAAATTAGAAGAAGTGAGTTCTTTTATGCTCCTACATGTTATTCTATTGTTCATGTTATTCTCTCCATATTGCTCATTTTGAATATTCTGATTAAGAGTATGAGCTTCTCCTTCATTAACATGCTCCATGACAAAATAATTATCTAATATAGCACCAGATGCACAATTAGTTTCAACTACAATAGATTCACCAGAAGAACTAGGCTCAACAGAAGATGCAACACTAGCTTGATTTAAGATTTTAGCCTTCTTAATTTTCTTAAGTGTTCTATTGGTTTCTATATCCAAAGGAAATAATTCTGAGCTTATGTTCTTGCAAATCATACTCAACAATGATGCAGGATATCAAATATATCATAGATGCAACAATCCTATAAATTCAAATGAAATAATCGCAGTATAAAATAGTCAGGTCGCGTCTAGCAGGTCACTAGGTCATGATTAATAATTAAAGAGAATAGAGGTCATGACAAAATTGAACTTCACGTCACGACTGACAGTCATAAAGAGAAAACATTCTGAATCAGGATTTTTGGTCACGACCAAATGTCACTTTGGTTGTGACTAAACATCATAGACAACAAAATGTTTGAAGTTTTTAGACCAAATTTCATTGAAATTTCATCTCCTTCTACCATGAACAGTACATACCGAAAGGTCTCAACCATGGCAAAGTCAAGAATATCAACTTAATCAAATAACCAATCATTTAACTAGTTTGTTTAAGCTTTAATCACATAACTCTAACTTTAATTTCTTCTTTTCCCTTTCATCTAAGGTTTTGGACAACACATACACCTTAGAGAAAACTCAACTTTCTTTCATGAAAACCCTAAGCTCAATCCCCCAAATTAGAGGAAAATAAGCTAGGATAGATTGCTTACCTTTAATCTTTAGCTAGCTTGAACTTTGGTACCTTGAATCTTCTATGTCTTTGATTGAGTTTCCATTTTGACATAGCTTACCCAAGAGTTCTCATGCCATAGTTTTGAATCAGAAATATGGGGGTAATTATAGAAAAATCCAATGGAAAATGAATGGCCAATATCACTTTGTGCACTATTTGATCTAATGGCTCATATTTAATCTTGGATTAGCTTGCCCTAGAAGCCAATTAGATGACATAATCATGGGACAACTCATAGGGATATGTGGGAAAATTCCAAGGGAGCGAAGCTTCTGGAAAAATTATAGTCCAATCCGGTACCGGCTCAGTCCGATTCCCCAAAAACCTATTGTTTTTTGAATTTAATTTTTTTGAGATTCCATAATATGCTTTCTAACCTTAAATCCAATATCCAAATTCTTCACACCATTGACATTATTGTATTGGGTCTAAACTTAATTACAGATCTCTTGGCAGATTACCAAAATGCCCCTTGGTTCTTCTTTATTTACTTTAATATCTCAAGGGCATTATCATCTTTTCTTATCTCATCAGAGTATTCCCTGACCTTGGTCAACTATTTTGGAAACTCTCCTTGACTATCTAACCTTAGTCAAATGACCAAAATGCCCTTCTTTTATCTCTGGCTCAATCACACAACACAGTGGCATACTTAGTGGCATTTTCGTAATTTTATATGTTTTGGGTCTTTATTAGCCCTGGCCCACACACTTATCTAAAAATATAATTGGGCCTATAAGGCACCATTTTGGTCCCTCTACATGATCCACTACCTTAATGGGCTCAACTCCTAAGAAATTCCCCTAAAAAATATTTATCGAGTGTTTTAATCCACTGCAAATTCTACAATAAATTCAAGATAACTCCTTTTTGAGCTCTATCAGTTTCATAAATTCATATATTAATTATAAGAATTTACTACTAAATTTCATTTGATTTTGAGGTCCAAAGGATACTATATTAATTTTCCTTTCTTTAGAAATTCATATAAATTTTTTGATACCTCAAATCAAAATTCTGTGTTGCGTTAAATTGATCAGAATAATTTTCTTTATTTACTAGGAAACTTTGGGACTATATGACTTCAAGTATTTTTGGGCCTTTGTCACTTCAACTTTCCATAATTACTATTTTACCCTTGAACTTTTAAAAAATACACTTTAGGCCCTCAACTTTTTATAATTGCACTTAATGCCAAAGTTTATGTTTACTTTCATTTTTGCACCATAGAACTTTTAAACTTTTCAGTTTAATCCCCTTCTTTATTCAATACTCATCTAAACTTTATCATCCCCTCTGATAATCATCATAATCCTTTATAAACCTCTTTCCTCTATCAGTCTTATATAGATAGGGAAAAATCAAGATATGACAAGCTGTGTAGAGAGGAATGAGTGAAAGATAGAGCTACAGATGAGTGAAGTGAATGGATGTGGTGTGCGTCATGTGGTATAGCCATGAAGTGTGTTCTATGGTGATGTGACATGGAATGATTCCCATGAAGTGTTCCTCCCTCTGCAATACTGATAGATGGCACCCTTTATAGAAGTGTGGGTGAGTGAAATGGATAGAATGTGTGAATCACCAACTTGCTTCTATTGTGCTGCACATGTGCTATGAACCCCACTTGCTTCTTCAATCCAGCACCATGTCTATGTGATTTTGTTAGCATACTTGCTCATATTTCCCATGTGCTTAAATCTATTATCAGATTCTTCAATCTAGCACATGTCTAATTTCCTATCCAGCTATCAATTGATCTAATATGTTAATTGGTCACTACATTCCTCTAATGAAAATGTAATAGATTATTTATCCAATTAATCACTAAAATCAAATCAATTAATTTCCACTTGTTTTATTTTAATTTTATTAATTAATTGCTCATCATATTAGTAAATGGGGATAAAATCAATAATATAAATCACTTTAAGCATACTAAAAAATGCTACAAATATGAGTTTACACCATAATTCTAAGAAAAATAATACCAACATAAATCCTTAAAAAAAGTTCAACACTTAATCAAAATATATATATCATAAAGTAAAAGCGACACTATAGAAAAGGGTAAACTTGTCTTTTTCTTCTCATTTTTTTAAACAATAAAATAAATTCATAATATATCATAAAATTTTAGGAGGATTTGAAACTTAAGCTCTAATACCAAATTGTAAAACCCTCTTAAAATACAACTATTATTAATTATTTAGACTTATTTTGTACCAATATAATTTAAAAATAATATTATAAATGAATTTAGTTTATTTCAAAAGAGCTAACTATGGTATAAAAGAGTTTAACTAAGATTTAAATGAACTCTACCTTAGTTATACAAAGACTTTTCTTAAAATATAAATAAAGTACTATGATATCTAAATATGCAAATAAAACCTATTGTAGCAATATACAAATATTCTACACATACATTCAAATAGGAAGACTATACAATTAATATAGCTTTAATCACGCCTCTAAATTTTTCCCTAGGTCCTAAGATAAGACTTTTACCTTAAAAATGTTAATAATAATAGGGTGAGACAAACATTTTAATAACCATCAATCATACTTATTATGCATAGTAACATGTGCTCATGAGTGTCAAGTGGGACCTCAAAAAGTATAATATATATAAAATAACATATTATTATAATAAAATCAAATGAATAACCTACCCAAACTCTTTTCCTCAAACCAACTGAACCGTTTTATTCTTGCCGACTGAACCCATGGGCCAGTGATAACTTACCACTCAAAATCTTACTGATAAAGTGGTATGGATAGTCCAAAATCCACATGGCACCTGACCAGACCATGGATTCATTCCCCCTCGGTAAGCATGAGGGTGTCGTAGCCTCTTGATAAACTAGTGGGACAAATGCCAACCATTGAGCTCCAATTGAGGCTATACCATGTGGTAGAAATATAACTCAATCATCACCCATCTCCAATGCATAATTTTCAAAATAATCATATTAATCAAAATCTCAATAGCTTGACAAATATCACAAAAAGGGTTTTTCTCAAGATAACTTTTCTCAAATTCTAAACTCAATATATAACAAGCTTCTAATCTTAATTCAAACTTTATAATTTAAACTTTAAATCACACAATAATATTTTCAATAAAAATAATCAAACAAATTTTCTCAATATAATTATATTAATATCAATAGATATATATATATCAAATCAGACACAAATATCATATTAGCACACACGAGTAGAAAGTGGTTACCTTCTTTGGGCATAGGAAAATGAATGAGAGAAATGACTAAAAAGAGAAGAGCTGCCACAATAATCAAGTTTGAGAAATAACTCGGGGCCTTAACTCTATTTATAAAGCCATAATAATGATTTAAATTCAAACCATATCTAAATCTAAACTCAAATCTTAATAATTCCCTAAATAATAATAATAAAAATCAAAACATAAAATCCTAAGTTAATAAAATCCAGATATCATATTTTATCAAAAATAATAAAAATTCTAAACTGTAATAATTTAATTATATAATATTTTTAAGTTATTGATAAATAACATTTTTAATTTTACTTAATTATAATGATAAAAATTGGGATGTTATAGGTATCACCTACTATGGAAAGATGATTGACATTAGAGTTAACTTACCAGCTTTTCACCATAACGTTGTATAAGTGCCGATGGGTAAATTCGACAACTTCACTGGGACTCAACACTGACCACTTGGGCATGACCTCCATCAATTTCTCTAGATTCTTTCATACGGGGGAATTTGAGGATGACGAGCCATATATTCTTTTGTGTGAGGAACACTAGGTCTACTATGTCTAGGATAAGAAGTATAAAAATTGGAATATGACTGCCCACTTTAAGCCTCAGGATCTTTTTGACATGGGTGATGGTGACATTACTTATGACAGTGAGCCCTTCCAACCAAAGAATTTTAAAGACTTCTTCCATCATGAAGATGATAATTTAGCCATTGTTAGGTACATTTCTTTTATTAAATTATACAGTGCTAAATTTTTTAAAATATGTTTAATAAACATGACAATATTTTTTTATTTCTCCTTCCAAGAAGGATGATGATCAAGAATAACATAATCAATGATCTTTGTCACTCATGTAATAATTTCTTTTTATACATAAATTAAATATGTACTAATAAATCAAAATTGGTCCAATTTTTTAAAATTAAATTATGTGTTTCTAGGGTTCTAGGAATTGCTAGAAATTGTATGGGGGCACAAAACTGTTACAAAAAGCATATAACCACTAGAACAATCTCAAAACCGTTGGAAATGATGCCTAGAACTTTATAAATACTATCCCAGCCCTCATTTATTCACTCTCACATTTCTTTCCCTCCCTTTACTCTCTTTCCTATCTTTCCTTGAAATTCCTTCACCTCTTCTTCTCTTGTTCTCTTCCACATTTTTTTACATGGTAAGACTTGATTTATTTTGTAGATCTTTATTTATTTTATTTATATTTATTTGTAGTTTATTAACATACTTATATTTTCTTCTTTCAAATTTTATTTCTTTATCTCAACAAATCCAACCACTCTTTTAACTTATCAATTGAAGTTCAACCCTACAAACTATCACATCTCCAATTCTTGTATCCCTAACAAAATTACCTTAACAAGTTAAATTAAACTCATATGATACCAATATTATTTAATTACTTATTATTTATCACAATATATTTTTATATACAACATGGAAAATATTGCTAATTACACATATCATCATAATCATCTCATATATCTATTTAATGGTTTCCTATATAATATCAAATTTTATAATAATTAAAAATATATTTTTTTTAATTGGAAAGAGATTTGTTGAAATTCTATAACTGCTACAGAAACTTTATCCTTGAAAAACAAATCCTAATGCCAAAATAAGGGGAAATATTTTCCAAATTTCAAATTTGGGTGATATATTTCTAGCGGTTAAGAACCACTAGAAAGTCTAGCGCCATCCTAAAAATTTTATTTCCCGCCAACCACTAGGAACTTTCTAGCGGTTCAAGGAACAAATAAAAATATTGTAGTGTTAATATTTTCTAGCGGTTCTTAACCACTACTAACATTACCCCTTTGACCTCTCTAGCCACATTTTTCTATTGTTTATTTCAACCACTAGAAATATTCTAGCATTTTCCCCACTATTTGTGGTAGTTTCCCCAAACCTCTATAAACTACTTTCTAGCACTTGATTTTCTAGCAGTTCATCAAATAGCTAGAAACCCAATTTCTAGCTGTTAAAAATGCTAGAAGTGCCATAAAATAACTGATAAAATAACCTATTTTTTATAGTGTAAGAGAAAATGAGACATCTCCATGAAAAGGCATTATAAGGAAGCAGTTTCTGGTAGGGGATAAAGTGTTGGTGTTTGTAGCTAGGTTCAAGTTGAAAGATTGAAAGTTCACTGCCAAGTGGGAAGGATCTTTCACTGTTGCTAAGGCCCACAAGTTTAGAATGGTAGATCTCATAGACAATACCACTGGAATGACAAGAAAAAAATCTCATCTCATGGCTAGAATAGTAATGGTAGAGCTAATAAACAAGTAGTTTTAGGTTAGTTTTTCTTTGCATAAAATCTCCTCTCTTAGCACATCACTCTTTAGCCTTCTTCCCTTCTCCCTTTGTTATATGATTTAGTACTGCATTGAGGATACCACATGGTTTAAGTGTAAGTGAGGGAATAAATTTGATTGAGCTATCAAAAGTCCCTATTTTTCAAAAATTTTCCATACTTATACTTTTGAACACTCCTATTTTAAATTAAAATATCATATTAATTACACTGATACATGTATGAATCTTTCAAATCTATTGTTAATTGTGATAATTCAATTAGTCAATATTTTAAGAGTTATCCTAGTAATAGGTAATGTAATACATCGAGAACAGTTGAAGTATTTAGTGAGGCTCTGTGAATAAGAATAAAGAGAGATAACCCTATTAGAAGGATTCTTTCCCTTAAATTCCTAAATTAAGTTAATACTTCCTACACTAGTTTTTCTTAAGAACTTTCTTAGTTCTTTTATATGTTGTCTAACTCATATGCAACTCTTTAAAATGATTGAGGCCATCATATTCTAAACCCTTTTATCCTAAACATAAACCCATTACAAGTTATATTAATAGTCACCCCTTTAAACCCATCATTTTTCTTTTTCCATCATTTTTATAGAAACTCATACATGCATGAACATCTTTACAAAATAATTTTTTTATTCATGTAAAAAATTCATTATTATTATAATGTTGTGCTACCTCTTTTATATACAAGGTATCAAAAATAAAAAAAAATAAAAAAGATAAGATAAAGGAAGAACGCACCATTATCAACTCCTATTAGCACAATTACCACCCGTACATCTTTTATCACATGAATTAATAATATATATTCATTATTACAGGAATATACTACTTTATATTCTGTTCCACATTGCCTATTTCTAATATTACAAGTTTATAAAGTCCTAATTGATTAAATAATGCACATGTAACTGACGGCAAAGACCTAAAACTATTATAAGCCTATGGTAAGGGCTAGTGTAGGCAGGTTTCAGCCACTTGTCTATCATTGTTAAACCTTTTTTGCCCAAAATTCATGTCTGCACCTTTATCCCTCTATCTAAGATTAGAATTATCTCTCTATCCTTTATTATGTGTTAGAGTATGGATTCCTTTGTGAATACTAGTTTGGTTTGCCTTGGTAGATATTGATACATCTATACAGTATGTAGGACAACTGACAATGGTGTGCATAGGAGAATAACAAAGCTAACAACTAGGACCAACAAGAACTTGAGCATATGAGCTTTGAGCATGTGAATTACTTAGCTGAGTAGCTAGACTGTTGATCTAAGCATTAATGGCAGCAACTTGAGAAAATAAGCTATTATAATCTTAGGAAGGCCTTACAAAAGCCTCACAGACTTGGCTAGAATTATAGGCCCCACACTATTAGTCATTGCTTGCTATCTTCTCAATCAAGTTCCATACTTCATGTGGAGTTAAATTATCAATAGAACCTCCAGCAGCTGCATCCAAATTCTTTCTACATGCATAGCTTGATCCACTCCTGCATCCAAATTCTTTCTAGCTAGCATCTCTTGAAATATTCCCCAAAACTCATGGAAATACTCTTAATCATACTATTTTGTAGAAAAAAATCTCCTTTCTCAATGTAGGAGGCTTGAAAGTAGGGAAGTATTTCTCTAAGAAAGTAGTCCTTAGGTTATTCTAAGAGTCTAAGGCTTAAGGTGTATGATGTGACAGCATATAAAACTACTCCTTTGCCTTTCCTTCAAGTGTAAAATGGAATACTTGTCACTGTACAGCATCCATGTCAACACCTACATGTTTAATGGATGAGCAAACCCACTACATAGTCTTCAAATACTTGAAACGATCCTCACCTGCCAATCCATAAAACTTTGGTAAGTTACTTAACAAAAGACCTTTCAACTAAAAATTAACATCTAAAGCAGGACAAGTATGATAAGGATCAAAGTTTGTATTAGAATAAGTGAGTTCTTTTATGCTCCTATGTGCTCTTCTATTATTCATATTGTTCTCTCTATGCTGCACATTTTAAATATTCTAATTATGAGTATGAGCTTTTACCTCATTAACATGCTCTATGACAAAATAATTATCTAAGATATCATCTTATGTAAATTCAGTTTTAGTTGCAATAGATTCACCAGAAGAACTAAGTTCAAAAACAAATGCAATACTAGCTTGATTTAAGATTTTATTCTTCTTAATTTGCTTAAGTGTTCTTTTGATTTCTTTGTCTAAATGAAAGAATTCAGAGCTTCTGGTCATGCAAATCACACTCTATAATGATATAGGATATCAAGTATATCTCAGATACATGAATTTCAAAAATTGAGATGAAGTAATTGTAGTTTAAAATGCTCAGGTCATGACTAAAAGATCTATAGGTCATAACCAAAATTTACAGAGAACAGAGATCACAACAAAAATAAACTTCATGTCGTGACTGTTAGTGACAGAGAGTAAAATTTTATAATCAGGATTTTTGGTTGAGACCAAATGTCACTTTGGTTGTGACTAAAAATCACAGAGAGCAAATGCTAGAAGTTTGAAGTTTTTAGTTGTGACCAAATGTCACTCCGGTTGTGAATAAGAATCACTGAGAGCAAATATGATTTAAACACTAATTTTTGTTCATGACTACGTGTCAATTTGGTTGTGACTAGAAATCACAGAGAAGAAAATATGATAAAAATATTTTTAGTTGCGACCACAAAGTACTCTGGTGACCAAATGTGTGTCTGGTCAAGATTAAAATTCATAGAGACTCTCATAAATCAATTTAAGGACTTTGGTCGCAATTAGAAAGGCAAATGGTCATGACTCAATAAGACAAAACACTAAATTCATAGAAAAACTAAAACACCTATATACTTTTTATGTTTTTGAGGCCCAAGAGATTGCTTAGGAAACCTTAACAAGTAAGGCTCCTCGGCAACAATGCTAGTTTGATAACTGTCATTTTAATTACAAACAAAACTAAGCTAACTAATAGTAAAGTGAACCTAACTTAGGTGTAAAAGTTCCTAATTAATCTAATGAGCCACAAGTTAACAAATTAATTAGATGATTTGTGATATCAGATGTTGGCTAAATTTTGAATATAAATTCCATGCTATTGTCTATGATTTTAGGTGTTTGTAATGATAAAATGTATCAATGACAAGTGTGTTCCCTTGGAGATTACATTACCTTCATTATCCATAAAAAATTTGGAGTTAATAAGTGGAATTAGAATATGTTAGCTAACAACTCCCCAGCTAAAATCTCAATAAAAGCTACAACTCATAAATATTGAATAGAGAAATAAGCATCATTCAACTCAAGAGATAGTAGAAGATGAATTAAACAGATACAACTGTACTCTACTTTAGAATTGATCTAATTAACTACAACTACTCAGTCCAAGGATGAAAATCAATCAAAGTATCAATTATGCAAAAGTAGGAAATCTAACTCAGTTTTCTAATCATTAATCATCTACTAACTCTAATTGAATCAATAAATCCAGAATTAACTACATCAACTCGATACAATCAAATCTGGATTAAAGACACAATAAACTCCTAGTTTAGCTCAAGGATTCTAGTTCAGCATCATCTCTAAGAGAGTACAACAACTCTAGCCTTCCATTGTTGTCAAGACTTCAATAGTAATAGTAAAACTAGCAGTAGTCATGGTGAATATAGAAGGAGAAGATGAAGATGGAAGCTAAACTTTCCTCTGGTTCTATTGCCTATAATAGATGAAAGTTGTAGATGAAAGAGAATAGAGATGAGAAGAATAGAGAATGGCATACGGAATAGAATGTGTGTTCTATAAGGAATAGAGTGAATGAGAGATAGGACAAGAGTGGGAAATATGATATGGAATGATGTGTGTAGTGTGTGTCATGCGTCAGTTCTCCCTAAAATATGCTGATTGTGTGATATATATAAGTGTGGAATGAATTACTTCAGATCTGAATTGAACTCCCTCCAGCTGTCAGCACATGTGTGAATCTCCCACTTGCTTATGTTATCATCTCCTTCATTCCTGGATCCAACACATGCTCAATCTATTTAGTAATACTGTCCATATGATTATGTTTAGTTATAACACATGCTTTCCACCCGCTGTTAGCCCACTTATTCAATTAGCTCCCTATCCATGTGATCTTGTTATCCACTCTGTTTAGTCCATCTGTCACCTCATCTAATCTGCTGATTGGTTTTTACATTCTTGTAATGGAAATTTAATATATTATTTATCCAATTAATCACTAAAATCATATCAATTAATTTTCACTTATTTTATTTTTATTTTATTTATTAATTGCTCAACATATTGATAAATGAGGATAAAAATAAATAATAAAATTATCTTTCAACACACTAAAATCAATATAAATATGAGTTTATCAATTAGTCCCAAGGTGCCAAAATTTACTCTATAAATACCCCTTCCCTTCACAAAACCATAGCCTTAGAGAACATAAGGGTAAGCTCTTGCCAATTGAAAACTACACCTAATTCAAAAGAAATTCAAGGTACCTAAGTATCAAGCAAGCTAGGAATCACGGTAACTTATCCTAGTTTATTTTACCTCAATTTGTGAGCTTGAAACTAGGTATTTAATGGTTGGATTTTGGATTAATCACCAAAGTATGCTGCTATCCAAAACCCTATTAATAAAAGGGTAAGAAGAAAATCTAGTTAGAATAATGAAATACTAATTTAGATAAGGTTAGATTGTTGGTTATTGTTTGAATTAATTGCGTAATCCTTGAAATCCCATTTTGTGCAACCTTTTGGCCTAGGACAAAACTAAATAGGGGAGATGATTTTTGATGATTTTTATGCTTATATTGAGTTCAAAAGGCAAAATTGTGTTGGGTTGAAGTAAGAAACAAGTGTTGGAAGCATTAAAATTAAAAGTGGAATTTTTATAAAATTATGTGCATTGTTTTGGTTTCTGTCCAAACCTGAAGGAGACATTGGAATTTTACAATTATGGATTCATATTTGGATTCCTTTAGCAAAATTGTGTGGGACATAGTCAAGGCATAAATTAATTCAAAGGACAAGGCAATTGACAAATAAAGACAGATAAGGGTTTATGGGTTTTGGAGGAGAAAAGCTAAGTTATTGACCTATGAATAAACTGAATTAGGATTAATTAAAATAAGTGTAGTATTGCATTATGATTAGACTTTGACATTTTTGAAAGAGGAGACAAAAAGGAAACAAAAGAGAAGGTTAAAGGAGAGCTATTCCAAGTTAGTAAACATACCATGTGAAGCATGCATGATTAAGTGATGCTTTGTTTCTTTTTATACTATGGCCATATGTTATAATTTAAGGAATGTGAAAACATGTAAATATATCATTATACAATTATGATCATTAAGTGCACACATATTAACATCAAGGATTAAGTTACATATATTGTTTGGTTCTGTTTGCTACTGAGATTTCCCCAAAAATCTCACCTTTTTCCATTATACAAAAATCACAGCAGGACGCTCTCATGGAAGCAATGAAGCTGAATTAAGATGCTATGATGTCTTATTGTATATGTGACTTTTGTAAAGGCTTGTAATATGTAATGATGTGTTTGGTGCACAGTTATAGTGATATTTTGTTAAGACAGAAAAAATAGTTAGTGAGAGAATAAATGTATTAAATTTTGCATTATAATATTAAAGTTAAGCTTCATTTTGGTATATAGTTTGCCTTATTTGGACGTCTCTACTTGAAGAAATAATTTTTCAAAATAAGAGGACCAAATCTAGAAAATTGAGAAATTGACCAAATAAATAGTGGTTTTCTATGCTAATACTATATTAATTGGCCCAGGGTTTGGTCAAATTCATATTTTTCCTTTAAAGAGGCTTCAATTAGTTTCACGTAGCAACTTGAACCACTTCATTTCTATTTTTCTATAATTAATTATGAATTTCTATAGTTGAGTCACCTATTTAGAATTTTACCAAATAAATAGTAACTCATGGACATAAATTCTAGATTGTGCAATTGGCCCTCATTGACCTTATAAGTAGTTATAGATGCTATCGTTTGGTCACTAAGAGGTAGGAAAATTAAGGTGTTACATTTTGATATCTGTGCAAGAAGTTATAGCCTATATTTACATTATAAATTGCTCTAATTTAGTTAGTCTATCTATCTTAAACAAGTCAGTTATTCATTTAAGTTAGTTTTAGAGGAATAGATAATGGTTGTTCGTAGGCAAAACTCCATACCCACGGTAAACCAATCCCTTCCTCATGTAGTATGTGAGGGTGCTTGGCATGTAAATGATGAGGAAGACCTAGACCTTTTGGATACCTCATCAAAGGAGGAATCCTCCTATACTGGATTGTCAGTTCTAGAATAATCAAGGTAGTCTTCTAAAGGCTTGAATATGAAGTTTGCAGAGCCAGTAGATATGGTACCTATTTTTATAGCTTCTCCTAATAATGCTGAGTCAAATATTAACCTTCAGCCAAATTATAGTCTCCCTCCTGTAGTTCCTATATATTAATATGTATTCCATACCTAGAATCGTTATGTTCAGAGGAGTTTATATTAGATGATGATGTTTTCTAAGATTGGATTTACCTAGACTAGAGTCCCAACCATGGTATCCTATAGTGTCACCTCCTTATCTTCCAAACCCTAGCTTATATGATTATATCGACTTCCACCAGTTTGATATAGCTA
Source organism: Leucaena leucocephala (assembly GCA_037074615.1). NCBI lineage: Eukaryota > Viridiplantae > Streptophyta > Magnoliopsida > Fabales > Fabaceae > Leucaena > Leucaena leucocephala. Next base: position 11,151,598 of record CM073528.1, on the reverse strand, counting down.
GTCCAAGTAGGCCATCACTCTTAACATTATATGTACCTGAAGTTGAACAGGTAGGACCAAGTAAGACGAAGCTTAGGTAGTATTTCCTTTATTAAAAGGAAGGCATTGATGACTATACTAGAATCAAGAAAACTATGGAAGCGAGCTATTAGAGTTGGGCAATAGGATGGATAGAAGATGGAATCAAAATTATACAGCATATCTAGATTTTTTGGATGCAGTTTCAAAACTCTACCTTTGCTATAAAAGCTTAAGTACTAATTTATATCGAGTATACGTTATAACATAGTGGGACAAGTTGATGGCTAGCCAAATACTTCCACATACGATAACATGGTAGTAAGCTTCAGGGAGTATATTCAGCATGACCCTCCAAGCACTATTCATGAATGTATCCATAGTGCAAAGAAATATGTGAAGCTAGTTCTTACTAAAAAGAGGACATGCGTTAGAAGGTCAAGGCTTTCCTAAGAATATAAGTAGAATAAGATCTAGGCTGCTTAATGTATATTATATGATGATGATATACACTATATATTTTGTATGAGATAGTTGAAAATAGTTGGTATGTTTATGTATGTGATATGTGAACATGGTTTACTAATATGCATAAATAATGCTCTATTGTATGTATATATGTTTGATAATGAATATATGGAAGTTATTATACATACATTTGATTGTTCTTTATCAATTATAGACTAGAGAAAGTAGAGACAATGGTTAACATCCATAGAAAAGTTAGACCCCAAGTTGTAGAGCCCTATAATGAGGGGACTAGCCAAGCATACCTTATGCAAATTATTATGGATAGGCTAGATCAACAGCAATGGGTAATGGATGAAATTTGAGAGATGCAAGCACGTTATGAACATGAATTATATATGACTATAGTAGTAACAATAACAGTAGCTATAGCTAATTCATGATGAACAAAAGGAGTCATCGATGAACCACTGACTGTCAAGATTAGATTGGAACTAGATCAGATAGACAACAATGGTTTACAATAGAGCAAGAAAGTATACAGATATGGATTGAACAATTTTGTAGATCCAACATGTCTGCATTTAAAGGAACCATTGATGTTCAAATTACAGAGGATTGGGTGAATCATTTAGAGAAAAGTGTTAAGGTTCTCAATTATCCTTTAGAGCAGAAGACACAGATGGCTATGTATGTCATATGCCCAATTTACTTACCTGTTGTAACTGTATAGTTTATGTGAAATGGATATGAGATTCTTGGAATAAACTGTATCATATTGAGAAAGGAAAGAAAGGGATTATTGAATAAGGAAAATATAGGGACCTAAACACAAAGTAGAAAAGGTTAAAGGCAAAAAGTTAAAGTAGAAACAAAAGTTGGGCCAAAAGTGGTAATTTCAAAAAGTTTAGGGACCTAAATGTAATTAATCAAAAAATTAGGGACCTAAATGTAATTATGGAAAAGTTCAGCCAGAAAAGGCTTAGAATTGCCAGGAAGTATTCCAGTCCCATAATTCATCAGTAAATAGAGAAAGTTATGCTGGTTAATCTAGCATAGTACAAAAATTTTAATAAGGTTACAAATAGTAGATATTTATCTGATAGTCTGAAAGTTATATGAAATTTTATCATATCTCATGGATATCAGGTATAAGTTGAAAAGTTAGAGGAAGGTGTGCCCCATGACATCAGATGTTATGAATCTGACAGAACCCCAGAAGGAGCTCTGTATGAAAAGTTATCCCCATATTAGTAAATTTTGACGGGAGTTTGAGAACACCCGTTATCCGATTATGGAACTTAGCAGTAAGTAAGCCTGGACAGAATTAACTCAGATGACCTCATATATGGGCCTATGATGACGTTAAGGAAGGCCCAAAACCCATGATACCAGTTCATCAGTAGAATGGGCTAGTGTCTAGGAAAAGTGTAAAATTACAAAAATACCCCTAGATGCCCATATTATACTAGTGATAGACGGAGGGCATTTTGCTAATCTAGAATAGGCTAAAAATATGGTATATAGTATAAATATGATTAGTAGAGACAGTATATGCCATGAGACAGTACAAAGATGGGTAAAATGACAATTATGACCTTAGGGTTAATATAGTACAAGAAAGGACACCAAGGGTATTTTGGTCATTTTCCAAGGGATAGATGGCAAATAAATACTCAGTCTAACAATTTCAATGATATTAGGAACCTAGACATTGGTTTTCAGGATATAATACATATCCTGGAATATTATAAACATTAGGAACATAAAATAGTCTGACTTTGGTGAAACTGCTTCGATTGGTATTGGGCTGGACTATAATTTTTGCTATCAGTATATCTCACCTTTTTTTAGCCAAACATGACCATAAATGATGTCATGCATGGCATCAAAAGGGGAGGCTTCTAGGGCAAGCTTGTGCGAGAATGAATATGGACCATTAGATCATAACCAAATCAATCTTGGCCATTCATTTACACTCAAGCTCATCTATAAATACCCCCAAATCAGAACCTATTTGGCATGCATGGTGAACCTTGGGGAAACTCTTGCAATCTCCATTCAACCAAGAAATAAGCACACAAAGTGAAGCAACAATTAAGGTAATCATCTCCCTTGATCTTGAGCTTTATTCTAGGAAGTTAGCTAATGGTTTTAAGGGGATTTTGTGCTATATTTCCCTTATGGTTGCTGCTAGAAGTGCTGCCCATGTATGGTTAGAATATGAGTTTTATATTATGGATAGTTTATACAAGCTTAAACAAGCTAGAATCAAGTGGTATAAGCTTATAAATTTAAGTATGTATGAAGCTGGAATAGAGATAAAGTAAGTAATTGGAGGCAGTAACGTTGTGACATTAGTTACGTATAACAAATGAACGATTTTTTCCATGACATTTTGTGAGCTTAAAGAGTACATCTAGAGCTTTAAATCCATAGGTAACACGGTTCATTTGGACAAGTAACAAAAGAGAAATGAATTTTTGAAGTTAAGTCAAAGAAACTGGAACTTCTAGATTTTACCAAATGAATAGTGTTTTTTAATTAATAAAATGATTTCATTGGGACAATGAAACCTCAGTTTTATATTTTTCCTTCAAATATTAATTAATTAGATTTCATTAGAAATTGGAACTAACCTATTTCAATTTTTCTACATTTAATTATGAATTTTCAAAGTAGGGTACATGTTCTGGAATTACCAAATAAACAGTAAAAGTGAACAATACTTGAGAGCAAGTCTTTTGAAAATGGAAGTTTTTAAAGCTAAAGGCACTGTAATTGGTTTCAATGACTTACGAATGAGTATAATTAAGGTTGAAAATAAGGATGTGACAATGTATAAGCTAGAAAAGACATTGACCGTTGGTAGAGAAATACATATATTATTTTGTGAGTGAATAATGCCTTTCTTATATTGAAATCTTTCTTGAATAATTCTATGACAAGTATTTTCCTCAGTTTGTGAGGGATAAGAGCGAGGCTGAGTTCTTAATGTTAAGACAGGGTGAGAAGGAACTCTTTGATGATTACTTAGCCAAGTTCATTCGCCTCTCTCATTATTCTACATATATGAATCACATGTTGAATGGTTGTATCACCCAATAGATTTAGTATTTTAAAATTTTTGAAAACTCAAAATATATTTGAATAAAATCAAAGAGAGGAGTTTAGAATGATATCATGCAAGAAGAAGTTGTTGAAGAGAGATTACACAAGTTGATTTATACTAGTTCGATCCAATCTACTTGACCTACGTCTAGTCCCCAGAGCCCCTATAAATGTTCTACTATATTTCAAGATTTTGTGGGCTCTTAATGCCTCAGTACATTCAAGTGAAAATTCTCTCTCACTCCTTTTACAACCCTGTAAGGTTACAATAATTGAGAATCCCTTTCACTCCCCTTACTCCCGTAGGGTTACAAACACTCAATAATCTACATGAGCAAATTAGAGAATGAATTATACAAATAAAAATCTCTCAATAGAGTAAATTTTGATACACGCTTAAGCTCAAGCACTCACATTTCTCTCTTTTAAGAAAATTATATGGTCTAAACCAAACGATGAGAAATAGAGTGTAATAGAGACTATCACTTTATATGATCGTAATGCATTGTAAGAATCTCTTCGTAAGTCTCCCAACTTCTTCAACTTTCTCACTTTGGCTTCTTCTTTTATACTTGATTCTTCAAAATTATGTTGAAGCATTTAAGTAGCTTTTGAGATAGCCATTATTGTAACACATTACTTTTGTACGTCTTAGGGACCATTCAGTAGTATTTATAACTACTTAAATATCCATTGAAGTTTAATTACAAAATATGAAATTTTTAAGCTTTACGGGTATTGTTTATATTGTAATTCCATATTAAGTGACAAATTTTAAAAAACATAATTAATTCTAGAAAAATTGAAATAAAGTAGTTCAAAAGGATACATGAATCTAACATATTTTACTTTAATAAAAAAATAGGTCTTAGACCAAATGATAAGCCAATCAGTATAGTTTAATCATTAAATATACTATTTATTTGGTCAAAAATTTTGGAAAATAGTTTATGCTCTCCAACTTTGAAAAATTCATTCTCTATGTATTGATGTCAGAATAAGGCATTCTTGGTGCCAAAACAAATCTTGACATGTTAACTAAATGTTAGTAAAATTACACAATGTTGACACAATCACAATCAAGCACAAGCATTTACATTAAAGCATACATTGTTTAGTCTCATTTACTACTAAGATTTCATGATAAATCTCACCCCTCCATATCCCAAACATAGCAGGTATTTCACATGAAGAAGAAGAAGATGACGTTGCATGAAGAAGAGATAGGAATTAGTTGCATCATGTATGTGCATATGTATGTAAAGATAGTTGATGAAATTTGTCATTGTGAACAGTGACTCGTGAGGAGACAATGACATATGAGATGTAATTAAAAGTAGTACATGTTAGAATATATGTATGAAATTTTGTCAACATTTAGTTAATATGTCAACCTTCATTTTGACACCAAGAATGCATTATTCATACATTAATACAAAGAGAATGAACTTTTCAAACTTAGAGATCAGAAACTGTTTTACAGATTTTTTGACCAAATGAACAGTCATCTTTGACAATTAAACTGTACTGCTTGGATAATCATTTGGTTTAAGACTTATTTTTCATTTGAAATTCAATATGTTTGGTTTTAGTAACCTTTAGAACCACTTCATTTTAATTTTTTAGAATTAATTATAATTTTTTGAAGTTTATCACTTAATCTAGAATTATCATATGAATAGTACCCATAAAGCTTAAAAATTCCAAATTTTGTAATTGAACTTTAATGATGTTTAAATGGTTCTAAATGCTATGGAATAGGCTCTAAGATGTAAAAATGTTAGGTATTATATTTTTGGTATCAGAGCAAAGTTTATGACATTATATAAGATAATTCCCAAACCCTAAACCTAAGTAGTTAACATTATGTTAAGGTTAGGGTACTTAGTGAGAAAGTTAATATCACGTAAGTTTGAATCTTAAGCGAAACAAGAAGATTCCCTCCCTATGATTGGTTTGCTACTTAAAGTTGGATTCAGATGAGGAAACTTAAGAGAATATTTAGAGAAAGATATGTTCAAGTCGCTATAGGAGAAGACCCTTGGTCGTGATGAAAGAACATAGAGCTATCTGGTCATGATGAGTTGAGTAAGAAGGTTGCAATGAAAGTTCACAAAGAATGTGAGTCATGACTGAGATACACGGAGACAAAAAATTATGGCAATAATGAGAATGAAGGTGTCAACCTCGCTAAGTTTATCAACTAGAGGATGGCCATAAGGTGCCAACAAGGTAGATGATATGAGGTGCAAAAATATGGAAGATTAGTTTAAGAAGATTTTCATAAGTATATCCTCCATTTGATCACTAGGAGTAGATCTACGTTATGAAAGACTTTGTTCAGCTAGTCTTTCCTGAACAGGATAATCAAAAGTTAGATTAACACTTGCATAGGAATGAGCCTAGCATATGGCCTAATGTTAGAGATGTGGTGATTAATAAATAGAGAACTAATATTCCTGAAATAGAGGAGCTCCATCACAAATAAACAATAACTTAGTAAACCTATGGTAGAGCACCCCAGAGAGTAGAAGTAATAGTAGTAGATAATAAATGAAATCCATGCGACTCAAGTTTTGCAGGATTAAGAAAAAGACCATAAAGGAATCACAGTCTGGTCAAGAACATACTAGGACTAATATATATATAGAAGAAGTTAAGAGATAGTAGAGCAATATAAAAGTGACTCTATAGAAATGGAGATTGATCCACTCACTTGAGAAGTTAATTCACGGATTGAATTTCATGTTTCAAAGAAAAATATTTTCCTAGGTAGTTGCAGAAGTTCAACAGGGTGGTAGATGTATGAAAGATTAGAAAAAGTTTATGATGTCTCGAGAGAGAAAGGTATCCACAGTTTAAAAGATAAAGATCAGGATAGAGTAGTAAAGGGTTGAGTCTATACTTGGTAAGAAGGTAATGTGGTAACCTGAGTTAGATGAGTAGCTATCTCAGGTTCCTAAATAAATGATCAGGATCTGGCAGATAATTTGATAAAGGAAAGAATAATTTAAAGTTTACCTAGTTAATGGTTTAATTGCAGTGTGTGTATGATGGATGGTTAAGCAAATTATATGATAATGATATGGCTTATGTTACCAAAAGTTATGATGAACAGTTGCATCTCCTTGTAGTTGTCATATGATGACATGCATGTTAGAGTATACTTAAATGGTTGCATGTTAAAGTTAATTGCACCTAATATAATATAGTATAAGGCATAACCCTATCGTTCTTCTTGAGGAGCCTTTTATTTGGAAACCTAGCAGATTGGATGTCAAAATCAATAGAAAACCTAAGCAGGGATAAAATGGTTTTTGGGGTTTTAGTGATTGATGCAATAAAAGTAGGGTGTAGAAAAGTAAATCTTTTTGGATTTTTTATTAAGATGAAAATGAGTTGGTTTGTTTGAGAAATATGTTATGAAAGACTCTTGATGATGAAAACGTATCTATCCTTGCTTTCACGTTAAAATTAGAGTTTTGAAATCACTGAGTCTTAAAGAAAACCTCAATTTATCGATTGAGTCTAGAAACCTAATTTTCCTTAAACCCCTTTGACTAAAGCTAGTTTAAGAACTACTAGTGAATTGTCAGAAACCACTTAGTGTGTAAGTTGAATTAGATAATGAACACACCCTTGAATAGTCATCGATCGAACTAGATTTCATGCAATTGAATTAATTAACAAGGATTGCTGGTAATAACCCAACTTTCTAAAAATCGAAATTAAAATATTCTATTAAAAAGCAAACGTTCAAATCATCCAAATTTAGTTACAAAGTCTAATATGAGAATGATCAATCGATATTTAAAAATTGCTCATAAGATGAAAACCCTAGATCTAGCAGCAATCATAACATGAGAAAATGTAAATTAGAACAATAAAGCTCCCTGTTTTAGTCCATGAGCTCAAGATATCAGATCCATTATCAAGAGACTAAAGATTTAGCCTCTCATGACTCCTGTTGTACTGCAATTGCTATTCAGATGAGATACCATGAAGAAATAATGAGAAGATGGTAGAGTGATGGTGTAGAGATATGTAAAAATATGTGGAGAGGTGTAGAACGATGGAAGATATGGAGAAGGTGATCAAAGAGCGCTAGAGTACTGCTTCTTAGCCTAATTAGGTCAAAAACCAGTCTCCGCCTTGACATCAGCCCTCCTCTGCTTTTATTTCTATATGACCTAATTCAAAATGTGTAGTTTTAACGATTTCACATTTTAGTCATGACCAGATCCATGTTTTGGTTGTGACCTATAAACATAAACACAAAGAGACTTCCAAAAGAATCAAGGTCATGACCGGCGGACTCTTTGGTCATGACTAAAGGTGCAGGAGTGTGATTTCACTTTCATTGACTTGTGATTTCTTTCCTGGTCCTTGCTCTCTTCTAAAATACATGTAATCCAACATAAAAGCTCACTGTAAAAGTCTAAATAAGTAAATAATAGAATATATGCAGTTTGGAAGAGTTAATTTACCATATTACCCTTAATTAGCACATTGCCACGCACAATCATGTATTACCACAAAAGTACAATTTAAGGCATAAAATGAATGGTAAAGTTGTTATAAAACTCTTTAAAATGTCACAGAAACTATATACACAATGTTTCTTATCACATCTACTTGCACATTATACATGTTGGAGTATGCTATGATGAATGAATAATCCCCTTTCGCATTACATGCAAGGCATAGTATATAAGATGAGAAAGTTATATTTCTCCTATACCATATGACATGTAATTAATAATTTAACTTGGTAATGAAAAGAGAACTCAAAATAAGATCAAGGAGAAGCCACCCAAGCAAGTACTTAACGTAGGCAATCCTTCTAAGTTTATTTATATGTGTTTTGGAAGGATAGAACCTAAGTTTTAATGGTTAGAAATTGAGTTTTTATTGGACTATGCTTGTTCTCCAAAATTGTACAGCATTGAAGGAAGAATAAATTAAAGTTATAATTATGTAATTAGCACTTAGATAAGCTAGATTGTGATTGGTTATTGAATTAAGTTGTACTCTTGATGTTGCTATTGATTAGGACCATTCTATCACCTACTGTACATAACTAAAAAGAATGAATTTTAAATATCTAATGCTTCCTTTGAATTTATATGATAAATTTGTGTAGGATTGGATAGGTTTAGAACCTTGGAAGCATTAGAATTGAAAGATAAATTTTTAAGTATTTTCTGTTACTGTTCATGTGTATAAATACTTATTAGAATTCCATGATTTTGATACTTTCAATGATTTTAAAATGAAAAATTGTGTGGGATAAAGTAGAGAAATAAGTATTGGAAGTATTGGAATCAAAATGAGAATTTTTTAGAACAAATAGGACATGTTTCGATTTTGTCCAGAACAACATGTAGTTACTATAAGTTGGAAATTCTAAGTTTATAAATGGATTCAAAAGGCCCAATTGTCTAAGGTAAGGTGAAGACATATCAATTGGTTCAAATGCCAAGTCAATTAATAAAGATTAAGGAAAGTTAGTTTAGTTAAGTAAGCTCAATGTTCAAGGAAGGTTAGATTGTAATGAATGGATGATAATGTAATATTAGGATTTGAATTGTGTGCTCAAAAGAGGGCAGCCACATATCAAGAAGTAAGAATCAAAAGGCAAAGATAAAGTAAAGGAAAGCTAAGCATGTGAGGTAGTGAACTATCCTAAACTTGTATGCGTTGGATGTTATGCTTAGTTGTGATATAGCTTTGTTGAATTGTGTTGCATATGTGTATATGATTCAAGCTATATTTCTATGATTACTTTGGCCAACTGTATTTCATATGTTACATGGAAGTATGCAACTTACACAATGTTGACATAATTACAAGCAAACACAAGCATTTATATTGAAGCATACATTGTTTAATATCGTTTGCTACTGAGATTTTCACATAAAATCACTCTTCCATATCCCAAACATAGAAGGTATTTCACATGAAGAAGAATATGAAGATGCATGAAGAAGAGATAGGAATTAGTTGTATGGTGTATGTGTATGTGTATGTAAAGATAGTTGATGAAATTTGTCACTATGAATAGTAACTCATAAGGAGGTAGTGATATATGAGATGTAATTTAAAATAGTACACATTGTAATAAATGTATGGAATTTTAATGAAATTTATTTAACATGTCAAGCTTCACTTTGACACCAACAATGCTTTATTCGGACGTCAATACAAAGAAAATGAATTTTTCAAATTTAGGGACCAAAAACTGTTTTACAGATTTTTTTGACAAAATGAATAGTGATATTTTGACTATTAAACTATACTGATTGGCTGATCATTTGGTCTGAGACTTATTTTTACTTTCAATTTTAATATTTTAGGTTTGAGTATCCTTTTGAACCACTTCATTTTGATTTTTCTAGAACTAATTATGATTTTTTTAATTTCGTCACTTAATGTGGAATTATCATATAAACAGTAGCCGTGAAGCTTGGAAATTTTAGATTTTGTAGTTAAACTTCAATTGATGTTTAAGTGGTTCTAAATGCTACTAAATATTCCCTAAAATATATGAAAGTAAGATGTTACATATTCCAATATTTACTATTTTTAATTGCATCTCAATTGTCACTGCCTCCTCATGAGTTACTATTCACAATGACAAGTTTCAACAAATATATTTACATACATATGCATTTCAAACATGCAACTAATCCCTATCTCTTCTTCATGAATTTTCATCTTCTTCTTTACGTGAAGCTCCTGCTATGATTGGGATATAGAGGAGGTGAGATTTCGGGGGGAAACTCATTTTAGGACTAAACAATGTATGCTTCACTGTAAATGCTTGTGCTTACTTGTGATTGTGTCAACATTGTATAATGTGCATGCTTCCATGTAACATATGAAATACAACTGGCCAAAGTAATTATAGAAATAGAGCTTCAATCATATACACATATGCAACACAATTCAACAAAGCCATAGCACAATTAAGCATGGCATCCATCATATATAAGTTTAGGATAGTTCACTACCTTATTGCTTTACTTTCTTTAATTCCTTTCATTTTCCTCTTTCCTTGCTAAGTGGCTGCCTTCTTGAGTCTACAAAACAAATCCTAAACATCACATATTCATCCCTTCATCATGATCCAATTCAACTAGCATATACCGACATTGAACTTAATCAAATAACTCCTAACTCTCTTAATTTTTAGCTAATTGTCTTGTCCTTTAAATTCATTTGTGTATTGACTTTACCCTATACAATTTTACCTTTTTAATCCATTTATAAGCTTAGAATTATAAAATTCTAGCTCCTGCACCAATTCTTGATAGAATTGAACAACATCCTCAAGAATTTACTAAAATTCTTATTTTGATTCAAATGCTTCTAATACTTGTTTCTCCACTTAATCCCACACAATATTTCATTTTAAAACCATTGGAGGTATCAAATTATGAAATTCCTATAACTGTCCATGCATGTGAATTGTCGTATCCTTATTTTTAACCTCAATGATACTCAATTGGAAGTCATTTGAACCAATTACATATCCCTTTGCTTTAGAAATATGCATTTTCAAAAGATTTCTTCTCGAGGTACTGTTCACATATAATGTTCATTTGGTAAACTAGAGTGCATACTTAACTTTGAAAATTCATAATTAAATATAGAAAAATTGGAATGAGGTAGTTCCAATTTCTAATGAAAGCTCTTTCATTTAAACTTGAAGAAAAAAATGTAAAACTGAGGTTTAATTGTCCAAATAAAATCAGTTTATTCATTGAAAAATACTATTCATTTGGTAAATTTGGAAGTTCTAGTTTATTTGCCTTAATTTCAAAAATTCATTTCTCTTTGGTTACTTGTCTAGATGTGTTCTTTAATCTCATAAAATTTCATAGAGAAATTCATCCATTTACTATATGAAATTAACAGTTGAACGTCACTAGAAATTAGCAGTTGAACGTCACTACTTTCTATTGCTCATTTTATCTCAATTCAAGATTTTATCTTCAAATTGGAAAAATAATAGTAAATTTAATACTTAACCAATTGAGGCATTCTTAGTGTTCATTTAATGCTATGTGTCTTAGCTATTTTCATGCCAAATTTTAAGTCCAAAATCGTTGGTTAAGTCATCATAATTATCATTATAAGGATACTGCCTCATATTACAAACACACTATATCATGCTAGGTTTACCATCAAGTCATCATCATAGTACCAAGTGATCAACATAACTTATTACACAAGTTCAACCATCTATATTTAACCTTTTTCCTTGAGATATTCTAGCACATATAACGTGGTTATTTATATGGAAAGAATGAGATTTCATGGACTAGCTATTACAAAGTAACGTCAAATTACAACTCAACTTCAAAACAATTCCAATACTAGGTTTTCACTAACTTCCATTCTTTTTCCATTTTATGTTCCATACTTCTATCTTTCTAAAATAAATTCTCATGGTTCATTTCCACACAATTATTTATGTAGAATCCAAATATGAAACCAGAATTTCTAAAATCAAAACACATCCTTGGCTGCTGTACAGAACCAAAAAGCATAAACTATTTTCCAAAAATTCACATTTTAATTCCAATGCTTCCAATACTTGTTTCTCTACTTTATCCCCACACAATTATCCATTTTAAATTCATTGGAAGCATAAAAAATATGAAATTCCAACATATGAACAGTGATTCATACAGTGGTAGCTAGGAACACAAAACCCTAACTACATACATACTTGAATTTTCAAGCCTATGCCACTTGATTCTAGCTTGTTTTAGCTTTTCTAAGCTATCCATAACATAAAAAATCATATTCTTATCACATATGGATAGCACTTCCAGCAGCACCATCAAGGGAAATATATCACAAAAACCTCTTAAAACTAAGAGCCAACTTGCTATATTAAAGTCCAAGAACAAAGGAACTAGTTACTTTACTTGTTGCTCCAAGTTGTATGCTTCTTTCTTACTTAAAAAAAATTTGGCAGAGGTTCACTAAGGTGCTCAAAGATGCCAACCCAAGTCTGATTTGGTGGGGTATTTATAGGCAAAATTGGATGGAAATGGAAGGCCAATATTAGTTTGGTTACTATTTGATCTAATGGTCCATAACTTACCTTGCATCAAGCTTGCCCTAGAAGCCTTTTAATGACACCATGCATACCTCATTTAGGGCTGTGTTTGGCTGGAAAAAGGTAGAAATACTAATGGGAAAAATTCCAGTTCAGTCCGGTACCGATCTGAGCAGTTTCACAAAAACATACTGTTTTATGTTCCCAATTTTTATAATATTCCAAAATATGTATTATGTCATGAAAACTAGTATCTAGATTTTTCTTACCATTGACATTATTAGAATGAGTATTTATCTGCCAACCATCCCTTGAGAAATGACCAAAATACTCTTATTGCACTTTCTTGCACTATGTTAACCCTAAGGGCAAACTTGTCATTTCACACCTCTTTATACCTAATCAGAGTATATACTGGATCTAACTAATCCCCTTGTGCTTGCTTGAACATTTTTTACCTATTCAGAATGACCAAAATGCCCTCCATCTATCTCTAGTACAATATGGCTACACAATGATATTTTCGTATTTTCAAACTTTGGACTCTGGCCCACTTAACTGTCCAACTACCTCACTGGGCCTCTCGGACGCCATTTTGGCCTTGATATGGGTCCATTACCTTTATGGAATAAATCTCGAGAAACCTCTCTTGAAGGTATTTATCATGTATTTTATTGCACTATAAATTCCTGTAAGAATTCTACATGATTCATTTTCTGACTCTGTTAATTTTATCAATTCTCATATTAAATAAAGGAATTTACTATAAAGCTTCATCTAATTTTGAGGTCCAAAAATACTATAATAATTTTCTCTAACTTCAGGAATTCCTATCAATTAATCGGGACCTCAAATCAAAATTCTGTGTCGCGTTAAACTGATCAGAATAATTTTCTCTACTTACTGGTAAAATTTGGGACTGAACTGCTTCCGGGCAGTTTTAGGCCTTAACTTTCTCATAATTATATTTTTATCTGTAAACTTTTGATAAATTATATTTAAGTCCCTAAACTTTTAGTAATTATACCTTTTGGCCCAACTTTTACCTCTACCTTTATTTTTGGCCTTAAACCTTTTCTAATTTCTATTTAGGTCCTTAAACTTTCCTTAGTTACTAGTCCCTCTCTTTCCTTCCTCAATCTGATGCAGTTTACCTCAAGAATCTCATGTCGATTACATATAAACTGTACATATACATCAGATAAGAAAATTGGGGATATGGCATAAATAGTAATAGAGAAGACTTTAAAATTTCATCTTTCAATTTCAATGCTTACAAAGTTCCAAACTTACTCAATCCTACACAAATTTGAAACATCCTACTTTTACCAACTCAAAGTATGTATTCAGAAGCTTATTTGATTAGCGGAAACATTGCATTAGCCCAAAAATTAAAATTTTAAAACTTACTTATCGGGTACTGTCCATTTGGTGATTTCCATATTCATAGTCCAAATTTAACAATTCATAACTAATTGTAGAAAAATTGTATAGAGGCGATCCAAATTTCTAATTGAAGCTCTTTCATAGCTCTTTATGGGAAAAATATAAATCGGGACATTTACTTTTCCAATTGATACATTTAAATCGTTACTTTTTACTGTTCATATGGCAAATTCTGGAATTTCTAGATTATGTCTCTTAACTTTGGAGATTCATTTCTCTTGATATACACATCTAAATTAGGCGTGTTACCTATGAATTTAAAGCTCTAGAAGTGAAATACTTATACTACTTGCTTATAAAATTTCGTAAAATAATCCTTTTGTTTGCTAGGTCAAATTGAAGTCACAACAAAACTGCTTCAGGACCTACATTTTTACCATTTCATCTTCTTTCTTAAATGTTCATAAACTAATCTAGCATTCCTAAACCATCAAATAAGTTTCTCATATATTCATATACATCATGTACATATGCCATAATTATTTCATATAGTTTCATCACATATATAGACACCTTACATGGCATTTACATACAAGGAAAATTCATAGCATATGCTAGGATCTCAATTACTTCAATTCCTTTCTTCCATTCTTTAGCTCTTCTCCATGCATACAGTTTCCTTCATGCTTGACCTAAATTGGTTGGTTATGGGAGGGTGAGATTCTAAGAAATCTCAGTAGTAAACATTACCACTGAAATATGCAAGATGTATGCTAATGCATGATGTGTAATTTCATTAAACTTTCTTTGATTAGTGGCATGCCATCATGCTATATACTTTTGCATAAAAGTGCATGGTCATAGGAAACATGTTATTCACAATACATTCAACATCATTTATCGTGTCACATCATCATTCAAATATCATATACATGTCACCACATAAGCATATCACATCAAGCATATAAAGAGGTAAGTCCCCTACCTTGCACTTAAGCTTTTCTCTTGATATTTTACACTTGCTCCCTAGCTTTCCAACCATGAAGCCTTTCGATCAATCACTTCCTAACATCTTCTTAGATGTTTCAAGGTCCTAAAAACATTCATATTCATCATATAATTCATTAGGACCATGAACTCCAACAATGTTCAAGACTAACCTTGATAAACTATTTACTAACATAACTTTCTCTAGTCTTCACTAATTAACTTGGCCCTTGAACCAATTGATGTCTTGACTTTACCCTACACAATTTCATCTTTTGAATCCATTTATGAGCTTAGAATCATGAAATTCTAACTCCTATGCACTGCTCTATATAGAATTGCATAACACCCTCTTTTCTTTCAAAAATTCTCATTTTGATTCTAATACTTCCCATACTTGTTTCTCCACGTTATCCCACACAAATTTTCATTTTAAAACCATTGGAAGAATCAAAATCATTAAATTCCAATCACTGTTCATGCAAATGAATAGTACAGAGAAGAACTTCAAAAACTACAACTCGGAATTCTAATGCTTCCAAGGTTCAAAACCTATCCAATCCTACACAAAATCATCATATAAATTCAATGGTAGCATTAGATCATTGAAATTATATTTCCTTCCATCATGAACAGTGCAAACCAAAATGGTTCAACCATGGTAAAGTCAAGAATATCAACTTGATTCAACAACCAATCACTTAACTAGCTTGTTTAGACTTCAATCACATATCTCTAACTTTAATTTCTTCTTTTTCCTTTCATCTAAGGTTTTTGGACAGCACAACACCTTAAGGAAAACTCAACTTTCTTCCATGAAAACCCTAAATTCAAGCTCCCAAATCAAAGGAAAATAAGTTAGGATAGATTGCTTACCTTTAATCTCTAACTTGCTTGAGCTTTGGTACCTTGAATCTTCTTTGTCTTGACTTGAGTTTTCATTTTGCAAGAGGTTCCCCAAGGGTCTTCATGCCACGGTTTTGAGCAGAAATGATGGGGGTATTTATAAAAAATTCCATGGAAAATCAATGGCCAAGATCACTTCGTGCACGATTTGATCTAATGGTTCATAATTGCTCTCACATTAAACTTACTCACCAAGCCAACTTGAGATAAGGTCACATGACAAAAATATTCTCCTCCCCCTTGTCTTGGATGCCATGTGTGAGGTCTTGTGGGTCCCACCATGTGCAAACCCTAATTCTCACTTTATTCCTTTTTCTTTTCTTTTTCAAAAATTCATAAATTATTCATTATTAGACTTGGGCTCCAAGACAACCCTTGGGACTTATTGGGCTGCCCTAGGATGAAATTTTGGACTACCCTAGGCCTTCATTGGGTCCAATAGCTAATTGGCATAAATTCTAAAGCACTTTCCTTATACCGATATCGTTAAAATATCCTAATTTTAAAATAAATGCTATCCACCTCTTTTAATGGTTCTAATATTTTTAGAAATTCATTCTAACATAAAATAATTTCCCTACAAAGTCTCATAATTTTTTGAGACTTTGAATTCCCGATAAAAAATCCCTATATTTCTTCAAGACCCTTTATGAGTGTCCGATTTCACTTTAAATTCTCAAAGGGCATTATCTACTTTTCACACATCATCAGAGTATTCCTTGACCTTGGTCAACTATTTTGGGGACTCTCCATAATTGTCTAACCTAAGTCAAATGACTAAAATACCCTTCGTCTAACTTTGACTCAATGACACAACACAGTGGCATACTCAGTGGCATTTTCATAATTTTATATTTTTCTCAGTCTTTATTAGCCCTGGCCCACATAGTTATCTAAAAATATTACTGAGCCTATAATATTTCATTTTAGGCCCTATACATGGTCCACTATATTCATGGGTTAAACTCCCGAGAAATTCCCCCAAACGTATTTATCGAGTATTTTAATCCACTGTAAATTCCATAATAAACTGTATAGAACTCCTTTTTGAACTCTGTCAATTTCATAAATTTTTATATTAATTATAAGAATTTACTACCAAAATTCATCTAATTCTGAGGTCTATAGGATATTGCATTAATTTTCCTTTCTTCAAAATTAATATAAATTTTTTGAGACCTCAAATCAAAATTCTGTGTTGGGTCAAACTGATCAGAATAATTTTCTCTATTTACTGGGAAATTTTGGGGCTAATATGATTTTAGGCATTTCTAGGCCTTTTCTGGCTCAACTTTCATTAATTACCATTTTGCCCTTGAACTTTTAAAAATTACATTTTAGGCCCTCAACTTTCATAATTGCACTTAATGGCCCAAAGTTTTTGTCTACTTTCATTTTCTACCATAAAACCTTTAAACTTTTCATTTTAATCCCTCTCTTTATACCTTTGTCCAATTATTGTTTTTCCTTTCTATTCACCATCACAATCCTTTCCAAACCTCTTTCCACTATCAGTATTATACAGATAGGAAAAAAATAGGATGTAACAAAAATCATCATTTGAATTCAATAGAAGCATTATATCATTGGAATTCAATCTTCACTTTCCAGAACAGCCTTGGCCAAAAGGCCCTCATTATGGAAAAATCAAGAATCACAATTTAATTCCATAACCAAACATCAAAACTAACTTGTTTAAGTGCTAATTACATTATTCTAGTTTAATCTTCATTTTCTTCCCTTATTCTTGATTTTTAGTTTGCAACATAGGTCAAGAGAAAAATCCATTTTCAACCTCTAAAACTTAGGTTTCAATATTCCAAAACATATATATATAAGCTTGGAAGATTGCTTACCTTATACATTAGCCATATCGAAAGTTTGGTGCCTTGGATCTCTCTAGGTTCAAGCTTGCTTTTCATTTTGCCATAATTTTCCCTTTTGCTTCCCAAGCCTTTACAGTTATGCAAGGAAATATTTATAGCCTAATTTTAGCCATCTTAGGGCCACTTTATGCCTCATTTTCTTAATTATTACAATGGTTTAATCTTGCTCCTTATTAGTTGAATTTTGTATGAATTAACCTTAATCATACTTAAAACAATTCTTACATTATTTTATTGCAATAGAGAACATGTGAAAATGCTTTCTTCTTTGCCTTTTGCACCATGTGGAAGAGATGTAGGGCCCACAAGACACCTCACAATGCCACCTTATGCCATTTGTACATTCCATTAACTTTCCTTTCGTTCTTTCCTTTTTATTAATTCATAAAATAGTGTAAAAATTTCATTTGGCTTCTAAAACTCTCTTAGCATTTTGAGCCCTTACTTGACACCATGTTGGATCAAAATTGGGTCCCATTAAGTATTTGGCACACATCCTAAGGCACTTCCTTTAATTTCTTATACTGATATCCTTAAATTACCCTATTTTTTAGATACGTTTTATAAAATTATTTTAATATTTCTAAAATTTTTAAAAAATGAATTTCTTGTAAAATCTCATAATTTTCTGAGATATAAAAGTCCTGATAAAAATTTTATACGTTTCTTTAATCCTTGATTGGGATCTTATTTTATCTTAAATTCTCTAATTAATTCTACAACACTCCTTTTTTACTTCTGTTAATTTTGTAAATTTTTATATTAATTATAAGAATTTTCTATAAAATTTTATCTGATTACGAGGTCCATAAGATACTGTAATATTTTTTAGACTTTAGAAATTAATATCAATTTATCGGGATCTTAAATTAAAATTCTAAGAGATTTTCTTGACTCAAATTTTATTCTCTATTTATTGGTAAAATTTGGGATAATATTATTTTTGGCCAATTTTGGGCATTTTTTGACTCAAATTTCTATAATTACACTTTTGACCCTAAACTCTTGAAAATTGCACTTTAGTCCCTCAACTTTTCATAATTATACTTAATAGCCCACAGCTTGTGTCTACTTCATTTTGCAATATGGAAGTTTTAGGATTTTGACTTTAGTCCCTCCCACAACTTGTGTCTACTTCCATTTTGCACCATGGACCTTTTAGGGTTTTCACTTTAGTCCCTTTCTTTTTCAAAATGACCATTATGCCCTTGAAACTTTTATTAATTGTAATTTAGCTCTTTTGGCTTTACAACTTCATACCTTCTATCTTTCTTTGACTTAAAACTTATCTAATTATTATCTTTTCTTCTGGTTGCCATCTCAATTCCTTCATAACCTTTTTCCTCTATCATTCTCATACAGATAGGAAAATTTTGGGATGTTACAGTTATCAAATATGGACGTTGTATATTTGTGACGTAAATAATTTGGCTCTTTAGTTGATCTCTTTGTTAATCTTGATTCAGGCTATAAATAATCTTGAAACATGCTTTAGTAAAGATATATAAACAGTGTAAGAATATAGCAAGTAATTCCAAATGATTTAGAATTAAAGATCAAAATATGATAAAATCTGGTTTAAAATACTTTTTGCAAAATGGCTTGACTTATTGAAGAAACCGCTTATCGAAAGGTCTTCGATAAATTGCTTAAGAATTACATTTGAAATAGTTCAAATCTTATTAAGCAATTATTCGATACTCAGCCTTATCTAAAATGACTTTTATAAATGTCCTTATCGATAAACTCTTTAAAAAATATTCTTTCAAATATATGTTTTCATATTTATCGAGATATTTCATACTAAATCATTTATCGAAGGGTTATTTGATAAATGGATTCTTTAAATAGATTATCAATAAATGATGAAGAACATCTTTTCATACTTTTCAAACAGATTTTCAAATATCCGTATCTTTTCTCAAATCATATATCATATTTGGAAACTCAAGTTCGCATAATCATTTTAACAAATAAGATCAAAACTCAAGATCATTTAGCAAATCAGATGAGCTCACCAAATCATAAGCTTTAAAAATTATATCACTTCAGAATAAAGCTTATAAAGATATTTTCAACAAATATGAGTAAGATATAAATTCATGAAGTTTATTTATCCAATCAAATCAAAGTAAGTCTTAATCTCAATAATATCATTCATATATTATTAATCAAATATAAATTTAAGCTTTTCATAAAGATCTTATAGAAGATCTTTTTGATAAATATCATGATTGAATAGTTTAATGATAAGAGCACATAAATTATTTTTGGAATCTTTCATGAATAATCTTTTCTCCATAAACTTAATTCTAATCAAACCATAGATGATTCATATAGATTAGTCAACATTATAAGCACTTGAATTATCATCATTTTAAGCAATCAAATCATCAAAACATTTCTCAAGTTGAAACTCTAGTGATTTGAATTTTAAAATATCTTGTCTTTTCTTTTTTTAAATTGATCTTAAATAAATTTGTATCATAGAATTCGAAAGACCTATTTGAGAGGAGAAATGATCGTCACTGTTAAAATCATTGTTCAGAGAAAAATAGAGCAACCTTTTTAACCCTTCTTAGATTTTAAATCAGAAGTTATAAATTATTTTGGGAAGGAATAAACACAAGTAAGAATATGTGAAAGATCATTTTTTAGTACTTTTGAAATTCTCAAAAAAAATCTCTTATTAATCAAATAGTTATTTGATAAATTTCCTTATCAAATAGTTCTTTGCTAAATGATTCTTAATTTTTTCTTTAAAAATAGTTTTCATTGATCAAAGATCTTAGCTATAAATACTCTATTCAATCAATGCTTTGATAAATGATTTTATCAAATTTTTTTCTCAAGACTTGGTCCGTGGAATACTTATTGAAGACTTCTTTGATAAGTTCCTTTATCGAATAGAGCTTCGAATAATTTCAATTGTAAGACCAAGGAATCAGAATTTTCATAAATCAAATTAGGTAGATTTATCTAATAAGTCTTCAAAAAATGCTTTTTAAAAATCATATTTTCCTTCAAAAGTTATTTCTGATTTATCAAATAATTGTCTCATCGATAAGCTTATCAATAAATACAATTTATTAGTCTTATCAATAAATACTATTTATTAGTTTAAAATAATTTTTGAAATATTCTTCTCAATTAATTGTAATCATCAAAATATTAACATTGGAGTCTAACATTTAACCCCCTTTTTTATGATGTCAAAACTTAATTGAGATGATTTAAAGTTTTAGAATAATTCAAACATGATAAACATAATAAAATACACTAGAAGAGCCATAAAAGCAACTTTCATTGATTGAGTAAACAGGAATAGATGGAGAAGGTATGGTGGTGAATACAAAGTTTTGAGAAGAAGGTAAGGTTGCTGTGGGTTGAGGTTCAGAAGAAGTTTGTACTGTAATGGTGTGAGGTGGCTAAGTTTGTTGAGAGTTCAGAAGGTTATCAATGAAAAAATAGGTATTGGAGCCTGTGACCTTATTCTTTAAATCTACTATTTCATTTTTCAAAAGTCCAATAGCACTCCTCATCAGAAACTGAATTTCTACATTAGTAGCTTTGTGCCTTTCAACCATTTATGAGACCATTTTGTTCTTCAGACTTGTTCTCATATCAGACAACATTATTTCAGTGCTATGCACAGTGTTGTGATATTGTCTTATATCTGGAGTCAAATTCTCTCTTCAAAAGCCCTATCTCCTACTGGATAATGGAATGTAGAGTGCTTGTGCAAAGAAGATGCGTAGTGTACAAATGGTATTAGTGATGATTGAGCCTCATCATGTGCTGGATGCTTGCCTTTTTCTTTGTGAATCCTTTTTCCTTCACCAGCTAAAGGAAGAGAGATTCTCATCCTATGAATCTTCTCTACCCCAAATTTAGATACCTTCACTTCCTTCTCACCCTTTTCCAAGTAGTCAATGTTGTTATAATAAAGGAAGTAGGTTACAAGCTATGGATAGGGCATGTAAGTAGTCTTAGACTTATTATGGAAAAAGTTACTTATTTTAGAATAGATCAAGTCTCCAATATTTATTTTCTGACCACCAATGATTTTGGCAAGTAGAGAATAATCCTCTTGAGTCATGTATATAGAGTGCTCCTTGAGTATATGTAATAGATTATCCTATGATAATCACACATCTATTTGGGTACAAATTTAAGATCCTAGAGAATTTTTCCTCAAGCGTGAAAACTTTATAAATTTCTCTTCAATAAAATCTGAGGCTTAAACTCATATTTTATAGTTTTCAGGAGGAAATTTATGATTTTAGGATCTAGCTTAATTAATCTCGCTCTCAATTTAATAATCAGGTAACTACTGACTAATTCACCATTTTCATCAGCCTCATTAAACACCTTCATATTATAATAAAATCTCTCACAACTTCTGGGCAGTAAGATCGGTTGATTGCTAACCAATTTTGGTAATAGCTCATAAGTCTAGTTGGTTATTGTTATCATATTTTAGGTAATCTAAGTCAACTACCACTACTAGACATAAATCTCTATGAGCATAATCAGCCTTTAATTTACATTTATCAACCCCTTGTCTAGATTCCTTGTGAGTAAGGCTATATTGGCTTGGTTAAAAGGAAGAGGATTGATTTGAGGAGGATTGGAGGTAAGAGATGGTTCAAAGAGAAATTCTGTAGTACCTTAAGGAGACTCAATTCTCCTTCTTACTGTTTCTTTTATTCTTTGACCTGATGTTACCCTAGTCGAGCTTATAGCCCTCTAAACAATGTCATTTAAATCATCATCTATGTGAGTATTGTCTAATTCTTTAGACACCATGGTCAAATCCTAGAGCTTCTTTCTTTTCAGTGCTTGTCTAGCATTTTGTCTTATTGGACTTCGAGAAGCTTCATATGAGACTTAAATCTAGGTTGTTTCTAGTGCAATAAGAGAATTCCTTGAAGGACTATGATCCTTAGCCACCTTCGGTCTAAATATCTATTTGGAAGCATTGGACTTTTGCTTTCCTTTGTATTTTTAGAGCCTAACCTATAGCATTTTAATTCTAAGATAAAACTGATAAACAAAGACTACGACAATGCAGAAATTTGGGAATTCTGAAAAGTAATATGTTTAAGAGAGTTGGGGAAAAGTTTCTAAATGGTCTAATTGAAGAGATAAAGGTGTAGGGAGAGATTTAATTTTCTAGATTTAGAGAGATTGAATGATTTTTCGAGAAGGTGTTCGATGAAATTAGCAGTAATAGTCATATTTTTCCTAAATAATAGATAATTTATCGATGAGTTCTTCGATAAGTTCCTTATTCAAAGTGTTTATTAATAAATCTTCAAACAACGGTAAGACATTTATCGAATAGCACTTCAATAAGACATCTTGTCAAATAGTTGTTCGATAAATAACAACCTTTTTCACACAAATCCCACAAGATTTAACAAACAATCATTTGAAAAAATATTTATCAAAATTGTTATTCGATGATAAACTTTATTCTTTTTTTCAGAAAATATTTTATTTATCAAATAGCCTTTCGGTAAGTAGCCTTATTGATAAGTTGTTCGATAGCTTTCATCAATGTTTTTTCACAAATTTTATCGAATAACATTTGGATAAATGTTCATTTCAAAAAAATTATCGATAAAAAGTAACACAAATTATTTTACAAGATTTTCAAAATAAATTAATTCTTATTGAATACATATTCGATAAATGACTTTATCCAATAAATTTTCAAAAATATTCAATTCATTAAAGCACATATATTTTCTCAAGTTTATTGAAGTTTTTATCAGTAACTTTTTTGATAAATTAAAAAATGTGATAAGTTTTAAAACATGATGCATCACAAGAACAAAAACACATATAATATAGAAATATTAATGAAATAACTTAAATATATTTTTAGTATAAACAAAGTGTTGAGAGATGCTTATTCAGTATTGGTAATTTGATAAATTGATTCATGAAATTTTGTTGCCTTCCTCTCTTTGTTGTATTTAAGCAACTTCTACAATGGCAACAATGATGATCTATTTTGATTGTTGCTAGTTAACCTTTGTTACTTCAGTGCTCACTTATACCAATCCTCAAACTTGATCAGCGCAGTAATCCTTTAAGGATTTTCTCCTATTAAAAATAAATCCTTTCTTTCTAGGAGAACGATTAGTATGGTCATGTAGAAAATAAATTTAATTTATATGTGAGACCATATATCATATGTAATAGGTTTATCATTAGAACTAATAAATTCACAAAGAGCAAGTGTGAATATATCAAGAGTTAAGCTTTTGAAGGATAATGTATATCTTGAGGAATAATGCTTAATTTTGAAAGGTGCAATTTCAACATGATCTTTCAAAATATGAACCTTTGAAAATAAATTTTGTGAAAACATTGAAGGGAAGTATCATTGTAAGACCACATGTTGAACATCAATGTTAACATTTTTTGGGAATTTCTATATGAGCAAATGGAAAATTGGTAAAATAAATGGTTCAAGAATTTTGCTCATTCATTTTCAATGAGGCATATTACTCTTTTATCCAAATGACCAAAGTAGCAAATTGTATTCCAGAGAATAAACATTTTAAGTATAAGGCTTTGGTATTCTTGAAGTCATTCTATTTCTGAATAGACTTGAACTTTGCATAAATCATTGAAGGTTAAAAATTTCAAGTAATTGATAGCTCAGAAGAAATGAATCTGTCAAATGCATTTCAAGGAATTTGAAATTTCCAATCAAATGTATTGATCTCCAACATTGATACCTTCATGTTTCAAACCAAAATATCTTTAAAGTTATTTGCAACTAAAATATTTGATGCAAAGATTTAAAATATTTTGAAGTCATGATTAAGTATATTTATAAATACAAATCAATTTATGAATTGAAATTCATAAAACAATGTTTTGAATGTACAAATATGTACAATTCATTTTGTAATCCATTTAGCATTTTGAAAACATATTTAGATTATAAGAATAAAAGGCTAAATAATTTTGAATAAAGGACAAGTATTTAATAATCTAATCCACACTTCAATTAATCACATTAAAAGAAATAAGGATTAGATTTTACCATGTTTTCTCTTGTCCTTGTGGCAACTTTATGAAATTTGGGGCATTGGTATTGAACTCTACTTTAGCACCAAAATCCAAGCTTTATTGGTTAATCAAGAATTGAATTATTTTTCCTTGTCTTCAGATAAACCTTTTAATTGAATTCCCTACAAAACAATTGAACTAATTTCTATTTCCCAATATCCAATTTTGCTTGGATCCATGAGGTTAGTTTGTAGGAATATAGTCCACATGCTCATAATGAATATAAACTATTTTAAATGGTTGATCATGTTTTCTTTATGCATATAGATAATATTTTTATTTTTTAGAAATATGTATGCATAAAGAAATTACGCTACTAAACATTGTCTTTCACCCCTTTATAAAACATTTGTCAAACTAGTTTTCTCAGGAGTATATAAAGAGAATTTAAAATTAGTTGCAATGTACATTTCTAAGGATACAGATATAAACCTCAAAGATATATCAAAAATGAAGACGAGAGAGGTTTACCCTTGTACCTTTTTCCTTCTTTATGGAAGAAGGATCGCCTTTTCATATCTATTGCATCTTTGAATTTCTTCTGATAAATGCTTGCAATGGTCACTCAAATGATGTGCACTTTTGTCATATCCTAATTTTTCCCTATCTATATAATACTGATAGTGGAAAGAGGTTTGGAAAGGATTATGATGAATATCAAAAGAAATGATAAAGGTTAGATGAGTCTTGAAGAAAGAGAAGGACTAAAATGTAAATTAGAAAAGGTTGAAGGCGAAAAGTTAAAGTAGAAATAAAAGTTGGGACAAAAGTGGTAATTTTCAAAAGTTAAGGGACTTAAATGTAATTAAGTAAAAAGTTTAAGAGCAAAATTATAATTATAGAAAGATCAGCCCGGAAAGGGTTAGAACTGCCCGAAAGTATTTCAGTCCCATATTCTATCAGCAAATAGAGGAAGTTATACTGGTTAATCTAGCATGATACAGAAATTTTATTAAGGCTCCAGACAGCAGATATTTATTTGATAGTCTGAAAGTTAAATGAAATTTTATCAGATCTCACGGACTTCAGATATAAGGGGACAAGTTACAGGAAGGTGTGCTTCATGACATCAGATGTCATGAATCTGATAGGACCCTGAAAAGAGCTCTATAGGAAAAGTTATCCCCATATTAGTAAATTTTGACAGGAGTTTGAGAACAACTGTTATCCGATTATGGAACTTATCAGTATGTAAGCCTAGATAGATTGAGATCAGATGACCTCATATATAGGCCCAAGATAATGCCAAGGAGGGCCAAAAACCTAGGGTACCAGTTCATCAATAGAAGGGGCCAGTGTTCAGAAGAAGTATGAAATTATGAAAATGCCCCTGGATGCCCATATTGTACCAGTGATGGATGAAGGGCATTTTGTTCATCTGGGGCAGGCTAAAAATATGTCCCATGGTATAAATATGATTAGTTGAGCCAGTATATGCCCTGAGATAGTACAAAGAGGGGTGAAATGACAATTATGCCCTTAGGGTTAATATAGTGCAAGAAAGGACACCAAGGGTATTTTGGTCATTTCCCAAGGGATGGATAACAGATAAATATTCAGTATAACCATGTCAATGGTATGAGAATCCTAGACATTGATTTCTAGGAGAAAATACATATCTTGGAAGATTATAAAAATTAGGAACAAAAGACAGTCCAGTTGTTGTGAAACTGCTCCGATTAGTATCGAATTGGATTGGAATTTTCCCAAAGGCTTCCTTACATGAGAATTTCACCACATACCCCCATGAGGTGTCCCATGAGTTGTCCCTTATGATGTCATAATTATTCTTTTTGTAAAAAGTTAAATACAAGATTAAATGTGAGCCTTTAGATCAAATAGTGCACAAAGTAATCTTGGCCATTTATTTTCCATGAAATTTTCTATAAATACCCCCTCAAATTGAAAAACGTAAGCTCATGGACCCTTAGGGAAACTCTTGTAAAATGGAAACTCAAGCCAAGACAAAGAAGATTCAAGGTACCAAAGTTATAGCAAGCTAAACATTAAAGGTAAACAGTCTCTCCTAGCTTATTTTCCTTTGATTTAGGAGCTTGAACTTAGGGTTTTCATGGGAGAAAAGTTGAATTTTCTCTAAGGTGTTGTGCTACCCAAAAACCTTAGATGAAAGGGGAAAGAAGAAATTAAAGTTATAAGTATATGATTGAAGCTTAAACAAGCTAGTTAAGTGATTGGTTGTTAAATCAAATTGATATTCTGAACTTTGCCATGGATGAACCTGTTTGATATGCATTGTTCATGATGGAAGGAAATGGAATTTCAATGATTTAATGTTTTCATTGAATTTATATAATGATTTTGTGTAGGATTGGAAAGGTTTTGAACCTTTAAAGCATTGAAATTCTAAGATTGTAGTTTTTGAAATTCTTCTCTATTACTGTTCACTCGCATAAATAGTGATTGTAATTTCATGATTTTGATGCTTCCAATGGTTTTAAAATGAAAAATTGTGTGAGATAAAGTGGAGAAACAAGTATGGGAAGCATTATAATCAAAATGAGAATTTTTGAAAGAATTGTATGCTTATGTTCAATTCTGTACAGAAGGCCATGAAGGAGCTGGAATTTCATGATTCTAAGCTCATAAATGGATTCAAAAGATGAAATTGTGTAGGTTAAAGTCAAGACATCAATTGGTTCATGTAACATCCTTCTTTTCTTATGTCTTAGGGACCAAACAGTAGCATCTGGAACCACTTTTAAGGTCATTGAAGTCAAATTACACAATATGGAATTTTACTCTCCCGAGTACTGTTAACTGTGTAAATTCCATATAAGTGACCTGACTTCGAAAAATTATAACTAATTCTAGAAAACTCAAAATGAAGTGGTTGAAATTGTTACACAAAGCTAACTTGATTTTATTTCTGGGAAAAAAAACTCGTTGACCACGCCTTGACTCAGTCAACGTCTGAAGTTTACTGTTCATCCAGCATTTCCCCTTATTCCAGCATTTCTTGTCCCAACATTGATAAATCATATCTTTATGTGTAGACATCCAATTAAGACGTTCTATGTATAAAATTGAAGCTTGGAATGCCTACTCTTTATTGGAAAAATATCATACATTTATTCAATCGTTTACTATTACTTATTACAGCTCAATTGTCACTGCCTCACCACGAGTTACTATTCATAGTGACAATTTCAAGCAATTATACATACATGAATCACATATCAATCATGCTAAATAATTAATGTCTCTTCATGCATCTTTATCTCCTCCATCTTGAGAAGACCTGCTATAATTGGATTGATATGGAAGGTGTCATATCCCAATTTTTAGGCTTAGAAGCCCAGTATATAGCCTGAAAAAGGGATGCTACTAGACTCTATTGAGCAGAGGTCTCAGTAAATAGAGAAAATTATGCTAATCAGTTTGATGCAACACAGAGTTTTGATATGAGGTCCCGAAAGATTTATATTAATTTCTGAAGAGAAGGAAAATTAATACAGTATTCTCTAGACCTCATAATCAGATGAAATATAGTAGTAAATTTCTATAATTAATATAAGAATTTTTGAAACTGACAGAGCCTAAAAAGGAGTTATATAGAATTTACTATAGAATTTACAGTGGATTAAAATACCCGATAAATAGGTTTCAGGGGAATTTCTCAGGAATTGAGCCCATGAAGATAGTGGATCATACAGAGGGTCCATAATGGCACCTTATAGGCCCAATGATATTTTCATATAAGTATGTGGGCCAGGGCTAATAAAGACCGAGAAAAATCAAGAATTACGAAAATTCCACTGAAAGTATGTCACTGTGTTGTGTCATTGAGTCAGAGTCAGAGTCAGAGTCAGACAAAGGGCATTATGATCATTTAAGTAAGGTTAGATAGTCCAGAAAGGGTATATGGATAGCTTACCAGGGTCAAGAGATACTATGGTAAGGTATAGAAATATAATAGTGCTCGTATAAGTACTAAAGAGGAACTAAGGGCATTTTGGTAATTTACTAATAATGTTTCTTGGAAACTGAGCCACCAGAGTGCCTGGGCTTGGTTAGAAACCCAAGATGACAATCCAAGGCCCAAAAATGTAGCCCAAGAGTAATGTGGGCCTAAGAGGCATTAAAATATTGTTTTAGTGCTT
Organism: Leucaena leucocephala; assembly: GCA_037074615.1. Lineage (NCBI taxonomy): Eukaryota > Viridiplantae > Streptophyta > Magnoliopsida > Fabales > Fabaceae > Leucaena > Leucaena leucocephala. The sequence goes on along the minus strand of CM073528.1, from coordinate 11,122,550 downwards.
TTTCAATAAAGTAAAGTAACCCGATCCAAGATAGAACTAGATAAAGTGATCTAGAATCATGAAAGGACATAAATGGGGCCCACAAGGCACCACATGGAATAATTACAATAAAAGAAGAAAAGCAAAGGACACATGGCATGATTAGAGAAAAAGGAGAAGAAGCAAGAGGACACGTGGCACGATCTCGGCCGTCCATTCAGGGAAAAGACTCTGGAATCTCTGGAAAGGCTGAGTCAGCTAGTGAGGTGTCCCAAGGGCCCCACCATTGCACCACATACCCCTGAGGTGTCCGTTGAGGTGTCCTAGATGATGTCATAAGTGGTGAGTCATCAAGGAGGGTGATGTTATCGTGATGATACAGGCAAAGCTTCTTGAGAAAGCAAGCAATCTGAGCCATTCATTGCGAATCAATCTAGACCATTCATTCCACCTCCTCTCACCTATAAATAGGCCACTCCCCTCCCATTTCAAGGCAAACCACGGATCTAGCAAGAAAAGGAAGAGAAAGAAGAGACAAAGAGAGAAAGATAGAAGGAAAGAAAGAAAGGAAAGAAAGCAAGGAGTTCTGGTGGAGCCAGAAGCAGTCTAAGGATCTGAGGGACTGGGCAAAACTTAGGAATAAGGTAAAAAAGTTATCTAGTCCCTGCTCTAATAAAGTAGAGGATTGCTCTTAGTGGTTAGAATAGAGAAATATCTCTATTAATAAAGGTAGCTAAAGGTAGAGAGAAAGCTAGGGGAATGTCAGAATAAGGATATCACCCCTAGTTAAGCATGAGTTAAGTAGAGCTGTACTGGATAATAATAAAGATATTATTATGCTATGTATAGGCTCTAACATATGAAAAAAGGGACCTTAGAGACAAGGCTAGGAGCTGGAAGGAAAGGCTAGACGCCAGGTAGTAGACTTACCTACTTGTAGGCTAATTCTGCTTGGATATTTTATGTGATGTTTTCTTACCTTGATGATGTGGGGCATATATGATTAAATAATGCTTTGTTTCTTTTTATACTATGGCCATATGTTATAATTAAGTAACATGTAAGCATGTATGTTATCATGATGCAAGCATGATCATTAAGTACACACATAGTAACATCAAGCATATAGTTGCATACATTGTATGGTTACCGTTTACTACTGAGATTTTCCCAAAAATCTCATCCCCTTCCATGTAATCCCAATCCCACAGGTATGTTTAAAGAGGACTGAAGAATTATAAAGAGGAGCTAGGGATTGGATAGTGCAGAGGTTATGCAAAGATGGGACCAAAGTGCTAGAATTAGGGAAAAACGTAGGATGAATAGTAAACTTCAGACATTAACTGACGTGGACCTGGTCAAGGTGTTGTCAACGAGTTATTTTTTCCCTAAAATAGGATTACGTTAGCTTCGCGTAGCAATTTTAACCACTTCATTTCAATTTTTCTAGAATTAGTTATGATTTTTTGAAGTCAAGTCACTCCACTGAAATTTACACAGTGAACAGTGTTCGCTAGGAGTAAAATTTCAGATTGTGTGATTTGACTTCAATGGCCCTAGAAGTGGTTCTAAATGCTACTGAATGGTCCCTAAAATGTAAGAAAAGGAGGATGTTTCAGAAGGGGTGAGATTTTTGAGGAAATCTCAGTAGCAAATAGAAACCATACAATGTATGCAACTATATGCTTGATTTTACTATGTGTACAGTTAATGATCATGCTTGAATAATGATAACTTACATGCTTCAATGTCCCTTAATTATAACATATGGCTATAGCATAAAAAGAAACATAGCATTACTTAATCATACATGCTTTATCAAAGCAAGTAAACATCACATAAAACATCCAACCAATATAAGCAGACAAGTAGGTAAGTTTACTACCTGATATAGAGCCTTTCCTCTAGTCCTTAACCTTTGCTCTAAGGTTCCTTCTTTTCATAGGTCAAAACTTTATTCCTAAGCTAGCCAAATTCCTAAGTTCCTTGGACTGCTCCTAGCTCCACTAGAACTCCTTCCTTTCTTTCTCTTCCTTTCTTTCTTTCTCTCTTTCTCTTGTTTCTTGCTCTTGGATGTGGGAATGAAGTAAGGGGAACGGTCTATTTATAGGTGGAGGGAGGTGGAATGGATGGTCCAGATTGAATCGCGATGAATGGCTCAGATTGCTTGGCTTCTTCAAGAAGCTTTGCTTGCATCATCATGATGACATCATCATCCTAGATGACTCATCAAAGTGACATCATCCATGGGACACCTCACATGCTAGGTGGCGCAATGGTAGGGCCCTTGGGACACCTCACCACTGACTCAGCCTTTCCAGAGAATTCCATAGTCTTTTCCTAGAATGAATGTCTGAGACTGTGCCACGTGTCCTTTTGCTTTTTCTCATTTTACAAGAATCATTCCATGTGTCCTTAGCTTTTCTTCTTTTCCTGTAATCATACTATGTGGTGCCTTGTGGGTCCCTTTTACGCCACCTTATGATTCCAGATCACTTTCCCAAGTTCTATCTTTGACCAGGTCACTTTACTTTATTGAAAAAGTACTAAAATAATATTTTAATGTCTCTTGGGCCCCCATCCCTCTTGGGCTACGTTTTTTAACATCTGGGATGCTATCTTGGCCTCTGATAAAGCTCAAGGGACTTTCACTATTTATAATTTAGTCTCTGAACATCATATGTATACTTCTGGGACTTCTGCTCAATAGGGCCTAGTAGCATACCCTTTTTTAGGCTACATATTAGGCTTGTAGGCCAAAAAATTAGGATATGATAGTTCAAGAGCCAAGTTGATTAGTAAAGATTAGAGAAAGTATGATAATAAAGAGTGTAACAAGGTTAGTCTTGAACATGGTTAGAGTTCATGAGTCCTAATGAATTATGTGATGAATATGAATGTGTTTAGGACCTTGAAACATCCAATAAGATGTTGGGAAGTGATTGACATAAAGGCTTTATGGTTGGAAAGCTGGGGAGCAAGTGCAAAAAATAAGAGAAAAGCTTAAGTGCAAGGTAGTGAACTTACCTCTTTATGTGCTTGATGTGGTATGCTTATGTGTTAATATGTATATGATATTTGAATGATGTTGTGACATGATAAATGATGTTGAATATATTGTGAATAACATGTTTTCTATGGCCATGCACTTTATGTAAAAGTATATAGCATGATGGTATATGTGTCACAACCCTTACAAATGCTAAAGTAGTTACAACAGATGTCTGTCTCAATAGTGTCATTCGATATGAATGTTGTTGCACTACACTTGACCTAATATGCATGCCATTTCATGAAATTGATGTCATAATTGGATTGAATTGGTTATCTGCCAATAATGTAATGCTGGATTATAAGAACAAAACTCTAGTTCTTTGTCCACAAGCTACAAATGTGAGTCCAAAAGTGAAACTAAATTTCCTGACGGAGGCTCAGGCAAATAGATGTCTACGAAAAGGATGTCAGGGATATATGGTTTTCTTTTTTGTTCAAGCAGAAGTAGAAGAAGGAATTGAAGCAATTCTAGTGGTCAAAGATTTTCCCGAAGTCTTTCCAAAGGAGATTCAAGGATTGCCTCTAGAATGAGAAGTGGAGTTCGCTATTGATATAGTACCTGGAGCTTGACCAGTATCCAAAGCCCCATGTCGTATGGCTCCTAACGAGATGATTGAGCTGAAGAAGCAGATTGAGGAGCTTCTGGAGAAGGGTTTCATGATCAAAGAGCTAGAATTGATAGAAGATGTATGAGATTGGAGTCCTCTGTATCAAATGCAGACAGCAGAAAGTTCTTATGGAGGAACGCAGATTAAAGCTTTCATTGATGATGAGATAAAAGAGGCTTAGGAGCAGGATAGGCTCGCTGAGATTTTCAAGAATAAGCTGGAAAGAGGTGAAACTAAGAATTTTGAGATGTCTTAATATGGATTGTTACGATTTCGGGGACGGCCATATATTCCCAATGCAATGGGATTGAGAGAGAAAATCTTAGATGAGGCACATAAAAGCAAGTATACAGTACATCTAGGTATGACCAAGATATACTATAATGTTAAAGGTTTATTTTGGTGGCCTAGATTGAAGAAGGATATTGTGGCTTAGGTGTCCAAGTGCCTAATTTGTCAAAAGGTGAAAGTTGAGCACCAGAGGCCAGTAGAAAAATTACAACCACTAGAGATACCTGAGTAGAAATGGGAAAGTATTGCCATGGATTTTGTTGAGGGACTGCCTATGACTTGTACTAAACATGATGCTATATGGGTAGTAATTGATCGATTAACCAAGTCAGCTCATTTCCTAGCAATCAACAAGAAGGATTCTCTTGAAAAGCTGTCAAAATTGTATGTAAAGGAGATTGTTAGACTACAAGGTATTCCCAGTAGTATCATATCGGATAGAGATCCTCGGTTTATGTTAAATTTTTAGCAGGCTTTACATACAAAATAGACACTACTCTCAGATTTAGTACAGCTTATCATCCTTAGACAGATGGTCAATCTGAGATAATGATCTAAACGCTAGAGGATATGCTAAGATCATGTGTCTTGGATTTCAAAAGGGAGTTGAGATGTTCATCTGCCGTTGATAGAGTTTGCTTATAACAACAGTTATCAGGCTAGTATTCAGATGGCCCCTTTTGAAGTACTCTATGGATAGAAGTGTAGATCTCCCTTGTGCTGGGTGGAGTTGAGCGAAAGGAGGATGTTTAGTCCTGATATAGTAGATCAGACAGCAACACAGATCGATAATATTATAAAGAGATTGCTGGCGGCTCAAAGCAAATAGAAGAGTTATGATGATGTTAGAAGGAAGCCGTTAGAGTTTGAAGAAGGAGAGCATGTATTCCTTAAGCTAACTCCAACGACAAGAGCTGGATGACCGATTAAAGTGAAGAAGCTACATCCTAGATACATTGGGCCATTTCATATCCTCTCAAGAGTAGGATCAGTGGCTTACAAGTTAGCTCTTCCTTCACATCTCAGCAAGATTCATGATGTTTTCCATGTTTCCCAATTAAAGAAGTATGTTCCAAATCTATCGCATGTGATTGAGGATGATGATGTTGCACTGTGAAAGGACCTGACTTATAAAGTTAGACCGGTATAGATTTTAGATAGAAAGGTCAAGCAGTTGCGAAATAAGAAGATTTCTCTACTTAAGGTGGTCTGGAAGGGATTAACAGAGAATGAAGCTACCTGGGAAGCAGAGGAAAGGATGAGAGAAACGTACCCTAAACTGTTTTCTTAGTACATGTAATGTAAATTTTGAGGACGAAATTTATTTTGAGGGGGAGAGAAATGTCATATCCCCAATTTTCTTATATGATATGTGTACACAGTTTATCTACAATGAATATAAGATTCTTGGAATAAACTGTATCAGATTGACAAAGGAAAGGGAAGGATTAATAACTAAGGAAAGAATAGGGACCAAAACGCAAATTGAAAAGCTTGAAGGCAAAAAGTGAAAGTAGAAGAAAAGGGAGGGACCTAAATGCAATTAATAAAAAGTACAAGGACTAAAGTGCAATTATTCAAAAGTTGAGGGACCTAAATGTAAATATGGAAAAGTTAAACTGAAAAATGCTCAAAAAAGCCTGGAATCATATCAGACCCAAATTTTACCAGTAGATTGACAAAAATTTTCTGGTCAATTTAACGCAACATAGAATTTTGATTTAAGGTCCTAATTAATTGATATAAATTCCTGAAGTCGGATGGAATTATTATAGTATTTTTTATATCTCAGCATCATATGAGACCTTACAGGAAATTCATATATTTAATATAAGAATTTATAAAATTAACAAAGTCAGAAAAGGAATCCTGTAGAAGCCATATGGGATTTTACAGTAAAATAAAATACCCCGATAAATAGGATCAGGAGAGTTGTATTGTGAATTGGGCTAAAAAGGCAATACAGGAAATAAGCCCATACCAAGGCCCAAATGGCACCATCATGAGCCCATTAAGGTGACTGGACAGTTATGTGGGCCAGAGACCAGAGTAGTACAAGAAAAGTGTAAAATTACAAAAATGCCCCTAGATGCCCATACCGTGCTAGTGATGGATGGAGGTCATTTTGGTCATTCTGGACAGGCAAAAAATGTGATACATAGTATAAATGTGATTAGTTAGAGATAGTATATGCCATAAGGCAGTACAAAGAGGGTGAAATGATAATTATGCCCTTAAGGTTAATACAATACAAGAAAGGACACCAAGGGTATTTTGGTCATTTTCCAAGGGATTGATGGCAGATAAATCTTCAGTATATCATTATCAATGGTATGAGAAGCCTAGACATTAATTTCCAGGACAGAATACATATCCTGGTATATTAAAAAAATAGGAACAGAACACAGTCCGGTTGTTGTGAAACTGCTCCGATCGATACCAGATTGGACTGGAATTTTTTCAGAAGCTTCCTTACATGGGCAGAATGCGACATACCCCTATTAGGTGTCCCATGATCTGTCACACATGATGTCATAATTATTCTTTTTAGAAAAAGTTAAATCTAAGATTAAATGTGAGCCCTTGGATCAAATAGTAGCCAAATTAATCTTGGCCATCCATTTTAACCCAAATTTCTCTATAAATACCCCCTATTCAGATCACTTCGGCATGCATGGTGAACCATAGGGAAACTCTTGCAAAATTTCCATTCAACCAAGAAAGAAGCAACCAAAGTGAAGTAACAAGCAAGGTAATCAACTCCCTTGATCTTGAGCTTTGTTCTAGAAAGTTAGCTCATGGTTTTAAGGGGTTTTCATGCTATATTTCCCTTATGGTTTCTGCTGGAAGTGCTGCTCATATATGGTTAAAATATGAGTTTTATGTTATGGATAGTTTAGACAAGCTTAAACAAGCTAGAATCAAGTGGTATAAGCTTGGGAATTCAAGTATGTTTGGATTTAGGGTTTTGTATTCTTGCTGGTACTGTACGTGGCACTGTTCATATGATGCAATTTCATGATTTTGATGCTTCCAATGAGTTTAAAATGGAAAATTGTGTGGGGATAAAGTAGGAGAATAAGTATTGGAAGCATTGGAATCAAAATGTGAATTTTTGGAAAAAGGGTCATTCACTTCGATTTGGCACAGCACCTTTTGAGATGTTTTGATTTTGGAAATTCTAGTTTCATATTTGGGTTCTACATGAAAAATTATGTGGAAATGAACTATGAGAATTTATTTTGGAAAGATGGAAGTATGAAACATAAAAGGAAGAAAGAAAGCAAGTTAGTGAAAACCAAGTCTTGGATTTGGTTTCAAGTTGAATTGTAACTTGATATTATTTTGTAATGACTAGGTTTTGACATTTGTGAATGAAGGAAACTACTTCAAGAAGACCTTGTGAAGGATAGCTAAGAGGTAGCAAGGATACCTAACTATATTTCATGTTTGCTTAATTGTTTGCTTGCTTGTTGATTATGGTGTTTGGTTGAGCTTGAGCTTATGTCATCATGTTATGATAAAGTACGAATGACTGCTACTCCTTGCATGTTATGTCATGACAATATGCATTTTAGAGTTTGCTTATGTACCATAATGAAGTAGCTCCCATCTCATGATAACATGTTAAGCATCCAATTATTTATGCATGATATCATGGTTTGTGTAACTTGCTATTGGGATTTCCATGAAATCTCATTCCTTCCATATGCATAACCATGTTTTAGGTGCTGGGATTTCTCAAAGAAAGAGGGTAAGCATGGATGGTTAGACATGTATAATAAGTCAAATAAGTTGCTTGACATTATGGAAGCTTATACTGGAATGTATATAGAATGTTCATGTGTTGGTGTTCTTAGGCCGTGACCTTTTGATGATATTTATAGTACCTTAATCAACGATTTTTAGTCTGAAATTTGGTATGATAATAGCTAAGATACAGGTATTTAAATGGACACCAAGAATGCCTTAATTGGATAAGTATCCGAATTATTATAATTTTCTAAAGTTGGAACTAAAATCTGGAATTGAGATAAAGTGAGTGATTAGAGATAATGACGTTCACGTGTTGATTTTGTATAGAAAATAAACAAGATTTTCCACGAAATTTTGTGAGATTAAAGAGGACGTCCAGAGCTTTAATTCCATATGTAACACAGTTCATTTGGACAAGTAATGAAAGAGAAATGAATTTTTGAAGTTAAGGCAAAGAAACTGGAACTTCGAGACTTTACCAAATGAACAGTGTTCTTCAACGATTAAACTGATTTCATTAAGACAATGGAACTTCAGTTTTATTTTTTTTCCCTCAAATTTCAATGAAAGATCTTTCATTATAAATTAGAACCAACTCATTTTGATTTTTCTACATTTAATTGTGAATTTTTAAAGTAGGTACATGTTCTAAAATTACCAAATAAATAGTGAAAGTGAAGAGTACCCGAGAGTTATCTTTTGAAAATGAAGGTTTCTAAAGCAAAAGGCTATGTAATTAGTTCCAACGACTTATGAATGAGTTTAATTGAGCTGGAAAATAAGCATGTGACACTTCACAAGCTGGTTAGCTCCTAACAGAGAGAGTACCCATTATGTTAGTTTTAGATAGCCTTATTACTATTAGGGACTAAACTCAGAATCTTCATACACGTAACAGGAACTAAATGATCAAAGTTAAGGTAATTAACTCTAAGTACCAAAGATTTATGAGAATATTTCATAAGATATGAGAAAGGGTCAAATGAGAATACAGAGATCCTTACGATAAGATTACAAAGAATAAGAAAGAAAGGTAAATAGATCCTCCATATGAGGATAAAGAGATTAGAAGGCCAGATAGACCCAAGAGATATAGTATAAGATGTGTCTAAGATAGTAAATTACCAAGGTTAGAGCCTGTTAGCACCAGTGCTTCATATTTTTAATCTGCACATTTCAGTTAAGCTTGCTCAGGCGAGAGTAGCCCAATGATGGGTGACCCCCTAGGAAGTGATAGGAAAAGGTAGAAATGCCATAGAAATTTGGCATATGGGCACAGAGCTATGAAAAGTTAGAAAGGGTTATGAACAGTAAGAGATTAGAACCCTTATGTTAAGTCCAAATGAAATAGATTTGAAAGATAGACTATGATATAGTATGCCATATTATGGCATAAAAGATACGAAATGAGAAATATGTATTGAGGAGTACGATATGAAGTGGCTTTATAGCTAGCCCTGTAAACAGATTAAGAGGCTCTATTTTTTAAAAAAATATATGATGTTTTAAGTGTTATGTTATAGATGAAGTAGCAAATGAGAGCTTTCACTCCTTGCATAAAATGCCAGGCATTATGTTATGTTATGTTTGTAGAATATGCTAAAGCTCTAAATGTTATAGCAGTGCAAGCTCTGAGTATTAGAGATGTGCAAACTCTGAGTGTTAGAGCTGTGCATATTAAAGAAGGAATGCTTGAGCTTCGATGATAGAGCTTTACATTCATAGGCAAGTATGTAGTCCTGCAATATGTTGGCCAGGCATTATGCATGTTAGAGTATGTGCTCCTATACGCTCAATGTGCTCTTATCTAGTAGTAAAAAGAAAGAACAATCATATAAGTCCTATCTCTATATTATGATGAGTTAGGAAAGATGATAAGAAGGAAAGAAGTATCATGATACGAAAATGAGAAATGGAGTTTTGTAGATGTTCAAAGAATTTCACTGAATACTCATATGAGTAATAAGTGATTGCACTGAGAAGTATGATGAGTAGTTAACAAGAAACTCCAGAATATAGTAGTATATGAAAGAGTTTGATATGAAAGAAAGGGACATTCTCCTCAGAGGAACTCTTCATCAAAGTATGAATAGAGATTTAACCCTGAAATTTTGAGGACAAAATTTATTTTAAGGGGAGGAGAAATGTCATATCCTGATTTTTAGGCCTAGAAGCCCAGTATATAGTCTGAAAAAGGTGTGCTGCCAAGAAATTCCTATAATTAATATAAGAATTTCTAAGACTGACAGAGCCCAAAAAGGAGTTATGTAGAATTTGTTATGGAATTTACAATTGATTAAAATACTCGATAAATAGGTTTCAGGGGAATTTCTCGAGAATTGAACCCATAAAAGGTAGTGGATCATACAGAGGGCCTAGAATGGCACCTTATAGGCCCAATGGTATTTTCATATAAGTATGTGGGCCAAGGTTAATAAAGACTGGGAAAAATGTAGAATTACGAAAATGCCACTGAAGGTATGCCATTGTGTTGTGTCATTAAGTCAGAGTCAGACGAAGGGCATTTTGGTCATTTGACTAAGGTTAGACAATCAAGAAAGGGTATCTAGATAGTTGACCAGGGTCAAGAAATACTCTAAAAAAGTATGAAAAGACAGTAGTTCCCCTTCAGTATTAAAGAGGAACTAAGGGCATCTTGGTAAGTACTAAGGGTGTTTCTTGGGAATTGAGCCACCAGAGTGCTTGGGCTTGGTTAGAAACCCAAGATGACATTCCAAGGGTCCAAAAATGTGGCCCAACGATTATGGGGGTTTAAGTGATGTTAAAATAATATTTTAGTACTTTTTCATAAAGTAAAGTTACCCGGTTAAGGATAGAACTGAGAAAAGTGATCAGATAAAGCTTTCGACCATGAGGTGGCATGAAAGGTGTCCTCATGGGACCCACAAAGTGCCACATAGCATGATTATAGGAAAAGAAGAAGAGCTAAGGACACATGGCATGATTCCAAGAAAAGAAGAAAAAGGTAAAAGACACATGACACAATCTCAGTCGTTCATTCTAGGAAAATACTTTGGAATTCTCTAGAACCGTTGAGTCAGCTGGTGAGGTGTCCCAAGGGCCCCACCATTGTACCACCTTGCATGTGAGGTGTCCCATGGATGATTTCATTTTGATGAGTCATTGAGGAGGGTGATGTCATCGTGATGATGCAGGCAAGGCTTCTTGAGGAAGCTAAGCGATCTGAGCCATTCATCGTGATTCAATCTGAGCCATCCATTCCACCTCCTCTCAACTATAAATAGACCACCCCTCCCTCCATTCCATTCACAGTGAAGCATGGCAAAACAAGAGAAAGAAGAGAGAAAAAGAGAAAGAGAGAAACAAAGGAAGGAAGAGAGAGAAATGATGAGTTCTGGTGGAGCTAAGAGCAGTCCAAGGAGCTTAGGGACTTGGCAAGCTTAGAAATGTGGTAAGTAATTTATTCTAGTCCCTGCTCTAATAAATTAGATGATTGTTCTTAATTGTTAGAATAGAGAAATATCTCTCTTGATAAGGTTAAAACTATGGGTGGAAAGAAAGTTAGGGAATTATCAGACTAAGGGTATTACCTCAAGTTAAGCTTGAGATAAATATAGCTATACTGGATAGGATAATAATAGAGATATTATTATGCTATGTATAGGCTCTAACCTATGAAAAGAAGGAACCTTAGTGTAACATCCTTACTTTCATACGTATTAGGGACCATTCATCAGCATTTAGAACCACTTACAAGATCATGGAAGTCCATTAGCCAAATCTGGAATTTTATTCTTTCTCGGATTACTGTTTATATGGTATTCCAGATTACGCAATGAATTTCAAAAAATCATAATTAATTCTAGAAAACTCAAAATGAAGTGATTCAAAAATATACATGAATATAACATCTTAAAATTTAAGGGAAAAATAATTTCCAGACCAAATGATTTTCCAATTGATACAGTTTATTCGTTGAAGTTTACTGTTCATTTGGTCAAAAACTCTGGAAACAGATTCTGGTCCCTTACTTTGGAAAATCATTTCTCTTGATATACACATCCAAATGAAACGTTCTACACTTAAAGCTATGGATGTTTGATACATGCTCATAAAATTTCGTGAATTAATTCCTTCATTTGCTAGGTCAAATTGAAGCCACAACAAAACTGCTTCAGGACCTACATTTTTACCATTTCAGTTTATTTTCTTTCATTTCCAATAATTGTTTCAGCATGCACAAGCCATTAAATAAGCTTCTTAACATTCATATACATCATGTACATATGCCATAATTATTACATACAAGTTTATCACATAAATAGACACCTTACATGGCATTTACATACATAGAAAATTTATAGTATATGCTAAAATCTCAATACTTCACTTCCTTTCTTCCATTCTTTAGCTCTTCTCCATGCATACCTTTTATTCATGCTTGACCTAAATTGGTTGGTTATGGGAGAGTGAGATTCTAGGCAATCTCAGTAGCAAACATTACCACTTAAATATGCAAGATGGATGCTAATGCATGATATGTAATTTCATTAACTTTCTTTGATTAGTGACATGCCATCATGCTATATACTTTTACATAAAGTGCATGGCCATGGAAACATGTTATTCACAATACATTCAACATCATTTATCATGTCACAACATCATTCAAATAACATATACATGTCAACACATAAGCATACCACATCAAGCACATAAAGAGGTAAGTTCACTACCTTGCACTTAAGCTTTTCTCTTGACCTTTAGCCCTTGCTCCCTAGCTTTCCAACCATGAAACCTTTATGTCCATCACTTCACAATATCTTCTTGGATGTTTCATGGTCCTAAACACATTCATATTCATCACATAACTCATTAGGACTCATGAACTCCAACCATGTTCAAGATTAACTTTGTTACCCTCTTTATTGTCATAACTTTCCCAAATATTCACTAATCCACTTGGCTCTTGAATCAATTGATGTCTGGACTTTACCCTACATAATCTCATCTTTTGAACTCATTTATGAGCTTAGAATCATGAAATTCCAGCTCCTTCATGGCATGCTGTACAGAATTGAACATAAGCACACAATTCTTTTAAAAATTCTCATTTTGATTTTAATGCTTCCCATACTTGTTTCTCCACTTTACCCCACACAACTTTTTATTTTAAAACCATTGGAACCATCAAAATCATAAAATTCTAATCACTGTTCATGTGAGTGAACCGTAACTGTAAGGAATCTCAAAGACTACAACCTTGAGATTTTAATGTTTCCAAGGTTCAAAACCTCTCCAATCCTACACAAAATCATCATACAAACTCAATGGAAGCATTAAATCATTGAAATTCAATTTCCTTCCCTCATGAACAGTGCATACTGAACAGGGAACACCATGGCAAAGTCAAGAATATCAATTTGATTCAACAACCAACCACTTAACTAGCTTGTTTAAGCTTCAATTATATGGTTCTAACTTTAATTTCTTCTTTCCCCTTTCATCTAAGGTTTTTGGGCAGTACCTTCCCTTAGAGAAAACTCAACTTTTTCCCCATGAAAACCCTAAGTTCAAGCTCCCAAATCAAAGGAGAATAAGCTAGGAAAGATTGCTTACCTTTAATCTCTAGCTTGCTTGAACTTTAGAACCTTGAATCTCCTTTGTCTCGGCTTGAGTTTCCTTTTTGCAAGAGTTTCCCCAAGGGTCCATGAAGCTACGGTTTTCTGCAGAATGAGGGGGTATTTATAGCCAAAATCCAAGAAAAATGAATGGCCAAGATTGATTTGGTTACTATTTGATCTAAAGGCCCACATTTAATCTTGGATTTAACTTTTTAATAAAATAATAATTATGACATCATGTGGGACAGCTCAAGGGACACCTAAAGGGGTTAGGTGGAGTGCTCATAGTGTAAGGAACCTTCTGGAGAAATTTCAGTCCAATCCGGTACCGATCAGTGCAGTTTCACAACAACCGGACTGTGTTCTGTTCCTAATTTTTTATACTATACCAGGATATGTATTATATCCTAAAAATTAATGTCTAGGCTTTTCATACCATTGAAAATGTTAGACTGAGTATTTATCTGCCATCCATCCCTTGGAAAATGACCAAAATACCCTTGGTGTCCTTTCTTGCACTATATTGACCCTAAGGGCATAATTGTCATTTCACCCCTCTTTGTACTACCTCAGGGCATATATTAACTCTATATAATCATATTTATACTATGTCCCACGTTTTTGTCCTGTTCAGAATGACCAAAATGACCTCCATCCATCACTGGTATAGTATGGGCATCCAGGGGCATTTTCGTAATTTCACACTTATCCTGGACTGCTCTGTACTCTGGCCCACTTAACTGTCTAGTCATCACATTGGGCCTACTATGGCACCATTTGGGCCTTAGTTTGGGATCATTGCCTTTATGCCCTTTATGGCACAAATCCCAAGACACCTCTCCCGATCCTATTTATCGGGTATTCTATTTTACCATAAAATCCCGTAAGAATTCTACAGGATTCCTTTTCTGACTCTGTCAGTTTGATGAATTCATATATTAAATATAAGAATTTACGATAAAGTTTCATCTGATTCTGAGATATGAAAAATACTGCAATAATTCCTACTGACTTCAGGAATTTATATCAATTAATCGGGACCTCAAATTAAAATTATGTGTTGTGTTAAACTGACCGGAATAATTATGTCTATCTACTGGTAAAATTTGAGTCTGATCTGATTCTGACCATTTTTGGCCTGTTTTGGCTCAACTTTTCCATAATTACATTTGGGTCCCTAACTTTTTACTTAATTACATTTAGGTCCCTAAACTTTTTGAAATTACAACTTTTAGCCCAACTTTTGTTTCTACTTTAACTTTTGGCCTTTAAACTTTTCCAATTTACGTTTTAGTCCTTCTCCTTCTTCAGGACTCATATAACCTTTATCATTCCTTCTTATCTTCGTCATAATCCTTTCTAAACCTCTTTCCACTATCAGTACTATACAGATAGGGAAAAATTAGGATATGACACTTAGAGCAAGGGTAAGAGCTAGAGGAAAAGGCTACATGCCAGGTAGTAAACTTATCCTAAACTATTATGCATTAAATGTTATGCTTAATTTGCTATAGCTTTGTTGAATTGTGTTGCATATGTGCTTATGTATGAAGCTCTGTTGCTATGATTACTTTGACCAATTGTATTTCATATGTTACATGGAAGCATGCACATTACGCAATGTTAACACTTTCACAAGCAAGCACAAGTATTCACGTTAATGCATGCATGGTTTAATACTATTTGCTACTTAAATTTCTCCAGAAATCTCACCCCTTCCATATCAATCCAATTACAGTAGGTCTTATCAAGATGGAGGAGATAAAGATGCATGAAAAGACATTAATTATTTAGCATGATTGATATGTGATTCATGTATGTATAATTGCTTGAAATTGTCACTTCGAAGAGTAACTCGTGGTGAGGCAGTGACATCTGAGCTGTAATTATAAATAATAAATGATTGAATAAATGTATGATAGTTTTCTAGTAAATAGTAGATATGTCAATCTTTGATTTGATATATAGAGTGTCTTATTTGGATGTCTACACATAGAGATATGATTTTTCAAAGTTGGGACCAGAAATGCTGGAATCAGGTGAAAACGCTGGATAAACAGTAATATTGGAATGTTGACCGACATTGACTTGGTCAATGCGTGGTCAACGAGTTAGTTTTCCCTGAAAGAGATTGAGTTGGCTTTGTGTAGAAATTTGAACCTCTTCATTTAAATTTTTCTTGAATTAGTTATGATTTTTTGAAGTCAGGTCACTCCACTGGAATTTACACAGTGAACAGTACTCGCTAAGAGTAGAATTCCAGATCGAGTAATTTGACTTCAATAGCCTTAAAAGTGATTCCAGATGCTACCGTTTGGTTCCTAAGACATAAGAAAATTAGGATATTTCATGTGGAACTGTTCATATGATGGAATCTCATGATTTTGATGCTTCCAATGAGTTTAAAATGGAAAATTGTGTGGGGATAAAGTAGGAGAACAAGTATTAGAAGCATTGAAATCAAAATGTGAATTTTTGGAAAAAGGAGGGCTTGCTTCAGTTTGGTACTGTATAGGTGCTGGAACTTCACATGGAAAAAGGGTAACTATAGATGAATGAGTTTGTATAATAAGTCACAAGAGCTACTTGACCTTATGGAAGCATATGAAAGCATGCATGGTTGTATGGTGTATGATTCTATAATTCTATTTTGAGGACGTGATGGTGTGATGATGGTTAGGATGCCTTAATCAATGAGTTTGAATCTCAAATTTGGTATGACTAAAGCTAAGATACAGAGATTTAAATGAATACTAAGAACACCTCATTTGGTTAAGAATTCGAATTGTTATGATTTTTTTAAGTTGAAGTTAAAATCTGGATTGAGATGAAGTAAGAGTTTAGAGGCATCAACGTTCACGCAATGATTTTATATATCAAATGAACGAATTTTTCTATCAAAGTTTATGGGCTTAAAGAAAACGTCTAGAGATTCAAATCCATAGATAACACTGTTTATTTGGATAAGTAACTAAAGAGAAATGAATTTTTAAAGTTAAGGCAAAGAAACTGGAATTTTCAGATTTTACCAAATGAACTGATTTCATTTGGGCAAGAAAACCTCAATTTTATATTTTTTTTCCTCAAAGATATATGGAATAGATTTCATTAAAAATTGGAACCACAATATTTTGATTTTTCTACAATTACTTATAAGTTTTCAAAGTAGGTACATGTTCTGGAATTACCAAATGAACAATAAAAGTTAACAGTACCCGAGAGCAATTCTTTTAGAAATGAATGATTTGAAAGCAAATGATCATGAAACTGGTTCCAGTCACTTCTAATGGAGTATAATTGAGGTTAAAAGTAAGGATGTGACAGAGAACAACATGCCATACTCTGAAGGGGTAAAGATTACCCCAACAGATGAACCTATTGTAGTACCTCCAATAAAAATAATTCTAGTAGGGCCTTTAGCCTTCGCAAGTGGTAATAGGAAGTAGTTTAGATTAGGTTCAAGATAGAGAACTGCTAGAAAGAGAGGTAGATCAAGAAAAGGTAACATGCAACCAAGGCAGAACAGGTGAGAAATCTATGGTAGGAACCACAGAGGTAGACCTTATTTATCAGGTTAAGGAGTTTGTTATAAATGTAGCAAGCTAGGATATTATGCCAAGGAGTTCCCACCAAATGTTGTAGGTGAAAGATCTCAACACCAGGGATGAGTGTTTCCCTGAATAGGGAAGAGGCTATAAAGCCACCTAAGCTGATTCAATGTATGAATTGAATTAACATTCATGCTTTACTCCCATTGGCATAAAAACAATTACATCTCATATTTAAATGGTAATGCCTAGCATGCACACTCTATGTCACTCTAAACCGTATATGTTATATTTGTATGATATAGAAATGACTATTACCTTGAAAGGACTTGTAATAGAGATATGACATATAAATGATGTGCTATGAACATGAAATAAAATAAGATACAGTTATGAAATTGACAATGCTGCTCTGAGAGAGAGCAAAGTCTATGTAATGAATGATGCTATTAATGAAATAGAGCTAGTTTATTCTTATATAGAACCACTTTAAAGAAATAGACAATCTAGCTCAAGGTTAGAGCCGTGTCTATCAAATGAGATGAGAAAATTCTTCAGTAGCTCTACACAGAGCCATAAAAGAAAATGATGATATGAAGAACTTCGTAACTATTGAACAAGAGTCATCAAGAGAAAGTAAAGTTATGATTAAAAGATGAAAATGATATGAGAAACATCTAAGTGATAGAGGAAATGAGTAAAGTCTACATAGATAATAGTGGTTTTTATAAACTGTCTTGGGGAACTATCAGTTGAGTTATCATCAAGTGGAAATGGCTATACTTATCATTTAGTCCATTGGTCTTTAATCTTCCAAAAGAATATGATACGATCCTAATATGGTTTTCACCAAAATAATATTTTGGGATTCTATAAATCCTAAAAAAGGCTTGGGGCAATTACAGGTGATTCTAAATTAACCTAGCTTGAGGGAAGAAAAAATGTGAGCCATGAAACTTAGTGACAACACAATATTTCTATTGGAAGAAGATCACCAAGGATGAGCTTAAGGTATCAAAATGTCACAAGTCGATTAACTCATACAGAGAGAGTACCCATAATATTTTTTTCCTCATATAAACCTTACTATATAGACTATACTCAGGATTCTCTTACACAAGAAAGGAGTTAAAGATAATAATTAGAAGTTTTTAGTCTTGAGTACAAAGTAATCATAAGCTTGTAGAAAGCATGCCTAAAAAATAGAAGAGAGAATCTCATAAAACTTAGGAAGGGATCATATGTAAGCAGGTAAGTCCTAAGAGGAGGCTAAAGAGAATAAGAGTTGTATATTCCTGTTAAAGAGTAAGAAAATAAGGTCTAAGGAAAGATAGTTGCTAAATACGATTCTGTAATCAGGGATAGGCAATAACCTATAACCCAACAGATTGTAAATTAGTGTTAACCCATCAGTACTTAATAGTTAAGTGTGCTCACGGAAGGGTAATATAATGATGGGTGACCAATGGGAAGTTAGTATAAACACTTAGAGAAAAAAGTGAGAGATCATAACCTTTATGTTAGATCCAAAGAGAATATCTAAGAGGAAAGATTTAGAGTATAGTTTTATTTAATAAGGAAATTAGAAAGGTACAAGAAAATAATCTTCCTAAGAAATTAGTAAAGTTATAAGTCAAAGATAATATTATACTTATGGTATCTCGGGATATGTAATGAGATATATATGGGGAATATGTCATGAGAAGTAAAATAAATGGCATAAACCCCATAATTTCATCAAATTTCTGAAGGGTTACATATGAAAGAAATGGACACTACTCACAAGTCAAATGCAATGTGTCATCCATAATTAAATGGATGCATGTAGGTGAGTGAGCAACATAAAAAAGCAAATTTCGACTCTTATTGAGTTGACCAAGAAAAAGGGTGTAATGATATGAGAAGGGCATGAGCTTCACGAATATTAAGAAATTTTTCCCAGATACCAAGATAAGATATACAATTCTTAAAGATACCCCAAATCTTAGTCACAAAACAGAAAAAGGATATAAAGAGAAGACATGTCTATAGTTATTTGGCTAAGAAACGAGCTAAATTTCAAGGATGAAAAATTTATTTTAAGGAGGTAAATATCAAATTCCAAATTTTTCCTATCTATATAAGATTGATAGAGGAAAGGGATTTTGATGATAAGTGGAAGAAAAGATAATGGTTAGATAAGTTTTAAGTTGAAGAAAGAAAGAAAAATATAAAGTTATAAAGCCAAGGGACGTAAATGTTATTTAGGCAAAAGTTAAATAGAGAAATTGAAAGAAAAAATGAAAAAGGACCTAGATGGAGTTTTGAAATGTTAAGAGCTAAATTAGAATTTTAAAAAGTATAGTAAAGGACTAAAGTGGAATTTGGCAAATTTAGGGACTAAAGTGTAGTTTGCCAAATTCAGGGGCAAAATCTAAATTATGAGAAACTTGAGCAGAAATGGCCCAAAACTACCCATAAGTATTTCACTAGACAACATTTGGGTTACCTATGTTTTTTCAGAATTCTAATTTAAGGTTCCAAAAAATTTATATCAATTTTTTAAGTTTGAAAATTATTACAAGATCTTCTAGATCTCAGAATCAGATGAAATTTTACCAAAAATTCTTATATTAATTATAAGAATTTATAAAACTAACGAAACTTAAAAAGGAATCCTAAAGAATTTATTATAGAATTTAAGGTAAAATCAAACACTAGATAAAGGATTTAAGAAATATATGAAATTTTTATCATATATTATGGGTCTCAGAAATTTTTGCAATTTTGTAAAAAAATATCATTTAATAGTAGAATGAATTTCTAAAAATATCACAACCCCTAAAGGACCCCTATATAATTTATCACAAAATTTGAGGAGGATTAGGATATAGAGTGAAGTTTATCAGGGTTACTTAAGGGAAATTGAGCCAATTAATATTTTGGACCCAAATAAGACCAAAAGTGGCTTGACCCTAAAGGCCCAAAGTGTTAAAAATTTATCATGTGGTCAAATGATTTTTTTAATGTTATTTTTTATAAAAAAACAAAGGAAGAAATATTAATGATAATTAAGTTATTTTATAATATTAAAATAATATAATAATTAAGTTAATGATAATTAAGTTTAATTAATTTAAAAACCAACCAATAAGGAGCAAGATTAGGCCATTATAATAATTAGTCCAATGAGGGGTAAATTAGTCCCAGGGTGCCAAAGTTTACTCTATAAATACCCTCCCTTCCCTTCACAAAACTGTCGCCTTAGATAACACAAGGGGAAGCTCTTGCCAATTGAAAACTTAACCTAATTCAAGAGAAATTCAAGGTACCTAGAGATCAAGCAAGCTAGGAATCAAGGTAAGTAATTTATCCTAGCTTATTTTACCTCAATTTGATAGCTTGAAACTATGAATTTAATAGTTGGATTTTGGATTAATCACCAAAGTATGTTGCTTGTTGAAACCCAAGAATAAACGGGGAAGAATAAAATCTAGTTAGAATCATGAAATATTAACTTAGATAAGCTTGAATTGTTGGTTATTGCTTGAATTAATTGTGTAATCTTTGAAATCCTATTTTAAGCAACCTTTTGTCCTAGGATAGAACTAAATAGGGGAGATGAGTTTTAATGACTTTGATGCTTCCATTGTGTTTAAAAGGTAAAATTATGTAGGGTAGAACTAAGAAACAAGAGTTGGAAGCATTAAAATTAAAAGTATAATTTTTGAAAAATTATGTGCACTATTTTAGTTTCTATCCAAACCTGAAGGAGACATTGGAATTTTGCAATTCTAAATTAATATTTGGATTTCTTCAGAAAAATTGTGTGGGATATAGTCAAGGCACAAATTAATTCAAAGGGCAAGGTAATTGACAAATAAAGAAAGATAGTGGTTTATCAGTTTTGGATCAGAAAAGCTAAGTTACAAAGCTGTGTATAAACTGAATTAGGATGGAATGAAACAAGTGTATTATTTTATTATGATTAGGCTTTGACATTTGTGAAAGAGAAGACGAAAAGGCAAAGAAAGAAAAGGTTAAAGGAGAGCTATTCTGAGGTAGTAAGCGTATCTAACTTGTATGCTTTGTTTGCTTGGATGTTTTATGTGATGGTAACTTACTTTGGTTATGGGAAGCATGTATGATTAAGTAATGCTATGTTTATTTTTATACTATGGCCATATGTTATTATTTAAGGAATATGGAAGCATGTAAAGACATCATTATGTAAGGATGATCATTAAATGCACACATATTAATATCAAACATTGAGTTACATATATTGTTTAGTTCTGTTTACTATTGATATTTTTTCAAAAATCTAACCCCTTTCCATTATACAAAAATCACATCAAGACCCTCTCATGGAAGCAACGAAGCTGAATAAAGATTTTATGATGGCTTATTGTATATGTGACTTTTGTAAAGGCATATAATATGTAAAGATGTTAGTGCATAGTTGTGGCATTTTGTTAAGACATAGAAAAAATACTTAGTGAGAGAATAAATGTATGAAACTTTGCATGCTAATAGTAGACATGTTAAGATTCATTTTTATATATAGTTTTCCTTTTTTGGATGTCTCTATGTGAAGAAATAATTTTGCAAAGTCAGAGGACCAAATCTGGAAAATTGAGAAATTGACCAAATAAACAGTAATTTTCTACACTAATACTGTATTAATTGGCCCAAGGTTTTGTCAGAGTCATATTTGTTTCTTTCAAGAGGCTTAAGTTAGCTTCACGTAGAAACTTGAATCACTTCATTTTGATTTTTCTAAAATTAATTATGAATTTTTGAATTTGAGTCGTTTGTTTGGAATTTTACCAAATGAACAGTAACTCATGGACATAAGTTCTAGATTGTGCAATTGGACTTCATTGACCTTATAAGTTATTCCAGATGCTACCGTTTGGTCCCTAAGATGTAGAAAAATTAAGGTGTTACATGCATGATAGGATATAATATTGTTATAACTCCGAAATTATTTCAAACAATGATAGCCAACATCATCCATTTTCGAGAACATTCAATTCATTGGTAACCGTATCGTTTAATCACTTTAATTAATCATAATTAAGCCACATATTGACTCCACCTAGATATCGACCTAGGGTGAGCTCCTATACACATAAGATTAAAACTAATAATTAATTTGAGTGCTAACCATAAGCTACATCATGCGTTCCCATGGACGACGTCCACCATTGTCAGCGCAGGCAGCTATAATACTACAAGAAAATACTTAAAGAATTAGGCTTAATTAATCAAAATGTTAATTAATTTATTGTTTATTAAAGAGAAGTGTCAGTGAGTGATCAGCGACTATGAATGGTTGGCATTTTAAGAACCCTATGAGTCATTGTTATTTATAATAATATATTAATCATTAAAGGATTAAAGAAAGGGCCTGCCTCACATGGTAGGATGCGTGTGATTCATAATGGGAAGACAAAATCAATGTTAGAATAATGGTAAGAGAATCCCGCTTCAATTTTGTTCATTTATGGAGTTCGTCATTGGCTTGTCATGCACAAACGTGGAGCAATAATTATATTTCTCTCAATTTAATTCAATTCAACCCAATCCAACAACAACAACAATAATAACAATAACAATAATAATAATAATAATAATAATTTTCTGTGGAATGGAATGGAACACAAACTCTTGCCTCCCTCATGAGCATGGATCTCTTAACAAAGCCAATAATGCTCCGACTGGTAGAAATATAAGCTATTTATTACTCCATGTGTTATCAAAATGTGGCACAAGTTTATTGATATACACAAATCAATAAGATACTACTCTCTCTCTCATTCTAAATGTAATTGAAAGGTTTATTTTGGTTTTAAATATATGTAAGGCTTAAATCTACTTTACTTCTTAAATTTATAATTTTTATCTTAATTATCCCCATTAATTGTATATATTAAAAAGATTTTTATTAACAGAGATAATGATTAAAGATATATTTTAAGAAAATTAACACATATTTATTACAAATATTTAAATTAATTAATTTTTTTAGTATTTATAAATTAGTTATATAGCTCATACATTTAATATTAGAGGAGTATATATTTAAAATACTTGGTGTCTAAAAAATGCTTTTTCCTCCCTATTTTGCATACCTTTTTTTCACATGCATGCGTAGGAAAATAGAAAGTCAGAATTGGTACAGTAGTTTTGAGTATTTCTTAGGTACGTTTTTGGAAAAAAAATATATATTACTTAATATTCATAGAACTCTGCGTTATGCTGTATATGTGTGTGTGTGTGTGTATCTGATAACAACCAAAAATCATCCTAAACTGTGCATTATATTTGATCATGGTGGTAGTTTTTTGTTTTTCCAATTTTCTCTTTTAAAATAGGTATTTGTGTATAACCTTACTAAAACAACAAATATTTTGAAACAAACGCGAAACCGAAGATCTTGCCATAAAACTGTGGCTTTTGTGGGCAATATATATATATATATATATATATATATATATATATATATATATATATATAAAGGAATAGGAGACGTAATGGAGTGTTTAATGTTAAGGGGTTTTAAGAATCCCTATAGAAATGGTCCAAGGCATAAACAAGGGAAATTGTCCAGCAACTTAACTAGTTTATAATTTTTTTTAGTCTGAATAGTTCATGTTGGGGCTAATAAATCTAGCAAATTGTAGCCAACAATTAATGCATAGGACCACTTTGTTTTGTATTACCTTAATGTGACAATTGGTTGTAATTCAAACAAGAAACATATAAAAGTACAGTGCTAGTTTGAGCAACATGGTACAAAATATGATTTTAAAGTCACATTTTTAAACCGATCCTTGCAAAGACGGTTTTAAAAAAATAAACAGTGGTATTTTTGTAAATAAGATGAAATAGTTACACCGGATTAACACATCATCGGTGTCAAATATAATTACTACACCGAATACTAATATCAATAGATGTAGATTAGCTGCATCATATTCTGACTCTTCAGTTTCTTATCTATGCTTTCTCACTTCTTTTCTTTAATTTCTTCAAACCTTGCGAAGAAGCTTTTAGAACAAATGACAAGTGGCATTTTTGTAAATAAGATGAAATATTTACACCGGATTTATATTGAACTGGTGTAAAATATATATAACCGGTGTTAAATATACTTTCTATTCTGACTCTTTACTTTCCTGTCTATGATTTCCCGCTTTTTTTCTCTGTACTTTCTCAGACTGTTCATTTCACTTCTTCGATTCCCAACGTTTATACTCATTATGATAGAAGGCCAATTGCATTCTTCAATATTCTTTTCTGAAACTGTTCTTATTCCTCAACCATATGTATACCATTCTTATGATCAGTACTTTTGTCTCTTCACTTTATCTCTGTTTTCTTTTCTTTTCTTCTATCTGAACGCTCCAATGGCTTCTTCCTTATGCACAACTCCTTCTCCGCTGAACAAAAGAAATAGAGACGATTTTGAAGAGAAACATCCCAACCCTCCCCCTATAGTTCTTTTTCCTCCTCCCCTGGTTGTCACTCTGATAGAGCGCCTTAAGGAACTGATCATGCCCTTCAATGCTTTGGAGGACTCAGTGGAAGAACTATCTCATAAAGTTTCTAGACTAAAAGACAGTTTCAGAGCTTTCTACTCAAAAGTTTGCTGACATCAACAGCATGATAGCTTGTATCATCCTGTTGATCCTACTGACTCTGATGAATCCCAGACCTCTGAGTCTAAGGAGGAGTGAAAGCCTACAACCTTTATCTACACCTCTTATTTCATTTTTTGAACTTAATGAAAAAAAGAGAGAATATATTATATATTCTGATAGATATTGTGTTTGAAAATTTCATACTTTTGATGTAAAGTTATTAATACAGCTGAATGAATGAAGTTTCTTGTTCTGATGAAATGTTCTTTTATTTTCCAAAAAAATGCAACAGCTTGAAACCAGACATATAAATGTTAGGTGTAGAATATAATGACTGGTTTAGAACAAGTTATTTCTACATCGATCTTCTACTTCATCCGGTGTAGAGTTGTTCAATTTATATTATTTTACACCAGTGTAAAAGTAACCGATGTAGAATATAATGTCCGGTTTAGAAAAAAATTATCTCTACACTGGTGTTGCATTTTATCCGGTGTAGATTTTCTTAGGAAATACCCTTTAATTTAATCAAAAGCCCCTTCGCGCCTCCCATATGCCATTTTCACTTGTTCACGCGTTTAAGTCTTCCCTACCCTTCACAGTTGGTAAGTTTTGTTTTGAACTCCTTATCTCAAGAACTGAAGATTTATACATTACTGGCAGTACCTTTTGCCATTATTTGTGCTAAATTCATTGATGTCATTTACTTGTTTCATTTGATTCATTGCTGCAAGCTAGGTTTTCTTGTTTTCTATTTTCCTAGTTTTAGTCTTCCACAAATATGGATTGTAGTTGGATAAATGCTAAACGAACAAGTATTGAGTATGCTGAGGGGGTGAAGGAGTTTTTGAATTTTGCTAAACATAACGTGATGATGACAATGGAAGGTTTTATTGTCCTTGTGTAAGTTGTTTGAATGAGAGGAAACAAAGTCCTATAGATATGTACACTCATCTCATTTGTGAGGGGTTCTGCAAGAGTTACACAATATGGGTATGGCATAGTGAAAATGTGGAAAGGTCGAGTGCATATGAACAGTTAGAATAAACCTTTGATGATAACATCGATACTAATGATCGGGTAAAGGACATGATTCATGATATTGGAGATGATGCTTTTACGAGGTCACATGCATATGGTTACTATGTGCAATGATGCAGAAAAATAGGGTGCAAAAAATACAACCTGTTGAATATGGTGTTGAAATTGGTAAGTGTGAAAGCACGGCATAGGTGGAGTGATAAAGGTTTTTCAGAATTGCTTGAGTTGTTGCAAGACATGTTTCCAGAAGAAAATGTGTTACCCAAACACTACTATGATGCTAAGAAAATAATATGTCCTTTAGGCATGCAGTATAGAAAGATTCATGCATCCCCAAATGATTGCATACTGTACAGGAAAGATTTTAAAGATGAGGAGAAATGTCCAATATGTAAGACACTAAGGTACACATCACACAAGTCTCCTGCAAAGGTGTTATGATATCTTCCAATTATACCAAGGTTTAAATGGCTTTTTGCTAATGAAGATGATGCAAAAAAAAACATGTTATGGCATGCGACTGAAAGGATTTGTGATGGAAAGCTTCGTCATCCGGCTGATTCTTTGCAATGGAAGAAGATTGATGACTTATTTCTTGAGTTCGGCAAGGAACCACGAAACCTACGGCTTTGACTCAGTACAGATGGCATGAACCCTTATTGTAGTCTTAGTAGTATACATAGTTCATGGCCCATCCTCTTGGTGGTTTACAACCTATCTCCCTTATTGCGTATGAGACGCAAGTATGTAATATTGTCTATGTTGATGACATGACTGAAACAACTGGGAAATGACATAGACATATACCTAATGCCCATGATTGAAGATTTGAAGAAGCTATGGGAAGGCATGGATGTTTTTGATGCTATTAAGGAGGTATTCAATATGTGGGTCATAATCTTTTGTACAATTAATGACTTTCCTGCATACAAAAATTTGTCAGGGTATAGTGTTAAGGGCCATAAAGCATGTCCTATTTGTGAAGAATGACAATCTACCTAGGTTATAGGAGATTTCTAAGACAAGGCCACCCATACTGTTGACTGAAGAAAAAGATTTTTGGCAGCCAAGAATTTGAAAATGCTCCAAAGCCATTGACTAGAGAACAAGTTTATGAAAAGGTTAAAGACATCAACGTTACTTTCGGTAAGACTACCAAGAGAATTGAGAAAAATATATGAAAAAAAAGGTATATCTTCTTTGAGCTTCCGTATTGGTAACATCTTCAGGTAAGTCACTGTATTGATGTCATGCATGTGGAGAAAAATGTGTGTGACAGCATTGTTAGAATACTTCTCAACCTACATGGTAGTTCTAAAGACGCTTTGAAGTCAAGATTAGATTTGCAAGAAATAGGAATACATGAGGATTTACATCCAAGGCTAGATGGTAAGGAGAATTATTGTGTTGAAGAGATTAATATTTTGTCCAAGGATGAGAGAAGAAGTATTTGTGAATGTTTGCAAGGAATCAAAGTTCCCTCTGGGTACTCATCTATTCTTAAGAAGATTGTGTCGATGAAAGATTTGAAATTAGTGAGCCAAAAGTCTCATGATTGTCATGTCTTGATGCAACAATTACTTCCAGTAGCTATTCAAGGAATCCTTTAAGATGATTTGAGACACATTGTAACCCAACTTTGCTTATTCTTCAATGTTATATGTGGGAAAGTGTTTGAGACTAAAAAGTTGGTTGAATTGGTGCATGATGGTTATGTTATTTTATGTCAACTTGAAAAATTGTTTCTTCCAGGTTTTTTTGACATCATGGTACACCTCATCATTCATCTAGTGCGAGAGATCAAATTGTGTGGCCCTATATACTTATGATAGATGTATCCATTTGAAAGATACATGAAAATCCTTAAAGGGTATATGAAGAATCCAAATCAGCCCGAGGCATCCATATTGAAAAATATGTTTATGAAGAAGCTATGGATTTTTGTCAACACTATCTATCTAAAGTATGACTTACTAGTCTCGCTAAACCCCGTGCCAAATAGGAGGTCAACACAGAATGTCGGTAAAGAGTGTTAATCGTAATAAATTGCAGCAAATACACTTACACATCTTGAATAACATTGATGAAGTTCAAGACTATATAGATGTTCATAAAGAGCTTGTCCATAAACAAAATAATAGAATGACAGAGCAAAAGCTTATTTGAGAACATAACAAATCTTTTGGACATTGGTTCAAACTGAAGGTTGAAAATGATGATTGTGTATCTGACTCACTTAGATAGTTAGTATATGGTCCTGAATTTAATGTGACATGTTGAAATTCATTTGATATCAACGGGTATTCCTTTTATACTAAGTCCCTAGATGATAAAAGTAGTGTGCACAATAGTAGTGTTATATTTATGGCTGAAGCTATGCACTTCTCTAGTTCAAAAGACAATAATACTAAATTAGCAGTCATCCCTTATTATGGCATCATTAAGGAGATTTGGGAGTTGGACTACACCAAATTCACAGTTTCTGTGTTCAAATGCAAATAGGCTAATGTAAATAACGGTGTTATGGTGGATCGGTTAGGATTTATACTGGTTGATTTGAATAGTACAAGTTCTAGGAATGAGCCTTTTATTACGGAAGACCAAGCAAAGCAAGTGTTATATATCACTGATCTGGCAAATAAACAATGGTCTATCGCTCTAGAAGGAAAAAGGGATTCTGATTAATTTGTATGTGATTGCATATATTGTTTTGATGTAAAAATAGCACAAGTATATTGTTCTGATTACATATTGGTTTGTACAGGCTGTCGTCATCCTATGCATCAAAACAAAATTAATGCACCCTATTAAAGTAGTATAAGGTACAACCCTATCGTTCTTCTCAAGGAACCTTTTTATTGGAAATTTCATATCCTAATTTTTCCCTATCCGTAAGTACTGATAGTGGAAAGATGTTTGGAAAGGATTATGACAAAGATCAGAAGAAATGATAAAGGTTAAATGAGTCCTGAAGAAAGAGAATGACTAAAACGAAAATTAGAAAAGGTTGAAGGCAAAAAATGAAGGTAGAAATAAAAGTTGGGCCCTTAAGTGTAATTTTCAAAAGTTAAGGGGCTAAAATGCAAATAGCTAAAAGTTCAGGAGCTAAAGTGTAATTATTCAAAAGTTCAGGGACCCAAATATAAATATGAGAAAGTTGAGCCAAAACAGGCCAAAAATGCCTGAAATCATATAAGACCCAAATTTTACCAATAGATAGAAAAGATTATTTTGGTCAGTTTAACGCAACACAGAATTTTGATTTGAGGTCCCAATTAATTGATATAAATTTATAAAGTCAGAAGAATTATTACAGTATTTTTTAGACAGCAGAATTAGATGAAACTTTATAGGAAATTCCTATATTTAATGTAAGAATTTATAAAATTGACAGAGTCAGAAAAGGAATCCTGTAGAAGTCTTACGGGATTTTATGGTGAAATAAAATACCCGATAAATAGGATCGGGTGAGATTTATTGGGATCTATGCCATAAAGGTAATGAGGCCAATGAGCCCATACCAAGGCCTAAATGGAACCATAATGAGCCCAATAAAGTAGTGAAATAGTTAAGTGGGCCAGAGTCCAGAGCAGTCCAGGGAAAGTGTAAAATTATAAAAATGCCCCTGGATGCCCATAACGTACCAGTGATGGGTAAAGGGCCTTCTGGTCATTCTGGATAGACAAAAAATATGTAAGATGGTATAAATATGATTAATTAGAGTTAGTAAATACTTTGATGATGTTTGAAAATATGATAATGCCCTTTGGGAAATTAAAGTAAAATCGGACACCGATAAAGGGTTAAAGGAAATATAGAAAATTTTTATTAGGACTTCTGGGTCTCAGAAAATTATGAGACTTTATAGGAAATTCATTTTATATTAGAATAAATTTCTAAAAATGTTAGAACCATTAAAAGAGGTGTCTAACATTTATTTCAAAATTAGGATATTTTAAGAATATCGGTATAAGGAAAGTACCTTGGGATTTGTTCCAATTAGCTATTGGACCCAAGCAAGGCCTATGGCAGCCCAAAATTTCGTCCTAGGGCAGCCCAATATGTCCCAAGAGTTGTCTTGGAGCCCAAATCCAATAATGAATAATTTATGAATTTTTGAAAAGAAAAAAAAGGGATAAAGTGAAAATTATGGTTTGCACATGGTGGGACCCACACACCAACACACTTGGCATCCAAGACAAGGGGGAGGAGAAGATTTTTGTCATGTGGTATCTCAAGTTGGCTTGGAGAGTAAGCTTGATGTAAGAACAAATATGAGCCATTAGATCAAATAGTGTACAAAGTGATCTTGGCCATTCATTTTCCATGGAATTTTTCTATAAGTAACCCCTCATTTCTGCAGCAAACCGTGAGCCATGTACCCTTGGGGAAACTCTTGCAAAATGGAAAATCAAGCCAAGACAAAGAAGATTTAAGGTACTAAAGTTCAAGCAAGCTAGAGATTAAAGGTAAGCAATCTCTCCTAGCTTATTTTCCTTTGATTTGGGAGCTTGAACTTAAGGTTTTCATGGGGAAAAAGTTGAGTTTTCTCTAAGAGGAGGTGCTGCCCAAAAACCTTAGATGAAAGGGGAAAGAAGAAATTAAACTTAGAAACATATGATTGAAGCTTAAACAAGCTAGTTAAGAGATTGGTTGTTGAATCAAGTTGATATTCTTGACTTTGCCATTATGTGCCCTGTTCGGTTTGCACTATTCATGAGGGAAGGAAATTGAATTTCAATGATTTAATGCTTCCATTTAGTTTATATGATGATTTTGTTTAGGATTAGAAAGGTTTTGAACCTTGGAAACATTAAAATCTCAAAGTTATAGTTTTTGAAACCCTTCTCTATTACTGTTCACACACATGAACAGTGATTGGAATTTCATAATTTTAATGGTTCCAATGACTTTAAAATCAAAAGTTGTGTGGGTTAAAGTGGAGAAACAAGTATGTGAAGCATTATAATCAAAATGAGATTTTTTGAAAGAATTGCATGCCTATGTTCAGTTCTGTACAGCAGGCCATGAAGGAGCTAGAATTTCATGATTTTAAGCTCATAAATGAATTCAAAAGATGAAATTGTGAAGGGTAAAGTTAAGACAACAATTGATTCAAAGACCATGTCCATTAGTTAAGATTAAGGAAAGTATATGAGCTTAATGTTCAAGAGGGAGTTATGTTAGTTAAAGTAAGTTTAATGCTCAAGGAAATTAGATGGTAATGGATGAATGGTTATGTGATGTTAGGGATTGGTTGGTATGCTCCAAAAGAGGCAGCCACATGTCCAAGAGATGTGAGAAGAAAGAAGCAAGATAAAGTGAAAGAAAGTCAAGTCTATAAGGTAGTGAACTTACCTCTTTATGTGCTTCATGTGGTATGCTTATGTGTTGACATGTACATGATGTTTGAATAATGTTGTGACATGATAAATGATGTTGAATGTATTGTGAATAACATGTTTTCCATGGCCATGCACTTTATGTAAAAGTATACAGCATGATGGCATGTCACTAATAAAAGAAAGTTCAATGAAATTACATATCATGCATTAGCATCCATCTTGCATATTTAAGTGGTAATGCTTGCTACTGAGATTCCCTAGAACCTCACTCTCCCATAACCAACCAATTTAGGTCAAGCATGATGGATAATGTATGCATGGAGAAGAGCTAAAGCATAGAAGAATAAAAGTGAAATATTTAAGATGTTAGCATATGCTATGCACTTTCCATGTATGTCAAAGCCACGAAAAGCATCTATTTATGTGATGAGATTGTATGAAACAATTATTGTATAACCCCATGATGTATATGAATTCATACAAGGAAAAAGAGATGATTCATGTATGTTAGAACAATTATTGAAAGTAAAAGAAAGGAAACTGAAATTAATTATGATTTTTTAAAATTCGTTGCGTAATATGGAATACTATATGAATAGTAATTCGAGAAAGAGTAAAATTCTAGATTTGGCTAATGGACTTCTAAGGTCTTGTAAGTAGTTCTAAATGTTACTGAGTGGTCCCTAAGACATATGAAAGTAAGGATGTTATAGGAAACCTAGCAAACTAGTGACAAAACTATTGAAAGCCTGAGTGAAAGTAAAATTTGGTTTTTGGGTTTGATTGATTTTTGAAGTAATTAAATAAGAGTGCAGTAAAGTAAATATTTTTGTTTTTTTTATTAAGTTGGAAAATGAGTGGATTTTGAAAGGAATGTGTTGAGACAGACTCTTGATGATGGAAAACTATATATCCTTTCTCTTAATATGATATGAGGTTTTAAAATCACTAAGTCTTAAAAGAAACCTCAATCGATCGATTGAGTCCCGAACATTATTTGATCAAAGCTAGTTTAAAAACTCTTAATGAACTGTTAAAATCCACTAAGCATGCAATTTAAATCAGATGATATAGATGCCCTCAAATGATCATCGATCGATGACCATAGATTTCAAGCAATCGAATTAGTTAGCAACGATCGTTGATAAAAACCTAATTATCTAAAAATTGAAATTGAAATATTCATATTAAACCAATATCCAAATTATCCAAATTTAATTACAAAACTTAATCTCAGAATAATCGATCGATATCTAATTCTTACTCATAAAATCAAAACCCTAGATATAGGAATTCTAAAAAATATAAGAAAGGTGAGATTAAAATAGAAAACTCCCTATATGCACTGCAGTCCATGAGCTCAAGATATGTGATCCATCACCAAGAGACTAAAGATTTAGCCTCTTATGACTCTTACTGTGCCGCAATCACTAGGTAGATATGATGCCATGAAGAAAGCAGAAAGAGGTGATGGATTAATGATGTAGAGATATGAGATTCTGTAGAAAGGTGTAGAAAGATAGAAGATGAGTGTGTAGGTTGTGGAGAAAGTGTAGAGAGGATTCGAGTACTGCTTCTTAGCCTAATCAAGTCCAAAAACTAGGCCCCTCACGTCTGCAGCTTCCTCTTCCTTTTATCCCTGCATGACCTAATCCAAAATGCACAGCTTCAGTGATTGTCTCTTTTAGTTGCGACCAGATCCATGTTTCAGTCGTGACCTATAAACACAGAGAAACTTTCCAAAAGAAATTAGGTCGCAACCTTTGGACACTTTGGTTGCGACTAAAAGGCATAGAAGCGTGATCTGATTTTCTTTATCTTGTGATTTCTTTTTTGCTCACGTTAGTCCTTGGTTCTCCTCCAAAATACCTACGATTCAAAACCAAAGCTCACTGTAAAAGTTCAAATCAGTGGAGAATAATATTTATGCAATTTGGAAGAGTTAATTTACCATTTTACCCTTTAATTAGAACATTGCCAAGCACAACCATGTATTACCACAAAAGCACAAATACAAACATAAAATGAATGGTAAAGTTATAATAAGACCCTAAAAATGTCATAGAAACCATACACAATTTGTGTCTTATGACATATATTATTTTGTTGTAACTTACAAGTGATGGGTTAATAAAGGGTTGGTTTGACAAAATAACTCCAATATTTAAACCGGTTGTACATGTTATCCGGTATAAAAAGTGATCTGAAAAATATTTTACACCGATTGTACATGTTATTCAGTGTAGAAAGTATTTTGAAATTAAAAATATTAGTTGTTTCATATTCAAAATATGATTTTTACACCTGAGTTAAATGTTAACCGGTGTAAAAAGTCTTCATGAAAATACTTTATCAAAACCCGCCCCTTAACGCGTCTCTTCCTTTCTCATTTCTCAAGTTGTATGGAATCTTATTTTTTACGTTGTCTATCATTATGCCAGTCATCATGCTCTTTGGTTTTTGTCTTGCTTTGCTATGGTTAGTCATTCTTCTCTAGTCTCGCTCTTGTTGTGCTTTTCTGTGTACGTGTTCTAGACGCTTATTTTCTCATGTACGTGCTTCGCCTTTTGTCATATCCTAATTTTTTCCTATCTGTATAGTACTGATAGTGGAAAGAGGTTTGAAAAGGATTATGACAAATATCATAAGAAATGATAAAGGTTATATGAGTCTTGAAGAAAGAGAAGGACTAAAATGTAAAGTAGAAAAGGTTAAAGGCAAAAAGTGAAAGTAGAAACAAAAGTTGAGCCCTTAAGTGTAATTTTTAAAAGTTAAGGGACTTAAACAAAAATAGCTAAAAGTCCAGGGGTCTAAGTGAAATTATTCAAAAGTTCATGGACCTAAATGTAAATATGAGAGAGTTGAGCCAAAACAGGCGAAAAATGCCCAGAATCAGATTAGACTCAAATTTTATCAGTAGATAGACAAAGTGATTCTGGTCGTTTAAGGAGTCACAGAATTTCGATTTGAGGTCCCAATTAATTGATAGAAATTCCTGAAGTCAGAAGGAATTATTGCAGTATTTTTCGGATCTCATAATCAGATGAAACTTTACCCTAAATTCTTATATTTAATATATGAATTTATAAAATTGACAGAGTCAGAAAAAGAATCCTGTAGAATTCTTACTAGATTTTACGGTGAAATAAAATACCCAATAAATAGGATCAGGAGAATTGTCTTGTGAATTGGACTAACAAGGCAATAAAGGCAATGAACCCATATTAAGGCCCAAATGGCGCCATAATGAGTCCAATATGATGACTGGACAATTAAGTGGGCCAAGGTCCACAGTAGTCCAGGAAAAGTGTGAGATTATGAAAATACCCATGGATGCCCATACTGTACCAGATATAGATTGAGGGCATTTTGGTCATTCTAAACATGCCAAAAAGGTCCAAGATATTATAAGGATGATTAGTTAGAGCCAGTATACACCCTGAGGCAGTGTAAAGAGGTGTGAAATGCAATTATGCCCTTAGGGTTAATATAATGCAAGATAGTGAACCAAGGGCATTTTATTCATTTCCCAAGGGATCTGTAATTAAGGTGTGGCCAGTACAAGAATGTTAATGGTAGAAAGAATTCGGATACTGGATTTAAGGTCAGACAGTATATTTTGAAATATAGAAAAAATAGATTTATAAAACATTCTAGTTTTTGGGGAGTCAGACCGAGCCGGTATCGGATTAGACTGGAATTTTTCTAGAACACTCTTCCTCCATTGGAATTCCGCCACATCACCCCATTAGGTGTCCCCTTGAGTTGTCCCTTGATGATGTCATGGATGATGTCATAATTATCTTTTTGAAAAAGTGAAATCCAAGATTAAATGTGGGCCATTAGATCAAATAGTGTACAAGCTAATCTTAGCCATTGATTTCTACCAAGATTTTTCTATAAATACCCCCTCAAATATGCATCCAAACTGTAGCTTGTCAACCCTTGGGGAAACTATTACAAAATGAAAACTCAAGCCATGACAAAGAAAATTCAAGGTACCAAAGTTCAAGCAAGCTAAAGATTAAAGGTAAGCAATCTCTCCTAGCTTATTTTCCTTTAATTTGGGAACTTGAACTTAGGGTTTTCATGGGAAAAAGTTGAGTTTTCTCTAAGGTGTTGTGCTGCCCAAAAACCTTATATGGAAGGGGAAAGAAGAAATTAAAGTTAGAAGTCTATGATTGAAGCTTAAGAAAGCAAGTTAAGTGATTGGTTGTTAAATCAAATTGATATTATTGACTTTGCCATGGTGTGCCCTATTCAGTCTTCACTGTTCATGAGGGAAGAAAATAGAATTTCAATGATTTAATGCTTTCATTGAATTTATATGATGATTTTGTATAGGATTGGAAAAGTTTTAAACCTTGGAAGCATTGAAATTCCAAGATTGTAGTCTTTGAAATTCTTCACGATTACTGTTTACTCACATGAACAATGACTAGAATTTCATGATTTTTATCCTTACAATGGTTTTAAAATGAAAAGATGTGTGGGATAAAGTGGAGAAACAAGTATGGGAAGTATTAGAATCAAAATGAGAATTTTTGAAAGAATTGTGTGCATGTGTTCGATTCTATACAACAGGACATGAAGGAGCTGGAATTTCATGATTCTAAAGTCATAAATGGATTCAAAATATGAAATTGTGTAGGGTAAAGTCAAGACATCAATTGGTTCAAGAGCCAAGTGGATTAGTGAAGATTAGAGAAAGTTATGATAATAAAGAGTGTAACAAGGTTAGTCTTGAACATGGTTGAAGTTCATGAGTCCTAATGACATATGTGATGAATATGGATGTGTTTAGGATCTTGAAACATCCAAGAAGATGTTGGAAAGTGATAGAAATAAAGGCTTCATGGTTGGAAAGCTAGGGAACAAGTGCAAAAGATCAAGAGAAAAGCTTAAGTGCAAGGTAGTGAACTTACCTCTTTATGTGCTTGATGTGGTATGCTTATGTGTTGACATGTATATGATATTTGAATGATGTTGTGACATGATAAATGATGTTGAATGTATTGTGAAAAACATGTTTTCCATGGCCATGCACTTTATGTAAAAATATATAGCATGATGGCATGTCACTAATCAAAGAAAGTTAATGAAATTACAGATCATGCATTAGTATCCATCTTGCATATTTAAGTGGTAATGTTTGCTACTGAGATTCCCTAGAATCTCACTCTCCCATAACTAACCAATTTAGGTCAAGTATGATGGAAAATGTATGCATTTAGAAGAGCTAAAGAATGGAAGTAATTGAGATCCTAACATATGCTATGGATTATCTATGTATGTAAATGCCATATAAGGTGTCCATCTATGTGATGAAACTATTTGTAATACTTATGGCATATGTACATGATGTATATGAATATTGAGAAGCTTATTTGATGGCTTATGCATGCTGGAACAATTATTGAAAGTAAAAGAAAGGAAACTGAAATGGTAAAAACGTAGGTCCTGAAGCAGTTTTGTTGTGGCTTCTGTTTGACTTAGCAAATGAAGGAATTATTTCATGGAATTTTACAAGCATGTATCACACATCCAGAGCTTTAAGTTCATAGGTAGAACGTTTCATTTGGATGTGTATAACAAGAGAAACGAATTTCCAAATTAAGGGACCAGAATCTGTTTCTAGAATTTTTGACAAAATGAACAGTAATCTTTGGCAAATAAATTGTATTAATTGACAGGTCATTTGGTCTGGAAATTATTTTTCCCTTAAAGTTAAAGATGTTATATTCATGTATCTTTTTGAAACACTTTATTTTGATTTTTCTAGAATTAATTATGATTTTTCAAAGTTTGTTGCATAATCTGGAATACCATATAAAC
Source organism: Leucaena leucocephala (assembly GCA_037074615.1). Taxonomy (NCBI): domain Eukaryota; kingdom Viridiplantae; phylum Streptophyta; class Magnoliopsida; order Fabales; family Fabaceae; genus Leucaena; species Leucaena leucocephala. The sequence continues at coordinate 11,085,859 of CM073528.1, read as the reverse complement.
AGTAACCCGAGAAAGAGAAAAATTTCCAGATTTAGCTAATGGACTTCCAAGGTCTTGTAAGTGGTTCTAAATGCTACTGAATGATCCCTAAGACGTACAAAAGTAAGGATGTTACACCTTTTATGTGTTCATTCAATCTATATTTTGTAATTTTCTATGATAAATGATTGCACTTCTTTCTATCGATAAATGCTTGCACTTCTTTCACTGTGGTTAGTCGTTCTTCTCTGTTTACTATGTTTGTTTTTGTTATTGCATATATAGAAATATAGGAGTAGTGGTAATCAGAATGAGGCTAGCAATGCTCTAAGCGATTCTAAGCAAAGGAGGGGCAGAAATGCAATGCAATTGAAAGACATTTCAAAAGATAGGATGGAAGGGAAATTACTATCGATTGAGTTTGACACACGTTGGAACCTAATTGGTGAACACAAGACAAAGTACATAAGTTATGTCAGTCTCCTAGCACATAATAAGACTAACATCGCCATATAGACTTGGAATGCTATTGATAATTATGTGAAGAATCAAATTTGGGACTCTATTCGGGTATAAGAACTTACTATTGTATATTGTATGCAGACCAATACCAAAAAACACAACTATTTGTTGATAACTCTGCTTTCAATGGAAATTATTGCAGCTCACTTACGATATTCCCAACAATTAAGTCTTGAAGAAGAAGACGTTGTCTTATTACACTGAGCGCTAGAGGGTATTCAAGACACAACTAGCTCATCAGTATGTGTATGGTCGAGACAAAGATTGTCATCCTCATCCTTCTCTATGCAGCAAGTATCAATTCATTAATGATACTACTTGGGAAGAAATTGTTAGGCTTCAGACTATTACAGCAGCTATGGTGAGTTGATATGCCATGAAAAAGGAATCTTGCATTTCCCATGTTTCTTCCTTTTGTATGTATTGATTTTAACTACTTCAAGTCTTGTAGGAAAAAAGAGCAAAAGCCATTGAACACGCTCTCAAGAATGATTGCCCCTACATAATGTCTCGAGGGGGTTACGTGAATGATGAAAGAGACTTGTTGAGGTCCAAGAGGAAGAGGCTGAAAGAGGCTACTGAGTCTGATCCTAGTGTTACTCTTGCTCCCCTATCCCCAATATGTCGCGAAGATAAATGGTTGTATGCTCACCAAAAAAGGAGCAGATGATCACGCTTGCATGAATACAGGAAACTGCCCACTACATCCAAATTTAGGACGATTAGTTAAGGGTAGCAGTTGAAGATGTGATATTTGAAGATGCTCTTGTCCTAATTTTGACTGATGAGGTGAAGACTGTGAGTCAGTCAAAGGGGACTTTCATATTATGGCCAAAGGATCTTTTTTCGGATCACATCACATCATCCCCAAGCGAATTTCCCACACCTCCCAATTTGAGTTTTGCGCAACGTGTGATCCAATTGGCATCTGACGACATGTTCCATGTGGATGCGTTGCCTATGGATTCAGTTGTGAGTGACACTAAAGCACCTGCCTTTGTTGACCATGTAGATGTGAAATATGTTATCACTCCTATGAATGAACTAATCTCCGGGTGCATCCAAGTATTTTTAATATAAGTCTAATTTAAATGTAAATATATGTAATAACAAAATTCATGCAAGCTGAGTGTTTGCATTAAATGTAGGTACATGAAAGCTGAGTTGGTTTCCAAGGGCAAACAAGGTCAGTTCAGATTCCTATGCCCATTTTAGATTTATTCAAAGGGACCTCTCAAACTTCAAGACTTCAGTACATTGCAAGGAGGTTTGGTGAAACCGATATTGATTGTTTCTTCGCACCATATATGCAGGAGTAAAAATAATAATATTTCACTTTTTTCATACTAGGTTTGTATTTGCTTAATGCTAATAATCATTATTGTTTAATTATTTTCTACAGCAATCATTTTCAATTGATCATACTATGTAAGCATACTTATAAAATTTTCTTCTTATGCTCCCTCCACTACAAGCCATCGGTTGATGCCAAGAAGATTATGAACATGTGAGTTTTCTTCCTTACAAAACAATGGTTTTTCTAATAAATTAAATATGGTCTTTGTAATAAAATGGTTACTAAGTTCATAACTTTGGTATAGGGCTATGAGGACGTTTGCAATTGCAAGGGGTCTTAAAAAACCTAACTCGATAAGGGACCCTGAATGGATCACACCAAAGGTAATAAAAGTGTTAAGTCTTATGCTCCATGCAATTTTTTGCTAATGACACATAATTTTATTCTGTTTATATTACAAAGTCGAAGGCAATCCAAAGAAAGCAACTTGTGCGACTTCTACATGGTTAGACACATGATCAATATCATCTTGTCCAATAGGACTGACCTAATTGAGGAGGTAAATTGTGTTTTTAATGATTTCATATATTTCTGGTCAATTTGATATATCTTAGTAATGCTTTAATTTCTTTTATTTTAATTTGATGTTTCAGATGTTTGATCAATCTAACCCATTTCCTGAACAAGATATTGAGGACCTACGCAATATTTGGGCTGAGTTTTTTATTCAAGTCATTCATTCTCAATAGTATTTATCATTACCAGAATACATTTTTTTATTTTTCTATTCAAATAATTGTATTTTTTATTAAATTTTATTAAATGAATAATGTAATGAGAAATTAAAGATCTGCCTCTGTCGTCTTGAACTTTACCTTTGCTGCTGTCTCTTTGAGTTTGTATATTTGGAAAGTTTATTCATGAAGCTTCAAGGGATGGGGTTAATGAAACATTGAAGGGGTCATTTTTCAAAATACACTTAAACTGGACAAAAAGAATACCGATAGGTGTAAAAACAGTATGTAAATATGACATCTACACCAGTTGCCTTTATAATGAGGTGTAGAAAATTCATTAATCTACACAGGGTATAAACACAATTCGTGTAAAAATTCATTAATTTACACTAGGTGAAAACACAACCAATGTAAACAATTCATTAATCTATAGCAACCGTTCAAAAGGGATCAGTTCAACTAGTGTAGATATTAGCAAATTCTACTCCTAATTTCAAAAAGGACCAGTCGAAATTCTACTCATTCTACACCGGTGAATTGCCCGATTTTAAAAGTGTACACTTTCTAAATGGTCTATTTCTACACTAGTCATTGTCCAATGTAGAATACCATTTTCAACCGATTTAGAAAGCCTTTTTTGCAGTAATGTCACTAGCTAGGTTTGTTTTCATTTTGATAAGTTTTCATACCATAAGGTTTTCCCAAATAGAAGAAATATATTAATCATTGTTTATTAAATGAATCTTTAAGATTATTATTATTTTTAGTGTTTAAAAATCCAAAAAAGTTATTAATATATGTAAATGTAGGTTTACGGGCATACCTGTTGTCAGTTCACTTACTTCAGGTACCCACATAGCAACTCGGCATTGTTACTGGACTCGGGTCTCTAGTACACAGTAAAGGAATGCTAGAGAGGAGAAGAGAGAGTTTTCTATTTGCCAAGAGAAAAATCAAACTCACTTATGCAAAGCAACCCCACTCATAGCTTCTATATTGTGAAACAAATGATCTTGATTTCTTCCTCCCCCATTCACGCATGTTCAAAATAATGAAGGAGTTGGATGGTTACGTCATAATTGTTCCCACATCATTTTGAATGTTTTAGGATATTCAAAATCATAACTCAACTCTTTGGATATTTCTACTTTAGCCCCATATGAAACATCCTACTTTTCACCTCTCAAAGTACGTATTCGGAAGTGTATTTAACTAGCGAAAGCATTATTTTGGCCTAAAAATTAAAAATTTTAAATTTAATTATCGGGTACTGTTTATTTGGTAAATTTCAAATTGACAGTCTAACTTTAAAAATTCATAACTAATTCTAGAAAAGTATAGAGGTGATCCAAATTTTTAATTAAATCTCTTTCATATCTCTTTAAGAAAAAAATATAAATATAGATATTTATCTTACCAATCAATATAGTTAAATCATTATTTTTTACTGTTTATATGTAAATTTTGGAAATTCCAGATTCTATCTTGTAACTTTGAAAATTTATTTATCTTGATATACATATCTAAATAAGACGTATTACCTATGAATTTAAATATCTATATGTTTACTACATGATCATAAAAGTTCATGAATTAATTATTTTATTTACTAGGTCAAACTAGAGTCACAACAAAACTGTTCTAGGACCTATATTTTTACCAGTTGACTTTCTTTCATAAGTCTCATAAATTATTCCAACATTTATAAATCATCGAATTGAATTATTATACACTCATATATAACATGGAGTTATGCCATAATTATTTCATATATTTTTCATTACATATAATGGCATATTATATGACATGAACATAGTTGGCAATTTATACAATATATGTTAGAACAAATAATTGCCACTTTCTTTCATCCCTTCTTTAGCTCTTCTCCATGCATATATTTTTCCATCATACTTTACCTAAATTGGTTGTTTGTGAGAGGGGGAGATTATGGAGAATCTCATAAGCAAATATTACCACTTAAATATGTAAGATGGATGCTAATGCATAATATGTAATTTTATTAAACTTTCTTTAATTAGTGACATGACGTCATGCTATTACTTTGTATAAAAATGCATGGCCATGAGAAACATGTTATTCATAATATATTCAACATCATTTATCATGTCATAACATCATTTAATCATCATATACATGTCAACACATAAGCATACCACATCAAATATATAAAGAGATAAGTCAACTACCTTAAAACTTTATCCTTTTTCTCTTTGCTTCCTTTGTCTCCAACCCAACATTGGTTATTTTCTCATCCTCTTTAAATCATTTCCTTTGATATAGCATGGCCCTAAACATAATTACATTGTGTATACAACTCATTAGAGCCATTACATAAACATTGTACATCAAATCCCTTAAAACCCCTAACTCTTAGAGCTAGTGGTTTAGCTTTATAATAATTATTTCCTTAGACCAATCCTATATAATTTTGTCCAAGGAATACAAATATGAACTTAGAATTATAAAAATAAAACTTCTCCTATGCATTCTATCCAGTACTGTGTAGCACCCTCAAAATTTTCAAAAAATCTCATTTTAATTCCAATGCTTCTAATACTTGTTTCCCTACTTTATCTCACACAATTTTTCATTTTAAATCCATTAGAAGCATCAAAACCATGAAATTATCATCACTGTTCATGTGGATGAACAGTAACATAGAGGGTTCCAAATTTTTACTTTTGTAATTTTAATACTTTCAAGGTTCCAATCATAGCTAATCCTACACAAAAATCACGATATAAATTCAATGGAAGCATTATAACTATGAAATTCAATTTCCTTAGTACTAAACAGTAGTTGGCCGAATGGCCTTTTAATTGGCAAAGTCAATAATACAATTTTAATTCTAAATCACTCACTAAATCTAGCTTATCTAAGTGTCAATTTCATAATTCCAACTTAATTTTCCTTTTCCCCTTTTATTGGTGCATTTCGGCCAGCAAAGGTTCAAGGGAAGAAATCCATTTTCTGACCATTAAAACTTAGCTTTCAATCTTCCAAAATATATATATATAAGCTAGGAAGATTGCTTACCTTATACCTTAACTATCTTGGATCAAAGTGCCTTTGAAATTCCTCTTGGAATTGCCTTGGTTGAGTGTCAAATTTTCAAGAGTTTCCCCAAGCCAAATGACTTCATGTTTGGCATCAAGGGGGAGGGTTTATATAGGGAAAATCTTGGCATCTTGAGACACAATTATGCCCTTTTTTCTTAATTATTATAATGGCCTAATCTCTCCTTTAATTGGTTGCTTTCCTAATTAATTAATCTTAATCATAATTAATTTAATCTTTACACTATTTTACTGTAATACCACACAAGACAAAACTCTTCCCTTTTTCATTTTCCTCCATGTGGGGCCTTATGTTACCCAAGAAGACACCTCACAATACCACCTTTCAAGGCTTCAAGTTTCCTTGTAATTTACTTTCTTTATTTAATTTAAAAATCTATGAAAATATCACAAAAATCCATTTAATCACATGATAATTTCTTTGGCTTCTTGGGCTCTTATATGAGCCATTGTGGGCTTTCTTTGGGTCCAACATATTATTTGGCACACATCCCAAGACACTTTCTATTTTGGGTGTCATAAATCACCTTAATTTTTTAGATAAATTCTATAAATTTCTTTTAAGGGTCTTGACATTTTAAGTCCATTCTACTATTAAATGAATTTCTTGCAAAGTTTCATAATTTTTTCAAACCTAGAAGTCCTGATAAAAATTCTCTATGCTTTCTTTAAATAATTTATCAGTGTCATTTTTACCTTAAATTTCATAATAAATTCTACAATACTCCTTTTTTCCTTCTATCATTTTCATAAATTCTTATATTAATTATAAGATTTTACTACAAAATTGTATCTAATTTTGAGGTCTGGAAGATACTATACTAATTGTGAGACTTTATAAATTAATATCAATTTATCTGGGACCTCAAACTAAAATTCTAAAAAATATGCCTGGCCCAATTATCATTCTCTATTTACTGGCAAAATTTGAGTCTGAAATATTTTTGAACAATTTTGGGTCCTTTCAGCACAACTTTCTCATAATTATATTTTTGCCCATTGAATTTTGCAAATTATATTTGGTCCCTTACTTCAAATTTGGAAATGTCATTTTAGTCCCTTTCTAAGCATTTTAAAATTCTATTTTAGTTTTTGAATTCATAAAATTCCTTTTATGTCCATTTAATATTTTATATTAAATTTTCATCAAAGTGATGTTTATGTCCCTTAACATTATAACTTTATACTTTTCTTTTCTTCTTCCGCTTAAAACTCATCTAACATTTATCATTTCTTCTAATCATCATCACTATCCCTTCTAAAACTCTTTCCTCTATCTGTCCCTTATAGGTTCCACTGTCTGTTCTATACAAATAAGGGAAAAATTAGTATGTCCCACTCACACTTGCTTGTACGATAAATCACTTTTATAGGACCAGTACAAGGCAATCTTTCCTTCATGTAGCTTGAATTTAATAATATGCCTTAGATATCCTAGATTTATTGATATATACTTTTCTATGGCAAATCTAATCCCTCCCGAATCAAACTTCACTCATATTTCCTTTCTTGTAAGCCTAGCATCCATACTTATGAAAAGGAAATATCATAAGCGACATGTCACATACACTAGCATACATATGTATATTGTAAGTAATCTTCCTTTCCCCCATATATCACTTTGATATAGATCAATCACTTTCCTAACGTAATTCCTTATATCGTATCTATCATGATTGCAGGATATATGCTAAAGTAGCAGTAGTTGAATCATACCTCCATGATATTGTCAAATATAAAGGACACCAATTGAAGGACCGTTCCTTCCTAGGGCTCACACAATAATGAAATAGAGATCTTTCACTTGCTTCCCTTTTGCAGTTCTTCTATGGTGTATGAATCATATGCTATGGTATTACTCTTCTACTTTAAAAGAGTATGTCATTTTGGATCTAATATAAACACCGTATATATTTAAGTATAGACACTCTCAGTATCTAAACCCAAATTCTTCAACTTTATCTCTATGACGTCAACGTTGAAAGATTTGTTATCTGGCTACAGGCATCATGGAAGTGGGTTTTCATTGTTCAATCTAAATTCATGTATATGGATCTCATTTCGACTTGCCACATTTTAGCCGAGGTGACATATAGTTTGTGTTTCTTCTCTACCATATTAGTACTCTTTTTCGCTTTCCTAGTCAACACAAATATCTCATCTTTGCACATTCCACCTAAGAGTCAAAGGCAAGCTCGTATGAGAGAGCCAACTTCTCTTACCTATACGACATACTGATACTGTATACTTTCACAAACACATCAAGTAATGATAAAAAAAATATAATTACATCAATCATAAAAGCATTACATAAGGTTTTCATTTCACATTTTATGTATACCAAGAGCTTTTACATGTCTCTTAAAGACTTATTTGCCTATTGGCTTTGTTAGGGGATCTGCTATCATACATTTGGTAGAAATGTATAGCATGGTAACAATTTCTTGTATTATATAATCCCTTACAAAATTGTACTTGATGTCAACATGCTTAGTCTTGCTGTGATACTTGGGGCATTTAGTGTAGGTATGGCTGCAAGATTGCCATAGTGCACTAACACTGGATTGGTACTCTCATTTCTAAATCTAAGGTGTTCTATTAATATTTTCAGCCATAAAACCTATTGCACTACTATAGTGCATGCCATAAACTCTAATTCCACATAATGTAAGGCAATACACGTTTGCTTCTTGCAACTACAATATATGGTGCCATTATTTAGCAAGAAGGTATAACACAAAGTCAATCTAGTATCCCACTAGGTGTAGATTGCTTCTCTTATAATACAGTGCATAATTAGTTGTGCCCTGCAAGTATCTCAAGACCATCTTCACTCCTTCCAATGTTTCTTCCCAAGATTAGATTAGATCTGCTTGCCAGCCCTACTAGATACTAATATCTGGTCTTGTACACATCATTGCATACAGTAGACTACTAACTACACTAGCATAGGGAACTTTTTCTATCATATTATAGGACACATAATAGGACTCAAGACTACTCCAATAGCCACAGGGATATCTATAGGATTGTAGTCTTTCATAATCAATCACTCAAGTATCTTCTTGATATAACTCTCTTTTGAAAGAGAGGATCCTTCTTGAGTGATTTCTTTAGATCTTAACTCCAAGTATGTATTATGCTTCACCAATGTCTTTCATTTCAAAGTTCAATGAAAGACATTCTTTAATAGTTGTTATCGAATCTAGACTATTTTTAGCCAATAGTATATCATCTACATATAAGAATAATATAACAAAATTATCCTCAAATTGCTTAATGTAGACGTGTTGTCTCCCCTATCATCTAAAAGTTATATGAGGTTATCGCTTTATGAAATCTCAAATACCACTGTCTGGATTATTGTTCAATCTATAAATAGACCTTTTAAGTTTAGAGACCTTGTTGTCCATTCCTTTATAAATGAAATCTAATGGTTGTTGAATATAGATTTTTTTCATCCAGATCACCATTTAAAAATGCGGTATTTTCATCCATCTGATATAATTATAGGTCTAAACTATTTACTATTCCCATAATGAGTCTTATAGAATTGAAGCGCACAACAGGTAAGAATGTATCCTTATAATATATCCCTTTATGCTGTGTATGCTTCTTTGTTACTAATTGAGCCTTATAGTTTTAAATTGATCTATCCATTTTTCTCTTAATTTTGAGAACCCACTTATTCTCAATAACTTTACGCCTTTTTGGTAGATCAACTAACACCAGACTTAGTTTTTCATTATTGAGTCAACTTCTTCTTCCATTCCTCCTTAATATGACCTGTCAAGGCTTCATGGACAAAGCGGGGTTCATCATCTCCTTCTGAGCAACTAAGAGTAATTCACCTTCTATTTGGAAGCATTTCTTTAGAATACTTTCCATATTACTCCTTCTGACTAGAGCTATTTGTTTATCTTTTTTATTTATCTCATTATTTATGTGACATTTCTTGGTTCCCACTCAGATTGACATGCCTAGAGGATTCTAGTCTATCAATTTGTTTGGTATTATTCTGTTCCTGAGTCTCATAAAGGGATACAGTGCGATTAACATCTCCCCTACTGGGAAATTATGTCTCAATGAATATGGCATCTCTTGATTCTATTTTAGTCACAGTTCCATCTTTATTTTCACCTATAAAAATGTATCCTTTAGACTATTTAGATTACATTATAAAGATACACTTCTTTTCTTTAGGACCTTACTTCCCATACTTAAGGAAATCATCATAGATATACGCGGATGACCCCCATGGTCTAAGGATGGTTAGATCTGGCTTGTATTTCGTCCATAACTCTTAGGTGTAGAAGTGACTAATTTTGAGGACACATGGTTAAGTATGAATGTTGTTGTCAACAAAGCATCACCCCAATTTGAAATTTAGCTATCACATACTTAACCATGTTTACAAGAGTTATGTTTCTTCTTTCAGCAACTCTATTCTTTTGTTAAGTGACAGGGATAGTTAGTTACCTAATTATCCCTTTTTTCTTCATAAAGCTGTCTGAATTGATCAGATAAATATTCACGACCTCGATTAATGCCTAAAGCTCTAATTTTATTGTCCATTTGATTCTCTATCTCATTAATGTATCGTCTAAAACACTCAAGGACCTCAAACTTATGTGAGATCAAATAGACACGATCATACCATGAAAATTTGTTAATAAAGTTAATGAAATACCAGCCTCTATGCATTTTCCTCACACTCATTAGACCACAAATGTCAGAATGGTTCATTACAATAGACTCTCAACTCTTGTTACCTTACTGAAAGACTTTCTTGTTGCCTTTCTAGCTAGATAATTTTCACAAAAGGATATTTTCATGCTTGTAATGGAACCCAGCAATCCTTCTTTTATGAGTTTAATCATACTATTTTGATTAATATGTTATAGTATAGCGTGCCATGCATTCATATAAATAATATTGGAAGAAATCGCAATGCATTCATTAAAACTAGAACCACTAACAATATCCATAACAAATAGCTTTTTGAATAGGAAAACTGAACCATAAGAGACAAAGTTGCTAAAAATGTCTGCAACTTTATCATGTAAGTTTACTTTAAACCCAAACTCTGAAAAACATAACACAAAGACCAAGTTCGGCCGGATGTCAGGAGCATGAAGTATATCATTAAGTATCAAGGTCTTTCCACCACGCAAAGTGAATTTTCATGTGTCAATACCTCTAACTTTGATTCTCACATTATTCCCTACATAAAACCACTTGCTTCGATGGTACTCCATAAAGGATTATTAATCCTTGGTTACATGGTCTGTGGAGCTTTAATCAATAACCCAAGAAGAAGAAATTGTTTATGTTAGGAAAATATTACTAGAAACATATGAGGCATACGAATTCACATAATTCACTAATACATTTTTGTTTTCATCCTGTTTAGAATAATTACATGTGAAATGGCCCATCTTTTGGCAGGCAAAGCAAATGACATTCTTTAGGTCTGTCATATCCCAATTTTTAGGCTTAGAAGCCCAGTATATAGCCTGAAAAAGGGATGCTACTAGACCCTGTTGAGCAGAGGTCTCAGTAAATAGAGAAAATTATGCTGATCAGTTTGATGCAACATAGAGTTTTGATATGAGGTCCCGAAAGATTTATATTAATTTCTGAAGAGAAGGAAAATTAATACAGTATTCTCTAGACCTCAGAATCAAATGAAATATGGCAGTAAATTCCTATAATTAATATAAGAATTTTTGAAACTGACAGAACCCAAAAAGGAGTTCTATAGAATTTATTATAGAATTTATAGTGGATTAAAAGATCCGATAAATAGGTTTGGGGGAATTTCTCGTGAATTGAGCCCATGAAGATAGGAGATCATACAGAGGGTCCAAAATGTCACCTTATAGGCCCAATGATATTTTTAAATAAGTATGTGGGTCAGGGCTAATAAAGACTGAGAAAAATGAAGAATTACAAAAATATCACTGAAGGTATGCCACCGTGTTGTGTCATTAAGTTAGAGTCAGACGAAGGGCATTATGATCATTTGACTAAGGTTAGACAGTCAAGAAAGGGAATCTGGATAGTTGACCAGGGTCAAGAGGTACTCTAGTAAGATATGGAAAGATAATAGTGCTCGTATAAGTACTAAAGAGGAACTAAGGGCATTTTGGTAATTTACTAAGGATGTTTCTTGGGAATTGAGCCACCAGAGTGCTTGGGCTTGGTTAGAAACCCAAGATGACAATCCAAGGCCCAAAAACGTAACCCAAGAGTAATGTTGGCCCAAGAGGTATTAAAATATTGTTTTAGTGCTTTTTCAATAAAGTAAAGTGACCCGGTCCAAGATAGAACTGGGTAAAGTGATCTGGAATCATGAGATGACATAAATGGGGCCCACAAGGTGCCACATGGTATGATTTCAATAAAAGGAGAAAAGAAAAGGACACATGGCATGATTAGAGAAAAATGAGAAAAAGCAAGAGGACACGTGGCACGATCTCGGCCGTCTATTTAGGGAAAAAACTCTGGAACTCTCTGGAAAGGCTGAGTCAGCTGGTGAGGTGTCCCAAGGGCCCCACCATTATGCCACATGCCCCTTGAGGTGTCCCCTAAGGTATCCTAGATGATGTCATTAATGGTGAGTCATCAAGGAGGGTGATGTCACCGTGATGATACAAGCAAAGCTTCTTGAGGAATCAAGCAAACCTTCTTGAGGAAGCAAGCAATCTGAGCCATTCATCACGAATTAATCTGGGCCATTCATTCCACCTCCTCTCACCTATAAATAGACCCTTCCCCCTCCCATTTCAAGGCACACCACGGATTTGGTAAGAGAAAGAAGAGAGAAAGAGAAAGAAAGGAAGGAGTTCTGGTGGAGCCAGGAGCAGTCTAAGGAGCTGAGGGACTGAGCAGAGCTTAGGAATGAGGTAAGAAAGTTATGTAGTCCCTGCTCTAATAAAGTAGAGGATTGCTCGTAGTGGTTAGAATAGAGAAATATCTCTATTAATAAAGGTAGCTAAAGGTAGAGAGAAAGCCAGGGGAATGTCGAAATAAGGATATCAGCCCTAATTAAGTATGAGTTAAGTAGATCTGTACTGAATAATAATAAAGATATTATTATTCTATGTATAGGCTCTAACATATGAAAAGAAGGGACCTTAGAGACAAGGCTAAGAGCTAGAAGGAAAGGCTACATGCCAGGTAGTAGACTTACCTACTTGTATGCTTATACTGCTTAGATGTTTTATGTGATATTTTCTTACCTTGATGATGTGAGGCATGTATGATTAAGTAATGCTCTGTTTCTTTTTACACTATGTCCATATGTTATAATTAAGTAACATGGAAGCATGTATGTTATCATGATGCAAGCATAGTAACATCAAGCATATAGTTGCATATATTGTATGGTTACCGTTTGCTACTGAGATTTCCCCATAAATCTCATTCCCTTCCATGTAATCCCAATCCCACAGGTATGTTTAAAGAGGACCGAAGAATCATAGAGAGGAGCTAGGGATTGGATAGTGTAGAGGTTATGCAAAGATGGGACCAAAGTGCTGGAATCAAGGGAAAACGTAGGATGAACAGTAAATTTTGGATATTGACTGACGTGGACCTGGTCAAGTCGTGGTCAATGAGTTATTTTTCCCTAAAAGAGGATTATGTTAGCTTCGCGTAGCAATTTGAACCACTTCTTTTTGATTTTTCTAGAATTAGTTATGATTTTTCGAAGTCAGGTCACTCCACTGGAATTTACACAGTGAACAGTGTTCACTAGGAATAAAATTTCAGATTGTATGGTTTGACTTCAATGGCTCTAGAAGTGGTTCTAAATGCTACTGAATGGTCCCTAAAATGTAAGAAAAGGAGGATGTTGCAAGGTCCAATTTTTTCTTTTTGCCTTTTTGACCCTTCTTCTTAAATTATTTCTTGCCTTTTTAAAATTGAGGATTGCCCTTCTTCCCTTTCTTTTGGAACTTCTTGCCTTTCTTGAAATAGGGTTTTGAAAGAGAAGTGTCAGCATCCTCAGTCAAATAGGTCTATCCAGAGGTTCTATAAGCCATTAACACTCATCTTCTAGCTCCAAATACCTAGTTGTATCGTTAAAAGTAATGATATTTTTTTCATGGGTTAAGTTAACTTTCATATGCCCCTAACCAGTAGGGAGCGATCTGATCATATCTTGCACTTACTATTTGATAGACAATGTATAACTAGCTTCCTTCAGCTCTCTAATCATGTTGGTCATCTCTCTTAGATATTGCTTTATAGGATTGTTTGGCATAAGCTTATAAGTATTGAACTTAATCGTCAACCTCCTAAACTCAATGGTAGAGACACTACCAACTTTATCCTTTAGTACAATCCACATGGCTTGAGCAGTTTTGTGTGTCTCAAATTCACACATGATGTCATCTGCCATAGTACTAAGAAGCAATATTCTAGCTATGTTATTCGTCTTACTCCAAGCCTGTAAGCCTCTTGGTCTCTCATGTGCTGGGCTGGATTCCAGCTTCAGGTTTAGCTATAGCAGCTATCAAAGGTTCAATAGCATCTTGTTCCTCTAAGATGTATTGACCTTTCAGTGCCAGATATCCCAGTTGTCCCCGTTGAGTTTATATCCTTATTTAGTTTAGCAATAATGTTCTTGTTGCCACTTTTAGTTTTGAGGAAAATCTAGGTTCTCTTTTAAAGAGAATCGTACCAAAAAAACATTTCAGTCATATATTATAGTGAAGTATACAATATCGTGTACTTATATTATTCTTGACTAGTAAATAATGACACTATAAAATCCATGATCAGGAACATATGTTTGCACCTCCCATCACATAGATACTAGCAACAATCATTATGTGCTATCAAGAATTCTATATGAGTACTTTAACAATAAAATACTACTTTTAGAAGCCACATCTTCTAAAAGCTCCCACATATAAGAAGCATGCTTATATTATACACGAATAATCAAATTGTATTTTAAATGAATTCTTTAAATAAAATAAGAATTGTATTCTATTTAGAATACATGTAATCATGTCTTCAAAAGCAATATAAAACATAAAGAGTCCTAGTACTAAGAGATATCAATTAAGATAACAATGAAAAAATATAAAGAACCATCTCTCCTTAATTTTTCTAAGGTTTGGTGACTTAAGCATAGAAATTCAATGATATAAATTATCATAATTTTTTATAATTTTTAAACACCTAAAAGTGCCAAAAAATAAATACCGATACACAGGTCTATAATTGTCCCAAAAATGGGCAAATTATATATCAAAATAACGATTTTGATTTTAGGAATTTTTAGGAATAAACTGCATCAAAATTAGAGTCCGAATGGGCACTCACGCGCCCCTAGAATATTAAATCTAAAAAAATTGGGCAGACTCACTCTAAGCACTAGTTCGTGAAATCCATGCGCCAGTTTAAAGTTGCCACGTGACTTACTTGCCACGTGGTAGTTATGCATAAATTTTTTTAAACATAATTTTAGTTTTTTTAGATTATGGATCCGAGTTTGATCCACTGATCCAACTCGGTCCAATACCCCTTAGCCCAATCGTCTTTTTTAAAAAAAAAATGAGGTTGGCATCTCAGCATCCTAAAACGAAAAAAAAATATTAGTTTTGCGTTTGGGCCTCTCTTCAACCTAAAATCAATTTTGTTTAATAGCCTTACGTTTTTCTTTTAAAATGAGACCTCAAAACCACTTTGTTTCAACTGGAGGTCATCTTCAACCTCCAATCTAGTCACGACAACTAGTTTTATAGTGGTGGCAGGTATGAATCCATAACTCCATCATCTAACGTCTGTTTTCAACATTGTTTTTAGTCGTTTTCCATCATTTTCGCGAGCTTTATGCAATAGAACTATTTTTAAGCCTAAATCCGAGGTTTTCAGGTGATTCAATTTTACTCAAAGCTTCTCTCCTCTATAACTCTATCCTCTGACATCTATTTTCGATGTTCTTGGAGTTTATTCTCATTATTTTCGAGAGCTCTTCTCAAAGCTACTAATTTTATAGGTTAAATTAATTGTTTATAAAAATCTAAAAATTTATGTAACTGTCGTATGTTTAGTTTTTCACTATTCTCTTATCTCTATAATATCTAATGGTAAAAAACTAATAGAGACATATTCATGCAGTGAAAATAATCACAAAAATAAGAACATGACTCTGATACTATTGTAAGTTTTTGGGCATACCTATCGTAGGTTTACTTACCTACCCATACGGCAACCCGTTATCGTTAATGGATTTGAGTCTCTAGTACACAACAAAGGCACACTAGAGAGTAGAAAAGAAAGTTTTCTATTTTCCAAGAGAAGAAGCACACTCACTATGCAGAGCACCCTCATGCATAGCTTCTGTATTGTTGTGAAACAAATAATCTTGATTTCTTCCTCCCCCATTCACGCATGTTCAAAATAATGGGGAGTGGGGTGGTTACTTCACAACCGTTCCCATCATAATTTTGATATTTTAGAATATTCAAAATTATAATTTAACTCTTTGGATATTTCTGCTTTAGCTCCATACACATATCGATTTAGACCTAACACACCAAACGTAGATTGACCCATTTTCCTACAGTAAATTGACTATATATAGTTAATTACTTTTGATTGTTTTAAATTAAGTTTGTACACACAAATGAAGAAAACTAATAAATAACCTAAATTATAACAAAATGCAATGATATCTTACTAAAATACCTTTATTTATTATATTTATTATCGAACAGTAAAATTGTTAACGAAATCAATACTTTATTAAAATTTGGGAGAAAGACAAAAAAAGTCCATTTGAATTTCAAAAGGACAAATTGGAATTCTGAATATTGAAAATGACAGATTGGGCAGGAGGCTCAATCTGTCATTTATAAATTTGTGTGCAATGACCAAATTACCCTTCACTTTCTCAATATTTTGACAATACGATTTACAAGTTTATTAATGATATTTACAACTCTGACAATGATATTTGCAATTCCTATAATAGTATTTATAACTTTAACAATAGTATTTATAATTTTGACAATGGTGTTTGTAACTTTGACAATAGTATTTGTAGTTTTGACAATGGTCTTTGCAACTTTGCTAATGGTATTTGTAACTCCCATAGTGGTATTTGCAATTTCAACAATGATATTTGCAACTCCCGTAATGGTATTTGTAACTCCTACAATAGAGAAGAAGTAACTTTGACAATACGATTTATAACTTTACCAATGGTATTTTCAACTCTCACAATGGTATTTGCAATTGGGAGAAATCTAATATTAGCAATTGGAAGAAACACTGTAGCTGACACTGTAGCTTCGTCTAAGTGGAGTTACAAATTCTATTAAAATCAATATTCATGTTATCTAAAGAAATAATAAAAAAATTGACTAAAATTGATTCAATTGATGTCATCCTCAATATAATTATGAGAAACATATATACACTAAATCAGTTTAATTTGAACCTTTTTTTAATTTTCCCTCGTTAAAAAAACTTCACTCACCTACAAAATCGATCAAGCATGCACTAATTAAAACACTAAGAGGGATATAAATAATTACACATAGTATTATTATTAGGGATGTTTATGGAGGGGAAACTTCAATGATTTCATGGTGGAATAAAGCGCACACATTGATTTGAAGCCTAATCACCAAAGCTTAAAGAAAAGAAATAAAGAAGATATATCATGAGTAGTAAACAGTAGGTAGTGTGGTTGGCGTAATAGTGAGAGTTTTGGATCATTTGACGTCAAAATCGAAATAACTCAACCCTATGAAGTTGGTCAGTTTAGGGACGAGGGCTCAATCACTTATTTTTAATTAAATCTCTATTTTTTTAATTGTGTTGTCCTCGCAATTTCTTTAATTATAGGCATTAGTCTCTTTAACTATAATATAATATGTTAATTAGGACTTACGTTGATGATAATTGTACAAGTTGTCATAAAATATAAAATAAAAAGGAGATTTGTTAAAAAAAATAAAATGATGAAATAAAATTTGTTTTTATTAATATAAAATATAAGTAAAATTATACCAAATTCTCTTGAACTCTAAATTATTTATTATTATTGACATAAAATTATTTATCATTAACAACATAAAATTATTAAAAATTATTTATTATTAACATAAAATATTGACATAAATTATTTATTATTAAAAAATAAGTTTTTTCATACTAAAAAACTTAAATATATTTAAATTATTGCTTGATAATATCATGTAAGTAAAATTATATAAAATTCTCCTGAACTCTAAACTATATACAAATTCCTCCATATAATCTTCAGTTCTAAATGAATATATATATGTATATATATATAAACCCTAACAATTAATTATATATACTTTAAATTATATTTTGTATAAATAATTCCTTCAAGTTTTGAGATATATATATATATATAAACCCGGACCCTAAATTTTAAAATAACTACATATAAGTAATGAATAAAATTACCACAAGAAAAATTATTTGTATAAATATAAGAGTTTTGTATAATTTCACTTATAATATATACATGATAGCTTAGGCAAAAATTAAAACCTCAGTCAAAAAGAAAAAACCAAGTTGAGAGAGAAGAAAGAGAAAGCTAGGGTTATGTAAGTACATATATAAATAGCTAGTATATTCTCAAAATGTCTAATCAAACATGAGAGGTGGTGATTCTCTAGTTAATCATTAGCTTATTGAAAACTTTTTTTTATATACAAGAGAGAGCCAAATGCCCAATATAAAAAAAAATAAATCATAAGGGAATTAAATCCTAAATCATCTTGTAGTACAATATGTTCTAGATGTAGAGGACAATAGTATAAAGTCTATGTGGTAGTCCTTTTATCCCTAGTAAGAATATCAGTCACTTTATTTTGACAATTTAAAATATACTATAATTTCAAAGAGACATAATGTGGGCATGATGTGGGGACAAAGAGGCAGAGTTTATAAATAATTTGAAGGGTTCAAGTTTTCAATAAGGTGTTCCCACACCATGCCCACATCTTTGGGTGCTTTCATTTCAATTTTTTTACTTGCACAGTGGATTATATATTGATATACAAGCTCGCACATGTAGAGAGGAAAGAGAAACGTTTCGAAACATATTTAGAAAAAGAGGAATTGATTGTGTCCGAATATTTTCAGTAAGAGAGATATTCTTCTATCAAAGAGTATTATATATCTTCTTAGTCAGGATTTAGTCACACGGGCTGAAAATTGAAAAACATGTATAATAATGTAGATTTTTTTATACATTTTAAGAGTTTGAAATATAATATATTTTTTTACCAAAAAACTAGTCCATTTTATTAATCACAAAGAAACATAGTACAGTCACCAATAGCCAAAGCCAAAAACAAAACACTAATAAAAACCTAAACAATACAAATTAAGACACAAAAACTAAAAAAAAAACTAAAAAATACAAGCAAGCCTAAAAACACTTATATAATAATACAAATCAGAATGAAAATTTCGGTCGTTGTGACTCTCCTCAATTTTTTGTCAGATGGTTAAGAGGGAAGGGTTAAATTCAACAATCATACATACATATATATATATATATATATATATATATAAAGTGTTGGATATATTAGCTGTTCGATTATAGATTATGTTGTTCTCTAAGCTATTAGATTATATTTCCGTTTAACAATAATGTTTCAATTGGAGTATTCTACAACTTTCTTTTAAAATTTTTATTAATTTAATTATTGAACATGTAATTTTACGTGATAATTTATCTACACGAACCTGTGAAATGTTTGAAATGGTAAAGCAAAATGAGAACGTGTAATGAAATATAATTAATTTTGATATCAAACAATCGCATAATAGAAAAATAAAAATATTAGTACATATTTCTATTCTATTGATGCCAAGAGCAATATGTAATAAGTTATTATATTTTTAATTTCAAATTTTTCATACATAAAAATTAAAACTAATTTGGTGGCTTTTATCTCTTAAACTAGATATTTCTCCTGTGTTGCATGGGAAATAGTGAGAAAAATAAATTATAATTTATTAATTATTTATAATTATTATAAATTTTTAAATTAATCTTCAAAAGATTTTGAGCTACATTATGATAATTAATTAGTAATTCTATTAAATTAAAGTGGGGTTTAAAATTTTTAAAAGATCGAAATAAAATTATCGATTAGAATTATTGATTACAGCTTGTAGATAAAAAAATTGAGAATATTACAAGGCGGGTCGACCCATACCTATTTTTAACTAAAACTGGGTATTACAATAGTATAATTGATGATCATTGATTTATTGATTGATAATTGATGATTAATTGATTATTATAGCAAGGAATATGCTGACATATTGATAAAAATTAAATTCTAAAAATCATGCAGTTTTCATATTAATTAAGAAACACAATTAAATGTTTCTACAGTGAGGAAAATTAAACAATATATGACAAAAACGGAAAGCATCAAATGACAAAATATGTATATTAAAATATTAATTTTAAATATCGATATTCCATGAAAATTATAATTAAGATGACATTTTATAAATTTTTATTAGTCTTTAGAGACACAAAAATCTTGACTTAAGATATCAGATCATGATATGGACTGCATGCATGCCTAAAAAGGAGATGACTCTTAAAAATGTGTCATATCAATAAGCATATAATTTAACCAAAAATATTAATTATTCTTTCCAATAGGACCGATACTTTTTTAAACTTTTTTTATGGTTAGCATGTTTTTTATTTAAATTTAAATATTTTCAGACTAAAATCAGAGTACTATTAAAATGATTTTTTTATATTTTTTATTTAAAGGATATCAAGCTCCTTTCACTTAATTTAACCTCAATCAAGTAAATAAATATTTTAGGTTTTGGAACGAAACAAGAGGCATAGATGTTAATATAACCCTTTTACAAAGAAGACAATATGATGCTGCTCAACGAACTAAGGCTAGCTATAATATAAATTAAATGAAAGATAGATTAGTCTTTTTCTTTAACTAATCATTGTCCTTTGTCATTCCGACAACACATATTAGTTACTTCTAAATACATCCCACAACGCCATCATGCACATTAATCAACTTTACAAGTTTTGATTAATCCTAAAATAGCCGTCCTAATAAAGCTTTTATATATATTATTTGGATCTTAATTAAAAAAATTACTTTATTGTGACCTCACAAGATGATGAAAAGTGAGCGTGCAGGTTCCAACTTAAAAGTGTCTTATGAAATTTTTGATTGATTTGCTTATAAAGAAAAGACTATCAACTACAAGGAAAACGAATATATGTAAAACTAAATTGTATAATTAATTAATAGCCTGAGAAGTCAACTCATATATTTACTGACTTTTGATTAATGGATTGTGTGGACCAGAATAGATCTGTTTCTTTGACAAGAAAAAAAAGAAATTATGCTGAATAATTTAGATTTAAAAATTTAACAACTATATAATGATTAGATCTTCACGGTCTAATAATTTTTATTAAACTTTTTTTCACATTAAAAAATTGAACTGTTAACATGAACTGCTCAAATCATACATACACTAATGTGCAGGGAATCAGGTCTTAAGGTTACTGTAAGATTTTACATGACTTATGAGTAAATTTTAGAAAAAAGTTACTTTTTTAAGTAATTTTTCTGAATTGTACAGGAAAGGGTGAATCTTATAAATTTATGGTATCTTTCACCATTAGATACAATTAAAATTTTGTCGAATCCTTATTTAGATGTAACATTCCTAAGAAATAAATATATGCACTAATGAAATTTTACTTTTGTTCTCTCTGTCTTTATTTTGAAATTGATTGCATGACTAGAATTTTAATGATATGAGATGTTTATGATGTGAGAGTATGATTATTAAAATTTAAAGAAGTATTATCACTGAATCTGCCGCTTATTAAAACAAGGTCACCTTCTCCCCATTTCTAAAGTATAATTAAGAAATTTTTTTTCCTACTTTAATATATGTATAGTTGGTTATGACAAAAGAAAAATTGCATAGTTGGTTAACTGCATGATTTGATCAACAAATAGTTTAATAATGCCAATAATCTTGTATAAATAATATATCCATGTCAAGTCCAAAAAAATATCCTCTTAAACCCAGCTGACGTAACTGATTTATCATATCCTAGTCAGAATATTTCATTTATGAATATAGGCATACACAGATTTTTTTTAAGCCAATTTAATATTATTTTAAAATTTTGATTTTTATAATTAACACTTTTCGTAACAATAATGAAAGAGATTAATATATCAATATCCATAAATAATATAATAAACATACAAGGTGCCAAACTGTAGACCATACTAATTATCTCAAATTTCATTTATGTAAATAAATAAGATTCCCCCTAATATCATGAATAACAACAAATTTGTCAATTGAAAAAAAAGAACTAACTTTTTGATAATAAAAAAAAAAGTGTAGCATTGTATTGCTTATCACAAAAAAGAAGAAGAAGAAGGTTTTAATACTGAAAATACCAGAAATTAGTGATCTCTTGGTCATAAGAATCTAAAGAACAAATATTCCTTTACAACCAAAGTTCACTTTTTTCAATTTTAATTGTTAATAAATAAATATGTTTGTGTATCAAAAAGTTATGTACTTATTATGAATTCTCAAGGGGTCACTATTGATTAAGATATATAGCTTTTGTATTTTCTTTGCTAAAACCATTGATCGACTAGTTAAAAGGGCCGGTACATCTAATAATTCATTAATGTTAATTATTCGGCTATAAAAAAATTAAAATACTATAAATATCTTAAGATTACTTCCTCTATACAAATTCTAATAAAACTCACGTAAAGTAAAATTATTATCTTATGTGTATAGACAGTGACTAGAGTAAGAAAACGACAATTACTGCAATAAAAATATTTTCAAGAGCCAATAAAAAGAAAAACCTAATTTCCAAAGCATGACTTTGATAGTAATTGAGCATTGGCCTCATCACTTACGTATGTTTGTAAATCTTCACAGCACTTTCAATATATATATATGGAGTGAATATCTAATTTATTAATTATGCGGTTTACATCTTTGGAAAGAGACATGTTTTACCAATATCTTGTAACTTTTTGAAGAGGCAGCATTGAAAGGTGCCAAAAGGGAGATTTATAGTTTGTGAATGTTACTTATGTCTTATGTTGTTAACGCACAAATTAATTATTAATTTTAACTTTATATGTATAGTGTTAAATTTAGGTAGATAAGCTAAATCACTCAAGAGGGGGTGAATTAGGTTAACGAAAATTTCTAAAAAACTTTTTAAATTCTTTGAAAACTTTGATAATTAAAACTGTATAATTTGAAAAGCTCTAAGTGAAAATAAGTTATTGGAAATCAAATAGTTAAGGAAGAAGAATTTGCACAGAGAATTTATCTTGGTTCGGTCTTTCCTTGATTTATATCCAGTCCTCATCTTTCCACTAAAATTTTCTAATCCACTATACATACCAAGATTATAGCGGGCTCTTAGTAGCCTTTACAACTTTAATTTTCATAGCTAATTGAGAACCACCTCAAACTTAATGTTACACTACACTTCTGTAGCAACATTTCTCCTTAAACAAATACGAGTAATTCTCAACTTGAATCCCCTAAGTCCAAGGTTTTGCTCTCATATAAGAAAAGAATAGAGGGTAAATTTAACTTTCAGATAGAGTAAATAGATAGACATAGAAGTTTACTGTAAATTTCTCTCTTAAGGAATAATACATGAAGAGTAGAGAGTTTGAATGTTTTCTAGGTTACAGAGTATTTAATGCTTTTATGACTGAGTATTATTATCGTTGATATCTCATCATCATATTATCGTTCATCGTCGCCAACCTCTTAACTTTGAATGCTCTTCTATTTATAATTGATTTATTTGACCGTGAGCATTATTCTTGTTAAGGTTATCATCCGTTGCGTTTTTTTCTTATTGGAATTATGACTATTGAACTAGCCGTTATAACCGTTGAAGTTTTTTGTCTTTTTGTCATTGAACGTCTGTTGGCTTTTATCTCAGTCTATTCTCATCTCTTAGCTTTGAATTAAACTTAGTATGATCTTCTGTTAGTAATCCTATAAACACTTCAAGATTTTAATAATTAGTTTATAAATATGTGAAGTGAGAATTGATAAATTTAAACTTTAATTGGAATTAATCATAACAAGAATGATATGATAATAATATGTACTCAATTATATGAAATAATATTTGACAACCTAATCAATAATTAAGTGTATACAATTAATTCAGTTATAAATACTTTAGGATCAATTAAGACTTTTGCTTGTTTTCAAAGATTAATCGATTAATTATAATTAACATGTAAAACAGAAAACATAGTATCATATTGAATGGATTATTCAACCATATGTAATGTAATATTATGAAGATAAGTTTCTCAAAAGATTTATCATGAAGAATAATGAGAAACATCAATATTTTATTGCTTAAATCATTTATTTGAAATATGAAAAGAATTTGTAGCTTAAAACAGAGACATATGTAAAATTTTTGAAGTTTCTAGAGTTAGTCGAACTCTTAATCAATTAATGTGTTTGAAAGATTTGATTAGAAAATATTTCAACAAAAATTAATCGAACAATTAATTTGTTAATAAAAATTAATCGATTAATCAATCAATTAATTGGTTCATATTTGAATTTTACAAAATTAAAAATTTCCTAGTTAATCAAACAATTAACATATTAATATAAATTAATTGATTAATAGCAATATCTTTGTTGAAGAGAAAACATGTTTTCAACATATTAATCGATTAATTGATTCATTAACCTACTTCTAGAAGGTCAACTCTTGACATTAATCGATTAATTAGTTTTCTTTTGTGAAACAGAGGGCTGCCTTTACATTAATTTAACATCTAATTGATTAATTGATATTAATCGATTAACTAATCAATTAATTATCAATAATCGAACAATTAATTGATTAACTATACTAACTTCTTCTTTTAACTTCATTTGATCTAAAAACACATTTTCATTACTTAAAAAACTTTTTACATTATGAATCAATTTAATTCTTTTTATTCTCTTTTGACATCATCAAAACATGTACAATTTAATATATAGGAGCTAACCCTAGGTTTATATTTAGGTAGAGTCAATTGCATGGCTTAATTATGATTAATTAAAGTGATTAAGGAGTACATAATGGTACAGAAGAATATTCAATTTAATTAAAGCGTTGATTGCAAAAAAGTAGATAAGGTAAAGAGTTAAATAATATAATTATCAGTGAGTTGAACATGCTCAAGAATGGATGATGTCAGCTATCATTTTTTGAAATAATATCGGAGTTATAATAATTATATATAATAAGTCCTATAATGCATAACCATAAATAATCGTCTTGGCCATAATCATAAAATCAACAATCATATCTAGCCACAAAGAACAAGGGAGGACTAGCCACTCATGGGGATAGATGACACTATTGAATATGGAAAGAGAGCAAAAAAGATGAAGAAGAGATGGTGGATGAAGAAATGTCAAGTTTGCTCTGAGAAGAGAAGAAATGTGTGGAAGGAGTTGGTGTGTTCAATGGAGGAGCCTTGGGGTTCTTTATAGAGCTTTTGAGAGTGAATCATATTAATGTGGGTCTTATCAATGATTAACTCTCCAAAAGATAATAATAATTTTTATTTATCTCCAGTATCTTTCATTATCTTATATTCAAATCCAAATTATCCCTTGATCCATGAAGATGCCATTAAAGCCTTGGAATATCTTAGATTATCTTCTTTTTCAAATCCAATCCTAAGATAATATAATAATTTAATACATGAATTCATTATCCATAGCGTCATATATTAAATTAAATCACATATCCAGTTGTAATATATAAATCAAGATGTATTTATATATCTCAAGTGACTATTTGAAATATTTGGGAGGGAAATTTTCAAATATTAAATCTAGAATATTATGAGAATATATTTAAAATATTCAAAGTAGATATTAATTTGAATTTTAAAATATGCACTTTGACTAATTCAAATATCAATATAATACTAATATATTAAAGTGGGATAAAATAATTTTATCTAATTAGGATATCTAATTAGATAATAGTAATTTCTCTTTTAATAAATTAATATGTGTTTTCACCATCTTATCCTTCATTAATATTAGGTGGCTCCTCTTTCAGGTTAGTGGGTCTGGTCATAATTAATTATTTTTCTTTTCTTCCTGAAAATCACAAAAGATAAAAATATTTTCATACATATCAGTGTGATTAAGAAAATAATAAAATTAGTAAAAACATAATAAAATGATATTTTTAGTTATTTAATTCATATAATCAATTAAAGCACAAAATGAGTAAAACTTTTATAATAATGCCCATTAAACATGATAAATTTCTTTAAATAGATAAAAAATACTATAATAAAATAGATATTCATTAGTTACATTAAGAAAATCTTAAAAGTGGTCAAATTTTAGAAAAGTTGTTATAAAGAATATATAAAAATGTTACTATTGAATTGTAGAAAAGTTATAATTTTACTTAGTGTTAAAGGTGAGAAAATACCCTTGCATTTTTTTAAAAGTGATTCTTCGATGCATAAAAATACCTATGAATATTTAAAATAGGAGCAAAAATATCAGGACTATTAAATATAATCTAACGTCAATTACATTTTGTGGTGAGACCTGTGCTATTGTTATGAAAGTACCAAAATATCCTCAACTCAAAAAACTAACAAGTGTAAAGGTGTTAAAATACTCATGAACTTTTATCCCGTGTGTGCCAAATACCATATACTTGGAGGTACAAAAGTACCTATGAGAGTGCAAATAAATTATTTCTTTCAGTTTTGAAAAAAGAAAAATTCTATTAAATTTTATTACACTATTGTAATTATAATAATTTTGTGATTAATGTATATGTTTAGTCCTCTAAATTTATATCAAATTTTAGTTTAATTTTTTTAAGTTTATAAATTAAACATCAACAGCCCATCTATCAATATATAAAAATATTATCTTAAATGATTAAATCATAAACATGTGTTTGCTAACATTTAATTATATAGTATTATAATAATATAGTAAAATATAATAGAGTTTTTTATTTTGATAAAACTAATAGAATTAATTTATTTATATTTTTATGGGTACTTTTGTACCTCAAAAAATAATATGGTGTTTTACGCACTCTTGTGTAAAAGTTTATGGGTATTTTTGCTCGTCTCACTTTTTGGTTTTTTGATGAGTTGGGAATATTTTGGTATTTTCATAATAATAGCGCGAGCCCATGACAAAAAGTAATGGTATTATGTTATATTTAATGTCTTAGTATTTTTGTTCCTATTTTAAATGTTTATGAGTATTTTTAAACCTCCAAATAACCTATGGTGTTAGATGTATATTTAGAAAAAAAATGCATGCATATTTTTGCATCTTAACCCTTTTACTAAATTTGATATACTCCACTGATGACAAGGTATAGTATTCATTGACCAATGGTACTTATTCTAGTGATAAGTTAATTAAATAACAAAGTGAGAGAATTGAAACTCGATTCCCACATTAAAAAAGACACTTGAAGAGAGGTATTGTGATTGCAAAGTCTTGATACGGATTAACTAGTTACTCAAATACCTAATAATTGAATCTCAAAAAAAGATGAGATACTAAGCAATCCAATTAAAGGATTATAAAAAAAAGTGTAATATTTATTGAGGTATTGAGGAGAAAAGAGCATTCCCCTCCCAACTAGTTATAGCATAAAGGCTGGAATTCGAACCCCCATACACTTACTTAAACAAAGAGAGTTTCTAGCACTCACGTCAATTTGAGTTGATGATAATAATTTTCTTTAAGGATAATTAATACATCATGTTAAGTCGCTGTAAAATAATGACAGTAATTTTTTGGTACATGTGAGTAATTGTACTTCACTTGAATTTCTTCAACATAACTTTTGTCCAGTTTGAAGTTCTTTTGGATGTAGCATGTAATCTTTAGAAAGAGTTTTTTATTTTAGAAAATACAAAAAGAAAAAAAACAAAATTGGAAACATGATGAAGTTCAATATCATATAAAAAGAATTAAAATAGAGAATTTTTTTGGCCGACTAAAATAGAAGTTTAAAATTTATATTTTCATGAGTGCTACATAAATGTATACTTTAAAATGTCAATTTCATTTCTAAATCGAATAGATGAGACCCACAAAAGGAGAAAAGAAATTAAGCATACATATAAGCTATCTTGTCCATATAATATATATTGTTTATAATTAAGAATTAATATGACGTTTTCTATAGGTCCCTTCATGTTCGTATATAGGCTGTATGAGTCACGCCAGACATGATCGCTCTAGTCATATCCAATCAATTTTATTTTCCGTTTCAATTTAAGAGAGAGGACAAGAATTGTTTGATGTATAACAAATTAAAAAAAAAAATCATCTCCTTTTATTGCCATGGGAGTTGATACATATATGTCTGGGTTTGTGTCCACGTATAATGTTGGTACGATCCGTTTCCCAAAAATATATGGGTTCAAGTTTTGCCGGTTGATCAGTAAGATTTTGATTGGTGGATAATTTGTAATTATTTAAATTTAAAATATACATATTTTAAATTGTAAGAGTTACTCAAAGTCTCTAACCCTTATTTTTTTTCAATATAAAAAAACTTTAGGTGATGTGAATTATAGAGATTTATTAGAATTAGGATGTAACTCGGATTTAAGGAGTACTATTCACATATTAATAATGAGATTTAAATTTTTAAATTTTGTAAGTTATAAGTTAAATCTTTAAATTAAAATTTTAATAAAAAAAATTAAAAAAGACATAGGTGCTCATAGTTTTTAATTGAAATTTTGTTTTTTTTTTTAAAAAAAAATAGGCCATTAAATTAAAGTCTCGAAATCTGCATCTATTATACATGGAGGAGTAGCTAGGTATCTTTTCGAGGGGACGAAGAGAAAATAATTATTGGAACAAAGAACGTTCAAACTTCTGAGTCAGACAGTATACGCTGTTTGCCTAAAATTTGGTACACCAAACAGGACCTTATAGAGTGCCTTAAAAAACTTTAATTGATTCATCAAAAGTTTTTAGTAATTATCACCACTGTTTCATTCTTTCCAGACAGAAACCCTCCAAAGTTATTGTATATGACTTTGAAATTATTCAAGCGTTTGATTTTCCCTCCATAATACAGTCCCACTTCGATTTGAAAGTATTGAAATCGTCTTTGCAAAATAAAAATAGAAAATTAAATAAAAATGTTTTCCAATAATAAGGAGATTAATAATTAATATATGATTCTTCATCAGGTATTTAATATGTATGAGTTTTAAGTTTTAACATATTCTCTTTAAGCTACCTAGTACAGGGTATACTTAGTAGTACTGTGTGGTGCGAAGTTTGAATGCATCTGTAGCCAGTCTTAATTAACTGTAGTGTTTTATTAATATGTATCCATAATTTTAAATTTCATGATTTAGTGCTTAAAACTTTTACTGATAACTTATTAGTTTTCTTACTTCCTTTATTTTTCCCCAATTACAAAAAAAGAATTATACGAATTGAGCTCGCAAGGACTTACCAAGGTTAGAGTAAGCCTCACATCTCAAAAAATACTTATATACAGTGAAATTTTAAATTACTCATTTGATCCTATTTATAAAATAGAGAGAGAGAGAGAAGTTTTTTATCCTATTTATAAATTATTTTATTCAACTTTTCATATAAATATACAATTTTACCTTTCATTTATTACTGTGTAGATTTTATTTTTATAAGGTATAATGTATACTAAATATAGGTAAAGTTGACAAGTTTTTACATTTTAAGACCGTTAAA
This sequence comes from Leucaena leucocephala, assembly GCA_037074615.1. Classification (NCBI taxonomy): domain Eukaryota; kingdom Viridiplantae; phylum Streptophyta; class Magnoliopsida; order Fabales; family Fabaceae; genus Leucaena; species Leucaena leucocephala. The sequence goes on along the minus strand of CM073528.1, from coordinate 11,056,364 downwards.
ATTGTTTAAAGTTTTTCTTAGTTTTAGAAAAATATATTAGAAGTAAGTTATAAATAGGATAAGATGAGTACTTTTTTATAGGGATATAATCACATTTTTATGAATTGAACTAATATTTATTGGATTTTTTATCATATGTGAAAAAATTGAAAAAAATAATCCAAAATCAACACATTTTCCAATTAAGAGTTAATAAGTAATGGAGTTTGAATTTTGATGAATCCGTATAGGGCTATAGTTATTGGATCATTCTAAATCAATTATTATGTTATCGATTAGAAAAAATAAAATAAAATAGAACGATTACAGACTAAAAATTAAAGTCTCTTCTTAATTTTTAAAATTTAAAATCTAAATAATAAATTTTGAAACATTTCTTATATTAATTCCTCTTATATAACAAATTTTTTTTTGTAGTCATATCTGGAGAAGGTTGAACTGCGAAAAGTGCTATACAGATCAAGTTGCGTTCTACAAATTGAAGAATGAAACTTATATATATGTCGCTCCTAATATTAACAATAATCTCATGCCCTCTTTAAAAACATTCTCGATAGCGAGAAACGGCAAAGTTAAGTTGAAAGTTTCGAAACGTTTCTCCGTAAAATGCGGCTACTTGCCGCCTCTTTAGTTCCTCATCACTTGTTTCCGAGAAATGACCATTCTGTAATGTAATGACATCTTTTCTTAGTCAAATGGAGAGAGATGGAGAAAGATAAACTAATAATAATAATAATAAACAAAAACAGTGGCATAAATTTGAACCATTTGATGGTTTATGATAAATTTCCCAGCTCAAATTAGACTCGTCGTTATTCTATTCTACTCCCAAATTTCTCTCTTTATTTTATTCTCTCCCCTCTTTCTCTCTCATCATGTTGCGTATGGAAATGAAGTTGTTTTGAGTGTAAAGTCAGCGTCTCTCTCTTCTAAACCCATTTTCTCTAATCTTTTGTTCCTTCTTTTTCTTCTTCTCCTTCTCCTTATTATTCAGACCATCACACACACAAACACAATCACTTGTCTCAAGCTTCTTTCTCTAAACCTATTTCTCTCTGTGTCTGTTTCTTTCTATTCCCATAAGCACGATTAATTTGCATGCAAATCAAGCAGTTTAATTAAGGCGTACATGACTGACACTACTAGCTATGACTCTCCTCTTTCTGATTGAAGCAATATCTCTCCACTGAGAAAAAGTATGTGCAGCGGCATATTTGGCTCAATAATTATGGACAACAATTATCATCAGGGCGATTTAACTGACATATTCCGTGCGAGTAGTGGCGGTGGTGGCCGCGGCGGCAGAGCCGGAGGTGGTTCATATGGTACTTCTTCTTCAACATCTGAATTAGCTCCTCATCATGATCTCTCTTCTTCTTCATTGGAAAGTTGGCAGCACCATCACCACCAGCAGCAGCAGCACCAGATGAATTTCTCTTCTGTAATAATGGAAGATTCTCTCAGAGCTACCAACTTCTTTGGCGATCCCTTCTCTAACATGCGAGATCCCTTTCTTCAAGACCTTGATTTCTCCTTACCTTCTTCCTACTTCAGTTCTGCTACTAATAATTCTGTCATGGAAGATGCATCTCCTGGTTTCTCTGCTTCTTCTGTTGTTAATTTGTCTCATCAGAGCAAGATTGTAGAAGATGATATGAGAGTTAGGCCTCCTACTGTAGCAGCTTGTAACAACACCTCCGCCATATTCTCCAACATGATTCAGATCTCCCCCAACAGTATGAAGGCCGCCGCTGCCAAGTTACCGCTGCCCGTGGTTTCACCGTGTGATTCTCCTACGGTGAATATGGCCGCCATGAATTCTTCGTCTTCCTCGTTGCCGAGGGGAATTGAGCCATCTTCTTCCTCTTTGGTTTCTGCAGGCAACATGAATATCACTGTGGACAACGCGGCAGTGCAGATCTCATCTCCAAGGAATCCGGGTCTCAAGCGAAGGTGGGTTATAATAATAATTATTCTTATTTTATAATTAATCTCTGTGCAATTAAATGCGATGGATCGAGAAGCTAGCTTCTTCCTCACAAGAACGGATTTCAGTGAACAGAAAGAACAGAATTTATTTCTGGTTCATTAATTTCATAAAAGGGAACTTTGGTAACTCGAATTTCCCATAAAATCATGGTGTGAAGTTAAGATAAAGTAGGGTTTGGCACGGTTAGGCGGCTTATTATTACTATTACTATTACTTTTCGCTGATTTGACTGATGATGAGAACAAGAAGAAGCATGATCCAGTTTTGAGAGCTATAATTAATTAAAAAGATAATTATATATATGTATGCATTTTGGTTAATTATACAAGGCCAGATGATGAAAAGTGAGTTTTTATCATCAGGGTGTCAAGTTAAGAATCGCAGACTGAGTTTTCAATCAGTTAAATGATATATCTGAAACTTTACTTGTAAATTTTGGCCTACCCTCTCCCCTGAAAAGTCCTATTCATTTAAAATTGGTGTCATAAATTCCATACTCTGCCTTTATTGTTATTAGATGCAGTGTACTGTTTCTTCTGAACACCAAAAAATCAACAGCTTCTACAGTACTCCAGTAGTCTTCTTCAGCAGATTGATTCAACATTATTATTGGCTATAGATATATATATGCAGTTTTGTTCAGAGATATTGATAATAATAATAACAATAATAAGATTATTGAAGAGAGAATTATTATATATATATATATATATATATATATATATATGAGATTTATGAGTGGTTTGTTTGTGCGCAGAAAGAGCCAGGCGAAGAAGGTGGTATGTATACCTGCACCAGCAGCTGCAAATAGCAGACCAAGTAGTGGAGAGGTAGTTCCTTCTGATTTGTGGGCTTGGAGAAAGTACGGTCAGAAGCCCATCAAAGGTTCTCCTTACCCAAGGTAATAACTATATATAATTTAATTTTTAATAATAATAGAATAATAATAATTAAACATGATTATTAACTTAATTGCTTTAGCAGCTTCATCTTCTATAAATATCTTACTTATTAGTGTATGTTAAGTACAATACATTAAAGTTGTTTTCTTTTATGTACCACACTGAAGTTTATGTGAGTTGAATCTTAAAGATTAATTATAACATTTTATGTCTTTGACTCAAAGTGTTTACATATAATTTGATTTTTAATACTACTGATTGGTTCATATTTAAAGAGCTTGATTCATATTTAAAGAGCTGTTTCTTCTTCTGTAACATGCATGATTTATTTTATCTGTTAGTCTAGAACTCATATATATACTCGCGCTCACACACCTTATTTAAGTAGTGTTAGGCTTCTATTATTGCTCAAACCAATTGCCATCACTAGTTTCTATTATTAGGATGAAAATTGTGGTCAAAATGAGTCTCTCCAAAACTAGTCTTCAAATGGTTCTCGTCATCAACTGCGCGCGGTTAAAGTTACATTTAAGGATCTAATAAATCTTAAAATAATTAATTATGTTTTTAAATAAAGCTAGTAACAGATATGATGCAAGTTATTACTAATTTTTTTTAAAATAATTTAAAACTTTAGTAAAAGTTTTAGAAAACGATTTTGATATTTGAAAATAGTTACAGTTTTAAAAATTATTTAACCTATAATAATTTTAACTAGACCTTCATTATTGTTCCCCTTAACTACGTATAACATGAAAAGCACCCCTGATCTGAATTATATAGGATTACGTGCTCTCTAGTCTTAGCTTAGTAGAGCTACATATTTCTTAAAATACGAGTCTGCGGTTCCAGTTAGAGTCAAATCATAATCAAAACCAAAAAGAAAGCTATCAATATTATATCATCATGTTCTTGTGTACCTGAAGTATTCATTCATGTGTTTAATTTAGTATATACCAAATATGTGTGTCTCTCTCTCTATATATAATATGGCTGTATTTGCAGGGGTTACTACAGATGCAGCAGTTCGAAGGGTTGTTCAGCGAGAAAACAAGTAGAGAGAAGCAGAACAGACCCAAACATGCTGGTCATCACTTACACATCAGAGCACAACCATCCATGGCCGACTCAACGGAACGCTCTCGCCGGCTCAACCCGGACTCAACCTTCCAAGAACAACAACAACAACAATGCTTCTTCCAAGAACAACAACAATTCCGATCAAGCTTCGATTCAGCCTGTGCCTCGAGACGGAGGCGGCGGCATGAAGCCGACGAAGGAGGAGGATGACGACCGGCAGCAGCAGGATCATCATCAGAGAGGGAAGAGCTCATCATCATCAGTGAAGGAGGAGATGGAGATAATGGAGATGGCAGATATAACAGAGATGAACCAGAATAATGAACAAGAGCTTGATAATATGATGATGGAAGAAGACGATAACAATAATAATAATGGATCAGAAGGAGGAGTGGGATACAAGCCATGTATGTTGTTGGAGAGCAATAATGATAATAATAAGACGTCTGAGGATTTCTTTGCAGAATTTGGAGAGATTGAAGCTGACCCACTGAATCTCTTGTTCACTCAAGAGGGTTACAGTGAAGAGCCTCATCATCAGCAGCATCAGAGAGAATCCAAAGCTTTAGATCCTTTCGATCTCTTTGACTGGTCATCATCATCATCTGCATCAGCATCAACAGATATTCACAACAAATTTGAAGAACCAAAGAGAGGGTTATAAATAGACCTTGATGAAAGAAATTGATAATTCATTACACTTATATAATTATTTGATCATACTTTAATTAATATCCTCCTCAGATGTATAATCTTCTCTCTCTTCTTTCTTTAACCTTTCATTTCTTTCTTTTTTGGTTTTGTTCATGAAATATTGTTATTATTAATTCAAGGTCTTGTTATAAAATCTTTTTCATCTCTTAATTTGCAAAGGGTAGTGTTATAGAAAGTTCTTGTTTTTTTTTGTTATACAAAGATTGAGTTTTAATTAATTCCTTCCTCATAATTTTAATATCTGCTTCAAGAATTTCATTTTTGGAAAAATTATATTTAATATCTCAATTTTTAATATATGAATTCTTAAATATTTTAAACTTATTGTGTACGATTACGAACTTAAGAGAATATGAATTATGAGGAAGCCTACATCTCTATACTCTATAGCCTCTTTATAGCAGCAGACCCTGATGAAACTCAATGTCGTACACTTGAGTTATGAGAGATTTCCACTTTTTCTACCTTGTTATTTGCCAGAACAACAGTCATTAAGACTCAGTAAAAACTAAAAACCCTCACAAATAAATATATATAATAGGAGAGATATATATAATGAGAGAGGGAGAGTTTAATTGGAGGAAGCAAACTCCCAGAGTCCCACGTTCGTTTTGGGAATATTTGTGGATGGGACAGAAAGCTGAGAGGAACACAGAGGGTTTCTACAGTTAAAAGAGTATGTTGAGGAGATAGATATAGTGAGAGAGTGACATAATGAACATGACTCGAAAGAGGGAAAGCTGAGTGAGTAAGTAGATTGATGATTAAAAAAAAAACTATCTATTTCTCTCTCATCTGTTAAAAAGTAGAGAGAGAATTGTTATTATTATTTATTGGGATTGATTATTCTAAAAAGGAAAAAGAAGTTTTTTCTCAGACCATCAACTTCATGAAAGATTACAAAAGGATTTATAGGGTTAAAAAGATACACTATTCACTCTAATATAAAGCTTGACTTTTCTTATCAATCTTCTCCTTCTTCTCTTTCTCTCTAGGGATATGTGAGACCATAGGGAAAAAAATGCATGCTTCTTCTTTTCTCTACTTCCTCAATCGGCTTTTCTGTTTCTTTCACTATTATCCACCAACTTGAAGTGTTTAATTATATTTCTGAATCTGATTTATATATATATATATTTATTATATCACTTGTTAGAAAGAAAATTATTTATATTCAGTCTTATCTGTTAGTATCGGTTTTCTTCTCTGAAGATAATTAATAAAAAAAAATTCCAGCAAAACGAGGTTGGCATTTGATCATTTTGCATGTGCATGCTACCCTATTTGTGCATGTATATGTCCTTTAATATACAGATTCCTTGGTTAGTTTAAATAAATAATTAATTATTCACTTCATTTAAGTATTGAAAAAATATGATTGGCCATAACACTTGTGTATGGGAATTAATTACTTTTACAATTTGCAACATTTGTATGCATGATGATAACCTCATATTATATATACATATATATATATATATATATTACCTCCAAAAAGTATTATTTGGAACAGATACGAATCTAAAGAGCTTGGTTGTTCCTTAATGATTCTTTAATGGCTACAAATATGCACTTTTTATTTTAGCCGTCCACCTTTTAATCTGATTAAATAAATAGTGATAAGAGGGAAACTATTTTAATAACATAATATTGGGTTTTGTGATTATAAAATTTTAGATGACCAAACTTATGTACTATATTTAATAATTATTTCATTCTGAACTGCGAGTTTCTCTCTCTTTAAATAATAAATTTCAATTGATAATGTATTCAGGGAAAATTGGTTTATGGTAGGCCTCACATTTCTTTGCATGTACTTGAACTTCAATTCTTTTATTGTTTTTTTATGAGAGATAACTAGCTCTTTTTCCCTTCCTTACTGTTTAATTTATCATAAGAACAGCACTATCTATGAAATAGGAAATCAAGAACTATACATGAAATAATTCTATGTAAAAATTGAAAATTGTGAAATTTTGTTCAAATTGAAAATAAATTTGTAAATGATTAAGGTTCAACTCAAGTCATTTTTAATAGTTCAACACGAACTTATAAAACTCCAAAAAGATGTATGAATCTCAATTATACGTTCTAATTTTTCTCTATTAAAATTTTCAATCATAAAAAAAGTTATATTATGAGTCTCAATTAATTTTAGTGGAGTAAAAAATCAACTATATAAAACCCTAAAAAAATAGCGCTCACTTATGTTATAAAACTTAAATTAGAAATCTTACTTAATGGCCACGTTTGCTATTCACTTATGATTAAAAAAGTAGTAAATTAAATATGGATTATTGAAAATGGTGCTGATTAATTCTGATGGTATATATATATATATATATATATATATATATATATACTAGTTAAAGAAAAAAATCTCTCTCCGTAATAGAAGCAAGAATAATTTTAGGTTTTTACTGTGATAGGAAACAACCAAGTAATTCCTAAATGTTGTCAAATCGAAGAACATGAATATGAAAAGAGTTCTCATGGTGCTGGGCTTACCAATGAGGTCACTTCAATGGAGAAAAGGACAAATGTCTTTTCAAGCCTTTTGTTTTCGGCTCAAATGGTTTTTTTTTTTCCTTTCAATCTATCTATCAACTTGATACAGGAGGGGTTTAGTAGCAGTCATTATGCATTTCATGGATTTTTGTTTTTTGTTTTTGTGGGAGTCACTGTTGTTCATGATTTTGAAGATTATATTATATCCTCAATTTTATCACAGCACAAGTCATATTAATAAATTACCTTTATAACTGCTCTTTATGCGTTCTCTTTTGAAATTTTTTGCATGCTCATGATTCATTGTTTCTTATATATTCTTATTATGCCCCAGCGTGATAATGCACAAATTACATTTAAAACCTCTTAATTAAAGCATAAGATCTAAAATTAAGAATCTTGATAATAATAATAATCTCTTTCTACTAACACCACAAAAAATGTTTTGGTAGCAATTACATAGTAGCGGTTAATTAGTCCAATAGTAAATTATTTTGTTCAGTACTAAATATAATATATAATTAAAAAATTTAGTTTGACCATAAATATAAAATCTTTATTTATTTTATTTTCTCATTTAATATATTTTTTAGATTACCCTAGTTAGTTTAACAATTTTTCTTACTCTTACTAAAAAAATCTTCACCCAAGCAAAGGCGTTAAACACATTGGCCTTGTCCATTTTAGATGAAAGCACATATATTTGAAGCTCCATTCTTACCCTTTATAACGGCAAAAACCATATGACAAAGGGTTAGATCATTGGATATAACCTAACCCTTAGCTAGATCTCCATAGTAGGTGCTATTGCCTTTACGCTGGTGCAAAACAAGAAGAAATTAGAAAAGAGATAAAATAACTTAGAAATTACGAAACCTAAAAAAATTAGTTTGTTGAGGAGCATATATGATTAATATTTGACTTGCTTTTGATATATTAACCCCTAGCTAGATCTCCATATATATATATATATATATACATATAGCAAATTATGAACTCTCAAAAAATTAGTTTGTGAAATAGCATGATATTTTAATCATGATTAAATTGACAATATTGACATTTGAACTATTACTTTGATTGGTTCACTACAAAAAAACTTGCTTTAGTAGCAATTAATTTCTAGCAGTTAGCATGAACTACTATGAATTCTTAAGCTTCCTAGTGGTTCTAGGTAAAACAGCTAGAATTTCCCAATCACTTTGACCTCATTTCTAGTAGTTCAGGACCAACTACTAGAAAAATCGTTTGATAACGTCCTAGGTTTGTATTTTCTAGCAATTTTGTGCAATTGCTAGTGTTTAGGGGACAATGGCAAAAAATCTCATAAGGAATTTCTAACGACTACCCCAGAACCACTAGAAAATATCAACTGTCACCGAGGGGTGAGGACAATTGGCAGGAGGCGGTTCGCCCAAGGGTTGCATTTTCTAGCAGTTATAGAAAACTGCTAGAAAATGCTGTTATATATATATATATAGTATTATCGTTACTTCAACCATTTTATTGAGTTGTGAGGCGGTGCTCTGCCAACTTCTCTACACACATCATATCTAGATCTAAATCTACAGAATACTCTACATTTTAAGGTTAGAATTTAAATTTAACTATGAAATTTTTCTTAAGCTTTTTTATTTTATTTGTTTATATTATTTTTATTTTATTATTAGTTGAATTTATTTATTTATTTATTATATTTTTGAAATTATTATTATTTAAAATTATTTTGTTCATTTGTTGTGTTTTTTAAATTATTATTACTTGAAGTTATTTTATTCATTTATTTATTGTATTTTTAAAATTATTACAATTTAAAAATATTTTATTTATTTATTGTGTTTTTTAACTTGTTATTATTTGATATTATTTTATTCATTTATTTATTATGTTTTTGAAATTATTATTATTTATTTATTTTATTTGTTGTACCTTTTAAATTAATATTATTTGAAAATATTTTATTCATTTATTTATTGTGTTTTTGAAATTATTATTTAATATTATTTTATTCATTTATTTATTTTATATTTGAAATTATTATTATTTGATATTATTTTATTCATTTATTTATTGTGGTTTTAAAATCATTTATTTATTGTATTAGGATGAGTCGACGACCCAGGAAGGAGCTTATTGATCCTACTACACCTACCGATGATCCTTTTTCTACAACAGGTATTTCTATGGGTGGTACAAGTCATGTGCTTGATATTAGCATTGGGACTATGATTTTAACGAGGAGGGGATGAAAGAGTTCATGGCAGATGCTGTAACTCCTTATTAGGATCAAGAGGCCCAGGAGGATTAATGGGTAGCCTTAGGAGGAGGACATGGGTGGCTTTGATGTAGAGTTCGTAGGTAATTGTTTTATTTATACAAAAGGTTGTTTATATTTAATTCATATGTAATTAAATTTTTAAATACTTCGTGCAGACTCTTAAGGCCACAGGACGCTTACTATTAAGGAGCTTTCCATGATCACAAGTAGAGTTGTATTGCTATCACCGAGCAATTTAGGCCAACTGACTAGGGGCAGGGGTTAGTTGTTAAGCAAGGACGTGCTCCTAATCAGTAGGCAGTGGTCCCTGTTGCCGATTCACAGGAAGGACTGGAAAGAAGGTTGAAGCATGACAAAAGCATATTGTGTGGGAGATGATTAAGGTAAGATATATTCTTATTTAAAGTAATTAATTAGTTGATTAATTAAATATAGGGATTAATTAATTATTTTATTTAATTAGATGGAAAATTCATAGTGGGAGAGGAGCTGAAGGCGGATACCCTTAAGAAGATAGGGCTATCATGGAAGAACTAGAGGGAGGATTTGTAGCGGGAGAAAAACAGTGATGGGACGAGACCATTGCAGAACATTATGATGGATGTACCCAATGGAGTCCCGGAGCAAGATTGGGTCAATTACGTTTACTTGCGGATATCGCTTGAATAACAAGTATATATGATATTAATATTATTACATTAATTTGAATTTTTTTTTATATTGTTACATTTTTTTAGGCCTCGTCCAGAGGAATGTTGGCAGTATGTGGCAGTAGACAGTGCGACACAGGGCTGGCTCCAACAACTTCCCTATCAAGAACGATGAAATAGTAAGCACCTTAAAATTATGATTTATGCATTGTGTTTGTGCATACAATATGTCAATAATTATAGTTTCCATTTAATCTATAGAGGGCAAAGCTCCAACAGGAGGGGTCACACCTACTTATGGCAAGATGTGGCTTTATCTCTACATGCTGTAGGATAGGACTCTCAGGACAGCTGAGGTTATGAAGATGATGGTATTTAATTAATTGTATTGATTAATTAAATAATGATAGTTAAGTTTAAGTATTCAATATTAATTGTGTTAGTTTTGGTAATTATACCCAAGAAGGTGGTGAATTGGGTGATATTTAGAAATTTAAAAACTTATCAGAATTTAAACATATAAGTTAAAATGATATCACCGAGTATAGCCGAAGGAAGAAGTTGATACGGAAGATTTATCCTAATTTACTATAACTTCCAATATTAGTCGGGCTCTTAGCACCTCAGTACATCAGCCATGAGAATCTCACTCACTCCCCTTTACAACCCGTAAGGATATAATTAAGTCAAGAGTCCCACACTTTTGAGCAACTCAGGAAATAATTGAGAAATTACAATGTTCTCTTAGTAGAGGATATATGATAAACACTAAAGCACATGAATTTCTCTCTCTCCCTCTTAGAAAGTCCTATGTTCATACTAAGTGAAACAGAGTATAACATAGTATGAACAATGCACAGAGACTAAAATGAATGCGTGAGTAAATGTTCTGACAGTAGGTTGTTGATCTTCTTCTCACTTCTTAACTTTGACATTCAATTCATTTCCTATTAATAGGTTTAGCTTGTGAGTTATCCGTTAGATACATGAAGGTTTGAATGAAGCTAAAACAAAGCCGTTGGTGGTTGACAGTAATAAGTATTTGCATTTAATGCACTTCTGGCAATTTCATTTTTAGCCGCAACTTTACCATTTGAAGTTATTTGTAATGGAAACAAACTATGAAGACGTTGTGAGAGTAATAGATAATGATTAAAAATATATAGGAATTATTACTCTAAGTCTAAACTGATATATCAAAATTTGATCTAAAACTCTTTTGAAATTCTACAGGTATTTATCGAAGAGTTTATCAAGATAGTTTAATAAAGAGGACTTTGATAAATCTTAAATTAATTTTTCACAATAAATAATTTCTCATTTTATCGATAAACAATCTTTTTGAATAGCTTATCGATACACATCATAAGTTGAATCAGACTTCATTTTGTTTCACTATATTTGATTTATCGAAGTGTTATTCGAAGAATAACCTTATCGAATAACTTATTGATAAATCCTCTAAAACATTACTTATAAAGTTATAGGATTACATTTAAAACTGAAATATTTGAAGTCTGTAACTTCAGCGAGTTTGTAAGTGAAATTTTCTCTCGTTTATCGAAGTATTCTTCGATAAATGCCCTTATTGAATAATACTTTGATAAATTAAGTCTTTGAAATGTGAAACACTTAACATATTTGATATTTACTAAATAACTTATCGACCAACTAATAAGTTTTCAAAAGAGAGAAACTTATTTTTTATTTATCGAAGGCTTTATCAATAAAGCATTGATTGATCGAGACTTTGATAAATTCATTTAAAGAGTTATATTCATAAAGCTTTATGTTTGAAGTATTTATTGTTCAATCTATTACTCGATAAATACACCGATAAATTCATTCAAATAAATTTCTAAGTTAGGCTCTCATTTATCAAAGGCTTCTCCAATAAACAATATTATCGAATAAGTTTTTGAAGATATATGGTTTTAAACAAAGATTTAGAATTTTCTAAAATAGAATATGTTGTTATTATATCAAAGGATTTATCGATAAAAAACCTTATCGAATAAGACTTCATCAAATGCACTTCAGAAAACACATTCTCTTCACAAATTTCTTTCTCATTTATCGAAGGCTTTATCGATAAACAACCTTATCAAATAGGACTTCGATAAATGCACTTAGAAAAAGCATTCTCTTCACAAATTTTTTTCTTATTTATCAAAGAGCTTATCTACCAAACCCCTTATCGATAAACTTATTGATAAATGCACTTTATTAGTTAAAATGCCTTTCGAAATCTTTTCACAATTGTCATCATCAAACATTGGAGTCTAACATTTCTCCCCCTTTTTGATGATGGAAAAACTTAATTGATATAATTATAAAGATTAGAGCAATTAAAAATTAATGGAATAAATGAAATTAGAAAATGAATCAAAAGTAAATAAGAAAGAAACAACATAAACAATTTTCATTGATCTATACAATATTGTTAGTAGGATTGCAAAACAAAACAAGACTACTACTATTACTATTTTCTTATTTCATCTCATCTCTTCCCTTTTTGTCATTCATAAAAAAATTAGTCATGGGAGAAAGATTGAGTTTGTTGTTGGGTAGTAGTAGGTTGAGTGGTTGGATCAGTTGGTGGAGTTGGTTCAGATATAGGAGGTTGTTTGATGGTGGGTTCTGGTGGTGGTAGAGAAGGTTGCTCAGTAGGAGGATCTATAGATACTTCCTCAGAGATAGGAGGAAGAAGTGGTAGAGATATTAGAGCAGAGGGAGTGGTTGTGTAGCCAAAGGGTTGAGAGGAGGAATGAGTAGTAGTAGCTAAGGTCTGAGGCTCTGAAGAAAAAGTAGGAGTGGTATGTGCCGTGTCAAGTGACTCTGATAAGTGAATTGGAGCATGAGGAAGCTGAGGCTGAGTGCTTGCAAGAGGCTGTGTGTTGGATCCAAAGTTGAATATAAGGCCTTCTATTGAAAATACAATGTTGGAAGGAGTCAGTATGTTCCTCAAATCAATAATTTGTTCTCCCAAGACTCTTATAGCGTTCTTCTGGACCTCAATCATCTCCTTCTGGGATTGAATCTCCATATTGGTAGAATTGTGCTTCTGAGCCATTTCTTAGACCATCTTGTTCTCCAGACTTGAGCTAAAGGTATTTAACATCTATGCAATGCTATGCATATATCTTGACTGCCTTCTTGAATATGAAGCTTCATTCTTTCCTTAAAACCCTTGAGATCTTGTTGAATTATATTATGTAGAGCTGTATGTGCAAAAGATGGAGTAGCAATAGTAGTTGCAAAAAGTGTAGCAAAGGATTAAGCCATAGCTTGAACTGGTTGCTTTCCTTTCTAGGGCTTCTTCCCTCTAGCAGCTAGTGGCAGAGAAATTCTCATCCTATGAATTTGTTCTACCCTAAACCTTGGGACCTTCACTTCTTTCTCGCCCTTCTCAAGATAACCTATGTTGTTGCATTGGAGAAAGAAGGAGACTAGCTGTGGGTAGGGTATGGGAGTGGCTCTGGATTTGGTGAAAAGAAGCTCCTCATCTTAAAATAGATCAGAGCTCCTATATTTATCTTATTTCCATTGAGATTCTAGACATCAACACATAATCCTCCTATGTCATGTAGGTGAAGCTTCCAGACTTGTTCACCATGCTCCAAGAATAGATATAGTGGATTATCCTATGATAATCACATATCTTTTGGGACAAAATTCAAATCCCCAGAAAAATTATCTTCCAGTATCAAGATCTTATATACTTCCTGTAACATCCCAATTTTTAGTCTTATATTTAAACATAATTAAGATGTTATTTGAAACATCATATTTTTAACCTCTTAGAGTATGTATTCAGAAGAGTATTTAACTAGCAGAAGCATCACTTTGGCCTAAAAGTTAAAAATTTTGAATGACTCTCGGGTACTGTTCATTTGGAAATTTCCATATTGACACTTTAACTTTAAAAATTTATAACTAATTCTAAAAAAATCGTATCAAAATGTTCCAAATTTATACTTGAAGCTCTTTCATATCTCTTTAACAAAAAAAAAAATAAAAATCTGGACATTTATCTTGCTAATCAGTACAGTTAAATTATTACTTTTTTCTATTCATATGGCAAATTTTAGAAATTTTATATTCCGTCTCTTAAATTTAGAAATTTAGTTCTCTTGATATACACATCCAAATGAGGTGTGTTACATATGAATTTAAATCTATGGTTGTGTACTACATAATCATAAAAGTTTGTGAAATAATTCCTTCATTTGCTAGGTCAAACTGAAGCCACAACAAAACTGCTTTAGGATCTATGTTTTTACCATTTTAGTTTCCTTTCTTTAATTCTCAATAATTTTTCCAGCATGCATAAACTATCTCTTTGGCCTCTCATACATTCATATACATCATGGGGTTATATCATAATTATTTTATACATTTTTATTTACATATAATGTCATATTATATAACATTACATAAAAAGGATGGCATACATGACATGCCATCACTTGTCTACTTCTTTTCTTCCATTCCTTAGCTCATGTATCAAGCATGATTCTTCCATCATAAATAACCTATTATGGTTGGTTATGGGAGGATGAGATTCTAGGAAATCTTAGTAGCAAACATTACCACTTAAATATGCAAGATGGATTAATGCATGATATGTAATTTTATTAAACTTTCTTTAATTAGTGACATGCCATCATGCTAAATACTTTGTATAAAAATGCATGGCCATGGGAAATATGTTATTCATAACATATTCAACATCATTTATCATGTCACAACATCATTCAATCATCATATACATGTCAAGACATAAGCATACCACATCAAGCACATAAAGAGGTAAGTCCACTATCTTAAGCATAAGCTTTGTCTCTTATTCTTGCACTTGGTCTCTAAGCTCTAACCATGCATACTTTTGGTCAACCACTTCCCAACATCCTCTTAGATGTCTCAAAGTCCTAAACATAATTACATGGTGTATACAACTCATTAGAGCCATTACATAATCCATGTACACTAATTTCCTTTAAACCCCTAACTCTTAACTTAAATCTTGGAGTTAGTGGTTTAACTTTGTAATAATTATTTCCTTAGATCAATCCTACATAATTTTGTCCAAGGAATCCAAATATGATCTTGGAATTATGAAAATCAAAATCCTCCTATGGAATCTATCCATAACCATACAACACCTTCCTAAATGTCAAAAATTCTCATTTTAATTCTAATGCTTCCAATACTTGTTTACCTACTTTATCCCACAAAATTTTTCATTTTAAAACCATTGGAAGCATCAAAATCATGAAATTACAAATCTTTACCTATCTCATGAATAGTGATAGAAAGGGTCTCAAGATTACAATTCCAAGATTACATGATTTCCTAAGCTCAAACTACTTAATTCTAGCTTGTTTAAGCTTATCTAAACATTTTATAACTCAATATTCATCTTCTTTCCCCTTCAAGACAGAATGTCCAGCAGCTCACATGGAGAGAAAGATGGTGTTTCAACCATTCAAATCCAAGATAAATCTTTCTATAACATAATACAAAGGTAGGAGGAAGAAGTTACCTTAGTTGCTTGATCAATTAGCTCTTGGATTTTCCTTGTGTTGCCTTGAGATTTCATTTTGCAAGAGGTTCCACATAGCTTCATCATGCTCTATGTGCTATAGATTTGGGGAGGGGTAATTATAGAAAAGTTTGGGTGGAAATGGAAGGTTAAGATTACTTTGGTTACTATTTGATCTAATAGTCCATATTCAATATTCCACCAAGCTTTCCCTAGAAGCCACTTTATGACATTATCCATGACATCATTTAGGGCCTTGTTTTGTGAAATTTATGGCTACAATCTGATTGGAAAAATTTCAATCCAATTTGGTGCCGGCCCAGTCATATTTCACAAAAATCAGACTGTTTAATAACTCTAATTTTTCTGAGATTCCATAATATATTTTTTGACCTTAAATCCAGTGTCCAAATTTTTCTTACCATTGATATTGTTGGATTGGGTATTTATCTATTTACCATCCCTTGAAAAAAGACTGAAATGCCCTTGGTTCACTATCTGTCACTATGTTAACCATAGGGGCATAATTGTTATTTCACACCCTTTACACCTTATTAGGGCATATACTAACTCTGGTTAATCATTCCTGTATCTCCCTTAGCATTTTGACCATGTTCAAATGACTAAAATGCCCTTTATTCATCTCTTGTTCAGTATTACAACACAATGGCATACTTAGTGGCATTTTCATAATTTTATATTTTTCGGCTCTTTATTAACATTGGCTCATATACTTATCTAAAAATATTATTAGGCCTATGATGCACCATTTTGGGCTTTCTACGTGGTCCCCTGCTTTCATGGGCTCAACTATCAAGAAATTCCCCTAAAAAGTATTTATAGGGTGTTTTATTCCACTGTAAATTTCATCATAAATTCTACATAACTCATTTTTGAATTCTAAATTTTACAAATTTTTATATTAATTATGAGAATTTCCTATCAAATTTTATCTAATTAAGAAATCCAGAAGGTACTATAATAATCTTTAGACTTTAGAAATTAATATCAATTATGTGGGCCTTTAAATCAAAATTCTGAAAAATATGCCTAGCCCAATTTCTATTCTTTATTTATTAGTAAAATTTTGGATCAGACTATTTTTGGGTAGTTTTGGGCATTTTCTAGCTCATCTTTCCATAATTATCATTTTGTCCCTAAACTTTTAAAAATTACACTTTAGGCCCTCAACTTTTAATAATTACACTAGTTTATGTCTACTTCAATTTTTCACCATGAAACTTTTAAAATTTTTATTTTAGTCCCTTTCTTTTTCAAAATGACCATTGTCCTTGAAACTTTCATTAATTACAACTTAGTCCCTAAACTCTCACTAAATTTCAATTTAGCCCCCTTTTTCTTTATAACTTTATAGCTTCTCTATTTCTTGGCTTAAAATTTATCTTAATTATTAGCTTTTATTCTGCTCATCATCACAGTCCTTTCCTTAGCTCTTTCCTCTATCAGTCTTCTATAGATATGGAAAAATTAATTATCCACAGATAAGGAAAAGTAGGATGTGACATTTTTTCCCCCTTAAATAAATTTTGTCCTCAAAATTTAACTCGTACCTTAGTTAAATCATTATGGATATCTCTCTCTTATATCATTCTCTATTTCATTACCAAGGTTTAGGGGTATTTTACAAAATTGCATCTCTTGTCTTAGGATTTGGCAAAATTTTCTTAGTATCCATAGAACTTTCATATCCTTCTCGCGTTATTACATTCCTTTTATGGTTCAACTCAAATATAGTCAAAGTTTGCTTCTTTCTATTATTTTTTTCATTTGTCATTCATTCAACTATTTATAGACAGCTCACCATACTGGTATAGTGAGTAGTGTCCATTTCTTTCATAGATAACCCTCCAAAAATTTAATGAAATTATGGGGTTCTTGTCTTTCATCATTCTTCTTATTTCATTATGTCACATCCTACTTTTTCCCTATCTGTATAATACTTATAGTGGAAAGAAGTTTGGAAAGGATTGTGATAATAAATAGAAAGGAAAAATAATGATTAGACAAAGGTATAAAGATGAGGGACTAAAATAAAAAGTTTAAAAGTTCTATGGTGCAAAGTGTAATTTTTAAAAGTTCAAGGGCAAAATGGTAATTATTGAAAGTTGAGTCAGAAAAGGCCAAAAAATACCTAGAATCAGATTAGTCTCAAATTTTCCCAGTAAATAGAGAAAATTATTTTGATCAGTTTGACGCAACACAAAATTTTGATATGAGGTCCTGAAAAATTTATATTAATCTCTAGAAAAGAGAAATTAATACAGTATCCTCTAAACCTCAGAATCAGATGAATTTTGGTAATAAATTCCTATAATTAATATGAGAATTTATGAAACTAACATAGCTCAAAAAGGAGTTCTGTATAATTTATTATAGAATTTATAGTGTATTAAAACACTCGATAAATGTTTCGAGAAAATTTCTCACGAGTTGAGCCCATGATGGTAGTAGATCATGTAGAGGGCCTAAACTGATATCTTATAGGCCCAGTAATATTTTTAGGTAAGTATGTGGGTCAGGGCTAATAAAGATCGGGAAAAATATAAAATTACGAAAATGCCACTGAGTATGCCACTGTGTTGTGTCATTGAGTCAGAGTCAGACGGAGGGTATTTTGGTCATTTGAATAAGGTTATATGGTCAAGGAGAATTCCTAGAATAGTTGACCAAGGTCAGGGAATACTTTGATGAGGTGTGAAAAGACGATAATGCCCTTAAGATGTTAAAGTAAATAAAGAAGAACCAAGGGACGTTTTAGTAAATTACCAAGGGATCTGTAATTAAGTTTAGGCCCAGTCCAAAAATGTCAATGGTAGGAAGAATCCAGATACTAGATTTAAGGTTAGATAGCATATTATGGAATCTCAGAAAAATTAGATTTATAAAATCGGATTAGATTGAAATTTTTCCAGAATTTCTTTCCCTTGGAATGGCACCACATAACCCTATGAGTTGTCCCTTGATGATGTCATGAGTAGCCTTTTAGAAAAGTTAAATCCAAGATTAAATGTGAGCCATTAGATCAAATAGTACACAAAGTGATCTTGGCCATTCATTTTTCATGAGATTTTTCTATAAATACCCTTACATTTCAGCTTCAAAACTATGGCATGAGAACCCTTGGGGAACCCCTTGCAAAATAAAAACTCAAGCCAAGACAAAGAAGATTCAAGGTACTAAAGTTCAAGCAAGTTAGAGATCAAAGGTAAGCAATCTATCCTAACTTATTTTCCTTTGATTTGGGAGCTTGAACTTAGGGTTTTCATGGAAGAAAGTTGAGTTTTCTCTAAGGTATTTGTTCTATCCAAAACCTTAGATGAAAGGAGAAAGAAGAAATTAAAGTTAGAGATATGTGATTGAAGCTTAAACAAGTTAGTTAGGTGATTGGTTATTGAATCAAGTTGATATTCTTGATTTTGTCATGGTTAAACCATTCTGGTCTGCACTGTTCATGATAGAAGGAGATGAAATTTAAATGATCTAATACTTCCATTGAATTTATATGATGATTTTGTGTAGGATTAGATAGGTTTAGAACCTTGGAAGCATTGGAATTCCAAGTTGAGTTTTTGAAGTTATTCTCTATTACTGTTCACTCATATGAAAAGTGATTGAATCTTTTTGATTTTGATGATTCCAATGGTTTTAAAATGAAAAATTGTGTGGCATAAAGTAGAGAAATAAGTATAAGAAGCATTGGATTTTAAATGAGCATTTTTGGAAGAATTATGCATGTTTTTCAAATATGTCCATAACAGTGCATAGGAGCTGAAATTTCATGATTATAAGATCATAAATTGATTCAAAAGATGAAATTGTGTAGGCTAAAGTCAAGATATCAATTGATTCAAATGCCAAGTCCATTAATTAAGATTAAGGAAAGTTAATCTAGTTAAATGAGCTCAATATTCAAGGAAAAGTTAGATTGTAATGGATGAATGATTATGTGATGTTAGGATTTGATTGTGAACTCCAAAGAGGCAGCCACACATCCAAGAGAAGTAAGAAGAAAGAGGCAAAGTTAAAGTGAAAGAAATCAAGCAAGTGAGGTAGTAAACTTATCCTAAACTTGTATGTATTGAATGTTATGCATGATTGTGCTATGACTTTGTTGAATTGTGTTGTATATGTGCTTATAATTGAAGGTCTATTTCTATGATTACTTTGGCCAATTGTATTTCATATGTTACATGGAAGCATGCATATTACACAATGTTAACACTTTCACAAGTGAGCACAAGTATTTACATTAATGCATTCATTATTTAGTACCATTTGCTACTGAGATTTCCCCATCAATCTCACCCCTCCATGTAATCCCAATCCTAGAAGGTTTATGAATGATAAAAGAGGATGATGAAGCATGAAGAGAAGCTAGGGATTAGATAGTATAAATGTTATGTGAAGAATTGTTATATGTAATGTTGCTATATGACCAATATAAGTAGTGATGGTCATGATATAATGAAAAATAGTAAATGATGAGATAGATGTATGAAAATTTATAGACATTTAGTTAATATGTCAAGCTTTGTTTTGACAACAAGAATGCCTTATTTCAATGTCTGTATCAAGAGAACGAATTTTCCAAATTAAGGGACCATAATCTGTTTTTAGAATTTTTGACCAAATGAATAGTAATCTTTGAAAATTAAACTATATTAATTGACTAAGAATTTGGTCTGGAAATTATTTTTTCCTTAAATTTCAATATTTTATCTTCATATATCTTTTTGAACCACTTTATTTCAATTTTTTTAGAATTAATTATAATTTTTTGAAATTCATCGCCTAATCTGGAAATACCATACAAACAGTAACTCGAGAAGAGTAAAATTCTAGATTTATCTAATGGACTTCCAAGGTCTTGTAAGTGATTCTAAATGCTATTGAATGGTCTATAAGATGTACGAAAGTAAGGATGTTTAACATTACCTATCTCATTACAAGTTTCTCTTTATATATATTGAGATATTATAAGTCTAACAATTTCTTTGACTTATAACTTTGCCATCCTCCCAGAAGAATATTGCTCTTTTGCGTTTCTTTTCTCCTGAAACAAAGTCATAATTTGAATCTTTCCTTTTTAGATCCTTTCATAAGGGGTTCTAATCTCTTACTTTTCATAACTTTTTCTAACTCTTCTTAGATTTTCTTATTATCTTACATAACTTTGTGAATCTATGCCAAACTTGTGTGGCATTTGCACCATTTTTCATCACTTCCCAGGGGTCACCTATTATTGGGCTAATCTAGTCTGAGCATGCTTAACTGAAAAGTATCAATGAAAACTTGAAGTACTAGTGCTAACAGGTTCCTACCTTGGTACTTCCCTATCTTAGTCCCTTCTCATACTATCTCTCTTGGGTCTATTTGGCTGCTATTCTCTTTAATTTCATCTTAGGAACTTATCTACTTAGACTTTTTTTCTTTTTATTTCCTGTGGGGTGCTATTCTTCTCTTTCTTAGTGTTCTCCCTACATACTTATGATTAACTTGTACTCAGAACTGAAATCTTTAACTCTGTTGACTTTAATTCCTTTTCTGTATAAGAGGGTTTTGAGTTCAGTCCATATAAGAAAATCATATAAAAAAATAAATGTTGTGGGTACTCTTTCTATATGAGTTAACTAACTCGTGAGACTTTCCTACCTTAATCTTGTCCTTGGTAATCGTCTTCCTAGAGAAATATTACACCGTACTCATAACTTCATGGCTCATTCCTTTACTGAGGCTAGGTCTACTGTGACAATCAGGATCTTCTGTGATCTACCATAAGCCTCTTCAAGATCTAACTATAACCCTGGAACTCTGTATAAGCCATGCTAGGATTTAACTGTGATCCTCCAGAATCTACTATAATTCTGTTGTACTGTGTCATAATTGTTTAGAAGACCTAAAACCAACAGACTAAGTTACAAGGTTAGCAACTTCTACTTAGTTGGTAACTAAACTGATAAGTTCCCCAAAATTTTTTCTTTTAAACAATATTTTTCATTAAGACTTTACTCATTTCCTCTTTCACTCAAGAATTTCTCATATTATTCTCGTCTTTCATTTGAAAACATGACTTTGATTTGTGTAGTACTGTAGAGAGCTACATAGGCTCTACCATGCACTTACTGCTAGAAACTATACATCTCATCTTTCTTATTATGGTTATGTGCAGAACTATTGAAGAATTTCTCAGCTCATCTATGAACATGGCTTTAACATGAGCTTCACTATCCATTTCC
Source organism: Leucaena leucocephala (assembly GCA_037074615.1). Classification (NCBI taxonomy): domain Eukaryota; kingdom Viridiplantae; phylum Streptophyta; class Magnoliopsida; order Fabales; family Fabaceae; genus Leucaena; species Leucaena leucocephala. Next base: position 11,034,440 of record CM073528.1, on the reverse strand, counting down.
TTGAACTAGCTTTATCTTAAGAGCAATTGACTATATCGCAAGAGCAATCTAGCTCTAATGTGAGAGCATTTACTTTCATTACATAGACACTTCTCTCTCAGAGCTACATCATCATTTTCATAACTATATCTCATTTCGTTTCATATCATCTATGTCATGTTCATAGCTCATCAGTTGTATATCTTATCATTATTAAAGGACATGTCCTAAGTACTGTAATCAAATGTCCATAGGTATACCAATATCATTCATCTGTATAACCATAATAAACATATTCTATTATCTCCTTTGTTCTAACCAATTATCATTATCTTACCTTAAGCCCTCATTCTTGTCTTGACTTTAATTATTAAGGATTAACTAGAGCTAATTACTCATCTATCTCTAACCTGTAAATATAAATATATTAGGTCTAGGGCATCAGAATAGTGCACATGCAAGACATGACTATTTAAACATGCATAGGGTACTACTACCCTTAAGCCAATGTGAATGGAACACATTTATTATATGGCATAATGATAATAGGAATATCCAATTGCCCTTTACAGTCATCTTTATAAATGAATGACCAGCAACTGAGTCATATATTGCATCTACTTCGATTTGTTAATCCATCCCATTTCCTGGATTATCTCAGGAGACTTCCTTAACTTTTCTCTAATAAGGGCAAAAGTTCTTTTATTTGTTTGAGATCTCTAATCCATCATATTATGTAGATATTCCCTGGCTAAATGTCCTGACTTGCCATATTTGTAGAAACTTCCTTGACCTATTAACAAATCTTATCTTTGTGGTCTCTACCACATATCTCATATCCCTTAGGTACTGATTACACGTTTGAACTTCCTAATTGATTACCTCTTCTTAACCTCTAACCTTTACATTTTTTTGGGCATTTTAAACTTTGTTTTTGAAATATTTCATGCCCTTATCGCTCAATTAAACCTTTATAACTGTTTGGGAAGAATCCTTTCTTACAACGCGAAACTCAGTTCATAAGTCACCTGTATATCTCTTATCATTAATGTGGATGAACTTGGCTAAGCATCCATTAAAGGGTTTTTTTTACCCTATCTTATCACTTAAACTTAGCCTCGCGCTTATCTCTATTTGACTAAGGTAAATACTTTTTGTAAAATTGTTCAAGTTATACTTCTTAGTTGAGCGGGTTATTCTTTTCCTGTAGGGCAACTTATACATCCTTTACTATTTCTTAAAATTTTCCCTAATTAGTAAATGACTAACTGCGCCTTCCATTAAGAGGGATATTTCAATATTTTGGAGATCTTGAATATTCCTTCAACCGTAGGCAGTTTGTGCTTATATAACTGGATATTATTTTATACTAGGTCCACTGAGTCATTAGTTCCTCTATGATGGAATTCCTCTATTTTGGAAACATAAACTCTCAATCTAGTCATCATTACGTCTTTTCCCTTAGGCTGTATGCTAGGCAGGTCTCCAGACAAGCCTCGATCTAGCCTCTACTACTTTTATTTAGAAAAAGACTATCATGATAAAGCCTTTCATAATATAGATCTACACTAGATTATTGCACAAATGATCTATTTCTAAACATTCCTTAAATTGATTGTTCATATGTTAGTGTATTGCACTAGCTGGCTTAGGCGCATTTTATACCAATCCTCTAGCTGATAAACTTCAGCAAGGTTGGTGTCTTCATTCTTATTATCTCTGTAGCATCTGGTGGCGGCCTCTTGGCGTATCAAATGATTCTAATTTATCAAATGATTCTAATTCATTCCCATATACTAGGCCTTAGCAATTCTCTAGCCAATAACCTATCTATCATTTTAGGTTTGACTTAGGCCTCATACTATACTTTGCTCAATTTGCATTAGAAGTCTTATGGGTTTTCTCGCTCTTCCAAGTGCTCTCACAGTCTCTAACAATTGTAATCAGTACAGATAGAGGACTTATTCGACTGTTTTTTTACTTTATTGCTAAGTAAGAGCACATACTCTAACATGCATAATGCTTAGCTGACATGTTATAGGACTGTATACTTGCTCATGAATATAAAGCTCTAACATCGGAGCTTAAGCATTTCTTTCCTTAATATGCACAACTCTAACACTTGGAGCTTTAGCATATTTTACAAATATAACATTATGCTTGGCATTTCATGCAAGGAATAAAAGCTCTTACTTGCTATATATCTGTAGTATAACATTCAAACATCTTATCCCTACAAAAGGAGCCTCTCTATCTGTCTGAGAGTCATTTATAAAATCATCTTCTTGTTCATAAAATTACGGGGAGAGGACTTATGCCAGTATATTCTTTCTTACATGCCTAATACCTTATTAAGCTCTATCCCTAAACTTTATTCTTAGCCAATCATACTTTTATTGGGTAAAGTCAAATCTTCTTGCCTTGCCTCGGCTATATTCTCTATGTTCTTAATAGATGACATATTCTTCTGTCAAAGCAATGTCAACTCCATATTAATCGCATCCCATTTTTGCACTGATAGAGTATCTTGCTCTATTTGGAGCAACATTAACTCTAATTCTAAGGATTAGTTCCCAATTCTTAAGAAAAACTAGGTGGCTAGAACTTTTATACATCATATCCCTTACTCAAGAGCCTCTCAACCTAACCCTAAAACTGAGTAGCTATTAACATCATCAGGAACATACTTATCTCTCATCACACTGGTTCCCTGTATCTATCTGTCTCATTATTTATCCCTTATCATCTCTTTCTATTAATCCTCGAGAAATTACTGGGGCTATTTATCTTTAGCTTACTATCTCTAAGATCATATTTATCAATTCAGGAATATGAGATAGCTATCATAGCAGGCCATTTTACCTTAATTAGGCTATATTCATTATAAACTTTAGGGATTAACTGGCTAACTATCTCATTTACCACTTTTTCTATTGCTTTATCACTACCAAGTTAAATTATCTAATTGCATGTTATATAATATGGGAGCAATATAACTTTCTCATCATATATACTCTACCCTACATGCAATGCAAAAGGTGAGCATTCATTCATCATAGCATACACTAACATGCATAATGTGCAAGGAGATGCAATCATTTAAGCATACTCTAACATGCATGTGATCATATGACAACTGCAAGGAGATGCAATTGTTTATCATAACTTATGGTAACATAAGTCATATCATCACATATTTTGCTCAAGCATCTATTATACGCACACTGAAATTAAACAATTAACTAGGTAAACCTTAAAGTATTATTTCCTTTGTCACTTTATCTTCCAGATCCTGATCATTTATTCAGGAACTCGAGATAACTATCCATTTAATTTAGGATGCCATTTTACCCTCCTACCAGGGTATATACTAAACCCTTAACTACTTTATCTAACTTTTAAGCATTACTTTTTCTAAGATAGGGGAGTTTCTTAATCTGTGGCTATCTTTCAATTTACTAATGCTAGTCATACTTAATTTTATTCTATCATAAAATCTCCTATCGCCTATAAGACATATGTGTCCCTAGCCTGAAGGACTTCTATGTCCTTGGCCTCACTGTAATCCATAACTGAGTTAGTTGCTTCCTTTAAGCTAACTGAGGAAGGGTTTGGCTCACATCTATATGTCATTCATACTTTTAAGTTTCCCTTATCCTCATGGATCACTATCAGATGGGAAGATATCTCTTACTTTCTATTAATCTTAATTCTCATTTAAACTTAACTAACTGAGGTTTAAACTTTATCTCAATTAACTAAGAAATCACTTTGATCTCTTATTAAACTACAGTGTACAATTTCCCTAGATCATTCACCTTCAATCCATAATCTTAGTTGGACTATGAACAAGTAACCCATTTCTAACCTCAATCTCAATTGGGCCTTAACTAATTTGCTGTGTACTCTGTTTCCTAATCAGAACAAGTTTATCTTGCACCAGAATCTCTGTCCTATGCTAAAACTTTATTGTGTACCAATGCCTAAACCTTTTGCTCTGATACCAAAATGAAATATCCTAATTTTAACCTCTCAGAGTACATATTCGGAAGCATATTTAACTAACGGTAGCATTACTTTGGCCCAAAAATTAAAATTTTTGAATTTGACTCTCACGTAATTTAGAAATTTTCAGATTGATAGTTCAACTTTAAAAATTCATAACTAATTTTAGAAAAATTGTATCGAGGTGTTTCAAATTTCTACTTGAATATCTTTCATATCTATTTAAGGAAAAATGTAAATCTTGACATTTTCCTTGCCAATAAGTATAGTTAAATCATTACTTTTTACTATTCATATGGCAAATTTTAGAAATTCCAGATTCTGTCTCTTAATTTCAAAAATTCATTTCTCTTGATATACACATGCAAATGAGGCTTGTTACCTATGAATTTAAATCTATAGATGTGTTCTACATGCTCATAAATTTACACAAATTAATTTCTTCATTTGCTAGGTCAAACTGAAGTCACAACAAAACTACTTTAGGACCTACGTTTTTACCATTTTGGGTTCCTTCCTTTAATTCTCAATAATTGTTCAAGCATGCATAAACCATCTCTTTGGCCTCTCATACATTCATATACATCTTCTAGCATGCATAAACAATCTCTTTGGCCACTCATATATTCATATACATCATGGGGTTATGCCATAATTATTTCATAAATTTTTCTTTACATATAATGGCATATTACATAACATTACATAAAAAGGATAACATACATGACATGCCATCACTTGTCTACTTCTTCTCTTCCATTCCTTAGCTCATGTATCAAGCAAGATTCTTCCATCATAAATAACCTATTATGGCTAGTTATGGGAGGGTGAGATTCTAGGGAATCTCCATAAAAAATATTACCACTTAAATATGCAAGATGGATTAATGCATGATATGTAATTTCATTAAACTTTCTTTCATTAGTGACATGCCATCATGCTATATACTTTGTATAAAAATGTATGGCCATAGGAAACATGTTATGCATAACATATTTTAACATCATTTATCATATCACAAGATCATTCAATCATTATATACATGTGAACACATAAGTACACCACATCAAGCACATAGAGGTAAGTCCACTACCTTAAACATAAGCTTTATCTCTTATTCTTGCACTTAGTCCCTAAACTCTAACCTTGCATACTTTTGGTCAACCACTTACCAACATCCTTTTAGATGTCTCAAAGTCCTAAACATAATTATATGGTGTATACAACTCATTAGAGCCATTACATAATCCATATACACTAACTTCCTTTAAACCCCTAACTCTTAACTTAAATCTTGGAGTTAGTTATTTAACTTTGTAATAATTATTTCCTTAGACCAATCCTACATAATTTTGTCCAAGGAATCCAAATATAATCTAGGAATTATGAAAAGCAAACTTCTCCTATGGAATCTATCTAGAACCTATAGCACCTTCCTAAATGTCAAAAATTCTCATTTTAATTCTAATACTTCCAATACTTGTTTACCTACTTTATCCCACACAAATTTTCATTTTAAAACCATTGGAAGTATCAAAATAATGAAATTCCAACTCCTGCCCAGGTGCATGAACAGTAACAAAATGGGTCTCAAGATTACAATTCCAAGATTACATAATTTCCTAAGCTCAAACTATTTAATTCTTACTTGTTTAAGCTTATCTAAACATTTTATAACTCAATATTCATATTCTTTCACCATAAAGATAGAATGTCCAGCAAATCACATGGAGAGAAATATGGGGTTTCAACCATTCAAATCTAAGAGAAATCTTCCTATAACATAATACAAAGGTAGGAGGAAGAAGTTATCTTGGATTTGCCTTGCCTTGAGATTTCATTTTGCAATAGGTTCCCCGTAGCTTCCTCATGCTCTACATGCTATAGATTTGGGGAGGGGTAATTATAGAAAAGTTTGGATGGAAATGGATGACTAAGATTACTTTGGTTATTATTTGATCTAATGATCCATATTCAATATTCCACCAAACTTGCCCTAGAAGCCACTTTATGACATCATCCATGACATCATTTAGGGCCTTGTTTTGTGAAATTTAGGGCTAGGATCTAATTGAAAAAAATTATAGTCTAATCCAAATGACTAAAATGCCCTTCATTTATCTCTTGTTCAGTATTACAATACAGTGGCATACTTAGTGGCATTTTCATAATTTTATATTTTTTGGTCTTTATTAGCATGAGCCCATATACTTATCTAAAACTATTATTAGGCATATGAGGCACCATTTGGGCCTTTTACATGGTCCCCTACCTTTATGGGTTGAACTCCTAAGAAATTGCCCCGAAAAGTATTTATCGGGTGTTTTATTCCACTATAAATTCTACATAAATCCTTTTTGAGTTCTATCAATTTTAGAAATTTTCATATTAATTATGGGAGTTTCTTGCCAAATTTTATTTGATTAAGAAATCCAGAAGGTCCTGTAATAATCTCCAGACTTTAGAAATTAATTTCAATTGTATGGGGCCTTAAATCAAAATTCTAAAAAATATACCTAACCCAATTTTTATTCTCTATATATTGATAAAATTTGGGACTAGACCATTTTTGGCCAGTTTTGAGCATTTTTTGGCTCATCTTTTCATAATTACCATTTTACCCCTAAACTTTTGAAAATTACACTTTAGGTCATCAACTTTTTATAATTACACTTAATGGTCCAAAGTTGATGTCTACTTTTATTTTTCATCCTAGAATATTTATAATTTTTGTTTTAGTCATTTTCTTTTTCAAAATGACCATTGTCCTTGAAACTTTCATTAATTACAACTTAGTCCTTAAACTCTCATTAAATTGCAATTTAACCCTTTTTTCTTTATAACTTTATACCTTCTCTATTTCTTTAGCTTAAAACTTATCTTAATCATTAGCTTTTATTCTTCTCATCATCACAATCATTTCCTTACCTCTTTCCTCTATCAGTCTTCTATAGATACGGAAAAATCAATTGTCCACAAATAAGGAAAAGTAAGATGTGACATTATTTATCAATAACTAAAGGTTTATAATAGATTAAACACATTATTTAAAGTTTAGAAATGTATGAAATTAAGAAAATAAGAGAAAATTAAATTGTTAATTGTTTGGGATTGGTGATGACAAAGTTATATCTCTAATACGTGGTATAATCTCTATTGGAACTTGATGTTTGGCTTTTATCCTACCAGTTTACCAAGGGGCTGTGACACCCCTACCTATTTACCAAGGGAGAATGAACCCATGATCTAGTCATGTGCTCTATGAATTTTGGCCAATCTATAATACTAACCGGTTAGCTCTTTGAGTAGCCAGTCATATGGTAGTTATCGCTACCTTATGGGTTCGACCAGCGGGTATAAGGTAGTTCAATTATTTTGATAGGAGGAACTAGGTTAGTTTATCTTTTTGATTATGTTATGATAATATGTTATTTTCTATCTATTATACTTTATTAATTGTCCCACTTGACATTTTAAGAGCACATGTTAGTATGCATGATAAGTAGGATTATTGGTTATAAGATATTTGTCTGACCCACTCTTTTTATTAACATTTTTAGGAGATAGTCTCGTGCTAGGACCTCAGGGAAGGGTTTAGAGGCTTGACTAGTGCTATATCAAGTGTAGCCTACTCCAATTTTTACTCTTATATTTAAACACAATTAAGATTATATTTATCAATAACTAAAGGTTTATAATATATTAATCGCGTTATTTAAAGTTTATAAATATATGAAATTAAGAAAATAAGAGAAAATTAAATTATTAATTGTTAAGAATTTTATTATAAAGGGTTAAAAAAATTATAAGGGTTTAAGGGTGAATAAATAATCAATAATCATTTTAAATGATTGATGATATAAGATATAGGTAGATACAGGAAATATATCTATAGTAATATACATATATCTTTGATTAAATATACATATAATAGTAATATACATATTTATACTATAATGATAATATATTGTAAATATATATAAGAAAAACTATGGTTTAAATTTTACATTACCATATTTGATAGGATTTTGAGAAAGATAATAATAATAAAAAATAATAAGATCATATTATATAAGATTGGAATTTCTTATGAATATATATAAGTACCCTAAGCCTTGTCCTTAACTCCTATTGCCATATAGTTTCTCTCTTCACTCCTATGAGACTTTCATTGAGATTTTGGAGTAACTTTTATTAAAGCACCAGATTGTTTGTGATTGATGTTGTTGTACATGAGGCCACTAGATTATTTCTTGCTTTGATGAAAGGTAACCACTTTGTACTCGTTATGTGTGCTAGTGTGATGTTTGTGAGTAATTTGATATATATAAATCTATTGTTGTTGATATGATTATATTGAGAAAACTTGATTGATAATTTTTATTAAAAATGGTCTTGTGAGATTTAAAGTTTAATTTAGAAAGTTTGAATTGAGATTAGATTGTTATATCTTGAGATTAGAATTTGAAGAAAGTTATTATCTTGAGAAAAACCCTTTTGTGATATTTATCAACCTATTGAGATTTTGATTAATATGATTATCTTGATAATTAAGCATTGGGGATTAGTGATGACAGAGTTGTATCTCTACCACGTGGTATAGCTTCCATTGAAACTCGATGGTTGTCTTTTATCTATTAAATTTACCAAGGAACTTACCCCACTAGTTTACCAAGGGGCTGAGACACCCCCACCTATTTACCGAGGGAAAATGAACCATGGTCCGGTTATGTGCTATATAGATTTTGGCCTATCCATAACACTTAATCGGTTAGCTCTTTTAGTGGCTTCTCATATGGTAGTTATCACTAGCTAATGGGTTCGGTCAACGGTATAAGGCAGTTCGTTTGATTTGATGGGAGGAAATGTGTGGTTTATTCATTTGATTATATTATGATAATATGTTATTTTCTATCTATTATACTTTGTTAATTGTCTTACTTGACACCTCATGAGCATATGTTAGTATGCATGATAAGTTGGATTCATGGTTACTGAGACTTTATTTCACTCCTTATTTTTATTAATATTTTTCAGGAGATAATCTAGTACTAGGACCTCAGGGAAGGCTTCGGAGGCTTGACTAGTGCTATATCAATTGTATAGCCTCCTCCTTTTAATTTGTGTAGAATACTTATATATTGCCACTGTAGGGCTCATTTTGCATACTTTGATATGATATAAGACCTCACATTATTTTTGAAATATATACAAATTAATCTAATTTTTAATATCATCAAGAATATTTTATAAAAGATTATATAATTACCATTTTATTAATTAATATACATATTTATAGAAAGGTGTAATATTTATAAAATAAAATTAAGTCTACTATAGTATCTATCTAGTTATATTATACAATTTATAAAAGATTGAAAAATTCATATGTTCTAAATAATTGGACTCATCTTATTCATTTTTTCTATTTTGATTATTTATCAACTAATGAAAGTCATTTTATAACTATGGTAGGTGAAAAACTCATATTTGTAATAATTTTTAGTGTGTTTAAAGAAGGTTTTATTATTGATTTTATCCCTATTTATCAATATAATGAGCAATTAATTAATAAAATAAAATTGGAATAGTTGGGAAGTAATTGAAGTGATTTTAGTGATTAATTGGATAAATAATTTGCTTCTTTTAATTTCCCATTTTAGGGAAATATTCATTAATGACCAAGACAACTTGATGCTGTGAGAATAAAATAGAAATGATTGACAAGCGGATAAGAGAAGCATATGCTAGAGTTAACAAGTAGGCTAACAAGATCACATGCTAACAAGTGGGAGATTCAACACATGTGTAGCATAACATAAGCAAGTAGGAGATTTAGCACTTGTTCTGTAACAGACTCAGGCACATGCTATCATCACGTACTTCACACAGCTCATCGCTTCAAATCTATCACACTCACTACATATTTCTCCTATATATTCATGTCATTCATGCACAGTAGGGAACATATATTTACCTCTGGACACTTCATGCACAACACACTATGATTCCTTCTCCCACAATCACATATTCATTCCATACACCATTCCATATCAGATACACTTCACTTCACTCTACCACAGCTTCCATCAGTCTGATGCCATTCTCCATCTCTCTCTCATCTGCATTTCCATTCTCTCTCATTTGTAACTTTCCTCTATTCTAGACAATAGAACCAGAGAAAAGTTCAGCTGTCATCTTCATCCTTTTCTTCCACATTCACCATGACTACTGATGTGCTTTCTGTTGTTACTGAAGTTTAGATGATAATGCAAGGCTAAGCTGTTATGCTCTCTTGGAGATGATGCTGAACCATAATCCTTGAACTGAATAGGGAGTTTTATTGTTTCTTAATTTAGATTTAATTGTATCAAGTTGATGTAGTTACTTATGGTTTATTGATTCAATTAGAGTTAGTAGATGATAAAGAAGTAGGGAACTGAGTTGGATTTCTTATTTCTACATAATTAAACTTTGATTGATTCTTATCCTTGCACTAGTTGGACATGGTTGTGAATATTAAAGTGATTATATAACAGAGTATAGTTATATATGTTTAATTATCTTCTTCTATCTCTGAGTTGAATGATTCATAATCTTTATTAAATGTCTGCGAGTTGTAGCTTTGATTGAGATTTAGCTGGTGAGTTGTTAGCTAATATATTCTAATTCAACTGATTAACTTCTTATATTCTATGGATAATAAAGGTAAGGTAATCTCCAAGGGAATACACTTGTCATTCATTCATCTCATCATCATAAATGACTAAAAGCATAAACAATAGCATAGGATTTACTTTCAGAAGTTAGATAATATCTTATCACACATCATCTGATTAACTTGTTAATTTGTGGCTCATTAGATTAATTAGGTACCTTAGCTTCCATCTAGGCTCCTTGTGAATCGACCTAGGTTAGCCTCTACTTTACTATTGGTTAGCTTAGTTTTGTTTGATAATTAAAACGATAGTTATCAGTAGGGTTTCTTTTTTGGATTTTAGTAAAACTCTTTTCTATAATGGTTAAATATTTTGAAATTAAGGAATTTGATTTATAACTGTGGTTATATTATTATTGATGGATGTTTGTGAATAAAATGGGTATAAGTAATTAATAAAAAAAGTTATATTTTAGGAGGATTTCACACTTGCATCATAGACGACTCAGGCTTCTTTTCAAAATTAGGTTTGTTTTAGGAAGTTAATCACATTGGAGTCTAAACTGACCTCTCTACCCCTTAATTTAGTAGTTAGATGACTACTTATCAATTCTCCATCTTCTCCAGCTTTATCATACGCCATCATATTATAGTGGAACTTCTTGACAACTTCTGGGCAATAAGGAAGGTTGATTATTATCTAGTTCTAGTAGTGTTTCATAGGATTGGAAAAGTCAAGCTGGGTTTTGTCGTTGTACTTCAAATAGTCTAAGTCTACCACTATAATTGGACAAAAATCTCTATGTGCATACTCTGCCTTAAGCTTACCTTTACCTACTCCTTTATCTAAATTGGCAGTAAGTAAGGCTCGATTGGCAGGGTTGGATGGATGAGGCTTGGATTGAGGAGAAGGATTAGAAAGAGATAGAGAAGGATTAGAAAGAGATAGAGAAGGAGACCTAGATACCTTGAGAAGACTTAGTTCTTCTCCTAGCCGTTTGCTTTACCCTTTAGCCTGAGGAGATTCTAGCAGGACTGATGGCTTTCTCGATAACATGATTGAGGCTACCATCTGTGTAGGTGTGCTCTAATTCCTCAGAAATAGTGGTTAATTGATGTCTTTTTCTCTTGATAGATTGCCTAGCCCTTTGCCTGACTGGGCTCGCTTGTACTTTTTATAGAGCTATAGATTCTGTGTAGTAGTAAGGGTTATCTCCTTTGGAGTACTTTTATCCTTGGGCACCTTTAGCTTGTACTTAGGCTTTGAATGGCTCATCTTCTGTTTACTATTTTATTTCTTTAGCTCGACCTCTGGAACTTTTGTTCTTGCCATTTCTCAGAAAAGATGAAAGATTATGAACAGTGATGCAACAAGAAATATAGCAGAGAAAGAGGAGTAATTGGTAGTTTTTATGGATAAGTGTAATATACTTAATTTTCCTACGTCTTAGGGACCAAACGGTAGCATATGGAACCATTTACAAGGTCATTGAAGCCAAATTACACAATATAGAATTTTACCCTTCTCGGGTATTATTAACTGTGTAAATTCTAAATAGATGACTTGACTTACAAAAATCCTAATTAATTGTAGTAAAATCAAAATGAAGTGGTTCAAGTTGCTATGCGAATATAATTTAATCATATTTCAGGGAAAAATAACTTGTTGGCCACTCTCTCATGGAGTCAACGCCAGTAAACGTCCAAAGTTTATAGTTCATTTGGTCAATTTTTCATGATTTCCAGATTTGGTCCCCTAACTTTGGAAATATATTTTTTGTGTGTACAAACATCCAAACTTACTATTCTTCATGTCACATTAAAACTTAGGATGTCTACTTTCATTCCACAAAATTTCATGCATTTATTTGATCATTTACTATTTTTCCTAAGTAGTTACATATTACTGCCAAAATTTAGATACAATACATTTACATCTAAATCAATTATAATAAATTCGTATATTAATTATACTATCCAATCCCTCACTCCTCTTCATTCAACTTCATCCCTTTCATCCTTGGAAACCAGCTAGGATTGGGGCGTGTAACACCTTACTTTCTTACATTTTAGCGACCATTTAGTAGCATTTAGAACCACTTAAACATTCATTGAAGTTCAATTACAAAATCTAGAATTTCCAAGATTCACAGTTACTGTTTATATGGTAATTCCAAATTAAATGATGAAATTCAAAAAATCATAATTAATTCTAGAAAAATCAAAATGAAGTGATTCAAAAGGATACTTGAAGATCATAATTTAGTTTAATGGAAAAAAAAGTCTCAGACTAAATGCTCAGTCAATAAATATAATTTAATCATCAAAGATTAGTGTTCATTTTGTCAAAAATTCTAGAAAATAGTTTCTGGTCGCCAAATTTAAAAATTTTATTCTCTTTGTATGACATCAAAATAAGGTGTCAAAGTGAAGCTTGACATGTTAACTACATACTGGTAAATTGTCATACCTTTATCCTATCATTTACTATTTTTAATTATACCTAAAATGACATTACCTCATCACGAGTTATTATGATAGTGACAACTTTTAACAAATAACTTTACATACACATATATATCAAGCATGCAACTAAACCCTATCTCTTCTTCATGCATCTTCATCTTTTTCTTCATGTGAAATACCTGCTATGTTTGGGATATGGGGGGTGAGATTTCTGGGGAAATCTCAGCAACAAATGGGACTAAACAATATATGCTTCAATGTAAATGCTTGTGATTGTGTCAACATTGTGTAAGATGCATGCTTCCATGTAACATATGAAATACAATTGGCCAGAGTAATCATAGAAATAGAGCTTCAATCATATACACATATGCAACACAATTCGATAAAGCCATATCACAACTAAGCATAACATCCAATACATACAAGTTTAGGATAGTTCATTACGTCACATGCTTGACTTTCCTTTACTTTATCTTTGCCTTTTGCTTCTTAGTTCTCCTTGATATGTGGCTGCCCTCTTTTGAGCACATAATTCAAATCCTAACATCACATTATCATCCATTCATTAGAATCTAACTTTCCTTTAACATTGAGATTACTTAAATAAAATAACTTAATCTTTACAAATTGACTTGGCCTTTGAACTAATTGATGTCTTGACCTTACCCTACATAATTGGCCTTTCTAGATCCATTTATGAACTAAGAATTCCAAAATTCTAGTAGCTACACACTATTCTAGATAAAACCAAAGCATGCCCTCTTTGTTCCCAAAAATTCTCATTATGATTCCAATGCTTCTAATACTTGTTTATCTACTTTATCCCACACAATTTTTTATTTTAAAACCATTGGAAGCAACAAAATCATGAAATTTAAATAACTATTTATACATGTGAATAGTAATAGAGAAGATTTCAAAAATTCATCTTTCAATTCCAATGCTTTGAAGGTACTAAACGTATCTAATCCTACACAAAATTATCATCTAAATTCAATAGAAGCATTAGATCATTGAAATTCATTCTTCTTGGTTCTGTAGAGTAGGTGGTAGAATGGTCTTCATCAATAGCAAAGTCAAGAGTACAACTTAATTCAATAACCAATCACTAAATCTAGCTTATCTAAGTGCTAATTACATGATTCTAACTTCAATTTCTTCTTCCTTTAATACTATACAGTTTTGGACAGCAAGCATAGTCCAATAAAAGCTCAATTTCTAACCATTAAAACCTTGGTTTTATCCTTCCAAAACACATAAATAAACTAGGAAGGATTGCTTACCTTAGGTACTTACTTGGGTGGCTTCTCCTTGATCTTATTTTGAGTTCTCTCTTCATTTTGGCATCGTTTCCCCAAGGGTCCTCTAGGTGCACGAAATTGTTAAGACAAAGGGGGTATTTATAGCAAATTTTCAAGGCTCAAGGGATAATTTTACCCTTCAAGTTCCTAATTATTAGAATCCCTTAATCTTTCCTCTCATTGGTTGCTTTCCTTGATTAATTATCCTTAATCAACATTAACTTAATTCTTACATTATTTTAATATAATTTCACATGTGCCAAAACTCTTCCTCTCTTGCTTGGCTTCTATGTGGCATTTTTACACATAGTGTGGGTCCCACTAAAGACACCTTACATGCCATATTGCATTATCTCTTGATTTTTCTTGATTTCTTTCTTTATAAATACATAAAATTTCCTAGAAAATTAATTTGACCACATGATAAATTTCTTGACATCTTTGGCCTACACATGATGCCATTTTCGGCCTAAATTGGGTCTAACTTAATATTTGACATACATCCTAAGGCATTTCCATTACCGGGTACCTTAAATCACCCTGATTTTTGAGATAAATTTTATACACTTCTTTTAAGGGTTCTATTTTTTAAAAATTAATTATAATATAAAATGAATTTCTTGCAAAGTCTCATAATTTTTTGAGATTCAGAAGTCCTGTTAAAAATTACATATGTTTCTTTTAAGCTTTTATTGGTGTCCTTTTTAATCATAAATTCCATAATTAATTCTACATGACTCCTTTTTGAGCTATGTTAGTTCCATAAATTCTTATATTAATTATAAGAATTTACTACCAAATTTTATTTTATTCTAAGGTCCAAAAGATACTATACTAATTTTCACACTTCAGAAATTAATATCAATTTATCGGGAGCTCAAATCAAAATTCTATGTTGCATTAAATTAGTCAAAATAATTTTCTCTATTAATTAGTAAAATTTGAGGCCAAACGTTTCTAGGAAATTTTCGATTTTTTCTATCTCAACTTTCCAGAATTACCATTTGGCCCCTGAACTTCTTGAAAATTACACTTTAGGCCCTCAACTTTTCATAATTATACTTAATGGCTCAAAGCTTATGTTTACTTCCATTTTACACCATAGAACTTTTAGGGTTTTCACTTTAATCCCTCTTCTTTATACCCTTGTCTACTTATTATCTTTCTTTCTATTTATTGTCACAATCCCTTCCAAACCTCTTTCCTCTATCAGTCTTATACAGATTGGGAAAAGTTAGGATGTCATAAGGTGACATGGAGGGGTGAGATTTTTGGGGAAATCTTAGTAGCAAATGGTACCATAAACAATGTATGCAACTATATGCTTAGTGTTAAATATGCTTGCTTACTATAATCATGCTTGTATAATGATATGCTTTCATGTTTCTTACTTATAACATAGGGCAATAGCATAAAAAAATAGAGCTTTCTCAATCATACATGCTTCACTTAATCCAGTCAAGCCAGCAACACTCAAGTATTAAGTATACAAGTTTAGGTATAAGTTCTCTATCTTTTTATCGCTTTTCCATAACCTTTTCCTTCTTGCTTTATAAGTCCTTATCCATGCTAATTAGGGTCTAAACATAACATAATAATTTACCTATTACAATTCCATTCTAATTAGGTTCAAACTTGACTTCACTAACTTAATTTCAATTTCCTAAACCGAGATAAGCTCATATCTTTCTCCACTTTTGGTTAATTATCTTGTCCTTTGAATTAAATTGTGTCTTTACTATATCCCACACAATTTTGCCCAAGGAATCCAAATATTAAGTATGAGTTTAGAAATTCCAACTCCTCCTTGGTAAACTGGACAAAATAGAACTATGACAGCCCTTAAGGGGATTTCCAAAAAATTTCACTTTTGATTTTAATGCTTTAACTCTTGTCCCTTAATGGACTCAATAGAAGTATCAAAATCATCAAAGACAATTCGCTTGGTCCAGTTCCAGCACAGGCCAAATAGTTACATAAAGGGAGAAATTCAAAGTTACATAATTAATTCAAGGTATAAGCTTCAATCTAAGACTATCTACACCTCAATACCATGTTGCTAACTTTAATTCCATCTTTCCCCTTTCTTCTTTATTTTCAACCAACAACATAACCTTGCAGATAACTCAAAATCCATCCAATAAACCCTAGATTCAAACTCCCAATTTGAAGTAAAATAAGCTAGGATCAATAACTTACATTGATCCCTTAGGCTCTGAGTTCTTGCTTTTCCTTTAGGTTTGAGTGGAAATTTTGGCATTGTTTCCCCATAGTCCTTGGCATCACAAAAATGAAGGTAATGGAGGGGTATTTATAATGAAATTTTAGGGCTCATGGGACAAAAATGCCCTTGGTATTTTCTAATTATTTCATGGCCCTATACTTGAATTTGATTGGTTGATTTCTTGATTAATTAAACTTGATCATCATTAACTTAATTATTACATTATTTTAATATAATACAACACGTGAGAAAATTCCTTCTTCTTGCTATGCTTGACATGTGGTGCAAAGTGGGTCCCTTTGGGACACCTCACTATGTTACCTTATACTTATTGATAATTCTTCTTCTTTCATTTTTTATAAATTCATATAATAATATTGAAATTCCTTTGGCCTCAAAACTTATCCTTTGTGTCTTAGACCTCTTACTAGATGTCACATCCTAACTTTTCCTTATATGTATAAGACTGATAGAGGAAATATGTTTGGAAAGGATTGTGATAATGAATAGAGAAGAAAAGAAAATAATTAGATAAAGGTTTAGGCCTAGAAGCCTAGTATGTAGCCTAAAATAGGTTGGCTACCATGCCCTATTGAGCAGAAGTTCCAGAAGTATATAGATGATGTTTAGAGACTACATTACAAATAATAAAAGTATAGGGACTAAAATGTAAATAGTAAAAGTCCTTATAGGCATAATGGTCATTTTAAAGAAAGAGAGGGACTAAATTGAAAAGTCTAAAAGTTCCATGGTGAAATATGAAAGTAGACATAAACTTTGGGCTATTAAGTGTAATAATAAAAAGTTGAGGGCCTATAGTGTAATTTTCAAAGGTTCTGAGGCAAATTGATAATTATTGAAAGTTGAGCCAGAAAATGCCAAAAACTGCTAAGAATTTGATCAGTCCCAAATTTTCCTAGGAAATAGAGAAAAATATTCTAATCATTTTAATGCAACACATAATTTTGATTTGAGTTCCCGATAAATTGATATAAATTTATGAAGAAAAGAAAATTAATACAGTATCCTCTAGACTTCAGAATCTGGTGAAATTTTGTAGTAAATTCTTATAATTATTATGAGAATTTATGAAACTAATAGAACTAAAAAATGAGTTATGTTGAATTTATAATAGAATTTACAGTGGATTAAAATACCTGATAAATGCTTTTCGGGGAAATTTCTTAGGAGTTGAACCAATAAAAGCAGTGGACCATGTAGAAGGCCAAAAATGGCACCTTATAGGAACAATAATATTTCCAGATAAGTATGTTGGCTAGTGCTAATAGAGACCCAGAAAAATATAAAATTATAAAAATACAACTGAGTCTGCTACTATATTGTGCCATTGAACAAGAGATAGATGAAAGGTATTTTGGTCATTTGACTAAGGTTAGACAGTCAAGGAGAGTTCCCAGCGTAGTTAGTTAAGGTCAGGGAATACTCTGATGATGTATGAAAAGACGATAATGCCTTAGAAATATTAGAGTAAATAAAGAAGAACCAAGGGGTATTTTGGAAATTTTCTAAGGGATCAGTAATTAAGTTTAGATCCAGTTCAAGAATCTGAATGGTAGAAAGAAATTGGATACTGGATTTAAAATCAGGAAGCATATTACGAAATCTAAAAAAATAGATTTAGAAAACAATATGTTTTTAGGGAATTGGACTGAGCCAGTACCGGATTGGACTTGAATTTTTCTAGATTCTTCCTCCCCTTGCAATTTTGCCACATGTCATCTTTTGGCTTCTAGGGCAAGCTTAATCCAAGAGCAAATATGAGCCATTAGATCAAATAGTAAACAGTGATCTTGACCTTTCATTTTCCATGAAATTTGTCTATAAATACCTCCCATTTCTGCTCAAAAACCATGGCTCTTGGAATCCTTGGGGAGGTTCTGCCCAAATACAAACTCAAGCCAAGACAAAGAAGAATCCAAGGTCCAAAGTTCAAGATAACTAGGAATTAAGGTAAGAAATCTATCCTAGCTTATTTTCCTTTAATTTAGGAGCTTAAACTTAGGGTTTCTATGGAAGAAAGTTGAGCTTTCTCTAGGTAAATATGCTGCCCAAAACCCTAGATGAAAGGAGAAAGAAGAAATTAAAGTTAGAGTTATGTGATTGATGCTTAAACAAGTTAGTTAGATGATTGGTTGTTGAATCAAGTTGATATTATTAACTTTGCCAAGAAGGAGACCTTTCGGTCTTCACTATTCATGATATAAAAAGATATAATTTCAATGATCTAATTCTTCCATTGAATTTATATGATGATTTTGTGTAGTATTAGATAGGTTTGAAACCTTAGAGGTATTGGAATTGAAAGTTGTAATTTGCAAAGTCTCCTTTATTACTATTCACACAAATAAATAGTGATTAGAATTTCATGATTTTGATGCTTCCAATGGTTTTAAAATGAAAAGTTGTGTGGGATAAAGTAGAGAAATAAGTATTGGAAGCATTAGAATTAAAACAAGAATTTTTAGAAGCATTATGTATGTTTTGTAATTCTGTCTAGAATAATGCATAGTTGATTGAATTTCATGATTCTAAATTCATAAATGGATTCAAAAGGTGAAATTGTGTAGGGTAAATTCAATACATCAATTGATTCAAAGTTCAAGTGAATTAGTAAAGTTTAGAGAAAGTTATCTTAGTTAAAGCAAGTTCAATGTTCAAGAAAGTTAGATTATAATGGATGCGTGATAATGCTATGTTAGGAATTGATTGGTGTTCTCAAAAGAGGGCAACCGCAGATCAAAGAAAAGTAAGAAGCAAGTGGCAAAGATAAAATAAAGGAAAGGTAAGCATATGAGGTAGTAAACTATCATAAACTTATATGTATTGGATGTTATTCTTGGTTGTACTATAGCTATGTTGAATTGTGTTACATATGTGTTTTATGATTGAAACTCTATTTCTATGATTACTTTGGTCAATTGTATTTCATATGCTAGATGGAAGCATGCACATTACACAATGTTAACACTTTCACAAGAAAGCACAAGTATTTACATTAATGTATGCATTGTTTAGTATCGTTCGCTATTGAGATTTCCCCATAAATCTCACCCATCCATGTAATCCCAATCCTAATAGGTTCATGAATGATTAAGAAGATGAAGAAGCATGAAGAGAAGTTAGGGATTGGATAGTATAAATGTTACAAAAGAATTGCTATATGTAATGATGTCATATGACAAGTTTGAACAACAATGTTCATGATATAATGAAAAATAGTAAATGATGGAATAAATGTATAAAATTTTACAGACATTTAGTTAACATGTCAAGCTTCATTTTGACACCAATTACACCTTATTGCAATGTCTGTACAACAAGAATGAATTTTCTAAAGTCAGGGACTAGAATCTGTTTATAAAATTTTTGCTAAAATGAACAGTAAATTTTGACATTAGAGTTAACTCAGTTGACTGGTCAATTGGTCTAAGGAATTATTTTTCCCTTACAATTCAAGATGTTAGCTTTGATTAGGCTTTTGAACCATTTCATTTCTAATTTTTTAGAATTAATTATGATTTTTTGAATCTAGAATACCATATAAATAGTAGCTCAAAAAGAGTAAAACTTTTAGATTTAGCTAATGGACTTCCAAAGTCATGTTAGTAATTCTAAATGCTATTGAATAATTTCTAAGACGTACGAAAGTAAGGATATTACACTAGATGCCAATTTGGGCCTTGTTTGGGTCTAATTCATTAATTGATCCAATTTCCTGTAAATAACTCTGATAAATTTCATCGGGTAGCTTAATTCACCGTAAATTTTGTAATAAATTATAGAGTTCTTTTACAGGTCCTAATATCTTTAAAACTTCATTATACTATTAAGTTCATTTCCTACAAATTTTTATAAATTTCTGAGACCCAGAATATCTAATAAAATTCCATACATTTCTTAGAAGTTTAATCGAGTAATTATACTAAAAATTATTAAAATATTATTTCAAGTGTACTTATGCCCACATAACTTGATATCCACATTTTTTGGCCTTTTGGGACACATCTTGGGTCTTTGATTAGTCTCAGTTGCTCTGATAGCTCAATTCCTAAGAAACTTCCCCTAAAACCTTTAACGTGTTCCCTATTTCATTTTAAATTCTATAGAGCTCCTTTTTTATTTCTTTTAGTTTCATAAATTCTTATAATTAACCTATTTTTATAAATTCTATAGAGATCCTTTCCTAACCTATTTTCTCTATCAATCTTATATAGATAGGAAAAAATTAGAATGTGATAATAAGAGGTTTGTGAACATTGGGGGAATAGTTTGAGAAGTTTTAATTATAGAAAGGATGTTATGGGAGCAGTTATGAATTTTTGGGTTTAGAGAATCTCAGAAATTTTTTAGGAAATGTTCGATGAACTAAGCCTTAACGATCATATTTTGCCTAAATAACTAATAGTTTATCGATAAGGTCTTCGATAAGTTCCCTATTTAAAGTGTTTATTGATAAATCTTTAAACATCAGTTAGAAACTTATCAAGTAGCTTTTCGATAAGCCACCTTATCAAAGAGTTGTTCGGTAAATAACAACATTTTTCAAGAAAAGCATACAAGATTTATCGAAGAATTCTTGGATAAACAAATCTTATCAAAGTGTTATTCGATCAAAAACATAAATTGTTTTGTCAGAAATACTCAATTTATCGAATAGCTTTTCGATAAGTACACTATCAATAAGTTGTTCAATAAGTTTCAATGCTTTTTCACATATTTTATTGAATAGCCTTTGGATAAGTGCTCTTATCAAAGAATTGATCAATAAGAACATCACATAACACTTTACAAATTAAATTAATTTATCGATAAGAGACTTTATCGATAAGATATTCTATAAATTCCAGTTTTAAACACTTCACAATGACAAAATTAGTTCATTATTATCGAAGAATACTTCGATAAGTTTTCTTATCGAAGAGGTATTTGAGAAATTTAATGAAATAGTTTTAACACATTCAATAATTTATCGAGTAACTATTCAATAAACACATTTATCGAATGGTTTATTGATAAAATTCAGATTAATTCCATAATTAACACACAAGTTTTACCTCTTATTTATAGTAGTTATTATCAATAAATACATTTATGGATAAGAATTTTAATAAATTTTTCCATTTACCTATATAGGAATTCCCATTTTCTTCTAAGTCTTCTTTGATAAGCCTTCTTATTGAAGAATTTATTGATTAATCTCTAAATACTCTGCCATTAAAGTTAGTTAACATTCAAAACATTAAATTTGAAATTTACTAAAGAGATTTGAAGTTAAAGAAATTCTTACAACTTATTAGAATTCACTATTCAAAATTCTTTCGATGTAACTGAACTGATCTTTTGCCAGAGGTTTGGTGAAAATATTAGCAAGTGCAGATGAATAAGAATAAACTCTATACTAATAGTTTTCTTTTGCACATAGTCTCTGATGAAGTGATGTCTTATATCAATTTGCTTTGTTCTGGAGTGGAGTACTAGATTCTTTAATAGGTTGATGGTATTGGATTGTAAAAAAGAATTGGTATCTCCTTCAGATGATTTCCAAAGTCTTGTAGTTGTTGCTTTAACCATAAAACTTGTACACAACAACTTCCCACAACTACATACTCAGCTTTAGTCGAGCATATAGCCACAGTATATTGTTTATTACTAAACAAAGAAACATGACAATCGCCAAGAAATTGGCATTGCCCACTAGTACTTTTTCTATCTGTCTTGCATCCAGCGTGGTCTGAATTTGAGTAAGCAACTAGAAATTCTATACCACATTTTGGAAATCATATTCCTAGGTTGATGGTTCCAGAAAGATACCTTAAAAATCTTTTTGATAGCTTTGACATGTGATTCCTTAGGTGCATCTTGAAATCTTGCATACATAGCGACACTATAATGTATATTTGGTGTACTTGCTGTTAAATATAAAAGTTACCCAATCATGCCTTTGTGTTTTCTGATATCAAAGTCCACCCCTTTTTTATCTACATCTAGCTGGATAGTTGAGCTCATCGCTGTTGACATGCTTTTTGCTTTTTTCATCTCAAATTTCTTCATTAGCTTCTTTAAGTACTTTGTCTGTGAGATAAATATACCATTCTTCTTCTGTTTGATGTATAGTCCGCGGAAGAAGTTGAGTTCACCTATGATTGACATTTCAAATTCACCCTACATCATCTTCACAAGATCCTAGTTACTAGTTCCAAAAATAATATCATATACATAAATTTGTACTACTAATAGATTATTGTTATTTTGTTTTAAAAAAAAGTAGTATCAACTTTGCCTCTTTCAAAAATTTTATTTAATAGAAAATTGCTTAAACCTTCATACCAAGCTCTTGGAGCTTGTTTTAAATAGTATAAAACCTTTTTCAATTTATAAATATAATTTGGATGATTAAAACTTTTAAAACTAGGAGGTTATTAAACATAAATCTCTTCCATAATAAAACCATTCAAAAATGTACTTTTAACATCCATTTGGTAAAGTTTGAAATCTCTAATGGAAGAAAAGGCTAATACTTGTATAGTGTAACACCTTACTTTCATACGTCTTAAGTACCATTTAGTAGCATTTAGAACTACTTAAATATTTATTGAAGTTCAATTACAAAATCTAGAATTTTCAAGATTCACGGGTACTATTCATATGGTAATTCCAAATTAAGCGATGAACTTCAAAAAATCATAATTAATTCTAAACAAATCAAAATGAAGTTGTTCAAAAGGCTACTTGAAGCTAACATAATGTTGTTTAATGAAACAATAAGTCTTAGACCAAATACTCAGTCAATAAGTACAATTTAATCATCAAAGATTACTATTCATTTGGTCAAAAATTCTGAAAACAATTTCTGGTCCCTAATTTTTAAAACTTCGTTCTCTTTATACAGACATCAGAATAAGGTGTACTTGGTATAAAAATGAAGCTTAACATGTTAGCTAAATGTCTGTAAACTTTTATACATTTATTCTAACATTTACCATTGTTAATTAAATCTCAGGCAACACTGTCTCATCATGAGTTAATGTTTATAGTGACAACTTTCATTAAATAACTTCACACACATATACATATCAAGCATGCAACTATTCCCTATCTCTTCTTCATGTGTCTTCCTTGTCTTCTTCATGTGAAATACCTGCTATATTTGGGATATGAAGGGAGTGAGATTTCTAGGGAAATCTCAGTAGCAAACGGGACTAAATTTAATGTAAAGGCTTGTACTTACTTGTGAAAGTGTTAATATTGTGTAATGTGCATGCTTCCAAGTAACATTTGAAATATAATTGGCCAAAGTAATAATAGAAATAGAGCTTCAATCATATACACCTATGCCATACAATTCAACAAAGCCATAGCATAACTAAGCATAACACTCAACACATACAAGTTTAGGATAGTTCACTACAACTTACTCCTTACTTTCCTTATCCTTTGTCTTTACCTCTTGCTTCTTACTTCTATTTGATGTGTGGCTTCCCTCTTTGAGCACACCAATCAAATCCTAACATAGCATTATCATTCATTCATTACAATCTAACTTCCTCAAACATTGCCTTTGGTTTACTTAAATAACTTTCCTTAATTTTTATTAATTAGCTTGGTATTTGAATCAATTGATATCTTGACTTTACCCTTCATAATTTGACCTTTTGAATTCATGTATGAACTTAGAATTCCCAAATTCTAGCACTGTTCTAGACATAATTGCATAACTTCCATTTTCCTTTCAAAAATTCTCATTTTGATTCCAATGCTTCCAATACTTATTTCTCTTCTTTACCTCACACAATTTTTCATTTTAAAATCATTGGAAGCATCAAAATCACTAAATTCCAATCATTATGTATGGGTGTGAAACAGATAAGACTTACAAATTATAACTTTCAATTACAATGCTTCCAAGGTTCCAAACCTACCCAAACCTACATAAAATCATCATCTAAATTCAATGGAAATATTATATCATTAAAATTCTTTCTTGTTTGTTCTATACAATAGGTGGCATAATGGTCCTCATCAATAGCAAAGTCAAGAGTGCAACTTAATTAAACAACCAAGCACTAAATCTAGCTTATCTAAGTGCTAATTAGATGATTATAACTTCAATTTCTTCTTCCTTTAATATTTGCAGTTTTGGACAGCAAGCATAGTCCAATAAAAACTCAATTTTTAAGTATTAAAATTTAGGTTTTATCCTTCTAAAACACATATAAATAAACTAGGAATAATTGCTTACCATAGGCACTTGCCTGGGTGGCTTCTCCTTGATCTTATTTTGAATACTCTTTTCATTTTGGCATGCTTTCCCCAAGGGTCCTCTAGGTGCACGAAATTGTGAAGACAAGGGGATATTTATAGCAAATTTTCAAGGCTCAAGGGACCATTTTACCTATCAAATTCCTAATTATTAGAATCCCTTAATCTTTCCTCTTATTGGTTGCTCTCCTTGATTAATCATCCTTAATCATCATTAACTTAATTCTTTTATTATTTTAATATAATTCCACATGTGCCAAAAACTCTTTCTCTCTTGCTTGTCTTACATATGGCATTTGTACACATGGTGTAGGTCCTACCAAGGGCACCTCATATGCCACATTGCATTATCTCTTGGTTTTTCTTGATTTCTTTCTTTAAAAATACATAAAATATCCTAGATAATTTATTTGGACACATGATAAATTCCTCAACATCTTGGGCCTAAATTGGGTCCAACTTAATAGTTGGCACATATCCCAAGGCATTTCTATTACTGGGTACCTTAAACCACACTGATATTTTTAGATAAATTCTATACGCTTCTTTTAAGGGTTATATTTTTTATAAAATTCATTCTAATATAAAATGAATATCCTACAAAGTCTCATAATTTTCTGAGACTCAGACGTCTTGTTAAAAGTTACATATGTTTCTTTTAAGCCTTTATCGATGTCCTTTTTCACTGTAAACTTCATAATTAATTCTACATGTTTCCTTTTTGAGTTATGTCAATTTTATAAATTCTTATATTAATTATAATAATTTACTATCAAATTTGTTCTGATTCTGAGATTTAGAAGATACTGTACTAATTTCTAAATTTTAGAAATTAATATCAATTTATTAGGACCTCATTAAAATTTCGTGTTGTGTTAAAGTGATTAGAATTATTTCTCTATTTATTGGTAAAATTTGGAGACAAAATATTTTTGTGCAATTTTGGACATGTTCTGGCTCAACTTTCCATAATTACCATTTTGCCCCTAAACTTCTTAAAAATTATACTTTAGGCCCTCAACTTTTTATAATTACACTTAATGACCCAAAGCTTATGTCTACTTCCATTTTGCACCATGAAACTTTTAGGGCTTTCACTTTAGTCCCTCTTCTTTTAGGTTTGAATAAGATTGGAGCCTTGAAAACATTGGATTAGAAAAATTAAATTTTGGAACCCTATCTGTTACTGTTCATGCACTTAGACATCAATGAGAATTTTATAATTTTGATGGTTTCAATGGATGTAAAATGAGAAATTGTGTTGGATTAAGTAGAGAACTAAGTATTGGAAGCATTGGAATAAAAATAGAAATTTTTGGGAATTCTAAGGATGCTGTTTGGTTCTGTGAATAATTAATATAGCAGTTAGAATTTTAATAATTCTAAGTTCATAAATGGATTCAGAAGGCAAAATTGTGTAGCTTAAGGTCAAGAAACAAATTAATTTAAAGGACAAGACAATTAACCTTAAATAAGGAAAGTTATGGGTTAATTGATTAAGTTCAATGTTCTTTAATGCTAGTTGAATTGGATTGTGATGAATGAATAATTGTATGATATCTAGGATTTGATTTGTGTGCTAAAGAAGGAAGCCACATAGCAAGGGAAAGTGACAAGGAAGAGAGTAAAAGAAAGTAAAGCATCAAGGTAGTAAACTATCATAAACTTGTATGTGTTTGATGTTATGCTTAGTTGTATTATGGTTTTGTTGAATTGCTTTTCATATATGTAAATGATTGAAGCTCTGTTTCTATGATTACTTTGGCCAATTGTATTTCATATGATATGTCATATCCCAATTTTTAGGCTTAGAAGCCCAGTATATAGCCTAAAAAAGGGGATGCTATTAGACCCTATTGAGCAGAGGCCTTAATAAATAGAGAAAATGATGCTGATCAGTTTGATGCAACACAGAGTTTTGATAGGAGGTCCCGAAAGATTTATATTAATTTTTGAATAGAAGAAAAATTAATACAGTATTCTCTGGACCTCAGAATCAGATGAAATGTGGCAGTAAATTCCTATAATTAATATAAGAATTTTTGAAATTGACAGAGCTCAAAAAGGAGTTCTGTAGAATTTACAGTGGATTAAAAGACCCAATAAATAGGTTTCAGGGGAATTTCTCAGGAATTGAGCCCATAAAGATAGTGGATCATACAGAGGGTCCAGAATGGCACCTTATAGGCCCAATGATATTTTCAGATAAGTATGTGGGCCAAGGCTAATAAAGACCGAGAAAAATGAAGAATTACAAAAATGCCACTGAAGGTATGCCACTATGTTGTGTCATTAAGTTAGAGTCAGACGAAGGGCGTTATGATCATTTGACTAAGGTTAGACAGTCAAGAAAGGGTATCTGGATAGTTGATCAGGGTCAAGAGGTACTTTGGTAAGGTATGAAAACACAATAGTGCCCCTAGAAGTACTAAAGAGGTAGTAAGGGCATTTTGGTAATTTACTAAGGATGTTCCTTGGGAACTGAGCCACCAGAGTGCTTGGGCTTGGTTAGAAACCCAAGATGACAATCCAAGGCCCAAAAATGTAGCCCAAGAGTAATGTGGGCCCAAGAGGCACTAAAATATTGTTTTAGTGCTTTTTCAATAAAGTAAAGTGACCCGGTCCAAGATAGAATTGGGTAAGGTAATCTAGAATCATGAGAGGACATAAATGGGGCCCACAAGGTGCCACATGACATGATTACAATAAAATAAGAAAAGCAAAGGACACATGGCATGATTATAGAAAAAGGAGAAAAAGCAAGAGGACACGTGACCCGATCTTGGCTGTCTATTCAGGGAAAGGACTCTAGAAAGGTTGAGTCAGCTGGTGAGGTGTCCCAAGGGCCCCATATTTCACCACATATACCCCTGAGGTGTCCTAGATGATGTCATGAGTGGTGAGTCATCAGGGAGGGTGATGTCAGCGTGATGATGCACGCAAAGCTTCTTGAGGAAGCAAGCAATCTGAGCCATTCATCACGAATCAATCTAGACCATTCATTCTACCTCCTCTCACCTATAAATAGTCCACTCCCCTCCCATTTCAAGGCACACCACGGATCTAGCAAGAAAAGGAAGAGAAAGAAGAGAGAAAGAGAGAAAGAAAGGAAAGGAAGGAAGGAGTTCTGGTGGAGCCAGGAGCAGTCTGAGGAGCCGAGGGACTGGGCAAAGCTTAGGAATGAGGTAAAAAAGTTATCTAGTCTCTGCTCTAATAAATTATAGAATTGCTCTTAGTGGTTAGAATAGAGAAATATCTCTATTAATAAAGGTAGCTAAAGGAAAAAAGAAAGACAGGGGAATGTCAGATTAATGATATCACCCCTAGTTAATCATGAGTTAAGTAGAGCTATGCTGATAGAATAATAATGAAGATATTATTATGCTATGTATAGGCTATGACCTATGAAAAGAAGGAATCTTAGAGCAAAGGCTAAAAGCTAGAGGAAGGCTATATGCCAGGTAGTAAACTTATCCTAAACTTGTATGCATTGAATGTTATGCTTGATGTGCTATGGCTTTGTTGAATTGTGTTGAATATGTTATTATGTATGAAGCTCTGTTCCTATGATTACTTTGGCCAATTGTATTTCATATGTAACATGGAAGCATGCACATTAGACAATGTTAACACTTTCACAAGCAAGCACAAGTATTCACATTAATGCATGCATTATTTAGTGTTGTTTGCTACTGAGATTTCCCCAGAAATCTCACCTCTTCCATATCAATCCAATTACAGCAGGTCTTCTCAAGATGGAGGAGATAAAGATGCATGAAGATATGTTAATTGCTTAGTATGATTGATATGTGATTCATGTATGTATAATTGCTGGAAATTGTCACTGTGAATAGTAACTCGTGGTGAGGCAGTGACATTCGAGCTGTAATTATAAATAGTAAATGATTGAATAAATGTATGATATTATTCCAGTAAATAGTAGACATACCAAGCTTCAATTTGATATATAGAACTTTTCATTTGGATGTCTACACATAAAGGTATGATTTATCAAAGTTGGTACCAGAATGTTGGAATAAGGGACAGGACGCTGGAGGAACAGTAAAATTCGGATGTTGACCAACATTGACCTGGTCAAGGAGTGGTCAACAAGTCATTTTTTCCTGAAGTATAATTATGTTATCTTCGTATAGCAATTTGAATAACTCCATTTCAATTTTTATAGAATTAGTTATGATTTTTCGAAGTCAGGTCACTCCGCTAGAATTTACAAAGTGAACAGTACTCGCTAGGAGAAAAATTCTAGATTGTATGATTTGACTTCAATGGCCCTAGAAGTGGTTCCAAATGCTACTGAATGGTCCCTAAGATGTAAGAAAATGAGGATGTTATATGATACATAGAAGCATGCACATTATATTATGCTTACATAATCACAAACAAGCACAAGAGGATAAGAATAGTTGATGATGTAATTGCTGCTTACATGGTGTATGATAGTTGATTTTGTATTGCATGTAAATATATGTATAGTTGCTAGAAAATATGCCTATGAACAGTAACTCTTGATGAGGCAGTGACCTTTATGATGTAATTAAAAATAGTAAATGATGTAATAAATGTATGATATTTTACCATTGAATATTTAACATGCAAGCTTCATTTTGGTACTAAGAATGTCTTATTTTGATGTTTGTATAAGGAGAATGAAGTTTTCAAAGTCAAGGATCAAAATTTATCTTCAGGATTTTTGGCCAAATGAACAATGATATTTGATTATGAAACTGTACGTATTGGCTGAGTATTATTGTGAGTCATATTGTCCCTGAAACTACAATATGTTAACTTTGTGTATCATTTTGAATGACTTCAATTTGATTTTTCTTAAATTAGTTATGATTTTTAGAAGTTCATTGTCTAATTTGGAAATACCAAATAAACAGTAACAGTAAAATTGAAATTTTTAGATTTTGCAAATGAACTTCAATGATAATCTAAGTGGTTCTAAATGCTATCGATTAGTTTATAAGGCTTTCAAAAGTAAGGTGTTATAATGATTGTAGTTCATCGAGCTTATTCTTAAATACCTATATGGTGCCAATGATAGGATGTTCAGTAAGACTGGCTATCAAGTCTGAAACTTGATTTCTTTCAAATTGGTTCAACTCTTCCTATATGGCTTATATCCAGAAGGTATCTGATATAGCCTTATCAATATTGCTGGGTTCAATATTTTATATAAAACTAGCAAATCACACTTTATTGAACACTTGTCTTCGGGATCTTTACCCCTTAATTGACTTCAATAGTGACTTGGTCTAAAGGATGATCCTTTATGTAATGCTAGGCTTTAGGTTGATTATTAGTATCTTCTTAGGAAATTGTTTCAGAAACCTTTTTAGAATCAAATGATGCTGGGTTTTTGTTAAGATTCAAGTTTTTAAACTTTTGAATAATCTCGACACTATCTTTAAAAGCAGGTTTTGAAAATGACTTGACTTTAGCAAAAACAAAATGGATTGACTATTTAATTGTAAATCTTATTTTATTAAAAAATCTATAAGCTTTACTACAGTTAGAATAACCTAGAAATATACCCTTATCAGATTTAGGATCAAATTTAGAGGTTGTCTTTGTTGTTGTGGATGAAACATTTGTTAAACTCTAATATTTTGATGATGACAATTAATTGAGAAAAGTGTTTCAAAAGAAACTTAACTAATAAAGAGAATTTATCAATAAGCTTATCGGTAAGACAATTATTTGATAAGTTCTTCAATAAATCAGAAAGAACTTTTGAAGGAAAATTGATTTCTGAAAAGCATTCAATGAGGACCTATTCAATAAGGGTTCTTATCAATAAAGACTTCGATAAAATAATATACATTTGGCTTATGAAAATTCAGTGTCATTGTCCTGAAACTAGAATTATTCGAAGACTTATTCGATAAGAGGATTTATCGAAGAAACCTTCGATAAGTTTTATAAGACTCAGTTTATAAAAATAATTTTTACAAAGATTTTATCAAAGTATTGATCGATCAAGATATTTATTGATAAAGACTTAGATTAGTAAATTCTATTTTTGAAAAGAAGAAATGATAATTTCAAAGATTCACTTATCGAACTACTTTTTGATAAGGGTTTTATCGAATAATACTTCGTTAAATAGAGAAAGTTTTTGTTCTATCAAAAGCACTAAAAAATAATTCTAAATATACCTGCTTCTTGCTGTTGATGCTTGTTTATTTCTTCTTAAAATAATTTATAAAAACATATGATCATAGAAAGAAAGTTTTTTTAAAAGATTTAAGGACTGATCATTAAGATGTTTTCAAGTTTATTCAGTTCACTGGGATTTCTATTTTGGAAAATGTTTTTGTAGTAATTTGAATGAATTATCCTTTTCTCATATGATCGATGGAAACTTGTTTTACAAAACTTTATAAGATCTAATTTGAGAAAGAAATAATAAGATATTTTAAAGTCAAATCATCAAAGCTTTGATTTTGTCAAATGATTTTGATGATGATTTATTGCTTACAATGATATTGATCTATGTGAATCATCTATGGTTTGATTAAATCTTAAAATTATAAAGATAAGATTATTCATGAAAGGAGAAAGTCACATTCAGCATTCAAGAAGCTTCTTTATTAAAGAGCTATTCAATCAGATCACTTATCACAGAGAACTTCGATAAGATATCTCTATTAAGCATAAACTGAATTCTGACTTTTCTTGAATAATTTTATTGATGATTTGTTTGATGATTCTGGTGAGTTTATAATCTTGTGATTTGAACTTATTTGTTAAATGATCATATGAATTTATGTTTCCAAATAATTTTCATGATTTGACTAAGATACGAATTAAATTTCGATGACAAAATTTATTTTTCAAAGTAATGGAAATGTCACATCCCAATTTTTTCCTATCTATATAAGATTGATAAAGAAAAGAGGTTTGAAAGGGATTGTGATGATAAACTAAAAGAAAAATAATGGTTAGATAAGTTTTAAGTTTAAGAAAGAGAGAATGTATAAATTTTTAAAGTCAAAGGGACTAAATTGTAATTAATGATAGTTCAGGGATTAAACTATAAATACTGAAAGTCTATAGACTAAATTATAAATAGTAAAAAATTCAAGGACCTAGGCACAATTTTGAGATGCCAGGTTCCAAATTGGAGTTTCAAATTTGGTAGAAAAGAGACTAAAGTGGAATTTGGCAAATTCAGGGGCCAAAATGGTTGATTATTAACTTTGCTCTTGTGAAGCCATTCGGCCATTATTGTTTTGCACAAAAGGAGTATGAATTTTAATGATATAATGCTTCCATTAAATTTTAATGATGATTTTGTGTGGGATTGAAACATTGGAAGCATTGAAATTAGAAACGGGAAGTTTTGAAACCCTTTTTTGTTACTATTCATACACATGAATAGTGATGATAATTTCATGATTTTGATACTTCTAATAGTTTTCAAATAAAAAATTGTGTGGGATTAAGTAGAGAAACAATTATTGGAAGGATTAGAATCAAGATGAGATTTTTTAGAAATAAAGAGGACATATTTGGTTCTATCTAGATCAAAGGCAGTAGCTGGAATTTTGAAATTCTGAATTCATAAATAGATTTAGAAGGCAAAATTGTGTAGTGTAAAGTCAATACATCAATTAATAAAAATTAGAGAAAGATAGAGACTTATTGGGTAAAGGATTGATGAGTAGATTATGTTGTCTTAGAAATGGATATTAATAAGTATGATGTTATACTTTATTAGGCCTTGATTAATATGGTAAAGAGGACACAAACCAAGAACCATGATGGAAAGAAAAGAGTAAGGAAAAGCAAGAGGTAAAGAGAAAGGATAAGGAAAGGGAGATATTACAATGTAGTGAACTTGCCTACTTGTATGCTTACGTTGCTTGGATGTTTTATGTAATGTTTACTTTGATTATACGAAGAATGTATGATTAAGTGATGCTCTATTTCTTTTTATGCTATGGCCATATGCTATGATTAAGGGACATGGAACCATGTAAGTTATCATTATATAAGCATGATCATTAAGTGCACACATAATAACATCAAGCATGTAGTTGTATACATTATATGGTTTCTGTTTGCTACAGAGATTTCCCCAAAATCTCACCCCCTCCATATCACCACCACAGCAGGAACTTCACATGAAGGAGAAGATGAAGATGCATGAAGAAGAGATAGGGATTAGTTGCATACTTGAAATGTTTATGTATGTAAAGTTAGTTGTTAAACTTGTCACTATGAACATTAACTCATAAGGAAGCAGTGACATGTGAGATGTAAATAAAAATAGTAAACATTGTAATAAATATATTAAAATTTACCAACATTTAGTTAACATGTCAAGCTTCATTTTGACACCAAGAATACCTTATTCCGATGTCAATACAAAGAGAACAAAACTTTTAAATTTAGGGACTCAAAATTGTTTTACATAATTTTTGACCAAATGAACAGTTATATTTGACGATTAAACTATACTAATTGGTTAATCATTTGGTCTGAGACTTATTTTCCTTTTAATTTCAATATGTTATCTTCAAGTATCCTTTTGAACCACTTCATTTCAAATTTTCTAGAATTAATTATGATTCTTCAAAGTTTGTCACTTAATCTGAAAGTACCATATGAACAGTACCCATGAAGCTTGGAAATTCTAGATTTTGTAATTGAACTTCAATTTATGTTTAAGTGGCTCTAAATGCTACCGAATGATCCCTAAGATGTACAAAAATAAGGTGATACTTTTTGGTATCAAAGCAAAGTTTCTAGCATCAGATAGGATAATTTCTGGACCCTAAACCTAAGTAGCTAACATTATGTTAAAGTTATGATACTTTGTGAGAAGTTAATATCACTTAAGTCTAAACTTAAGTGAACCAAGAAGACCCCCTTCCTATATTTGGTTCACTGCTTAAAGAATGATTGAAAGGAACCTTAGGAAGAGAATGTTTAGAGAAAGGTATGTTCAAGTCACGACAGAAAGGTGTTTAGGTTATGACTTATTTTCACAGAGAAGTTAGGTTGCAACTAGCTAGGACATAGGTCATAACTAATGTACTCAGAGGAGTTAAGGTAGTGACGAGGAGTTCAGGAAGCGACAGAAAAGACCAATGGCCACAATGGAAGAACACATAATAGTCATACATATC
The DNA here is from genome assembly GCA_037074615.1 of Leucaena leucocephala. Classification (NCBI taxonomy): domain Eukaryota; kingdom Viridiplantae; phylum Streptophyta; class Magnoliopsida; order Fabales; family Fabaceae; genus Leucaena; species Leucaena leucocephala. The sequence continues at coordinate 11,000,363 of CM073528.1, read as the reverse complement.
AATTGAGTTAGACACGATGGTGTAACACAAAGGATATTTGTTATATAAAGCTAGTGTGATGGACATAGCAATGGTAGGCTGGTCTTAGTCAGCCAATACCTCAAGGGTCTTATGTTTCTTAATGTGATGTAGCTGGACTAAGAAGTACATCATTTGAGATACAGCTTTCTCTACTGACAGAGATAGAAGTTGACCAGTCAAAGGTTAAGGAAGCTAAGCTGTGGGAGTTAGTTCAAGGTAAAGTTAGGAGAATGAAACATAATCGCTCTATAAACCTAAATTCCCTGGAAGTAGAGACCAGACATTACAGTAACAATGAGCATGAATGTATCAATCTCGCTAAAGTTTATCAGTTAGAGGTTTAGAATAGGGTGTAACCAAACCAGATGTAAGAGATGCTAGGACACTGAAGACCAGCTGAAGAAAGCAATTAAAAGTAGATCCTCCATGAGAAGTTGGGAGTTGATCTACGCTGTTAAAGACTTAATTAAGTTAGTCTTTCCTAAACATAAGGTTTAAAAGTATGAGACCAAGAATTTGCTTATAGATATGATGATAAATAGACAAAGGGCTAATGTTCTCAAAACAGATAAACCCCATTATGATGGGGCTAGTATACCCAATGTAGAGCACTCTAGATGGCAGGAGAAACAACAACAGATGATATATGGGATTATGGTAACTCAAGTTTTCCATGAACAAGAAAGATATGTTATTATCACGATAATAGAAGTAGTAGCTATTGTAGATTTACGATAATTAGAGAGAAGTCATCAAGGAGTTACTGTCCAAGTAGGAATAGACCAGAATTAGTAGATGGTCAGGATTTGCTAAGGAAGAAGATAGTACCCAACTATAGAAATGTACAGAAGTTACTCCATGGAGACAGAAATAATCCACTCACCTGGGAAGTTTTTATTGAGTAGTTTTATTAGAAGCATTGTCCTCAGTCAAATAGAGATGATCATGAGGCTAAGTTAAAGTGTTAAAGTAGGGTAAGAGGAACCCTCTGATGGATATTTAGCCAAATTCATCCACGTACACAGTGAAAGTTGAATGACTGAGAAGTTAACTCACAGATTGAATTATGTGTTGTAAGAAAGAAATTTTCCAAAGAAGGTGCACAGGTTCAATGAAGCAATAGAGGCATGCAAATTTTACAGAGAAACTTTTGAAGCCCAGAAAAGATAAAGGAAACTCTAAAAGATGAATCCTTTCAGTGTTTCCAATAAGGAAGTTCCAAAGGGCCTTTAGTTTTTAGAAGAAGTAATAAGAATTAGGAAAAGTTAGAATATGAGTAGAAGATTTAGAATAAAAGAGTAGTAAGTTAGGATATAAAGACATGCAATCGTAGGCTAACAGATATGAGAATTGTGGTAGATACCACAGGGATAGGTTTTGATAGGTAGGTCGAGGAAGTTGCTATAGATATGGCAAGCGGTAATTTTGCCAGGGAATGTTTACAACATATAACAGGTAAGTGATTCAAAATGTAAAAGAAAGTTTTGCCTTGATTTGAGAAGAGACAAGAAATTCGGCTGAGGTAATCCAAAGAAATGATTATGGGATAACAATCGCTAAGTAAATGTGATATGTGATTTAGGCGTCAGTCATTTGTTAGCAGTAATGACTATAAAATACAATTACTCCCATTAGTTTAAGGTGATAACATCTTATGCATATTTAAATGGTAATGTCCAGCATACACACGATATAGCTACTCTAAACCTAGTATGTTTGCTCCACATGATTAGAGAAATCGATAAGGTAGTTAGTGTCAGTTAATCCTCAAGGATTAAGTGTAAGATTAGAATGGAAATTAGGACCATAATTAGAGATAGGTTAAGTTAGGAATAGGGATTAGAGTTTAATATTAGATGATGAGAGTCAGTAAGATGAGAAAGCTAGAGCATTATAGTAATAGAAAGTATCCAGAATGACAAATAGTCTCAACAAGTAGGACAATCATTTATAAAATGATTGGGGTTACTTAGGTATTTCTACAAGCTTATGAATATAGTACTTAGGGCCATTTATTAGGTAGGGTTACAGCAAGTACCAAGAGAATTGTAGTATTATAATTTATTAGAAGAAATATTATACAGAAAGAACAATAGACAAGAGTAAAGTGATTGCTTTCAGATCACTCTTCAAATAAGAGTTGGATCTAAAACATATGGCTCTCAGATCGAACTAAATTCAGACGAGTTAAGATAACTCTTCATATAAGAGTTAGATATGATACAGATTGCTCGTCAGATAAGAGCACAGTACAAATACAGGTTGCTTGCAAATACAACACAGATATATATGAGATGAAATGAGAAGTTATGATATGGACGAAATAACAGAAGGCAATTGTCTATGGAATTTTTAGATGGCTAGACCATGATTGCACACAACAACTGCCTATGGTACGTCACAGTAAAGTAAGAAAGCTGATAAGTACTCTTGAGTAAAAGAGAGATTAAGTTAAGTCTTGATAAGTAAAATGGGCTACATAACATAGTGATGGAAAATTATCTATTAAGTTATCAACAATAAAGGAGTAGCTAACCCTATAACTTAGTTCATTGGTTGAAGTCTTTTAGAAGAATTACAGTTGATCATAACATGATTCACAGGGGTGTAATTTCCCAGAATCTGATAGTTCGTAAAAAGGCTTAGGACGATAGCGAGTGATTCTGAGTCGTGAAACAACCTAGCCTAAGGATAGGATAATGTGAATCTTGAAGAAGAGGAATATGAAAACTTGATATCTTTCTGAAAAGAAAATCACCAAGGACAAGGTGTTGACTAACTTATACAGAGAGAGTATCCATAGTGTTTCCAGCTAGCCTATAAACTAAACTTAGTTTCTCTTAAACAAAAATGGAGTTCAAAATTCAAATATGAGTATTGGCATTCAAAAAATTGTAGGGTATATGAAACATCCTTACTTTCATACATTTTAGAGACCATTCAGTAGTATTTAGAACCACTTACAAGACCTTTGAAGTCTATTAGCTAAATCTAGAATTTTACTTTTTTCGAGTATTGTTCATATGATATTCTAAATTAGGTGACGAACTTAAAAGAATCATAATTAATTATAGAAAAATCAAAATGAAGTGATTCAAAATTCTACTCGAAGCTAACATCTTTAAATTTAATTGAAAAAAATAAGTTGTTGACCAAATGATTATCCAATTAATATAGTTTAATCGTCAAAGATTATTATTCATTTGGTCAAAAATTCTAAAAATAGATTCTGGTCCCCATCTTTGGAAAATCCATTCTCTTTGTACAAACATTGAAATAATGCGTTCTTAGTGTCAAAACGAAGCTTGACATGTTAATTAAGTATTTGAAAAATTTTCATACATTTATCTCATCATTTACTATTTTTTATTACATCCGATCATCACTACTTATGTTGGTCATATAGCAACATTACATATAACAATTCTTCACATAACATTTATACTATCCTATCCCTAGCTTCTCTTCATACTTCATCATCCTATTTTATCATTCATAAACCTACTGGGATTGGGATTACATGGAGGAGGTGAGATTTCTGGGGAAATCTCAGTAGCAAACGGTATTAAACAATGCATGCATTAATGTAAATACTTGTGCGTGTTTATGAAAGTGTTAACATTGTGTAATGTGCATGCTTCAATGTAACATATGAAATATAATTGGCCAAAGTAATCATAGAAATAGAGCTTCAATCAGAAACTCATATGCAACACAATTCAACAAAGTCATAACACAACCAAGCATAAAATTTAATACATACAAGTTTAGGATAAGTTTAATACCTTAATGATTTATTTTTTCCTTATTATCTTTCCTTGAGGTAAGGTCGTCTTCTTGAATACACAGATCAAATCCTAAAAATCACATATTTATTCATTCATAATGATTCAACTCAATTGGCATATAAGGACATTAAACTTAACTTAATCAATTAACCCCTATCTTAATTTGTGGTTAATTTTCTTGTTTTTGGATCTTTTACTAATTGATTTGGCCTTTGAACCAATTTATGTCTTGACTTTTTGCTACATAATTTCACCTTTTGAATCTATTTGAGCTTAGAATCACGAAATTCTAGTTCTCAAGCACTATTTTGGACAGATTTGAAAAACATGCATAATTGTTCCAAAACTTCTCATCTTGATTTCAATGCTTCCCATACTTGTTTCTCTACTATATCCCACACAACTTTTCATTTTAAAACAATTGGAAGCATCAAAATTGTGAAATTCCAATCACTATTCATGTGTGTGAACAGTAATAGAGAAAACTTAAAAAATAAAACTTTCTAGTCCAATGCTCCCAAAGTTCCAAACCTATCCAATCCTACACAAAATCATCATTTTAATTCAATAGAAGCATTAGATCATTGAAATTCATTTTTCTTGGTCCAGAATAGACCTAGGCTGAATGCTTCCATCAATGATAAAGGCAAGAGCACAACTTAATCCAATAACCAATCATCAAAACTAACTTATCTAAACCTTAATAACCTAGTTCTACCTTTATTTCCTTCTTCCTCCTTCATCTTACAATTTGGACAGCAAGCATCCTCTAGGTTTAATGGAACTTCCAACCACTAAAACCTACGTTTTACCCTTCCAAAACACATCTTAATAAACTAGGAAGGATCACATACCTTATGCCTTGACTACCTTGATCTCTAAGTGCTTTAAATTGCCTTTATCTTGGTTGAGTTTTCAAATGACAAGAGTTTCTCTAAGGGTACACTTAGGCCACAATTTTTAGCATGAATGGGTTGTATTTATAGCCAAAACTTTAGCACCTTGGGTCAATAATGTCCACATTTTTCCTAATTATTACAATGACTTAATCTTGAATTTGACTAGTTAGTTTTTGGAATTAATTAACCTTAATCATCATTAGATTAATTATTATATTATTTTATTACATTTTGACACATGGAATAATCTTCCTTTTCTCTTCTTGATGCTATGTGTAAAGCTTGTGGGACCCACCATGTGCAAACCCCTAATTCTTCTTTATCTCTTTCCTTTTTCCTTTTTTCAAAAAGTCATAAATTATTCATTATTGGACTTGGGTTCCAAGTCAACTTTTGGGACTTATTAAGCTTCCCTAGGATGAAATCTTGAGCCTTCCTTGGGTCAAATCCCAAGGCACTTTTCTTATACTGACATCCTTAAATTACCTTAATCTTAAAATAAATTTTAGACATCTCTTTTAATGGTTCTAAACATTTTTAAAAATTCATTCTAATATAAAATGAATTTTCTACAAAGTCTCATAATGTTTTGAGACCCAGAAGTCCTAATAAAAATTCTTTACATTTCCTCAATACCCTTTATCGGTGTCCGATTTCACTTTAATATCTTAAAGGGCATTATCATCTTTTCATACATCATCAGAGTATTCTCTGACCTTAGTCAACTCTTCTAGAAACTCTCCTTCACTGTCTAACCTTATTCAAATTACCACAATGCCCTTCATTTATCTCTGGCTCATTGACACAACATAGTGGTACACTCAGCGGCATTTTCATAATTTTATATTTTTCTGGGTCTTTCTTAACTGTGGCCCACCTACTTATCTAAAAATATCATTGGGCCTATGAAGCACCATTTTGGGCTTCTATATGGTCCACTTCCTTCATGGCTCAACTCATGAAAAATTCTCCCGAAACGTATTTATTGGGTATTTTAATCCATTGTAAATTCCATAATAAATTCTACAGAACTCCTTTTTGGGCTCTATCAATTTCATAAATTCTCTTATTAATTATAAGAATTTACTGCTAAATTTTATCTAATTTTGAGGTCCAGAGGATCCTGTATTAATTTTCCTTTTTTTAGAAATTCATATAATTTTTTTAGGACCTCAAATCAAAATTCTGTGTTGCGTCAAACTGATCAGAATAACTTTCTCTATTTACTAAGAAAATTTGGGACTAATATAATTCTGAGCATTTTTGGGCTCAACTTTCTATAATTATCATTTTGCCCTTGAACTTTTGGCCATTAACTTTTCATAATTATACTTAATGACCTAAAGTTTATGTCTACTTTCATTTTTGCACCATAGAACTTTTAAACTTTTTAGTTTAGTCCCTCTTTTTCTTCAAGACTCATTTAACATTTATCATTCCTTCTTATTATCGTTACAACCCTTTCCAAATCTCTTTCCTCTATCAATCTTATACAGATAGAAAAAAATTAGGATATGACAGTATACTTGAAGAACACAAAAGAGAACCCCATATGTCTTGAGAATAGACAAGTATGAGTAGATAGATCCTGCAGATGAGGATAAAGAGATTAAAAGGCCAGAAAGACCCAGAGAAGATCTAAGGAAGAGAAAAGTTAGAATACAGTTTTATTAGAAAGAGTATGTTCTGGCTCAGAGCTATATAAATAGTAACCTAGTCCTAACCTAGCAGCACACTTTGCTGAAAGGTGTTCAAACTAGAAAAGTGCAGAGATTAGTAACCCACTTGAAAATATAGTGTTAAGCCATAAAAGTTAGAATAATGAGACAGAACATTGCTAGCTAACACTGAAAGAAAACAAATAGCATAATAAAAAGAAAGAATAGCATAAGTACTCAGTAGATAAAATAAGGGACTTCAATATCCCTTGTACTAGTTCCAAGTAAAAGAACTATAAAGAAAGAAAGAGATAGTTAGATGACAAGTATTTCCTTATATCAGTTTCAAGAAGAGGAACTGTGAAGAGGAAATAGACATATATAGATAGAGAGAAAGAGACATATAGACAAAAAGTTAAGAAAAGTTAAAAATAGTTAGAAAAGGTAAAGGACTATAACCCTTACGTCAAATCCAAGTAGAGAAGATCTAAAAGAAAAGATACAAGTTACAGTTTTATATTAAGAGGAGGTTAGAAAGGCTTAAGAGCAAGATCATCCCAAGAAGCTGGCAAAGCTATAAGTTAAAGAGTATTCCAGAATACGAAAATAAAAGTGTAATGGAAAATTCACAATATGTAATTAAAAGTATAATGTATGATAGAGACTTAAGAATAACATTAAATTTTTGGAAGATTATATATGAAAGAAGTGGATATTAGTCGCAAGTCCATTACAATGAGTCATCCATAAACAAATAGATGCATGACAAGTAAACAAGTAACAAAAAGACGCAAACTTCAACTCTGATTGAGTTGACTGCGACAAAAAGGAAGTATAACAACATGAAGAAGATATAAAGTTCTGTAGATCATGAAAGCACTTCGCCAGATGTCAAGATAGGAGATACAATTCCTAAAGATATGCCAATCCTTAGTCATAAAGTAGAAGAGGATATAAAGAGGAGACATATCCAAGATTATTTGACTAATGTACAAATTAAATTTTAGAGGACGAACTTTATTTTTAAGGGGGTGGAAATGTCACATCCTAATTTTTCCCTATCTATATAAGACTGATAAAGGAAAGAGGTTTGAAAGGGATTATGACGATAAACTAAAAGAAAGATAATGGTTAGATAAATTTTAATTCAAAGAAAGAGAGAAGGTATAAATTTTTAAAGGCAAAGGGACTAAATTGCAACTAATGAAAGTTTAGGGACTAAAATGTAAATAGTGAAAGTCTATGGACTAAATTGTAAATAGTAAAAAGTTTAATGACCTAGATGCAATTTTGAGATGCTAGGTACTAAATTGGAGTTTCAAATTTGGTAGAAAAGGGATTAAAGTGGAATTTGGCAAATTCAAGGCTAAAGTACAATTTTGCTAAATTCATGAGCAAAATGATAATTATAGAAAGTTGAGCCACAAAAGGCCCAAAATTTCCCAAAAAATGTCTTGGTCCCTTTACCAATAAATAGATGAAAGAATTTGGGCGAGGCATATCTCAAAATTTTTATTTAAGATACCAATAAATTGATATTAATTTTTGAAATATGGAGATTAATATAGCATTTTCCGAACCTCACAATCAATTGAAATTTTGTAGTAAATTCTTATAATTAATATAGGAATTTATAAAATTGATATGGCTAAACAAGGAGTCCTATAGAATTAATTATAAAATTTACAGTGAAAAAGGGCACCAATAAAATATTTAAAGGAAATATAAGTAATTTTTACCAGGACTTCTAGGTCTTAAACAATTGTGAAACTTTGCAAAAAAATCATTTTATATTAGAAAATATCAAAAATCAGGGTAATTTAAGAATATCGGTATAAGAAATAATTGGAATTGCCTTGGGATTTCTGCAATTAGCAATTGGACTCAATTTTTTTTTTGTTAATGTGGCATCATATACAGCAGCCCAATGTTCTAAGAGAATTATCTTGTAGCTCAAGCCTATTTCTAAGAATATTCTATGGTATTTTTAAAGGAAATTTCAAGGAAGGTGCAAGATAAGGTTATGTAGCATTGTGAGGTATCTTGTGGGACCCACTTATCCACCATGTGGCACAAGGAAAGGAAGAAAGAGCTTATCCCATGTACTGCAATTTATTAAAATAATGTAAGAATTAATTTAATGAAGATTAAGGAATTAAGTAACCGCTGAGATTTAAGATTAAGCATTGTAATAATTAGTTGAATGAGGGATATTTTAGTCCCTTCAGCCTTGAAAATTCACTATAAATACCCTATTGTCTTGCCAAAACTGTGAGTGTATAGTGAAGATTGGTGAATTTATGCCAAATTAAAAATTCACCTAATCCAAGGCAATTTCAAGAGGAAGTTCAAGGCACTTTGATCCAAGGTAGTTAAGGCATAAGGTAAGCAATCTTCCTAGCTTTTATTATATGAAGCATGTATGGTTAAGTGATGCCTTGTTTCTTTTTATACTATGGCCATATTGTATGATTAAGGGACATGGAAGCATGCAAGTTATCATTATGCAGGCATGATCATTAAGTGCATATATAATAACATCAAGCATGTAGTTGCATACATTGTATTATATGGTTTTCGTTTGCTACTGAGATTTCTCCCAAATCTTACCCCTCCATATCACCACCACAACAGGAACTTCATATGAAGGAGAAGATGAAGATGCATGAAGAAGAGATAGGGAGTAGTTGCATGCTTGAAATGTTTATGTATGTAAAGTTAGTTGTTTAAACTTGTCACTATGAATAGTAACTTGTGAGGAGGTAGTGATGTGTGAGATGTAATTAAAAATAGTAAACGTTGGAATAAATATAAGAAATTTTACAGACATTTAGTTAAATTGTACTGATTGACTGATTATTTGGTTTGAGACTTATTTTTCCTTTGACGTTCAATATGTTAGCTTCGAGTAGCCTTTTGAACCACTTCATTTTAATTTTCTATAATTAATTATATTTTTTGAATTCGTCACTTAATATAGAAGTACCATATGAACAATACCCGTGAAGGTTGGAAATTTCAGATTTTGTAATTGAACTTTAATGAATGTTTAAGCGGTTCTAAATGCTAACAAATGGTTCCTGAGATATAGGAAAGTAAGTTGTTATAGTGAAAATTCAGAAACATTATATTTTAGCGTTTATCGATAAGCTATTCATTAAGTCAATTTATTGTAGTGTTTTTTGATAATAATGTATTATGAAATATATCGGTAAGTCTAAAAGTATATGATTTAAAAAAAGAATATTTTTCAAAAGGCTTTTCGATAAGAATGTTTATAAAAGATATATTCGATAAATTATAACTATTTGAATGAAATTCATTGAAGATTTATTGAAGGTCTTTTCAATAAGGCAGGTTATCGAATTATTCATCAAGATTTAAACTATTTCAAATGTAATTCTTCAGTAATTTATTGAAGACATTTTGCATAGTTCTTTTCTTCGATAAGCATTTCGATAATTCAAGACTAATTTATGAAAAGATTTCTAAACCATACTTTGACATAATTTGATTCTTAAATTTACATTATTTAGAAACAATTGCTTTATACTTATACTGATTATATATATTCTCTAAAGCATGTTTCAAGATCATTTGCATATCAGATGATGAATCTCATAAAAAGTGAAATTCATACATCAGCAATAACATCTATATTCTTCAATGGTTACTCCAATGGCTACTTCAACAATTTTTATGAAGAACACATCTATAAAAGAAGATGAGGACAAAGAGAGAAACATATGAATTAAAGGAAACTAAAAGAGACATAAGAAGATACAACAAATACTCAATATGTACTTCGATAATATTTAGTGATTGTAGCTCTGTTTCACTCTATTTCTCCTCTTTGGTACAAAGCATATCATATTCTTGAGAGAAAAATTTAGAAAATATGTACTTAAGTGATTATCACAATTTCTCTAGTTGAGAGAGATATTTATGAAAACATCATTTTCTGAGTTGCTCAAGAGTGGGCCTCTTGAGTGGTTGTCACCTTATAGGGTTATAAGGGGGAGTGAGAAGGATTCTCACTGGTGTTTGGAAATGAGATGGATTCTCATGTTGATGTACTAAGGCACCAAGAGCCAGACTAATCCTGAAGAATTGTGGAACACTTAGAGGTACTATGGGGACTAGATGTAAGCCAAGTAGATTAGGCCGAACTAGTATAAAGCATCTTCATGAAATATTTCTTCATCATCTTCCTTCTTCAATGATATCATTTTAAACTCTACTCTTTAATCTTATTATAATATTCTTAGAGTTTTCAAAAATTCTAAAATACCTAATTCATTGTCTCTTGGGTGATACAACTGTATTAAACATTTGGTATCAGAGCATTTATTTAGTTAAAGGATCTAACGATCTCAAGTACAAAGAGCATGACTTGTTTTGATTATGAAGTGCTCTAAAGATTTTGAGGTTACCAATACTCATATTTTTGAAAATACGAAGTTTTTGTATTGGAAATATCAGATTACCATATTTTTAAGAACTCTTGATTATGAAATGAGGGAAATCGTTTTGAATGATTTTGATTTTAAACCAAGAAATGATTGTAATTTAAATGAAAAGAATTGTGTTCTTTGAACCTTAGAGCAATAAAAATTTTGTACAATGTTTTATCTGAAAATGATTATCAAAAAATCAAATTTTAATCTAATGTCAAAGATATTTTTAAAACTCTTGACTCCATCTATTCCTCTGATAATTATGTTGAAGTTGACAGTAAAAGGAAAATGATACTGAAGAAGGATAAATCACATAACATCTCCATGAAATGATCACCACAAAGGAATAAGAGAAAGAAGAGAATCAAGAAGAGCTCAATGTATATAAATATGGTGAATCATTATCAAGAGCTCGAAATACATCAATGGTAAATAGTTTCAATCCCCCCTTAAAAGATTAAGAAAATTGTTTTAAAAAGTTTTCATGAAATTAGTTTTCAACTAATTATTGATTATGTTTTGAAAAGAAAACATATTTTACAATCTAAATATGATGATGATATTGCTAATAGGAAGAAGGAAATTTTGCACTTTGATTATAGATTGCTTCCACCAGACCACACAATATATGCAAAAATATCTATGAAAGGCATCATCACTTAGTATCACTTGTGGAAAACTAGGTCACATTTCTTACACATGTTATTTTAGAAGAAACTCTAATGTGAGAAATATGGTTTGGGTTCCTAATGGACAAGTAAGGTATAAAACTAATGATCAAAGATCCAAAGTTAAATGGGTACCAAAATGTTCTTCTAGTGTTTCAAATGTATAGGATAACATTCAGAGTAATAGACACTATACATGGAGAAAGGGGCATCTAATAGTTTCTCATGCATCATTGAAAGTCACATCACTTAGAAGAACTCATGGTGAATCTATTGTAGCAACATCAAAGTCAACTTATAAGAAGCGATGGAGAAAATCCCAAAGAGTACGTTCTACCCCAAGATTAGACTATCATAGTGTACCATTCAATTACCTTGAGGGGAGCATAACAAGAAGGATATCTCAAGCATCAATGTTCATATCATATGAGAGATCATTGCAAGTATCTGACAGAAGAAATTCAAAAATAAAATGGGAATGCAAAAGCACTCCTTCTTCCAAAAAAGGTAAAAGTACAATGGTAAACCTCTTTTATTATCATGTTTGACATGTCTTTGAGGTTAATATCTGTATCCTTAGGAATGAACATTGCAACTGATTTTTAAAATCTTTTTATCTACTGCTATGAAAAACTCAACTGATAAGTCTTTTATAAAGGAGAAAAATGCAATGTTCAGTAGCTCAATTCTTTATGCATATACATTTCTCAAATGAAAATATCTTCTACATATATGAAGTAATTATGCCCAGATTTAAATTGATTACATCTATAGAGCATATAAATAATGTTATCATATTTCCTACAAACTAATTGTTAATAGATCAAAGCAAAGTTGGATCCTTGAGAAGAAAACAAGTTCAATTGTCTTGTGCGAAATCTTAATAAATGAGGTTCATATAAAGATTTATGGATACAAAGAAATAACCTAAATCTTAATGAAGATGAACTAGCAAAGCTTGATTCTTTGGTACTAATCATTCAAGAAAGAAAAGTTAAACATCAATTCACCATATTCAAGCTACCTATCACAACAACAAGAAGGAAATATGGTGAAATCTAATGCTTACCTCTTTATATTGCTTAATTGAATTATGGATTGGATCAATAAATACTTATTCCTTGTTACATCCTTTAGCATTCAAAATGTCAACATTCTAAATATGTTTTTAGATTGTTAAATGGATTATGAAATGAATCTATACATATTTATTTTTAAAATATTGTTTCATGGTTTGTCAATTCATCTTGATTTATAAAAGTGCATTTTTGACTCCTACATCAAATATTTTGATTGCATTAAATGCAAATGAATTGATTTTTTTTTAAATGTGTGGGCATCAGTATTGGAGATTAATACTCTTATTTGAAAATTTCAAAGGCTCTAAATCATTTGCTAGAGTCATCATTGACTATGTGTTATTATGTGCTTCAACTCTTTGTCCTCCAACGAATTAAACATGCTTTTGTTTAACAAAATTAATCATCTACATAAAGATCAAGCCTATCTATTTAGAAATATTCCATATCATCAAAGCTTATGCTTGAAAATGTTTTTTTTTTGCTGGAATATACTTGCAACTCTAGTCATTTGGACCAAAGAGTTAATATACTTCATTGTCCAACCATCATTTGGAAAATGAATGAGCAAAATCCTTGAACCATTTATTTTACTAATATCCTATCTGAATTTTGCTCAAATAGAAATTCCCAGACATGTTAACATTATTGTTCAACATGTCATCTTACAAACATATTCTTCTCCAATCTGATGACCTTCAAAGTTTTCCACAAGATCGAGTTTTCAAAGGTCCATATTTTTTTTAAAAAAATAGGGGATCACAAAATTTATTTTGTCTAAGAAGGCAACATTATTGTTCAAAATAACTATCAAAGAAGAAAATATTTGTGCATCTTACTTTTGCAAGCTCAATTCTAAACTTACTCAACTAAATTCACTGAAAATTGATATGTTTTGATAATGAGTTATTTTTAAATGGTTTTACAAAAGAATGATCATATATATTAGACCGTACTAACAATTATCTAAGAAGAAAGAAATTTACATTCTTCTAGATAGGAGAATGAAGCTGATACATTATATTTTATAATTGATATAAGGAGAACTAGAGCTGCAAAGTTTATTGGCAACTAACTAAAGAAGATGATCATTCATGGCAACACAAAAGATGCTCAAACACAATAGGAGAGGAAGGCAAAGAGCACTATGGATCAATTTATCATATTGCCAAAACTAAATGAGCATTTCTAAATTCTCTTTTATTGTAAATATATTTGAGCTATTCTTCTTTCATGCTATAGGTGTCTATGTGTTTTTGACAAAAGTATTCCTCTAATGCATTTTTTTGGAAAACTATTCTATAAAGCCACTTATCAAACATGTCTTCAATAAGAATGAATTCATTTTGTGCATGTTTATACATGTCATTTATTGAACATCTTATCAATAAAGGGACTTATCGATAAGCTATTTGATAAATTACTTTATTTTGTGAAATATTCTGTGTTGTTTTTTTATCTATTAATTCTTCAATAAAAACACTTTTTCAAATGTTATTCAATAAGATATGTGAAAATGTAACATCCTAAAATTTCCCTATCTGTATAAGACTCAGAGGAAAGAGGTTATGAAGGGATTGTGATGTTAATCAGAAGAAAAGACAATGGTTGGATAAGGTTTAAGTTAAGGAAAGAGATAAGATATAAAGTTATAAAACTAGAGGGACTAAACTGTAAATAGTAAAAGTTCAGGGACTAAACTGTAAATGGTGAAAGTCCAAAAACTAAATTACAATTAGTAGAAAGTTCAAGAACCTAAATGAAGTTTTGAGATTTTAGGTACCAAATTGGAATTTCAAATTTGGTAGAAAGGGACTAAAATGGAATTTGACAATTTTAAGAACCAAATGCAATTTTACCAGATTCAAGGGTAAAAGTGTAATATAGAAAGTTGAGCTAGAAAATACCCAAAATTGCCCAAAAATGTTTCAGTCCTAAATTTTACCATTAAATAGAGGATAGAATTTGGGCTAGGAATATCTCTCAGAATTTTGATTTAAGGTCCTGATAAATTGACATTAATTTATAGAGTCTAGAATTTAGTAGACTATCTTTTGGACCTCATAATCAGATAAAATTTTGTAGTAAATTCTTATAATTAATATAAGAGTTTATGAAATTGATAGAACTAAAAAGTAGTCCTGTAGAATTAATTATGAAATTTAAGGTGAAATTGGACACTAATAAAGGATTTAAAGAAAACGTATGAAATTTTTATCAAGACTTCTGAGTCTAAAAAAAAATATGAGACTTTGCAAGAAATTTATTTTATAGTAGAATGAATTTATAAAAATGTCAAAAACCTTAAAATAATTATATATAATTCATCTAAAAAATAGGGTGGTTGAAGGTATCTGGTTAAGGGAACTCTGCCTTAGAATTTGTGTCAATTAGTAATTGGACTCAAGAGGAGGCCCAAATAGAGTCCCATTAAGACTCAAGAAGCCCAAGTTAGTGTCTTGAGAGTTCAAGAAATTTTTTTAGGATATTTTATGAATTTTAAATAGAAAAAAATCCAAAAAAGTAAGGATAAGGCAAGGTGGCATGTGATGTGTCTAAGTGGGACCCACACCTCTTCCATATGGCACCAAGAGCAAGGTAAAAGAGTTTTTCCATGTGCTTCATTTTATTACAATAATGTAAGAATTAAGTTATTGATGATTAAAAATAATTAATCCAAAAGCAACCAATGAAATTCAAGATTAATGGCTTGTAATAATTAGGAACTTGAGGGATAAAATGGTCCCTAAGCCCTTGAAATTTCATTATAAATACCCCCTTCCTCCTTCACAATTTCATGTACCTAGAGGACCATTAGGGAAACCATACGAAAATGAAGTCAAGTCAGTTCTCTGGAATTTGCACAGTGAACTGTACTCACAAGAGTAAAATTTTAGATTGTATAATTTGACTTCAATGACCTTAAAAGTGGTTCCAGATGCTACCGTTTGGTCCCTAAGACATACAAAATTTATGATGTTACATTCTACAAAGATGGAAGGAGATGAAGTTACATGAAGAAAAGTTAGTGAATGGATAGTATGATAATATATGAATTTATGATAATTGTATTTGATGTTGTAATGTACAATGTATGCTTAAAAGCAGTACAATTATGGCTATTGATAAAAAATAGTAAATGATGCAATAAATATAAAATATTTTAGGAGTGATTAGTTAACATGTCAAGCTTCATTTTGAAAGTAGGGTGTTAGAGAAAAAGTGTTAAAATTTATCAAACAACTTATCGATAAGGGCACTTATCGAAAAGCTATTCAATAAATTAAGTATTTTTGATAAAAACAATTGGTGTTTGTTATCAAATAACACTTTGATAAGATTATTTATCTAGAAATTCATAAAAAATTTGTGTTTGAATTGAAAAAGGTCATAATTTATTGAACATCTATTCGATAAGGAAGCTTATCGAATAGATGTTCGATAAATATCTTATCGTTGCTTGAGGATTTATCGATAAAGACTTCGAATAAAGTAGTTATCAAATACCTTATTGATAAATTATCATTTATTTAGGGAAAATTTGACCAATAATGTTCAATTCATTGAATTCCTCCTCGAAAAATCATTCATTCTCTTTGAACCCAGATGTTCAAACCAGTTTCCATATCCTCTTCTCTTCAATTAAACTACTCAGAAACACTTTCCCCAACTCTCTCAAACAAATTTCTTCTAACAAACCACAAATTAAACACTATGCATAATTCTACCACTATTTATCAACTTTTTCACTTAATAACAAGAACCAAAGTATATGAGGTCTGTATGGAAATGTCTAAAGAAAAGCAAAAAGCTGGCTCTTCTAGTTTCAAATACAAACCAAAGGTGGCTAAAGATAAATACCCACCAAAGGATTTAACTCCTCTACTATGAAGACAACTCATGCTACTACAAATGAGACTCCAAGCCCAGTTAGATAGAGTGCACGTCAAGCTTCAAAGATGAAGAGACACCTACATCAAGCTTTAAACCAAGCACACTGAGCCAGATAACAATGTAAATCAAGCTTTCACACTACTATTAATTTAGGATCCTCTCTAACAATAGTTGCTACTCCATTGGTCAAAAGGTTAAACTAGCTACAAAGAAAGTAAGAAATAATCCTTCTCAAGGTACTTCTGACATTGCTTCTAAATAATCCTTCTTTATTCCTACACCATCCTCAACTCGTGCTTCTCTGACTTCACTTTCTGGGGAATTAGACAATGAGTTAGAAAAAGGAAAAATCAAGGCTATATTTAGTTAAAGGGAATTTTGTCCTATCGTGTATATAGATTTAGAATATCTCAAACATAATGACAAGACCTAGTTAGATCTATCAAACCCCTTAGCTTACTATAACAATTGGTTAGAAATTAATCTACACTATTGCCCTGAGGTGGTTAAGTGATTTTACAATAAGATAGAAATCTTTGATAAGTCAAATGAAGTCAAAGAGCTTGTGAAAAGCTATCTTACCACAAAGCCCAAAAGAAGAAAGATCAAATTAGATGGGAATATTATTGACTCTCTACTTAAGACAACAAAACATGATAAGAGCCAAAGTTATCTCTAAGAGAAATTTATAGGATTCTCATATTGTCTGATAGTTTCTTAGGTGATCTTAAGTTTATACCTAAAGAGATATGTTATTATCATAGGATAATCCACTATGTTTGCTCAAGGAGTATGTTGAACAAATCAGAAAGTTTCACCTATCTAACTCAAAAGATTACCTATTGTTGGCTAGGATAATAAGTGGAGAGAAAGTCAACATTGGAACTTTGATTTTTAATGAGATTAACAATTTTTATTATGAAAAATCAAATGCCTCCTATTCCTTATCCTCAGCTAATTTTATTTTTTCTTCAGTGCAATAATATTTCATATCTAGGAAAGGGAGAGAAGGAGGTGAAAATCCCTAGTTTTAGAGTTAAGCATATATGAAGGATGATGATCTTAATTTTGTTTTCTACTAGTAGGAAGAAAGCTCAGAGGTGAAAGCATCATACTCAACCAGATAAGGAAAATTTATCTATTGGCCGAACTCAAACCTCAACAACTCTTTCATTCACTCAAGCTACAGTTCAACACTAGATCTAAGAAGAGCTAAAGTTATTTGAGAGTAGTCTATTGGCAAAGGTTGAGGAGAGCTCATGAGCTATTGTTCATAATATAGCTCAGGTGTTCAATTAGTTTGGTACCTCATTAAAGTAAGATTGGTCTCTAAAGTGGAAAAATGGAATAACAAGACCCATATTATGGTAATAAATGTCAAGAAGATAATTGATTATTAGAGGCAAGCAATTGAGGTGCTAGGTTGACAAGTACAAGAATTGGACAAGAAGCTAGAATCCAACAATATTGTATTCACTGTCGATGATCTTTTAGGGGACACACTAGCTTTCACTAACCATATCATAATTCATATTCCTTCTACTCTACCTATAGCTTCTAAGATTCCATATCCTTTCGAGCCTAGAACATCTAAACCAATTCTTCTTACTTCCACTAAACCCTCTGTGCCTAACCCTCCCACTAAACAAGCCACATAGTACACCACATTCCAAGCCTTTAAACTAGACTACCCCTCTTAATCCAACCAAGAAAAACAAATTGCTTCTTCTTGTACTGACTCTATTTTTGAATGATGTCAAAAAGGGTGAGAATTAGGGTGACTGAGTAGAGTGTCAAGTGTAATGTATCAAAGTTCTTTTTGTATTTAGCAATTTATATTCAAACTCTTAATTGAATGAAAATTTCTTTTGTTGTTTTCTTTATGTGCTTGCTAACTTCTGTGTTTTTGTTGAAAAGACATTTATTCGATAAGTTCTTCAATAAATGAGAAAGAACTTTTGAAGGAAAATTGAGTTTTGAAAAGCATTCATCAAAGACCTATCCGATAAGGGTTTCGATAAAATAATTTAGCTTATGAAAATTCTGAGCAATTGTTCTAAAATTGGAATTATTCGAAGACTTATTTGATAAAAATATTTATCGAAGAAGCCTTCGATAAGTTTTATAAGACTCAGTTTATGAAAAGAACTTTTACAAAAGGCTTTATCAAAGTATTATTGATCAAGGTATTTATTGATAAAGACTTAGATCAATAAATTCTATTTTTGAAAAGAAGAAATTCTAATTGCAAAGATTCACTTGTTGAACTACTTTTTGATAAGGCATTTTACCGAAGAACACTTTGCTAAATGGAGAAAGTTGTTCTATAAAAAGCACTAAAAATAATTCTGAATATACCTGCTTCTTGCTTTCGATGCTTGTTTATTTCTTCTTAAAATAATTTATAAAAACATATGATCACAGAAAGAAAGTTTGTTTAAAAGATTTAAAGAATGATCATTAAGATGTTTTCAAGTTGATTTTGTTCACTGGGATTTCTATTTTGGAAAATGTTTTTTACAGTAATTTGAATGAATTATCCTTTTCTCATATGATCGATGCAAACTTGTTTTACAAAACTTTATAAGATCAAATTTGAGAAAGAAATGATAAGATATTTTAAAGTCAAATCACCAAAGCTTTAATTTTGTCAAATGATTTCTTACAATGATATTGATCTATTTGAATCATTTATGATCTAATTAAATCTTGAAATGATAAAGATATGATTATTCATTAAACGAGAAAGTCTGATTTATTACTCTTTAGCATTCAAGAAGCTTATTTATCAAAGAGCTATTCGATTAGATCACTTGTCAAAGTTCTCTTCTATAAGATATCTTTGTTAAGTATAAACTGAATTTTGATTTTCCTTGAATAATTTTATTGATGATTTGTTTGATGATTATGTTGAGTTTATGATCTTGTGATTTGGACTTTTTTGTTAAATGATCATATGAACTTCTATTTCCAAATAAGCTTCATGATTTAGCGAAAGGATCAAAGAATGTCCAAAAGTATATGAAAATTTTGAAAGAATGTTTTTAAGCATTTATTGATAAGTTATTCAATAAGTCTATTTATTGAAGAACACTTCAATAAATAATGTATTGTGAAATATATCAATGAGTCTGAAATTTCAATAAGAATGTTGATCAAAGATCTATTCGATAAATCAGAATTATTTGAATGAAATTCATTGAAGATTTATCGAAGGTCTTTTCGATCAAGCAGGTTATCAAAGTATTGCTCGAGATTTAAACTATTTCAAATGTAATTCTTTAGTAATTTATCGAACACCTTTAATATAAGGCTTTTCTTCGATAAGTACTTCAATAATTCAAGACTGATTTGTGAAAATATTTATAAACCAGATTTTGATTCTTAAATCTAAATCATTTAAAAATAATTGCTTTATGCTTATACTGATTATATATTTTCTTTAAAGTATGTATCGAGATCATTTTCATATCAAACGATATATCTCATAAAAAGTGAAAATACATAAGCAATAATGGCTATATTCTTTAACGGCTACTCCAATGGCTACTTCAACGGGTTTTATGAAGAACACATATATAAAAGAAGATGAGACTGAAGAGAGAAAGCTAATGAAGTGAGAAAACAAAAAGAGACGTAAGAAGATAAAATAAATGCTCAACATGCACTTATATCAAATTCAGTAATTGTATCTCTTTTTCACTCTGTTTCTCCTCTTTGGTACAGAGCATATCATATTCTTGAGAGAGAGAGAGAAATTTAGAGAATATGTGCTTAAGTGATTATGACAATTCCTCTAGTTGAGAGAGATATTTCTAAAAAAACTTTTCATTTTCTGAGTTATGCTAGAGTGGCTCTCTTAAGTGGTTATCACCTTAAGGGTTATAAAGGGGAGTGAGCATGATTCTCATAGGTGTTACCTGATGGGTCACTCAGAGGTACTCTGGGTACTGGATGTAGGTCAAGTGGATTAGGCCAAACCAGTATAAAATGTCTTCGTGCAATATTTCTTCATCATCTTCCTTTTTCTCATAGGTATTGCAGTCTCCCTCCCTCAGTCTTTGTCTCTATCTTGGACCTCTTAGTTGCCGCTAAGTTGTTCTAACTTTGTCATCTCAGTCTCACAGTCAGTGTCAGCTCATCATCTCCTCTGTCTTTCAGTCTCTATCTCACAATCTCACTTAGTCATTTCTATCTCTTACTATTGTCTCTCTATCTTAGGCTCTTCGTCTACTTGATCTCTATGGCAAGAAATGTGAGGTCATCAATCTCTATAGTAAGTTAGCAAGAATGGTAGGTCTTCTCGCCTTGGTTGCCGCTAGGTTGTTCTCACTCTAGATCTTCAAGGTATGTGTCTAGGAACTTTATTCTTTGTGAACTAAATCTAATTTGAAGTGATTCATCTAGGTTTTCTTCATTTCTGAAATTTCCCATATGGGGTCTCCATTCTCGCTCTAACTTACTTAAACATATTCCTTAAGCTAGCTTTTTTTCTTCTCAGATCAAAGCCCCAGTGTTTCTCACTATATTTTGTTTATCTTCATTGCCTCCGAGAAAATAGAAGAAAGATAGGAGGAAGATTATGCTAAAGGGAAATACCCATTTTTTTGTTTCTTGATCTTTGTGGAGAGAAATGTGTAGGTCTGCATCTCAAGTGGGTTTTTCCCTTAGTAATCAGTTGGTACTATTTCAGCTTTCTCTCTTTCAATTTCTGAGTTTTGGTTATTGAATGTGCTAATTTGAGTGATGTTTGATAACAGTTAGGAGTATTTTTGAATAAATTGTTATCATAAGGTAGTTGTCTTTTTTCTAGTAATTATTGTTGTAGTGATTCCTCAAGAGGCTGAGGTTCCTTTCTACTTTTTTTGCTAATTTTAGTTTTAGATCTCAGTGTTTCCCTACATTATTGATGTTATTGTTTTGAGTGTTTGAATTCTCTCTCTTTTTTGTGGGTTTTCCTGTCTCCCTTTTTATCTGTTTCTAGAATTTGTGAAGATGAAATTGATCTAGCTTATTTGGGGTCTGAGAATGACATTGCTATATATGTGTTGTATTCTATAACATATGTTTGGACAAATTTACAAACTTGAGTTAGATTTAGTTGGAATTGGTTACTTTTGAAGGTGGCAGGTTATTAGATTGTTAAAAAAGTAAAAATATAAATTAAAAAACCAGCCAACCTACCACAACGGGCTCATGTTGGTGAAATACCAACCTGCCAGGAGATGGGCCTTTTTATCCCAGCCCGCTTAATCCACAACCCTCTACGGGACAACCCCTTTTCGGCAGGTTGGCTCGTATTACCAGCTCTAGCAAAAATAGTGAAAACTTCAAATGTTTCATCTTTTTATGGAAGAAACAAAGTCCAAGTAAATATAGAATAGTCACCAACTATCACAAGAGTATACAAGTTTCCTCCAAACTTTTGACTCTTGTTGGACCAATCAAAAGAATATGAAGAATTTAAAGTAGTATTTTAGTTGAGACTACCTTTTTTATTTGAAAGAAGACTTTATTTGTTTCCATTATTGGTAGGCATCACATACAACATTATTTTCAAAATTTATTTTGGGAAAACTGATAACAAAATATTTTCTAATCAGTTTTGAAACTTGACTTATGTTTACATGAGCTAATCTTTTATGCCATAACCAACTTCATAAGTTTTTCCCATAAAACAATTTTCAGAAGGATTAGAAATAATGAAAACAATATAGCAGTTACCATCCCTTGGTGCTCTAAGTTTTGCTTTCAATTCATTTTTGTTTAATGTCAGATCTTTCTTGTTGATGATCAGGCATTCTTCATAATCGAAGATCACCCAATTATCTTTTTCTGCACTCTAGCTGACACTTAGAAAGTTATGGCAGAGTCCATACACATAGTAGATATCTTCAATTCTCATGCCATCTTTGCTTATAATTTCTCCAATTCTAGCAATTATTTAGGACTATTTTCCTCCAAGGCTTACTTTTCCTCCTTCTTTTGGAGTGAGCTTGAAAGAGTTGTCAGTATCACCAGTCCTATGTCTTGAGCATCCACTATCAATATACCACTTTGTTATCATGCATGCTTTGAGACATACCTCATATGCTTCAAAATCTATTTGTTATTGAGTAACCAGACAAATGTTGGCAATTCCTTTGATTTTTTTGTCTTTCAAATCCTTGTTATACTTTTACTTCCTCTCAAACTCTAACAAACTTCCAAATCTTTTAACAAACTTCAAAATCCTTTTTTTGTACTTTTTTCTTTTTCAAATCCTTTGCTTTTTTTCACTTTCAAATCCCTTTTGTACTTAGTGAAGCTGCGCATTTTTTCTTAGGTCACTCTGTAATTAAGGGAAAAGGATCAACATCCACAAAAGGGAATGCTAGATTTTGGCCAAATCTAGTCAAGAACAGTCCCAACCAATGGTCTCAAACACTCTTATCAACCTTCAATCCAATCTGCCAGTTTTCTTCATCTTTTCACCTATTTCTCCATTTTTGCCCCGATTAATTCATCTCTACCACCTTTCTCTTTATCTTTCCATCATCATTTTTTGCATATCTCTTAGCACAAACTCTAGACAGCAGTTGTGGCATAGTCAAAACTATGAGAGGCTAGATCTTTTAGCCTCTTAG
Organism: Leucaena leucocephala; assembly: GCA_037074615.1. Classification (NCBI taxonomy): domain Eukaryota; kingdom Viridiplantae; phylum Streptophyta; class Magnoliopsida; order Fabales; family Fabaceae; genus Leucaena; species Leucaena leucocephala. The sequence continues at coordinate 10,977,273 of CM073528.1, read as the reverse complement.
TGATGGACAGCGCAGTTTGAGCTCATGGACTATAATGGGGAGTGATTATTGTAACATCCTTACTTTTATACGTCTTAGGGACCATTCAGTAGCATTTAGAACCACTTACAAGACCTTGGAAGTCCATTAGCCAAATCTGAAATTTTACTCTTTCTCGGGTTACTGTTCATATAGTATTCCAGATTATGCAATGAACTTCGAAAAATCATAATTAATTGTAGAAAACTCGAAATGAGGTGGTTCAAAAAGCCACATGAAGATAACATCTTAAAATTTAAGGGAAAAATAATTTTCAGACCAAATGATTCTCCAATTGATATAGTTTATTCGTTGAAGTTTACTGTTCATTTGGTCAAAAGCTCTGAAAACAGTTTCTGGTCCCTGATTTTGGAAATTCATTTCTCTTGATATACACATCCAAATTAAACGTTCTACCTATGCACTTAAAGCTATGGATGTGTGATACATGCTCATAAAATTTCGTTAACTAATTCCTTCATTTGCTAGGTCAAACTGAAGCCACAACACAACTGCTTTAGGACCTACGTTTTTACCATTTCAGTTTCTTTTCTTTCATTTCCAATGATTGTTTCAGCATGCGCAAGCTATCAAATAAGCTTCTTAACATTCATATACATCATGTACATATGCCATAAGTATTACAATAGTTTCATCACATAAATGGACACCTTACATGGCATTTACATACATGGACAATTTATAGTATATGCTAAAATCTTAATACTTCACTTCCTTTCTTCCATTCTTTTGCTCTTCTCCATGCATACCTTTTCTTCATTCTTGACCTAAATTGGTTGGTTATGGGAGAGTGAGATTCTAGGGAATCTCAGTAGCAAACATTACCACTTAAATATGCAAGATGGATGCTAATGCATGATATGTAATTTCATTAAACTTTCTTTGATTAGTGACATGCCATCATGCTATATACTTTTATATAAAGTGCATGGCCATGGAAACATGTTATTCACAATACATTCAACATCATTTATCATGTCACAACATCATTCAAATAACATATACATGTCAACACATAAGCATACCACATCAAGCACATAAAGAGGTAAGTTCACTACCTTGCACTTAAGCTTTCCTCTTGATCTTTAGCATTTGCTTCCTAGCTTTCCAACCAATAAGCCTTTATGCCAATCACTTCCCAACATGTTCTTGGATGTTTCAAGGTCCTAAACACATTCATATTCATCACATAATTCATTAGGACTCATGAACTCCAACCATGTTCAAGATTAACTTTGTTACACTCTTTATTGTCATAACTTTCCCTAATATTCACTAATCCACTTGGCTCTTGAATCAATTGATGTCTTGACTTTACCCTACACAATTTCATATTTTGAACTCATTTATGAGCTTAGAATCATAAAATTCCAGCTCCTTCATGGCATGCTGTACAGAATTGAACATAAGCACACAATTCTTTAAAAAATTCTCATTTTGATTCTAATGCTTCCGATACTTGTTTCTCCACTTTACCCCACACAACTTTTCATTTTAAAACCATTGGAACCATCAAAATCATGAAATTCCAATCACTGTTCATGCGAGTGAACAGTAACCGTAAGGAATCTCAAAGACTACAACCTTGAGATTTTAATATTTCCAAGGTTCAAAACCTTTCCAATCCTACACAAAATCATCATACAAACTCAATGGAAGCATTAAATCATTGAAATTCAATTTCCTTCCCTCATGAAAAGTGCATACCGAACAGTGCACACCATGGCAAAGTCAAGAATATCAATTTGGTTCAACAACCAACCACTTAACTAGCGTGTTTAAGCTTCAATCATATGGTTCTAACTTTAATTTCTTCTTTCCCCTTTCCTTTAAGGTCTTTGGGCAGCACCACCCCTTAGAGAAAACTCAACTTTTCTCCCATCAAAACCCTAAGTTTGAGCTCCCAAATCAAAGGAAAATAAGCTAGGAGATATTGCTTATCTTTAATCTCTAGTTTGCTTGAACTTTGGAACCTTTAATCTTCTTTGTCTTGGCTTGAGTTTCCATTTTGCAAGAGCTTCCCCAAGGGTACATGAGCTTATGGTTCTGAACCAGAATTGAGGTATATTTATAGCCAAAATCCAAGAAAAATGAATGGCCAAGATTGATTTGGTTACTATTTGATCTAAAGGCCCACATTTAATCTTGGATTTAACTTTTTCATAAAATAATAATTATGACATCATGTGGGACAGCTCATGGGACACCTAAGAGGGTTAGGTGGCGTGCTGCCCATGCAAGGAACCTTCTGGAGAAATTCCAGTCCAATCCGGTACCGATCAGTGCAGTTTCACAACAACCGGACTGTGTTCTGTTCCTAATTTTTTATAATATACCAGGATATGTATTCTATCCTGAAAATTAATGTCTAGGATTCTCATACCATTAAAAATGTTAGATTGAGTATTTATCTGCCATCCATCCTTTGGAATGACCAAAATACCCTTGGTGTCCTTTCTTGCATTGTACTGACCCTAAGGGCATAATTGTCATTTCACCCCTCTTTGTACTGCCTCAGGGCATATATTGGCTCAACTAATCATATTTATACCATGTGCCACATTTTTAACCTGTCCCAGATGACCAAAATACCCTTAATCCATCCCTGGTACAATCTGGGCATCCAGGGGTATTTTCGTAATTTCGCACTTATCCTAGATTGCTCTGTACTCTGACCCACTTAACTGTCTAGTCATCACGTTGGGCCTACTATGGCGCCATTTGGGCCTTGGTTTGGGCTTATTGCCTTTATGCCCTTTATGGCACAAATCCCAAGACACCTCTCCCGATCCTATTTATCGGGTATTCTATTTTACCATAAAATCCCGTAAGAATTCTACAGGATTCCTTTTCTAACTCTGTCAGTTTGATAAATTCATATATTAAATATAAGAATTTACAGTAAAGTTTCATCTGATTCTGAGATATGAAAAATACTACAATAATTCCTGTTGACTTCAGGAATTTATATCAATTAATCGGGACCTCAAATCAAAATTCTGTGTTGCGTTAAACTGACCAGAATAATGATGTCTATCTACTGGTAAAATTTGAGTCTGATCTGATTCTGGGCATTTTTGGCCTGTTTTGGCTCAACTTTTTCATAATTACATTTATATCCCTGACTTTTTGCTTAATTATATTTAGGTCCCTAAACTTTTGGAAATTACCACTTTTGGCCCAACATTTATTTCTACTTTAACTTTTGGCCTTTAACCATTTCCAGTTTGCGTTTAGGTCCTTCTCTTTCTTTAAGACTTATCTAACCTTTATTATTTCGTCTGATCTTCGTCATAATCCTTTCTAAACCTCTTTCCACTATCAGTACTATACAGATAGGGAAACATTAGGATATGACAATTATATCTTAATCAGCACTCATTCACATTTTAGGATTTCTAAATCTAGGGATTTCATAATATGTATGAGGACTGAATATTGATTGATTATTCTTAGATTAGATATTTGTATTTGATTTGAATGATGGGATTATGGATTTATATATATCAGTTTGTTTTATGATTAGTTTGTTGATTATTGGTGATTGTTAGCAATTAATTCAATTGATTATAGTGTTTAGCTATTGATTGATAGTTAATCGAGAGTTTTTGCATCATCTAATTCAATCTACACACTAAGTGATTTTCAACAGTGCGTTAAGGGGTTTTAAATTCAGCTTTGATTAAAGGGAGTTTGAACTCATTAATGAAAATGACTCAATTGATTGATTGAGGTTTTATGTAAGACTTAGTGATTTTATAACTCCTATTTAAAATCAAGAGAAAGGATAACTATGTTTTCATCAAGAGTCTTTTCTATCGCATTTCTCTCACAATCCAAACAATTTTGACACTAATAAAAAATACCAAAAGCATTTACTTTTACTACACACTTATTTCTATTGCATCAATGTTTGATTAAACTCAAGAACCCATGCTTTTATTCAATTTTTCAATGTTACCATTTAGTAATTTGCTAGGATTACAATAAAAAAGGCTCCTTCAGTAAAATGATAGGGTTGTACCTTATACTACATTATTGGGCACAATCGTTATTTTAAAAAGCTAGGATTGTGACAATCTCGGATGTTTCAATGGCATCGTTACCAGGGAGCTAAGTCATTGGTTCCCTAACAATTGGTTGTTGATTCTATTGACAGCATGAGTCATTCTTTTTATTGATCTTTAGTTTTTATTGTCTTCATTGCGTGGCAAACAAAGCTTTGAGAAATAGAACCAAATATCTTATTTTCTTTCACTTTTGTATTTGCATTATTTCATAGCATTATGCATCTTCCACTCTTTAGAGTTTGGTCTGGCTGATCCACTATTCTCTACTGGATTGTGTGTGAACTAAGATTTTCAAGACTATCAAATGCTAGACGTTTAGTAATTCTCCTCCTGAAAGAATAGAAGATCCCATTGAAGCGGCTAATCCCATACATACTGTATGTACATCTGGTTACACAAATGTATAGTTCATAAATAGCTATTCTGGGTATTATCCATATGCCTAGAGAATTTATAAACAAATACAAACCTTTGGTATCATCCTCTATGTTGAGATATACCATAAGGTTGATAAGTTGATTCAAAATCGCACTATTAATCCCCTTAGCCTAAAAAAGTAGTCTTTCTCAATAAAGTTAGTTGATTAGGATAAGATTTTATCCCTTAGGAGATGTACATGCACCTTTTGATGCATACAATTCACCAAAAATCGTGAAAAAGAATCAATGTGTAGATTTCAACCCTCTTTCTTTTTTCATAGTAGACTTTTTCGAACTTCTAACGAATAACGAAAGCTAAAGGTCTTTTTCTTACATTTTTCAAGAAAGACTACTTTTGACCCATTTATCTATATTAATATTATTAATAATTATTATTATTACAAAAAATACTAAACACTTATTGATATTGAACTAGCTTCTTATTGATGTATTGTTTCCATCGAGATTGAAACTTTATCCACACAACTTTTCATTTTAAAACTATTAGAAGCATAAAAATCATGAAATTCCAAATACTATTCATATGTGTGAATAGTACATATAAGACTTAAAAATTACATCTTTCAATTCCAATACTTCCAAGATTCCAAACCTACCAATCCTACACAAAATTATCTTCTAAATTCAAAGTAAGCATTAGATAATTGAAACTCTATCTCCCTCTATCAAGAACAGTGCAGACTGAAAGGTCTCTTCTATGGCAAAGTGAAGAATATCAACTTGATTCAATAAACAATCATCTAACTAGCTTGTTTAAACACTAATCACATAGTTCTGGCTTTAAATTCTTCTTTCTCTTTTCATCTAAGGTTTTGTACAGAATATATACCCTAGAGAAATCTCTTTTTTCTTCCATAAAAACCCTAAGTTCAAGCCCCTAAACAAAAGAAAAATAAGCTAGGATATATTACTTAACTTAAACCTTAGCTAACTTGAACTTTGGTGCCTTGAATCTTTCTTGTCTTGGCTTGAGTTTTCATTTGAGTAGCACCTCCCCAAGGGTTCCATATGCCACAATTTTAGGCAGCATGGATGGCTAGGATTAACTCAGCACTACTTGATCCAATAGTCCATATTTGCTCTTACCTTAAACTTGCTCACTAAGCCAAATTTGAGATAAGATCACATGTTAAAAATATTCTCCCTCCTTGCTTGAACATCATGTGTCCTACTGTTGGGGCCTGCCATGCGCAAGCCTTCATCTTCCTCTTGAAACCTTTTGATTTTCTTTTTAAAAAAATTATAAATTACCTATTATTTGACTTGGGCTTCAAAATAACTTTTGGGACTTATTATACTGCTACGTGATGCCATTATTGGGCCTCCTTTTGGTCCAGTTGCTAATTAGCACAAATTCCAAGATCCTTCCTATATCGATATACCTAAATTGCTCAGATTTTTAGATAAATTCTAAACACCTCTTTTATTAGTTCTAATATTTTTAGAAATTCATTATAGTATAGAATGAATTTCCTATAAAGTATCATAATTTTTTAAGACCCAAAAGTCTTGATAAAAATTATATACATTTCTTTTAAACCCTTTATTAGTGTCATTTTCACTGTAAATTCTATAATTAATTCTACAGGACTCCTTTTATACTTTTGTTAATTTCATAAATTCTTATATTAATTACAAGAATTTATTATAAAATTTCATCTAATTTCGAGGTCTGAAAGGTAATGCAATAATTTCTAAACTTCATAAATTCCTATCAATTTATGGAGACCTTAAATCAAATCAAATCACGTTAAACTGATCAAAATAATTTTCTCTTTTTTCTAGTAAAATTTGGGACTGAAATATTTCTAGACAGTTTTAGAGACCTCAAATCAAATCACCTTAAATCAATTATGTATTTTCTCTATTTATTGAGTTAGATATTTTGTCCCTGAACTTTTAGAAATTACTCTTTAGGCCCCTCTTTCTTTGAAAAGACCATTATGCCCCAAGACTTTTACTATTTAGAATTTAGCGCCTTCATTATTTGTAGTTTTGTCCTTATACATCATTTGTATAGATCTCAAACTTCTGCAAAAAAAGGTCTAGTAGCCTACCTTTTCAAGTTACATAGTATACTACTAGGGCTAAAAATTGGGGTATGACACTTTATGCCATGTGGAAGAGGTGTGGATCCCACAAGGGACACCTCACATGTTATATCTTAATTGTTCCCTATCTGTATAATGCTAATAGTGGAAAGAGGTTTGGAAAGGATTATGACAATGATCAGAAGGAATAATAAAGGTTAAATGAGTCTTGAAGGAAGAGATTGACTAAATTAAAAAGTTTAAAAGTTCTATGGTAGAAAATAAAAGTAGAAATAAAAGTTAGGCCAACAGGTGTAATTACCAAAAGTTAAGGGACTTAAATGTAATTTATGAAAAGTTTAAGGGCAAAAATGTAATTATGAGAAAGTTGAGCAGAAAAAGGCCTAAAACTGCCCAGAAATAGTTTACTCCCAAATTTTACCAATAAGTAGAGAAAATTATTCTGATCAGTTTAACGCAACACAGAATTTTGATATAAGGTCCTGAAAATTTTATATTAATTTCTAAATTTAGGAAAAATTATTACAGTATTTCTCGGACCTCAAAATCAGATGAAACTTTACAGTAAATTCCTATAACTAATATGAGAATTTGTAAAATTGATAGAGTCAGAAAAGGAATCTTGTAGAATTTTTAAGGGAATTTATAGTGTAATAAAATACCCAATAAATACCTTCAGGAGAGATTTATCAGGATTTATGCCATAAAAGTAATGGACTCATATAAAGGCCTAAAATGGCATCCCAAAGGCAAGTAAGATGGTTGAATAGTTAAGTGGGCCAGAGTCTAGAGGAACCCCGAAAAAGTGTGAAATTATGAAAATGCCCCTATGTTGTAAGATTATACCAGAGGAGGATAGAGGCCATTTTGGACATGTAAAAAATGTCCAAGTAAGTATAGGGGTGATTAGTTAGAGCCATTATATGCCCAGATAAGAAGTAAAGAGGTGTAAAATGACAATTATGCCCTTAGGATTAATATAGTGCCAGATAGTGAACCAAGGGCATTTCAACCATTTGCCAAAGGATCTGTAATTAAGTTTTGAGTTGTTTAAGAGTGGCAATGGTAGGAAGAATCCAGATACTAGATTTAAGGTCAGAAAGCATATAATGAAATCTCATAAAGATTATATTTATAATATAGTATAGTTTTTGGGGAATTGGACTAAGCTAGTACCTGATTGGACTAGAATTTTTCTATAAGCTTCTCCCCTTGGAATAGTGCCACCTATCCTTATGAGTTGTCCCTTGATGATGTTATGGATGATGCCATAATTAGCTTTTTAGAAAAGTGAAATCCAAGATCAAATGTGAACCATTAGATCAAATAGTGCACAAAGTAATCTTGGCCATTGATTTTCCATGAGATTTTTTATAAATACCTCCACAAAATCTGAAGCAAGTTGTGGCATGACAACCCTTGGGGAAACTCTTTCAAAATGAAAACTCAAGCCAAGACAAAGAAGATTCAAGGTACCAAAGTTCCAGCAAGCTAGAGATTAAAGGTAAGTAATCTATCTTAGCTTATTTTCCTTTGATTTGGAAGCTTGAACTTAGGGTTTTCATGACAGAAAGTTGAGTTTTTCTAAGGTGTTGTGCTGTCCAAAAATCTTAGATGAAAGGAAAAAGAAGAAATTAAAATTAGAGATATGTGATTGAAGCTTAAACAAGCTAGTTAAAGTGAGTGGTTGTTGAATCAAGTTGATATTCTTGACTTTGCCTTGGTTGAACCATTTTGGTTTGCACTGTTCATGATGGAGGGAAATGGAATTTCAATGATCTAATGCTTCCATTGAATTTATATGATGATTTTGTGTAAGATTGGATAGGTTTTGAACCTTGGAAGCATTGGAATTCCAAGTTGTAGTTTTTGAAGTTATTCTCTATTACTGTTCACTCACATGAACAGTGATTGGAATTTCATGATTTTGATGCTTCCAATGGCTTTAAAATGAAAAGTTGTGTGGGATAAAGTGGAGAAACAAGTATAGGAAGCATTAGAATCAAAATGATAATTTTTGAAAGAAAAGAGGGTGTTATGCAGTGCTATATAGAACAGTGTATAGGAGCTAGAATTTCATGATTCTAAGCTCATAAATGGAATTCAAAAGATAAAATTGTGTAGGGTAAAGTCAAGACATCAATTAGTTCAAGGGCCAACTTAATTAGTGAAGGCTAGAAAAAGTTATGTCAGTAAGGAGTTTATGAATGGCCATGATAAATGATGTTAAATGTATTGTGAATAACATGTTTTCTATGGCCATGCACTTTTATGCAAAAGTATATAGCGTGATGGCATGTCACTAATTAAAGAAAGTTTAATGAAATTACATATCATGCATTGCATCCATCTTGCATATTTAAGTGGTAATCTTTGCTACTGAGATCTCATAAATCTCACCCTCCCATAACCAACAATAATATGTTTTTCATGATGGAAGATTCATGTTTGGTACATGAGCTAAGGAATGGAAGAGGAAGAGTAGATAAGTGATGGCGTGCATATATATTAGCCTTTTTATGTAATGTTATGTAATATCCATTATATGTAAAGAAAATGTATGAAAGAATTATGGCATAACCCCATGATGTATATGAATGCATGAAAGTCAAAAGAGATAGTTTATGCATACTGGAACAATTATTGAAAGTGAAATAAAGGAAACTAAAATAGTAAAAATGTAGGTCCTGAAGCAAATTTATTGTGGCTTCAGTTTGACCTACCAAATGAAGGAATTAATCCACAAAATTTTATGAGTATGTAATACACATCCAGATCTTTAAATGCATATGTAATATGCCTCATTTGGATGTGTATATCAAGAGAAATGAATTTCCAAATTTAAGAGACAGAATCTAAAAATTCCAGAATTTGCCATATGAATAGCAGAAGTAATGATTTAACTGTATCAATTGAAAAAGTAAATGTCCATATTTATATTTTTTCCTAAAGAGATATGAAAGAGCTTCAATTAAAAATTTGGATCACCTCCATACGATTTTTGCACAATTAGTTATGAATATTTAAAGTTGGACTGTAAATATGGAAATCACCAAATGAACAGTACCCGAGAAGTAAGTTTTAAAATTTTAATTTTTGGGCTAATATATTGCTTCCACTAATCAAATATGCTTCCGAATATGTACTCTGATGTGGTAAAAGTATGATGTTTCATAACATGCCTCCTCTCATTTTGAAGCTTCCTTGAAATTTCCCTACTTTTCCACTTTGAAAAAAAATCCATGAAAATATATTGTAAAATTCATTTGACTACAAGACAATTCTTTGTCATTTTTGGGGCTTAAATTGACCCTATTTTGGCCTATCCTTAGGTCCAACTCATTATTTGGTGCACATCCGAAGGCATTTCCTTTACTTGGTATCCTAAATCACCATGATTTTTGAGATAAATTCTATAAAATTATTTTAAGGGTTATGAAATTTTTATAAATTCATTCTACTATAAAATAAATTTTTTGCAAAGGTATATAATTTTCTCAGGCCTAGAACTGCTGATAAAAATTCTATACTTTTTCTTTAAATCCTTTATCGGTATCTTATTTCACCTTAAATTCCATAATTAATTATACATGACTCTTTTTTGACTTCTTTTAGTTTCATAAATTCTTATATTAATTATAAGAATTTTCTATAAAATTTCATATGATTATGAGGTATGGAAGATACTATACTAAATTCTAGACTTCATAAATTAATATCAATTTATTGTGATCTCAAATCAAAATTCTAAAAGATATTCTTCGCCTAAATTATGTCCTCTATTTATTAGTAAAATTTAGGACTGAAATATTTTTGGGCAATTTTGGGTCCTTTTTGAATCAATTTTCTATAATTACACTTTTGCCCATAAATTTGGCAAAATTGACTTTATTCCGTGAATTTACCAAATTTCACTTTAATCCCTTTCAACCAAATTTGAAACTCTAGTTTAGTCCCTAAAATTTCAAAAATCCATTTAAGTCCCTTTAACTTTTCACGATTTGTAATTTAGGCCCTGGACTTTCACTCTTTATAGTTTAGTTCTTGAACTTTCATTATTTGATGTTTAGTTCCTTTGGCTTTATAACTTTATACCTTCTCTTTTTCTTTGACTTAAAATTTATTTTACCATTGCCTTTTCTTCTGATCAAATTCATAATCCCTTAACCTCTTTCCTTTATTAGCCCTATATAGATAGGAAATATTTGGAATGTTACACGCATAATTTGAGAAAAAAATATTAATCAAGAAGTCTAGTTTATCCAATAAATTGATAATGTAACAAATTATTAAATACTGTTGGCATACTAGCTTACTGTATAATTTATTGGATTCAAGATAATACATATATTATCTTCAAATATATATAGTCCAGGATCAAAGCTTTTTACATAGTTTTTATTAAAACCTGCCGTTGTATATACTTGTAACGTCAGTTATAAATAAAACTATTGTAAAAAGTCTTCACTGCTAGACTTTTTACAACAATTTTATTAACAACTGCCATTATAAGTATATTATCAAAATCCATCGTAAAAATTCAAAAATATTTACTAAACCTAGTTCGAGGTGAGTTTCAGATTTACTTTTCACAAAGCCACACTGGTCCCATTTTTAGCCCCACCACCACAGTCTTAGATGAAAGGCATTTTCTGTCATATTGCAAATGAGAGCTTTCACTCCTTGCATAAAATGCTAGGCATTATATTATACTATGTTATGTTATGTTTGTAAAATATGCTAAAGCTCTGAATGTTATATCAGTGCAAGCTCTATGTGATAGAGCTGTGCAAGCTCTGACTGTTAGAGATGTGTATATTAAGAAAAGGAAAGCTTGAGCTCTGATGTTAGAGCTTTGCATTCATAAGCAGGTATGTAGTCCTACAACATGTTGGCCAGGCATTATGCATGTAAGAGTATGTGCTCATATATGCTTCTATGTGCTCCTATTCATTAGTAAAGCAATGAAAGAAAAAATAATGATATAAGTCCTCTCTCTGTATTATGATGAGTTATAAAAAATGATAAGAAGAATATAAATGTAATGATATGAAAGTGATAAATGAAGTTGTGTGAATGTTCAGAGAATTCCACTAGACACTTGGATGAGTCATAAATGATTACTCTAAGAAGTATGATGAATTATTAACAGAAACTCCCGAATATAGCAGTATTCGAGAGAGTTTAATATGAAAGAAATGGACACTACTCACAAGTTAGTATGATGAAAAGTCCATATGCAGATAGATGCATAGCAAGAAAGTAACTAATAGAATGAACTGGAGTTTAACTCTGATTGAGTTGATTCAGAATAGAAGAATGATCATAGTAAAGATATAAAGATTTTATGGACATGAAAGGTACTCCGCTAAAATGTCAAAATAGAAAATGAGAAGTAGATTTCCCAGTCCTTAGTCAAAAAGAAGATAAGGATATGTATCCAAGATTTTTGATTGAGGTGTTGAGTAAATTTCGAGGACAAAATTTATTTTAACGGGGTAAAAATGTCATATCCTAATTTTTCCCTATCTGTATAATAATAATAGTGGAAAGATGTTTAGAAAGGATCATGACAAAGATCAAAAGAAATGATAAAGGTTAGATAAGTGTTGAAGAAAGAGAAAGACCTAAACGCAAAGTAGAAAAGGTTAAAGGCCAAAAGTTAAAGTAGAAACAAGATTTGGGCCAAATAAGGTAATTTCTAAAAGTTAAGGGACTTAAATATAATTAAGTAAAAAGTTCAAGGGCAAAATTGTAATTATAGAAAGATTAGCCCAAAAAGGGTTAGAACTGCCCGGAAGTATTTCAGTCCCATATTCCATCACTAAATAGAGGAAGATATGCTAGTTAATCTGACATGATACAGAAATTTTATTAAGGCTCCAGACAACAGATATTTATCTGATAGTCTAAAAGTTATCTAAAATTTTATTAGATTTCATGGACTTTAGATATAAGTGGACGAATTACAGGAAAGTGTGCCCTACAGTTTTATATGTCCTTATTCTGACAGAACTCTGGAAGACGTTCGGTATAAAAAGTTATTCCCATAATAGTGAATTTTGATGGGAGTTTGAAGCCACCAGTGATTCGATAATAGAACTTATCGGTATGTAAGCCTGGATAGAATGAGATCAGATGACCTTATATATAGGCCCATGATGACGCCAAGGAGGGCCCAAAACCCAGGGTACCAGTTCATCAGTAGAAGGGACTAGTGTCCAGAAAAGATGTGAAATGAGTTTAAAATGGAATTTCATGATTTTGATGCTTTCAACGAGTTTAAAATAGAAAATTGTGTGGGGATAAAGTAGGAGAACAAGAATTGGAAGCATTGCAATCAAAATGTGAATTTTTGGTAATCAAGGGCTTCACTTCATTTTGGTACTATAGCAACTGAAGTGTTTTGATTTTGGACATTCTAGTTTCATATTTGTCTACATGAAAAATTATATGGAAATGAACCATGGGAATTTATTTTGGAAAGATGGAAGTAAGAAACATAAAGTAGAGAAAGAAAGGGAGCTAGCGAAAACCTAGTCTTGGTTTTGTATTCAAGTTGAGTTGACACTTGATATTATTGTGTAATGGCTAGGTTTTGAAATTTGTAAAGGAAGGAAAGTACCTCAAGAAGACCTTGACAAGGATAACTAAGAGGTAGCAAGGATACCTAACTATAACTCATGTTTGCTTAATTGTTTTGCTCGCTTGTTGATTATGGTGTTTGGTTGAGCTTGAGCTTATGTCATCATGTTATGATGAAGTATGAATTATTGTAACTCCTTGAAAGTTATGTCATGGCAATATGCATGTTAGAGTTTGCTTATGTACCATTATGAAGTAGCTCTCATCTCATGATAACATGTTAAGCATCTAATTATTCATGCATGATATTATAGTTTGTGTAACTTGCTATTGGGATTTCCATGAAATCTCATTCCTTCCACATGCATAACTATGTTTTAGGTGCTGGATTCTCTCAAGGGAAGAGAGTAAATGTTGATGATTAAGTTTGTATAATAAGTTACATGACTTACATGACACTATAGGATGATATGCTAACATGTATGGTGTATGTTTATGTAACTATGTTTTGAGGCTGATGCTTTGTGATGATAGTTATAACATTTAAACCAACGAGTTTTAGTCTGAAACTTTGTATGATTAAATTTAAGATACAGAGCTTCAAATGAACACCAAGAACGCCTCATTTGGATAAGTATCCGAATTGTTATGATTTTCCAAGATTGGAAGTAAGATCTGGAATTGAGATAAAACAAGTGCGGAGAGGCAGTGACGTTCACGCAATGATTTCATATACCAAATGAACGAGTTTTTCTATGAGACTTTATGAACTTAAAGAGTACGTCTAGAGATTCAAATCCATAGGTAAAGAAGTTCATTTGGATAAGTAACCAAAGAGAAATGAATTTTTGAAGTTAAACAAAGAAACTGGAACTTCCAGATTTTACCAAATGAACAGTGATTTTAAGTATTAAACTAATTTCATGTGGACAAGTAAACCTCAGTTTCATATTTTTCCCTCAAATATCTATGGAATAGATTTCATTAGAAATTGGAACCACATTATTTTGATTTTTTACAATTAATTATGAATTTTCAAATTAGGGTACATGTTTTGGAATTACCAAATGAATAGTATCTGAGAGCAATTCTTTTGGAAATGAATGTTTTCAAAGCAAACGATCATGTCATTGGTTTCAATCACTTCTAATGGACTATAATTGATGTTAAAAGTAAGGATGTGACATCAACCATATGTATACTATTGCTATGATCAGTACTTTTGTCTCATCACTTTATCTCTATTTTCTTTTCTTTTCTTCTATCTGAACGCTCCAATGGCTTCTTCCTCATGCACACCACCTTCTCCGTCGCACAAAATAAATAGAGAATATTTTGAAGACAAATATCCTGACCCTCAGCCTGCAGTTCCTTCTCCTCCTCCCCTGTTGTCACTCTAATGGAGCGCCTTAAGGAACTGATCATACGCTTCAATACTCTAGAGGACTTAGTGGAAGAACTGTCTCAGAAAGTTACTAGACTAAAATACAGTTTTAGAGCTTTTCACTCAGAAGTTCACTGCTATCAATAGCATGATAGCTTCTATCATCCTGTTGATTTTACCCACTCTGATGAATCCTATACCTCTGAGTCTGATGAGGAGTGAAAGCCTGTAACCTTTATATGCTACCCCTCCTATTTTATTGTGATGATGACAATGTAAGGTTTTATTGCCCTTGTGTGAGTTGTTTGAATGAGAGAAAATAAAGTCCTGCAGATATGTAAACTCATCTAATTTGTGAGGGGTTCTGCAAGAGTTACATAGTATGGGTATGGCATGGTGAAAAGGTAGAAAGGTCAAGTACATCTGAACAATTAGAACAAACCTTTGATAATGACATGGATACTGATGATCGGGTAGAGGACATGATTCGTGATATTGGAGACAATGCTTTTATGCAGTCACATGCATATGGTACTATGTGTAATGATATAGAAAAACCTCTATACACAGGGTGTAGAAAATATAACCTGTTGCATACGGTGTTGAGATTGGTAAGGGTGAAAGGACGAGATGGGTAGAGTGATAGAGGTTTTTCAGCATTTCTTGAGTTGTTACAAGACATGTTTCCAGAAGAAAATGTATTACACAAATGCTACTATGATGCTAATAAAATAATATGTCCTTTAGACATGCAGTATAAAAAGATTCATGGATGCCCAAATGATTGCATACTGTACATGAAAGATTTCGAAGATGAGGAGAAATGTCCAATATCTAAGACCCCAAGGTACAAATCAAACAAGTCACCTGCAAAGGTATTTGGCGGTTCGGTGAGAATTTAATGTTTTGTCAGAAGTAGCACGTTTACGTTGCCGTAGCCTTCATCATTTCAAACTCTTAGCCTTTTCTAAACATACTCAATCTCAAAAGATTTATCAGTAGATAAAGTATTAAATAATTATATGAACCATTAATAATAAACTCATTATCAAAGATAAAGTTCTAAACAAGTTCAAATGGCTTTCAGAGAAATATAATGTATTAATTGATTAACTAATCAATTAATTATCATTAATGCGATCAATATTTCAATTAATGAGAGAAACAAAAAACAAAGCATCATATAGCCACAGCGGTCCCGCTAGCAGGTTAGCGGGCTGGGTCTGGGGTAGCGCCCCGAGAAGAAAATTTTTGTTTTATAAATAATCACGAATCTGCATTCGGTTTTCTTAGACCCCATCTATGTTAATTGATCAAATCAAAATGCATGACCACCAATTTCAATTCCTTTTTAGATTCCTTTATGTCATACATAACACGGATTTCTTATATGTCATACATAAAACGCATATTATATGATCGGCTATGACTAACACATATCATATGAATCAACAATCAAGCCTAACTTAAACACAAAATGGCACGGATCTGATACCACTATAAGGAATTGGAAGACATGCAGCGAAAATTAATTTAAATTTTTTTTCCCATTCCTTGCCAGGATCTACCGTATGTGTTTAAGTCAAGTGGAAAGAAGCATTACCCTTGGTGTTCCTTAGCGACTTCCACAGCTTCTCTCCACGACTGGTGATCTCTTTCTGATCGCAAGAAGATGTCCACAGCTTCTCTCCGCGGCTCATGCTCTCTTTCTGATCGCAAGAAGTTGATGCCTCAAGTCAGCTTCCTCTACTGGTATCCACACGAACAGCGTTCCAACCACGAACGACGTGCTAGCATCTCCTGTCCTTCCAAGGTTCTCTCAAGAATTTGTCCTCTCTGTCTCTACTTCAGCAGTTTCTTATCTGCAAACCTTTTGCAGATTCTGTTCGGCCTCTTGTGTTGTGTGTTGTGTGTCAAAAATGTAGCTCCTAAAATCAGATATATAGGATGCTCTGCGTTTTCCTCAACCGAATTGGATCTTGGAATTAATCTATATTAATTCCGAAATTAATACAATATCACATATTGTATAATTTGATAAGAAACTAATTAAATAAATAATGTTTATATTAAATTCGTCCCACAGATTTAATTCACCTATTTATTTAATTTAAATAAAGATAATATTAGACTATATTTGATTTATTCTCATAAATCAAATTTGAGATATCCTATCAATTTGAATTTTAAATTCAAACGTGATAGAGATTTAATTTATCCTTATAAATTAAATCTTGTAAATATCTCTTATATGAGATATCCTATCAATTTGAATTTCAAATTCAAACGTGATAGAGATTTAATTTATCCTTATAAATTAAATCCTATATATCCCTTATATATAATATATATACGAATTTATATATATACGAATATAAATATAACTAAATATATACCTCAACCCTGGATCATTCATTGAATCTAGACACGTCTTAGATTCAATGAATCTGGACATCATAGCTCGTGTTGGGCTATTTTATGTTTGACCCTGTAGGCCCATATGAAGTTGGCAGTGGGCCATTTGCTATACTGGCCCACAAGACACAAGCGGTCTCTAGTAAGACATAACGACTACCCAAATCATATGAGGATCGATAAACGACGTAACCTTTTATACAACCATATCATGTCCCTTCTGTCACGTGATATTTTAGTCATGGATGAGGCATGGATAATGTCATCCTCCTATTCCTGACCGTTACTTTCTCGATCCCTGAGTAGTCTGACTATAGAAATGAAACTACCTTTCCATTACAGTATGGCCATATATTTCTCAGACTCACTTATCGAGGGGCCTAGTAATATCTCTCTATGAATGTGAGGGACAAATTCCATCTTGACCATTCACATTCCTCCGCATGAAAAATCACTAAGCCCGAACATAGTCTTTATGATCACTCGGTCAAAAGTGACTTTTGACTAGGTCAAAGCTGAGCGTTTGTCATGTAGGAATCCATGATGATCTCAGGTCAAAGGGCATAGTGACATGGTTTGTATATGAGAGAAGCTTATGACGTAACCCATGTAACTCTCTCATAACGGGTCGGTCCAACACCTTGTACTCTTACATGTGCCTATAACTTTAATTTATATCTTTATACATCTTCAAAGTCATACTGGTCTTATTTCATCTCTGCTCCCACACAGTTGACCGACTAGGGATATTTAGGATAAGATCATGAATTATCCAAGGATGGTCATCACAGTAAACATACAAATAATATGATAACACAATTGATAAACTCATAAATCAATAATGTTTATAAGACAATGATTGGCCCCTAGGGAACATTTTCCAATATTAAGGAGGTGTTTTGATTTCACTTTAGAAGGGAAGGCTAATGAGTGCTTATACAATCCACTAACACATTTCTCCATTCTTACATGGGATCAGTTCAAGTCAACATATTTAGAAAAGTTCTTCCCAGCCTCTAAGACAACTTGGATGAAGAAGGAAATTACAAACATTCTGTAATAGGATGGAGAGTCATTACATGAATATTAGACAAGATTTATCAACTTGTTAGCTTGATGTCCACACCATAACATGACAAAGACTGATCTAGTAGATATTTTCTTTGATGGCCTACTCCCTCACAATCAGGTGTCCTTGAATGCAGCAAAAAATGGCTATTTGAGAGATAAGACTCAATAAGCAAGTTGAGAATTATTCTAGAAAATGGCTAATAAAGACCATCAAACTGAGGATCTAAGGAGAATGACCTCATCTTCTTCGGGTAATTCAAAAGAGATTTTGGTAGAAATAGCAGCTTTAGGAAACTGAATAGAAAAGAGGTTGAATTTAATTGAAAGATAGCTACATTCCATAAAACAAGTTTATGGAGTAGGAACCTCATAAGCACTAGTTACAGGATGTTAGTCATGCGGTTCAATGATGTTTACTACCAGTACATGTGATAGACAGTATGAAAAAGTAGCAACAATGTATCATGGGAGAGAAAATCAATACCAAAAGAGATACCTATACTCCAACACATATAACTAATTCTAAGGAGGTGGTGCTTCCTTAAGCAACTACCAAAATAATGCAAGGTCTATTGTTCCAACTCACCCTAATACCTTAGTGGCATCAAGACTAGATGATACTTCTCAGTTGTTGAAGAGTATGGCTGCACAGATGAACAACATGGATGGTAGATTGACCAATATATACCATAAGCTCAAAGAGAATGATGATCAATTCACCTATATAGATTTAATCCTTCAAAGTATGCAGAAGAATAATGTTGATGCGCACTGGAACCTTGAGAAGTTAAGTTCCAAGAATGCAGATATTACAAGTCATTTAACTCAAGTTGCCAATACAGTAAGTGACATCCAAACGAGAACAGTGGCAGCATACCTTCGAATACTGTCATTAATCCGAAAGGTCTAAATGCCATATCACTTAGAAGTGGGAAAGAAGTCTGATTTAAGGAAAATGAAATAGTAAGGGAAGATATGGAAGAGTCAGAAGTTGAAAATTCAGTAGCACAAATAAAGATTGGGAAATCAGAGAGTATTAAAAACAACATCTTATGATCAAGAAGGCAACCCAAGAGGAGAACTCACAAGAAGAAATACAAGAAAATCAAGAACAGGAAGTGATAATTCTAAGTCCAGCATACAAGAAAAAATAAACTAAGGAGAAGGCAGAGTCAATCAAGTAAGGATCCTCTACTAATACAGGTAAGGAGGTAGGTATAAAGGATCTCCCATTTCTAAAAGCTTATTTTGCTAGAAAGAAAAATATTGATTCTGAATTTGCAAAAGATGCTTTCAATCTCTTCAATAAGTTAGAAGAAAATATCCCTATAGTTGAATTCCTCAAAAGAAATCCTAAATATGCTAAATTTTTAAAAGAGTTGTGTGCTGATAAGAAAATGTTTAGGCCTCTTGAGAGAATTCAGGTGAGTGCTAATGTGTCATCACTTTTTAAGGCTGAATTACCGGTTAAGTTCCAAGACCCAGGATCTTACACAATCCCATGCACTATAGGAAATATTCATATTAAGGGAGCGTTATTAGATCTAGGACCTGCCTTGGTCGTATACCTAGCCTTAGGTATGAATAATCTTAAAGACACAAGTGTAGTGCTCCAATTAGCTGATAGATCAATTAGGTATCCTAAAGGAGTTCTTGAGGATATTCTAGTGTAGGTTAAGCATTTAGTGTTCCCAGCTATTTTTTTTTGTTCTGGACATGTCCAGTGAACTAGTGAATGAGAGCACTTTGATCCTAGGTAGACTTTTCCTTCAAACTTCCAAGACAATTATTAGTATGAAGAATAGTTCCATTACAATGTAAGTTGGAAGACATGTGGTGACTTTCAATATAAACGAAGCAATAAAGTATCCTTTTGATAATTCTAATTTTGTTGAGTTAAATGCCATCGATTATGCTATTAAAGAAACTATGGATGAGCATGAATTAAGTTTGCATGATGAGTATGATCCTATGTTGCATAATTCCTAGAATTTCAATTAAGCATTTCAGGAGCATGAGGATTCAGATTCATCTTTAAGTGCCTAAGATAACAATTTTGAATCTCTTTCCTCTATTTATTTTTTTTCTTGCTCTTATGATGGCAATGCATCATGTTTTCATTGTTTTGATATGAATAGCATGCTTTCAGTTTTCAAAGATTTCTCCTTCCCATCTAACTTTGATACAATATCATCATTCTTTAGTGATAATGTCTTTGGAAAGGAAGTTATGAGTGATTTTATAGGAAAACAAGACATTATGGGAACTGGAAGTGGAACAAACAAAGAGAGGTCAAGCTTATGTGACTATAAGTCACGACGTTAAGACCTGAAAGTCATGACTAGATATGAACTTGCTGAGGAAGAGACTCTTCATGAAAAGGAGTTGTGACAAGATGATTGTTTGGTCGCAACCAGAAACTCTCGAGACATACAGTCACAATGTGAAGATGATGAAGTTGCGAAGGCACATCAAGGTGATGAGGGATAGCCTCTTTGTGATCCCAAGTTATGACTAAATGACTATTATGTCATGACCAAATATTCTAGAGACACTCACTGTCAGTTTGAGTCGTGATGAGTAGTTGAAAGGTCTCGACTAGAAAAGGCAGATACAACTAGTGAATTTCAAATTCCTTCAACTCCATAGTCTATTATTTTGGTTAAAAGGCCAATATGTTCTAACTCTATTCTCATTCATATTCAACAATTACCTCTCATAGTTTAAGATTCTTGAATGATTCGATCTCAAGGAACCAAGGAAAGTGATCCTAAGTATGTTGCAGTGGTATACCGACCTCAACTGGGTGAAGCACTTGAGGAAGTAGAATATACAAAGGATATAAAGGGAACACCACCAAAGTTTGTTGCTAATATATACCAGCCAGAGTTAGGCTATTTCAAGTTTAAACAGGGAAAATTTAAGACAAGATTGGATGACTTCGCAATGTAATCAAAGTGCACGATTTTAGGCTGCTTGAGTAGAGAGAGAAGGCAATGGGGAAGAATTTTCAATTAAATAGCCATCTCTAAAAATTCTATGAGTTCCTATCACAGCCTTGAGGCCAAGTTGTCCCATTTCTATCTTTTACCTTTTACAAATTTGCCTAATGTGATATATGCTTGACATCTTGGTTTGATGATTGGAAAGGGATAAACCAGTAGAAGTAGTAGTTAATATTTTATACTTGATGATTCAATAGGGTAGTGCTTAATTTCAGTCTGCTTCTATTTTGAATAATACCCATGTGTGGCCATGTGATGTTTACTTATTATTGGTTCTCTAAGCTGAATCCACCCTCAATTACATGATTTTAGCTTACCCATCTTATCATCTTTGCTTTCCTTGTATTAAGATGTATGATTTGAATGTGACTGCGAGCTTCACTGTGAATTTGCATTGAGTAATTTGTTGAACTGCTATGCTGAAGCTAGATTTAAATTGACCTTATAATTCTGCTGACAGTGAGGACACTATCAAGTTTAAGTGTGGGGGAGATGTTCTTGTGTTCTGTGCTAATTAATATGAAATTCTTTGATTAATCCAATCTTTCATCACAAAGTTTATAGTTTTTGATCATAAGGTTTGATGAATTACTAAAAATTGGATCCCCACTTTAAACTGTTTTGTTGTTGGCTAAAAAGTTTTAGCGTAAAAGATGTTTTAGGCATTGAAAACTATTAAGTGGTAGTCTCTGTGATTTTTAGTCGTGACCTATGTGTTGCATCGTCGCTACTTGAGTGTGAAAATGTCCAATTACCTTCTCTTTACTTTGTGCAATGCTGTATAGAATGATTCCTTTTGAGCTACTAAAGTTTTTATAAATGATTCATTGCACTCTTATTTTCAACCTCTTGCATGTAATAGCTTATAAAAACCATTGCAACTTGAAATTTTGGGAAATAGAAACTGAATTGGGAACGCTTAAGTTTTTACTGTTAGATTTGGGATCATTACATGATTCTAAGTGATTACTTTAGAAGTTTTAATCCGTCATTCAAGAGGGTTTTTAATTGTGATAAGTGTTTTAATACCTAGTGAATGATGAACTTTGTTTGAGACCTTAGCTTATGAGCAATTTAGATGAAAAACTTAATTGGAAGGATTCTCAACCTAAATTTCTATATTGAGTGGTTATTTAATTGGTTTATATCCTCTAGAACTTGTCTAAGCTCTGAGATAAAAATTACCTGCACATTTATGTTATTGAATATGATAGAGGCATTTATTTCTAAACCCTTATATCCCAAACACAAGCCCGCACATATTATATCCATAGTCACCCCTTTGAGCCCATCATTATATTTTCTTTTTTCCATCATAGAAAGTCATATATGCATGAGCATTTCTTTGAAATAAACTTCTTATTCATGTCAAAAAAATAGTGTGATTGTGAAATTGTGCTACATCTTTTATGCACAAGGTGCCAAATAAAGGAGAGAAAAAGCTTTTTGCACAAATAAAAATAAAAAAAGGGGAAAAGTGCAAGAAAAATTGAAGAAAGAAAAGAGCATTTAATGAGGCACTATTATCAACTACTATTAGCACAATCACCACCTCTACGTCTCAGGAAGACATGAATCCATGCTATATATTCATTATTGAATGCATATGGTACTTTCTATCCTTCATATTCCATTCCACGTGGCCTATCTCCATCATTTTATCCTTAAAATATCTCTAGATTCATTGCATAAGTGTTGTACAATTGATGAGATTTAGAGCCATTACAAGCATATGGTAGAATGTTTTCCAATTTGAATCTAAGTGAAAGAACTCTAACAATGAGAGGATATGGAGAGCTAAACACTTACATCCTTAAAGACAATCAATTATGCTTATATAGTTGAGATTGATTTCATTTAGTAGTTGATTACTTGGCATTGTTCATTTTATCACTTTTGCATTCCCAAAAATTGGTGCATTAATTGTTTTAAGGTTTCACTGTGGATTATATTATTACCTCGGATTTAATAGCTTTGGCTTAGGTGTACTTCATGTCTTTGTCCAGGAGTACTAAGGTTCAAGTGTGGGGAATTGATAGGACAAAAATTGTGTATAGTTTCTATAACATTTTGAGGGTTTTATAATAACGTTACCATTCATTTTATGCTTGCAATTGTGTTTTCATGGTAATACATGGTTGTGCTTGGCAATATGCTAATTTAAGGGTAAAATGGTAAATTAACTCCTTCAAATTGCATATATGTTATTCTTTAGTAACTGGTTAGACTTTTACAATGAGCGTTGATGTTGAATTGTAGGTATTTTGGAGGAGAACTAAGGATTAACATAAGAAGAAAAAGAGATCACAAGACGAAGAGAATCAAATCAAGGACGGCAGCCTCTGTGCACTTTAGTCACGAACAAAGTGTCCAAAGGTCACGACCTCACTTCTTCTGGGAAGTTTTCTTATGTTCACAGGTCGTGACCACAAATAGGATATAGTCGTGACCAAAGAAGAGAATCAGTGAAGCTGCACTTTTTTATTAGGTTTTTCTGCTTTAAAATGAGAGGGAAGCAGCGCAGGCAAGGGAGGCTAGTTTTTCACCTGATACAGCAAAGAAGCAGTACTTCAACATTATCTCCACACTTTCTCCATAACCTACCCTCATATCTTCCATCATTCATCCTTCCATCACATTTATTTCTACTTTCTTCATGGTATCACATCTGAGCAACGATTGCAGCATAGCAGGAGTCATGGAAGGCTAAATCGTTAGTCTCTTGATGATGGATAAAATATCTTAAGCTCATGGACTGTACTATACTGGAGAGTTTTATGTTTTGATCTCACCTTTTTCATATTTTGGAAATGCTAGATCTAGGGTTTTCATTGTATGAGGAGGGATAGGATATCAATCGATTATTCTGAGATTAGGTTTTGTAATTGGATTTGGATGATTTGGATGTTGATTGAATATTAATATTTCAGATTTGATTTATAAATAATTGGGTTTTTATCAACGATCGTTGCTAACTGATTCGATTGCTTGAAATCTATGGTTATCGATTGATCATTCCAGGGCATCTTCATCATCTGACTTAATTACATGCTAAGTGGTTTTTAAACAGCGCATTAATGGTTTTTGAATTAGCTTTGATCAAAAGAGTTTAAAGATTATTGAAGCTCTGGACTCAATCGATCGCTTGAGGTTTTATTTAAGACTTAGTGATTTTAAAATCCCCATATCATATTAAGAGCAAGGTTAGAAAGGTTTCCATCATCAATAGTCTTTCTCAACATATTTATTTATCAATCCACTTATTTCCATCTTAATCAAAAATACAAAATATATATACTTTATTGCACCATTATTTTATTGCATCAAAATTCAACGAAACCTAAACCCATTTTTACTTTCACTCAGGTTTTCAATGGTCTCCAATAAAAAGGGCTCCTTGAGAAGAATGATAGGGTTGCGCCTTATACTGCATTAAAAGGGTGCAATTATTTTGATGAGTCGAACGATGATAATCTGCCCCAATCAATGGAATTACCCCTTGAGACATTGTGCAATCACCTTTGTCCTTTTTCTACAAGACTTGAAGTAGTTAAAATTGTGAGGAATTGGAAGACACGCAGCGGAAATTAATTTAAAAATTTTTCCATTCCTTGCCAGGATCTACCGTATGTGTTTAAGTCAAGTGGGAGGAAGTATTACCCTTAGTGTGCCTCAGTGACTTCCACAGCTTTCGGTCACCATGTTCACAGCTTCTCTCTGTGGCTCGTGCTCCCTTTCTGATCACAAGAAGTCGACGACTCAGGTCGGCTTCCTCTACTGGTATCCACACGAACAGCGTTTCAACCACGAACGATGTGCTAGCGTCTCTTGTCCCTCCAGGGCTTTCTCAAGAGTTCATCCTCTCCGTCTCTATTTTGGCAGTTTCTTATCTGCAAACCTTTTACAGAGTCCCCTTCGGCCTTTCTATGTTCTATATGTTTCTCTGTGCAAAACGCAGTTCCTAAAATCAGATATATAGGATGCTATGCATTTTTCTCTGTCAACCGAATTGGATTTTTGGAGTTAATCTTATATTAATTCCAAAATTAATACAATATCATATATTGTATAATTTTATAAGAAACTAATTAAATAAATAATATCAAATCCGTCCCACAGATTTAATTACCCATTTATTTAATTTTAAATAAAGATGAGACTGAACTATTTTTGATTTATTCTCATAAATCAAATTTGAGATATCCTATCAATTTGAATTTCGAATTTCAAACGTGATAGAGATTTAATTTATCCTTATAAATTAAATCTTATAAATATCTCTTATATGAGATATCCTATCAATTTGAATTTCGAATTTCAAACATGATAGAGATTTAATTTATCCTTATAAATTAAATCTTATAAATATCTCTTATATGAGATATCCTATCAATTTGAATTTCGAATTTCAAACATGATAGAGATTTAATTTATCCTTATAAATTAAATCTTATAAATATCTCTTATATGAGATATCCTATCAATTTGAATTTCGAATTTCAAACGTGATAGAGATTTAATTTATCCTTATAAATTAAATCTCATATATACATATAATGTATATATACGAATTTATATATATATACGAATATAAATATAAATAAATATATATACATCTATCCTGGATCATTCATTGAATCTGGACATGTCTTAGATTCAATGAATCTGGACATCATAGCTCGTGTTGGGCTATTTTGTGTGCGACCCTGTAGGCCCATATGAAGTTGGCAGTGGGCCATTTGCTATTCTAGCCCACAAGTCGCAAGCGGTCTCTAGCAAGACATAACGACTACCCAAATCATATGAGGATCGATAAACGATGTAACCTTTTATACAACCATATCATGTCCCTTCTGTCACGCGATATTTTGGTCATGGATGAGGCATGGATAATGTCATCCTCCTATTCCTGACCGTTACTTTCTCGATCCCTGAGTAGTCTGACTATAGAAATGGAACTACCTTTCCATTATAGTATGGCCATACATTTCTCAGACTCACTCATCGAGGGGCCCAGTAGTATGACCATTCACATTCCTCCGCATGAAAAACCACTAAGGCCGAACATAGTCTTTATGATCACTCGGTCAAAAGTGACTTTTGACTAGGTCAAAGCTGAGCGTTTTGTCATGTAGGAATCCATGATGATCTCAGGTCAAAGGGCGTATTGACATGGTTTGTATATGAGAGAAACTTATGACGTTACCCATGCAGTTCTCTCATAGCGGGTCGGTCCAGCACCTTGTACTCTTACATGTGCTTATGACTTTGATTTATATCTCTATACATCTTCAAAGTCATACTGGTCTTATTTCATCGGTGCTCCTGCAGAGATGATTGACCAGGGACATTTAGGATAATATCATGAATTATCCAAGGATGATCATCATAGTAAACATGCAAATAATATGATAACTCAATTAATAAATTCATAAATCAATAATGTTCATAAGACAATGATTGGCCCCTAGGGCACGATTTCCAACAGCCTCCCACTTGCACTAGGTACAATCATTAATTTGACTAATTCCCATTGACCTGACATGACGCTCATGCTTTGCCTGCACAAGCGGCTTTGTTAGAGGATCAGCAACATTATCTTCTCCTGCTACTTTGCATATTTTTATATCACCTCTATTATTGATTTCTCTGATGAGATGAAATCGCCTGAGTATATGCTTGGTCCTTTGATGTGACCTAGGCTCTTTGGCCTGTGCAATAGCACCGCTATTGTCACAGAGCAAAGTTATTGGATCTGAGATGGTAGGTATCACCCCTAGTTCTGTCATGAACATCCTGATCCAAACGGCTTCCTTAGCTGCATCAGATGCTGCTATATACTCAGCTTCTGTCGCAGAATCTGCTACAGTGCCCTGCTTAGAGCTCTTCCAGCTTACTGCTCCATTATTGAGGAGGAATATATATCCAGACTGCGATTTTTGGTCATCCTGGTCAGTTTGGAAACTGGCATCTGTGTAACCAGTTAGACAGAGTTCGTCATCCAATCCACCATAGACCAAGAATAAGTCCTTAGTCCTTCTTAAGTACTTAAGGATATTCTTGACAGCAGTCCAATGGCCCTCAGCAGGGTCCTGTTGATATCTGCTAGTCATACTCAAGGCAAACGAGACATCCGGACGAGTACATAACATGGCGTACATGATAGATCCTATGGCCGAGGCATATGGAACTTTACTCATGTGACCTCACTGATCAGATGTACTAGGACATAGATCTTTGCTGAGGTGAATACCATGAGACATGGGTATGAAACCCCTCTTTGATTCGTGCATACTGAACCTATGCAGTATTTTATCTATGTCTGTACTCTGACTGAGTCCTAGAAGTCTTTTAGATCTATCTCTATAGATCCTGATTCCTAGGATGTAGGTGGCTTCACCCAAGTCTTTCATCGAGAAAGACTTTCCTAACCAAGACTTGACAATCTTCAAGGTAGGAATGTCATTCCTAATAAGTAGGATGTCATCGACATAGAGTATCAAAAACACAACTGTGCTCCCACTAACCTTCTTGTACACACAAGGTTCATCAATGTTTTGAAGAAATCCAAACTCTTTGACTACTTTATCAAAACGTTGATTCCAACTTCGAGAGGCTTGCTTCAGTCCATAAATGGACCTTTGAAGCTTGCACACTTTGCCAGAGTCCTCGGAACGCACAAACCCTTCAGGTTGTGTCATGTACACATCCTCAAGGAGCTTTCCATTAAGGAAGGCTGTCTTGACATCCATTTGTCATATTTCATAGTCATAATATGCTGCTATGGCAAAGAGGATTCTGATTGATTTGGCCATGGCAACTGGGGAAAAGGTCTTATCATAGTCCACACCATGAGTTTGAGTAAATCCTTTTGCAACCAGTCGTGCCTTGAAGACATTTACATTGCCATCCATGTCAGTTTTTTCCTTAAAAACCCACTTGCACCCGACGGTTTTTACACCTTCAGGCGGGTCGACTAAGGTCCAAACCTTATTGTCGTACATGGATTGCATTTCAAACTTCATGGCATTAAGCCACTTCTCAGAGTTTGGTCCCACTATAGCTTCTCGATAGGTAGTCGGCTTATTATGCTCAATGAGCAACACTTCACGACTATCAGAAATCAGAAATCCATATCTCTGCGGCTGAAGTCGTGTCCTATTAGATTTAAGTGGATCTTGCGTGACTTGAGGAGTCTCAACAACTTGTTGTGAGTCTTCTCTATTTTCCATCTGCAGTTCTATGGTGTCTTGTGGCTCTCGAACTTCTTCGAGGTGTACCTTACTCCCACTGGTTCTTTTAGAGATAAATTCTCTTTCGAGAAAGATACCATTTCTGACAATAAACACTTTGTTATCAGTAGGGTTGTAGACGTAATATCCCTTGGTTTCCTTAGGATATCCCACAAAAAGGCACTTTGAGGATTTGGGCGCTAATTTGTCTGAGGTTTGTTGCTTAACATAGACCTCGCATCCCCAAATCTTGAGGAAAGACAAACTAGGCGTCCTCCAAGTCCATATCTCATACGGAGTCTTTTCAATTGCCTTTGATGGAACACGATTGAGTATGAACCCAGCTGTCTCTAGGGCATGGCCCCAAAAGGAGGGCGAAAGATCTGTTTGACTCATCATGGATCGAACCATATCTAATAGTGTTCGATTCCTCCATTCAGAAACGCCATTCCATTGTGGTATCCCTGGAGGAGTCAATTGTGAGACTATCCCACAACTCCTAAGATGATCTATGAACTCTTGGCTCAAATATTCACCACCCCGATCAGATCGAAGGGCTTTAATTGTTTTGCCAAGCTGGTTTTGTACTTCATTTTGAAATATTTTGAACTTTTCAAAAGATTCAGATTTATGTTTCATCAGATAGATGTACCCATATCTGCTGAAATCATCTATAAATGTTATGAAGTACGAATAACCTCCTCTGGCATTTGTGTTCATCGGTCCACACACATCTGTATGTATGAGGCCCAATAAATCAGTGGCCCTCTCACTGTGCCCAGTGAAAGGTGACTTTGTCATCTTTCCTAACAAGCAAGACTCGCAAGTGTCATATGATTCAAAATCAAATGAGTTTAGAAATCCATCTTGATGGAGTTTGGAAATGCGTTTCTCATTTATGTGGCCCAGACGACAGTGCCAGAGGTATGTGGGATTCAAATCGTTTCGTTTGACCCTTTTGGCGGTTATGTTATAGATATTTCCATGATTGGGTTGTTCCAAATTTAATATGTAATGATCAACATGCAAATCACCATGAGCATATAAAACATCATTACGATAAATAGAACATCTACTATTCCCAGCAATGGAAGTGAAACCTTCCTTATCCAAATAAGAAAGTGAAACAATGTTACTACTTAAAGCAGGAACATAATAGCAATTGTTCAAAACTAACAAAAACCCAGTGGGCAGAACTAATTCATAAGTGCCTACAGCTAACGCAGCAACCCTTGCTCTGTTTCCAACTCGTAGGTCAACCTCACCCTTTTTCAGCTTCCTACTGTCCTTTAGTCCCTGCACATTTGTATAAATGTGAGAACCACATGCAGTATCTAATACCCATGAGGTGGAAGTAGAAAGATGAATGTCTATAACATAAATACCTGAAGCGATAGCCCCGCTATCCTTCTTGTTCTTTTTCAGATCTTCGAGGTAGAGTTTGTAATTCCTCTTCCAATGACCGGGTTCATTGCAGAAGAAGCAGACTCCTTCCTTCGGAGGCTTTGCCTTCTTTGGTGTAGGCTTGGTTTCGGGCTTGCCTGACTCTTTGGTCTTACCTGATGAGCCATGACCCTTCCCCTTGCCTTTGCCTTTCCTTTTAGTACCCTTTCCTTTCTGAACCATCAAAACACTACTGGGCTTCTTCTTAAGACTTGGCTCAGCAGTTTTAAGCATCCCATGCAGTTCAGAAATAGATTTCTCCATGTTGTTCATGTTGTAGTTCATGACAAACTGGTCATAACTTTCTGGGAGTGAGTTCAAGATCAAATCCATAGCTAACTCCTGGCTCATGGGAAATCTAAGCCTCTCAAGGTGATCAATGTACCCTTTCATCTTTAAGACATGAGTACTGACTGATGCACCTTCAGCCATCTTGCAGGAATGTAAGGCCTTAGTGGTCTCATACCTCTCTTGCCTTGCCTGTTGCTGGAACATTTCCTTGAGATGCACAATCATCTCATAAGCTTCCATGTGTTCCAGATCTCTTTGGAGCTCCAGAACCATGGTGGCTAGCATCAAGCATCCCACATCGACAGAGTCTTCCTTATGCTTCATGTAAGCATCTCTCTGAGCTCTAGGAGCATTGGCGGCTGGCTCCTCAGGAATGGGTTGATCTAGGACATGCGCCTTTCTTTCCTGCTTGAGAACAATTCTCAAGTTCCTAAACCAGTCAAGAAAGTTTGTCCCATTGAGTTTGTCCTTCTCAAGGACAGATCGCAGTGATAATGTAGCAGTATTACTAGTCGTCATGATTCTACAATTAAAATATGCAATGTAATTAGTAATCTCCCACTAAATAAACAACCCTCAATGCAATAGTTAGTGGGCTAAGATCCATATTTGGCTCAAACTTAAGTCCGCTTTGGTAGGACGCTTAAATTAAGTTATTTAGGTAGGTAACACCTTTACCAATTACATCAAATGTAACTCTTAGATGTTCATGGGATCCTATCATCATATGATCTGGCATATTCTAATCCCATCTAATGCCTTGAGATCCAAAACCGTTTTGTTAATCTCAATTAAGTCAAACAATAATGAACATATGAGAGTAGCACCATTACTCTTTGCTTATCTCCCCAAGATGACTCAAAAGCACCCACTTTGGCGGAGTCCACAATTGAGCGATCGAGGTTTTGACAAGTGTTCATAAATTGACGGCATTATGACTTAAGATTTCATTTAGAAGGCTTAATTTAACTGTTTAGTTTATGAGAATGCATGCTTCTCAGTTTGTATCTCATACAATTAATATGCATGTGCTGATATAATCATAAGATGCATAATTTAAACGTGATACAATATGGCTCACCTATCCTAAGTCCCCTCAAGCCAATGAGAGGAGCTCTCTAGTAAGAAAAGGGAAATTACATATAGAAACCTCTTTTAACATTCGAGGGGAGTGAGATGAGAAGAGAAGGTACATTGAGAGTAAATATATAGGAAGGCACGACACGTAGGCCATATTTAAAAATTACAACACTTGTAATCTAGAGCCATATTGTTCACCATACCCAAGCATTCAAGAATCAACATTCAGATTTAATTGCAAGGCAATTGATGTTTCAAATCTTAAAACATTCACAAAATAGCATATTCTATGGTTATATTATGCTACGAACAGGTAGCCACGGCGGTCCCGCTAACATAATTATAGAAAAATTATAACTAATTATAGAAAAATCATAACTAATTATAGAAAAATTGAAATAGAGTGGTTCAAATTGTTACACGAAGCTAACATAATTCTCTTTCTGGGAAAAATAACTCATTGACCATAGCTTGACTAGGTCAATGTCACTCAATGTTTGAAGTTTACTATTCATCCAACATTTTTTCCTGATTCCAGCATTTTGGTCCCAACATTTGTACTATCCAATCCCCAGCTTTTCTCCATGATTCTTTAATTCTTTTCTAACATACCTGTGGGATTTGGATTACATGGAAGGGGATGAGATTTCTGGGGAAATCTCAGTAGCAAATAGAAACCATACAATGTATGCAACTATATGCTTGATGTTACTATGTGTGTACTTAATGACCATGCTTGCATCATGATAACATACATGCTTCCATGTTACTTAATTATAACATATGGCTATAGTATAAAAAGAAACAGAGCATTACTTAATCATACATGCCTCACATCATCAAGGTAAGAAACATCACATAAAATATCCAATCAGTATAAGCATACAAGTAGGTAAGTCTAATACCTGGCGTGTAGCATTTCCTTCCAACTCTTAGCCTTGCCTCTAAGGTCCCTTCTTCTCATAAGTCAGAGCCCATACATAGCATAATAAAATCTTTATTATTATCCAGTATAGCTTTACTTAATCTCATGCTTAACTAGGGGTAATATCCTTAATCCGACATTCCCCTAACTTTCTCTCCATCTATAGCTAACCTTATTAATAGAGATATTTCTCTATTCTAACCACTAAGAGAAATCCTCTACTTTATTAGAGTAGGGACTAGATAACTTACTTACCTCATTCCTAAGCTCTGCCCAGTCCGTAAGCTCCTTGGACTATTCCTAGCTCCATGAGAACTCCTTCCTTTCTCTTTCTCTCTTCTTTCTCTTCTTTTTCTTGCCAAATACGTGAATGAAATGGAGGGAGGGGAGTGCCTATTTATAGGTGAGTGGAGATGGAATGAATGGCTCAGATCAAATCGTGATGAATGGCCCAGATTGCTTAGTTTCCTCAAGAAGCTTTGCCTGCATAATCACGATGACATCATCCTCCTTGATGACTCACCATTATGACATCATCCAAGGACACCTCAAGGGGTATGTGGCATAATGATAGGGCCCTTGGGACACCTCACTAGTTGACTTAGCCTCTCCAGAGAATTCTAGAGTATTTTCCTGGAATGAGCGGCCAAGATTGTGCCACGTGTCCTCTTTACTTTTTCTCCTTTTTCTTATCTCATCACATGTTTCCTTAACTTTTTTTCTTTACCTGTAATAATGCCATGTGGCACCTTGTGGATCCTATGAGGACACCTTTCATGGCACCTCTTGGTCTACAAATATCTAATCACTTTTCCCATTTCTATCCTTAACTAGGTAACTTTACTTTGTGGTAAAGCACTAAAATATTATTTTAATGCCTCTCAAACTCCCATAAATATTGGGCCTACATTTTTTGACTTTTTAAATGTCATCTTGGGTTTCTAACCAAGCCCAAGCACTCTAGTGGCTCAGTTCCCAAGAAACACTTCTTACTTTTCCATTATGCCCACAGGGACTTTCTATTGGAAGACACGCAGCGGAAATTAATTTAAAAATTTTTCCATTCCTTGCCAGGATCTACCGTATGTGTTTAAGTCAAGTGGGAGGAAGTATTACCCTTAGTGTGCCTCAGCGACTTCCACAGCTTTCGGTCACGACGTTCACAGCTTCTCTCTGCAGCTCGTGCTCCCTTTCTGATCACAAGAAGTCGATGACTCAGGTCGGCTTCCTCTACTGGTATCCACACGAACAGCGTTCCAACCACGAACGATGTGCTAGCGTCTCTTGTCCCTCCAGGGCTTTCTCAAGAGTTCGTCCTCTCCGTCTCTATTTCGGCAGTTTCTTATCTGCAAACCTTTTGCAGAGTCCCCTTCGGCCTTTCTATGTTCTATATGTTTCTCTGTGCAAAACGCAGCTTCTAAAATCAGATATATAGGATGCTATGTGTTTTTCTCTGTCAACCGAATTGGATTTTTGGAGTTAATCTTATATTAATTCCAAAATTAATACAATATCATATATTGTATAATTTTATAAGAAACTAATTAAATAAATAATATCAAATCCGTCCCACAGATTTAATTACCCATTTATTTAATTTTAAATAAAGATGAGACTGAACTATTTTTGATTTATTCTCATAAATCAAATTTGAGATATCCTATCAATTTGAATTTCGAATTTCAAACGTGATAGAGATTTAATTTATCCTTATAAATTAAATCTTATAAATATCTCTTATATGAGATATCCTATCAATTTGAATTTCGAATTTCAAACATGATAGAGATTTAATTTATCCTTATAAATTAAATCTTATAAATATCTCTTATATGAGATATCCTATCAATTTGAATTTCGAATTTCAAACATGATAGAGATTTAATTTATCCTTATAAATTAAATCTTATAAATATCTCTTATATGAGATATCCTATCAATTTGAATTTCGAATTTCAAACGTGATAGAGATTTAATTTATCCTTATAAATTAAATCTCATATATACATATAATGTATATATACGAATTTATATATATATACGAATATAAATATAAATAAATATATATACATCTATCCTGGATCATTCATTGAATCTGGACATGTCTTAGATTCAATGAATCTGGACATCATAGCTCGTGTTGGGCTATTTTGTGTGCGACCCTGTAGGCCCATATGAAGTTGGCAGTGGGCCATTTGCTATTCTAGCCCACAAGTTGCAAGCGGTCTCTAGCAAGACATAACGACTACCCAAATCATATGAGGATCGATAAACGATGTAACCTTTTATACAACCATATCATGTCCCTTCTGTCACGCGATATTTTGGTCATGGATGAGGCATGGATAATGTCATCCTCCTATTCCTGACCGTTACTTTCTCGATCCCTGAGTAGTCTGACTATAGAAATGGAACTACCTTTCCATTATAGTATGGCCATACATTTCTCAGACTCACTCATCGAGGGGCCCAGTAATATCTCTCTATGAATGTGAGGGACAAATTCCATCTTGACCATTCACATTCCTCCGCATGAAAAACCACTAAGGCCGAACATAGTCTTTATGATCACTCGGTCAAAAGTGACTTTTGACTAGGTCAAAGCTGAGCGTTTTGTCATGTAGGAATCCATGATGATCTCAGGTCAAAGGGCGTATTGACATGGTTTGTATATAAGAGAAGCTTATGACGTTACCCATGCAGTTCTCTCATAGCGGGTCGGTCCAGCACCTTGTACTCTTACATGTGCTTATGACTTTGATTTATATCTCTATACATCTTCAAAGTCATACTGGTCTTATTTCATCTGTGCTCCCGCAGAGATGATTGACCAGGGACATTTAGGATAATATCATGAATTATCCAAGGATGATCATCATAGTAAACATGCAAATAATATGATAACTCAATTAATAAATTCATAAATCAATAATGTTCATAAGACAATGATTGGCCCCTAGGGCACAATTTCCAACAAAAATCAATACATATGATGATATGATACATTTTCTTTTCTTCCAACGCATAAAAAAGGAACAAACATAGGAAATACAATATTCCTTTAGACAATATATACATGCAGGATACTCTAAGATGGATCAACTCACCATAGTTGCTGGCATAGTTCGAATCCTAACAAATTCTTCCCAAGTAGCTTTGTCAATGAATTGATTCTTGTTGCATGGAGAAGTATGAGGCTAACCATATTTGTCCTGGGCCATGCATATAATGATAAGCTAGTTGTGTCTTGAATGCCCTCCAACATTTAGCGTAATACGACACTGTCTTCTTCTGCTTTAAGACTTCAATGCTAGGAACATCATAAGTGAGCTGCAATAATTGCTATTGAAAGTAAAGTTATCAACAAACAATTGTATTTTTTGGTATTTCTCTGCATACAATATAAAATTGTTAGGTTCTATACCTGGATAATGTCCCAAATTTGATTATTCACGCGAACTTCAATAGCATCCCAAGTCTATACGGTAATATTAGGCTTGTTACGTGCTAGGAGGCTAACATAACTTATGTACTTGGTCCTGTGTTCACCAATTGGGTTACAATGTGTAGCACCTTACTTTCTTACATCTTAGGGACCAAATAGTAGCATCTAGAACCACTTGTATGATCAATGAAGTCAAATAGCACAATCTGGAATTTATGACCATTAGTTACTATCCATTTGGTAAATTTCTAGACAAGTAATTCAACTTCAAAAATTCATAACTAATTATAGAAAAATCAAAATGAAGTAGTTTGAGTTGCTATAGGAAGAAAACATAAGCATATTTAAAGAAAAAATATGAATGTTACCAAAGTGTGGACCAAATAATAGAGTATTGGGGTGAAAAATTGTTGTTTATTTTGTTAGTTTCATAGTTTTTAGATTTGGTTCCCTAATTTTGAAAAAATCGTTCTCTTTATACAAATATTGAAATAAGGCATTATTCGACCAAAATAAATTTTAACATGTCTACTATTACCATATAAAGTATCGTGCATTTAGTCAAAGGTTAACTATTTTTTCTAAGTCTCAACAAAATATCACCAAAACTACAATATTATACTTAATACACAATACATACTTTCATAAAAAGTCTCATATACAACAAGGTTTCTTTGCATCATAACTTCTTTATTCTGCTTCCTTGCTTCTATAAGATGGTCCTGCTTGTAACATCCTTACTTTCATACGTCTTAGGGACCATTCAATAGCATTTAGAACCACTTATAAGACCTTGGAAGTCCATTAGCCAAATCTGGAATTTTACTATTTCTGGGGGTACTGTTCACATGTTATTCCAGATTATGCAATGAACTTCGAAAAATCATAACTAATACTAGAAAGCTCAAAATGAAGTGGTTGAAAAAGCTACGTGAAGATAACATCTTAAAATTTAAGGAAAAAATAATTTCCAGACCAAATGATTAGCCAATTGATACAGTTTATTTGTTGAAGTTTACTATTCATTTGGTCAAAAACTTTGGAAACAGATTCTGGTCCCTTATTTTGGAAATTCATTTCTCTTCATATACACATCCAAATGAAATGTTCTACTTTTGAACTTAAATATATGGATGTGTAATACATGCTCATAAAATTTCATGAAATAATTCCTTCATTTTCTAGGTCAAAATGAAGCCACAACAAAACTGCTTCAGGACTTAAGTTTTTACTATTTCAGTTTCCTTTCTTTTACTTTCAATAATTGTTCTAGCATACATGAATCATCTCTTTTGCCTTGTATGAACTCATATACATCATGGGGTTATACAATAATTGTTTCATACAATCTCATCACATAAATAGATGCTTTACATGGCTTTGACATACATGGAAAGTGTATAGCATATGCAAACATCCTAACTACTTCACTTTTCTTCTTCCATTCTTTAGCTCTTCTCCATGCATACATTATCCATCATGCTTGACCTAAATTGGTTGGTTATGGGAGAGTGAGATTCTAGGGAATCTTAGTAGCAAACATTACCACTTAAATATGCAAGATGGATGCTAATGCATGATATGTAATTTCATTAAACTTTCTTTGATTAGTGACATGCCATCATGCTATATACTCTTACATAAAGCGCATGGCCATGGGAAACATGTTATTCACAATACATTCAACATCATTAATCATGTCACAACATCATTCAAATATCATATACATGTCAACACATAAGCATACCACGTCAAGCACATAAAGAGGTAAGTTCACTACCTTGCACTTAAGCTTTCCTCTTGATCTTTAGCATTTGATCCCTAGCTTTCCAACCATGAAGCCTTTATGTCAATCACTTCCCCACATGTTCTTGGATGTTTCAAGTTCCTAAACACATTCATATTCATCACATAACTCATTAGGACTCATGAACTCTAACCATGTTCAAGACTAACTTGGTTACACTCTTTATTGTCATAACTTTATCGAATCTTCACTAATCCACTTGGCTCTTGAACCAATTGATGTCTTGACTGTACCCTACACAATTTCATCTTTTGAATCCATTTATGAGCTTAGAATCATGAAATTCCAGCTTCTTCATGGCCTTCTGTATAGAATTGAACATAAGCATACAATTCTTTCAAAAATTCTCATTTTGATTCTAATGCTTCCCATACTTGTTTCTCCACTTTACCCCACACAAATTTTCATTTTAAAACCATTGGAACCATCAAAATCATGAAATTCCAATCACTGTTCATGCGAGTGAACAGTAACTGTAAGGAATCTCAAAGACTATGACCTTGAGATTTTAATGTTTCCAAGGTTAAAACCTTTCCAATCCTCCACAAACTCATCATATAAACTCAATGGAAGCATTAAATCATTGAAATTCCATTTCCTTCCCTCATGAACAGTTCAGACCGAATAGATTCACTCTTGGTAAAGTCAAGAATATCAACTTGATTCAACAACCAATCACTTAAGTAGCTTGTTTAAACTTCAATCATAAGTTTCTAACTTTAATTTCTTCTTTCCCCTTTCATCTAAGGTTTTTGGGCAGCACAACACCTTAGAGAAAACTGAACTTTTTCCCATGAAAACCCTAAGCTCAAGCTCCCAAACCAATGGAAAATAAGCTAGGAGAGATTACTTACCTTTAATCTCTAGATTGCTTGAACTTTGGAACCTTGAATCTTCTTTATCTTGGCTTGAGTTTTCATTTTGCAAGAGTTTCCCCAAGGTTCAATGAGCTTATGGTTTGGCTGCAGAATCGAGGGGTATTTATAGAAAAATCTTGGTGGAAATCAATGGCCAAGATTGATTTGGTTAGTATTTGATCTAAAGGCCCATATTTAATCATGGATTTAACTTTTTCAAAAAGGTAATTATGACATCATAAAGGACAGATCAAGGGACACTTCATGGGCTTATGTGTTAAAATTATAATGGTAGGAAGTTTATGGAAAAATTCCAGTCCAACCCAGTACCGATCGGAGCAGTTTCCTAGCAACTGGACTATTTTCTATTCCTAATTTTTTATAATATACCAGGATATGTATTATGTCCTAGAAATCAATGTCTAAGCTTCTCACACCATTGACATACTTGTACTCAGTGACAACTTAATTACAGATCCCTTGGGAAATGACCAAAATACCCTTGGTGTCCTTTCTTGCACTATATTGACCCTAAGGGCGTAGTTGTTATTTCACCCCTCTTTATACTGCCTCAGGGCATATACTGGCTCAACTAGTCATATTTATACCATGTTCCACATTTTTATCCTATCCCAAATGATCAAAATGCCCTTCATCTATCTCTGGTATAATCTGGGTATCCAGGGGTATTTTTATAATTTCGCACTTTTTCTGGACACTGGCCCCTTCTACTGATGGACTGGTACCCTGGATTTTGGGCCCTTCATAGCGTCATCTTGGGCCTATATGTGAGGTCATCTGATCTCATTCTATCCAGGCTCACATACCGATAAGTTCCATTATCGGATCATGGGTGTTATCAAACTCCCGTCAAAATTTACTAATATGTGAATAACTTTTTATACATAACTTCTTCTGGAGTTCTGTCAGATCTAGGACATCTAACACTGTAAGACACACTTTCCTATAATTTGCCCACTTATATCTAAAGTCCATGAAATCTGATAAAATTTCAGATAACTTTTAGACTATCAGATAAATATTTGCTATCTGGAGCCTTAATAAAATTTCTGTATCATGCCAGATTAACCAGCATATCTTTCTTTATTTACTAATAGAATATGGGACTGAAATACTTCTAGGTAGTTCTAACCCTTGCCGAGCTGATCTTTCTATAATTGCAATTTTGTCCTTGAACTTTTTACTTAATTACATTGAAGTCCCTTAACTTTTAGAAATTACCACTTTTAGCCCAAATATTGTTTCTACTTTAACTTTTGGCCTTTAACCTTTTATAATTTTCATTTAGGTACCTTTCTTCCTTCAAGACTCATTTAACCTTTCTCATTTCTTCTGATTATCGCCATAATCCTTTTCAAACCTCTTTCCTCTATCAGTATTATACAGATAGGGAAAAGGATCAGGATATGACACTGCTGTTATGTTTATATAATGGAAAAGGGGTAAGATTTCTGGAGAAATATAAGTAGCAAACAGAAACCAAACAATATATGCAACTCAATGCTTGTTACGATGTGTGTGCTTAATGATCATGCTTGCATAATGATATCTATAATGCTTCCATGTTCCTCAAATTATAACACATGACTATAGCATAAAAATAAATAGAACATAGTTCAATCATATTTTCTTCACATAATAAAAGTAAACCACTAACACATAAAACATCCAAGCAAGTAAAGCATACAAGTTAGGTAAGTTTACTACCTTGGAATAACTCTCCTTTAACCTTTTCTTTATTGGTCTTTTGATCTCCCCTTTCACAAATGTCAAAGCCTAATCATGATAGAGTAATACACCTATTACTGTCATATCCTAATTTTTAGGTCTAGAAGCCCATTATATAGCCTAAAAGAGGTAGGATACCAGGTCCTGTTGAGCAAAAGTCCCAGAAGTATACAGACGATGTCTAATAGCCGATATTTATCTAATAGTCTGAAAGTTATATGAAATTTTATCAGATCCTATAGACCTCAGGT
Source organism: Leucaena leucocephala (assembly GCA_037074615.1). Classification (NCBI taxonomy): domain Eukaryota; kingdom Viridiplantae; phylum Streptophyta; class Magnoliopsida; order Fabales; family Fabaceae; genus Leucaena; species Leucaena leucocephala. The sequence goes on along the minus strand of CM073528.1, from coordinate 10,937,133 downwards.
GTGCCCTATGATGTCAGATGTCATGGATCTGATAGAACCTCGAAAAGAGTTCTATAGAAAAAGTTATTCCTATATCAGTGAATTTTGACAGGAGTTTGAGAACGCCCGCGATCCGATTATGAAACTTATCAATAAGTAACCTTGGATGGAATGAGCTCAGATGACATCATAGAGAGGCCTAGGATGATGCCAAGTGAGGCCCAGGCCTATGATATCAGTTTATCAGTTAAAGAGATCAGTGCCAAAAATATGCAAAAAGGGTACGAAATAACGAAATGCCCCTATGTTGTAAAATAATTAAATAGTAGTGAAGGGTATTTTGGTCATTTGATAAAGGTTAGATAGTCAAGGAAGGTTATCTGGATAGTTAACCAAGGTCAGAAAATACTATGGTAAAGTATGAAAAGATAATAATGCCCCTAGAATTATTCAAGGAAATAAATAGTAACCAAGGGCATTTGGGTAATTTGCTAAGGGATGTTTCTTGGGAATTAAGCCACCAGAGTGTTTGATCTTGATTAGAGACCAAGATAGCATTCCAAGGGTCCAAAAACGTAGGCCAAGAGCTATGTGGGTCCAAGTGGCATTAAAATAATATTTTAGTGATTTTCAATAAAGCATAGTTACCCAGTTAAAGATATAATTAGGGAAAATGATCAGATAGAGCTTTAGACTCATCCAGAACCATGAGGTGGCATGAAAAGTATTCTCATGGGACCCACAAGGCACCACATGGCATGAGTATAGGGAAAGAAGAAAAAGCTAAGGACACATGGCACGATCTCAGCCATTCATTCCGGGACAGGACTCTGGAATTCTCTAGAAAAGCTGAGTCATCTTGTGAGGTGTCCTAAGGGTCCCACCATTATGCCACCTAAGCATGTGAGGTGTCCATAGATGATGTCATTTTGATGAGTCATCTAGGATGGTGATGTTATCATAATGATGCAAGCATGGCTTCTTGAGGAAGCTAAGCGATCTGAGTCGTTCATCGCGATTGGATCTGAGCCATCCATTCCACCTCCCTCCACCTATAAATACCCACCCCTCCCTCCATTCCATTCATGGCTAGTAAGAGGAAAAGAAGAGAAAAGAAGAGAGAAAAGAGAAAGAGAGAAAGAGAGAAAGAAAGAAAGGAAGGAAAAAGGAGGAGTTGTGGCGGAGTTAGGAGCAATCCAAGGAGCTTAGGGACTTGGCAAGTTTAGGAATAAGGTAAGTAAATTATTCTAGTCCCTAATCTAATAAATTATATGATTTTTCTTATGAATTTAATAGTTAGAATAGAGAAATATCTCTCTTGATAAGATTAGCCGTGGATAGAAAGAAAGTTAGGGGATTGTCAGATTAAGGGTATTACCTCAAGTTAAGCATGAGTTAAGTAGAGCTATACTGGATAGGATAATAATGAAGATATTATTATTCTATGTATAGGCTTTGACCTATGAAAAGAAGGAATTTTAGATACAAGGCAAAGAGCTAGAGGAAAAGGCTATATGTCAAGTAGTAAACTTACCTAAGCTTGTATATATTGAATGTATGGTTGTGGGTGTTATGGCTTGATTGATGTTGTTCATATGTAAATGGTGAAGCTCTATGCTATGATTACTTTGGCTAATTGTATTTCATATGTTACATGGAAGCATGAACATTACAATATGTTGACACAATCACAAGCAAGCACTAATACCAAGCTTTAATGCATACATTGTTTAGTACCATTTACTACTGAGATTTTCCAAAAAATCTCACCCTTTCCATATCAATCCAATTACAGTATGTCTTCTCAAGATGGAGGAGATAAAGATGCATGAAGAGAAGTTAATAATTATTTAGCATGATTAATATGTGATTGATGTATGCTGGAAATTGCCATTATGAATAGTAACTCGTGGTGAGACAGTGACATTTGAGTTATAATTAAAAATAGTAAATGGTTACATAAATGTATGATATTTTTCCAGTAAATAGTAGACATACGAAGATTCAATTTGATATATAGAAAAACTCATTTGGATGTCTACACATGGAGATATGATCTTTCAAAATTGGGACCAAAAATGTTGGAATTAGGGAAGGACGTTGGATGAACAGTAAAATGGAAGCGTTGACTGACATTGATTGGTCAAGGTGTGGTCAACAAGTTATTTTTTTCCTTAAAGAGAATTAAGTTAGCTTCATGTAGCAATTTTAACCACTTCATTTTTATGTTTCTATATTTAGTTATGATTTTTCGAATTCAGGTCACTCCTCTAGAATTTACACAGTGAATAGTACTTAGTAGAGTAAAATTCCAGATTGTGTAATTTGACTTCAATAACCTTAGAAGTGGTTCCAGATGCTACCATTTGGTCCATAATATGTAAGAAAATAAGGACGTTTTATTTTCATATCAGAGCAAAGGGTTCTGGATCAGAGCATAAGATTATGGCACAGAACAGAAGGTTTTGGCTTAGTGATACTCTGGTTTAGTTAGACTAACCCCTTTAAACAAGTTAGAGATTTGAACTAAAGAGGTTCTCTCCCTAGTATAAGATATGGGGATAGTGTTCACTATTTAGAGAATCTTTCAAATAAGAGACAGTGACACCCAGAAAAATAGAACAATACCCCATACCCTACAACTTTATAATGTAGTCTTCAAGGAAATGACTACGATAAACTAGTCTTAGTAAGCCATTATCACCTAGGTGTAGTGTTTCTTAGTATGAAGTGGCTAGACTAAGTAGAATAATGTCTGGGAAGCAGTTTCCTCTATTGATAGAAGTTGACCAGTTTAAGGTCAAGGAAAGCTACAATAGTAGCTTGAGGTATCATTATATGGCCAGACATTATAGTGACGATAATAATGAAGGTACCAATATCATTGAAGTTCATCAACTAGAGGATTGGCATAAAGCGTGATTGAGCCAGATAGTACAAAGTACTGAGATATGAAAGATTAGTTTAAGACAATTTCCAGAATTAGATTATTCATGTGAGTAGATCTACATTACAAAAGAATTTGTTCAACTAGTGTTTCCTGAACAAAAGAATCAAAAGTTAGAGATGAGATGGTTAAAAGATAGAGAGTTGATATTCCTAAGACAAAGGGACTACATCACAAAGAAATAGTAACTTAATAGACCTAGGGTAGAGCACCCTAGAGAATAAAAGTAATAGTACTAGATGATGAATGATATCCAAGTGACTTAAGTTAGTCAGCATCTAGAGATAGACCAAAAAGGAACTATAGTCTAGTCCAGAGTAGACTAAAACTGATAGAAAGAAAGAGTTAAGAGATAGCTGAGAGATGCAAAAGTTACTCCATATAGATGGAGATTGATCTGCTCACCTGAGAAGTTTTTATCAAATAGTTTACCAGAAGCATTCCTCTCAGTTAGATAGAGATGAGTGTGAGGCTAAGAGTTAAAGCAAGGAAAGAGAAACCCTTTGATGAAGACTTAGCCGAATTCATCCACATGAACGTTAAGAGTTTAATGACTAAGAAGTTAGCTCACGGATTGAATTCCGTGTTACAAAGAAAGAGTTTTTTTCAGGTAATTGTAGAAGTTTAACAGAGCGGTAGACATATGTAAGATAAGAAAAACAAGTTTATGATGTCTAAAGAAAGAAAGGTAGCCATAGTTTCAAAGATAAAGAGACTCCCAAATTTAAGAAAGAGTAAGATAAAGTAAAGAAGGGTTGAGTCTATACCCTAATAAGAGGATAATGTGACAGCCTAAGTTAAATGAGTAGTTATTTCATGTTCCTAAATGAATATTTGGGATCTAGCAGATAATGTGATAGAGGAAAGAATGTTTTAAAGTTTACTTAGTTAATTGTTCAATTGCAGTGTACGTATGATGTATGGTTGGTCAAATTTATGTGATATGGCATATGTTGCCATATGTTATGATGAATAGTTGCATCTCCTTGCAGTTATCATATGATGACACGCATGTTAGAGTATGCTATGATAAATGAATACTCCCCTCATGCAGTATATACAGGGTAGAGTATACAAGATGAGAAAGTTATGTTGCTCCAATACTATATGACATGCAATAAGAATATACCCAGGATGATCGACAGTCTCAGTAAGAGGGATAATTATTATAGTATAATTGGGGTTACTCAGGTATTTTTATAGACTTATGAATATAGTACTCAAGGCCATTGCTTATGTTAAGGTTACAGCAAGTACCAAGAGGATGGTAGTGCTATAATCCTATCAAAATAAATGGTATCTAGAAAGAGCAAAAGATAACAGTAAAGAGATTTTTTCAAATTACTCTTCATATAAGAGTTAGATCTAAAATAGATGGCTCTCAGATAGAGCTAGATTCAGATGAGTTCATATTACTCTTCAGATAAGAGTTAGATATGATATAGATTGCTCGCAGTTAGAGTATAGTTCAAATGGCTCACAGTTAGAAGACATATTTAAATGAGAAGTTATGATGAGGCTATAGCAACTGAATGCAATGGCATGTGGTTAGACCATAATTGATAAGCCACAACAGAGTAAGAAAGATGAGAAGGAACTCCTGAGTAAGAGGGAAAATAAGTAAAGTCTTGGTAAATAATATGGGCTACTAAATGTATTTCTTAAAATTTATTGATTAAGTTATCAACAAGTGGAAGCAGTTAACCTTATAACTTAGTCTGTTAGTTTGGAATCTTTCTGAGATGATGATACAGTACAACAAAATCACAGAGAATTATGGAGGGTCGTAGTTAGATCCTAGCATAACTCAAGGATCGCAGTTATATCCTAACAGCTTCAGAGTTACAGTTAGATTATGAAGAGGCTTACAGTTGATCGCAGTTAGATCCTGAGGTCGTAGTTAGACATAGCCTAAGGAAAGTAATTAGCCATGAACAAATAAGAATAGTACAGTATCTCTATAGAAAGATGATTACCAAAGACAAAGTTAAGATAAGAAAGCTTCACGAGTTGATTAACTCGTCTATAAAACTTATTTATAATGATTTTCCTCAAATAACGTATATTATTCTACTATAAATTCCATTAAAAATTCTACAGAAATTCTTTTTAAACTCTATCAGTTTTATAAATTTCTATATTAATCATGGGAATTTACTGCCAAAATTCATCTAATTAGAAAATCTAGAAGGTCCTATAATAATCTTCAGACTTTAAAAATTAATATCAATTATCTATGGCCTCAAATCCAAATTCTAAAAAATATGTCTGGCCCAATTTTCATTATCTATTTCTTGGTAAAATTCATGACTACAACATTTCAGGGTACTTTTGGGCCTTGTTTTTGGTACAATTTCTTCATAATTATGATTTTACCCTTAAACTTTTGATAAATTACATTTAAATCCTTAAACTTGTTATGATTACACTTATCAGCCCAACATTTATATCTACATTCTATTTTGGCCAAAAAACTTTTCTAATTTTTAATTAGGTCCTTGAATTCTTCATTATTTACAATTTAGTCCCTTTCCTTCCTTAAAGGGTAACATTTTCCTTACAAACTCTGCATATATACAAGATAAGAAAAATAGGGATATGACATTTCTTTCTCCTTTAAAATAAATTGTCCTCAAAATTTACAATATATACATACTAAGGAAATAACTTAGGATATATCTCCTTCATTTTTTCCTCTGCTTCCCATGTAGCTTTATTCTCAGTTAATCCTTTCCAGACCACTTTGACTAAAGAAATTTATTTATTTCGTAGTTGCTTAACCTTTCGATCAATAATTTGTACTGGAACAACTTCATAGGTTAGGTCATATCACAATGCGATATCATCTTCTTCAATCACATGTGATGAGTCTGGAACATACTTCTTTAACTGGGAAATGGGAAACACATCATGTATCTGACTATGATTTAGGGAAAGAGCTAACTTATAAGCCATCGTTCCTATTTTTGTGATAATCTAATATGGTCCTATGTATTTAGGATGCAACTTCTTCACCTTGATTGATTGTCCAGTGAAACATCCTTACTTTCATACATCTTAGGGACCATTCAGTAGCATTTAGAACCACTTACAAGTCTTTGGAAGTCCATTAGCTAAATCAGGAATTTTTCTCTTTCTCGGGTTACTGTTCATATGGTATTCCAGATTACATGATGAACTTCGTAAAATCATAATTAATTCTAGAAAATTCAAAATGAAGTGGTTCAAAAAGGTACATGAAGATAACATCTTTAATTTTAAGGAAAAATAATTTCCAGACCAAATGCTTAGTCAGTTAGTACAGTTTATGCGTAAAAGTTGACTGTTCATTTGGTCAAAAATTATGAAAATAGATTCTGGTCCCTTATTTTGGAAAATTAGTTCTCTTTATACAGACAATGAAATAAGGAGTTATTGGTGTCAAAATGAAGCTTGATATGTTAAATAAATGTTTGTAAAATTTCATACATTTATTCAATCATTTACTATTTTTCATTACATCACGATCATCACTCCTTATTTGGTCATACAACAACATTACACATAATAATTCTTCACATAACATATATACCATCCAATCCCTAGCTTTTCTTCATGCTTTATCATCCTCTTTCATTATTCATAAACCTGTGGGATTGGGATTACATGGAAAGGGATGAGATTTTTGGGGAAATCTCAGTAGCAAATATTACTAAACAATGCATGCATCAATGTAACTACTTGTGCTTGCTTGTGAAAGTGTTAGCATTGTGTAATGTGCATGCTTCCATGTTACATATGAAATACAATTGGCCAAAGTAAACATATCAACAGAGCTTCATACATAAGCACATATGCAACACAATTCCATCAAGCCATAGCACAATCAACTATAACATTAATGCATAAAAGTTTAGGATAAGTTTACTACCTTATACCCTTGACTTCCTTTCACTTTATCTTATCTCTTTCTTCTCACTTTTCTTGATCATGTGGCTGCCTCCTTTGGAGCATACCAACCAATTCCTAACATCACACAACCATTTATCCATCATCATCTAACTTCCTTGAGTATTAAACTTACTTTAACTAACATAACTACCTCTTGATCATTAACCTCATTAACTTTCCTTAATCTTAACTAATAGACTTGGCCTATGAATCAATTGAAGTATTGACTTTACCCTACACAATTTCATCTTTTGAATCCATTTATGAGCTTAGAATCATGAAATTCCAGCTCCTTCATGGCCTGCTGTACAGAACTGAAACATGTACACAATTCTTTCAAAAATTCTCATTTTGATTCCAATGCTTCCCATACTTATTTCTCTACTTTATCCCACACAACTTTTCATTTTAAAACCATTGGAAACATCAAAATTATGAAATTACAATCACTGTTTATGCGAGTGAACAATAATATAGAAGAATTTCAAAAACTAAAATCTTACAATTTCAATGCTTCCAAGGTTCAAAACCTTTCCAATCCTACACAAAATCATCATATAAATTTAATGGAAGCATTAGATAATTGAAATTCAATTTTCTTCCCTCATGAACAGTGCATACCAAACAGGTTCATCCATGGCAAAGTCAAGAATATCAACTTGATTCAACAACCAACCACTTAACTAGCTTGTTTAAGCTTCAATCATATGTTTCTAACTTTAATTTCTTCTTTTCCCTTTCCTCTAAGGTTTTTGGACAGCATAAAACCTTAGATAAAACTCAAATTTCTTCCATAAAAACCCTAAGTTCAAGCTCCCAAATCAAAGAAAAATAATCTAGGATAGATTGTTTACCTTTAATCTCTAACTTGCTTGACCTTTGGTACCTTGAATCTTCTTTCTCTTAGCTTGAGTTTCCATTTTGCAAGAGTTTCCCCTAGGTTCCATGAGCTCATAGTTTGAACCAGATTTGAGGGGGTATTTATAGAAAATTTCATGAAAAATCAATGGCCAAGATTACTTTGTACACTATTTGATCTAAAGGCTCACATTTAATCTTGGATTTAACTTTTTCAAAAAGAAACATTATGACATCATCCATGACATCACAAGGGACACCTCATGGGGGTATGTGGCGCCATTTCTAGAGGGATAATCTTCTGAAAAAATTCTAGTCAAATCCAGTACCGGCTCGGTCCGATTCCCCAAAAACCAGACTGTTTTATAAATCTAATTTTTCTGAGATTCCATAATATACTGTTTAACCTTAAATCCAGTATCCGGATCCTTCCTACCATTAACATTCTTGTACTGGGCCACAACTTAATTATAGATCCCTTGGAAAATGATTAAAATGCCCTTAGTTCATTGTCTTGCACTATATTAACCTTAAGGGCATAATTGTCATTTCATACCTCTTTATCCTGCCACAGGGTGTATACTGACTCTAACAAATCATTTTTATACTATATCCCACATTTTTAGCCTGTCCCAGATGACCAAAATGCCCTCCATCCATCTATGGTATAATCTGGCTACAAAGGGGCATTTTTCGTAATTTTGCACTTTTTCTAGACACTGGCCCCTTCTACTGATGAAATGGTACCCTGGGTTTTGGGCCCTCCTTGGCGTCATCATGGGCCTATATATGAAGTCATCTAATCTCATTTTATCTAGGCTTACATACTGATACGTTGCTTAATCGGATCACGGGTATTCTAAAACTCCTGTCAAAATTTACTAATATGGGGATAACTTTTATATAGAGCTCCTTCTGGGGTTTTGTCATATCCATGACATCTGACACTGTAGGGCACACTTTCCTATAATTCCCCCAAACATATCTGAAGTTCATGAAATATGATAAAATTTTAGATAACTTTTAGACTATCAGATAAATATCTGCTGTCTAGAGCCCTAATAAAATTTTTGTATCATGTCAGATTAATCAGCATATCTTCCTCTATTTACTGATAGAATATGGGACTGAAATACTTTCAGGCAATTTTAACCCTTTCTGGGCTGATCTTTCTATAATTACAATTTTGCCCTTAAACTTTTTACTTAATTACATTTAAGTCCATTAACTTTTGGAAATGACCAGTTTTGGCCCAAATCTTGTTTCTACTTTAACTTTTGGCCTTTAACCCCTTTTCTACTTTGCGTTTAGGTCATTCTCTTTCTTCAAAACTCATTTAACCTATATTATTTCTTCTGATCATCGTCATAATCCTTCCAAACCTCTTTTCTTTATCAGTATTATAGAGATAGGGAAAAATTAGCATATGACATTTCTACCCCCTTAACAAAATTTCGTCCTCAAAATTTATTTAGCACCTTAGTCAGTAATCTTAGATAGATATCCTTGTCTTCTTTTTGACTAAGGATTGGGGAATCCACCTCTTATCTTCTATTTTGACATTTTAGCAAAATAATTTTCATATACTACTATATTATGGAGTTTATGTTAACTACTTTCATACTTCTTAGTGCAATCATTTATCACTCATCTAAGCATCCAGTGGAATTCTTTGAACATCTGCAAAACTCCATTTCTCATTTTTGTACCATTGTATTTCTTTTCTTCTTATCATCTTTAATAACTTACCATAATATAGAGAGAGGACTTACATCATTGTTCTTTCTTTACTTACTTTACTGCTGGATAAGAGCACATACTCTAACATGCATAATGCCTAGCCAACATGTTACAGGACTACATACCTGCCCATGAATGCAAATCTTTAACATCGGAGCTCAAGCATTCTCTATCTTAATATGCACAGCTCTGACACTAAAAGCTTGCATAGCTCTAACACATATACCTTACACTGCTCTAACATTTGGAGCTTTAGCATATTTTTAGAAACATAAAATAACATAATATAAAATAACAAAATGCCTGGCATTTTATGCAAGGAGTGAAAGCTCTCATTTGCTCTTTCATATGTAACTTATCATTCAAACATCTTATTCCCTTTCACCAAGGGAGCCTCTCTATCTATTTACAAGGCTAGTTATAAAGCCACTTTATATTGTACTTCTCAATACATATTTCTCATAATGTATCTCATTACGTACTTTTTATAGCATAGCTCATTCTATATCTTTCATGTCGTAACATGGCATATATGGCCAAATTTGGCTATATCATGGTCTATCTTACCTTGTCATAATGTATTCTGAGACACAATACGTCAAATATTCTCTTTAACTGAGAACTTTGCTAGCTTTTGAGAAAATTCTTCTAAATATTTTCTTTCAAATCCATTTCATTTGGACTTGACATAAGGGTTATAGCCTTTTACTGTTTATAACCCTTTCTAGCTTTTTATAACTCTTCTTATCATTTTACATAGCTCTGTGCCCATATGCCAAATTTCTATGGCATTTAAACGTTTTCTACCACTTCCCATGGGGTAACCCATCATTAGACTACTCTCGCTTGAGCATGCTTAACTAAAATGTATAGATAAAAATATGAAGCGCTTGTGCTAATAGGCTCCAGCCCTGGTACTTTATTATCTTAGACCCATCTTATACTATCTCTCTTGGGTCTATCTGGCCTTCTAATCTCTTTATCCTCATCTGGAGGATCTATCTGTCTTTTATTCTTATCCTCTATAATCTCATCGTAATGATCTCTTTATTGTCATTTGACCTCTTCTCATATTTTATAAAAGATTCTCATAAATCCTTGGGACTCAGGATTAACAACTTTAACTTTGATCCCTGAGTTCCTATTATGTGTAAGGGGATTTTAAGTTCAGTCCCTGATAGTAATAAGGCTATCTGAAACTAACATCATGGGTACTCTCTCTATTATGAGCTAACCAACTTGTGAAGCTTCTATACCTTAACTTTATCCTTGGTATTCGTCCTTCCAAAGGCATACTGTACTTATTGCTCAATACTTTATTTCTCTAGGCTAGGTCTACTGTGACCCTCGGGATCTAATGTGATTAACCGTAAGCCTCTTCAGGATCTAACTGTGACCTTGGAATTCTATTCTCTGTGAGCCATACTAGATCTAACTACAATCCTCCAGAATATACTACGATTATGTTATACTGTATTCTTATCTCTGGAAGATCTAACCAACTGACAAAGTTACAAGGTTAGTTACTTCTACCTAGTTGTTAACTCCACAGATAATTCCCCAAAAATGATCATAGCAGCTAATATTTTCTATCAAGATTTGTTCACTTCCTGTATCACTCAGGAATTCCTCATATCATTCTCATCTTTTATAACTTTACTACATTGAACATTGGAAAGAGCTACACAGACTCTACCATGCACATATCTATCATTATCTATTCATCTCATAGGAGGGATATTATTCTATATGAGTTATACTGTCCATTCTCTTGGCTTTATTTCAAAAGCAATCTTACTCTATCGCAAGAGCAATCTAGCTCTATCATGATAATGTTAGCTTTATTACATAGGCACTGCTCCTTCTTATAGCTGCATCATCTTTCGTAAATGCGTCTCATTTCATTTCATGTTTATAGCACATCATTCATGTATCTCGTCCCTACTGAAGGGATATGTCTGAGGACTGTAATCATTTGTCTATAGATCCACTATGAATCCTCATCTTTAATCTCATACTCATTCCCATTGACTATTATTGTCTGATCATAAATTCTCATTCTATTATTTGGGCATTAACTGACTAACAATCTCGTTTAGCACTTTGTTATTGCTTCATCCTTACTAAGTTGAATTATTTAATTGCATGTCGTATGGCGTGGGAGCAACATAACTGTCTCAAAACTTTCTCATCATATATACTCTATCCTGCATGCAATGCAAAGGAGAGTATTCATTCATCATAGCATACTCAACATGCATAATATGCAAGGAGGTGCAATCATTTAAGTATTCTCTAACATGCGTGTCATCATATGAAAACTGCAAGGAGATACAACTTCTCATCATAACTTATGACAACATAAGCAATATCATTATTACATAATTTACTCAACCATCCCTTATATGCACATTGCAATTAAACAATTAACTAGGTAATCTTTTAAAGCATTCTATCTCTTTATCATCTTAACGCCTGGTCCTGATCATTTATTCAGGAACTCGAATCACTAACTTGTTTCATTAAGGCTGCCACATTACCCTCTTACTAGGGTATAGAATCAACCCTTCTTTACTCTTTCTTACATAGACAATAGGGGAGTCACTTTATCTTTGAATCTGTGGCTGCTTTACTTTCTTTAAATCTCATAAACTTCTTTTTCTTATCTTACATATATCTCTTTCTACTAATCCTCAAGCAATTTCTGAGGCAATTTATCTTTAACTTACATCTCTAGTATCCTATTTATTCATTTAGGAATCTGAGATAACTTATCATATCAAGAAGTTTTATCTCATCATAACATTTCTTATTGCTTGTAAGACTTATATGTCTCTAACCTGAAGGACTTATGTGTCCTTGGCCCAATTGTTGTCATATCCTAATTATTCCCTATCCGTATAGAACTGATAGTGTAAAGAGGTTTAGAAAGGATTATGATGAAGATCAGAAGAAATGATAAAGGTTAACTGAGTCTTGAAGAAAGAGAAGGACTAAAATAAAAATTACAAAAGGTTGAAAAAGTTGAGCCAAAATAGACCAAAAATGCTTGGAATCAGATAAGACCCAAATTTTACCAGTAGATAGACAAACTTATTCCAGTTAGTTTAACGCAACACAGAATTTTGATTTAAGGTCCCGATTAATTGATATAAATTTATGAAGTCAAAAGAGTTATTACAGTATTTTTCAGACAGCAAAATCAGATGAAACTTTATAGGAAATTCCTATATTTAATGTAAGAATTTATAAAATTGACAGAGTCAGAAAAGGAATCATGTAGAAGTCTTACGGGATTTTATGGTGAAATAAAATACCCGATAAATAGGATCGGGTGAGATTTATTGGGATTTATTCCACAAAGGTAATGAGGCCAATGAGCCCATACTAAGGCCAAAATGGTGCCATAATGAGCCCAATATGGGCATGCCACATACCCCCATGAGGTGTCCCATGAGCTGTCCCACATGATGTCATAATTATTCTTTTATGAAAAAGTAAAATCCAAGATTAAATGTGAACCTTTAGATCAAATAGTAACCAAATCAATCTTGGCCATTGATTTTTCTTGGATTTTGGCTATAAATATCCCCTCAAATCTGCTCAAAACTGTGGCTTCATGGACCCTTGGGGAAACTCTTGCAAAATGAAAACTCAAGCCAAGACAAAGAAGATTCAAGGTACCAAAGTTCAAGCAAGCTATAGATTAAAGGTAAGCAATCTCACCTAGCTTAATTTCCTTTGATTTGGGAGCATGAACCTAGGGTTTTCATGGGGGAAAATTTGAGTTTTCTCTAAGGGGAGGTGCTGCCCAAAAACTTTAGATGAAAGGGGAAAGAAGAAATTAAAGTGAGAAACATGTGATTGAATCAAATTGATATTCTTGACTTTGCTATGGTATGCCCTGTTCGGTATGCACTATTCATGTGGGAAGGAAATGGAATTTCAATTATTTAATGCTTCCATTGAGTTTATATGATGATTTTGTGTAGGATTGGAAAGGTTTTGAACCTTGGAAACATTAAAATCTCAAGGTTGTAGTTTTTGAAATCCTTCACGGACTGTTCACTCGCATGAACAGTGATTGGAATTTTATGATTTTGATGGTTCCAATGGTTTTAAAATGAAAAGTTGTGTGGGGTAAAGTGGAGAAACAAGTATGGGAAGCATTAGAATCAAAATGAGAATTTTTGAAAGAATTGTATACTTATGTTCAGTTCTGTACAGCTGGCCATGAAGGATCTAGAATTTCATGATTCTAAGATCATAAATGGATTCAAAAGATCAAATTGTGTAGGGTGAAGTGAAGACATCAATTGGTTCAAGAGCCAAGTGGATTAGTGAAGATTAGAGAAAGTTATGACAATAAAAGAGTGTAACAAAGTTAATCCTGAACATGGTTGGAGTTCATGAGTCCTAATGAGTTATGTGATCAATATGAATGTATTTTGAACCATGTAACATCCAAGAAGATGTTGGGAAGTGACTGACATAAAGGCTTCATGGTTGGAAAGCTAGGGAGCAAGTGCTAAAGATCAAGAGGAAAGCTTAAGTGCAAGGTAATGAAATTACCTCTTTATGTGCTTGATGTGGTATGCTGATGTGTTGACATGTACATGATGTTTGAATGATGTTGTGACATGATAAATAATGTTGAATGTGTTGTGAATAACATATTTTCTGTGGCCATGCACTTTATGTAAAAGTATATAGCATGATGGCATGTCACTAATCAAAGGAAGTTAATGAAATTACATATCATGCATTAGCATCCATCTTCCATATTTAAGTGGTAATGTTTGCTACTAAGATTCCCTAGAATCTCACTCTCCCATAACTAACCAATTTAGGTCAAGCATGATGGATAATGTATTCAAGGAGAAGAGCTAAAGCATGGAAGGAGAAAAGTGAAGTATTTAAGATGTTAACATATGCTATGCACTTTCTATGTATGTCAAAGCCATGTAAAGTATCTATTTATGTGATGACATTGTATGAAACAATTATTGTATAAATCCATGATGCATATGAATTCATAAAAGGCAAAAGAGATGATTTGTGTATGCTAGAATAATTATTGAAAGTGAAAGAAAGGAATCTGAAAGGGTAAAACGTAGGTCCTAAAGCAGTTTTGTTGTGGCTTCAGTTTGACCTAGCAAATGAAGGAATTAGTTCACAAAATTTTATGAGAAAGTAGCACACGTCTAGAGCGTTAAATTCATAGGTAGAACGTGTCATTTGGATGTGTATAACAAGAGAAATGAATTTCCAAATTAAGGGACCATAATCTGTTTCCAGAGTTTTTGACCAAATGAATAGTAAATTCAACAAATAAACTATATCAATTGGCTAATCATTTGGTCTAGAAATTATTTTCCTCTAAAATTTCAAGATGTTATCTTCACGTATGTTTTTGAACCACTTCATTTCGATTTTTCTATAATTAATTATGAGTTTTTGAAGTTTGTTGTGTAATCTTGAATACCATATGAATAGTAACCCGAGAAAGAGTAAAATTCCAGATTTGGCTAATGGATATCCAAGGTCTTATAAGTGGTTCTAAATGCTACTGAATGGTCCCTAAGACGTATGAAAGTAAGGATGTTACATTTTGGTATCTGAGCAAAGGATTCTAGCTTAAGAAATGCTTTGAATAGATTATTTATGGACTAATATGAGATTATTCGAAACCCTGACCCTAAACAGTAAGCATATTATTAAGTTAGAGTATTTATTGGGATAGTTAGCATTGCTTAATTAAGCAAATATTGCAGGAACAGATATGAGATTTTATAAAGTTAAGTCAGAGGCTTCAGTTAATAGGAAGACCCCAGGCCAGTAGTGATGTACAGACATGGTGTACATCCAGACTCTGATCATCCCTTAGATCATGAAGAAAGATCATATGAGAGTATAGGAGATCAGTAAGGAAAGTCTACGGTAGAATACCCCATATATGTGACGTAGCCGTGAATGTAGAGATTCATTATGAAGCCGTGAATGCACCATATGATATTGAATCTAGTGACTCTACACAGTATAAGTTTGTTGGAGTGCCCTCTAGCCCTGATGTAAGTTATATTCCTCCGATGAGAGGACAGATTATGGCTGAGGAAGCTGAGTACTGGTACTGGATTATGGGTAGACTAGATATTATTCCTTCTCTAGTAGAGTTTAAGGACAGAGTTGTTACAAGTAATGGATCACAGTCCCCTAATTCATACACCCAGTCAGAGTTTATGACAGTTCCAATCTATTCCCAAAGTCTAGGAATAAGTGACTTTTGTTGGAAATCGTGCCCTAGGGGCCAATCATTGTCTTATGAACATTATTTATTTATGAATTTATTAATTGTGTTATCATATTATTTGCATGTTTCCTATGATGACCATCCTTGGATAATTCATGATCTTATCCTAAAGTCCCTGGTCGGTCATCTATGCAGGAGCACAGATGAAATAAGACCAGTATGACTTTGAAGATGTATAGAGATATAAATCAAAGTCATAGGCACATGTAAGAGTACAAGGTGTTGGACCGACCTACTATGAGAGAACTGCATGGGTAACGTCATAAGCTTCTCTCATATACAAACTATGTCACTATGCCCTTTGACCTGAGATCATCATGGATTCCTACATGATAAACGCTCAGCTTTGACCTAGTCAAAAGTCACTTTTGACCGAGTGATCATAAAGACTATGTTCGGGCTTAGTGATTTTTCATGCGGAGGAATGTGAATGGTCAAGATGAAATTTGTCCCTCACATTCGTAGAGAGATATTACTGGGCCCCTCGATGAGTGAGTATGAGAAATGTATAGCCATACTGTAATGGAAAGGTAGTTCCATTTCTATAGTCAGACTACTTAGGGATCGAGAAAGTAACGGTCAGGAATAGGAGGATGACATTATCCATGCCTCAACCAAGACCAAAATATCGTGTGACAGAAGGGACATGATATGGTTGTATAAAAGGTTACATCGTTTAACGATCCTCATATGATTTGGGTAGTCGTTATGTCTTGCCAGAGACCGCTTGCGACTTGTGGGCCAGTATAGCAAATGACCTACTGCCAACTTCATATGGGCCTACAAGGTCACACACAAAATAGCCCAACACGAGCTATGATGTTCAGATTCATTGAATCTAAGACATGTCCAAATTCAATGAATGTTCCAAGGTGGATATATATATTTATTTATATTTATATTCATATATATATATATATTATATATAAGAGATATATAAGATTTAATTTATAAGGATAAATTAAATCCCTATCACGTTTGAATTTGAAATTCAAATTGATAGGATATCTCATATAAGAGATATTTATAAGATTTAATTTATAAGGATAAATTAAATCCCTATTACGTTTGAATTTGAAATTCAAATTGATAGGATATCTCATATAAGAGATATTTATAAGATTTAATTTATAAGGATAAATTAAATCCTTATCACGTTTGAATTTGAAATTCAAACTGATATGATATCTCAAATTTTTTTTATAAGAATAAATCAAATATAGTTCAGTCTCATCTTTATTTAAAGTTAAATAAATAGGTAATTAAATCTGTGGGACGGATTTAATATTATTTATTTAATTAGTTTCTTAGAAAATTATATAATATATGATATTGTATTAATTTCAGAATTAATATAAGATTAACTCCAAAATCCAATTCGATTGAGAGAAAAAAATGCATAGCATCCTATATATATGATTTTAGGAGCTGCGTTTTATAGATACACATAGAACACAGAAAGGCCGAAGGGGAATCTGTAAAAGGTTTGCAGATAAGAAACTGCTGAAATAGAGACGGAGAGGATGAATTCTTGAGAAAACTCTGGAGGGACAAGAGACGCTAGCACGTCGTTCGTGGTTAGAACGCTGTTCGTGTGGATACCAGTAGAGGAAGCCAACCTGAGTCATCGATTTCTTGCGATCAGAAAGGGAGCACGAGCTGCAGAGAGAAGCATGAATGTCGTGACTAGAAGCTGTGGAAGTAGCTGAGGAACACTGAGGGTAATGCTTCTTCCCACTTGACTTAAACACATACGGTAGATCCTGGCAAGGAATGGAAAAATTTTTAAATTAATTTCCGCCCCGTGTCTTCCAATTCCTTACAACTTTATAGAAAAAGGTGAGTGCGGTGTTCTTGGTCCTAGTCAACCCCAGCCTTCTTTGTTAAATATAGATAGTGTTGATCATATTAGTCTGAAGAAAGCTGTGGAGAGTGAATTACTCAGTCTAGGTCAAGGGAAGGATAGAAGTAGAAATTAAGAACAATTAGTTTATCTGTAGTTCCTCAATGCCGTAGCAAGGATGATAAATAGACATACAGTAGAGGGCATTAACCTAATATATTCTAGAGGACTGATATGAGATGATAGTAAGTTAAGTGTCATGAGAATAAAGATGCCAACCTCACTCAAGTCTATTAGTTAGAGGTTTTGCATGGAGTATAGGCAAGTTAAGCTGTACGATGCACTACAATACAGAAGATCAGTTTAAGAAGAGGTTCAGCAGTAGATCCTCCGTATGATCATCAGGAGTTGATTTACAGTACAAAAGACTTTGTGCAGCTAGTCTTTATGGAAAAGAATAATGAGAAGTTAGAATGAGACTTGCCTAAGAATGATCTAATACATGGCCTAAGGTTAAAGATGTGATAGATAATAGATAAAAAGTTAATGTTCCCAAGACAGAGGGATTCCATTACGAAGAGATAGTAACCTAACGCTCTGCCCTAGAGAACAGAAATAGTAATGTTAGGTGATGAATGAGATCCAAGTGACCTGAATTGGTTAGGATCTAGAGACAGACCAGAAAGGAAGCATAGTCTAGTCCAGAGTAGACTGAGACTTATGGAAAGAAAGAGTTAAGGATGATACAGAGAGACACAGAAGCTACTCCATATGAGATGGAGAGTGATTAGCTCACTTGAGAAGTTTTTCTCAAAGAGTTTAAAAGAAGCATTCCTCTCAATTAGAGAGAGGTAAGCATGAGGCTAAGGGTTAGAGCTAAGGAAAGAGAACTCTTTTGATGGATACTTAATCGAGTTCATTCATATGAACCTTGAGGTTTAATAAGAGATACTTTCTCACTTGTTAGTAATCCAGGAGGATAAGGGAAACTTAAAAGTTTGAATGGCATAAAGATATGAGCCAAACCTTTCCTCAGTTAGCTAAAAGAAGACATCTGACTCAGTTATGGATTACATATAGATTACAGTGAGGCCAAGGACACAGAAGTCCTTCAGTTTAGAGACATGGAAGTCTCACAGGCGATGAGAAATGTTATGATAAGAATGAATATTGCCTAGTGAGATAGCCTAATATGATAAGCTATCTCTGATTCCTAAATAAATAAATAGGGTACTGGAGATGTAAGCTAAAGATAATTGCCTTAGAAATTGGTTGAGGATTAGTAGGAAAAGATATATGTAAGCTAAGAGAAAGAATTTTATGAGGTTTAAAGAAAGTAAGGTAGCCATTGATTCAAAAGTAAAGTGACTTCCCTATTCTTTATGTAAGAAAGAGTAAGAAAGGGTTGAGTCTATACCCTAATAAGAGGGTAATGTGGCAGCCTAAGTGAAACAAGTAAATGATTCAGGTTCCTGAATAAATGATCAGAACCTAGTAATTAAGGTGTTTAAGGGACATAATGTTTTAAAGTCTACATATTCATTGCTTAATTGCAATGTGAGTATAAGGGATGGTTGAGCAGATGTATGTGATAGTGATATGGCTTATGTTGCCATAAGATATGATGAGAAGTTACATCTACTTGTAGTTGTCATATGATGACACACATGTTAGAGAATGCTTAAATGATTGCATCTCATTGCAAATTATGCATGATAGAGTATGCTATGATAAATGAATACTCCCATCACGTAGTACATACAGGGTAGAGTATATCAGATGAGAAAGTTATGTTGCTCCCATGCCCTACGATATACAATTAGATGTTTCAACTTAGCAAGGATGAAGCAATAACAAAGTGCTAAGCTAGAAAGTTAACTACTTGATTCTCAGAAAATAGAAAGAGAATTTATGATCAGACAATGATAGTCAATGGAATAGAGAATGAGAATAAAGATAAAGATTAGTAGTGAGTCTACAGATAAATGATAATGATACTCAGGATAAATCCCTTCAGTAGTGATAAGATAGATGAAAGGAAATGAGACGCAGTTATGAAAGATGATACGGCTATAAGAAAGAGCAGTTTTTAAGTAATATAAGTTAATGTTTTTGTAATAGAGCTAGATTGCTCTTCCAATAGAGTAAGGTCCCTCTGATAAGATAAATAGATGATGACAGATATGTGCATAGTAGAGCTTGTGTAGCTCCCTGCAATGTTAAATGTAATAAAGTTATAAAGATGAGAATGGTATATAAAGTTCCTAAATGATAGAGGAAATGAGTCAAGTCCTAATAGATAATATTGGCTTCTGTGATCATTTTTGGGAAATTATCTATGGAGTTAACAACTATGTGGAAGTGACTAACCTTGTAACTTTGTTAGATGGTTTAGGTCTTCCAGAGATGAGAATACAGTACAACGGAATCGCAGTAGATTCTAGAGGATTGCAGTTAGATCCTGAAAGGCTTACGGTTGATCACAGTAGATCCCGAGGGTCGCAGTAGACCAAGCCTAGAGCAAGAAAGTAATGAGGCATAAGTACAGTATGTCTTTAGAAGGACGAACACCAAGGAAAAGTTAAGGTATAAAAGCTTCACAAGTTAGTTAACTCGTAATAGAGAGAGTACCCATGATGCTAGTTTTAGATAGCCTTATTACTATCAGGGACTGAACTCATAATCTTCTTACACGTAACAGGAACTCAGTGATCAAAGTTAAAGTTGTTAATCTTGAATCCGAAGGATTTATGAGAATTTACTCATAAGATATGAGAAAGGGTCAAATGAGAATAAAGAGATCCCTATGATAAGATTATAGAGAGTAAGAATGAGAAACCAATAGATCCTCTAAATGAGGATAAAGAGATAAGAAGGCCAGATAGACCCAAAATAGATAGCATAAGATGGGTCTAAGATAGTAAAGTACAAGGGTTAGAGCCTGTAAGTACCAGTGCTTCAGATTCTAATCTACACCTTTCAGTTAAGCTTGCTCAGGCAAGAGAAATTCAATGATGGGTAACCCCCTGGGAAGTGATAGAAAAAGGTAGAAATGCCATAAAAATTGGCATATATGCACAGAACTGTGTAAAATGATAGAAAGAGCTATGAAAAGCTAGAAAGAGTTATGAATAATAAGAGACTAGAACCCTTATGTCAAGTCCAAATGAAATGGATTTGAAAGATGGACTATAATATAGCCAGATTTGGCCAGATATGCCATTTTATGACATGAAAGAGATAAAATAAGATATGTTATGAAAAGTATGTAATGAGTTATGTTATGAGAGATATGTTAAGAAGTACGATATGAAGTGGCTTTATAGTTAGCCTTGTAAACAGATTGAGAGGCTCTATTTTTGAAAAGGATAAGATGTTCAAATATTATATTACAGATGAAAGAGCAAATGAGAGCTTTCACTCCTTGCATGAAATGCCAAGCATTATGTTATGCTATGTTATGTTATGTTTTGTGATGTTTACAGAATATGCTAAAGCTCTGTATGTTAGAGCAGTGCAAGCTCTGAGTGTTAAAGCTGTGCAAGCCTAAGTGTTAGAGTTGTGCATATTAAGAGAAGGAATGCTTGAGCTCCGATGTTAGAGCTTTGCATTCAGAAGCAGGTTGTAGTCCTGCAGCATGCTGGCCAGGCATTATGCATGTTAGAGTATGTGCTCCTATATGCTCTTATGTTCTGATGTTTAGTAGTAGAGCAATAAAAGAAAGAATAATGATATAAGTCCTCTCTCAATATTATGAGTTATAGAAAATGATAAGAAGAATAGAGATGTAATGATATGTAAGTGAGAAATGAAGTTGTGCGGATGTTCAGAGGATTCTGCTAGATACTCAAATGAGTTATAAATGATTGCTCTAAGAAGTATGATGAATTATTAACATAAACTCTCGAATATAGCAGTATTCAAGAGAGTTTAATATGAAAGAAATGGACACTACTCACAAGTCTAAAATGGTGAGAAGTCCAAATGTAGATAGAGGTATAGCAAGTAAGCAAGTAATAGAATAAATTGAAGTTCAGCTATGATTGAGTTGATTTAGAATAAGAGAAAGTAATAATAGTAAAGATATAAAGATTTTGCGGACATGAAAGGTACTCCGCTAAAATGTCAAAATAGAAAATGAGAAGTAGATACCCCAGTCCTTAGTCAAAAATAAGATAAGGATATGTATCCAAGATTTTTGACTGAGGTATTGAGTAAATTTTGAGGATGAAATTTATTTTAAGGGGGTAGAAATGTCATATCCTGATTTTGCCATATCCGTATAGTAATGACAGTGGAAAGAGGCTTAGAAAGGATTATGATGAAGATGAGAAGAAATAATAAGGGTTAGATGATTCTTTAAGGAAGAGGAGGACTAAAATGAAAAGTAGAAAAGGTTAAATGCAAATAGCTAAAAGTTCAAGGGCTAAAGTGCAATTATTCAAAAGTTCAGGGACCTAAATATAAATATGGAAAAGTTGAGCCAAAACAGGCCAAAAATGCCTGGAAACATATCAGACCCAAATTTTACCAGTAGATAGACAAAATTATTCCATTCAGTTTAACGCAACACAGAATTTTGATTTGAGGTCCCGATTAATTGATATAAATTTATGAAGTCAGAAGAATTATTACAGTATTTTTCAGACATTAGAATCAGATTAAACTTTATAGGAAATTTCTATATTTAATGTAAGAATTTGTAAAATTGATAGAGTCAGAAAAAGAATCCTGTAGAAGCCTTATGGGATTTTATGGTGAAATAAAATACCCGATAAATAGGATCCGGTGAGATTTATTGGGATTTGTGCCAGTTAGCTATTGGACCCAAGAAAGGCCTATGGCAGCCCAAAATTTTGTCCTAGGGCAACCCAATAATTCCCAAGAGTTATCTTGGAGCCTAAGTCCAATAATGAATAATTTATTAATTTTTTAAAAGGAAAAAAGGGATAAAGTGAAAATTATGCTTTGCACATGATGGGACCCACACACTTGGCGTCCAAGACAATGGGAAGGAGAAGATTTTTGTCATGTGGATTTATCTCAAGTTGGCTTGGAGACTAAGCTCGATGTAAGAACAAATATGAGCCATTAGATCAAATAGTGTACAAAGTGATCTTGGCCATTCATTTTCCATGAAACTTTCTATAAATACCCACTCAATTCTGCAACCAAACCATGTGCAAAGAACCTTTCAGGAAACTCTTGCAAAATGAAAACTCAAGCCAAGACAAAGAAGAGTCAAGGTTCCAAAGTTCAAGCAAGCTAGAGATTAAAGATAAGCAATCTCTCCTAGCTTATTTTCCTTTGATTTAGGAGATTGAACTTAGGGTTTTGATGGGGAAAAGCTGAGTTTTCTCTAAGGGGAGGTGCTGGCTAAAGACCTTAAAGGAAAGGGGAAAGAAGAAATTAAAGTTAGAACCATATACTTGAAGCTTAAACAAGCTAGTTAAGTGGTTGGTTGTTGAATCAAATTGATATTCTTGACTTTGTCATGATGTGCCCTGTTCGGTCTGCACTGTTCATGAGGGAAGGAAATTGAATTTCAATGATTTAATGCTTCTATTGAATTTATATGATGATTTTGTGTAGGATTGGAAAGGTTTTGAACCTTGGAAACATTAAAATCTCAAGGTTGTAGTCTTTGAGATTACTTACAATTACTGTACACTCGCATGAACAGTGTTTGAAATTTCATGATTTTGATGATTCCAATGGTTTTAAAATGAAAAGTTGTGTGGGGTAAAGTGGAGAAACAAGTATGGGAAGCATTAGAATCAAAATGAGAAATTTTGAAAGAATTATATGATTATGTTCAGTTCTATACAGCAGACCATGAATCAGGTGGAATTTCATGATTCTAAGGTCATAAATGGATTCAAAAGATGAAATTGTGTAGGGTAAAGTCAAGACATCAATTGGTTCAAGAGCCAAGTGGATTAGTGAAGATTAGAGAAAGTTATGACAATAAAAGAGTGTAACAAAGTTAATCTTGAATATGGTTGGAGTTCATGGGTCCTAATGAGTTATGTGATCAATATGAATGTGTTTAGGACCATGAAACATCCAAGAAGATGTTGGGAAGTGACTGACATAAAGGGTTCATGGTTGGAAAGCTAAGGAGCAAGTGCTAAAGATCAAGAGGAAAGCTTAAGTGCAAGGTAGTGAAATTACCTCTTTATGTGCTTGATGTAGTATGCTTATGTATTGACATGTACATGATGTTTGAATGATGTTGTGACATGATAAATAATGTTGAATGTATTGTGAATAACATGTTTTCCATGGCCATGCACTTTATATAAAAGTATATAGCATGATGGCATGTCAATAATCAAAGGAAGTTAATGAAATTACATATCATGCATTAGCATCCATCTTGCATATTTAAGTGGTAATGTTTGCTACTGAGATTCCTTAGAATCTCACTCTCCCATAACCAACCAGTTTAGGTCAAGCATGATGGATAATGTATGCATGGAGAAGAGCTAAAGCATGGAAGGAGAAAAGTGAAGTATTTAAGATGTTAGTATATGCTATGCACTTCCCATGTATGTCAAACCCATGTAAAGTATCTATTTATGTGATGAGATTGTATGAAACAATTATTGTATAACCCCCTGATGTATATGAATTCATAAAAGGCAAAAGAGATGATTTGTGTATGCTAGAACAATTATTGAAAGTGAATGAAAAGAATATGAAAGGGTAAAACGTAGGTCCTAAAGCAGTTTTGTTGTGGCTTCAGTTTGACCTAGCAAATGAAGGAATTAGTTCACAAAATTTTATGAGAAAGTAGCACACGTCTAGAGCGTTAAATTCATAGGTAGAACGTGTCATTTGGATGTGTATAACAAGAGAAATGAATTTCCAAATCTTGTTTCTACTTTAACTTTTAGCCTTTAATCTTTTCTACTTTGCGTTTAGGTCCTTCTCTTTCTTGAAGACTCATTTAACCTCTATTATTTCTTCTGAGCATCGTCATAATCCTTTCCAAACCTTTTTTCTCTATCAGTATTATACAGATAGGGAAAAATTAGGATCTGACATCCAGCTCTCGTAGTTGGAGTCAACATAAGAAACACATGTTCTCTTTCCTCAAACTCTAATGGTTTTCTTCTAACATTAGCATAACTTTTTTGTCTACTTTGAGCTGTCAACAATCTTTTTATGATCATGTCAATATGTGCTATAGTTTGATCTACTATATCAGGACCAAACATTCTTCTTTCACTTAACTTTAATTAGCACAATGGAGATCTATACTTACATCTGTAGAGTACTTCAAATGGGGCCATCTGAATACTAGTGTGATAACTATTGTTATAAGAAAATTCTATTAATGGCATATGGACATCCCAACTTCCTTTTAAATCTAAAACACAAGTATATCTTATAGTGTTTGGATTGTTCTCTTAGACTGACCACCCGTCTGAGGATGATAAGTTGTGCTAAACATGAGAGTGGTTCTATTTCTTTATACAAAGCTCTCCAGAAATTAGATGAAATCTAGGGTCTTTGTCAGACACGATACTACTTAGGACACCATGTAGTATAACAATATCTTTTATATACAACCTTGCCAGCTTTTCTAGAGAATCTCTATTATTTATTGCTAGGAAATGAGCTAACTTTGTTAATTGATCAATTACTACCCATATTGCATCATGTTTAGCTAGAGTCATGGGTAGTCCTTCTACAAAATCTATGGCAATATTGTCCTATTTCCACTTAGGAATATCTATAGGTTACAATTTTTCTGCTACCTTATGATGTTCAATCTTTACTTTCTGACATGTCAGGCATTTTGATATATAAGCTACAACATCCTTCTTTAATCCATGCCACAAAAATAAACTTTTAACATCATGATACATCTTGATCATACTTGGATGTACTATATATCAGCTTTTATATGCTTTATCTAAATCTTTCTCTCTTAATCCCATAGCACTAGGGATATATGGTATTTTCCTAAATTGTAGCAGTCCATCTTAAGAGATTTAAAAAATTTTATTTTGCCCTCTCCTCAACTTATCTTTAAAAATTGTTGCAAGTTTATTATCCTTTTGAGCTTCTTTTATATCATCTTAAATGAAAGCTCTTACTTATACTCCTCTATAAGGATTCTCTATTATCTGCATTTGATACAAAATACTCTAATCTCTGACATCTTATACCAATTTCAATTCTTTGATAATCAAACTTGCCACCTACACTACTTTTCTGCTTAAAGCATCCACTGCAACATTTTCTTTTCCTATATGGTATTTAATCTGGAAATCATAGTCTTTCAATAATTCTATCTATCTTCTTTGTCTTATATTTAATTCTTTACGGTCATGCAGATACTTTAGGCTTTTGTGGTCACAGTAGAATTATACAGTAGCTTCATACAAATAATGTTTCCATATCTTGACAGCATAGACTACCGCTGTAAGCTCTAGATCATGAGTGGGATAGTTTTCTTCATGTTTCTTTAACTGTTGAGAGGTGTAGGCTACTACTCTACCTTGTTGTATTAACACACATCCTAACCCCTATTTGCTACCATCAATATAGACCACATAGGTCTAGGTGGGATCTGGAATAATAAGCACGAGAGTAGTGGTTTACTTTTGTTTCAATTCTTAAAAACTAGCCTAGCACTTCTCATCCCACTTGAACAGGTGATTCTTTCTAGTCAACTTGGTCAATGGCAAGGCAATTTGAGAAAAGTCTTTAATAAATCTTCTATGATACACTGTTAAGCCCAAAAAACTTCTAATCTCTATCACTGTCCTTAGTTGCTCCCAGCTTAATACTGCTTCAACTTTGCTAAGAACCATATCTACCCCTTCATGGGATATGACATGTAACATCTTTACTTTTGTATATCTTAGGGACCATTTAGTACCATTTAGAACTATTTAGAAGACCTTGGAAGTTGATTAGCTAAATCTATAATTTTTACTCTTTTTGAGTTACTGTTTATATGATATTCCAGATTCGGCGATGAATTTCAGAAAATCATAATTAATTCTAGAAAATTGATATGATGTGGTTCAAAAATTCAGTGAAGATAACATCTTAAAATTTAAGTGAAAAATAATTTCCAGACCAAATGCTTAGTCAATTAATATAGTTTAATTGTAAAAGTTTATTGTTCATTTGGTCAAAAATTCTAAAAACAGAT
Source organism: Leucaena leucocephala (assembly GCA_037074615.1). Lineage (NCBI taxonomy): Eukaryota > Viridiplantae > Streptophyta > Magnoliopsida > Fabales > Fabaceae > Leucaena > Leucaena leucocephala. The sequence goes on along the minus strand of CM073528.1, from coordinate 10,910,351 downwards.
TTTGGTCCTTGACTTTGGAAAACTTGTTCTCTTTGTAAAGCCATCGAAATTAGGCATACTTGGTATCAAAAAGAAGCTTGACATGTTAACTAAATGTTTGTAATTTTTCATACATTTATTCCATCATTTACTATTTCTCCTTACATCATGAACATTGTTGTTCAAACTTGTCATATAACATTATTGCTTGCAACAATTTACACATTCGTCATATAACATTTACATTACCTAACCCCTAAATTCTCTTCATGTTTCTTCATCTTCATTCATCATTCAAAAACCTATTAGGATTGGGATTACATGGAGGGGGTGAGATTTTTAGGGAAATCTCAGTAGCAAACAGTAATAAACAATGCATGCATAAATGTAAATACTTGTACTTGCTTGTGAAAGTGTTAAAATTGTGTAATGTGCATGCTTCCATGTAACATATGAAATACAATTGGCTAAAGTAATCATAGAAATAGAGCTTCAATCATAAACACATATGCAACACAATTCAACATAGCAATAGTACAACTAAGCATAACATTAAATACATACAAGTTTAGGATAAGTTTACTACCTCACATGCTTGACCTTCCTTTACTTTATCTTTGCCTTTTCCTTCTTACTTCTCCTTGATGTGTGTCTGCCTCTTTTGAGAACACTAATCAATTGCTAACATAACATTACCATCCATTCATTATAATCTAGCATGATACAGAAATTTTATTAGGCATCCAGATAGCAGATATTTATCTGGCAGTCTGAAAGTTATCTAAAATTTTATTAGATTTCATGGACTTCAAATATAAGTGGGGGAATTATAGAAAAGTGTGCTATACAGTGTTAGATGTCCTGGCTTTGACAGAACCCTAGAAGAAGTTTTGTATAAAAAGTTATTCACATATTAGTGAATTTTGACAAGAGTTTGATAACACTCGTGATCCGATAATAGAACTTATCAGAATGTAAGCCTGGATAGAATGAGATCAGATGACCTCATATATAGGCCCATGATGACGCCAATGAGGGACCAAAACCCAGGGTACCAGTTTATCAATAGAAGGGACTAGTGTCCAGAAAAAGTACAAGAATGTCAATGGTAGAAAGCATCTGTATACTGGATTTAAGGTCAAAAAGCATACTATGAAATCTCAAAAAAATTAGATTTATCGAGCAGTCCAATTTTTAGGGAATCGGATTGAGCCGGTACAGGATTGGACTAGAATTTTTCCAGAAGGTTCTCCCTCTAGAAATGGCACCATATAACCCCTTTGAGATGTCCCTTGTGATGTCATGGATGATGTCACAATTAGCTTTTTGGAAAAAGTTAAATCCAAAATTAAATGGGGGCATTTAGATCAAATAGTGCACAAAGTAATCTTGGCCATTGATTTTCCATGATTTTTCTATAAATACCCCCTCAAATCTAGTCCAAACTGTGAGCTTGTGATGCCTTGGGGAAGCTCTTGCAAAATAGAAACTCAAGCCATGACAAAGAAGATTCAAGGTTCCAAAGTTGAAGCAAGCTAGAGATTAAAGGTAAGCAATCTATCCTAGCTTATGTTATTTTGATTTGGAAGCTTGAACTTAGGGTTTTCATTGGATAAAAGTTGAGTTTTCTCTAAGGTGTTGTGCTGCCCAAAAACCATAGGTGAAAGGGAAAGGAAGAAATTAGAGTTAGAGACGTATGATTGAAGCTTAAACAAGCTAGTTAAGTAGTTGGTTGTTGAATCAAGTTGATATTCTTGACTTTTCTATGGTTGAACCTATTTGGTATGCACTGTTCATGAGGGAAGGAAATGGAATTTCAATAATTTAATTCTTCCATTGAATTTATATGATGATTTTGTGTAGGATTGGAAAGGTTTTGAACCTTGGAAGCATTGAAATTCCAAGATTGTAGTTTTTTAAAATCTTCACAGTTACTGTTCACTTGCATGAATTGTAATTGGAATTTCATGATGTTGATGCTTCCAATGATTTTAAAATGAAAAGTTGTGTGGGGTAAAGTAGATAAACAGATATGGGAAGCATTATAATCAAGATTATAATTTTTGAAATAATTGTATGCATATGTTCAGTTCTGCATAGCAGGCCATGAGGGAGCTAGAATTTCATTATTCTAAGCTCATAGCTGGATTCAAAAGATGAAATTGTATAGGGTAAAGTCAAGACATCAATTGATTCAAAGGTCAAGTCCATTAGTTAAGATTAAGGAAAATAAGTGAGCTTAATGTTCAAGAGGAAGTTATGTTAGTTAAAGTGAGTTTAATGCTCAAGGAAATTAGATGATGATGGATGAATGTTTATGTGATGTTAGGGATTGATTGATAAGCTCCAAAAGAGGCAGCCACATATCCAAGAGAAGTAAGAAGAAAGAAGCAAGATAAAGTGAAAGAAATCAAGTATATGAGATAGTAAACTTATCCTAAACTTGTATGCATTGAATGTTATGCTAGATGTGCTATGGCTTTATTGAATTGTGTTGCATATGTGCTTATGTATGAAGGTCTGTTGCTATGATTACTTTGGCCAATTGTATTTCATATGTTACATGGAAGCATGCACATTATACAATGTTAACACTTTCATAAGCAAGCACAAGTATCTACATTAATGTATGCATTGTTTAATAATATTTGCTACTGAGATTTCCCCTAAAATCTCATTCCTTTTCATGAAACCCAATCCCACAGGTTTGTGAATAATGAAAGAGGATGATGAAGCATGAAGAAAAGATATGGATTGGATCGTATATATGTTATATAAATGTGTAATGTTGCTGTATGACCAATGTAAGTAGTGATGGTCATGATGTAAAGAAAAATAGTAAATGATGGAATAAATGTATGAAATTTTACAGACATTTAGATGACATGCCAAGCCTCATTTTGACACATGAACGCCTTATTTCGATGTCTTTATAAAGAGAACTAATTTTCCAAAGTAAGGGATTAGAATCTGTTTCCAGGATTTTTGACCAAATGAATAGTAATCTTTGGCGAATAAACTGTATTAATTGATGAGTCATTTAGTCTGGAAATTATTTTTTTCTTAAATTTCAAGATGTTATCTTCACGTAGCTTTTTGAACCACTTTATTTCAATTTTTTCTATAATTAATTATGATTTTTTGAAGTTTATAGCGTAATATAGAATACCATATGAACAGTAACAAGAGAAAGAGTAAAATTCTAGATTTGGCTAATGGACTTCCAAGGTCTTATAAGTGGTTCCAAATGCTACTGAATGGTCCCTACGACATATAAAAGTAAGGATGTTACATTTTGGTTTAGAGCAAAAGTTTTTGGCATGATTTAAGATATTTCCTAGACCCTAACTCTAAATAGTAAGTTCTTTGTTAAGTTAGGGTATGTATTGGGATAGTTAGAATTGCTTAGTTAAGCAAGGAGTAGATATAGGATTTTATAAGATTAAGTCAGAGGCTTAAGTTAATAAGGGAGACCCCGGCCAGTAGTGATATGCAAGGATATTGTACATCCAAACTTTGATCATCCCTCAAACAATGAAGAGAGTTCATATGAGAGTATAGGGGATCGGTCAGGAAAGTCTACAGTAGAATGTCCCATAGATATTTCTGTAGACTCAAACCTACAATCTGGAGCTCATGTAGAGATTCAACCTGAAGCTGTGTATGTACCATATTATGCTGAGTCTATTGACTCTATACAGTATGAGTTTATTGGAGTGCCCTCTAACCCTGATGTAAGCTTTATTCCTCTAATGAGAAGACATATTACGGTTGAGGAAGCTGAGTATTGGTACTGGAGTATGGGTAGACCAGATGTTATTCTTACTCCACCAGAATTTGAGCATGGAGTTTTTATAAGTAATAGATCACTGTCCCCTAATTCAGACATCCAGTCAGAGTTTATGATAGTTCCTGTCCATTCCCAAAGTCTAGAAATATGTGACTTTATAGATAAAGATCAGCATGATGTTTTTGGTCCTAGTCAACCCAAGCCTTTTTTGTTAAAGACAGATAATGCTGACAGTATTAGTCTCAAGAAAGATGTGGAAAGTGAATTATTCAGTTTAGGTCAGGGAATGTATAGAAGTAGAAAAATAGTTAGTTTACCTATAGTTCCTCAATGTCGTAGCAAGGATGATAAACATATACACAATGGAGGGCCTTAACCTGAATCAAGTTTATGCTCTAGCAGACTGGCATGAGATGGTAGTGAGTCAAGTACTTCCATATACCCCTACATGGCATATAGAGCTAAGCAAGTATCTGGAAAGGGATCCACCAGTTGATATACAGGAGTGGCACTTCTGTGTTCAGAAGTATGTGCAGTCTATGATTTCCTAGAAAATAATGTAGAAAGAGATGAGGGGTAATGTAAATATGTAAAGTGTAAAGTAAAGTAATTACTCAGATGTATAATAGTTATAATGTACCCCGAATATGTGATTGACATAAATGTAATGTATTTACAAATGTTATGGTGACATGAAATAGAAAGTTTTGTGTGATATAATGAAATGATTGTTGGTTGAACATGTATGTGAATATGTTCCCTTTTTAATGTTATTATGATGTATAGACATGAATGAGTCTTAATTGACTCTAAAGATGCTGACCTCACTGAAGGTTATCAGTTAGAGGTTTAGCACAGAGTGTAGCCAAGTTAAACAGTACGAAGCACTAAGATATAGAAGATCAATTTAAGAAGGGGTTCAGAAGTAGATCCTCCATATGATCATCAGGAGTTGATCTATAGTACGAAAGTCTTTGTGCAGCTAGTCTTTACGAAAAAGAATAATGAGAAGTTAGAATGAGACTTTCATAATAATGATCTAATACATGCTTAAGGATAAAGACGAGATGGCTAATATATAGAAGGTTAATGTTCCTAAAGTAGAGGGATTCCATCACGAAGAGATAGTAACCTAACGCTCTGCCCTAGAGAACATAAATAGTAATGCTAGGTGATGAATGAGATCCAAGTGACTTAAATTAGTCAGCATCTAAAGATAGACCAGGAGGAAACACAGTCTAGTCAAGAGCAGACTGAGACTGACAAATAGAAAGAGTTAAAAGATAGTAGGGAGATACAGAAGTTACTCCATATAAGATGGAGAGTGATTTGCTCACCTGAGAAGTTTTTCTTGAAGAAGTTTAAAAGAAACATTTCTCTTAATTAGATAGAGGTGAGTGTAAGGCTAAGGGTTAGAGCAAAGGAAAGAGAAACCCTTTTATGAATACTTAGCTAAGTACATCCACATGAACATTGAGGCGTAATAGGAGATATTCTCTCACCTGTTAGTAATCCAGGAGGATAAGGGAAAACTTAAAAGTATAAATGGCATAAAGAATAAGCCCTTCCTCAGTTAGCTGAAAAGAAATGGCTGACTTAGTTATGGAATACCACTAGATTACAGTGAGACCAATGACACATAAATACTTCAGGTTAGAGACATAGAAGTCTTACAAGTGATGAGAAATATTATGATAAGAATGAATATGGCCTAGTAAGGTAGCCGCATATTCAAAGATAAAGTCACTCCCCTATTCCTTATGTAAGAAAGAGTAAAGAAGGGTTGAGTCTATACCCTAATAAGAGGGTGATATGGCAGCCTAAGTGAAACAAGTAAATGATTTAGGATCCTGAATAAATGATTAGGACCTAGTGATTAAGGGATAGAATACTTTAAAGTCTACCTAGTTAATTATTTAATTGCAATGTGAGTATAAGGGATTGTTGATCAAACTATGTAATAGTGATATGGCTTATGTTGCTATAAGTTATGATGAGAACTTGCATCTCCTTGCAGTTGTCATATGATGACACACATGTTAGAGAATGCTTAAATGATTGCAACTCCTTGCATGTTATGCATGTTGAGTATGCTATGATGAATGAATACTCCCCTTTAGATTACATGCAGGGTAGAGTAGATATGATGAGAAAGTTTTGAAAATTTTATTGCTCCCATATCCTATGACATGCAATTAAATAATTTAACCTGATGATGATAGAGCAATAAAAAAGTGATAAACAAAATAGTTAGCTAGTTAATTCACAAAGAATGGAATGATAATTTATGATCAGACAATGATAGTCAATGGGATAGAGGATGAGATGAAAGATGAAAGATGAATAGTGAATTTATAGATAAATGATTATAGTACTCAGGACAAATCCCTTCAGTAGGGATAAGATATATGAATGATGTGCTATGTATATGAAAGGAAATGAGATGCAGTTATGAAAGATGATGCGACTCTAAGAAAGAGCAGTTTTTAAATAATATGAGTTAATGTTTTTGCAATAGAGCTAGATTACTCTTACGATAGAGTAAGATTGCTTTTAAAATAAAACCAAGAGATGGGACAGTATAATTCAGATAGAGTAAGGTCCCTCTGATGAGATGAATAGATGATGATAGATATATGCATAGTAGAGCCTGTGTAGCTCTCTGCAGTAATGTATATAGTAAAGTTATAAAAGATGAGAATGATATGAGAAATTTCTAAGTGATAAAGGAAATGAGTAAAGTCCTGATAGATAATATTGGCCTCTATGATCATTTTTGGGGAATTATCTGTTGAGTTAACAACTATGTGGAAGTGACTAACCTTGTAACTTTGTCCCTTGCTTTAGATCTTCCAGAGATAAGAATACAGTACAAGGGAATCGTAGTATATTATGGAGGATTGCAGTTAGATCCTAGTATGGCTCCCAGAGAATAGAATTCTAGGGTTGCAGATAGATCCTAAAGAGGCTTACGGTTGATCGCAGTAAATCCTAAGGGTCACAGTAGACCTAGCCTAGAGAAAGAAAGTATTGATCCATAAGTACAGTATGTCTTTGGAAGGATGAATACCAAGGAAAAGTTATGGTATAGAAGCTTCACAAGTTGGTTAACTCATAACAGAGAGAGTATCCATGATGCTAGTTTCAGATAGACTTATTACTATCAGGGACTAAACTCAAAATCTCCTTACACGTAACAGGAACTAAGTGATCAAAGTTAAAGTTGTTAATCCTGAGTCCCAAGGATTTATAAGAATATTTCATAACATATGAGAAAAGGTCAAATGAGAATAAAAAGATCCTTATAGTAAGATTATAAAGAATAAGAATGAAAGATAAATAGATCCTCCAAATGAGGAAAAAGATATTATAAGGCCAGATAAACCCAAGAGAGATAGTATAAGATGGGTCTAAGATAGTAAAATACCAGGGTTGGAGCCTGTTAGCACTAGTGCTTCATATTTATATCTGTACTTTTCAGATAAGCATGATCAGGCAAGAGTAGCCCAATTATGGGTAACCCCCTGGGAAGTGATAGAAAAAGGTAGAAATACCATAGAAATTGGCATATATGCACAAAGCTATGAAAATGATAGAAAAAACTATGAAAAACTAGAAAGGGTTATGAACAGTAAGAGACTAGAACCTTTATGTCAAGTCTAGAACCTTTATGTCAAGTCCAAATGAAATGGATTTGAAAGATAGACTATCATATAGCCAGATTTGGCCAGATATGGCATATTATGGCATGAATGATACGAAATGAGAAATGATATGAAGAGTATGTAATGCGATATGTTTTGAGAAATATGTATTGAGAAGTATTATATGAAGTGGCTTTATAGCTAGCCATGTAAACAGATTGAGAGGCTTTGTTTTTTAAAGGGATAAGATGTTTGAATAATAAGTTACAGATGATGGAGCAAGTAAGAGCTTTCACTCTTTGCATGAAATGCTAAGCATTATGTTATGTTTATAGAATATGCTAAAGCTCCAAATCTTAGAGCAGTGCAAGCTCTGAGTGTGAGAGCTATACAAGCTCTGAGTGTTAGAGCTATGCACATTAAGAGAATGAATGCTTGAGCTCCAATGTTAGAGCTTTGCATTCATGGGCAGGAATGTAGTCCTGCAATATGTTAGCCAGGCATTATGCATGTTAGAGTATGTGCTCCTATATGCTTCTATGTGCTCCTATTTAGTAGTAAAGCAACGCAAATGAGTCATTTCTCTAACATAAGTCCTATGTGCTCCTATATGCTCCTATATGCATGTTAGATCTAACATAAACATTCTCTCTGTATTATGATAAGTTATTAAAGATGATGAGAAGTATGATGATATGAAAATGAGAGATAAAGTTTTGCGAATGTTCAGAGAATTCTGCTAGATACCCAGATGAGTAATAAGTAATTGCTCTAAGAAGTATGATGAATCATTAACAGAAACTCCAGAGTATAATAGTATATAAGAGAGTTTAATCTAAAAGAAATGGACACTACTCACAAGTTTAGTATTGTGAGAAGATAGATGCATAGCAAGAAAGTAAGTAATAGAATGAAATGGAGTTCAATTCTAATTGAATTAATTAATAGAAGAATTATCATAGTAAAGATATGAAAAATTGCGGATATGAAAAGTACTCTGCTAAGATGTTTATTTTAAGAGATAGATACCCTAATTAAATGTAATTAAGTAAAAAGTTCAAGGGCAAAATTGTAATTATGGAAAGGTTAGCCCGAGGGTTAGAACTGCCAGAAGTATTTCAGTCCCATGTTCTATCAGTAAATAGAGGATGATACGTTGGTCATGTAAGGAATTGGAAGACACACAGTGGAAATTAATTTAAAATTTTTTTCCATTCCTTGCCAAGATCTACCTTATGTGTTTAAGTCAAGTGGAAAGAAGCATTACCCTTGGTGTTCCTCAATGACTTCCACAGCTTCTTTCTACGGCTCGTGCTCTCTTTCTGATCGCAAGAAGTAAACACCTCAGGTCAGCTTCCTCTACTGGTATCCACACGAACAGCGTTCCAACCATGAACGACGTGCTAGTGTCTCCTGTCCCTCCAAGGCTCTCTCAAGAATTCGTCCTCTCCATCTTTACTTCAGCAGTTTCTTATCTGCAAACCTTTTACAGATTCCGTTTGGCCTTTTGTGTTGTGTGTTGTGTGTCAAAAATGTAGCTCCTAAAATTAGATATATAGGATGCTCTGTGTTTTCTTCAACCGAATTGGATCTTTGAATTAATCTATATTAATTCCGAAATTAATACAATATCACATATTGTATAATTTGATAAGATACTAATTAAATAAATAATGTTTATATTAAATCTGTCCCACAAATTTAATTCACTTATTTATTTAATTTAAATAAAGATAAGATTGGACTATATTTGATTTATTCTCATAAATCAAATTTGAGATATCCTATCAATTTGAATTTTAAATTCAAACGTGATAGAGATTTAATTTATCCTTATAAATTAAATCTTAGAAATATCTCTTATATGAGATATCCTATCAATTTGAATTTTAAATTCAAACGTGATAGAGATTTAGTTTATCCTTATAAATTAAATCTTGTAAATATCTCTTATATGAGATATCCTATCAATTTGAATTTCAAATTCAAATGTGATAGAGATTTAATTTATCCTTATAAATTAAATCTTGTAAATATCTCTTATATGAGATATCCTATCAATTTGAATTTCAAATTCAAACGTGATAGAGATTTAATTTATCCTTATAAATTAAATCATATATATCCCTTATATATAATATATATATACGAATTTATATATATACGAATATAAATATAAATAAATATATACATCAACCCTGGATCATTCATTGAATCTAGACACGTCTTAGATTCAATGAATCTGGACATCATAGCTCGTGTTGGGCTATTTTGTGTGTGACCCTGTTGGCCCATATGAAGTTGGCAGTAGGCCATTTGATATACTGGCCCACAAGTCACAAGCGGTCTCTAGCAAGACATAATGACTACTCAAATCATATGAGGATCGATAAATAATGTAACCTTTTATACAACCATATTATGTCCCTTCTGTCACGCGATATTTTAGTCATGGATGAGGCATGGATAATATCATCCTCCTATTCCTGACCGTTACTTTCTCGATCCCTGAGTAGTCTGACTATAGCAATGGAACTACCTTTCCATTACAGTATGGCCATATATTTCTCAGACTCACTCATCGAGGGGCCCAGTAATATCTCTCTACGAATGTGAGGGACAAATTCTATCTTGAGCACTCACATTCCTCCGCATGAAAAACCACTAAGCCCGAACATAGTCTTTATGATCACTCGGTCAAAAGTGACTTTTGACTAGGTCAAAGCTGAGCATTTGTCATGTAGGAATCCATGATGATCTCAGGTCAAAGGGCATAGTGACATGGTTTGTATATGAGAGAAGCTTATGACGTAACCTATGCAACTCTCTTATAGCGGATCGGTCTAACACCTTGTACTCTTACATGTGCCTATGACTTTGATTTATATCTCTATACATCTTCAAAGTCATACTGGTCTTATTTCATCTCTGCTCCCACACAGATGATCGACCAGGGACATTTAGGATAAGATCATGAATTATCCAAGGATGGTCATCACAGTAAACATGCGAATAATATGATAACACAATTGATAAACTCATAAATCAATAATGTTTATAAGATAATGATTGGCCCCTAGGGCATATTTTCCAACAGGTCAATCAAGCATGATACAGAAATTTTATTAGGGATCCAGAAAGCATATATTTATCTGACACTCTGAAAGTTTTCTAAAATTTTATCAGATTTTGTGGACTTCAGATATAAGTGGGGGAATTACAGGAAAGTGTTTCCTACAGTGTTAGATGTCCTAAAACTGACAGAACCCCGGAAGAAGTTTTGTATAAAAAGTTATTCACATATTAGTGAATTTTGACGGAAGTTTGATAACACCTGTGATCCGATAATGGAACTTATCGGTATGTAAGCCTGGATAGAATGAGATCAGATAACCTCATATATAGGCCAATGATGACACTAAGAAGGGCCCAAAACCCAGGGTACCAATTTATCAGTAGAAGGGGCTAGTGTCCAGAAAAATACAAAATTACAAAAATACCCCTGGATGCCCAGATTGTACCAGAGATAGATAGAGGGCATTTTGGTCATCTGGACATGATAAAAACATGGGATATATCCTAAGTATGATTATTTAGAGTCAGTATAGGCTTGAGGCAGTACAAAGAAGGGTAAAAAGATAATTTTACCCTTAGGGTCAATATAGTGCAAGAAAGGACACCAAAGGTATTTTAGTCATTTCTCAAGGGGTCTGTAACTAAGTTATGGCCTAGTACAAGAATATCAATGATAGGAAGCATTTGGATACTGCATTTAAGGTCAAAAAGCATACTATGAAATCTCAAAAAAAATAGATTTATAAAGCAGTCTAGTTTTTAGGGAATCGGACTGAGCCGGTACCGGATTGGACTAGAATTTTTCCAAAAGGTTCTCCCTCTAGAAGTGGCACCACATAACCCCTTTGAGGTATCCCTTGTGAAGTCATGGATGATGTCACAATTAGCTTTTTTGGAAAAAGTTAAATCCATGATTAAATGTGGGCCTTTAGATCAAATAGTGCACAGAGTAATGTTGGCTATTGGTTTTCCATAATTTTTTCTATAAATACCCCCTCAAATCTGGTCTAAACTGTGAGCTTGTGATACCTTGTGGAAACTCTTGCAAAATAAAAACTAAAGCTATAACATCCTACTTTTCTTATGTCATAGGGATCAAATAGTAGCATCTGGAACCACTTTTAAGGTCATTGAAGTCAAATTACACAATCTGGAATTTTACTCTAACGAGTACTGTTTACTATGTAAATTCCAGAGAAGTGACATGACTTAAAAAAATCATAAGTAATTCTAAAAAAATCAAAATGAAGTGTTTCAAATTGATACACAAAGATAACTCAATGCTCTTTTAGGAAAAATAACTCATTAACCACGCCTTGACCAAGTCAACGTTGGCCAACCTTCCAATATTATTGTTCATCCAGCGTTTTTCCCTGGTTCTAGCATTTATGGTCCCAACTTTGATAAATCATATCTTTATGTGTAGATATCCAAATGAGAAGTTCTATATATCAAATCGAAGCTTGACATGTCTACTATCTACTAGTAAAATATCATACATCTATTCAACTTTTTACTATTTATAATTATAGCTCAAATGTCATAGCCTTTCCACGAGCTACTGTTCACAGTGGTAAATTCTAGCAATTAACATTACATACATACATCAATCACATATCAATCATGCTAAAAAATTCTTCATGCATATTCATCTCCTCCATCTTAAGAAGACCTGCTGTAATTGGATTGATATGGTAGGGGTGAGATTTCTTGGGAAATCTTAGTAGCAAATAGTACTAAACAGTGCATGCATTAATGTGAATACTTGTGCTTGCTTGCGAAAGTGTTAACATTGCGTAATGTGCATGCTTCCATGTAACATATGAAATACAGTTGGCCAAAGTAATTATAGCAACAGAGCTTCATACATAAGCACATATGCAACACAATTCAACAAAGCCATAGCATATCAAGTATAGCATTCAATGCATACAAGTTTAAGATTATTTTACTACCTGACATATAGCCTTTCCTCTAGCTCTTAGCCTTTGTTCTAAGGTTCCTTCTTTTCATAGGTCAGAGCATATATATAGCATAATAATATATTTATTATTATCCAGTATAGCTCTACTTAACTCATGCTTAACTTGGGGTAATATCCTTAATCTGACAATCCCCTAACTTTCTTTCTATCTATGGATAACCTTATCAATAGATATATTTCTCTTTTATAACCATTAAGAATAATCCTCTAATTTATTAGAGTAGGGACTAGAATAACTTACTTACCTTATTCCTAAGCTCTGCCAAGTCTCTAAGCTCCTTAGACTGCTCCTAGCTCCACCAGAACTCCTCCTTTCTTTCTCTTCCTTCCATTCTTTCTCTATTTCTCTTTTCTCTCTTCTTTCTCTTCTTTTTTCAATGCTTGGCCATGAATGGAATGGAAGGAGGGGTGGGCTATTTATAGTTGAGAGGAGGTGGAATGGATGGCTTAGATTGAATCGCGATGAATGGCTCAGATCGCTTAGCTTCCTCAAGAAGCCTTGCCTGCATCATCATGATGACATCATCCTCCTAGGTTACTCATCAAAGTGACATCATCCATGGGACACCTCACATGCTAGGTGATACAAAGGTGGGGCCCTTGGGACACCTCACCAGCTGACTTAGCACTTCCAGAGAATTCTAGAGTCTTTTCCTATAATGAATGGTTGAGATTGTGCCACGTGTCCTTTAGCTTTTCCTCCTTTTCCTGGAATAATGCCATGTATCCTTAGCTTTTCTCCTTTTCCTAGAATCATGCCATGTGTCACCTTATGGGTCCCATGAGGACACCTTTCATGCCCCCTCATGGTCTAAATCTCCATCTCATCACTTTTCCCAATTATATCCTTAACCGAGTAACTTTACTTTATGAAAAAGTACTAAACTATTATTTTAACATCACTTAAACCCCCATAATCATTGGGCCACATTTTTTGACCCTTAGATTGTTATCTTGGGCTTTTAACCAAGCCCAAGTACTCTGGTGTCTCAATTCCCAAGAAATACCCTTAGCAATTTACCAAAATGCCACTATGGACTTTCACTATTTACGATTTAGTCCCTGAACTCTCATTATTTGCAATTTAGTCCCTAAACATCATTTGCATACTTTTGGGACTTCTATCAATAGGGCCTGGTAGCATACCTTTTTCAGGCTACATATTAGGCTTCTAGGCTTAAAAATTAGGATATGACACAAGCCAAGACAAAGAAGATTCAAGGTTCCAAAGTTCATGCAAGCTAGAGATTAAAGGTAAGCAATCTATCTTTGCTTATTTTCTTTTGATTTGGGAGCTTGAACTTAGGGTTTTCATGGGAGAAAAGTTGAGTTTTCTCTAAGGTGTTGTGCTGCCCAAAAACCTTAAATGAAAGGGAAAAGAAGAAATTGAAGTTAGAGATGTATGATTGAAGCTTAAACAAGCTAGTTAAGTAGTTGGTTGTTGAATCAAGTTGATATTCTTAATTTTGCCATGGTTGAACCTATTCGGTCTACACTGTTCATGAGGGAAGGAAATGGAATTTCAATGATTTAATGCTTCCATTGAATTTATATGATGATTTTGTGTAGGATTGGAAAGATTTTGAACCTTGTAAACACTAAGTTTCCAAAGTAAGGGACCAGAATTTGTTTTCAGGATTTTTGACCAAATGAACAGTAATCTTTGGTGAATAAACTGTATTAATTGACAAGTCATTTGTTCTGGAAATTATTTTTCCCTTAAATTTCAAAATGTTATCTTCACGTAGCCTTTTGAACTACTACATTTAAATTTTTTTATAATTAATTATGATTTTTTAAAGTTTGTGACATAATCTGGAATACCATATGAACAGTAACCAAATAAAGAGTAAAATTTCGGATTTGGCTAATGGACTTCCAAGGTCTTGTAAGTGGTTCCAAATGCTACTGAATGGTCCCTAAGATGTATAAAAGTAAGGATATTGCATGAGCAGCACCTCTCCAAGGGTTCCAAGGTCTAGGGTTTTGGGCAGAAAAATGGGGATATTTATAGAAAAATTCTATGGAAAATGAATAGTCAATATCACTTTGTGCACTATTTGATCCAATGGCTCATATTTGATCTTGGATTAGCTTGCCCTATAAGCCAATGAGATGACATCATCCATGATATCATCAAAGGACACCTCATAGCCCATGTGATGAAATTGCGAAGGGAGAAAGCATCTGGAAAAATTATAGTCTAATCCGGTAATGGCTTAGTCCAATTTCCCAAAAACCAGGCAGTTTTTTTAATCTGATTTTTCTGAGATTCTACAATATTCTTTATGAGCTTAAATTCATTATTCAGATTCTTCCTACCATTTAAATTCTTGGAATGGGTATAAACTTAATTATAGATCCCTTGGCAAATGACTGAAATGCCCTTGGTTCACTATCTTGCTTTATATTAACCCTAAGGGCAAAATTGTCATTTCACACCCCTTTACTACTTATCAGGGCATATACTGAGTTTGATGAATCACCCCTATACTTATTTTGACTTTTTTGACTATCCAAACTGACCAAAACGACCTCCATTCATCTCTAGTTCCTTATTACAATACAGGGGCATACTTAGTGGTATTTTCATAAGTTTATATTTTTCTGGTCTTTCATAATTTTATATTTTTCTGGTCTTTATTAACACTAGCCCATAAACTTATCTAAAAATATTATTGGGCCTATAAGGTGCCATTTTGGGCTTTCTACATGATCCACTACCTGCATCGGCTCAACTCCCGAGAAATTACCCAAAACTTATTTATTGGGTGTTTTAATCCACTGTAAATTCCATAATAAATTCTATAGAAATCATTTTTTAGCTCTATTAGTTTTATAAATTATTATATTAATTATAAGAATTTACTGTCAAATTTCATCTAATTTTGAGGTCCATAAGCTACTATATTAATTTTCATTTCTTTAGAAATTCATTTCAATTTTTGGGACCTAAAATCAAAATTATGTGTTGTGCCAAACTGATTATAATAATTTTCTCTATTTACTAAGAAAATTTGGGACTAAACTAATTCTGGGTATTTTTGGGCCTTTTCTGGCTCAACTTTCAATAATTACCATTTTGCCCTGAACTTTTGAAAATTACCCTTTAGGCTGTCAATTTTTTATAATTACACTTAATGGCCCAAAGTTTATGTCTACTTTCATTTTAGCATAATAGAACTTTTAAACTTTTCAGTTTAGTCCCTTTCTTTCATCAAGACTCATTTAAACTTTATAATTCCTTCTGATCATCGTCATAATCCTTTATAAACCTTTTTCCTCTATGAGTCTTATACAGATAGGGAAATTAGGATATGACATGACATGACCAAGAAATTTGACTTCTTGAACCCAAAATTCACATTTACTAAGCTTAGCATAGAGATTTTTTTCTTTAAGAGAACTAAGGATAATTCTCAAATTCATTTCATACTGCTCAGCAAATTTGGAGTACATTAAGATATCATCAATGAAGACCACAACAAATTGATCTAAATAAGTCCTAAATATTCTATTCATATAATCCATAAAAATTGTAGGCGTATTCGTCAGACCAAAAGGCATCACAAGAAATTCAAAATGACCATAATAAGTCCTAAAAGCAGTCTTTAAAATATCATATCATTTAATCTTGAGTTAGTGGTAGCCTGATCCCAAATTAATCTTAGAGAATAAATTTCCTCCAGCCAACTGATCTAGTAGGTCATCAATTATAGGAAGAGGGTAATTATTCTTGATAGTAATCTTATTCAACTCCCTATAATCGATACATAATCTTAAACTATAACCCTTCTTCTTAATAAATAATATCGGAGCACCTTATAGTGAAACACTGGGTGAGATGAAACCCTTTTCAAAAAGCTCCTCAATCTGCTTCTTTAATTCCATCACTCATTAGGGGCCATATGATATGGGGCTTTGGATATTGGTCTAGCTTCGGGTACAATATCAGTCACAAACTTAACTTCACGTTCAAGAGGTAATCCTTGAATCTCTGTTAGAAAGACTTCAGGAAATTCCTTAAACATTGGAATCTCCTCAACTCCTTCTTCTATTTTTGCTTGAATAGAAAAGAAGATCATATAACCTTGACATCCTTTTGGTAAGCATTTATCTACCTGAGCCTCTGTTATCAAATTCAGCCTTACTTCTGAACTCACATCTATAGCCTTTTGGACAAAGAACTAGGGTTTTATTCTTACAATCCAGTATCACGTTATTAGAAGATAACCAGTTTAATCCAATTATAACATCAATTTCTCAAAAAGCCATACATATTAAGTCTAGAGATTGCAACAATGTGCATATCAACAACATTATTTAGCCAAACATTAGATGCAACTACTATAGTATTTGTAGGGGTTATCACACATATAACATAATGCAACTTGCTTATCATAAGACCTAGTCGTTCAGCACATTCATAAGAAACATAAGGAATGACTTCCACCCAAGTCAAACATAGCAATCACATAGTGATTATTGAGATAAATAGTACCTTGGATCATTTCGGGTGATTTTTGAGCATCTTCACATGTAAGTGCGAACACTCGACCTTGAGTTTGTGACCTCTAATTATTCACTGCTTAAGGACAATCCTTAGATAAATGTCTAGGTTTTCAATAATTATAGCAAACATTATGCCCTATCAAACACGGCCTGTCACCATGATTCTTTGTACACTTATTACATACTCAAAACCTTAAGTCCCTGTTGCTAACATTACCCCCAAAGTTTCCTCGATTAGGCCTTTTATTCTACCATTGTTTTTTTCTTTTCTTATAGCCATTACCGCTAGTAGTATCTCGACTTTGATTGGTATTTTTAGGAGTAACAATTCCCTTACTTACTACTTAAATATCATTTGATGATTCATGCTATTTTTAATTATTTGACATGCCTCCACTACTTTGTTAAATTAACAATATTGTTGGGGTGTCATATTTTCCTTTAATATAGCATTTAGTCCTCCAATAATCTTCTATGTTATCTATCGTTCATCATCCACTTGTTAGAGATGCGTGGAATAATGAGAAAGACAAATAAACTTAGCTAGATATTCATTAAATGACTCCTTCTCTCCTTGCCTTAGCACAAGGAATTTAGCTTCCTATTCATCACGTACTAATTGAGGAAAATATTTCTCATATAATTGTTTAAGAAATACTTCCTATGCAATAGGAATGTTCCTTGCCTGTAGCAATAGCTTAATGTTCTTTCACTACCAGTCTACATCTCTTTCTAGCTGATAAATGACAATCTAAGCCTTACTTTCAGATGGTCAATCAAGAACCTTGAAAATCTTTTCAAATTGACTGATCCAGTTCTCCACCATTTGAGCATCAAATGTCCCATCAAATGTTGCACAGCTTCTTGATGCTGTTGGAATCAACCACCTGTTTAGCTTACCTAGGTAGCTCTACTGGATACTGTACAACTTTTGGTTCCATGTTAATTGTTATTATAGGTTCTAGCTATCATAAATTATCTACAACTGCTGCTGCTGCTACTATAACAACATCTCTTTCTTTGTCACTTAAAGCTTGAGCTGCTCTCATTTCTTCTATCATCCTTTGTTGTTGTTCTAAGCATTCAAAAATTAGTTGATTAACGTCTATAGGATTTTAAGGTTTCTCTAATTGAACAGTTCTTCTTGTTTGAACCATTTCATTTTACTATCTAAACATGAGAGGGAATAACATAAATAACATAACTTATGCTTCATTTATAACATTGTATACAAAAAGGTTTCAAAACATCATACACATATACTATCATGTATCATTTCTCAAAATACAACTGTCATACATATCTATTATACATCACTTATGTATATACATAACACTATCATCTATCGATGTAACATCACACTATTCTTTCTTAAAAGTTCTTCTAATAAATTATTCTACCATGAAGATCCAGTATGGTATACTATCAAATGATTTTTTATTAAAATAATAATCCAATACTGCTCTCAAGGTCTCTGTGGTAGATAAAATATCATCCATGTAAGGTATTCAGATCAAAAGCTTGATAGGTTTCCCATACTCTGGTTATGAAATATTGATAAATTCTGTAATCCTAGTCTAATTCTCTGACTAGAAGGTGGCCTAAATCATATAGTTGATTGGCTAAATCTACAGCCTTCTCAAACTGTTCTTCAATAATCGCTTATGTAGTTTCTAGTTCTATGTTTTAGGATTTTAGTTGTATTCCTACTCTTGGTTGACTAAGACCTGGGATATCTATCTTGTTTGGTAATTGACTGGGTCTTCAAATATCTGAGTTAACAGATTATGTCATATCCTAAATTTTCCCTATATGTTTAACACTGATAGTGGAAAGAGGTTTGGAAAGGATTATGATGAAGATCAGAAGAAAATATAAAGGTTAGATGGGTCTTGAATAAATATAAGGACTAAAATGAAAATTAGAAAAGGTTAAAGGCCAAAAGTTAAAGTAGAAACAAGATTTGGGCAAAATGTGGTAATTTTCAAAAGTTAAGGGACTTAAATGTAATTAAGTAAAAAGTTAAATGGGCAAAATTACAATTATAGAAAGATTATCTCCAAAAGGGTTAGAACTACCCAGAAGTATTTTAGTCCTATATTCCATCAGTAAATAGAGGAAGATATGCTGGTTAATCTGACATGATACAGAAATTTTATTAAGGCTCCAGACAGCAGATATTTATTTGATAGTCTAAAAATTATCTCAAATTTTATCAGATTTCATGGACTACAGATAGAAGTGAGCAAATTACAGGAAAGTGTGCCCTATAGTGTCATATGTCCTGGACCTGACAGAACTCCAGAAAAAGTTCTGTATAAAAAGTTATTCACATATTAGTGAATTTTGACGAGGTTTGATAACACCCGTGATCTGATAATGGAACTTATTGGTATGTGAGCCTGGATAGAATGAGATCAGATGACCTCACATATAGGCCCATGATGACGACAAGAAGGGCCCAAGACCCAGGGTACTAGTCTATCAGTGGAAGGGGCCAGTGTCCAGAAAAAAGTACGATAATACAAAAATGCCCCTAGATGCTTAGATTGTACCAGAGATAGATGAAGGGCATTTTGGTTATCTAGGATAGGCTAAAAACATGGGACATAGTATAAATATGATTAGTTAGAGCCAATATATTCCCTGAGGTAGTGTTAAGAGTGGCGAAATGACAATTATGCCCTTAGGGTTAGTACAACTTTAGAAAAGACACCAAGGGTATTTTGGTCATTTTCTAAAAGATGGATGGAAGATAAATATTTAGTATATCAATTTGAATGATATGATAAGCCTAGACATTGATTTCCAGGATAAAATACATATCCTGGTATATTATAAAAAAATTAGGAACAGAAAACAGTCCGGTTGATATGAAACTGCTCTCATCGGTACCGAATTAGACTGGAATTTTTTCAGAAGCTTCCTGGCATGGTAAGCAAGACACATACCCCCATGAGGTGTCCCATGAGCTGTCCCACATGATGTCATAATTATTCTTTTTAGAAAAAGTTAAATCCAAGATTAAATATGGGCCTTTAGATCAAATAATAACCAAATCAATCTTGGCCATTCATTTGTCATAGATTTTGGCTATAAATACCCCCTCATTCTGCATCAAAACTGTGGCTTCATGGAACCTTGGGGAAACTCTTGCAAAATGAAAACTCAAGCTAAGACAAAGAAGATGCAAGGTACCAAAGTTCAAGCAAGGTAGAGATTAAAGGTAAGCAATCTCTCCTAGCTTATTTTCCTTTGATTTAGGAGCTTCAACTTAGGGTTTTCATGGGAGAAAAGTTGAGTTTTCTCTAAGGGGAGGTGCTGCCCAAATACCTTAGATGAAAGGGGAAAGAAGAAATTAAAGTTAGAAACATATGATTAAAGCTTAAACAAGCTACTTAAGTGGTTGGTTGTTGAATCAAATTGATATTCTTGACTTTGCCATGGTGTGCCCTGTTTGGTATGAACTGTTCATGATGGAAGGAAATGGAATTTAAATCATTTAATGCTTCCATTGAGTTTATATGATGATTTTGTGTAGGATTAGAAAGGTTTTGAACCTTAGAAACATTAAAATCTCAAGGTTGTAGTCTTTGAGATTCCTCAGGGTACTGTTCACTCGCATGAATAGTTATTGGAATTTCATGATTTTGATGCTTCCAATGGTTTTAAAATGAAAAGTTGTGTGGGGTAAAGTGGAGAAACAAGTATGGGAAGCATGAGAATCAAAATAAGAATTTTTGAAAGAATTGTATGCATATGTTTAGTTCGGTATAGAAGGCCATGAAGGAGCTAGAATTTCATTATTCTAAGCTCATAAATGGATCCAAAAGATGAAATTGTGTAGGGTAAAGTTAAGACATCAATTGGTTCAAGAGCCAAGTGGATTAGTGAAGATTAGAGAAAGTTATGACAATAAAGAGTGTAACAAATTTAGCCTTGAACATGGTTGGAGTTCATGAGTCCTAATGAGTTATGTGATGAATATGAATGTGTTTAGGACCTTGAAACATCCAAGAACATGTTGGGAAGTGATTGACATCAAGGCTTCAAGGTTGGAAAGCTAGGGAGCAAATGCTAAAGATCAAGAGGAAAGCTTAAGTGCAAGGTAGTGAACTTACCTCTATATGTGCTTGATGTGGTATGCTTATGTGTTGACATGTACATGATGTTTGAATGATGTTGTGACATGAAAAATGATGTTGAATGTATTGTGAATCATATGTTTTCCATGGCCATGAACTTTATGCAAAAGTATATAGCATGATAGATGTCACTAATCAAAGAAAGTTTAATGAAACTACATATCATGCATTAGCATCCATCTTGCATATTTAAGTGGTAATATTTGCTACTGAGATTCCCTAGAATCTCACTCTCACATAACCAACCAATTTAGGTCAAGCATCAAGAAAAGGTATGCATGGAGAAGAGGTAAAGAATGGAAGAAAGGAAGTGAAGTATTGAGATTTTAGCATATACTATAAATTGTCCATATATGTAAATGCCATGTAAGGTGTCTATTTATGTGATGAAACTATTGTAATACTTATGGCATATGTGCATGATGTATATGAATGTTAAGAAGCTTATTTGATGGCTTGTGCATGCTGAAACAATTATTGGAAATGAAAGAAAAAAACTGAAATGGTAAAAACGTAGGTGCTGAAGCAGTTTTGTTGTGGCTTCAGTTTGACCTAGCAAATGAAGGAATTAATTCACAAACTTTTATGAGCATGTAGAACACATACAGATATTTAAATGAATAGGTAGAACGTGTCATTTGGATGTGTATATCAAGAGAAATGATTTTCCAAAGTTAGGGACCAGAATCTGTTTCCAGGATTTTTGGCCAAATGAACAGTAAATTTTGCCGAATAAACTGTACTAATTTGATAATCATTTGGTCTGGAAATCATTTTTACCTTAAAGCTAAAGATGTTAGATTCATGTATATTTTTGAGCCACTGTATTTTTATTTTTCTAGAATTAATTATGATTTTTCAAAATTTGTTGCGTAATCTGGAATGTCATATGAACAGTAACCCGAGAAAGAGTAAAATTCCATATTTGGGTAATGGACTTTCAAGGTCTTGTAAGTGGTTCTAATTGCTACTGAATGGTCCCTAAGACATATAAAAGTAAGGATGTTACAGATTGTCTGAGTGTAAGATCTATGGTACCGAAAACCTAAGAATGGAACTCATCATATTGTAATGGCTGAGGGTACATTATACCTCTCTTATCCACATAAACCATGTCTATTTCCTTGCTTTATTTTCAAACATTAATTTCTCATTGTTAACTTGTCCAAATAAAATATGTTAACTATGGATTTAAATCACAAGATGTGTTCTTTAAGTCCATAAAATTTGTGGAAAAATGTGTTCCTTTGTTATTTGAAATTCACACTTGAACCTCACTATCTATGGATGCTCATTTTATGTCATTCCAGATTTTCTACAAATTGGAAAAATCATATTAAATTGAAATATTAACCAATTGAGGTTTTCTTGGTGTCAATTTAAAGCTCTGTATCTTAGCTACTTTTATGACAAATTTCATGCCAAAACTCATTGGTTAAGTCATGAAAACTACCATCATAATGTCTCAGCCCCATAATACAAACACACTATAATGTACTATGCATCCCATAATGTCAAGTAATCAATTTAACATATCATACAAGTTCATTCAACCATATTTACTGTCTTTCCTTTGCAAAATCTAGCACCTATAACATAGTTAGGCATATGGAAAGAATGAGATTTCATGAAAATCTCAATAGCAAGTCATTCAAACTATAATATCATGCATGCTTGATTAAATGCCTAACATGTTATCATGATATGGGATCTACCTCATAATCATACATAAGCAAAATCTAACATGCATTTGTCATGACATTTGTTGCAAGGAGTTACAATCATTCATACTTCATCATCATCATATCATAGTATCATATTAAGCTCAACCAAACATGACAACTAACAAGCAAACATAAAGTTAAACAAACATAAGATTATAGAAAGGTATTTTTGCTACCTCTTAAGTTGTCCTTGACAAACTCTTCTTGAGGTGATTTTCTTCCTAAATAAATGTAAAAACCTAGCCATTACAAAGTAATATCAAGTTGCAACTTGTCGTATCCTAATTTTTCCCTATCCACATAGTACTGATAGTGGAAAGAGGTTTAGAAAGGATTATGACGAAGATCAGAAGAAATGATAAATGTTAAATGAGTCCTAAAGAAAGATAAGGACTAAAATGAAAATTAGAAAATGTTGAAGGCAAAAAGTGAAGGTAGAAATAAAACTTGGGCCCTTAAGTGTAATTTTCAAAAGTTAAGGGGCTAAAATGCAAATAGCTAAAAGTTCAGGGGCCAAAGTGCAATTATTAAAAAGTTTAGGGACCTAAATTTAATTATGAAAAAGTTGAGCCAAAATAGGCCAAAAATGCCCAGAATCAGATAAGACCCAGATTTTACTAGTAGATAGACAAAATTATTCCGGTCAGTTTAACACAACACAGACTTTTGATTTGAGGTTCCGATTAATTGATATAAATTCCTGAAGTCAGAAGAATTATTACATTATTTTTCAGACATCAGAATCATATGAGACATTACTGGAAATTCCCATATTTAATATAAGAATTTATAAAATTGTCAGAGTTCGAAAAGTAATCCTATTGAAATCTTATGGGATTTTACAGTGAAATAAAATACTCGATAAATAGGATCGGGTGAGATTTATTGGGATTTGTGCCATAAAGTTAATGAAGGCAATGAGCCCATATCAAGGCCCAAATGGGGCCATCATTATCCCAATAAAGTAGTGAGACAGTTATGTGGGCCAGAGTCTAGAGCAATCCAGGAAAAGTGCAAAATTACGAAGATGCCCCTGGACGCCCATATTGTACTAGTGATGGATGGAGGGCATTTCGGTCATTCTGGAAAGGCCAAACACATGTCATATAGCATAAATATGATTATATAGAGCTAGTATATGCTCTGAGGCAGGGCAAAGAGGGTGAAATGACAATTATGCCCTTAGGGTTAGTACAGTGCAAGAAAGGAAATCAAGGTTATTTTGGTCATTATCCAAGGGATAGATGGCAGATAAATATTTAGTATAACCATTTTAATGGTATGAGAAGCCTAGATATTGATTTCTAGGATAGAATACATATCCTGGTATATTATAAAAAAATTCAGAATAGAAAACAGTCCGATTGTTGTGAAACTCCTTCGATCGGTACCTGATTGGACTAGAATTTTTCCAGAAGCTTCCTTACACTATGAGCATGCCACATACCCCCACGAGGTGTCCCATGAGCTGTCCCACATGATGTCATAATTATTCTTTTTAGAAAAAGTTAAATCCAAGATTAAATGTGGGCCTTTAGATCAAATAGTAATCAAATCAATCTTGGCCATTCATAGTATGCTTATGTGTTGACATGTATGTGGTATTTTAATGATGTTGTGACATGATAAATGATGTTGAGTGTATTGTGAATAACATTTTTTCCATGGCCATGCACTTTATGTAAGAGTATATAGTATGATGGCATGTCACTAATCAATGAAAGTTTAATGAAATTACATATCATGCATTAGCATCCATCTTGCATATTTAAGTGGTAATGTTTGCTACTGAGATTCGTTAGAATCTCACTCTCACATAAACAACCAATTTAGGTCAAGCATGATGGATAATGTATGCGTGGAGAAGAGCTAAAGCATGGAAGAAGAAAAGTGAAGTATTTAAGATGGTAGCATATGCTATGCACTTTCCACCTATGTCAAAGCCATGTAAAGCATCTATTTATGTGATGAGATTGTATGAAACAATTGTTGTATAACCCCATGATGTATATGAATTCATAAAAGGCAAAAGAGATTATTTATCTATGATAGAACAATTATTGAAAGTAAAAGAAAGGAAACTGAAATGATAAAAACGTAGGTCCTGTAGCAGTTTTATTGTGGCTTCAGTTTGACCTAGCAAACGAAGGAATTATTTCATAAACTTTTATGAGCATGTAGTACACATCCAAAGATTTAAGTTCATAGGTAAAACGTTTCATTTGGATGTGTATATGAAGAGAAATGAATTTCCAAATTAAGGGACCAGAATCTGGTTATAGAGTTTTTGACCAAATGAATAGTAAACTTCAACGAATAAACTCTATCAATTGGCTAATCATTTGGTCTAGAAATTATTTTTCCCTTAAATTTAAAGATATTATCTTCACTTAGCTTTTTGAACCACTTCATTTTGAGTTTTCTAGAATTAATTATGATTTTTTGAAATTTGTTGCGTAATCTGGAATACCGTATGAATAGTAACTCAAGAAAGAGTAAAATTTGAGATTTGGCTAATGGACTTCTAAGGTCTTGTAAGTGGTTCTAAATGCTACTAAATGATCCCTAAGACGTATGAAAGAAAGGATGTTACATTTTGGTATCAAAACAAAGGATTTTGGCTTAAGAAAGGCTCTGAATAGATTATTTATGGATTGATATGAGATTATTCCCAGACCATAACCCTAAATAGTAAGTATTTGGTTAAGTTAGGGTATGTTATGGGATAGTTAGCATTACTTAATTAAGCAAATAGTGCAAGAATAAATATAGGATTTTATAAAGTTAAGTCAGAGGCTTCAGTCTATAAGTTAGACTCTAGACTTATAATGATATATGAAGATCATCTCTCATACAATGAGGAGAGTTCAGAGGAGAGTATGGGGGATTAGTCTGGAAAGTCTACAGTAAAATGTTCCATAGATGTCTCTGTCGACTCAAACCTGCAGTCTGGAGGTCATGTAGAGATACAGCCTGAAGCCTAATATGCACTAGTTGATGTTGGGTCTAGTGACTCTACATAATATGAGTACATTGAAGTGCCCTCTAACCCTGATGTAAGTTATATTCCTCTGATGAGAGGACAGATTACGGCTGAGGAAGTTGAGTACTGGTACTGGATTATACGTAGACCATATATCATTCCTCCTCTACCAGAGTTTGAGGATAGAATTGTTGAGTAATATACCACAATCCTCTAATTCAGATATCCAGTCAGAGCCTATGACCATTCTTGTCCATTCCTAAAGTTCAAGAATATGTGATTTTGTATAGAAAGATCAGTGGAATTTTCCTGGTCCTAGTCAACCCTAACCTTCTTTATTAAAGACATATAGTGTTGACCATATTGGTCTGAAGAAAGCTACGGAGAGTGAATTACTCAGTCTAAGTCAAGGGATAGACAGAAGTAGAGATTAAGAACAGTTAGTTATTTGCAATTCCTCAATGCCATAGCAGGAATGATAAACAAACATCCAGTAAAGGGCATTAACCCAATATACTTTAGAGGATTGGTATGAGATGATAGTAAGTCAAGTGTCATGAGACGAAAGATGCCAACCTTACTAAAGTCTATTAGTTAGAGGTTTAGTACAGAGTATAGGAAAATTAAGCAGTACAAAGCACTAAGATACAGAATATCAGTTTAAGAAAAGGTTCAGCAGTAGATCCTCTGTATGATCATCAGGAGTTGATCTACAGTATGAAAGACTTTGTGCAGCTAGTCTTTACGGAAGAGAATAATGAGAAGTTAGAATGAGACTTGCCTAAGAATGATCTAATACATGGCCTAAGGTTAAAGATGTGATGGATAATAGATTGAAAGTTAATGTTCCCAAGATAGTGGGATTCCATCACGAAGAGATAGTAACCTAACGCTCTGCCATAAAGAACATAAATAGTAATGTTAGGTGATGAATGAGATCCAAGTGACCTAAATTGGTCAGGATCTAGAGACAAACCAGAAAGGAAGCATAGTCTAGTCCATAGTAGACTGAGATTGATGGACAAAAAGAGTTCAGAAATACAGAGAGAAATAGAAGCTACTCCATATTAGATGGAGAGTGATTAGCTCACTTGAGAAGTTTTTCTCAGAGAGTTTCAAAGAAGCATTCCTCTCAATTAGAGAGAGAGGTGAGCGTGAGGCTAAGTGTTAGAGCTAAGGAAAGAGAACTCTTTTGATGGATACTTAACCGAGTTCATTCATATGAACCCTGAGATTTAACAAGAGATACTTTCTCGCTTGTTAGTAATCCAGGAGGATAAGGAAAAACTTAAAAAGTTTGAATAGCATAGAGATGTGAGCTTGACCTTTTCTCAGTTAGCTGAAAGAAGACAACTGACTCAATTATGGATTACAGATAGATTACAGTGAGGCCAAGGACACAAAAGTCCTTCAGTTTAGAGACATGGAAGTCTTACAGGCGATGAGAAATGTTATGATAAGAATGAATGTGGCCTAGTAAGATAGCCTAATATGATAAGCTATCTCTAATTCCTAGATAAATAAATAGGATACTGAAGATGTAAGATAAAGATAAATTGCCTCAGAAATTGGTTGAGGATTAGTAGAAAAAGATATATGTAAGCTAAGAGAAAGAAGTTTATGAGGTTTAAAGAAAGTAAGGTAGCCATAGATTCAAAGGTAAAGCGACTTCCCTATTCTATATGTAAGAAAGGGTTGAGTCTATACCTAATAAGAGGGTAATATGGTAGCCTAATTGAATCAAGTAAATGATTCAGGTTCCTGAATAAATGATTAGGACCTAGGGATTAAGGTGATTAAGAGATAGAATGTTTTAAAGTCTACCTAGTTAATTGCTTAATCATAATGTGAGTATAAGGGATGGTTGAGCATATATATGTGATTGTTTGAGAATGCTTAAATGATTGCATCTGCTTGCATATTATGCATGATAGAGTATGCTATGATAAATGAATACTCCCCTCACGTAGTACATACAGGGTAGAGTATATCATATGAGAAAGTTATGTTGCTCCCATGCCCTACGACATACAATTAGATGATTCAACTTAGCAAGGATGAAGCAATAGCAAAGTACTAAACTAGAAAGTTAGCTACTTGATTCTCAGAAGATAGAAAGAGAATTTATGATCAAACTATGATAGTCAATGGGATAGAGAATGAGATTAAAAGATGAGGATGATATGAGAAATTCCTGAGTGATAGGGAAATGAGTAAAGTCCTGATAGATAATATTGGCTTCTGTGATCATTTTTGGGGAATTATCTGTGGAGTTAACAACAATGTGGAAGTGACCAGCCTTGTAACATTGTCCGTTGGTTTAGGTCTTCCAGAGATGAGAATACAGTACAACAGAATCGCAGTAGATTCTGGAGGATTGTAGTTAGATCCTGGTATAGCTTACAGGGTCACAATTAAATCCTGAAAGGCTTACGGTTGATCGCAGTAGATCCCGAGGGTCGCAGTAGACCAAGCCTAGAGCAAGAAAGTAATGAGCCATAAGTACAATATGTCTTTAGAAGGATGAACACCAAGGAAAAGTTAAGGTATAGAAGCTTCACAAGTTGGTTAACTCATAACAGAGAGAGTATCCATTATGCTAGTTTCAGATAGCCTTATTACTATCAGGGACTGAACTCATAATCTCCTTACATGTATCAAGAACTAAGTGATCAAAGTTAAAGTTGTTAATCTTGAGTCCCAGGGATTTATAAGAATATTTTATAAGATATGGGAAAGGGATCAAATAAGAATAAAGAGATCCTTATGATGAGATTACAAATACTAAAAGTAAAGGTAAGTAGTTCCTCTAGATGAGGACAAAGAGATTAGAAGGCTAGATAGACCCAAGAGAGA
Organism: Leucaena leucocephala; assembly: GCA_037074615.1. Lineage (NCBI taxonomy): Eukaryota > Viridiplantae > Streptophyta > Magnoliopsida > Fabales > Fabaceae > Leucaena > Leucaena leucocephala. The sequence goes on along the minus strand of CM073528.1, from coordinate 10,881,659 downwards.
TAATATAAAGTGGGTCTAAGATAGTGAAGTACCAGGATTGGATCCTATGAGCACTAGTGCTTTAGATTTTTATCTGCACATTTCAGTTAAGCTTGCTCAGGCAAGGGTAGTCCAATGATCGGTGACCCCCTAGGAAGTTATGAAAAAAAAAGTGTGAATGCCACAAGAAATTGGCATATATACACAAAGCTATGTAAAATGATAGAAATAGCTATGAAAAGCTAGAAAGGGTTATGAATAATAAGAGACTAGAACCCTTATGTCAAATCCAAATAAAATAGATTTGAAAGATGGACTATGATATAGCCAGATTTGACCAGATATGCCATTTTATAACATGAAAGATACGAAATGAGAATATATGCCTTGAGAAGCAGCTATATAGTTAGCTTTGTAAACAGATAGAGAGGCTTTCGTTCTAGAAAAGATAAGATGTTTGAATGATGGGCTACATGTGAAAGAGCAAATAAGAGCTTTGAGAGCTTCCACTCCTTGCATAGAATGCCAGGCCTTATGTTACGTTATGTTATGTTTGTAAAATAAGCTAGAGCTCCGAATGTTAGAGTAGTGCATGATCTATGTTATAGAGTTGTGCAAGCTCTAAGTGTTAGAGCTGTGCATATTAAGAGAAGGAATGCTTGAGCTCCGATGTTATAGCTTTGCATTCATGAGCAGGGATGTAGTCCTGCAACATGCTGGCCAGGCATTATGCATGTTAGAGTATGTGCTCCTAAATGCTCGTATGTGCTCCTATTTAGTAATAGAGCAACGAAAGAAAGAATGATGACACAAGTCCTCTCTCTGTATTATGATGAGATATTAAAGATTATAAGAATGTATGATGACTAAGAATGAGAATTAAGTCGTGCAGATGTTTAGAGAATTCCGCTAGATACTCAAATGAGTAAGAAATGATTGCTCTAAGAAGTATGATAAATCATAAATAGAAACTCCTGAATATAGAAGTATTTGAGAGAGGTTAATATGAAAGAAATGAATACTACTCACAAGTTTAGTACGGTGAAAAGTCCATATATAGATAGATGTATAGCAAGAAAGTAAGTAATAGAATGAACAGGAGTTCAACTCTAATTGAGTTGATTCAGAATAGAAGAATGATCATGGTAAAGATATGAAGAATTGCGGATATGAAAAGTACTCTGCTAAGATGTTTATTTTAAGAGATAGATACCCCAATCCTTAGTCAAAAAGAAGACAAGGATATCTATCCAAGATTACTGACAAAGGTGCTAAGTAAATTTTGAGGACGAAATTTGTTTTAAGGGGGTAGAAATGTCATATCCTAATTTTTCCCTATCCATATACTACTGATTGCGGAAAGAGGTTTGGAAAGGATTATGACGAAGATCAGAAGAAATAATAAAGGTTAAATGAGTCCTAAAGAAAGAGAAGGATTAAAACGAAAATTAGAAAAGGTTAAAAGCAAAAAGAGAAGGTAGAAATAAAAGTGGGCCCTTAAGTGTAATTTTCAAAAGTTAAGGGGCTAAAATGCAAATAGCTAAAAGTTCAGGTGTAAAAGTGCAATTATTAAAAAGTTTAGGGACCTAAATGTAATTATGAAAAAGTGGAGCCAAAACAGGCAAAAAATGCCCAGAATCAGATAAGACCCAAATTTTACCAGTAGATAGACAAAATTATTCCGGTCAGTTTAATGCAACACAGACTTCTGATTTGAGGTTCCGATTAATTGATATAAATTCTTGAAGTCAGAAGAATTATTACAGTATTTTTCAGACATCAAAATCATATGAGAAATTACTGGAAATTCCCATATTTAATATAACAATTTAGAAAATTGCCAAAGTCAGAAAAGTAATCCTATAGAAGCCTTACGGGATTTTACGGTGAAATAAAATACTCAATAAATAGGATCGGGTGAGATTTATTAGGATTTGTGCCATAAAGTTAATGAAGGCAATGAGCCCATATCAACGCCCAAATGGCGCCATCATTAGTGGAATAAAGTAGTGAGACCGTTATGTGGGCCAGGGTCTAGAGCAACCTAGGAAAAGTGTAAAATTACGAAAATGTCCCAAGATGCCCATATTGTACTAGTGATGGATGGACGGAATTTTGGTCATTCTGGACAGGCCAAAAACGTGTCACATAGCATAAATATGATTATATAGAGCTAGTATATGCTCTGAGGCAGGGCAAAGAGGGGTGAAATGACAATTATTCCCTTTGGGATAGTACAATGCAAGAAAGGCAACTAAGGGTATTTTGGTCATTTTCCAAGGGACAGATGGCAGATAAATATTTAGTATAACCATGTTAATGGTATGAGAAGCATAGATATTGATTTCCAGGATAGAATACATATCCTGGTATATTATAAAAAAATTCGGAACAGAAAACAGTCCGGTTGTTATGAAACTGCTCCGATCGGTACCAAATTGGACTAGAATTTTTCCAGAAGCTTCCTTAAACTATGAGCACGCCACATACCCCCATGAGGTGTCCCATGAGGTGTCCCACATGATGTCATAATTATTCTTTTTAGAAAAAGTTAAATCCAAGTTTAAATATGGGCCTTTAGATCAAATAGTAACCAAATCAATCTTGGCCATTCATTTTTCATGGATTTTGGCTATAAATATCGCCTCATTCTGCATTAAAACCATGGCTTCATGGACCTGTGGGGAAAATCTTGTAAAATGAAAACTCAAGCCAACACAAAGAAGATTCAAGGTACCAAAGTTCAAGCAACCTAGAGATTAAAGGTAAGCAATCTCTCTTAGCTTATTTTCCTTTGATTTCGGATCTTGAACTTAGGGTTTTCATGGGGGAAAGTTGAGTTTTCTATAAGGGGAGGTGCTGCCCAAAAACCATAGATGAAAGGGAAAAGAAGAAATTAAAGTTAGAAGCATACGATTGAAGTTTAAACAAGCTAGTTAAGTGATTGGTTGTTGAATCAAATTGATATTCTTGACTTTGTCATGGTGTGCCCTGTTCGGTCTACACTGTTCATGAGGGATAGAAGTGGAATTTCAATGATTTAATACTTCCATTGAATTTATATGATGATTTTGCGAAGGATTGGAAAGGTTTTGAACCTTGGAAACATTAATATCTCAAGGTTGTAGTCTTTGAGATTCCTCACAGTTACTGTTCACTTGGAATTTCATGATTTTGATGCTTCCAATGGTTTTAAAATGAAAAGTTGTGTGGGGTAAAGTGGAGAAACAAGTATGGGAAGCATTAGAATCAAAATAAGAATTTTTGAAAGAATTGTATGCATATGTTTAGTTTTGTACAGAAGGCCATGAAGGAGCTGGAATTTCATTATTCTAAGCTCATAAATGGATTCAAAAGATGAAATTGTGTAGGGTAAAGTCAAGACATCAATTGGTTCAAGAGCCAAGTGGATTAGTGAAGATTAGAGAAAGTTATGACAATAAAGAGTGTAACAAAGTTAGTCTTAAACATGGTTGGAGTTCATGAGTCCTAATGAATTACGTGATGAATATGAATGTGTTTAGGACCTTGAAACATCCAAGAAGATGTTGGGAAGTGATGGACATAAAGGATTCATGGTTGGAAAGCTAGGGAGCAAATGCTAAAGATCAAGAGGAAAGCTTAAGTGCAAGGTAGTGAACTTACTTCTTTATGTGCTTGATGTGGTATGCTTATGTGTTGACATGTATGTGTAAGGAATTGGAAGACACGCAGCGGAAATAAACTTTAAAAATTTTCCATTCCTTGCCAGGATCTGCCGTATGTGTTTAAGTCAAGTGGAAAGAATCATTACCCTTAGTGTTGCTCAGCGAATTTCACAGCTTCTCTACGTGGGTGGTGATCTCTTTCTGATCGCAAGAAATCGATGGAGTGTTCCTCAGCGACCTTCACAGATTCTCTCCGCGGACGGTGGTCTCTTTCCGATCACAAGAAGTCGACGCCTCAGGTCGGCTTCCTCTACTGGTATCCACACGAACAGCGTTCCAACCACGAACGACGTGCTAGCGTCTCCTGTCCCTCCAAGGCTTTCACAAGTCTCCGTCTCTATTTCGGCAGTTTCTTGTCTGCAAACCTTTTGCAGATTCCGTTCGGCCTTTTGTGTTCTGTGTTATTTTCAAACGTAGCTCCTCCAATCAGATATAGAGGATGCTATGCGTTTTTCCACTTGACCTAATTGGATTTTGGAGTTAATCTTATATTAATTCCGAATTGATACAATATCATATATTGTATAATTTTATAAGAAACTAATTAAATAAAATAATATTAAATCCGTCCCACAGATTTAATTACTTATTTATTTAACTTTAAATAAAGATGAGACTGAGTTATATTTGATTTATTCCCATAAATCAAATTTGAGATATCCTATCAATTTAAATTTCGAATTTCAAACGTGATAGAGATTTAATTTATCCTTATAAATTAAATCTTATAAATATCTCTTATATGAGATATCCTATCAATTTGAATTTCGAATTTCAAACGTGATAGAGATTTAATTTATCCTTATAAATTAAATCTTATAAATATCTCTTATATGAGATATCCTATCAATTTGAATTTCGAATTTCAAACGTGATAGAGATTTAATTTATCCTTATAAATTAAATCTTATAAATATCTCTTATATGAGATATCCTATCAATTTGAATTTCGAATTCAAACGTGATAGGGATTTAATTTATCCTTATAAATTAAATCTCATATATCTCATATATATAATATATATATATATACGAATTTATATATATACGAATATAAATAAATATATATACATTCACCTGGATCTTTCATTGAATCTGGACATGTCTTAGATTCAATGAATCTGGACATCATAGCTCGTGTTGGGCTATTTTGTGTGCGACCCTGTAGGCCCATATGAAGTTGGCAGTGGGCCATTTGCTATACTAGCCCACAAGTCGCAAGCGGTCTCTAGCAAGACATAACAACTACCCAAATCATATGAGGATCGATAAACGATGTAACCTTTTATACAACCATATCATGTCCCTTCTGTCACGCGATATTTTGGTCATGGATGAGGCATGGATAATGTCATCCTCCTATTCCCGACCGTTACTTTCTCGATCCCTGAGTAGTCTGACTATAGAAATGGAACTACCTTTCCATTACAGTATGGCCATACATTTCTCAGACTCACTCATCGAGGGGCCCAGTAATATCTCTCCACGAATATGAGGGACAAATTCCATCTTGACCATTCACATTCCTCCGCATGAAAAACCACTAAGCCCGAACATAGTCTTTATGATCACTCGGTCAAAAGTGACTTTTGACTAGGTCAAAGCTAAGCGTTTTGTCATGTAGGAATCCATGATGATCTCAGGTCAAAGGGCATATTGACATGGTTTGTATATGAGAGAAGCTTATGACGTTACCCATGCAGTTCTCTCATAGCGGGTCGGTCCAACACCCTGTACTCTTACATGTGCTTATGACTTTGATTTATATCTCTATACATCTTCAAAGTCATACTGGTCTTATTTCATCTGTGCTCCCACATAGATGATCGACCAGGGACATTTAGGATAATATCATGAATTATCCAAGGATGGTCATCATAGTAAACATGCAAATAATATGATAACTCAATTAATAAATTCATAAATCAATAATGTTCATAAGACAATGATTGGCCCCTAGGGCACGATTTCCAACAGTATGTGGTATTTGAATGATGTTGTGACATGAAAAATGATGTTGAATGTATTGTGAATCATATGTTTTCCATGGCCATGCACTTTATGTAAGAGTATATAGCATGATGGCATGTCACTAATCAAAGAAAGTTTAATGAAATTACATATCATGCATTAGCATCCATCTTGCATATTTAGGTGGTAATGTTTGCTACTGAGATTCTATAGAATCTCACTCTCCCATAAACAACCAATTTAGGTCAAGCATGATGGATAATGTATGCATGGAGAAAAGCTAAAGCATGGAAGAAGAAAAGTGAAGTATTTAAGATGTTAGCATATGCTATACACTTTCCATGTATGTCAAAGCCATGTAAAGCATCTATTTATGTGATGAGATTGTATGAAACAATTGTTGTATAACCCCATGATGTATATGAATTCATACAAGGCAAAATAGATGATTCATGTATGCTAGAACAATTATTGAATGTAAAAGAAAGGAAACTGAAATAGTAAAAACGTAGGTCCTGAAGTAGTTTTGTGGTGGCTTCAGTTTGACCTAGAAAATGAAGGAATTATTTCACAAAATTTTATGAGAATGTATTACACATCCAGATATTTAAGTGCATACATAGAACATTTTATTTGGATGTGTATATGAAGAGAAATGAATTTCCAAAGTAAGGGACCAGAATCTGTTTCCAGAGTTTTTGACCAAATGAACAGTAAACTTCAACGAATAAACTGTATCAATTGGATAATCATTTGGTCTGGAAATTATTTTTTCCTTAAATATTAAGATGTTATCTTCACATAGATTTTTAAACCACTTCATTTTGAGTTTTCTATAATTAGTTATGATTTTTTGAATTTCATTGCGTAATCTGGAATACCATATGAACAGTAACCCGAGAAAGAGTAAAATTCCAGATTTAGCTAATAGACTTCCAAGGTCTTATAAGCGATTCTAAATGCTACTGAATGGTCCCTAAGACATAAAAGTAAGGATATTACATGAATCCTAAATTATCTTGTGACCCTATAAAATACTCATAAACTCCTTCCCAAAAGTATTATCACTTTCAATTGATGAAATAGAATCGTGATTTGGTCAGAATGAGAAATTTATAGAAGGTGAAAACATGCTATAATCATCAAAACAATCAACACATAATGCATTGCCTTCACAAGAATAGGCAAAATAATAAACAGAAGAAAGATGTTCAAAATAATCATCATAAGTACACAAAGATGAATATGAATCTACATGCTTCCTGAGATGCTTCATAGGACTTATTGGAATTATGCAACGTAAAATCATACCCATCATGCAAACTCATTTTATGCTTATTCCTAGTCTCTTCAACAACATAATCAATAGCATTCAAACCAACACAAGCATAATTATCAAAAGGGTATTTTATTGCTTCATTCATATTGAAAGTCACCACATGTCCTCCAACTTCCATTGTAATGGAACTATGCTTCATACTAATGATTGTCTTGGAAATTTGGTGAAAAGGTCTACCTAAGATCAAAGTGCTCTCATTCACTATCTCACTGGACATGTCCAGAACATAAAACTTAGTTGGGAACACTAAGTCCTTCACTGCACTAGAATTTCCTCCACAACTCCCTTAGGGTACCTAATTGATCTATTAGCTAATTGGAGTACTACACTTGTGTCTCTAAGTTTGTTAATACCTAATGCTAAGTTATTGGCCGAGGCACTACATTAATAGCAGCCCTTAGATCTAATAACGCTCCTTTAATATGAACATGTCCTATAGTGCATGGGATTGTGTAGGATATTGGGTGTAACCAGAAATTCAGTCTTAAAAAGTGATGACACATTAGCAATTACCTGAATTCTCTCAACAGGCCTAAACTTCTTCTTATCAGCACACAATTCTTTTAAAAATTTAGCATATTTTGGGTTTCTCTTGAGGAATTCAACCATAGGAATATTTATTTCTAACTTATTGAAGAGATTGAAAGCATCTTTTTCAAATTTAGAAACAATATTTTTCTTTCTAGCAAAATAAGATTTAAGAAAAGGGAGATCTTTTATACTTACCTCCTTACCTGTATGCTTAGAAGCCCCTTGCTTGCTCGACTCTGCCTTCTCCTCAATTAGCTTTCCTTTGTATGCTGGACTTGGCATTATCACATCCTCTTCTTGCTTTTGGACTGCTTCTTGAGCATAAGTTGTTGTTCTTTAATACTTTTTGATTTTCCAATCTTTATCTGTGACATTAATGAATTTTCAACTTCAGGATCTTCCATATCCTCTTGTATTGTATCATCTTCCTTAAAATACACTTTTCTTCCACTTATGAGTGATATGGCATTTAGACCCTTTAGATTAATTATAGTATTCGAAGGTATGCTGCCACTACTCTTCGTTTGGATGTCACTCACTGTATTGGAGACTTGAGTTAAATGACTTGTAATATCTGCATTCTTGGAACTTAACTCCTCAAGTTTCTTATGCATATCAGTATTATCCTTCTGTATACTTAGAAGGATTGAAGCTATGGAGGTGAATTGACTATCATTCTCTTTGAGCTTGTTATCTATATTGGTCATTCTACCTTCCATATTGCTCATCTATGGAGTCATACTCTTCAATACTAAGAAGCCTTATCTGGTCTTGATAACACTAAGGCATTAGGGTGAGTTGGAACTATAGACCTTACATTATTTTAGTAGTTGCTTGAGGAAGCACCACCTCCTTAGAATTGGTTTGGCCTATTTTCCCCACTCCCACACCTAAAAGTTGAGTGATCTCTCTAACCAGGGTTATATGTGTTAGAGTATGGGTCTCTCTTCTGGTATTGATTATCTCTCCCTTGATACATTGCTACCACTTCTTCATATTGTCTGTCACATGTACTGGTAGCATGCATGATTGCCTCTTCTCTAAATTATCTCTTTAGTTTCCTAAGTCATCTCTCAATTTCAGTTTCAAAAGTCACTAATGGTTTAGTTCTTCTATGCATGTAACACAGGAACAATCAAAATAACCAGGAAAGCAATCAATTCAGACACAAAAGTTTCACAGTAGAAAAGTTCACTAGTCATAACAAAAATGTGTTGTGGTCCTGACCAAATATCACTGAGAGAAAAGGTCACGACTCAAGTAATGTTTGGTTGTGACTTACCGTCACAGAGACTGATTTTGCAAAAACTTAGAAAAATGCAAAGTGCAATGCAATTAAAAACAACAAACTAAAATTCAAACAAAAACTAACTTAGGTAAATAATGAAATTGACAACCAATTGCTAACGAACCAATTACTTGGCTCCCTGGCAATGACACTATTGATTTGCACAGGCTGTCGTCATCATGTGCATCAAAATAAAATTAATTACACCTTATTAATGTAGTATAAGGCACAACCCTATCGTTCTTCTTGAGGAACCTTTATATTGGAAACTAAGCAAAATGGTGACAAAAAGATTTAAAACTTGAGTGAAAGTAAAATTTGGTTTTTGGGTTTGATTGATTTTTGGAGCAATAAAATAAGGGTGTAGTAAAGTAAATATTTTTGTATTTTTGATTAAGTTGGAAAATGAGTGGAATTTGAAAGGAATGTGTTGAGACAGACTCTTGATGATTAAAAACTATCTATCCTTGCTCTTAATATGACATGGGGTTTAAAGATCACTAATCTTAAAAGAAACCTCAATCGATCGATTGAGTCTAGAACATTAACATTCCTTAAACACTTTTTATCAAAGCTAGTTTAAAAACTCTTAATGAAAAGTTAAAAGCCACTTAGCGTGCAATTTAAATCAGATGATGTAGATCCCTTAAATGATCATCGATCGATGACCATAGATTTCAAGCAATCAAATTAGTTAGCAGCGATCGTTGGTAAAAAACCAATTATCCAAAAATTGAAACTGAAATATCCATATTAAACCAACATCCAAATCATCTAAATTCAATTACAAAAATTAATCTCAGAATAATCGATCGATATCCAATCCTTACTCACAAAATCAAAATCCTAGATTTAGGAATTCCAAAAACATAAGAAAGGTGAGATTCAAATAGAAAACTCCCCATGTGCACTGCAATCCATGAGCTCAAGATATGCGATCCATCACTAGGAGACTAAAGATTTAGCTTCTCATGACTCATACTATGCCGCAATCCATCACCAAGAAACTAAAGATTTAGCCTCTCATGACTCCTACTATGACTTAATCGCTGTCGATATATGATGCCATGAAGAAAGAAGAAAAAAGAGATGGATTAATGATATAGAGATGTGAGATTATATGGAAAGGTGTAGAAAGATGGAAGATGAGTGTGTAGGTTATTGAGAAGGTGTAGAGAGGATTCGAGTACTGCTTCTTAGCCTAATCAGATCCAAAAACTAGCCCTTACATCTACAATTTCCTCTTCCTTTTATTCCTGTATGACCTAATCCAAAACGCGTAGCTTCAGCGATTGTCTCTTTTAGTCGCGACCAGATCCATGTTTTGGTGGTCGTGACCTGTAAACACAGAGAACTTCCCAGAAGAAAATAGGTCGCTACCTTTGGACACTTTAGTCGTGACTAAAAAGCACATAAGCGTGATCTGATTTTCTTTATCTTGTGATTTATTTTTTGCTCACTTTAGTCCTTGGTTTTCCTCCAAAATACCTATGATTCAAATCCAAAGCTCACTGTAAAAGTCCAAATCAGTGGAGAACAATATTTATGCAGTTTGGAAGATTGAATTTACCATTTTACCCTTTAATTAGCACATTGCCAAGCACAATCTGTATTACCACAAAAGCACAAATACAGGCATAAAATGAACAATAAAATTGTAAGAATACCCTAAAAATATCATAGAAATCATACACAATTTGTGTCTTATCAAACCCTAGGGAAACTCTGCCAAAATTTCTTTTGGAGCTGGAAGAAGCATACACTTTAGAGAAAAAAGAAAGGTAATTACTTCTTTTGATGTTACTACTGGCCATGTTGTTTATATATGGTGGGATTATGAATTTTATGTTATAGATAGTTTATACAAGCTTAAACGATCTAGAATCAAGTTGTATTTGCTTGAAAATTCAAGTATACATGTATAGTTAGGGTTTTATGTTCTTGTTTGCCACTATACAAATCACTGTTCATATGTGACAATGTCAAAATTTTGATGCTTCCTATGGGTTTAAAATGGAAAATTGAGTGAGGATAAGGTAGAGAAACAAGTAATGGAAATATTGGAATCAAAATGAGAAGTTTTGGAAAAAAAGAGGAGGAATTTTGGTTCTGTATGGTAGCCAAGGAAGTAGTTTTATTTTAGAAATTTTGATTTCATATTTGGATTCTACATGAAAATTATTTGGAAATTAACCATTAGAACTTATTTTAAAAAGATGGAAGTATAAGACAAAAAATGGACAAAGAATGGAATCTAGTAAGAACCTACTCTTGGAATTGCTTTGAAGTTCAGTTGTGTAACATCCTTACTTTCATACATCTTAGGGACCATTCAGTAGCATTTAGAACCACTTACAATACCTTGGAAGTCCATTAGCCAAATCTGGAATTTTATTCTTTATAGGGTTACTGTTCATATGGTATTACAGATTACGCAACGAACTTCAAAAAATCATAATTAATTCTAGAAAACTAGAAATGAAGTGGTTCAAAAATTTACGTGAAGATAACATCTTGAAATTTAAGGAAAAAATAATTTACATACCAAATAATTAGCCAATTGATACAGTTTATTCATTGAAGTTTATTGTTCATTTGGTCAAAAACTCTGGAAACAGATTCTGGTCCCTTACTTTGGAAATTCATTTCTCTTTATATACACATCCAAATGAAACATTATACATATTCACATAAAGATATAGATGTTTAATACATGCTCATAAAATTTTGTGAAATAATTCCTTCATTTGCTAGGTCAAACTGAAGCTACACCAAAACTGTTTTAGGACCTACGTTTTTACCATTTCAATTTCCTTTCTTTTACTTTCAATAATTGTTCTAGCATACATAAATAATCTCTTTTGCCTTTTATGAATTCATATACATCATGGGGTTATACAAGAATTGTTTCATACAATCTCATCACATAAATAGATGCTAACATCTTAAATACTAACATCTTAAGTGGAAAGTGAATAGCATATACTAACATCTTAAATACTTCACTTTTCTTCTTCCATGCTTTAGGTCTTCTCCATGCATACATTATCCATCATGCTTGACCTAAATTGGTTGTTTATGGCAGAGTGAGATTCTAGGGAATCTCAGTAGCAAACATTACCACTTAAATATGCAAGATGGATGCTAATGCATGATATGTAATTTCATTAAACTTTCTTTGATTAGTGACATGCCATCATGCTATATACTCTTACATAAAGTGCATGGCCATGGAAAACATGTTATTCACAATACATTCAACATCATTTATCATGTCACAATATCATTCAAATACCACATACATGTCAACACATAAGCATACCACATCAAGCACATAAAGAAGTAAGTTCACTACCTTGCACTTAAGCGTTCCTCTTGATCTTTAGCATTTGCTCCCTAGCTTTCCAACCATGAAGCCTTTATGTTCATCACTTCCCATCATCTTCTTGGATGTTTCAAGGTCCTAAACACATTCATATTCATCACATAATCCATTAGGACTCATGAACTCCAACCATATTTAAGACTAACTTTGTTATACTCTTTATTGTCATAACTTTCTCTAATCTTCACTAATCCACTTGGCTCTTGAACCAATTGATGTCTTGACTTTACCCTACACAATTTCATCTTTTGAATCCATTTATGATCTTAGAATAATGAAATTCCATCTCCTTCATGGCCTGCTGTACAGAACTGAACATATGCATACAATTCTTTCAAAAATTCTTATTTTGATTCTAATGTTTCCCATACTTGTTTCTCGACTTTACCCCACACAAATTTTCATTTTAAAACCATTGGAACCATTAAAATCATGAAATTCCAATCACTGTTCATGTGAGTGAACAGTACTGTAAGGAATCTCAAAGACTACAACCTTGATATTTTCATGTTTCCAAGGTTCAAAACCTTTCCAATCCTTCACAAAATCATCATATAAATTCAATGGAAGCATTAAATCATTGAAATTCCATTTCTTTCCCTCATGAACAGTGCAGACTGAACAGGGCATACCATGACAAAGTCAAGAATATCAATTTGATTCAACAACCAATCTATTAACTAGCTTGTTTAAGCTACAATCATATGCTTCTAACTTTAATTTATTATTTTCCCTTTCATCTCTGGTTTTTGGGTAGAACCTCCCCTTAGAGAAAACTCAACTTTTCCACCATAAAACCCTAAGTTCAAGCTCCCAAATCAAAGGAAAATAAGCTAGTAGAGATTGCTTACCTTTAATCTCTAGCTTGCTTGAACTTTGGTACCTTGAATCTTCTTTGTGTTGGCTTGATTTTTCATTTTGCAAGAGTTTCCCCAAGGGTCCATGAAGACATGGTTTTGATGCAGAATGAGGGGGTGTTTATAGCCAAAATCTATGAAAAATGAATGGCCAAGATTAATTTGGTTACTATTTGATCTAAAAGCCCACATTTAATCTTGGATTTAACTTTTTCTAAAAAGAATAATTATGACATCATGTGGGACAGCTCATGGGACACCTCATGGGGGTATATGGCGTGGTCATCGTGTAAGGAAGCTTCTAGAAAAATTATAGTCCAAGCTGGTATTGATCGGAGCAATTTCACAATCGGACTGTTTTCTGTTTCTAATGTTTTTATAATATACCAGGATATGTATTTTATCCTGGAAATCAATGTATAGGCTTCTCATATCATTGAACTTGATATACTGAATATTTATCTTCTATCTATCCCTTAGAAAATGACCAAAATACCCTTGGTGTCCTTTATTGCGTTGTACTAACCCTAAGGGCATAATTATGATTTTACCCCTCTTTACACTGCCTCAGGGCATATATTGGCTCTAACTAATCATATTTATACTATGTCCCACATTTTTGTCCTGTCTAGAATGACCAAAATGACCTCTATCTAACATTGGTACAGTGTGGGCATCTAGGGGTATTTTCATAATTTCGTACTTTTCCTAGACTGCTCTGGACTGTGGCCCACATAACTGTTTCACTACTTTATTGGGCTCATTATGGCACCATGTGGGCTTGGTATGGGCTTATTGGCCTCATTACCTTTTATGGCACAAATCCCAATAAATCTCACCCAATTTTATTTATCGGGTATTTTATTTTATCGTAAAATCCCGTAAAACTTCTACAGGATTCCTTTTCTGACTTTGTCAATTTTATAAATTCTTACATTAAATATAGGAATTTCCTATAAAGTTTCATCTGATTTTGCTATCTGAAAAATACTGTAATAACTCTTTTGACTTCATAAATTTATATCAATCAATCGGGATCTCAAATCAAAATTCTGTTTTGCATTAAACTGACTGGAATAATTTTGTCTATCTACTGGTAAAATTTGGGTCTTTTCTAATTTTGATCATTTTTGGCCTATTTTGGCTCAACTTTTTCATAATTATATTTAGGTCCCTAAACTTTTTAATAATTGCACTTTGGCCCCTGAACTTTTAGCTATTTTCATTTTAGCCCTTTAACTTTTGAAAATCACACTTAAGGACCCAACTTTTATTTCTACCTTCACTTTTTGCCTTCAACCTTTTCTAATTTTTGTTTTAGTGCTTCTCTTTCTTCAAGACTCATTTAACCTTTATCATTTCTTCTAATCTTTGTCATAATCCTTTCCAAACCTCTTTCCACTATCAGTACTATATGGATAGGGAAAAATTAGGATATGACAAGTTGCAAGTGAAACAAATAAAGTAGGGTCGAGCATATGTGATCCCAAGTCGTGACTCGAAGACCTCCAAGTCACAACTAAACATCAATTTGCTGAGGCAGGGATTCTCTGTGAAAATGGAATACGGTATGAGAATGATAATGTCGTGACTGCAAACTCCTAAGACTTTGTCACGACTTATGGATGAAAATATTGCAACTATAAGATCAATATAAACTCTCTGTGAAGTAGAGCAACATCAAGATGTCAGTATGGTCGCGACATAAAACTCTCAAAATGTTTCATCACAACAAAAGGATGAGTACGTCGTGACTCAACATTTTAGAGACACTCACTGTCAGTTTAAGTCACGATGAGAAGTTGAAGATAAACCTGAGAGGCCGCAACCATAAATGGTAGACACAACCAGTGATTCTCAGACCCTTCAGTTACACACTCTACTATTTTGGTTAAAGGGCCACTATGTTCTAACTCTTCTCCTCCTCACTCACATTCCAAAATTACCTCTCATACCTTATGATTCTTAAATAATTTGATCTCTACTAATGATACAGGTATGAAAGAGAGTAATCTCAACTATATAACAATTATAGACCAACCTCAGCTTTGTGCAACATTTGAGAAAGTAGGAAGCAAGATAGAGAATATAAACAAGCTTGTTAAGAGGAGTTTCAAAAAATATACAAAGGATGTGAGGGAACACCATACAAGTTTGCTGCTTCTACATACCAACCACAGTTGGAAAAGTTCAAGTTTAAAGTGTAAAATTCAAGAAGTTTGGATAGACTTCATGATGTAGTTAGAGTGCATGATCTTGGGATTCTAAAATGGAGAGAGAAGGCAATAGGGGAGACTTTCTGATCACACAACCATCTCTCAAAGTCTTATGAGTTCCCACTCCCTCCTTGAGGCCAGGTTGTCCCTTTCCTATCTCTTACCTTTTACAAATTTACCTAATGTGGTGTATGCTTGACATGTTGGTTTAATGATTGGAAAGGGATGAACTAGTAGAGGTAATAGTTAATTTTTTTGCTTGATGATTCAATAGGATAGTATTTATCTTCAGTTTATTTTTGGTTTATTTATATTTTGCATAAAACTCTATTATTCTCCGTGTCTCAAGAATTCATTGATAGTTATTTTAGATGCTTACACACTCATATGCATGATTTTAGCTAACCCATCATGTCATCTTTGCTTTACTTGTATTGCCATGTATGATTTGAATATGACTGCGTGCTTCATTGTTGAATTTGCATTGAGTTGTGTGTTAGTTTACTATGGGAGAAATCTATTCTGCTGACAGTGAGGACACTGTCAAGTTTAAGTATAGGGAGATGTTATTATTTCTATGCTAATTAATGCAAATTCTTCTATTAATCCAATCTTTCATCATAAAATTTTTAGTTTGTGATTTTAATGATTGATGAATTGCTAAAAATTGGAGCCCTACTTTAAACTGTTTTGTTGTTAGCTAAAAAAGGTTTTAGTGTACAAGATGTTTTGGGCTTTGAAAAGCATTAAGTGGTAGTATCTATGGTGTTTTGTCATGACCTATGTGTTGTATAGTCACGACCTTACATGGAATTTTGGACTTAATATGCTCTCTGTGAAAATAAGTCGCGACATGAGTGCTTTAGGTCGCGATAATATCTCTGTGTACTGTAGTCGTGACGTATGTGCTATATGGTCGCAACTACTTGTTGTAAGTTTAGGGCAAGCACCGACTGTGAAGTTGGGTCACGAACTTTACTACTTCAAGTCGCGACCTTAGTGTAAAAATGTCCATTTACCTTATCTTTGCTTTTTGCAATGTTGTATAGAAGGATTCTATTTGAGCCACTAAGGTATTTTCATAAATGATTCATTGCCCTCTTGTTATTTTTTTAACCTTTTGCATAAAAAGTTTATAGAAACCATTATCACACTTGAATTTTTGAAAATGGAAATTGAATTGGAAACACTTAAGTGTTTACTATTAGATTTGAGATTATTACATGATTCTGAGTGAGTACTCTGGAACTTTTAATCCATCATTCAAGAGGGTTTTCAATTGTGATAAGTGTTTTAATGCCTAATGACTGGTGAACATTCTTTGAGACTTTAGCTTATGAGCATTTTAGATGAAAACCTTAGTTGGAAGGATTCTCTGCCTAAATTTCTATATTGAGTGGTTATTCGATTAGTTTATATCCTAACTTGTCTTAGCTCTAAGTTGAAAATTACTTGTGCATTTATGTTATTGAATATGATAGAGGCATTCATTTCTAAACTCTTTTATCCCAAACACAAACCCATCACACATTATATCCATAGTCACCCCCCTTTGAGCCCATAACTTTTCTTTTTTTTTCTGTCATAGAAAGTTACATATGCATGAGTACCTCTTTGAAATAAACTTCTTATTCATGTCATAAAATCAAATCATTGTGAAATTATGTTGCATATTTTATATACAAAGTGCCAAATAAAAAAAAAGGGGAAAGCATATTGCACTAAAAAGAAAAGAAAAATAACCAAAAAAAGAGAAGAGAGATAGTGCAAGAAAAATTGAAAAGGAAAGAAAAGAGAAATGAATTAAGCACTATTATCAACTCCTATTAGCACAATTACCACCTCTACATCTCAGAAGACATGAATTTATACTATTTATTCATCATCACATGCATATGGTATTTTCCACCCTTCATATTCCATTCTATGTGGCCTATTTCCATCATCTCACCCTTAAAAGACCTCTTGATTCTTTACATAAGTGTTGTATAGTTGATGAGATTTACAACAATTACAAGCATATGGTAGGATGTTTTCCACTTTGAATCTGAGTGAAAGAACCCTAACAATGAGAGGACATGAGAGCCAAATATATCACATCCTACTTTTTCCCTGTCTGTATAATACTGATAGTGGAAAGAGGTTTAGAAAGGATTGTGATGATGGATAGAAAGGAAAAATAATGATTGGACAAAGGTATAAAGATGAGGGACAAAAATAAAAAGTTTAAAAGTTCTTTGGTGCAAAAATGAAAGTAGAAATACACTTTGGGCCATTAAGTATAATTATAAAAAGTTGAGAGCCTAAAGTGTAATTTTCAAAAGTTCAAGGGCAAAATGGTAATTATTGAAAGTTGAGATGGAAAAGGCCCAAAAATGCCTGGAATCAAATTAGTCCCAAATTTTTCCAGTAAATAGAGAAAATTATTCTTATCAGTTTCACGAAACACAGAATTTTGATGTGAAGTATCGAAAAATTTATATTAATTTTTGAAAAAAGGGAAATTGATACAGTATCCTCTATACCTCAAAATCAGATGAAATTGACAGTACATTCCTATAATTAATATAAGAATTTATGAAACTGATATAGTTCAAAAAGGAGTTATGCATAATTTATTATGGAATTTACAGTGTATTAAAACACTCGATAAATATGTTTCGGGGGAATTTCTCGGGAGTTGAGCCCATGAAGGTAGTGGATCATGTAGAGGGCCCAAAATGGTATCTTATAAACCCAAAAATATTTTCAGATAAGTACGTGGGCCAGGGCTAATAAAGATTAGGAAAACTGTAAAATTATGAAAATATCACTAAGTATACCACTGTGTTGTGTCATTGAGTCAGAGTCAGACGGAGGGTATTTTGGTCATTTGACTATGGTTATATGGTCAAGGAGAATTCTCAAAATAGTTGACCAATGTCAGGGAATATTCTGATGAGGTATAAAAAGACGATAATACCCTTAAGATGTTAAAGTAAATAAAGAAGAACCAAGGGTCATTTTAGTAAATTGCCAAGGGATATGTAATTAAATTTAGGCCAAGTCCAACAATGTCAATGGTAGGAAGAATCTGGATATTGTATTTAAGGTTAGAAAGCATATTATGGAATCTCAAAAAATTAGAATTATATAATAGTCTAGTTTTTGGGAAATCGGACTAAGCCGGTACTAGATTGGACTAGAATTTTTTCAGAAGTTTCTTTCCCTTGGAATGGTGTCAATAGCCCTATGAGTTTTCCCTTGATGATGTCATGGATGATGTCATAGTTAGCTTTTTAGAAAAGTTAAATCCAATATTAAATGTGAGCCATTAGATCAAATAGTGCACAAAGTGATCTTGGCCATTGATTTTCCATGGAATTTGGCTATAAATACCCCCCAATTTATGATGCAAATCATGGAGCATTTTCCATGGAATGGCCATTGATTTAACCCTTGGGACACCTCTTGCAAAATAAAAACTCAAGCCAAGATAGAAGATTAAAGGTACCAAAGTTCAAGCAAGTTAGAGATTAAAGGTAAGCAATCTATCATAGCTTATTTTCCTTTAATTTGGGAGCTTGAACTTAGGCTTTTCATGGAAAAAGTTTAGTTTTCTTTAAGGTGTATATGCTGTCCAAAACCTTAGATGAAAGGAGAAAGAAGAAATTAAAGTTAGAGATATGTGATTGAAGCTTAAACAAGATAGTTAAGTGATTGGTTGTTGAATCAAGTTAATATTCTTGAGTTTGCCATAGTTGAACCATTTTGGTTTGCACTGTTCATGATAGAAGGAGATGAAATTTCAATGATCTATGTAACATCCTTACTTTTATACGTCTTAGGGACCATTCAGTAGCATTTAGAACCACTTACAAGACCTTGCAAGTCCATTAGCCAAATCTGGAATTTTACTCTTTCTCGGGTTACTGTTCACATGGTATTCCAGATTACGCAATGAACTTCGAAAAATCATACTTAATTATAGAAAACTAGAAATGAAGTGATTCAAAAATATATATTAAGATAACATCTTTAAATTTAAGGGAAAAATAATTTCTAGACCAAATTATTAGCCAATTGATACAGTTTATTCGTTGAAGTTTACTGTTCATTTGGTCAAAAACTCTGTAAACAGTTTCTAGTTCCTTACTTTGGAAATTCATTTCTCTTGATATACACATCCAAATGAAACGTTCTACCTATGCACTTAAAGCTTTGGATGTGTATTACATGCTCATAAAAGTTCTTGAAATAATTCCTTCATTTTCTAGGTGAGACTGAAGCCACAACAAAGCTGCTTCAGGACCTAGTTTTTTACCATTTCAGTTTCCTCTCTTTCACTTTCCATAATTGTTCCAGCATACATAAATCATCTCTTTTGCTTTTTCTGAATTTATATACATCATGGGGTTATACAAGAATTGTTTCATACAATCTCATCACATAAATAGATACTTTACATGGCCTTGACATACATGGAAAGTGCATAGCATATGCTAACATCTTAAATACTTCACTTTTCTTCTTCCATGCTTTAACTCTTCTCCATGCATACATTATCCATCATGCTTGACCTAAATTGGTTGGTTATGGGAGAGTGAGATTCTAGGGAATCTCAGTAGCAAACATTACCGCTTAAATATGCAAGATGGATGCTAATGCATGATATGTAATCTCATTAACATTCTTTGATTAGTGACATGCCATCATGCTATATACTTTTACATAAAGTGCGTGGCCATGGAAACATGTTATTCACAATACATTCAACATCATTTATCATGTCACAACATCATTCAAATAACATATACATGTCAACACATAAGCATACCACATCAAGCACATAAAGAGGTAAGTTCACTACCTTGCACTTAAGATTTTCTCTTTACCTTTAGCCCTTGCTCCCTAGCTTTCTGACCATGAAGCCTTTATCTCCATGACTTCCCAACATCTTCTTTGATGTTTTATGGTCCTAAACATATTCACATTCATCACATAACTCATTAGGACTCATGAACTCCAACCATGTTCAAGACTAACTTTGTTACACTCTTTATTGTCATAACTTTCTCTAATTTTTACTAATCCACTTGGCTCTTGAACCAATTGATGTCTTGACTTTATCCCACACAATTTCATCTTTTGAATCCATTTATGAGCTTAGAATCATGAAATTCCAGCTCCTTCATGGCCTGCTATATAGAACTGAACATAAGCATACAATTCTTTCAAAAATTATCATTTTGATTCTAATGCTTCCCATACTTGTTTCTCTACTTTACCCCACACAACTTTTCATTTTAAAACCATTGGAACCATCAAAATCATGAAATTCCAATCACTGTTCATGCGAGTGAACAGTAACTGTAAGGAATCTCGAAGACTACAACTTTGAGATTTTAATGTTTCCAAGGTTCAAAACCTTTCCAATCCTACACAAAATCATCATACAAACTCAATGGAAGCATTAAATCATTGAAATTCAATTTCCTTCCCTCATGAACAGTGCATACCGAATAGGGCACACCATGGTAAAGTCAAGAATATCAATTTGTTTCAACAACCAACCACTTATCTAGCTTGTTTAAGCTTCAATCATATGGTTCTAACTTTAATTTCTTCTTTACCCTTTCATTTAAGGTATTTTGGAACGACCACCCCTTAGAGAAAACTCAACTTTTGTCCCATTAAAACCCTAAGTTCAAGCTCCCAAATCAAAGGAAAATAAGCTAGGAGAGATTGCTTACCTTTAATCTCTAGCTTGCTTGAACTTTAGAGCCTTGAATCTTCGTTGTCTTAGCTTGAATTTTTATTTTGCAAGAGTTTCCCCAAGGGTTCTTTGCTCACGGTTTGGCTGCAGAATTGAGGGGCTATTTATAGAAAAATTCCATGGAAAATGAATGGCCAATATCACTTTGTACACTATTTGATCTAATGGCTCATATTTGTTCTTACATCAAGCTTCCTCTCCAAGCCAATTTGAGATAAATCCACATGACAAAAATCTTCTCCTCCCCCTTGTCTTGTACGTCAAGTGTGTGGGTGTGTGGCTCCCACCATGTGCAAGCCATAATTCACACTTTATCCCCTTTTTTTTCTTTTCAAAAATCCATAAATTATTCATTATTGGACTTGGGCTCCAAGACAACTCTTGGGACTTAATGGGCTGCCCTAGCACCAAATTGTGGGCTGCCATAGGCCTTCCTTGGGTTTAATAGCTAATTGGCACAAATTCCAAGGTACTTTCCTTATACTGATATTCTTAAAATATCCTAATTTTGAAATAAATGCTAGATGCCTCTTTTAATGGTTCTAACATTTTTAGAAATTCATCTAATATAAAATAAATTCCCTGTAAAGTCTCATAATTTTTAAAGACCCAGAAGTCCTGATAAAAATTCCCTACATTTCCTTTAACCCTTTATCGGTGTCCGATTTTACTTTCATTTCTCAAAGGGCATTATCGTCTTTTCAAACATCATCAGACTATTTAATGGCTCTAATTAATCATCTTTATACCATCTTGCACTTTTTTGTCCTGTCCAGAATGATCAGAATACCCTCCATCCATCACTGGTACAATAGGGCATCCAGGGGCATTTTTATAATTTCGCACTTTTCCTGGACTGCTCTGGACTCTAGCCCACATAACTGTCTCACTACTTTATTGGGTTCACTATGGCACCATTTGGGCCTTGGTATAGGCTCCTTAGCCTCATTATCTTTATGGCACAATTCACAATAAATCTCACCTGATCCTATTTATCGGGTATTTTATTTCACCATACAATCCCGTAAGGCTTCTACAGGATTCCTTTTCTGACTCTGTCAATTTTATAAATTCTTATATTAAATATGGGAATTTCCTATAATATCCCATCTGATTCTGATGTCTGAAGAATACTGTAATAATTCTTCTGACTTCATAAATTTATATCAATTAATCGGGACCTCAAATCAAAATTCTGCTTTGCATTAAACTGACTGGCATAATTTTGTCTATTTACTGGTAAAATTTGAGTCTGCTCTGATTCCGGGCATTTTTGGCCTGTTTTGGCTCAACTTTTCCATAATTACATTTATGTCCCTGACTTTTTACTTAATTATATTTAATTCCCTAAACTTTTAGAAATTACCACTTTTGGCCCAATATTTATTTCTACTTTAACTTTTAGCCTTTCACCTTTTCCAATTTTCGTTTAGGTCCTTCTCTTTCTTCAAGACTTATCTAACCTTTATTATTTCTTCAGATCTTCGTCATAATCTTTTCTAAACCTCTTTCCACTATCATTATCATACATATAGGGAAAAATGATATGACAATCTAATGCTACCGTTGAATTTATATGATAATTTTTTGTAGGATTGGATAGGTTTTGAACCTTAGAATAATTGGAATTCCAAGTTGTAGTTTTTGAAGTTCTTCTCTATTACTGTTCACTCATATGAACAGTGATTGAAATTTCATGATTTTGATGTTTCCAATGATTTTAAACTGAAAAGTTGTGTGGGATAAAGTAGAGAAATAAGTATGGGAAGCATTGGAATCAATATGAGAATTTTTAGAATAATTATGCATGTTTTTCAAATCTGTCCATACCAATGTATAAGAGCTAGAATTTCATGATTCTAAGCTCATAAATGGATTCAAAAGGTGGAATTGTGTAGGGTAAAGTCAAGACATTAATTAATTCAAAGGCCAAGTTCATTAGTTAAGATTAAGGAAAGTTAATGTAGTTAAATGAGCTCAATGTTCAAGAGAAAGTTAAATTGTAATGGATGAATGATTATGTGATGTTAAGATTTGATTGTGGACTCCAAAGAGGCAGCCACACATCCAAGAGAAGTAATAAGAAAGAGGCAAAGTTAAAGTGAAAGAAAACTAAGCAAGTCAGGTAGTAAACTTATCTTAAACTTGTATGTATTGAAGGTTATGCTTGGTTGTGCTATGGCTTTATTGAATTGTGTGGCACATGTGCTTATGATTGAAGCTCTATTTCTATGATTACTTTGGCCAATTGTATGTCATATGTTACATGGAAGCATGCACATTACACAATGTTAACACTTTCACAAGCAAGCACAAGTATTTACATTAAACATGCATTGTTTAGTACTGTTTGCTACTGAGATTTCTCTAGAAATCTCACCACTCCATGTAAGCACAAGTATTTACATTAATACATGCATTAATTCAAGATGTTATCTTCATGTAGCTTTTTGAACCACTTCATTTTAATTTTTCTAGAATTAATTATATTTTTTGAAGTTTATCGCCTAATTTGGAAATATCATATCGACAATAACTCGATAAGTGTTAAATTATAGATTTAGCTAATGGACTTTCAAGGTCTTGTAAGTTGTTATAAATGCTACTAAATAGTTCCTAAGATGTACAAAAGTAAGGATATTTCATTTTGATATCAGAGTAGTAGTTTATAGCATAATAAAGATAGTTCCCATACCCTAACTCAAAATATTAGGTACTTTGTTATGTTAGAGTATTGGTTGGGATAGTTAGCATTGCTTATTTAAGCAAATATTGTAGGAATAGATATGGGATTTCATAAAATTAAGTCAGAGTCTTCAGTTAATAAAGGAGACCCTCATCCAGTAATGATATATGAAGATGATATATATCCAGACTATGTGTCATATCCCCAATTTTTTTACCTGATGTACCTGTATAGTTTATCTGCAATGGATATAAGATTCTTGGAATAAATTGTATCATATTGTGAAAGGAAAGGGAAGGATTAATAACTAAGGAAATAATAGGGACCAAAATGAAAATTTAAAAGTTTGAAGGTGAAAAGCGCAATTATTCAAAAGTTAAGGGACCTAAATGTAAATATGGAAAAGTTGAGCCAAAACAGGCCAAAAATGCCCGGAATCAGATCAGACCCAAATTTTATCAGTAGATAGACAAAAATATTCCGGTCAGTTTAACGCAACACAGAATTTTGATTTGAGGTCCCGATTAATTGATATAAATTTCTGAAATCGAAAGGAATTATTACAGTACTTTTTAGATCTCATAATCAGATGAGACCTTATAGAAAATTCATATATTTAATATATGAATTTATAAAATTGACAGAATCAGAAAAGGAATCCTGTAGAAGCCAAACTGGATTTTTCAGTGAAATAAAATACCCAATAAATAGGATCGGGAGAGTTGTAACGTGAATTGGGCCATAAAGGCAATATAGGCAATAAGCCCATAATAAGGCCCAAATTGTGCCATCATAAGCCCATTAAGGTGACTGGACAGTTATGTGGGCCAGAGACCAGAGCAGTCCAGGAAAAGTGCAAAATTACGAAAATACCCCTGGATGCCCATACTGTACCAGTAGTGGATAGAGGTCATTTTGGTCACTTTAGACAGGCTAAAAACGTGTCATATAGTATAAAGAGGATTATTTAGAGCCCATATACACCATGAGCCAATATAAAGAGGGGTGAAATGACGATTTTGCCCTTAGGGCTAGTACAGTGCAGGAAAGGACACCAAGGGTATTTTGGTCATTTCCCAAGGGATGGATGGCAGATAGATATTCAATATATCATTTTCAATGATATGAGAAGCTTATATATTGATTTCCAGGACATAATACATATCCTGGTATATTATAAAAAAAATTCAGAATAGAAAACAGTCCAGTTGTTGTGAAACGGCTCCGATCGGTACCGGATTGGACTGGAATTTTTCCAGAACCTTCTTGACATGGGCAGCATGCCACCTAACCATCTTAGGTGTCCCATGAGCTATCCCACATGATGTAATAATTATTCTTTTTAGAAAAAGTAAAATCCAAGATTAAATGTGAGCCTTTAGATCAAATAGTAACCAAATCAATCTTGGCCATCCATTTCAACCCAAATTTCTCTATAAATACCCCCCTATTCAGAACACTTCGGCATGCATGGTGAACCATAAGAAGCAACCAAAGTGAAGTAACAAGCAAGGTAATAATCTCCCTTGATCTTGAGCTTTGTTCTAGCAAGTTAGCTCATGGTTTTAAGGGGTTTTCATGCTATATTTCCCTTATGGTTTCTGCTGGAAGTTCTGCTCATATGTGGTTAAAATATGAGTTTTATGTTATGGATAGTTTAGACAAGCTTAAACAAGCTAGAATAAAGTGTTATAAGCTTGTGAATTCAAGTATGTTTGGATTTAGGGTTTTGTGTTCTTGCTGGTACTGTACGTGGTACTGTTCATATAATGGAATTTCATGATTTTGATGCTTCCAATGAGTTTAAAATGGAAAGTGGTGTGGGGATAAAGTAGGAGAACAAGTATTGGAAGCATTGGAATCAAAATGAGAATTTTTGGAAAACAAGAGCATGCATTTCGGTTTGGCACTGTAGCAATTGATATGTTTTGATTTTGGAAATTCTGATTTCATATTTGGATTCTACATGAAAAATTATGTGGAAATGAACCATGAGAATTTATTTTGAAAAGATGGAAGTAGGAAACATAAAGTAGAGAAATAAAGGGAGCTAGTGAAAACCTAGTCTTAGATTTGGTTTCAAGTTGAATTGTAACTTGATATTATTTTGTAATGGCTAGGTATTGACATTTGTGAAGGAAGGAAATCATCCCAAGAAGGTCTTGACCAAGATAGCTAAGAGGTAGCAAGGATACCTAACTATAACTCATGTTTGTTTAATTGTTTTGCTTGCTTGTTGATTATGGTATTTGGTTGAGCTTGAGCTTATGTCATCATGTTATGATGAAGTATGAATGATTGCAACTCCTTGCAAGTTATGTCATGACAATATGCATGTTAGAGTTTGCTTATGTACCATTATGAAGTAGCTCCCATCTCATGATAACATGTTAAGCATACAATTATCCATGCATGATATTATAGTTTGTGTAACTTGCTATTGGGATTTCCAAGAAATCTCATTCCTTCCACATGCATAACTATGTTTTAGGTGCTGGATCTTTTCAAGGGAGGAGAGTAAACGTTGATGAATAAGTTTGTATAATAAGCTACATGACTTACATGACACTATGGGATGATATGCTAGTATGCATGGTGTATGTTTCTCTAGTCCTATTTTAAGGCCGTGGTGATTTGACAATGTTTTTGGCATCTAAATCAACGAGTTTTAATCTGAAACTTGGCCTACTTAAATTTAAGACACAGAGATTTAAATGAACACCAAGAACGCCTCATTTGGATAAGTATCTGAATTGTTATGATTTTCTAAAATTGGAAGTAAGATCTGGAATTGAGTAAAATGAGTGCTGAGAGGCAGTGACGGTTACACAAAGATTTCATGTACCAAATGAACGCGTTTTTCTACGAAATTTTATGAACTTAAAGATAACGTCTAAATCTTCAAATCCATAGGTAACACAGTTCATTTGGATAAGTAACCAAAGAGAAATGAATTTTTGAAGTTAAGCAAAGAAACTGGAACTTCCAGATTTTACCAAATGAACAGTGATTTTCAACGATTAAACTGATTTCATTGGGACAAGAAAACCTCAGTTTCATATTTTTCCCTCAAATATATGTGAAAGAGCTTTCATTATAAATTGGAACCAAGTTATTTCGATTTTCTACAATTAATTATGAATTTTCAAAGTAGGGTACATGTTCTGGAATTACCAAATGAACAGTAAAAGTGAACAGTACCCGAGAGCAAATCTTTTGGAAATGGATGTTTTCAAAGCAAATGATCATGTAATTGGTTCCAATCACTTCTAATCAAGTATAATTGAGGTTAAAAGTAAGGATATGACACTATGATCCTCCTTCAGATAGTGAAGAGAGTTCAGATGGTAGTATAGAGGATCAGTTAGGAAGATCTACAATAGAATATCCCATAGATGTTTCTGTAGACTCAAACCTATAGTCTGGAGGTTATGTAGAGATTAAGCCTAATGTTGTGCAGGTACCAGATGATGTTGAATCTAGTAACCCTATACAATATGAGTTTGTTGGAGTGCCCTCTAACCCTGATGTAAGCCCTATTCCTTTGATGAGAGGACAAATTACGGCTGAGGAAGCTAAGTACTGGTATTGGATTACAGGTAGACCATATATTATTTCTCCTCCACCAAAGTTTGAGGATAGATTTGATATGAGTAACATACAGCAATCCCTTAATCTAAAGATCCAGTCAGAGTATATGATAGTCCCTTTCCATTCTCAAAGTCTGGGAATATGTGACTTTATAGAGAAAGATCAGTGTGATGATCATGGTCCTAGTCAACCCTAGCCTTCTTTGCTAAAGATAGATAATATTAATTATATCAGTCTCAAGAAAGCTGTGGAGAGTGAATTACTTAGTATAGGTCAAGGGATGGATAGAAGTAGAGATCAAGAGCAGTCAGTTTATCTGCAGTTCCTCAATGCCATAACAAGGATGATAAATAGATATACAATAGAGGGCATTAACCTGAATCAGGTTTATACTCTAACAAATTGGTATGAGATAGTAGTATGTCAGATACTGTCATATACCCCTACATGGCACGTAGAGCTAAGTGAGTTTTTAGTAAATGATCCGCCAACTGATATACAGGGCTGGCATTTCTGTATGCAAAAGTAATCACAGTTCTCTATTCCCTACAAAAGAATATAAAAGAGATGAGGGGTAATATAAATTTGTAAATAGTGTAAACTAATTACATAAATTTATGATCATTACGATATACCATATGTAGTGGACATGTATGTACAAATGTTATGGTGATATGAAATATGAGTTTTTATGTGATATAATGAAATGATAGTTGGTTTAATATCTATGAGAATATGTTCCTTATTTAATGTGATTATGATAAATAGATATTCATGAGTTTCAATTGACCCAAGCTCATCAAAGTCAGGAACATTCGAAGAGAATGTTTAGAAAAAGCTATACCTAGGTCGAGATGTGAAGCATTTTAGGTTACGACTAGAAGTTCCAGAGAAGTTAAGTCGAGATGAATTAAGTCACGAGACGTGACAAAGATTCACAAAAGCATTTTGTGATGGAAATTGTGCCCTAGGGGCCAATCATTGTCTTATGAACATTGTTGATTTATGAATTTATTAATTGTGTTATCATATTATTTGCATGTTTACTGTGATGACCATCCTTGAATAACTCATGATCTTATTCTAAATGCCTCTGGTCGGTCATCTATGCGGGAGCAGAGATAAAATAAGACCAGTATGACTTTGAAGATGTATAGAGATATAAATCAAAGTCATAGGCACATGTAAGAGTACAAGGTGTTGGACCGACCCGCTATGAGAGAGCTGCATGGGTTAAGTCATAAGCTTCTCTCATATACAAACCATGTCACTGTGCCCTTTGACTTGAGATCATCATGGATTCCTACATGACAAACGCTCAGCTTTGACCTAGTCAAAAGTCACTTTTGACCAAGTGATCATAAAGACTATGTTCGGGCTTAGTGGTTTTCCATGCGGAGGAATGTGAATGGTCAAGATAGAATTTGTCTCTCACATTCGTAGAGAGATATTACTGGGCCCCTCGCTAAGTGAGTCTGAGAAATGCATGGCCATACTATAATGGAAAGGTAGTTCCATTTCTATAGTCAGACTACACAGGGATCGAGAAAGTAACAGTTACGAAAAGGAGGATGACATTCTCCATGCCTCATCCATGACCAAAATATCGTGTGACAAAAGGGACATGAGAAGGTTGTATAAAAGGTTACATCATTCATCGATCCTCATATGATTTGGGTAGTCTTGATGTCTTGCTAGAGACCTCTTGCGACTTGTAAGTCAGTATAGTAAATGGCCCACTGCCAACTTCATATGGGCCTACGGGGTCACACACAAAATAGCCCAACACAAGCTATGATTCCAGATTCATTAAATCTAAGACATGTTCAGATTCAATGAATGATCCAGGGTGTATATATTTATTCGTATATATATAAATTCCTATATATATTATATATAAGAGATATTTACAAGATTTAATTTATAAGGATAAATTAAATCTTTATCACGTTTGAATTTGAAATTCAAATTGATATGATATCTCATATAAGATATATTTACAAGATTTAATTTATAAGGATAAAATTAAATCTCTATCTTTGAAATTCAAATTGATATGATATCTCAAATTTGATTTATGAGAATAAATCAAATGTAATTCCGTCTTATCTTTATTTTAAATTAAATAAATTTGTGAATTAAACAAACCAAGGGTTACTGCGTTAGCTGTAGGCACTTATGAATTAGTTCTGCCCACTGGACTTTTGTTAGTTTTGAACAATTGCTATTATGTTCCTGCTTTAAGTAGTAACATAGTTTCACTTTCTTCTTTTGGATAAGGAAGGTTTCACTTCCATTGCTGGGAATAGTAGATATTCTATTTATCGTAATGATGTTTTCTATGCTCATGGTGATTTGCATGTTGATCATTACATATTAAATTTAGAACAACCCAATCATGGAAATATCTATAACATAACCGCCAAAAGGGTCAAACCAAATGATTGGGCATAGTGGGAGGGCCACTGATTTATAGGGCCTCATACATGCAGATGTGTGTGTACCGATGAACACAAATTCCAGAGGAGGTTATTCGTACTTCATAACATTCATAGATGATTTTAGCATATATGGGTACATCTATCTGACAAAGCATAAATCCGAATCTTTTGAAATGTTCAAAATATTTCAAAATGAAGTACAAAACTAGCTTGGCAAAACAATTAAAGCCCTTCGATCTGATTGGGGTGGTGAATATTTGAGCTAACAGTTCATTAATCACCTTAGGAGTTGTGGGATAGTCTCACAATTGACTCCTCCAGGGACACCACAATGGAATGGCATTTCTGAACAGAGGAATCGAACACTATTAGATATGGTTTGATTTATAATGAGTCAAACTGTAACATCCTTACTTTTATACGTCTTAGGGACCATTCAGTAGCATTTAGAACCACTTACAAGACCTTGGAAGTCCATTAGCCAAATATGGAATTTTACTCTTTCTCGGGTTATTGTTCATATGGTATTCTAGATTACGCAACGGAATTCAAAAAATCATAATTAATTCTATACAACTCAAAATGCAGTGGTTCAAAAATCTACATGAACATAAAATCTTGAAATTTAAGGAAAAAATAAGTTTTAGACCAAATGATTAGCCAATTGATACAGTTTACTCGTTGAAGTTTACTATTCATTTGGTCAAAAACTCTGGAAACAGTTTCTGGTCCCTTACTTTGGAAATTCATTTGTCTTGATATACATATCCAAATGACACGTTCTACCTATTAATTTAAATCTCTGGATGTGTGCTATATGCTCATAAAATTTCATGAACTAATTCCTTCATTTGCTAGGTCAAACTGAAGCCACAACACAACTGCTTCAGGACCTACGTTTTTACCATTTCAGTTTCTTTTCTTTCATTTCCAATAATTGTTTCAGCATGCACAAGCCATCAAATAAGCTTCTTAACATTCATATATATCATGTACATATGCCATAATTATTACATACAAGTTTATCACATAAATAGACACCTTACATGGCATTTACACACATGGAAAATGCATAGCATATGCTAGAATCTTAAATACTTCACTTTCCTTCTTCCATGCTTTAGCTCTTCTCCATGCATACCTTTTCTTCATGCTTGACCTAAATTGGTTGGTTATAGGGGAGTGAGATTCTAGGGAATCTCAGTGTTGGAAATCGTGCCCTAGGGGCCAATCATTGTCTTATGAACATTATTGATTTATGAATTTATTAATTGAGTTATCATATTATTTGCATGTTTACTATGATGATCATCCTAGGATAATATCATGAATTATCCAAGGATGATCATCATAGTAAACATGCAAATAATATGATAACTCAATTAATAAATTCATAAATCAATAATGTTCATAAGACAATGCTTGGCCCCTAGGGCACGATTTCCAACAACCTCCCACTTGCACTAGGTACAATCATTAATTTGACTAATTCCCATTGACCTGACATGACGCTCATACTTTGCCTGCACAAGCGGCTTTGTTAGAGGATCAGCAACATTATCTTCTCCTGCTACTTTGCATATTTTTATATCACCTCTATCATTGATTTCTCTGATGAGATGAAATCGCCTGAGTATATGCTTGGTCCTTTGATGTGACCTAGGCTCTTTGGCCTGTACAATAGCACCGCTATTGTCACAGAGCAAAGTTATTGGATCTGAGATGGTAGGTATCACCCCTAGTTCTGTGATGAACTTCCTGATCTAAACGGCTTCCTTAGCTGCATCAGATACTGCTATATACTCAGCTTCTGTCACAGAATCTGCTACAGTGCCCTGCTTAGAGCTCTTCCAGCTTACTGCTCCATTATTGAGGAGGAATATATATCCAGACTGTGATTTTTGGTCGTCCTGGTCAGTTTGGAAACTGGCATCTGTGTAACCAGTTACACAGAGTTCGTCATCCAATCCACCATAGACCAAGAATAAGTCCTTAGTCCTTCTTAAGTACTTAAGGATATTCTTGACAGCAGTCCAATGGCCCTCACCAGGGTCCTGTTGATATCTGCTAGTCATACTCAAGGCAAACGAGACATCCGGATGAGTACATAACATGGCGTACATGATAAATCCTATGGCCGAGGCATATGGAACTTTACTCATGCGACCTCGCTGATCAGATGTACTAGGGCATAGATCTTTGCTGAGGTGAATACCATGAGACATGGGTATGAAACCCCTCTTTGATTCGTGCATACTGAACCTATGCAGTATTTTATCTATGTATGTACTCTGATTGAGTCCTAGAAGTCTTTTAGATCTATCTCTATAGATCCTGATTCCTAGGATGTAGGTGGCTTCACCCAAGTCTTTCATCGAGAAAGACTTTCCTAACCAAGACTTGACAATCTGCAAGGTAGGAATGTCATTCCCAATAAGTAGGATGTCATCGACATAGAGTACCAAAAACGCAACTGTGCTCCCACTAACCTTCTTGTACACACAAGGTTCATCAATGTTTTGAAGAAATCCAAACTCTTTGACTACTTCATCAAAACGTTGATTCCAACTCCGAGAGGCTTGCTTCAGTCCATAAATGGACCTTTGAAGCTTGCACACTTTGCCAGAGTCCTCAGAACGCACAATGTAACATCCTTACTTTTATACGTCTTAGGGACCATTCAGTAGCATTTAGAACCACTTACAAGACCTTGGAAGTCCATTAGCCAAATCTGGAATTTTACTCTTTCTCGGGTTACTGTTCATATGGTATTCCAGATTACTCAACGAACTTTGAAAGATCATAATTAATTATAGAAAACTCGAAATGAAGTGGTTCAAAAAGATACATGAACATAACATATTGAAGTTTAAGGGAAAAATAATTTCTAGACCAAATGATTATCCAATTGATACAGTTTATTCGTTGAAGTTTACTGTTCATTTGGTCAAAAACTCTGGAAACAGATTCTGGTCCCTTACTTTGGAAAATCATTTCTATTGATATACACATCCAAATGAAACGTTCTACCTATGCACCTAAAGCTATGGATGTGTGCTACATGTTCATAAAATTTCATGAAATAATTCCTTCATTTGCTAGGTCAAACTGAAGCCACAACAAAACTGCTTCAGGACCTACGTTTTTACCATTTCAGTTTCTTTTCTTTCATTTCCAATATTTGTTTCAGCATACACAGGCCATCAAATAAGCTTCTTAACAATCATATACATCATTTACATATGCCATAAGTATTACAATAGTTTCATTACATAAATGGACACCTTACATGGCATTTACATACATGGAAAATGCATATCATATGCTAGAATCTTAAATACTTCACTTTCCTTCTTCCATGCTTTAGCTCTTCTCCATGCATACCTTTTCTTCATGCTTGACCTAAATTGGTTGGTTATGGGAGAGTGAGATTCTAGGGAATCTCAGTAGCAAACATTACCACTTAAATATGCAAGATGGATGCTAATGCATTGTATGTAATCATTAAACTTTCTTTGGTTAGTGACATGCTATCATGCTATATACTTTTACATAAAGTGCATGGCCATGGAAAACATGTTATTCACAATACATTGAACATCATTAATCATGTCACAACATCATTCAAATATCACATACATGTCAACACATAAGCATACCACATCAAGCACATAAAGAGATAAGTTCACTACCTTGCACTTAAGCTTCCCTCTTGATCTTTAGCATTTGCTTCCTAGCTTTCCAACCAATAAACCTTTATGCCAATCACTTCCCAACATGTTCTTGGATGTTTTAAGGTCCTAAACACATTCATATTCATCACATAATTCATTAGGACTCATGAACTCCAACCATGTTCAAGATTAACTTTGTTACACTCCTTATTGTCATAACTTTCCCTAATATCCACTAATCCACTTGGCTCTTGAATCAATTGATGTCTTGACTTTACCCTACATAATTTCATCTTTTGAACTCATTTATGAGCTTAGAATCATGAAATTCTAGCTCCTTCATGGCCTGCTGTAAAGAACTGAACATAAGCATACAATTCTTTCAAAAATTCTCATTTTGATTCTAATGCTTCCCATACTTGTTTCTCCACTTTACCCCACACAACTTTTCATTTTAAAACCATTGGAACCATCAAAATCATGAAATTCCAATTACTGTTCATGCGAGTGAACAGTAACCGTAAGGAATCTCAAAGACTATAACCTTGAGATTTTAATGTTTCCAAGGTTTAAAACCTTTCCAATCCTACACAAAATAATCATATAAACTCAATGGAAGCATTAAATCATTGAAATTCAATTTCCTTCCCTCATGAACAGTGCATACCGAACAGGGCACACCATGGCAAAGTCAAGAATATCAATTTGATTCAACAACCAACCACTTAACTAGCTTATTTAAGCTTTAATCATATGGTTCTAACTTTAATTTCTTCTTTCCCCTTTCATCTAAGGTTTTTGGGCAGAACCTTCCCTTAGAGAAAACTCATCTTTTTCCCCATGAAAACCCAAAGTTCAAGCTCCCAAATCAAAGGAGAATAAGTTAGGAAAGATTGCTTACCTTTAATCTCTAGCTTGCTTGAACTTTGGAACCTTGAATCTTCTTTGTCTTGGCTTGAGTTTCCATTTTACAAGAGTTTCCCCAAGGGTCCATGAAGCTACGGTTTGCTTCAGAATGAGGGGGTATTTATAACCAAAATCCAAGAAAAATGAATGGCCAAGATTGATTTGGTTACTATTTGATCTAAAGGCCCACATTTAATCTTGGATTTAACTTTTTCATAAAATAATAATTATGACATCATGTGGGACAGCTCAAGGGACACCTCAAGGGGTTAGGTGGCGTGCTGCCCATGCAAGGAACCTTCTGGAGAAATTCCAGTCCAATCCGGCACCGATCAGTGCAGTTTCACAACAACCGGACTGTGTTCTTTTCCTAATTTTTTATAATATACCAGGATATGTATTATATCCTGGAAATTAATGTATAGGCTTCTCATACCATTGAAAATGTTAGACTGAGTATTTATCTTCCATCCATCCCTTGGGAAATGACCAAAATACCCTTGGTGTCCTTTCTTGCACTGCACTGACCCTAAGGGCATAATTGTCATTTCACCCCTTTTGTACTGCCTCAGGGCATATATTGGCTCAAATAATCATATTTATACCATGTGTCACATTTTTAGCCTGTCCCAGATGACCAAAATGCCCTTCATCCATCTCTGGTATAATCTGGGCATCCAGGGGTATTTTCGTAATTGTGCACTTTTTCTGGCACTGGCCCCTTCTACTGATAGACTGGTACACTGGGTTTTGGGCCTTCCTTGGCGTCATTATGGGCCTATATATGAGGTCATCTGATCTCATTCTATCCAGGCTTACATACCGATAAGTTCCATTATCGGATCACGGGTGTTAACAAACTCCCGTCAAAATTCACTGATATGTGAATAACTCTTTATACATAACTTCTTCTGGAGTTCTGTCAAATCCAGGACATCTGACACTATAGGGTACACTTTCCTGTAATTTGCCCACATATATATGATGTCCATAGAATCTGATAAAAATTCAAATAACTTTTAGACTATCAGATAATTTTCTGCTTTCTGGAGCCCTAATAAAATTTCTGTATCATGCCAGATTACCCAGCATGACTTCCTCTATTTACTGATGGAATGTGGGACTGAAATACTTACAGGCAGTTATAAACCTTTTCTGGCTAAACTTTTCCATAATTACATTTATGTCCCTGACTTTTTGTTTAATTACATTTATGTCCCTAACTTTTTGGATATTTACATTTAGGTCCCTAAACTTTTGGAAATTACAACTTTTGGCCCAACTTTTGTTTCTACTTTAACTTTTGGCCTTTAAACTTTTCCAATTTTCGTTTAGGTCCCTTTCTTCCTTCAAGACTCATTTAACCTTTATTATTTCTTCTGATCTTTGTCATAATCCTTCTTAAACCTCTTTCCACTATCAGTACTATATAGATAGGGAAAAATTAGGATATGACACACAAACCCTTCAGGTTGTGTCATGTACACATCCTCAAGGAGCTTTCCATTAAGGAAGGCTGTCTTGACGTCCATCTGCCATATTTCATAGTCATAATATGCTACTATGGCAAAGAGGACTCTGATTGATTTGGCCATGGCAACTGGGGAAAAGGTCTCATCATAGTCCACACCATGAGTTTGAGTAAATCCTTTTGCAACCAGTCGTGCCTTGAAGACATTTACATTGCCATCCATGTCAGTTTTCTCCTTAAAAACCCACTTGCACCCGACGGTTTTTACACCTTCAGGCGGGTCGACTAAGGTCTAAACCTTATTGTCGTACATGGATTGCATTTCAGACTTCATGGCATTAAGCCACTTCTCAGAGTTTGGTCCCACTATAGCTTCTCGATAGGTAGTCGGCTCATTATGCTCAATGAGCAACACTTCACGACTATCAGAAATCAGAAATCCATATCTCTGAGGCTGAAGTCTTGTCCTATTAGATTTATGTGGACCTTACGTGACTTGAGGAGTCTCAACAACTTGTTGTGAGTCTTCTCTATTTTCCATCTGTAGTTCTATGGTGTCTTGTGGCTCTCGAACTTCTTCGAGGTGTACCTTACTCCCACTGGTTCTTTTAGAAATAAATTCTCTTTCGAGAAAGATACCATTTCTGACAACAAACACTTTGTTATCAGCAGGGTTGTAGACGTAATATCCCTTGGTTTCCTTAGGATATCCCACAAAAAGGCACTTTGAGGATTTGGGCGCTAATTTGTCTGAGGTTTGTTGCTTAACAGAGACCTCGCATCCCCAAATCTTGAGGAAAGACAAACTAGGCGTCCTCCCAGTCCATATCTCATACGGAGTCTTTTCAATTGCCTTTGATGGAACACGATTGAGTGTGAACCCAGCTGTCTCTAGGGCATGGCCCCAAAAGGAGGGCGGAAGATCTGTTTGACTCATCATGGATCGAACCATATCTAATAGTGTTCGATTCCTCTGTTCAGAAACGCCATTCCATTGTGGTGTCCCTGGAGGAGTCAATTGTGAGACTATCCCACAACTCCTAAGATGATCTATGAACTCTTGGCTCAAATATTCACCACCCCGATCAGATCGAAGGGCTTTAATTGTTTTGCCAAGCTGGTTTTGTACTTTATTTTGAAATATTTTGAACTTTTCAAAAGATTCAGATTTATATTTCATCAGATAGATGTACCCATATCTGCTGAAATCATCTATAAATGTTATGAAGTACGAATAACCTCCTCTAGCATTTGTGTTCATCGGTCCACACACATCTGTATGTATGAGGCCCAATAAATCAGTGGCCCTCTCACTGTGCCCAGTGAAAGGTGACTTTGTCATCTTTCCTAACAAGCAAGACTCGCAAGTGTCATATGATTCAAAATCAAATGAGTTTAGAAATCCATCTTGATGGAGTTTGGAAATGCGTTTCTCATTTATGTGGCCCAGACGACAGTGCCAGAGGTATGTGGGATTCAAATCGTTTCGTTTGACCCTTTTGGCGGTTATGTTATAGATATTTCCATGATTGGGTTGTTCCAAATTTAATATGTAATGATCAACATGCAAATCACCATGAGCATAGAAAATATCATTACGATAAATAGAACATCTACTATTCCCAGCAATGGAAGTGAAACCTTCCTTATCCAAATAAGAAAGTGAAACAATGTTACTACTTAAAGCAGGAATATAATAGCAATTGTTCAAAACTAACAAAAGCCCAGTGGGCAGAACTAATTCATAAGTGCCTACAGCTAACGCAGCAACCCTTGCTCTGTTTCCAACTCGTAGGTCAACCTCGCCCTTTTTCAGCTTCCTACTGTCCTTTAGTCCCTACACATTTGTATAAATGTGAGAACCACATGCAGTATCTAATACCCATGAGGTGGAAGTAGAAAGATAAATGTCTATAACATAAATACCTGAAGCGATAGCCCCGCTATCCTTCTTGTTCTTTTTCAGATCTTCGAGGTAGAGTTTGCAATTCCTCTTCCAATGACCGGGTTCATTGCAGAAGAAGCAGACTCCTTCCTTCGGAGGCTTTGCCTTCTTTGGTGTAGGCTTGGTTTCGGGCTTGCCTGACTCTTTGGTCTTACCTGATGAGCCATGACCCTTCCCCTTGCCTTTGCCTTTCTTTTTAGTACCCTTTCCTTTCTGAACCATCAAAACACTACTGGGCTTCTTCTTAAGACTTGGCTCAGCAGTTTTAAGCATCCCATGCAGTTCAGAAATAGATTTCTCCATGTTGTTCATGTTGTAGTTCATGACAAACTGGTCATAACTTTCTGGGAGTGAGTTCAAGATCAAATCCGTAGCTAACTCCTGGCTCATGGGAAATCCAAGCCTCTCAAGGTGATCAATGTACCCTTTCATCTTTAAGACATGAGTACTGACTGATGCACCTTCAGCCATCTTGCAGGAATGTAAGGCCTTAGTGGTCTCATACCTCTCTTGCCTTGCCTGTTGCTGGAACATTTCCTTGAGATGCAAAATCATCTCATAAGCTTCCATGTGTTCCAGATCTCTTTGGAGCTCCGGAACCATGGTGGCTAGCATCAAGCATCCCACATCGACAGAGTCTTCCTTATGCTTCATGTAAGCATCTCTCTGAGCTCTAGGAGCATTGGCGACTGGCTCTTCAGGAATGGGTTGATCTAGGACATGCGCCTTTCTTTCCTACTTGAGAACAATTCTCAAGTTCCTAAACCAGTCAAGAAAGTTTGTCCCATTGAGTTTGTCCTTCTCAAGGACAGATCACAGCGATAATGTAGCAGTATTACTAGTCATCATGATTCTACAATTAAAATATGCAATGTAATTAGTAATCTCCCACTAAATAAACAACCCTCAATGCAATAGTTAGTGGGCTATGATCCATATTTGGCTCAAACTTAAGTCCGCTTTGGCAGGACGCTTAAATTAAGTTATTTAGGTAGGTAACACCTTTACCAATTACATCAAATGTAACTCTTAGATGTTCATGGGATCCTATCATCATATGATCTGGCATGTTCTAATCCCATCTAATGCCTTGAGATCCAAAACCGTTTTGTTAATCTCAATTAAGTCAAACAATAATGAACATATGAGAGTAGCACTATTACTCTTTGCTTATCTCCCCAAGATGACTCAAAAGCACCCACTTTGGTGGAGTCCACAATTGAACGATCTAGGTTTTGACAAGTGTTCATAAATTGACGGCATTATGACTTAAGATTTCATTTAGAGGGCCTAATTTAACTGTTTAGTTTATGAGAATGCATGCTTCTCAGTTTGTATCTCATACAATTAATATGCATGTGCTGATATAATCATAAGATGCATAATTTAAACGTGATACAATATGGCTCACCTATCCTAAGTCCCCTCAAGCCA
Source organism: Leucaena leucocephala (assembly GCA_037074615.1). Lineage (NCBI taxonomy): Eukaryota > Viridiplantae > Streptophyta > Magnoliopsida > Fabales > Fabaceae > Leucaena > Leucaena leucocephala. The sequence continues at coordinate 10,842,483 of CM073528.1, read as the reverse complement.
ATGAAAGGAGCTCTCTAGTAAGAAAAGGGAAATTACATATAGAAACCTCTTTTAACATTCGAGGGGAGTGAGATGAGAAGAGAAGGTACATTGAGAGTAAATATATAGGAAGGCACGACACGCAGGCCGTATTTAAAAATTACAACACTTGTAATCTAGAGCCATATTGTTCACCATACCCAAGAATTCAAGAATCAACATTCAGATTTAATTGTAAGGCAATTGATGTTCCAAATCTTAAAACATTCACATAATAGCATATTCTATGGTCATATTACGCTACGAACAGGTAGCCACGGTGGTCCCGCTAGCCGGTTAGCGGGCGGGGTCTGGGGGCAGTTCCCTTTTAGATTCCTTATATGTCATACATAAGACGGATTCCTTATATGTCATACATGAAACGCATATTATATGATCGGCTACGACTAACACATATCATATGAATCAACAATCAAGCCTAACTTAAACACAAAACGGCATGGCGCTGATACCACTGAAAGGAATTGGAAGACACGTAGCGGAAATTAATTTAAAAATTTTTCCATTCCTTGCCAGGATCTACCGTATGTGTTTAAGTCAAGTAAATGTCCCTGGTCGATCATCTATGCGGGAGCACAGATGAAATAAGACCAGTATAACTTTGAAGATGTATAGAGATATAAATCAAAGTCATAAGCACATGTAAGAGTACAAGGTGCTGGACCGACCCGCTATGAGAGAACTGCATGGGTAACGTCATAAGCTTCTCTCATATACAAACCATATCAATACGCCCTTTGACCTGAGATCATCATGGATTCCTACATGACAAAACGCTCAGCTTTGACCTAGTCAAAAGTCACTTTTGACCGAGTAAACATAAAGACTATGTTCGGCCTTAGTGGTTTTTCATGCGGAGGAATATGAATGGTCAAGATGGAATTTGTCCCTCACATTCATAGAGAGATATTACTGGGCCCCTCGATGAGTGAGTCTGAGAAATGTATGGCCATACTGTAATGGAAAGGTAGTTCCATTTCTATAGTCAGACTACTCAGGGATCGAGAAAGTAACGGTCAGGAATAGGAGGATGACATTATCCATGCCTCATCCATGACCAAAATATCGCGTGACAGAAGGGACATGATATGGTTGTATAAAAGGTTACATCGTTTATCGATCCTCATATGATTTGGGTAGTCGTTATATCTTGCTAGAGACCGCTTGCGACTTGTGGGCTAGTATAGCAAATGGCCCACTGCCAACTTCATATGGGCCTACAGGGTCGCACACAAAATAGCCCAACACGAGCTATGATGTCCAGATTCATTGAATCTAAGACATGTCCAGATTCAATGAATGATCCAGGATAGATGTATATATATTTATTTATATTTATATTCGTATATATATATATATATAAATTCGTATATATACATTATATGTATATATGAGATTTAATTTATAAGGATAAATTAAATCTCTATCATGTTTGAAATTCGAAATTCAAATTGATAGGATATCTCATATGAGAGATATTTATAAGATTTAATTTATAAGGATAAATTAAATCTCTATCATGTTTGAAATTTGAAATTCAAATTGATAGGATATCTCATATAAGAGATATTTATAAGATTTAATTTATAAGGATAAATTAAATCTCTATCACGTTTGAAATTAGAAATTCAAATTGATAGGATATCTCAAATTTGATTTATGAGAATAAATCAAAAAATAGTTCAGTCTCATCTTTATTTAAAATTAAATAAATGGGTAATTAAATCTGTGGGACGGATTTGATATTATTTATTTAATTAGTTTCTTATAAAATTATACAATATATGATATTGTATTAATTTTGGAATTAATATAAGATTAACTCCAAAAATCCAATTCGGTTGACAGAGAAAAACGCATAGCATCCTATATATCTGATTTTAGGAGCTGCGTTTTGCACAGAGAAAACATATAGCACATAGAAAGGCTGAAGGGGACTCTGCAAAAGGTTTGCAGATAAGAAACTGCCAAAATAGAGACGGAGAGGACGAACTCTTGAGAAAGCCATGGAGGGACAAGAGACGCTAGCACGTCGTTCGTGGTTGGAACGCTGTTCGTGTGGATACCAGTAGAGGAAGCCGACCTGAGTCGTCGACTTCTTGTGATCAGAAAGGGAGCACGAGCCGTAGAGAGAAGCTGTGAACATCGTGACCGAAAACTGTGGAAGTCGCTGAGGCACACTAAGGGTAATACTTCTTCCCACTTGACTTAAACACATACGGTAGATCCTGGCAAGGAATGGAAAAATTTTTAAATTAATTTCCGCTACGTGTCTTCCAATTCCTTTCACTCAGTAGCAAACTGTAAGGAATTGGAAGACACGCAGCGGAAATAAACTTTAAAAATTTTCCATTCCTTGCCAGGATCTGCCGTATGTGTTTAAGTCAAGTGGAAAGAATCCTTACCCTTAGTGTTGCTCAGCGAATTTCACAGCTTCTCTACGTGGGTGGTGATCTCTTTCTGATCGCAAGAAATCGACGGAGTGTTCCTCAGCGACCTTCACAGATTCTCTCCGCGGACGGTGGTCTCTTTCCGATCACAAGAAGTCGACGCCTCAGGTCGGCTTCCTCTACTGGTATCCACACGAACAGCGTTCCAACCACGAACGACGTGCTAGCGTCTCCTGTCCCTCCAAGGCTTTCACAAGTCTCCGTCTCTATTTCGGCAGTTTCTTGTCTGCAAACCTTTTGCAGATTCCGTTCGGCCTTTTGTGTTCTGTGTTATTTTCAAACGTAGCTCCTCCAATCAGATATAGAGGATGCTATGCGTTTTTCAACCTAACCTAATTGGATTTTGGAGTTAATCTTATATTAATTCCGAATTGATACAATATCATATATTGTATAATTTTATAAGAAACTAATTAAATAAAATAATATTAAATCCGTCCCACAGATTTAATTACTTATTTATTTAACTTTAAATAAAGATGAGACTGAGTTATATTTGATTTATTCCCATAAATCAAATTTGAGATATCCTATCAATTTAAATTTCGAATTTCAAACGTGATAGAGATTTAATTTATCCTTATAAATTAAATCTTATAAATATCTCTTATATGAGATATCCTATCAATTTGAATTTCGAATTTCAAACGTGATAGAGATTTAATTTATCCTTATAAATTAAATCTTATAAATATCTCTTATATGAGATATCCTATCAATTTGAATTTCGAATTTCAAACGTGATAGGGATTTAATTTATCCTTATAAATTAAATCTCATATATCTCATATATATAATATATATATATACGAATTTATATATATACGAATATAAATAAATATATATACATTCACCTGGATCTTTCATTGAATCTGGACATGTCTTAGATTCAATGAATCTGGACATCATAGCTCGTGTTGGGCTATTTTGTGTGCGACCCTGTAGGCCCATATGAAGTTGGCAGTGGGCCATTTGCTATACTAGCCCACAAGTCGCAAGCGGTCTCTAGCAAGACATAACAACTACCCAAATCATATGAGGATCGATAAACGATGTAACCTTTTATACAACCATATCATGTCCCTTCTGTCACGCGATATTTTGGTCATGGATGAGGCATGGATAATGTCATCCTCCTATTCCCGACCGTTACTTTCTCGATCCCTGAGTAGTCTGACTATAGAAATGGAACTACCTTTCCATTACAGTATGGCCATACATTTCTCAGACTCACTCATCGAGGGGCCCAGTAATATCTCTCCACGAATATGAGGGACAAATTCCATCTTGACCATTCACATTCCTCCGCATGAAAAACCACTAAGCCCGAACATAGTCTTTATGATCACTCGGTCAAAAGTGACTTTTGACTAGGTCAAAGCTGAGCGTTTTGTCATGTAGGAATCCATGATGATCTCAGGTCAAAGGGCATATTGACATGGTTTGTATATGAGAGAAGCTTATGACGTTACCCATGCAGTTCTCTCATAGCGGGTCGGTCCAACACCCTGTACTCTTACATGTGCTTATGACTTTGATTTATATCTCTATACATCTTCAAAGTCATACTGGTCTTATTTCATCTGTGCTCCCACATAGATGATCGACCAGGGACATTTAGGATAATATCATGAATTATCCAAGGATGGTCATCATAGTAAACATGCAAATAATATGATAACTCAATTAATAAATTCATAAATCAATAATGTTCATAAGACAATGATTGGCCCCTAGGGCACGATTTCCAACAACCTCCCACTTGCACTAGGTACAATCATTAATTTGACTAATTCCCATTGACCTAACATGACGCTCATGCTTTGCCTGCACAAGCGGCTTTGTTAGAGGATCAGCAACATTATCTTCTCCTGCTACTTTGCATATTTTTATATCACCTCTATCGTTGATTTCTCTGATGAGATGAAATCGCCTGAGTATATGCTTGGTCCTTTGATGTGACCTAGGCTCTTTGGCCTGTGCAATAGCACCGCTATTGTCACAGAGCAAAGTTATTGGATCTGAGATGGTAGGTATCACCCCTAGTTCTGTGATGAACTTCCTGATCCAAACGGCTTCCTTAGCTGCATCAGATGCTGCTATATACTCAGCTTCCGTTGCAGAATCTGCTACAGTGCCCTGCTTAGAGCTCTTCCAGCTTACTGCTCCATTATTGAGGAGGAATATGTATCCAGACTGCGATTTTTGGTCGTCCTGGTCAGTTTGGAAACTCGCATCTGTGTAACCAGTTACACAGAGCTCATCATCCAATCCACCATAGACCAAGAATAAGTCCTTAGTCCTTCTTAAGTACTTAAGGATATTCTTGACAGCAGTCCAATGGCCCTCACCAGGGTCCTGTTGGTATCTGCTAGTCATACTTAAGGCAAACGAGACATCCGGTCGAGTACATAACATGGCGTACATGATCCTATGGCCGAGGCATATGGAACCTTACTCATGCGACCTCGCTGATCAGATGTACTAGGACACAGATCTTTGCTGAGGTGAGTACCATGAGACATGGGTATGAAACCCCTCTTTGATTCGTGCATACTGAACCTATGCAGTATTTTGTCTATGTATGTACTCTGACTGAGTCCTAGAAGTCTTTTAGATCTATCTCTATAGATCCTGATTCCTAGGATGTAGGTGGCTTCACCCAAGTCTTTCATCGAGAAAGACTTTCCTAACCAAGACTTGACAATCTGCAAGGTAGGAATGTCATTCCCAATAAGTAGGATGTCATCGACATAGAGTACCAAAAACACAACTGTGCTCCCACTAACCTTCTTGTACACACAAGGTTCATCAATGTTTTGAAGAAATCCAAACTCTTTGATTACTTCATCAAAACGATGATTCCAACTCCGAGAGGCTTGCTTTAGTCCATAAATGGACTTTTGAAGCTTGCACACTTTACCAGAGTCCTCGGAACGCACAAACCCTTCAGGTTGTGTCATGTACACATCCTCAAGGAGCTTTCCATTAAGGAAGGCTGTCTTGACGTCCATCTGCCATATTTCATAGTCATAATATGCTGCAATAGCAAAGAGGATTCTGATTGATTTGGCCATTGCTACTGGGGAAAAGGTCTCATCATAGTCCATACCATGAGTTTGAGTAAAACCTTTTGCAACCAGTCGTGCCTTGAAGACATTTACATTGCCATCCATGTCAGTTTTCTCTTTGAAAACCCACTTGCACCCGACGGTTTTTACACCTTCAGGCGGGTCGACTAAGGTCCAAACCTTATTGTCGTACATGGATTGCATCTCAGACTTCATGGCACTAAGCCATTTTTCGGAGTTTGGTCCCACTATAGCTTCTCGATAGGTAGTCGGCTCATTATGCTCAATGAGCAACACATCACGACTATCAGAAATCAGAAATCCATATCTCTGAGGCTGAAGTCGTGTCCTATTAGACTTTCGTGGACCTTGCGTGACTTGAGGAGTCTCAACAACTTGTTGTGAGTCTTCTCTATTTTCCATCTGCAGTTCTGTGGTGTCTTGTAGCTCTCGAACTTCTTCGAGTTGTACCTTACTCCCACTGGTTCTTTTAGAGATAAATTCTCGTTCAAGAAAGATACCATTTCTGACAACAAACACTTTGTTATCAGCAGGGTTGTAGACGTAATATCCCTTGGTTTCCTTAGGATATCCCACAAAAAGGCATTTTGAGGATTTGGGCGCTAATTTGTCTGAGGCTTGTTGCTTAACATAGACCTCGCATCCCCAAATCTTGAGGAAAGACAAACTAGGCGTCCTCCCAGTCCATATCTCATACGGAGTCTTTTCGATTGCCTTAGATGGAACACGATTGAGTGTGAACGCAGCTGTCTCTAGGGCATAGCCCCAAAAGGAGGGCGGAAGATCTGTTCGACTCATCATGGATCGAACCATATCTAATAGTGTTCGATTTCTCCGTTCAGAAACGCCATTCCATTGTGGTGTCCCTGGAGGAGTCAATTGTGAGAGTGTCCCACAATTCCTAAGATGATCTATGAACTCTTGGCTCAAATATTCACCACCCCGATCAGATCGAAGGGCTTTAATTGTTTTGCCAAGCTGGTTTTGTACTTCATTTTGAAATATCTTGAACTTTTTAAAAGATTCAGATTTATGTTTCATTAGATAGATGTACCCATATCTGCTGAAATCATCTATGAATGTTATAAAGTACGAATAACCTCCTCTGGCATTTGTGTTCATCGGTCCACACACATCTGTATGTATGAGGCCCAATAAATCAGTGGCCCTCTCACTGTGCCCAGTGAAAGGTGACTTTGTCATCTTTCCTAACAAGCAAGACTCGCAAGTGTCATATGATTCAAAATCAAATGAGTTTAGAAATCCATCTTGATGGAGTTTGGAAATGCGTTTCTCATTTATGTGGCCCAGACGACAGTGCCAGAGGTATGTGGGATTCAAATCGTTTGGTTTGACCCTTTTGGCGGTTACGTTATAGATATTTCCATGATTGGGTTGTTCCAAATTTAATATGTAATGATCAACATGCAAATCACCATGAGCATATAAAACATCATTACGATAAATAGAACATCTACTATTCCCAGCAATGGAAGTGAAACCTTCCTTATCCAAATAAGAAAGTGAAACAATGTTACTACTTAAAGCAGGAACATAATAGCAATTGTTCAAAACTAACAAAAGCCCAGTGGGCAGAACTAATTCATAAGTGCCTACAGCTAACGCAGCAACCCTTGCTCTGTTTCCAACTCGTAGGTCAACTTCACCCCTTTTCAGCTTCCTACTGTCCTTTAGTCCCTGCACATTCGTACAAATGTGAGAACCACATGCAGTATCTAATACCCATGAGGTGGAAGTAGAAAGATGAATGTCTATAACATAAATACCTGAAGCGATAGCCCCGCTATCCTTCTTGTTCTTTTTCAGATCTTCGAGGTAGAGTTTGCAATTCCTCTTCCAATGACCCGGTTCATTGCAGAAGAAGCAGACTCCTTCCTTCGGAGGCTTTGCCTTCTTTGGTGCAGGCTTGGTTTCGGGCTTGCCTGACTCTTTGGTCTTACCTGATGAGCCATGACCCTTCCCCTTGCCTTTGCCTTTCTTTTTCGTACCCTTTCCTTTCTGAACCATCAAAACACTACTGGGTTTCTTCTTAAGACTCGGCTCAGCAGTTTTAAGCATCCCATGCAGTTCAGAAATAGATTTCTCCATGTTGTTCATGTTGTAGTTCATAACAAACTGGTCATAACTTTCCGGGAGTGAGTTTAAGATCAAATCTGTAGCTAACTCCTGGCTCATGGGAAATCCAAGCCGTTCGAGGTGATCAATGTACCCTTTCATCTTTAAGACATGAGCACTGACTGATGCACCTTCAGCCATCTTGCAGGAATGTAAGGCCTTAGTGGTCTCATACCTCTCTTGCCTTGCCTGTTGCTGGAACATTTCCTTGAGATGCACAATCATCTCATAAGCCTCCATGTGTTCCAGATCTCTTTGGAGCTCCGGAACCATGGTGGCTAGCATCAAGCATCCCACATCGACAGAGTCTTCCTTATGCTTCATATAAGCATCTCTCTGAGCTCTGGGAGCATTGGCGGCTGGCTCCTCAGGAATGGGTTGATCTAGGACATGCGCCTTTCTTTCCTGCTTGAGAACAATTCTCAAGTTCCTAAACCAGTCAAGAAAGTTTGTCCCATTGAGTTTGTCCTTCTCAAGGACAGATCGCAGCGATAATGTAGCAGTATTACTAGTCGTCATGATTCTACAATTAAAATATGCAATGTAATTAGTAATCTCCCACTAAATAAACAACCCTCAATGCAATAGTTAGTGGGCTAAGATCCATATTTGGCTCAAACTTAAGTCCGCTTTGGCAGGACGCTTAGATTAAGTTATTTAGGTAGGTAACACCTTTACCAATTACATCAAATGTAACTCTTAGATATTCATGGGATCCTATCATCATATGATCTGGCATGTTCTAATCCCATCTAATGCCTTGAGATCCAAAACCGTTTTGTTAATCTCAATTAAGTCAAACAATAATGAACCTATGAGAGTAGCACCATTACTCTTTGCTTATCTCCCCAAGATAACTCAAAAGCACCCACTTTGGTGGAGTCCACAATTGAGCGATCAAGGTTTTGACAAGTGTTCATAAATTGACAGCATTATGACTTAAGATTTCTTTTAGAGGGCTTAATTAACTATCTGTTTTTATGAGGATGCATGTATCCCAGTTTGTAACTCATACAAGTAATATGCATGTGCTGATCTAATCATAAGATGCATAATTCAAACGTGATACAATATGGCTCACCTATCCTAAGTCCCCTCAAGCCAATGAGAGGAGCTCTCTAGTAAGAAAAGAGAAATTACATATAGAAACCTCTTTTAACATTCGAGGGGAGTGAGATGAGAGGAGAAGGTACATTGAGAGTATATAGAGGAAGGCACGACACGCAGGCCGTATTTTTAAAAATTACAACACTTGCAATCTAGAGCCATATTGTTCACCATACCCAAACATTCAAGAATCAATATTCAGATCTAATCGAAGGGCAAAAAACATTTACAAAGTAACATTTGTTACGGTTATGTTGCGCTACGAACAGGTAGCTACGGCGGTTTTCACAAATAATCACGAATCTGAATTCGGTTTTCACAAATAATCACAAATTCGAATTCGATTTTCTTAGACCCCATCTATGCGGATTGATCAAATCAAAAAGCATCACCACCGATTTCAATTTCCTTTTAGATTCCTTTTATGTCATACACAACAAGGATTCCATATATGTCACACATACAACGCTTATTATATGATCGGCTACTAATAACATATATCATATAAATCACAAATCAAGCCTAACTTAAACACAAAACAACCTGGCTCTGATACCACTGTAAGGAATTGGAAGACACGCAGCGGAAATAAACTTTAAAAATTTTCCATTCCTTGCCAGGATCTGCCGTATGTGTTTAAGTCAAGTGGAAAGAATCCTTACCCTTAGTGTTGCTCAGCGAATTTCACAGCTTCTCTACGTGGGTGGTGATCTCTTTCTGATCGCAAGAAATCGACGGAGTGTTCCTCAGCGACCTTCACAGATTCTCTCCGCGGACGGTGGTCTCTTTCCGATCACAAGAAGTCGACGCCTCAGGTCGGCTTCCTCTACTGGTATCCACACGAACAGCGTTCCAACCACGAACGACGTGCTAGCGTCTCCTGTCCCTCCAAGGCTTTCACAAGTCTCCGTCTCTATTTCGGCAGTTTCTTGTCTGCAAACCTTTTGCAGATTCCGTTCGGCCTTTTGTGTTCTGTGTTATTTTCAAACGTAGCTCCTCCAATCAGATATAGAGGATGCTATGCGTTTTTCAACCTAACCTAATTGGATTTTGGAGTTAATCTTATATTAATTCCGAATTGATACAATATCATATATTGTATAATTTTATAAGAAACTAATTAAATAAAATAATATTAAATCCGTCCCACAGATTTAATTACTTATTTATTTAACTTTAAATAAAGATGAGACTGAGTTATATTTGATTTATTCCCATAAATCAAATTTGAGATATCCTATCAATTTAAATTTCGAATTTCAAACGTGATAGAGATTTAATTTATCCTTATAAATTAAATCTTATAAATATCTCTTATATGAGATATCCTATCAATTTGAATTTCGAATTTCAAACGTGATAGAGATTTAATTTATCCTTATAAATTAAATCTTATAAATATCTCTTATATGAGATATCCTATCAATTTGAATTTCGAATTTCAAACGTGATAGGGATTTAATTTATCCTTATAAATTAAATCTCATATATCTCATATATATAATATATATATATACGAATTTATATATATACGAATATAAATAAATATATATACATTCACCTGGATCTTTCATTGAATCTGGACATGTCTTAGATTCAATGAATCTGGACATCATAGCTCGTGTTGGGCTATTTTGTGTGCGACCCTGTAGGCCCATATGAAGTTGGCAGTGGGCCATTTGCTATACTAGCCCACAAGTCGCAAGCGGTCTCTAGCAAGACATAACAACTACCCAAATCATATGAGGATCGATAAACGATGTAACCTTTTATACAACCATATCATGTCCCTTCTGTCACGCGATATTTTGGTCATGGATGAGGCATGGATAATGTCATCCTCCTATTCCCGACCGTTACTTTCTCGATCCCTGAGTAGTCTGACTATAGAAATGGAACTACCTTTCCATTACAGTATGGCCATACATTTCTCAGACTCACTCATCGAGGGGCCCAGTAATATCTCTCCACGAATATGAGGGACAAATTCCATCTTGACCATTCACATTCCTCCGCATGAAAAACCACTAAGCCCGAACATAGTCTTTATGATCACTCGGTCAAAAGTGACTTTTGACTAGGTCAAAGCTGAGCGTTTTGTCATGTAGGAATCCATGATGATCTCAGGTCAAAGGGCATATTGACATGGTTTGTATATGAGAGAAGCTTATGACGTTACCCATGCAGTTCTCTCATAGCGGGTCGGTCCAACACCCTGTACTCTTACATGTGCTTATGACTTTGATTTATATCTCTATACATCTTCAAAGTCATACTGGTCTTATTTCATCTGTGCTCCCACATAGATGATCGACCAGGGACATTTAGGATAATATCATGAATTATCCAAGGATGGTCATCATAGTAAACATGCAAATAATATGATAACTCAATTAATAAATTCATAAATCAATAATGTTCATAAGACAATGATTGGCCCCTAGGGCACGATTTCCAACACAAACATTACCACTTAAATATGCAAGATGGATGCTAATGCATGATATGTAATTTCATTAATCTTTCTTTAATTAGTGACATGCCAACATGCTACAAACTTTTACATAAAGTGCATGGCCATGGAAACATGTTATTCACAATACATTCAACATCATTTATCATGTCATAACATCATTCAAATAACATATACATGTCAACACATAAGCATACCACATCAAGCACATAAAGAGATAAGTTCATTACCTTGCACTTAAGCTTTTCTCTTGACCTTTAGCCCTTGCTCCCTAGCTTTCCAACCATGAAGCATTTATGTCCATCACTTTCCAACATCTTCTTGGATGTTTCATGGTCCTAAACACATTCATATTCAACACCTAACTCATTAGGAAACATGAACTCCAACCATGTTCAAGATTAACTTTGTTACCCTCTTTATTGTCATAACTTTCCCTAATATTCACTAATCCACTTGGCTCTTGAGTCAATTGATTTCTTGACTTTACCCTACATAATTTCATCTTTTGAACTCATTTATGAGCTTAGAATCATGAAATTCTAGCTCCTTCATGGCCTGCTGTACAGAATTGAATATAAGCATACAATTCTTTCAAAAATTCTCATTTTGATTCTAATGCTTCCCATACTTGTTTCTCCACTTTACCCCACACAACTTTTCATTTTAAAACCATTGGAACCATCAAAATCATGAAATTCCAATCACTGTTCATGCGAGTGAACAGTAACCGTAAGGAATCTCAAAGACTACAACCTTGAGATTTTAGTGTTTCCAAGGTTCAAAATCTTTCCAATCCTGCACAAAATCATCATACAAACTCAATGGAAGCATTAAATCATTGAAATTCAATTTCCTTCCCTCATGAACAGTGCATACTGAACAGGGAACACCATGGCAAAGTCAAGAATATCAATTTGATTCAACAACTAACCACTTAACTAGCTTGTTTAAGCTTCAATCATATGGTTCTAACTTTAATTTCTTCTTTCCCCTTTCCTTTAAGGTTTTTGGGCAGCACCTTCCCTTAGAGAAGACTCAACTTTTTTCCCATGAAAACCCTAAGTTCAAGCTCCCAAATCAAAGGAAAATAAGCTAGGAGAGATTGCTTACCTTTAATCTCTAGCTTGCTTGAACTTTGGAACCTTGAATCTTCTTTATCTTTGCTTGAGTTTTCATTTTGCAAGAGTTTCCCCAAGGGTCGATGAAGCTACGGTTTGCTGCAGAATTGGAGGGGTATTTATAGCCAAAATCCAAGAAAATGAATGGCCAAGATTGATTTGGTTACTATTTGATCTAAAGGCCCACATTTAATCTTGGATTTAACTTTTTCATAAAATAATAATTATGACATCATGTGGGACCCATCAAGGGACACCTCAATGGGTTAGGTGGCGTGCTCATAGTGTAAGAAACCTTCTGGAGAAATTCCAGTCCAATACGGTACCGATCGGTGCAGTTTCACAGCAACTGGACTGTTTTCTGTTCCTAATTTTTTATAATATACCAGGATATGAATTATGTCCTGGAAATCAATGTCTAGGCTTACCACACCATTGACATACTTGTACTGGCCACAACTTATGTCATATCCTAATTTTTCCCTATCTGTATAGTACTGATAGTGGAAAGAGGTTTAGAAAGGATTATGACGAAGATAAGAAGGAATGATAAAGGTTATATGAGTCCTGAAGAAGGAGAAGGACTAAAACGCAAAGTAGAAAATGTTAAAGGCCAAAAGTTAAAGTAGAAATAAGATTTGGGCCCAAAGTGGTAATTTCCAAAAGTTTAGGGACCTAAATATAATTAAGTAAAAAGTCAGGGACCCAAATGTAATTATGGAAAAGTTGAGCCAAAACAGGCCAAAAATGCCCGGAATCAGATCAGACTCAAAGTCTACCAGTAGATAGACATAATTATTCCGGTCAGTTTAACGCAACACAGAATTTTGATTTGAGGTCCCGATTAATTGATATAAATTCCTGAAGTCAGCAGGAATTATTGCAGTATTTTTCATATCTCAGAATCAGATGAAACTTTATTGTAAATTCTTATATTTAATATATGAATTTATCAAACTGACAGAGTCAGAAAAGGAATCCTATAGAATTCTTACGGGATTTTATGGTAAAATAGAATACTCGATAAATAGGATCGGGAGAGGTGTCTTGGGATTTATGCCATAAAGGGCATAAAGGCAATGAGCCCAAACCAAGGCCCAAATGGCGCCATAGTAGGCCCAATGTGATGACTAGACAGTCAAGTGGGCCAGAGTACAGAGCAGTCTAGGATAAGTGCGAAATTACGAAAATACCCCTAGATGCCCATACTGTACCAGTGATGGATGGAGGTCATTTTGGTCATTCTGGATAGGCCAAAAACGTGGGAAATAGTATAAATATGATTATATAGAGTTAATATATGCCCTAAGGTAGTACAAGAAGGGGTGAAATGACAGTTATGCCCTTAGGGTCAGTGCAGTGCAAGAAAGGACACCAAGGGTATTTTGGTCATTTCTCAAGGGATGGATGGCAGATAAATACTCAGTCTAATATTTTCAATAGTATGAGAAGCCTAGAAATTAATTTGTAGGATAGAATACATATCCTGGTATATTATAAAAAATTAGGAACAGAACACAGTCCAGTTGTTGTGAAACTGCACTGATCGGTACCGGATTAGACTGAAATTTCTCCAGAAGGTTCCTTACACTATGAGCACGCCACCTAACCCCTTGAGGTGTCCCTTGAGCTGTCCCACATGATGTCATAATTATTATTTTATGAAAAAGTTAAATCCAAGATTAAATGTGGGCCTTTAGATCAAATAGTAACCAAATCAATCTTGGCCATTCATTTTTCTTCGATTTTGGCTATAAATACCCCTCCAATTCTGCAGCAAACCATAGCTTCATGGACCCTTGGGGAAACTCTTGCAAAATGGAAACTCAAGCCAAGACAAAGAAGATTCAAGGTTCCAAAGTTCAAGCAAGCTAGAGATTAAAGGTAAGCAATCTCTCCTAGCTTATTTTCCTTTGATTTGGGAGCTTGAACTTAGGGCTTTGATGGGAGAAAAGTTGAGTTTTCTCTAAGGGGTGGTGCTGCCCAAAGACCTTAAAGGAAAGGGGAAAGAAGAAATTAAAGTTAGAACTATATGATTGAAGCTTAAACAAGCTAGTTAAGTGGTTGGTTGTTGAATCAAATTGATATTCTTGACTTTGCCATGGTGTGCCCTGTTCGGTCTGCAGTGTTCATGAGGGAAGGAAATTGAATTTCAATGATTTAATGCTTCCATTGAGTTTGTATGATGATTTTATGTGGGATTGGAAAGGTTTTGAACCTTGGAAACATTAAAATCTCAAGGTTGTAGTCTTTGAGATTCCTTACGGTTACTGTTCACTCGCATGAACAGTGATTAGAATTTCATGATTTTGATGGTTCGAATGGTTTTAAAATGAAAAGTTGTGTGGGGTAAAGTGGAGAAACAAGTATGGGAAGCATTAGAATCAAAATGAGAATTTTTGAAAGAATTGTGTGCTTATGTTCAATTCTGTACAGCAGGCCACGAAGGAGCTGGAATTTCATGATTCTAAGCTCATAAATGAGTTCAAGAGATGAAATTATGTAGGGTAAAGTCAAGACATCAAATGATTCAAGAGCCAAGTGGATTAGTGAATATTAGGGAAAGTTATGACAATAAAGAGTGTAACAAAGTTAATCTTGAACATGGTTGGAGTTCATGAGTCCTAATGAATTATGTGATGAATATGACTGCGTTTAGGACCTTGAAACATCCAACAACATGTTGGGAAGTGATTGGCATAAAGATTTATTGGTTGGAAAGCTAGGGAGCAAGGGCTAAAGGTCAAGAGAAAAGCTTAAGTGCAAGGTAGTGAACTTATCTCTTTATATGCTTGATGTGGTATGCTTATGTGTTGACATGTATATGTTATTTGAATGATGTTGTGACATGATAAATGATGTTGAATGTATTGTGAATAACATGTTTCCATGGCCATGCACTTTATGTAAAAGTATATAGCATGATGGCATGTCACTAATCAAAGAAAGTTAATGAAATTACATATCATGCATTAGCATCCATCTTGCATATTTAAGTGGTAATGTTTGCTACTGAGATTCTCTAGAATCTCACTCTTCCATAACCAACCAATTTAGGTCAAGCATGAAGGAAAATGTATAGATGGAGAAGAGCTAAAGCATGGAAGAAGGAAGGTGAAGTATTAAGATTCTAGCATAGGCTATGAATTATCCATGTATGTAAATGCCATGTAAGGTGTGTATTTATGTGATGAAGCTATTTGAAATAATTATGGCATATGTCATGATGTATATGAATGTTAAGAAGCTTATTTGATGGCTTGAGCATGCTGAAACAATTATTGGAAATGAAAGAAAATAAACTGAAATGGTAAAAACGTAGGTCCTGAAGCAGTTTTGTTGTGGCTTCAGTTTGACCTAGCAAATGAAGGAATTAGTTCACGAAATTTTATGAGCATGTAGCACACATCCAGAGATTTAAATTCGTAGGTAGAACGTGTCATTTGGATGTGTATATCAAGAGAAATGATATTCCAAAGTAAGGGACCAGAATTTGTTTCCAGAGTTTTTGACCAAATGAACAGTAAACTTCAACGAATAAACTGTATAAATTGGCGAATCATTTGGTCAGGAAATTATTTTTTCCTTAACTTTTAAGATGTTATCTTCATGTATCTTTTTGAACCACCTCATTTTGAATTTTTTAGAATTAATTATGATTTTTTTAAATTCGTTGCGTAATCTGGAATACCATATGAACAGTAACCCGAGAAAGAGTAAAATTCCAGATTTGGCTAATGGACTTCCAAGGTCTTGTAAGTGGTTCTAAATGCTACTGAATGGTCCCTAAGATGTATAAAAGTAAGGATGTTACATTTTGGTATCAGAGCATAGGATTCTTACTTAAGAAATGCTCTGAATAGATTATTTATGGATTGATATGAGATTATACCAAGACCCTAACCCTAAACAGTAAGTATTTTGTTAAGTTAGGGTATATTATGGGATGGTTAACATTGCTTAATTAAGCAAATGTTGCAGGAATATATATGAGATTCCATAAGATTAAGTCAGAGGCTTCAGTTAATAAGGAAGTCTCCAAACCAATAGTGATATATGAAGATGATATATATCCACATCCCTTAGACAATGAAGAGAGTCCAGATGAGAGTTTAGGGGATCAGTCAGGAAAATCTACAGTGGAATGTCCCATAGACGTTTCTGTAGACTTAAACCTGCAGTCTGGAGGTCATGTAGAGATTTAGCCTGAAGCCTAATATGCACCAATTGATGTTAAGTCTAGTGACTCTATATGATATAAGTTTGTTGGAATACCCTCTAACCCTGATATAAGCTTTATCCCTCTTACGATATGATAGATTACGGCTGAGGAAGCTGAGTACTGGTACTGGATTATGGGTAGACCATATATTATTCCTCCTCTACCAGAGTTTGAGGATAGATTTATGATAATTAAGATATAACAGTCCCCTAATTCAGATATTCAGTCAGAGTTTATGACAGATCTTGTCCATTTATAAAGTCTAGGAATATGTGACTTTAGAGAGAAATATCAGTGTGATGTTCCTGATTCTAGTCAACTCCAACCTTCTTTGTTAAAGATAGTTAGTGTTGACCATATTGGTCTGAAGAAAGCTGCGGAGAATGACTTACTCAGTCCAGGTCAAGGGATGGACAGAAGTAGAGATTAAGAACAGTTAATTATTTACAGTTCCTCAATGCCGTAGTAGGAATGATAAACATACATTTAGTAGTGGGCATTAACCTAATATACTTTAGAGGATTGGTATGAGATGAAAGTAAGTCAAGTGTCATGAGACTAAATATGCCAATCTCACTGAGGGTTATCAGTTAGAGATTTAGCATAGAGTATAGGCAAGTTAAACAGTACGATGCGCTAAGATATAGAAGATCAATTTAAGAAGAGGTTCAATAGTAGATCCTCCGTATGATCATCAGGAGTTGATTTACAGTACAAAAGACTTTGTGCAGCTAGTCTTTACGGAAAAGAATAATGAGAAGTTAGAATGAGACTTGCCTAAGAATGATTTAATACACAGCCTAAGGTTAAAGACGTGATGGTTAATAGATAGAAAGTTAATGTTCCCAAAGCAAAGGGATTCTATCACGAAGAAATAGTAACCTAACGCTCTGACCTAGAGAACATAAATAGTAATATTAAGTGATGAATGAGATCCAAGTGACCTGAATTGGTCAGGATCTAGAGGCATACCAGAAAAGAATCACAATCTAGTCCAGAGTAGACTGAGATTGATAGACAGAAAGAGTTAAGAGATACAGAGAGGCACAAAAGTTACTCCATATGAGATGGAGAATTATCCGCTCACTTGAGAAGTTTCTCTCAAAAAGTTTAAAAGAAGCATTCCTCTCAATTAGAGAAAGGTGAGCATGAAGTTAAAGGTTAGAGCTAAGGAAAGAGAACTCTTTTGATTGATACTTAATCGAATTCATTCATATGAACCTTAAGGCTTAATAAGAGATACTTTCTCGCTTGTTAGTAATCCAGGAGGATAAGAGAAACATAAAAGTACAAATGGCATAAAGATAGGAGCCAAACCTTCCTCAGTTAGTTGAAAGAGAATAGCTGACTCAGTTATGGATTGTTGTGAGGCCAAGGACACATAAATCCTTCAGGCTAGAGACATAGAAATCTTATAGGCAATAAGGGATGATATGATAGAATAAATATGGCCTAGTAAGGTAGCCATAGATTCAAAGATGAAGTGACTCCCCTATTCCTTATATAAGAAAGAGTAAAGAAGGGTTGAGCCTATACTCTAGTAAGAGGGTGATGTGGCAGCCTAAGTGAAACAAGTAAATGACTCAGGTACCTGAATAAATGATCAGGACCTAGTGATTAAGGTGATAAGGGATGGTTAAGCAGATGTATGTAATAATGATATTGCTTATGTTGTTATAAGTTATAATAAGAATTTGCATATCATTGCAGTTGTCATGTGATGACACACATACTAGAGAGTGCTTAACTGATTGCATCTATTTGCATATTATGCATGTTGAGTATACTATAATAAATGAATACTCCCCTTATGCAGTACGTACTGGGTAGAGTATATCAGATGAGAAAGTTATGTTGATCCCATGCCCTATGACATGTAACTAAATAATTCAACTTAGCAAGAATGAAGCAATAGTAAAGTGCTAAACTAGAAAGTTAGCTACTTGATTCTCAGAAGATAGAAAGAGAATTTATGATCAGACTATGATAGTCAATGGGATAGAGAATGAGATTAAAGATGAAGATTAGTAGTGAGGCTACAGATAAATGATTATGATACTCAGGACATATCCCTTTAGTAGGGATAAGATAGATGAAAGGAAATGAGACGTAGTTATGAAAGATGATATGGCTCTAAGAAAGAGTAGTACTTAAGTAATATAAGTTAATGTTTTTGCAATAGAGCTAGATTGCTCTTGCAATAGAGTAAAGTCCCTCTGATGAGATAAATAGATGATGATAGATATGTGCATGGTAGAGCTTGTGTAGCTCCCTGCAATGTTAAATGTAATAAAGTTATAAAGATAAGAATGGTATATGAAGTTCCTGAGTGATAGAGGAAATGAGTCAAGTCCTAATAGATAATATTGGTTTCTGTGATCATTTTTGGGGAATTATCTGTGGAGTTAATAACTATGTGGAAGTGACTAACCT
Organism: Leucaena leucocephala; assembly: GCA_037074615.1. Taxonomy (NCBI): domain Eukaryota; kingdom Viridiplantae; phylum Streptophyta; class Magnoliopsida; order Fabales; family Fabaceae; genus Leucaena; species Leucaena leucocephala. The sequence goes on along the minus strand of CM073528.1, from coordinate 10,823,410 downwards.
TGTAACTTTGTCCGTTGGTTTAGGTCTTCCGGAGATGAGAATACAGTACAATAGAATCCAGTAGATTCTGGAGGATTGCAGTTAGATCCTAGTATGGCTCACAGGGTCGCAGTTAGATCCTAAAGAGGCTTACGGTTGATCACAGTAGATCCCGAGGGTCGCAGTAGATCCTGAGGGTCGCAGTAGACCAAGCCTAGAGCAAGAAAGTAATGAGCCATAAGTACAGTATTTCTTTAGAAGGATGAATACCAAGGAAAAGTTAAGGTATAGAAGCTTCACAAGTTGATTAACTCATAACAGAGAGAGTACCCATGATGCTAGTTTCAGATAGCCTTATTACTATCAGGGATTGAACTTAGAATTTCCTTACACGTATCAAGAACTAAGTGATCAAAGTTAAAGCTATTAATGCTGAGTCCCAAGGATTTATGGGAATATTACGTGAGATATAAGAAGAGATCCTTATGATAAGATTACAGAAAATAAGAGACAAGTAAATCCTCCAGATGAGGATAAAGAGATTAGAAGGCCAGATAGACCCAAAAGAGATAGTATAAGATGGGTCTAAGATAATAAAGTACCAAGGTTGAAGCCTGTAAGCACCAGTGCTTCAGATTTTTATCTACACATTTTAGTTAAGCGTGCTCAGGTAAGGGTAATTCAATGATAGGTGACCCCCTGGGAAGTGATGGAAAAGTGTGTAAATGCCATTGAAATTGGCATATGTGCACAGAGCTATGTAAGATGATAGAAAGAGCTATGAAAAGCTAAAAAGGGTTATGAATAATAAGAGACTAGAACCCTTATGTTAAATCCAAATGAAATGGATTTGAAAGATAGACTATGATATAGCCAGATGTGGCTAGATATGTCATGTTATGATATAAAAGATGCAAAATGAGATATGTTATGAGAAAGGTGTATTGAGAAATGCAATACGAAGTGGCATAATAGCTAGCCTTGTAAACAGATAGAGAGGCTCCCTGCTAAAAGGGGTAAGACATTTGAATGATACGTTACGTATGAAAGAGCAAATGAGAGCTTTCACTCCTTGCATAAAGTGCCAGGCATTATGTTATGTTATGTTATGTTTGTAAAATATGCTAAAGCTCCGAATGTTAGAGCAGTGCAAGCTTTATATGATAAAGCTGTGCAAGCTCCGAGTGTTAGAGTTGTGCATATTAAGAGAAGGAATGCTTGAGCTCCGATGTTAGAGCTTTGCATTCATGAGCAGGTATGTAGTCCTGCAACACGTTGGCCAGGCGTTATGCATGTTAGAGTATGTGCTCCTATATGCTCCTACGTGCTCCTATTTAGCAGTAGAGCAATGAAATAAAGAATAATGATATAAGTCCTCTCTCTATATTATGATGAGTTTTTAAAGATGATAAGAATGTATGATGATATGAGAATGAGAGTTAAAGTTTGCGGATATTCAGAGAATTCCGCTAGATACTCAAATGAGCAATAAGTGATTGTACTAAGAAATATGATGAATAGTTTGTAGAAGCTCCAGAATATAGCAGTATTCGAGGGAGTTTGACATGAAAGAAATGGATGCTACTCACAAGTCCAGTATAGTGAGGAGTCCATATGTAGATAAATACGTAGCAAGAAAGTGATAGAATTAACTGGAGTTCAACTCTAAGTGAGTTGATTCATGACAAAAGGATGATCATAGTAAGATATGAAGAATTGCGGATATAAAAAGAACTCCGTTAATATGTCACGATAAAAGATAAGAGGTAAATACCCCAATCCTTGACTGAGGTGTTAATTAAATTTTGAGGACAAAATTTATTTTAAGGGGGGTAGAAATGTCATATCCTAATTTTTCCCTATCTGTATAGTACTGATAGTGAAAAGAGGTTTAGAAAGGATTATGACGAAGATAAGAAGGAATGATAAAGGTTATATAAGTCCTGAAGAAGGAGAAGGACTAAAACGCAAAGTAGAAAATGTTAAAGGCCAAAAGTTAAAGTAGAAACAAGATTTGGGCCCAAAGTGGTAATTTCCAAAAGTAGGGACCTAAATGTAATTAAGTAAAAAGTCAGGGACCTAAATGTAATTATGGAAAAGTTGAGCCAAAACAGGGCAAAAATGCCCGGAATCAGATCAGACTCAAATTTTACCAGTAGATAGACATAATTATTCCGGTCAGTTTAACGCAACACAGAATTTTGATTTGAGGTCCCGATTAATTGACATAAATTCCTGAAGTCAGCAGGAATTATTGCAGTATTTTTCATATCTCAGAATCAGATGAAACTTTACTGTAAATTCTTATATTTAATATATGAATTTATCAAACTGACAGAGTCAGAAAAGGAATCCTGTAAAATTCTTACGGGATTTTATAGTAAAATAGAATACCCGATAAATAGGATCGGGAGAGGTGTCTTGGGATTTATGCCATAAAGGGCATAAAGGCAATGAGCCCAAACCAAGGCCCAAATGGCGCCATAGTAGGCCCAATGTGATGACTAGACAGTCAAGTGGGCCAGAGTACAGAGCAGTCTAGGATAAGTGCGAAATTACGAAAATACCCCTGGATGCCCATACTGTACCAGTGATGGATGGAGGTCATTTTGGTCATTCTGGATAGGCCAAAAACGTGGGACATAGTATAAATATGATTATATAGAGTTAATATATGCCCTAAGGAAGTATAAGAAGGGGTGAAATGACAGTTATGCCTTTAGGGTCAGTGCAGTGGAAGAAATGATACCAAGGGTATTTTGGTCATTTCTCAAGGGATGGATGCAGATAAATACTCAGTCTAATATTTTCAATGGTATGAGAAGCCTAGAAATTAATTTGTAGGATAGAATACATATCCTGGTATATTATAAAAAATTAGGAACAGAACACAGTCCGGTTGTTGTGAAACTGCACTGATCGGTACCGGATTGGACTGAAATTTCTCCAGAAGGTTCCTTACACTATGAACACGCCACCTAACCCCTTGAGGTGTCCCTTGAGCTATCCCACATGATGTCATAATTATTATTTTATGAAAAAGTTAAATCCAAAATTAAATGTGGGCCTTTAGATCAAATAGTAACCAAATCAATCTTGGCCATTCATTTTTCTTCGATTTTGGCTATAAATACCCCTCCAATTCTGCAACAAACCGTAGCTTCATGGACCCTTGGGGAAACTCTTGCAAAATGGAAACTCAAGCCAAGACAAAGAAGATTCAAGGTTCCAAAGTTCAAGCAAGCTAGAGATTAAAGGTAAGCAATCTCTCCTAGCTTATTTTCCTTTGATTTGGGAGCTTGAACTTAGGGCGTTGATGGGAGAAAAGTTGAGTTTTCTCTAAGGGGTGGTGCTGCCCAAAGACCTTAAAGGAAAGGGGAAAGAAGAAATTAAAGTTAGAACTATATGATTGAAGCTTAAACAAGCTAGTTAAGTGGTTGGTTGTTGAATCAAATTGATATTCTTGACTTTGCCATGGTGTGCCCTGTTCAGTCTGCACTGTTCATAAGGAAAGGAAATTGAATTTCAATGATTTAATGCTTCCATTGAGTTTGTATGATGATTTTGTGTAGGATTGGAAAGGTTTTGAACTTGGAAACATTAAAATCTCAAGGTTGTAGTCTTTGAGATTCCTTATGGTTACTGTTCACTCGCATGAACAGTGATTAGAATTTCATGATTTTGATGGTTCAAATGGTTTTAAAATGAAAAGTTGTGTGGGGTAAAGTGGAAAAACAAGTATGGGAAGCATTAGAATCAAAATGAGAATTTTTGAAAGAATTGTGTGCTTATGTTCAATTCTGTATAGCAGGCCATGAAGGAGCTGGAATTTCATGATTCTAAGCTCATAAATGAGTTCAAAAGATGAAATTATGTAGGGTAAAGTCAAGACATCAAATGATTCAAGAGCCAAGTGGATTAGTGAATATTAGGGAAAGTTATGACAATAAAGAGTGTAACAAAGTTAATCTTGAACATGGTTGGAGTTCATGAGTCCTAATGAATTATGTGATGAATATGACTGCGTTTAGGACCTTGAAACATCCAAGAACATGTTGGGAAGTGATTGGCATAAAGATTTATTGGTTGGAAAGCTAGGGAGCAAGGGCTAAAGGTCAAGAGAAAAGCTTAAGTGCAAGGTAGTGAACTTATCTCTTTATATGCTTGATGTGGTATGCTTATGTGTTGACATGTATATGTTATTTGAATGATGTTGTGACATGATAAATGATGTTGAATGTATTGTGAATAACATGTTTCCATGGCCATGCACTTTATGTAAAAGTATATAGCATGATGGCATGTCACTAATCAAAGAAAGTTAATGAAATTACATATCATGCATTAGCATCCATCTTGCATATTTAAGTGGTAATGTTTGCTACTGAGATTCTCTAGAATCTCACTCTTCCATAACCAACTAATTTAGGTCAAGCATGAAGGAAAATGTATAGATGGAGAAGAGCTAAAGCATGGAAGAAGGAAGGTGAAGTATTAAGATTCTAGCATAGGCTATGAATTATCCATGTATGTAAATGCCATGTAAGGTGTGTATTTATGTGATGAAGCTATTTGAAATAATTATGGCATATGTCATGATGTATATGAATGTTAAGAAGCTTATTTGATGGCTTGACCATGCTGAAACAATTATTGGAAATGAAAGAAAAGAAACTGAAATGGTAAAAACGTAGGTCCTAAAGCAGTTTTGTTGTGGCTTCAGTTTGACCTAGCAAATGAAGGAATTAGTTCACGAAATTTTATGAGCATGTAGCACACATCCATAGATTTAAATTCATAGGTAGAACGTGTCATTTGGATGTGTATATCAAGAGAAATTATTTTCCAAAGTAAGGGACCAGAATCTGTTTCCAGAGTTTTTGACCAAATGAACAGTAAACTTCAACGAATAAACTGTATCAATTGACGAATCATTTGGTCTGGAAATTATTTTTCCCTTAACTTTTAAGATGTTATCTTCATGTAGCTTTTTGAACCACCTCATTTTGAATTTTTTAGAATTAATTATGATGTTTTGAAATTCGTTGCGTAATCTGGAATACCATATGAACAGTAACCCGAGAAAGAGTAAAATTCCAGATTTGGCTAATGGACTTCCAAGGTCTTGTAAGTGGTTCTAAATGCTACTGAATGGTCCCTAAGACGTATAAAAGTAAGGATATTACAACTTAATTGCAGATCCCTTGGGAAATGACCAAAATACCCTTGGTGTCCTTTCTTGCACTATATTGACCCTAAGGGCATAATTGTCATTTTACCCCTCTTTATACTGCCTCAGAGCATATATTGGCTCAACTAATCATATTTATACCATGTGTCACGTTTTTAGCATGTCCCAGATGACTAAAATGCCCTTCATCCATCCCTAGTACAATCTGGGCATCCAGGGGTATTTTCGTAATTTTGCACTTTTTCTAGGCACTGGCCCTTTCTACTGATAGACTGATACCCTGGGTTTTGGGCCTTCCTTGGCATCATTATGGGACTATATATGAGGTCATATGATCTCATTCTATCCAGGCTTACATACCGATAAGTTCTATTATCGGATCACAGGTGTTAATAAACTCCCGTCAAAATTCACTGATATGTGTATAACTTTTTATACAGAACTTCTTCTGGAGTTTGTCAGATCCAGGATATCTGACACTGTAGGGTACACTTTCCTATAATTTGCCCACTTATATCTGAAGTCCATGAAATCTGATAAAATTTCAGATAACTTTTAGACTATCCGATAAATATCTGCTGTTTGGAGCCCTAATAAAATTTCTGTATCATGTCATATTATCCAGCATACCTTCCTCTATTTACTGATGGAATATGGGACTAAAATACTTCTGGGCAGTTCTAAGCCTTTTCGGGCTGATCTTTCCATAATTACAATTGGGTCCCTGACTTTTTGCTTAATTACATTTAAGTCCCATAACTTTTGGAACTTACCACTTTTGGCCCAAATCTTGTTTCTAGTTTAACTTTTGGCCTTTAACCTTTTCTACTTTGCATTTTAGTCATTCTCCTTCTTCAAGACTCATATAACCTTTATCATTCCTTCTTATCTTCGTCATAATCCTTCCTAAACCTCTTTCCACTATCAGTACTATACAGATAGGAAAAAATTAGGATATGACACAAACAGATCTTCCATCCTCCTTTTGGGGCCATGCCCTAGAGACAGCTGCGTTCACACTCAATCGTGTTCCATCTAAGGCAATTGAAAAGACTCCGTATGAGATATGGACTGGGAGGACACCTAGTTTATCTTTCCTTAAGATTTGGGGATGTGAGGTCTATGTTAAGCAACAAGCCTCAGACAAATTAGTGCCCAAATCCTCCAAGTACCTTTTTGTGGGATATCCTAAGGAAACCAAGGGATATTATGTCTACAACCCTGCTGATAACAAAGTGTTTGTTGTTAGAAATGGTATATTTCTCGAACGAGAATTTATCTCTAAAAGAACCAATGGGAGAAAGGTACACCTCGAAGAAGTTCGAGAGCCACAAGACACCACAAAACTGCAGATGGAAAATAAAGAAGACTTATAGCAAGTTGTTGAGACTCCTCAAGTCATGCAAGGTCCACGGAGATCTAATAGAACATGACTTCAGCCTCAGAGATATGGATTTCTGATTTCTGACAGTCTTGATGTGTTGCTCATTGAGCATAATGAGCTGAATACCTATCGAGAAGCTATAGTGGGACCAAACTCTGAAAAATAGCTGAACGCCATGAAGTCTAAGATGCAATCCATGTACAACAATCAAGTTTGGACCTTAGTCGACCCACCTGAAGGTGTAAAAACTGTCGGGTGCAAATGGGTTTTTAAGGAGAAAACTGACATGGATGGCAATGTAAATGTCTTCAAGGAATAACAGGTTGCAAAAGGATTTACTTAAACTCATGGTGTGGACTATGATGAGACCTTTTTCCCAGTTGCAATGGCCAAATCAATCAGAATCCTCTTTGCCATAGCAGCATATTATGACTATGAAATATGGCAGATGGACGTCAAGATAGCCTTCCTTAATGGAAAGCTCCTTGAGGATATGTACATGACACAACCTGAAGGGTTTGTGCGTTCTGAGGACTCTGGTATAGTGTGCAAGCTTCAAAGGTCCATTTATGGACTGAAGCAAGCCTCTCAGAGTTGGAATCATCATTTTAATGAAGTAGTTAAAGAGTTTGGATTTCTTCAAAACATTGATGAACCTTATGTGTACAAGAAGGTTAGTGGGAGCACTGTTGTGTTTTTGGTACTCTATGTCGATGACATCCTACTTATTGAAAATTACATTCCTACCTTGCAGGTTATCAAGTCTTGGTTAGGAAAGTCTTTCTCGATGAAAGACTTGGGTGAAGCCACCTACATCCTAGGAATCAGGATCTATAGAGATAGATCTAAAAGACTTCTAGGACTCAGTCAGAGTACATACATAGACAAAATACTGCATAGGTTTAGTATGCACGAATCAAAGAGGGGTTTCATACCCATGTCTCATGGTATTCACCTCAGCAAAGATCTGTGTCCTAGTACATCTGATCAGCGAGTCGCATGAGTAAAGTTCCATATGCCTCGGCCATAGGATCTATCGTGTACGCCATGTTATGTACTCAATCGGATGTCTCGTTTGCCTTAAGTATGACTAGCAGATATCAATAGGACCCTGGTGAGGGCCATTGAACTGCTGTCAAGAATATCCTTAAGTGCTTAAGAAAGACTAAGGACTTATTTTTGGTCTATGGTGGATTGGATGATGAATTATGTGTAACTGGGTACACAGATGCAAGTTTCCAAACTGACTAGGATGACCAAACATCACAGTCTGGATATATATTCCTCCTCAATAATAGGGCAGTAAGCTGGAAGAGCTCTAAGCAGCGCACTATAGCAGATTCTGCAATGGAAGCTGAGTATATAACAGTATCTGATATAGCTAAGGAACCCGTTTGGACCAGGAAGTTTATCACAAAACTAGGGGTGATACCTACCATCTCAGATCCAATAAATTTGCTCTGTGACAATAGCGGTGCCATTGCACAGGCCAAAGAGCCTAGGTCACATCAAATGACCAAGCATATACTCAAGCGATTTCATCTCATCAGAGAAATCAATGATAGAGGTGATATAAAAATATGCAAAGTAGCAGGAGAAGATAATGTTGCTGATCCTCTAACAAAGTCGCTTGTGCAGGCAAAGTATGAGCGCCATGTTAGGTCAATGGGAATTAGTCAAATTAATAATTGTACCTAGTGCAAGTGGGAGGTTATTGGAAATTGTGCCCTAAGGGCCAGTCATTGTCTTATGAACATTGTTGATTTATGAATTTATTAATTGTGTTATCATATTATTTGCATGTTTACTGTGATGACCATCCTTGGATAACTCATGATCTTATCCTAAATATCCGCGGTCAGTCATCTATACGGGAGCAGAGATGAAATAAGACCAGTATGACTTTGAAGATGTATAGAGATATAAATCAAAGTCATAGGCACATGTAAGAGTACAAGGTGTTGGACCGACCCGTTATGAGAGAGTTTAATGGGTTAAGTCATAAGCTTCTCTCATATACAAACTATGTCACTATGCCCTTTGACCTGATATCATCATGGATTCCTACATGACAAACGCTCAGCTTTGACCTAGTCAAAAGTCACTTTTGACCGAGTGATCATAATGAATATGTTTAGGCTTAGTGATTTTCCGTGCGAGGAATGTGAATGGTCAAGATGGAATTTGTCCCTCACATTCGTAGAGAGATATTACTGGGCCCCTCAATGAGTGAGTCTGAGAAATGTATAGCCATACTGTAATGGAAAGGTAGTTCCATTTCTATAGTCAGACTACTCAGGGATCGAGAAAGTAACGGTCAGGAATAGGAAGATGACATTCTCCATGCCTCATCCATGACCAAAATATCGTGTGACAAAAGGGACATGATAAGGTTGTATAAAAGGTTACATCGTTCATCGATCCTTATATGATTTGGGTAGTCGTGATCTCTTGTTGGAGACCGCTTGCGACTTGTGAGTCAGTATAGTAAATGGCCTTCTGCCAACTTCATATGGGCCTACAGGGTCGCACACAAAATAGCCTAACATGAGCTATGATGTCCAGATTCATTGAATCTAAGACATGTCCAGATTCAATGAATGATCCAGGGTGGATGTATATATTTATTCGTATATATATAAATTCCTATATATATATTATATATAAGAGACATTTACAAGATTTAATTTATAAGGATAAATTAAATCTCTATCACGTTTGAATTTAAAATTCAAATTGATATGATATCTCATATAAGATATATTTACAAGATTTAATTTATAAGGATAAAATTCAATCTCTATCACATTTGAATTTGAAATTCAAATTGATATGATATCTCAAATTTGATTTATGAGAATAAATCAAATGTAATTATGTCTTATCTTTATTTTAAATTAAATAAATACGTGAATTAAATCTGTGGGACGGATTTAATACAAACACTATTTATTTAATTAGTTTCTTATCAAATTATACAATATATGATATTGTATTAATTTCATAATTAATATAAGATTAATTCCAAAAATCTAAGTCTGTGGTAACACGCATAGTATCCTATATATTTGATATTTAGGAGCTACGGTTGGGATAAAAAAAAGGGTGAATGGGAATCTGTAAAAGGTTTGTGGATAAAAAACTGCTGAAATAGAGACGGGGAGGACAAATTATTGAGTAAGCCCTAGAGGGACAGGAGGTGCTAGCACGTCGTTCGTGGTTGGAATGTTATTTGTGTGGATACCAGTAGAGGAAGCTGACCTGAGTCATCAACTTCTTGCAATAAAAAAGAGATCACGAGCCACGGAGAGAAGCTGTAGACGTCGTAACCAGAAGTTGAGAAAGTCGCGACTGAATACTGAGGGTAATACTTCTTTCTACTTGACTTAAACACATATGGTAGATCCTGGCAGGGAATGGACAAATGATTAAGTTAATTTCTGCTGCGTGTCTTCTAATTCCTTACATTTTGGTCGTGATAAGTAAAGACCATTCATCACGTCTAGAAGTTCCAGATATGTCAGGTCATGACGGAATATGACCTATGGTCGCGACTGAAGAACACAGAGCTATAAAATCATGATGAGTAAGTTGAGATGGTCAGAAGTAAAGTTCACAGAGAATATGAGTCGCGATTAGCCAGTACTCAAGTTGTGACTAGAATTCATAGAGACCTAATGACAAGAATAAAGATGCTGACCTCACTGAAGTTTATCCATTAGAGGTTTAGCACAGAATACAGGCAAGCAAAACAGTACGAGGCATTGAGAAATAGAAGATTAGCTTAAGAAAATATTCAAAAGTAGATCCTCCGTATGATCACCAGGAGTTGATCTATGTTAGGAAAGATTTATTCAGCTAGTTTTTACTAAATAGAATAATAAGAAGTCAGAATGAGAATTGCCTAAGAATGAGTCTAATACATGGCCTAAGGTTAGAGACATGATGGTTAATAAATAAAAAGTTCAAGTTCCAAGAACAAAGGGATACCATCATAAAGAGACGGTAACCTAGCAGACCTAAGGTAGAGCACCCTAGAAAATAAAAGTAAAAGTACTAGATGATGAATGAGATCCAAGTGACTTAAGTTAGTCAGGATCAAGAAAAGATTAGAAAGGAACCACAGTCTACCCCAAAGTAGACTGAGACTGACTAACATAAAGAGTTAAGAGATAGTAGAGAGATACAAAAGTTACTCTATAGAGATGGAGATTGATGTGCTCACTGAGAAATTTTTCTCGAATAGTTTACAAGAAGAATTTGTCTCAATTAGATAGTGATGAGCATGAGGCTAAGGGTTAAAGCAGGGAAAGAGAAATCCTTTGATGAGTACTTAGCCAAGTTCATCCACATGAACAGTGAGAGTTGAATGACTATGTAAGAAAGAGTAATGAAGGGTTGAATCTATACCCTAGTAATAGCGTAATGTGGCAGCCTAAGTTAGATGAATAGTTACTTTAGGATCTGACAATGATATGATCAGATAATGTGATAGATAATTTGATAGATAATATGACAGACAAAGGAATGCTTTAAAATATTATCTAGCTAATTGTTTAATTGTAATGTAAGTATAAGGGATAGCTGAGCAAATTATCTGATATGGAATATGTTGCCATAAGTTATGATGAATAGTTGCATCTCCTTATATTTGTCATATGATGACACGCATGTTAGAGAATACTTAAATGATTGCATCTCCTTTCATATTATGCATGTTAGAGTATGCTATGATGAATGATACTCTCCTTTCGTATTTCATGTAGGGTAGAGTAGATATGATAAGAAAAGTATGTTGCTCCCATACCATACAACATGCAATTAAATAATTTAACTTGGTAATGTTAAAGCAATAGAAAAGCAATCAATGAAATTAGAGATGAGTGTTAATAGCAAATCTATAGATAAATGATTACAGTACTCAAGAAATATCCCTTCTATATGGATAAGATACATGAATGATTTACAATGAATACGAGATGGATTGAGAAGTATTTATGAAAGATGATATAGCTCTAAGAAGGAGTAGTATCTATGTAATAAAAGTAAACATTCTGGCAATAGAGCTAGATTGTTCTTGTGATAGAGTCATATTGCTCTTGTGATAAAGCTAAGAGAATGGATAGTGTAGCTCATGTAGAGTAATGTCCACCAGAAGAGATGAATAGATTATGATAGATATGTGCATGGTAGAGCCTGTGTAGCTCTCTACAGTAATGGACATAGTAAAGTTATGAAAGATGGGAATAATATGAGAAATTCCTGAGTGATAGAGGAAATGAGTAAAGTCCTAATAGATAATATTGGCTTATGTGATTATTTTTGGGGAATTATCTGTTGAGTTAACAACTAAGTAGAAGTGGCTAACCTTGTAACTTAGTTCGTTGGTTATGTCTTCTAGAGATGAGAATATAGTACAACAGAATTGTAGTAGATTCTGAAGGATTACAGTTAGATCCTAGCATGGCTCACAGATAATAGAATTCCAGGGTCGCAGTTAGATCCTGAAGAGGCTTACAGTTGATAGTAGTAGATCCCAGGGTCGTAGTAGACCTAACCTAGAGAAAGTAAGTATTGAGCCATAAGTACAGTATTTATTTTGTCGTATCCTTATTTTCAATCTCAATTATACTTATTTGGAAGTCATTTGAACCAATTACATAGCCTTTAGCCTTAGAAAGATGCATTTTCAAAAGATTGCTTCTCGTGTACTGTTTATGTTACTATTCATTTGGTAATTCTAGAACATGTACCATACTTTGAAAATTCATAATTAAATGTAGAAAAATTTACATAGGGTGATTCCAATTTCTAATGAAAGCTTTTTCATTCAAATTTGAAGGAAAAATGTAAAAATGAGGTTTCATTTTCCTAATGAAATCAGTTTATTCGTTGAAAAACACTGTTCATTTGGTAAAATCTGGAAGTTCCAGTTTCTTTGCTTTAAATTCAAAAATTCATTTCTTTTCTGTTACTTGTCAAAATGAACTATTACGTATGGATTTAAATCTCTAGAAGTTTTCTTTATGCTCATAAAATTTCATAGAAAAAATCGTTCATTTGCCATATGCCATTAACATCGGAACATTACTGCCTCCAGATGCTCACTTTATCTTAATTCTAGATTTTAACTCCAGCTTAGAAAAATCATAACAAATCGAATACTTAACCAATTGAGGAATTCTTGGTGTTTGTTTAAATCTCTGTATCTTAGCTATTATGATGCCAAATTTCAAGTTCAAACTCATTGGTTAAGGCATCATAATCGTCATCACAAAGCCACAGCCTCATAATACAACTACATGATCATACACTATGCATCCCATCATATCCTTCCATAGTGTCAAGTAACCAATATAACTTATTATACAAGTTCAACTGTCTATATTTAACCTTTTTCCTTTAGATGTTCCAGCACCTATGACATGGTTATGTATATGGAAAGAATGAGATTTCATGGAAATCCCAATAGCAAGTCATACAAACTATAATATTATGCATGATTAATTGGGTGCTTAACATGTTATCATGAGATAGGAGCTACTTCATAATGGTACATAAGCAAACTCTAACATGCATATTGTCATGACATAAGTTACAAGGAGTTGGAATCATTCATACTTAATCATCAACATGATGAGACAATCTCATGCTCAACCAAACATCATAACTAACAAGCAAGCATACAATCAAGAAAACATGAAACTATAGTTAGGTATTCTTTCTACCTATTTAGCTATCCTTTATCAAATTCTTCTTGAGATGATTTCCTTCCCTCACAAATATCAAAACCTAGCCATTACAAAGTAATATCAAGTTACAACTTAACTTGAAAACAATTCCAAGATTAGGTTTTCACTAACTTCCATTTTTCCCACTTTATGTTCCATACTTCCATCTTTCTAAAATAAATTATCATGGTTCATTTCTATATAATTTTTCATGTAGAATCCAAATATGAAACCATAATTTCCAAAATCAAAACACATCACAAGCTGCTATGTCAAACTGAAGCAAACCATTGATTTTTCCAAAAATTCACATTTTAATTCCAATGCTTCCAATACTTGTTCTACTACTTTATCCCCACACAATTTTCCATTTTAAACTCATTGTAAATATCAAAATCATGAAATTCCAACATATTAATAGTGACATGTACATTAGCAGTCATGAACACAAAGTTATAACTACATGCATACTTGAATTTTCAAGCTTATACCACTTGATTCTAGCTTGTTTAAGCTTGTCTAAATCATCCATAACATAAAAATAATAATCTTATCACATGTGGACAGCACTTCCAGCATCAACCTCAAGGGAAATAGGCCACAAAAACCCCTTAAAACCAAGAGCTAACTTGCTATATTAAAGCTCAAGAACAAAGGAGATAGTTACCTTGCTTGTTGCTCCAAGTTATGTGCTTCTTTCTTGCTTCAATTGAAATTTGGACAGAGGTTCCCTAAAGTACCATGCATACTGAATCCAATTTGGTTTGGGGGGGTATTTATAGAAAATCTTGGGTGGAAATGAATGGCCAAGATTAGTTTGGTTATTATTTGATCTAATGGTCCATATTCATTCTTGAAACAAGCTTGCCCTAGAAGCCTTTCCTTTGATTCCATGCATGACATTATTTAGGGGCATGTTTGGTTATAAAAGGGTAAATATATTTATAGGAAAAATTCTAGTTCAGATCGGAGTAGTTTCACAAAAACCATATTGTTTTATGTTCATAAGTTTTATAATATTCTATAATATGTATTTTGTCCTAGAAACAAATATATAGGTTTCTCATACCATTGAAATTGTTAAAATGAGTATTTATTTGCCATTCATCCTTTGGAAAATGACCAAAATACCCTTAGTGCTCTTTATTGCCCTATATTAACCTTAAGGGCATAATTGTCATTTCACACCTCTTTATACTACCTTAGGGTGTATAATGGCTCTAACTAGTCATATTTATACAATATTACATGTTTTTGGCCTATCCAAAATGACCAAAATGCCCTCCATCCATCACTAGTACAATATGGCAACACAGGGGCATTTTGGTAATTTCACACTTTTCCTGGGTTGCTATGGACTCTGGCCCACTTAAATGTCTCACTACCTTATTCAGCCTATTGGGATACCATTTGGGCCTTAGTATTGGTCCATGACCTTTATGCCACAAATCCCAAGAAATCTCTTCCAACCCTATTGATCGGCTATTTTATTCCACTGTAAAATCTCGTCAGAATTCTACAGGATTCCTTTTATAACTCTGTTAGTTTTATAAATTCTTATATTAAATATAGGAATTTACTGTAAAGTTTCATTTGATTCTGAGGTTTGAAAAATACTATAATAATTCTTCCTTACTTCAGGAATTTATATCAATTAATCGGGACATCAAATCAAAATCCTGTGTTGCGTTAAACTGACCAGAATAATTATGTCTATCTACTAGTAAAATATGGCACTAATATGATTTTGGGCATTTTTTAGCCTTTTTTGGTTCAACTTTCTCTAATTATATTTAGGTCCCTAAACTTTTGCTTAATTACATTTAGGTCCCTAAACTTTTGGATATTTGCACTTAGGTCCCTCCTTTTGTTTCTACTTTCACTTTTGGCTTTCAACCTTTTCTAATTTTTGTTTAGGTCCCTGAACTTTCTTTATTTAATAATCTCTCTATTTCCTTCCTCAATCTGATACAGTTTATTCCAAGAATCTCAAGTCCATTACATATAAACTGTACATTGACATCAGATGAGAAAATTGAGAATATGACATTTCTCTCCCCCTTAAAATAAATTTTGTCCTCAAAATTTATGTTACATATATACTAAGGAAATAATTTAGGATATGCTTCTTTCATCCATTATTTTGCTTCCCATGTAGCCTCATTCTGAGTTAATCCCTTCCAGAGCACCTTAACTAGAGAGATCTGTTTATTTCGTAACTGCTTGACCTTTCGGTCTATAATTTGTATTGGCCCGACTTCATAGGTTAGGTCATCTCACAGTGTAACATCATCTTGCTCAATTATATATGATGGATCTGGAACATACTTCTTTAACTGGATCTTGCTGAGATTTGGAGGAATAGCTAACTTGTAAGCCACTGATCCTATTCTTGTGAGGATTTAGAATGGCCCAATATATCTAGGATGTAACTTTTTCACTTTAATCGATCGTCTGGCTCCTGTAGTTGGAGTTAACAGAAGGAATACATATTCTCCTTCATCAAATTCCAACAGCTTCCTTCTAACATCAGCGTAATTTTTCTGTCTGCTTTGAGCCATCAACAATCTTTTCCTGATCTTATCAATTTGTTTTGCTGTCTGATCTACTATATCAGGACCAAACATCCTTCTTTCGTTCAACTCCAACCAGAACAAGGGAGATTTACACTTTTATCCGTAAAGTGCTTCAAATGGAGCCATCTAAATACTAGCCTGGTAACTGTTGTTATATGTAAATTCTATTAATGGTAGATGGATATCCCAACTCCCTTTAAAATCCAAAACACATGATCTCAACATATCCTTTAATGTCTAGATCATTCTCTCAGATTTACCATCTGTCTAAGGATGATAGGTTGTACTAAATCTGAGAGTAGTGTGCATTTCTTTATGTAAAGCTCATAAAAAATTTGATGTAAATCGAGGATCTCTATCATATATAATACTACTTGGGACACCATGTAATTTAACAATCTCCTTTACATACAACTTTGCCAATTTCTCCAGAGAATCTTTCTTATTGATTGCCAGGAAATTAGCTGACTTTGTTAATCGGTCAATTACTACCCATATAGCATCATGCTTAGTAGAAGTCATGGGTAGCCCTTCAACAAAATCAATGGCAATATTGTCCCATTTCCACCCAGGTATCTCTAGTGGTTGTAGTTTTCCTATAGGTCTTTCGTGCTCAACTTTCACCTTTTAACATGTTAAGCACTTTGACACATAAGCCACAATATCCTTCTTTAATCTAGGCCACCAAAATAAACTTTTAACATCATGATACATCTTGGTCATACCTAGATGTACTGTATAGCGGCTCTTATGTGCTTCATCTAAGATCTTCTCTCTTAGTCCCATTGTATTTGGAATATATGGTCTTCCTCTAAATTATAGCAATCCATCCTGGGAGACATCAAAATTTGTAATTTCCCCTCTTTCCAGCTTATTCTTGAAAATTGCTGTGAGCTTATCACGCTCCAGAGCTTCTTTTATTTCATCCTCAACGAAAGCTTTAATCTTCGTTCCTCCATAAGAATTTTCTGTTGTCTACATTTGGTATAAAGGACTCCAATCTCGAACATCTTCTATTAGTTCCATCTCTTTGATCATTAAACTTGTCACCTGCACCAACTTTCTACTTAAGGCATCAGCTACCATATTTGCTTTTCCTGGATGTACTTGATTTGGAAATCATAATCCTTCAGAAATTCCATCCATCTCTGCTGCCTCATGTTTAATTCTTTCTAATCTTGTAGATACTTTAGGCTTTTGTGGTCACATTATAGCTCTATGGTAGCTCCATATAGGTAATGTCTCCAGATCTTGAAAGCATAAAATACCGCTACAAGCTCTAGATCATGAGTAGGATAGTTTTCTTCATGTGGCTTTAACTGTCGAGAAGTGTACGCTACCACTAGACCCTGCTGTATCAAAACACAGCCCAACCCTTGCTTGCTAGCATCAATATACACTACATAAGTATGAGTTAGGTCTGGAATAATTAGCACAGGAGTCATGGTTAATCTCTGCTTTAGTTCATGAAAGCTAGCCTCACATTTCTTATCCCACTTGAACTACTAGTTCTTTCTGGTCAGCTTGGTTAACGGAGAGCAATTCTATAAAAGTCCTTAATAAATCTTCTACAATACCCTGTTAAGCCCATAACTTCTAATCTCTTTCACTGTCCTTGGTTGTTCCCAGCTTAACACTGCTTTAACTTTGCTAAGATCTACAACTACCCTTTCATGGCATATGACATGACCGAGAAATTTTACTTATTGAAGCCAAAACTCACATTTACTAAGCTTAGCGTTGTCATATCATAATTTTTCTCTATCCATATATTACTGATAGTGGAAAGAGGTTTAGAAAGGATTATGAAGAAGATCAGAATAAAAGATAAAGGTTAGATGAGTCTTAAGGGAAGAGAAGGACTAAAACGTAAAGCAGAAAAGGTTAAAGGCAAAAAGTGAAAGTAAAAACAAAAGTTGGGCCCTTAAGTATAATTTTCAAAAGTTAAGGGACTTAAATGCAAATAGCCAAAAGTTCAGGGGCTTAAGTATAATTATTCAAAAGTTTAGGGACCTAAATGTAATTATGAGAAAGGTGAGCCGAAACAAGCCAAAAATTCCTAAAATCAAATTAGACTCAAATTTTGCCAGTAGATAGACAAAATAATTCCAATCAGTTTAACGCAACACATAATTTTAAGTTGAGGTCCCCATTAATTGATATAAATTTCTAAAATTAGAAGAATTATTGCATTATTTTTCAGACTTCATAATCGGATGAAACTTTACAGAAAATTTATATATTTAATATAAGAATTTATAAAATTGACAGAGTCAGAAAAGGAATCCTGTAGAATTCTTATAGAATTTTACGGTAAAATAGAATACCCCATAAATAGGATCGGGAATGTGTCTTGGGATTTATGCTATAAAGGCAATTAGCCCATATTAAGGCACAAATGGAACCATCATAGGCCCAATAAGGTAGTGAAACAGTTAAGTGGGCCAGAGTCCATAGCAGTCCAGGAGAAATGTAAAATTATGAAAGTGCCCTTGGATGCCCATATTGTACTAGTGATGGATGGAGGGCATTTTGGTCATCCTAGACAAGTTAAAAACGTGTCATATAGTATAAATATGATTATTCTGAGCTAGTATATGCTCTGAAGCAGTGCAAAGAGGGGTAAAATGACGATTATGCCCTTAGGGTTAATATAGTGCAAGAAAGGGCACTAAGGGTATTTCAGTCATTTTCCAAGGGATCTATAATTATGTTATGGCCCAGTACAAGTATGTCAATGGTAGGAAGAATCTGGGACTAGATTTAAGGTCATAAAGTATATTATGAAATTTCAGAAAAATTAAATTTATAAAACAGTCCGGTTTTTTAGAAATCAGATTGAGCTGGTAACGGATTGGACTAGAATTTTTCCAAAAGGTTCCCCCATTAGAATTTTGCCACATAACCCCTTTGAGGTGTCCCTTGTGATGTCATGGATGATGTCACAATTACCTTTTTGTAAAAAGTTAAATCTAATATTAAATGTGGGCCTTATATTAAATAGTAACCAAATCAATCTTGGTCCTTGATTTTCCATGGATTTTGGCTATAAATGCCCCCTCAAATCTGCATCAAAACTGTGAACCATGGAACCTAGGGGAAGCTCTTGCAAAATGGAAACTCAAGCGAAGATAAAGAAGATTTAAGGTACCAAAGTTCAAGCAAGCTAGAGATTAAAGGTAAGCAATCTCTCCTAGCTTATTTTCCTTTGATTTGGGAGCTTGAACTTAGGGTTTTCATGGGAGAAAAGTTGAGTTTCATATAAGATGTTGTGCTGCCCAAAAACCTTAGATGAAAGGGGAAAGAAGACATTAAAGTTAGAAACATATGATTGAAGCTTAAACAAGCTATTTAAGTGATTGGTTGTTGAATCAAGTTGATATTCTTGACTTTGCCAAGAATGAACCTGTTCGGTATGCACTGTTAATGAGGGAAGGAAATTGAATTTCAATGATTTAATGCTTCCATTGAATTTAGATGATGATTTTGTGTAGGATTGGAAAGGTTTTGAACCTTGAAAGCATTGAAATTCCAAGATTGTAGTTTTTGAAATCCTTCTCTATTACTGTTCACTCACACAAATAGTGATTGGAATTTCATGATTTTGATGCTTCCAATGGTTTTAAAATGATAAGTTGTGTGGGATAAAGTAGAGAAACAAGTATGGGAAGCACTAGAATCAAAATGAGAAGTTTTGAAAGAATTGTGTGCAATTTCGGTTCTATATAGCATGCTATAAAGGAGCTGGAATTTCATGATTCTAAGCTCATAAATAGATTCAAAAGATGAAATTGCGTAGGTTAAATTCAATACATCAATTGATTCAAAGGCCAAGTCCATTAGTTAAGATTAAGGAAGGTTAATGAGCTAAATGTTTAAGAGGAAGATAACTTAGTTAAAGTGAGTTTAATGCTCAAGGAAGTTAGATTGTGATGAATGAATGATTATGTGATGTTAGGAATTTGTTGGTATGCTCCAAAAGAGGCAGCCACATGTTCAAGAAAAGTGATAAGGAAGAGTCAAGATAATGTGAAACAAAGTCAAGTGTATGAGGTAGTAAACTTATCCTAAACTTGTATGCATTGAATGTTATGCTTGAATGTGCTATAGCTTTGTTGAATTGTGTTGAATATGTGCTTATGTATGAAGCTATGTTGCTATGATTACTTTGGCCAATTGTATTTCATATGTTACTTGGAAGCATGCACATTACACAATGCTAACACTTTCATAAGCAAGCACAAGTATCTACATTAATGTGTGCATTGTTTAGTAATGTTTGCTACTGAGATTTTCCCAGAAATCTCATCCCTTTCCATGTAATTCCAATCCCACAGGTTTATGAATAATGAAAGAGGATGATGAAGCATGAAGAAAAGCTAAGGATTGGATAGTATTTGTATTATGTAAGAAATTAAGTGTAATGTTGCTGTATGACCAATGTAAGTAGTGGTGGTCATTATGTAATGAAAAATAGTAAATAATGGAATAAATGTGTAGAATTTTACAGACATTTATTTGACATGCCAATCTTCATTTTGACACCAAGAATGCCTTAATTCGATGTATGTACAAAGAGAAATGAATTTCCAAAATAAAGGACCAGAATCTGTTTCTAGAGTTTTTGGCCAAATGAGCAGTATATAACATCCTCATTTTCTTACATCTTAGGGACCATTCAGTAGCATTTGGAACCATTTCTAGGGCCATTGAAGTCAAATCATACAATCTGGAATTTTACTCCTAGCAAGTATAGTTCATTGTGTAAATTCCAGCGGAGTGACCTGACTTCAACAAATCATAACTAATTCTATAAAAATCAAAATGGAGTGGTTCAAATTGCTACTTGAAGCTAACTTATTGATCTTTCAGGGACAAATGACCCGTTGACTATTCCTTGACCAGGTCAACATTGGTCAATGTTCCAAAATCACTGTTCCTCTAGCGTCCTGTCACTGATTCCAGCATTCTGGTCTCAACTTTGATAAATCATATCTTTATGTGTAGACATCCAAATGAAACATTCTATATATCAAATTGAAGATTGGTATGTATAATATTTACTGGAAAAATATCATACATTTATTCAATCATTTACTATTTATAATTACAGCTCAAATGTCACTGCCTCACCACGAGTTACTGTTCACAGTGACAATTTCCAGCAATTATACATACATGAATCACATATCAATCATACTAAGCAATTAACATCTCTTCAAGCATCTTTACCTCCTCCATCTTGAGAAGACCTATTGTAATTGGATTGATATGGAAGGGGTGAGATTTCTAGGGAAATCTCAGTAGCAAACAACACTAAACAATGCATGCATTAATGTGAATACTTGTGCTTGCTTGTGAAAGTGTTAACATTGCATAATGTGCATGCTTCCATGTTACATATGAAATACAATTGGCCAAAGTAATCATACGAACAGAGCTTCATACATAAGCACATATTCAACACAATTCAACAAAGCCATAGCACATCAAGCATAACACTCAATGCATACAAGTTTGGGATAAGTTTACTACCTAGCATATAGCTCTAAGATTCCTTCTTTTCATAGGTCAGAACCTATACATTGCATAATAATATCTTCATTATTATTCTATCAGCATAGCTCTACTAAGTCATGATTAACTAGGGGTGATATCCTTAATCTGACATTCCCCTGTCTTTCTTTCTACCTTTAGCTACCTTTATTAATAGAGATATTTCTCTATTCTAACTACTAAGAGCAATCATATACTTTATTAGAGCAGGGACTAGATAACTTTCGTACCTCATTCCTAAGCTTTGCCCAGTCCCTCGGCTCCTAAGACTGCTCTTGGCTCTGTTGGAAATCGTGCCCTAGGGGCCAATCATTGTCTTATGAACATTATTGATTTATGAATTTATTAATTGAGTTATCATATTATTTGCATGTTTACTATGATGACCATCCTTGGATAATTCATGATATTATCCTAAATGTCCCTGGTCGATCATCTATGTGGGAGCACAGATGAAATAAGACCAGTATGACTTTGAAGATGTATAGAGATATAAATCAAAGTCATAAGCACATGTAAGAGTACAGGGTGTTGGACCGACCCGCTATGAGAGAACTGCATGGGTAACGTCATAAGCTTCTCTCATATACAAACCATGTCAATATGCCCTTTGACCTGAGATCATCATGGATTCCTACATGACAAAACGCTCAGCTTTGACCTAGTCAAAAGTCACTTTTGACCGAGTGATCATAAAGACTATGTTTGGGCTTAGTGGTTTTTCATGCGGAGGAATGTGAATGGTCAAGACGGAATTTGTCCCTCACATTCGTGGAGAGATATTACTGGGCCCCTCGATGAGTGAGTCTGAGAAATGTATGGCCATACTGTAATGGAAAGGTAGTTCCATTTCTATAGTCAGACTACTCAGGGATCGAGAAAGTAACGGTCGGGAATAGGAGGATGACATTATCCATGCCTCATCCATGACCAAAATATCGCGTGACAGAAGGGACATGATATGGTTGTATAAAAGGTTACATCGTTTATCGATCCTCATATGATTTGGGTAGTTGTTATGTCTTGCTAGAGACCGCTTGCGACTTGTGGGCTAGTATAGCAAATGGCCCACTGCCAACTTCATATGGGCCTACAGGGTCGCACACAAAATAGCCCAACACGAGCTATGATGTCCAGATTCATTGAATCTAAGACATGTCCAGATTCAATGAAAGATCCAGGTGAATGTATATATATATATTTATTTATATTTATATTCGTATATATATAAATTCGTATATATATATATATTATATATATGAGATATATGAGATTTAATTTATAAGGATAAATTAAATCCCTATCATGTTTGAATTCAAAATTCAAATTGATAGGATATCTCATATAAGAGATATTTATAAGATTTAATTTATAAGGATAAATTAAATCTCTATCACGTTTGAAATTCGAAATTCAAATTGATAGGATATCTCATATAAGAGATATTTATAAGATTTAATTTATAAGGATAAATTAAATCTCTATCACGTTTGAAATTCGAAATTTAAATTGATAGGATATCTCAAATTTGATTTATGGGAATAAATCAAATATAACTCAGTCTCATCTTTATTTAAAGTTAAATAAATAAGTAATTAAATCTGTGGGACGGATTTAATATTATTTTATTTAATTAGTTTCTTATAAAATTATACAATATATGATATTGTATCAATTCGGAATTAATATAAGATTAACTCCAAAATCCAATTAGGTCAGGTGGAAAAACGCATAGCATCCTCTATATCTGATTGGAGGAGCTACGTTTGAAAATAACACAGAACACAAAAAGGCCGAACGGAATCTGCAAAAGGTTTGCAGACAAGAAACTGCCGAAATAGAGACGGAGACTTGTGAAAGCCTTGGAGGGACAGGAGACGCTAGCACGTCGTTCGTGGTTGGAACGCTGTTCGTGTGGATACCAGTAGAGGAAGCCGACCTGAGGCGTCGACTTCTTGTGATCGGAAAGAGACCACCGTCCGCGGAGAGAATCTGTGAAGGTCGCTGAGGAACACTCCGTAGATTTCTTGCGATCAGAAAGAGATCACCACCCACGTAGAGAAGCTGTGAAATTCGCTGAGCAACACTAAGGGTAATGATTCTTTCCACTTGACTTAAACACATACGGCAGATCCTGGCAAGGAATGGAAAATTTTTAAAGTTTATTTCCGCTGCGTGTCTTCCAATTCCTTACAGTGGTATCAGAGCCATGCCGTTTTGTGTTTAAGTTAGGCTTGATTTGTGATTTATATGATATATGTTAGTAGTAGCCGATCATATAATAAGCGTTGTATGTGTGACATATATGGAATCCTTGTTGTGTATGACATAAAAGGAATCTAAAAGGAAATTGAAATCGGTGGTGATGCTTTTTGATTTGATCAATCCGCATAGATGGGGTCTAAGAAAACCGAATTCGAATTTGTGATTATTTGTGAAAACCGAATTCAGATTCGTGATTATTTATGAAAAAAAAAAAAAAAATTTCTTCCGGGGCGCTGCCCCAGAGACCCCGCCCGCTAACCGGCTAGCGGGACAGCCGCCCGCTAACCGGCTAGCGGGACCGCCGTAGCTACCTGTTCGTAGCGCAACATAACCGTAACATATGTTACTTTGTAAATGTTTTTTGCCCTTCGATTAGATCTGAATATTGATTCTTGAATGTTTGGGTATGGTGAACAATATGGCTCTAGATTGCAAGTGTTGTAATTTTTAAAAAATACGGCCTGCGTGTCGTGCCTTCCTCTATATACTCTCAATGTACCTTCTCCTCTCATCTCACTCCCCTCAAATGTTAAAAGAGGTTTCTATATGTAATTTCTCTTTTCTTACTAGAGAGCTCCTCTCATTGGCTTGAGGGGACTTAGGATAGGTGAGCCATATTGTATCACGTTTGAATTATGCATCTTATGATTAGATCAGCACATGCATATTACTTGTATGAGATACGAACTGAGAAACATGCGTTTTATAAACCAGATAGTTAAATTAGGCCCTCTAAAAGAAATCTTAAGTCATAATGCTGTCAATTTATGAACACTTGTCAAAACCTTGATCGCTCAATTGTGGACTCCACCAAAGTGGGTGCTTTTGAGTTATCTTGGGGAGATAAGCAAAGAGTAATGGTGCTACTCTCATAGGTTCATTATTGTTTGACTTAATTGAGATTAACAAAACGGTTTTGGATCTCAAGGCATTAGATGGGATTAGAACATGCCAGATCATATGATGATAGGATCCCATGAATATCTAAGAGTTACATTTGATGTAATTGGTAAAGGTGTTACCTACCTAAATAACTTAATCTAAGCGTCCTGCCAAAGCGGACTTAAGTTTGAGCCAAATATGGATCTTAGCCCACTAACTATTGCATTGAGGGTTGTTTATTTAGTGGGAGATTACTAATTACATTGCATATTTTAATTGTAGAATCATGACGACTAGTAATACTGCTACATTATCGCTGCGATCTGTCCTTGAGAAGGACAAACTCAATGGGACAAACTTTCTTGACTGGTTTAGGAACTTGAGAATTGTTCTCAAGCAGGAAAGAAAGGCGCATGTCCTAGATCAACCCATTCCTGAGGAGCCAGCCGCCAATGCTCCCAGAGCTCAGAGAGATGCTTATATGAAGCATAAGGAAGACTCTGTCGATGTGGGATGCTTGATGCTAGCCACCATGGTTCCGGAGCTCCAAAGAGATCTGGAACACATGGAGGCTTATGAGATGATTGTGCATCTCAAGGAAATGTTCCAGCAACAGGCAAGGCAAGAGAGGTATGAGACCACTAAGGCCTTACATTCCTGCAAGATGGCTGAAGGTGCATCAGTCAGTGCTCATGTCTTAAAGATGAAAGGGTACATTGATCACCTTGAACGGCTTGGATTTCCCATGAGCCAGGAGTTAGCTACAGATTTGATCTTAAACTCACTCCCGGAAAGTTATGACCAGTTTGTTATGAACTACAACATGAACAACATGGAGAAATCTATTTCTGAACTGCATGGGATGCTTAAAACTGCTGAGCCGAGTCTTAAGAAGAAACCCAGTAGTGTTTTGATGGTTCAAAAGGGAAAGGGTACGAAAAAGAAAGGCAAAGGCAAGGGGAAGGGTCATGGCTCATCAGGTAAGACCAAAGAGTCAGGCAAGCCCGAAACCAAGCCTGCACCAAAGAAGGCAAAGCCTCCGAAGGAAGGAGTCTGCTTCTTCTGCAATGAACCGGGTCATTGGAAGAGGAATTGCAAACTCTACCTCGAAGATCTGAAAAAGAACAAGAAGGATAGCGGGGCTATCGCTTCAGGTATTTATGTTATAGACATTCATCTTTCTACTTCCACCTCATGGGTATTAGATACTGCATGTGGTTCTCACATTTGTACGAATGTGCAGGGACTAAAGGACAGTAGGAAGCTGAAAAGGGGTGAAGTTGACCTACGAGTTGGAAACAGAGCAAGGGTTGCTGCGTTAGCTGTAGGCACTTATGAATTAGTTCTGCCCACTGGGCTTTTGTTAGTTTTGAACAATTGCTATTATGTTCCTGCTTTAAGTAGTAACATTGTTTCACTTTCTTATTTGGATAAGGAAGGTTTCACTTCCATTGCTGGGAATAGTAGATGTTCTATTTATCGTAATGATGTTTTATATGCTCATGGTGATTTGCATGTTGATCATTACATATTAAATTTGGAACAACCCAATCATGGAAATATCTATAACGTAACCGCCAAAAGGGTCAAACCAAACGATTTGAATCCCACATACCTCTGGCACTGTCGTCTGGGCCACATAAATGAGAAACGCATTTCCAAACTCCATCAAGATGGATTTCTAAACTCATTTGATTTTGAATCATATGACACTTGCGAGTCTTGCTTGTTAGGAAAGATGACAAAGTCACCTTTCACTGGGCACAGTGAGAGGGCCACTGATTTATTGGGCCTCATACATACAGATGTGTGTGGACCGATGAACACAAATGCCAGAGGAGGTTATTCGTACTTTATAACATTCATAGATGATTTCAGCAGATATGGGTACATCTATCTAATGAAACATAAATCTGAATCTTTTGAAAAGTTCAAGATATTTCAAAATGAAGTACAAAACCAGCTTGGCAAAACAATTAAAGCCCTTCGATCTGATCGGGGTGGTGAATATTTGAGCCAAGAGTTCATAGATCATCTTAGGAATTGTGGGACACTCTCACAATTGACTCCTCCAGGGACACCACAATGGAATGGCGTTTCTGAACGGAGAAATCGAACACTATTAGATATGGTTCGATCCATGATGAGTCGAACAGATCTTCCGCCCTCCTTTTGGGGCTATGCCCTAGAGACAGCTGCGTTCACACTCAATCGTGTTCCATCTAAGGCAATCGAAAAGACTCCGTATGAGATATGGACTGGGAGGACGCCTAGTTTGTCTTTCCTCAAGATTTGGGGATGCGAGGTCTATGTTAAGCAACAAGCCTCAGACAAATTAGCGCCCAAATCCTCAAAATGCCTTTTTGTGGGATATCCTAAGGAAACCAAGGGATATTACGTCTACAACCCTGCTGATAACAAAGTGTTTGTTGTCAGAAATGGTATCTTTCTTGAACGAGAATTTATCTCTAAAAGAACCAGTGGGAGTAAGGTACAACTCGAAGAAGTTCGAGAGCTACAAGACACCACAGAACTGCAGATGGAAAATAGAGAAGACTCACAACAAGTTGTTGAGACTCCTCAAGTCACGCAAGGTCCACGAAAGTCTAATAGGACACGACTTCAGCCTCAGAGATATGGATTTCTGATTTCTGATAGTCGTGATGTGTTGCTCATTGAGCATAATGAGCCGACTACCTATCGAGAAGCTATAGTGGGACCAAACTCCGAAAAATGGCTTAGTGCCATGAAGTCTGAGATGCAATCCATGTACGACAATAAGGTTTGGACCTTAGTCGACCCGCCTGAAGGTGTAAAAACCGTCGGGTGCAAGTGGGTTTTCAAAGAGAAAACTGACATGGATGGCAATGTAAATGTCTTCAAGGCACGACTGGTTGCAAAAGGTTTTACTCAAACTCATGGTGTGGACTATGATGAGACCTTTTCCCCAGTAGCAATGGCCAAATCAATCAGAATCCTCTTTGCTATTGCAGCATATTATGACTATGAAATATGGCAGATGGACGTCAAGACAGCCTTCCTTAATGGAAAGCTCCTTGAGGATGTGTACATGACACAACCTGAAGGGTTTGTGCGTTCCGAGGACTCTGGTAAAGTGTGCAAGCTTCAAAAGTCCATTTATGGACTAAAGCAAGCCTCTCGGAGTTGGAATCATCATTTTGATGAAGTAATCAAAGAGTTTGGATTTCTTCAAAACATTGATGAACCTTGTGTGTACAAGAAGGTTAGTGGGAGCACAGTTGTGTTTTTGGTACTCTATGTCGATGACATCCTACTTATTGGGAATGACATTCCTACCTTGCAGATTGTCAAGTCTTGGTTAGGAAAGTCTTTCTCGATGAAAGACTTGGGTGAAGCCACCTACATCCTAGGAATCAGGATCTATAGAGATAGATCTAAAAGACTTCTAGGACTCAGTCAGAGTACATACATAGACAAAATACTGCATAGGTTCAGTATGCACGAATCAAAGAGGGGTTTCATACCCATGTCTCATGGTACTCACCTCAGCAAAGATCTGTGTCCTAGTACATCTGATCAGCGAGGTCGCATGAGTAAGGTTCCATATGCCTCGGCCATAGGATCTATCATGTACGCCATGTTATGTACTCGACCGGATGTCTCGTTTGCCTTAAGTATGACTAGCAGATACCAACAGGACCCTGGTGAGGGCCATTGGACTGCTGTCAAGAATATCCTTAAGTACTTAAGAAGGACTAAGGACTTATTCTTGGTCTATGGTGGATTGGATGATGAGCTCTGTGTAACTGGTTACACAGATGCGAGTTTCCAAACTGACCAGGACGACCAAAAATCGCAGTCTGGATACATATTCCTCCTCAATAATGGAGCAGTAAGCTGGAAGAGCTCTAAGCAGGGCACTGTAGCAGATTCTGCAACGGAAGCTGAGTATATAGCAGCATCTGATGCAGCTAAGGAAGCCGTTTGGATCAGGAAGTTCATCACAGAACTAGGGGTGATACCTACCATCTCAGATCCAATAACTTTGCTCTGTGACAATAGCGGTGCTATTGCACAGGCCAAAGAGCCTAGGTCACATCAAAGGACCAAGCATATACTCAGGCGATTTCATCTCATCAGAGAAATCAACGATAGAGGTGATATAAAAATATGCAAAGTAGCAGGAGAAGATAATGTTGCTGATCCTCTAACAAAGCCGCTTGTGCAGGCAAAGCATGAGCGTCATGTTAGGTCAATGGGAATTAGTCAAATTAATGATTGTACCTAGTGCAAGTGGGAGGTTGTTGGAAATCGTGCCCTAGGGGCCAATCATTGTCTTATGAACATTATTGATTTATGAATTTATTAATTGAGTTATCATATTATTTGCATGTTTACTATGATGACCATCCTTGGATAATTCATGATATTATCCTAAATGTCCCTGGTCGATCATCTATGTGGGAGCACAGATGAAATAAGACCAGTATGACTTTGAAGATGTATAGAGATATAAATCAAAGTCATAAGCACATGTAAGAGTACAGGGTGTTGGACCGACCCGCTATGAGAGAACTGCATGGGTAACGTCATAAGCTTCTCTCATATACAAACCATGTCAATATGCCCTTTGACCTGAGATCATCATGGATTCCTACATGACAAAACGCTCAGCTTTGACCTAGTCAAAAGTCACTTTTGACCGAGTGATCATAAAGACTATGTTTGGGCTTAGTGGTTTTTCATGCGGAGGAATGTGAATGGTCAAGACGGAATTTGTCCCTCACATTCGTGGAGAGATATTACTGGGCCCCTCGATGAGTGAGTCTGAGAAATGTATGGCCATACTGTAATGGAAAGGTAGTTCCATTTCTATAGTCAGACTACTCAGGGATCGAGAAAGTAACGGTCGGGAATAGGAGGATGACATTATCCATGCCTCATCCATGACCAAAATATCGCGTGACAGAAGGGACATGATATGGTTGTATAAAAGGTTACATCGTTTATCGATCCTCATATGATTTGGGTAGTTGTTATGTCTTGCTAGAGACCGCTTGCGACTTGTGGGCTAGTATAGCAAATGGCCCACTGCCAACTTCATATGGGCCTACAGGGTCGCACACAAAATAGCCCAACACGAGCTATGATGTCCAGATTCATTGAATCTAAGACATGTCCAGATTCAATGAAAGATCCAGGTGAATGTATATATATATATTTATTTATATTTATATTCGTATATATATAAATTCGTATATATATATATATTATATATATGAGATATATGAGATTTAATTTATAAGGATAAATTAAATCCCTATCATGTTTGAATTCAAAATTCAAATTGATAGGATATCTCATATAAGAGATATTTATAAGATTTAATTTATAAGGATAAATTAAATCTCTATCACGTTTGAAATTCGAAATTCAAATTGATAGGATATCTCATATAAGAGATATTTATAAGATTTAATTTATAAGGATAAATTAAATCTCTATCACGTTTGAAATTCGAAATTTAAATTGATAGGATATCTCAAATTTGATTTATGGGAATAAATCAAATATAACTCAGTCTCATCTTTATTTAAAGTTAAATAAATAAGTAATTAAATCTGTGGGACGGATTTAATATTATTTTATTTAATTAGTTTCTTATAAAATTATACAATATATGATATTGTATCAATTCGGAATTAATATAAGATTAACTCCAAAATCCAATTAGGTCAGGTGGAAAAACGCATAGCATCCTCTATATCTGATTGGAGGAGCTACGTTTGAAAATAACACAGAACACAAAAAGGCCGAACGGAATCTGCAAAAGGTTTGCAGACAAGAAACTGCCGAAATAGAGACGGAGACTTGTGAAAGCCTTGGAGGGACAGGAGACGCTAGCACGTCGTTCGTGGTTGGAACGCTGTTCGTGTGGATACCAGTAGAGGAAGCCGACCTGAGGCGTCGACTTCTTGTGATCGGAAAGAGACCACCGTCCGCGGAGAGAATCTGTGAAGGTCGCTGAGGAACACTCCGTAGATTTCTTGCGATCAGAAAGAGATCACCACCCACGTAGAGAAGCTGTGAAATTCGCTGAGCAACACTAAGGGTAATGATTCTTTCCACTTGACTTAAACACATACGGCAGATCCTGGCAAGGAATGGAAAATTTTTAAAGTTTATTTCCGCTGCGTGTCTTCCAATTCCTTACAGGCTCCACCATAACTCCTTCCTTTCTTTCCTTTCTTTCTTTCTTCCTCTCTTTCTCTCTTCTTTCTCTTCCTTTTCTTGCTAGATCCGTGGTATGCCTTGAAATGGGAGGGGAGTGGCCTATTTATAGGTGAGAGGAGGTGGAATGAATGGTCTAGATTGATTTGCAATGAATGGCTTAGATTGCTTGCTTCCTAAAGATGCTTTGCCTGCATCATCACGATGACATCACCCTCCCTGATGACTCACCACTCATGACATCATCTAGGACACCTCAAGGGACACCTCAGGGGTATATGTGGTGAAATGTGGGGCCCTTGGGACACCTCACTAGCTGACTCAGCCTTTCCAGAGAGTTCCAGAGTCTTTTCCCTGAATGGACGGCCGAGATCGTGCCACGTGTCCTCTTGCTTTTTCTCCTTTTTCTGTAATCATGCCATGTGTCCTTTACTTTTCTTCTTTTTCTATAATCATGCCATGTGGCACCTTGTGGGTCCCACTTATGTCCTCTCATGATTCCAGATCACTTTACCCAGTTCTATCTTGGACCGGGTCACTTTACTTTATTGAAAAAGTACTAAAATAATATTTTAATGCCTCTTGGGCCCACATTACTCTTGGGCTACGTTTTTGGGTCTTGGATTGTCATCTTGGGTTTCTAACGAAGCCTAAGAACACCCTTAGTAAATTACCAAAATGCCCTTACTACCTCTTTAGTACTTATAGGGGCACTATTGTCTTTTTATACCTTACCAGAGTATCTCTTGACCCTGGTCAACTATCCAGATACCCTTTCTTAACTGTCTAAGCTTAGTTGAATAATCATAACAGCCTTTTTCTGACTCTGACTCTAACTTAATGACACAACATAGTGGCATACCTTCAGTGGCATTTTCGTAATTCTTCATTTTTCTCTGTCTTTATTAGCCCTGGCCCACATATTTATGTAAAAATATCATTGGGCCTATAAGGTGCCATTCTGGACCCTCTGTATGATCCACTATCTTCATGGGCTCAATTCTCGAGAAATTCCCCCAAAACCTATTTATCGGGTCTTTTAATCCACTGTAAATTCTGTAGTAAATTCTACAAAACTCTATTTTAGGCTCTGTTAGTTTCAGAAATTCTTATATTAATTAGGATTTTACTGCCATATTGCATCTGATTCTGAGGTCTAGAGCATACCGTACTAATTTTCCTTTTCTTTAGAAATTAATATAAATCTCTCAGGACCTCATATCAGAACTCTGTGTTGTATCAAAATGATAAGCATAATCTTCTCTATTTATTGAGACCTCTTCTCAATAGGGTCTAGTAGCATCCCTTTTTCAGGCTATATACTGGGCTTCTAAGCCTAAAAATGGGGATATGACATAGTACGTATTAACGAATAAACTATATTAATTGGCTAATGATTTAGTCTGAAAATTATTTTCCCTTAAATTTCAAGATGTTTTCTTCACGTAGCTTTTTGAACCACTTCATTTTGAATTTTGTAGAATTAATTATGATTTTTTGAAGTTTGTTGTGTAATTTGGAATACCATATGAACAGTAACCCAAGAAAGAGTAAAATTCTAGATTTGGCTAATGGACTTCTAAGGTCTTGTAAGTGGTTCTAAATGCTATTGAATGATCCCTAAGATGTATAAAAGTAAGGATGTTACAAGCGTAGAGTCATTTTTCTTTAAGAGTGCTAAGAACAATTCTCAAATGCTCTTCATGCTCCTCTATAAATTTGGAGTATACTAGAATATTATCGATGAAGACCACAACAAACTGATCTATATAAGGCCTAGAGATTCTATTCATATAATCCATAAATATTGTAGGTACATTCATCATACCAAAGGGCATTACTAAGAATTAAAAATGACCATAGCGAGTCCTGAACGTAGTCTTTGAAATATCATTTGCTTTGATTCTAAGTTGGTGATAACCTGATCTCATATCAATCTTGTAGAATAAACTTGCTCCTACCAACTAGTCCAACAGATCATTGCTCCGGGGAAAAAGGTACTTATTCTTAACTGTAATCTTATTCAATTCCCTATAGTTAATGCATAACCTGAGACTATATCCTTCTTCTTAACGAATAACACTGGAGTACCCCATGAAGAAACGCTGGGTCGAATGAAACCATTCTCTAAAAGCTCCTCAATCTACTTCTTTATTTCAATCATTTCATTGGGATCCATACGATATGGGGCTTTAGATATTGGTCCAGCTCCAGGTACAATCTCAATTATAAACTCGACTTCTCATTCTAGAGGTAAACCTTGAATCTCCTTTGGAAAGACTTCAGGGAATTCTTTAACTACTAGAATTGTTTCAATCCCTTCTTCTACTTCTGTTTTAACAAAAAAGAAGACCATATATCCTTGACATTCCTTTCATAAACATTTATCTACCTGAGCCTCAGTTATAAAATTCAGTTTCACTTCTAGATTCATATTTGTGGCTTATGGACAAAGAACTAGAGTTTTGTTTTTACAGTCCAACATCACATTATTAGTAGACAACCAGTTTAATCTAATTATTACATCAATCTCGTGGAAAGGCATACATATCAAGTCTAGAGTAGTGCAACAATACTCATATCGAATAACACTATTTAGACAAACATCTGATGTAACTACTCTGGCATTTGTAAGGGTTGTCACACATATGGCATAATGCAACTTGCTAATTGTAAGGCCTAACTATTTAGCACATTCATAGGAAACAAAGGAATGACTTGCACCCAAATCAAACATAGCAATCACAGAATGATTATTGAGATAGATGATACCTTGAATCATCTATGGTGACCTTTAAGCATCCTCCCTTGTCAATACGAACACTCGACCTTGAGTCCGTGGCCTTTGATCATTAGCTACCTGAGGATAATTTCTAAAAAAATGTCCAGGCCTCCCACATGTGTAACAGACATTTGGTCCCATCAAGCACGGTCTATCACC
This sequence comes from Leucaena leucocephala, assembly GCA_037074615.1. Taxonomy (NCBI): domain Eukaryota; kingdom Viridiplantae; phylum Streptophyta; class Magnoliopsida; order Fabales; family Fabaceae; genus Leucaena; species Leucaena leucocephala. The sequence goes on along the minus strand of CM073528.1, from coordinate 10,789,692 downwards.
ATAGTTTTTCCTGCACTTGTCACATACTCTGAATCTCGAGTCTCTATTATTTGTATTACCTCTAAAGTTCCCTCTAGTAGGCCTTTTGTTATGCCACTATCTCTTCCTCTTTTTGGAATAGCCACTACCATAAGTCACATTTCTATTCTGGCTAGTTCTTTCAGGAACAGTATTCTCTCTACTCACTGGCCTCATCAGCATTCGATGATTCAAACTGTTCTCAACTATTCTGCAGGCCTCCACATCTTTATTGAACTGGCTATACTGCTAAGGAGTCATCTTCTCCTTCAGAGTAATATTCAGTTCCCTTATAATTCTTTCTGTCATCCACCGCTTATCATCCACTTGCCATAGATATATGGAGTATTGAGAAAGATGAATGAACTTAGCCAGATACTCATCAAAAGATTCTTTCTCTCCTTGCCTCAACATAAGGAACTCTGCCTCTCTCTCGTCTAGTACCGACTGAGGGAAATACTTCTCGTAAAACTATTCAAGAAACACTTCCCAGGTGATAGGAATATTTCTAGCCTGTAGTAACAGCTCGATGTTCCTCCACTATCAATCTGTGTCCCTTTCTAATTGATAGATTTCCATCTGAGCTTTACTTTCAGATGGACAATCAAGCACCTTGAAGATCTTCTCCAGTCGACTAATTTAATCTACCACTTTCTATACATCAAACGTTCCCTCAAACGTTGGAGGACTATGCTTACAGAATTTAGTCATCCACTGTTGAATACTAGTAGGATTAACTACCTGCCCCATATGTCTAGGTGGCTCTACTGTCTGTTATGCCATTTTTGGTTTCGTATCAGCTACGCCTGTAGATTCTGGATGTCTTAGATTCTCTACTACTTTTGCCACTACTACTGCTATGGAATATCTCTTTACTAATCACTTCTTGCCTGAGCTGCTCGCATTTCTTCGATCATCCTCTGTTGCCGCTCTAATCGTTCTAAGTTTAACTGATTAATGTCCACTAGGTTTTGGGGCTCTCCTGAGGAAACAGTTCTTCTGGTTCTTACCATTTTATCTTATTATTGAAATAGCAAAGGAATACCATAATTAACATAACTTATATTTCATTCAAAACATAACATACAATAAGTTTAGTAACATTACATTAATCTTTCATGCATAACATAAGTACATGCATAATGTCATATCCTGATTTCTAAACATAGAAGCCCTGTATGTAGCCAAAAAAAGGTATGCTACCAGGCCCTATTGAGCATAAGTCCCAGAAGTATACATATGATGTTCAGGGACTAAATTACAAGTAAGTGAAAGATCAGGGACTAAATTGTAAATAGTGAAAGTCCCTAGGGACATAATGGTCATTTTGTAAAAGGTTAAAAGTTGGGCCAAAAGTTATAATTTTCAAAAGTTAAGGGACTTAAATGTAATTAAGTAAAAAGTTCAAGGGTAAAATTGTAATTATGGAAAGATCAGCCCGGAAAAGGTTAGAACTGCCTGGAAGTATTTTAGTCCAATATTCTATTAGTAAATAGAGGAAGATATGCTGGTTAATCTAGCATGATATGGAAATTTATTAGGGCTCCAAACAGTAGATATTTATCGGATAGTCTGAAAGTTATCCAAAATTTTAGCAGATTCAATAGACTTTAGATATGAGTGGCAAAATTATAGGAAAGTGTGCCCTATAGTGTCAGATGTCATGGATGTGATAGAGCCCCAGAAGGAGTTCTGTATAAAAAGTTATCCCCATATTAGTGAATTTTGATAGGAGTTTGATAACACCCAAGATCCGATAATAGAACTTATCAGTATGTAAGCCTGGATAGAATGAGATCAGATGACCACATATATAGGCCCATGATGACGCCAAGGAGGGCCCAAAACCTAGGGTACCAGTTTATCAGTAAAAGGGGCCAGTGTCCAGAAAAAGTGTGAAATTACGAAAATACCACTGAGTGACCAGACTATACCAGAGATAGATGGAGGGTATTTTGGTCATATGGGACAGGCTAAAAATGTGGGATATAGTATAAATATGATTAGTTATAGCTAGTATAGGCCATAAGGCAATATAAAGGAGGTAAAAAGATAATTTTACCTTTAGGGTCAATACAGTGCAAGAAAGAACACATAGCATAATCTCAGCTGTTCATTCTAGGAAAAGACTCTAGAATTTTCTAGAAGCGCTGAGTCAATTAGTGAGGTATCCCAAGGGCCCCATCATTGTACCACCCATCATGTGAGGTGTCCCATGGATGATGTCATTTTGATGAGTCATTGTGGATGATGATGTCATCGTGATGATGTAGGCAAGGCTTCTTGAAGAAGCTAAGCAATCTGAGCCATTCATCGCGATTCAATCTGGACCATCCATTCTACCTCCACTCAACTATAAATACCCCATTCCCCCTTACTTCATTCCCACGGCCATGCAAAGGAAAAGGAAGAGAAAGAAGAGACAGAAGAGAGAAAAGAGAAAGAGAGAAAGAAAGGAAGGAAGGAAGAGAAAGAAAGGAGGAGTTATTGTGGAACTAGGAGCAATCCAAGGAGCTTAGGGACTTGGCAAGCTTAGGAATAAGGTAAGTAATTTATTCTAGTCCCTGCTATAATAAATTAGAGGATTGTTCTTATAAAGTTAATAGTTAGAATAGAGAAATATCTCTCTTGATAAGATTAGCCATGGATATAAAGAAAGTCAGGGGAATATCAGATAAAGGGTATTGCCTCAAGATAAGCATGAGTTAGGTAAAGCCATACTGGATAAAATAAAAATGAAGATATTATTATGCTATGTATAGGCTCTGACCTAGGAAAAGAAGGAACCTTAGAGACAAGGCTAAGAGCTAGAGGAAAAGTCTACATGCCAGGTAGTAAACTTACCTACTTGTATGCTTATGTTGCTTAGATGTTTTATGTGATGTTTACTTACTTTGATGATGCGAAGCATGTATGATTAAGTAATACTCTGTTTCTTTTTATGCTATGGCCATATGTTATAATTAAGGGACATGGAAGCATATAAGTTATCATTATGCAAGCATGATCATTAAGTACACACATAGTAACATCAAGCATATAGTTGCATACATGGTATGGTTTCCATTTGCTACTAAGATTTTCCCAGAAATATCACCCATTCCATATCAATCAAATTATAGCAGGTCTTCTCAAGATGGAGGAGGTAAAGATGCATGAAGAGACGTTAATTATTTAGCAAGATTGATATGTGATTCATGTATGTATAATTGCTGGAAATTGTCACTGTGAACAGAAACTAGTGGTGAGTCAGTGACAATTGAGCTGTAATTAAAAATAGTAAACAATTGAATAAATATATGATATTTTACCAGTAAATAGTATACATACCAAGCTTCGATTTGATATATAGAATGTCTCATTTGGATATCTACACATTGATATATGATTTTTAAAGTTGGGACCAAAAATGCTAGAATCAGGGAAAGACGCTGGATGAACAGTAAAATTTAAGCATTGACCGATGTTGACCTGGTCACGGCGTGGTTAATGAGTTATTTTTCCTGAAAAAGCATTAAGTTAGCTTCTCGTAGGAATGTGAACTACTTCATTTCAATTTTTGTATATTTAGTTATGATTTTTTGAAGTCAGGTCACTTCTCTGGAATCTACACAGTAAACAGTACTCGGGAGAGTAAAATTTCAGATTGTATAATTTGACTTCAACGACCTTAAAAGTAGTTCCAAATGCTACCGTTTGGTCCCTAAGATGTAAAAAAATAAGGATGTTACACATAACATCATCATCCTCATTATTCATAAGTATATATACAGCATTTGCATTCACAAGTACAACCACTACTCTTTCTTATAACTAAACCAGATAAACTCTCCTATCATGTAGATTGTCATATCCTAATTTGTCCCTATCTATATAATACTGGTAGTAGAAAGAGGTTTGGAAAGGGTTATGATGATGATTAGAAGAAATAATAAAGGTTTGATAAGTCTTGATGAAAGAGAAGGACCTAAACGCAAAGTAGAAAAGGTTAAAAGCTAAAAGTTAAAGTAGAAACAAGATTTAGGCCAAAAGTGGTCATTTCCAAAAGTTAAGGGACTTAAATGTAATTAAGTAAAAAGTTTAAGGAAAAATTGTAATTATAGAAAGATCAACCCAGAAAGGGTTAGAACTGCCCATAAGTATTTCATTCCCATATTCCATCAGTAAATAGAGGAAGATATGCTGGTTAATATGACATGATACAGACATTTTATTAGGGCTCCAGACAGCAAATATTTATTCGATAGTCTAAAAGTTATTTGAAATTTTATTAGATTTCATGGACTTCAGATATAAGTGAGAGAATTATAGGAAAGTGTGCCCTATAGTGTCAGATGTCATGGATCTTATAGAACCCCGGAAGGAATTCTGTATAAAAAGTTATTCCCATATACGTGAATTTTGACGGGAGGTTGAGAACACCCGTGATCTGATTATGGGATTAAGTAGTATGTAAGCCTGAATAGACTGAGATCAAATGACCTCATATATAGGCCCATGATGATACTAAATAGGGCCCAAAACCCAAGGCAACAGTTCATCAGTAGAAGGGGCCAGTGTCCAGAAAAGTGTAAAATTATGAAAATGCCCCTATGTAGCTAGATTGTACTAGAGATGGATGGAGGGCATTTTGGTTATCTAGGATAGGCCAAAAACATGTAGTGTAGTATAAAGATGATTAGTTAGAGCCAGTATACACCCTGAGGTAGTATAAAGAGGTGTGAGATGACAATAATGCCCTTAGGGTTAATACAATATAAAACAGTGAACCAAGGGCATTTCAGTCATTTTACAAGGGATCTATAATTAAATTGTGGCCCAGTACAAAAATGTCAATGGTATGAGAAACCTAGACATTTATTTCTAGGATAGAATACATATCTTGGAATATTATAAAAAATTAGGAACATAAAATAATCCAATTTTTGGGGAATTGGACCAAGCCGATACCGAATTGGACTAGAATTTCTCCAGAAGCTTCCTCCCCATGAGAATTGTGCCACATACGCCCATGAGGTGTCCCATGAGTTGTCCCTTGTGATGTTATGGATGATGTCATAAATCTCCTTTTTGAAAAAGTTCAATTCAAGATTAAATGTGAGCCTTTACATTAAATAATGCACAAAGTAATCTTGGCCATTTATTTTCCATGAAATTTTCTAGAAATAACCCCTCAAATCTGGTTCAAAACTGTGGCCTCATGAACCTTGGGGAAACTATTGTAAAATGGAAACCCAAGCTAAGACAAAGAAGATTCAAGGTACCAAAGTTCAGGCAAGCTAAAGATCAAAGGTAAGCAATCTCTCCTAGCTTATTTTCCTTTAATTTGGGAGCTTAAACTTAGGGTTTTGATGGGGAAAAATTGAATTTCCTATAAGGCATTGTGCTGCCCAAAAACATTAGATGAAAGGGGAAAGAAGAAATTAAAGTTAGAAGTATATGATTGAAGCTTAAACAGGCTAGTTAAGTGATTGGTTGTTGAATCAAGTTGATATTCTTGATTTTGCCAAGGGTAAACCTGTTCAGTATGCACTGTTCATGATGGAAGGAAATGGAATTTCAATGATTGAATGCTACCATTGAATTTATATGATGATTTTGTGTACGATTGGAAAGGTTTTGAATCTTGAAAGCATTGAAATTCTAATATTGTAGTTTTTGAAATTCTTCTCTGTACTATTCAGTCGCATGAACAGTGATTGGAATTTCATGATTTTGATGCTTCCAATGGTTTTAAAGTGGAAATTTGTGTGGGATAAAGTGGAGAAAAAAGTATGGAAAGTATTAGAATCAAAATGAGAATTTTGAAAGATTTGTGTGCATGTGTTCGGTTCTGTATAGCAAACCATGAAGAAGCTGGAATTTCATGATTCTAAGCTCATAAATAGATTCAAAAGATGAAATTGTGTGGGGTAAAGTCAATACATCAATTGGTTCAAGAGCCAAGTGGATTAGTGAAGATTAGAGAAAGTTTTGATAATAAAGAGTGTAACAAGGTTAGTCTTGAACATGGTTGGAGTTCATGGGTCCTAATGAATTATGTGATGATATGAATGTGTTTAGGAACTTAAAACATCCAAGAAGATGTTGGAAAGTGATTGACATAAAGGCTTCATGGTTGGAAGGCTAGGGGCAAGTGCTAAAGATCAAGGGGAAAGCTTAAGTGCAAGGTAGTGAACTTATCTCTTTATGTGTTTGATGTGGTATGATTATGTGTTGACATGTATATGATATTTGAATGATGTTGTGACATGATAAATGATGTTGAATGTATTTTGAATAACATGTTTTCCATAACCATGCACTTTATGTAAAAGTATGTAGCATGATAGCATGTCACTAATCAAAGAAAGTTTAATAAAATATCATGCATTAGCATCCATCTTGCATATTTAAGTGGTAATGTTTGCTACTGAGATTCTCTAGAATCTCACTCTCCCATAACCAACCAATTTAGTTCAAGTATGATGCAAAAGGTATACATGGAGAAGAGCTAAAGGATGGAAGAAGGGAAGTGAAGTAATTGAAATCCTAGCATATGCTATGAATTATTCATGTATGTAAATGCCATGTAAAGTGTCCATTTATGTGAGGAAACTTTTTGTAATAATGATGGCATATGTACATGATGTATATGAATATTGATAAGCTTATTTGATGGCGTATACATGTTAGAACAATTATTGAAAGTGAAAGAAAAGAAACTGAAATGGTAAAAACGTAGGTCCTAAAGCAGTTTTGTTGTGGCTTCAATTTGACCTAGGAAATGAAGGAATTATTTCACAAACTTTTATGAACATGTAGCACACATCCAGAACTTTAAATTCATAGGTATAACTCTTCATTTGGATGTGTATAGCAAGAGAAATGAATTTCCAAAGTAAGGGACCAGAAACTGTCTTCAGAATTTTTGACCAAAGGAATAGTAAACTTTGAAGAATAAACTGTATTAATTGGTTAATCATTTGGTTTGGAAATTATTTTTCCCTTAAATTTCAAGATGTTAGCTTCATGTATCTTTTTGAACTACTTCATTTCAATTTGTCTAGAATTAATTATGATTTTTCAAAGTTTATCGCGTAATCTGTAATACCATATAAACAGTAACCCGAGGAAGAAGAAAATTACAGATCTAGCTAAGAAACTTCCAAAGATTTGTAAGTGGTTCTTAATGCTACTAAGTGGTCCCTAAAATGTATAAAAGTAAGGATTTTTCATAGATCCATTCAAGAATACTTTCATAGGGTTCCTCTTCAAAATATTGATCTAACCCCACCTTCCAGGTTTCAGTAAGAGGCAAAATATCATCCATAATGTTAGTCTAGTGTTCAAGGGTAAGGGTATCTGGATTAAAAGCTTTATAGACCTCCCTCACTCTGGTGATAAAGTCTATATAAATTCCATAATCTTGTTCTACTTCCCTGACCAACCATCTTCCTAGGTCATATAGCTACCTAGCTAGTTCCATAGCTTTCTCGAATCATTCTTCATTCATATCCTTCCCTGGGGTTATCTCTATAACCTTGTTGTTATCCAAGTATATCTCCACTATTGGCTTCTTCGTTCCACTAGGACCTGGGATATCAGTATGGTCTGGTACACAGCTAGGTCCAGGTATATTAGCTGGGTTAAGTACTTAGCTTAGACCATAAATGTCTACCTCAATAGACTGTTTATATGTAGGTTATGTAGTACCCACTACATAGGAATAACTTGTTGGAAAATGTGCCCTAGGGGCCAATCATTATCTTATGAACATTATTGATTTATGAGTTTATCAATTGTGTTATCATATTATTTGCATGTTTACTGTGATGACCATCCTTGGATAATTCATGATCTTATCCTAAATGTCCCTGGTCGGTCATCTGTGCGGGAGCAGAGATGAAATAAGACCAGTATGACTTTAAAGATGTATAGAGATATAAATCAAAGTCATAGGCACATGTAAGAGTACAAGGTGTTGGATCGACCCGCTATGAGAGAGTTGCATGGGTTACGTCATAAGCTTCTCTCACATACAAATCATGTCACTATGCCCTTTGACATGAGATCATCATGGGTTCCTACATGACAAACGCTCAGCTTTGACCTAGTCAAAAGTCACTTTTGACCGAGTGATCATAAAGACTATGTTCGGGCTTAGTGGTTTTTCATGCGGAGGAATGTGAATGGTCAAGATGGAATTTGTCCCTCACATTTGTAGAGAGATATTACTGGGCCCCTCGATGAGTGAGTCTGAGAAATGTATGGCCATACTGTAATGGAAAGGTAGTTCCATTTCTATAGTCAAACTACTCAGGGATCGAGAAAGTAATAGTCAGGAATAGGAGGATGACATTCTCCATGCCTCATCCATGACCAAAATATCGCGTGACAGAAGGGACATGATATGGTTGTATAAAAGGTTACATCGTTCATCGATCCTCATATGATCTGGGTAGTCATGATGTCTTGCAAGAGACCGCTTACGACTTGTGAGTCAGTATAGTAAATGGCCTACAAGCAACTTCATATGAGCCTACAGATTCGCACACAAAATAGCCCAACACGAGCTATGATGTCTAGATTCATTGAATATAAGACATGTCCAGATTCAATGAATGATCCAGGGTGGATGTATATATTTATTCGTATATATATAAATTCATATATATATATTATATATAGGAGATATTTACAAGATTTAATATATAAGGATAAATTAAATCTCTATCACGTTTGAATTTAAAATTCAAATTGATATGATATCTTGTATAAGAGATATTTACAAGATTTAATTTATAAGGATAAAATTAAATCTCTATCACGTTTGAATTTGAAATTCAAATTGATATGATATCTCATATTTGATTTATGAGAATAAATCAAATGTAATTCCGTCTTATCTTTATTTTAAATTAAATAAATAGGTGAATTAAATCTGTGGGACGGATTTAATACAAACACTATTTATTTAATTAGTTTCTTATCAAATTATACAATATATGATATTGTATTAATTTCAAATTAATATAAGATTAATTCCAAAAATCTAAGTCTGTCGTAACACGCATAGCATCCTATATATATGATATTTAAGAGCTACGGTTAGGACAGAAAAAAAAGGGGTGAACGGGAATCCGTAAAAGGTTTGCAGATAAGAAACTACCGAAATAGAGACGGAGAGAACGAATTCTTGAGTAAGCCCTGGAGGGACAGGAGGCGCTAGCACATCGTTCATGGTTGGAACACTGTTTATATGGATACTAGTAGAGGAAGTTGACCTAAATCATCGACTTCTTGCGATCGAAAAGAGATCACGAGCCACGGAGAGAAGCTGTGGACGTCGCAACCAGAAGCTGAGAAAGTCACGACTGAATATTGAGGGTAATACTTCTTTCTACTTGACTTAAACACATACAGAAGATCCTGGTAGGGAATGGAAAAAAATTTAAGTTAATTTCCACTGCGTGTCTTCCAATTCCTTATAGATTGATGGTGTAGAGATGTGGAGAAGATGATCAGAGAGCAGTCAAGTATTGCTTCTTAGCCTAATCAAGTCAAAAACTAGCCTCCTCCTTGACGGTAGTCCTCCTCTACTTTTGTTTCTACATGACCTAATTCAAAATGCACAGTTTTAGCGATTCACATTTTAGTCGCGATCAGATCCATGTTTTGGTCGTGACCTGTAAACACAAAGAGACTTTTAGAAGAATCAAGGTCATGACCGGTGGACTCTTTGGTCGCGACTAAAAGGTGCAGGAGCATGATTTCACTTTCATTGACTTGTGATTTCTTTTTCTGATCCTTGCTCTCTTCCAAAATACCTGCAATCCAACTTAAAAGCTCACTATAAAAGTTCAAATCAATAAATAACAGAATATATGCAGTTTGAAAGAATTAATTTACCATTTTACCCTTTAATTAGCACATTGCCATACACAATCATATATTATCACAAAAGTAAAATTTAAGGCATAAAATGAATGGTAAAGTTGATACAAAACTCTTAAAAATGTCACAAAAACCATATACAAAATGTGTCTTATCATCACTGTTAAATGATCTTTCACATATTTTGGTACTTGTTTGGTTCTTCTCAAGATGTTTTATCAAAACTTATTATCAGAGAAAGAAAACTTTTATAGTTTTAAAATCTAATTATTGAAATTATTTTTAAGTTATCCATATCACTGAGGTTTATGTTCTGATGAAAATGATCTTTATATTGATCTAATTAAATGTCTTTCTCAAAATGATCTTTGGAATATTAAGTTACAATTTATACAAGATCAAATTGAAGAAAGAGAAAATAAGTTCTTTCAAATTCAAATCACTAGAATATAAATTTGATAAATATTTTGATGATGATTGAATTGTAATGAATTTATGAAGATAAACTTATTCATGAAAGACTTAAAGTCAGATTCATTATGCTCTTATCAATGAACTATTCATTCAGGTTGTTTACCAAAGATATATTCGATAAGATCCTTTGTTAAGATTAGTTTATCTTGGAGAAGTCTTAGAATAACTTTGATGAGCTTACAGATTACTATGATTTGATTGTATGAATGGTCTTCATGAATTTATAGCTTATTTATATTTGTTTAATAATTATATGTGCATGACTTATTTTGATATGGTAAATAAATTAAGTTGAGCTTATGATCTTGTGACTTACTCTGTTGTGATAAAATGACGATCTTGTAATCTATATTGATAAATGATCTTATGTATTCTTGTTTCCAAATATATTCTATGATTTGAGAAAATATTAGAGTATTTGAAAGTCTGTTTGCAAAGGTTTGAAAGAATGTTCTTCAGAATTATCGATAAGCTATTCAAAGAGATTATTTATCAAAGAACACTTTGATAAATTATATCTTGTGAAATATATCGATAAGTCCAAAAGCATATGCTTTGAAATAATATTTTTCAAATATTTATTTGATAAGGATATATATCAAATAATTATTCGATAAATCTAAGATTTGTGTAATGAAATTTATAGAAGATTTATCGAAGTCCTTTTCAATAAGAGTTATAATATTTCAAAAGGAATTCTTCAGCAATTTAACGATGACCTTTTAGATATAGGTGTTCTTCAATAAGTTCTTTGATAATTTAAGCTGTTTTAAGAAAAGTGTTTTAAACTAGACTTTGACATATTTTGATCTTTAATTCTAAATCATTTGGATATAATTGTTATATGTAACACCTTACTTTTGTACATATTAGGGATCATTTGATAGCATTTAGACCAATTACATGATAGCATTCAAAATTCGATACCAAACTTTAAAAAATTATAATTAATTATAGAAAAATTGAAATGAATCAATTCAAATATCTACGTAGACCTAATATCTTGAAATTTAAATAAAATATACTTCCTCAGACTAATTGACCAGTCAACTAAGTCAACTATGACGTCAAATGGTACTATTTATTTCGTCAAATTTTGAAAACAGATTCTTACCCCTAATTTGGAAACTTTGTTCTCTTTGTACATATATCGAAATAAGGCATACTTGATATCAAAATGGAGATTTACATGTTAACTAAGTATTTATAAAATTTCATACATTTATTATTTTTTATTACATCATTAACATCTTTGCTCAAACTAATCATATAACATTATTACAAACAACAATTCATACATTCATCAGATAACATTTATACTATCCAATCCTTAACTTCTCGTCATGCTTCTTCATCTTCTTCATCATTCATCAACCTGTTAGAATTGGGATTACATGGAAGGGGTGAGATTTATGTAGAAATCTTAGTAGCAAATGGTACTAAACAATGTAGGCATCAATATAGATACTTGTGCTTGCTTGTGAAAGTGTCAACATTGTGTAATGTGAATGCTTCCATATATCTTAGGAAATACAATTGGCCAAAGTAATCATAGAAATAGAGTTTCAATCATATACATATATGCAACACAATTCAACATAGCCATAGCACAACCAAGCATAACATCAAATATATACACGTTTAGGATAATTTACTACCTTATTGCTTTATTTTCTTTTATTATTTTCCTTGTACTCTTTCCTTGATAAGTGACTTCCTTCTTAAGTCCACAAAACAAATCCTGAACATCACATATTCATTCATTTATCATTAATTTGTGCTTTAACTTTACCCTAGACAATTTCACTATCTAAATCTATTTATGATCTTAGAATCATGAAATTCCACCTCCTTTATGGCCTTCTAGAGAGAATTGAAAAAGTGTACATAATTCTTCCAAAAATTCTCATTTTGATTGCAATGCTTCCAAAACTTGTTTCTTTACTTAATTCCACACAATTTTTCATTTTAAAACTATTGGAAGCATCAAAATTATGAAAGTCCAATCACTGTTTGTCATATCCTAATTTTTTCCTATCTGTATAATACTGATAGAGGAAAGAGGTTTGGAAAGGATTATGACGATGATCAGAAGAAATAATAAAGGTTAAATGAGTCTTGAAGAAAGAGAGAGACCAAAACAAAAATTAGAAAAGGTGGAGGCCAAAAGTGAAAGTAGAAACAAAAGTTGGGCCAAAGGTGATAATTTTCAAAAGTTAAGGGACTTAAATGTAATTAAGTAAAAAGTTTAAGGGCAAAATTGTAATTATAGAAAGATTAGCCTGGAAAGGGTTAGAACTGCCTAAAAGTATTTCAGTCCCATATTCTATCAGTAAATAGAGAAAGATATGCTGGTTAATCTAACATTATACAGAAATCTTATTAGGGCTCCAGATAGCAGATATTTATCTAATAGTCTAAAAGTTATTTGAAATTTTATCAGATTTCATAGACTCTATATATAAGTGAGAGAATTACAGGAAAGTGTTCCCTATAATGCTATATGTCATGGATCTGACAGAACCCTGGAAGGAGTTATGTATAAAAAGTTATTCCCATATAACTGAATTTTGACAGGGAGTTTAAGAATACCCGTGATCTGATTATGGGATTTAGCAGTATGTAAGCCTGGATAGACTGAGATCAGATGACCTCATATATAGGCCCATGATGACGCCAAGGAGGGCCCAAAACCCAGGGTACCAGTTCATTAGTAGAATGGGCCAGTGTCCAGAAAAAGTGTGAAATTACAAAAATGCCCCTACGTAGCCAGAGTGTACTAGAGATGGTTGGAGGGCATTTTGGTCATATGGGATAGGCTAAAAATGTGGAATATAGTATAAATATGATTAGTTAGAGCTAGTATATGCCCTGAGGCAGTACAAAGAGGTGTGAAATGACAATTATGCCCTTAGAGTTATTATAGTGCAAGACAGTGAACCAAGGATATTTCAATCATTTTTCAAGGGATCTATAATTAAATTGTGGCCCAGTACAAAAATATCAATGGTATGAGAAACCTAGACATTGATTTCCATGACAGAATACATATCCTGGTATATTATAAAAAAATAGGAACAGAACACAGTTCGGTTGTTGTAAAACTGCTCCGATCGGTACCGGATTGGAATGGAATTTTTCTAGAGGCTTCCTACCATGAGAATTTCACAACATGCCCCATGAGGTGTCCCATGAGTTTGTCCTTGTGATGTCGTGGCTGATGTCATACATTTCCTTTTTGAAAAAGTTAAAACTAAGATTAAATGTGAGCCTTTAGATCAAATAGTGCACAAAGTAATATTGGCCATTGATTTTCTATGAAATTTTCTATAAATACCCCCTCAAATCTGGTTCAAAACTGTGGCCTCATGGACCATGGGGAAACTCTTGCAATATGGAAACTTAAGCCAAGACAAAGAAGATTCAAGGTACCAAAGTTCAAGCAAGCTAGAGATTAAAGGTAAGCAATCTCTCCTAGCTTATTTTCCTTTGATTTGGGAGCTTGAACTTAGGGTTTTCATGGGAGAAAAATTGAATTTTCTCTAAGGTGTTGTGCTGCGCAAAAACCTTAGATGAAAGGGGAAAGAAGAAATTAAAGTTAGAAGTTTAAATAAGCTAGTTAAGTGATTGGTTGTTGAATCAAGTTGATACTCTTGACTGTGTCATGGATGAACCTGTTTGGTCTGCACTGTTCATGATGGAAGAAAATGGCATTTCAATGATGTAATGCTTCCATTGAATTTATATGATGATTTTGTGTGGGGTTGGAAAGGTTTTGAACCTTGGAAACATTGAAATTCTAAGATTGTAGTTTTTGAAATTCTTCTCTATTACTGTTCACTTGCATGAATAGTGATTGGAATTTCATGATTTTTATGCTTCCAATATTTTTAAAATGAAAATTTGTGTGGGATGAAATGGAGAAACAAGTATGGGAAGCATTAGAATCAAAATGAGAATTTTTACAAGTATTATGTGCATGTGTTCGATTCTGTTTAGCAGGACATGAAAGAGCTGGAATTTCATGGTTATAAGCTCATAAATAGATTCAAAATATGAAATTGTGTAGGGTAAAGTCAAGACATCAATTGGTTCAAGAGCCAAGTGGATTAGTTAAGATTAGAGAAAGTTATGATAATAAAGAGTGTAACAAGGTTAGTCTTGAACATGGTTGGAGTTCATGAGTCCTAATGAATTATATGATGAATATGAATGTGTTTAGGACCTTGAAGCATCCAAGAAGATGTTGGGAAGTGATTGACATAAAGACGTCATGGTTGGAAGCTAGGGAGCAAGTGCAAAAGGTCAAGAGGAAAGCTTAAGTGCAAGGTAGTGAACTTATCTCTTTATGTGCTTGATGTTATATGCTTATCTGTTGACATGTATATGATATTTGAATGATGTTGTGACATGATAAATCATGTTGAATGTATTGTAAATAACGTATTTTCTGTGGCTATGCAATTTATGTAAAAGTATATAGCTTGATGGCATGTCACTAATCAAAGAAATTTTAATGAAATTACATATCATGCATTAGTATCCATCTTGCATATTTAAGTGGTAATGTTTGCTACTGAGATTCCTTAGAATCTCAATCTCCCATAACCAACCAATTTAGGTTAATCCTGATGGAAAAGGTATACATGGAGAAGAGCTAAAGAATGGAAGAAAATAATGAAAGTAATTGAGATCTTAGTATATGCTATGAATTATCTATGTTTATAAATGCCATTTAAGGTATCCATATATGTGAGGAAACTATTTGTAATAATTATGGCATATGTACATGATGTATATGAATATTGAGAAGCTTATTTGATGGCTTATACATGTTGGAACAATTATTGGAAGTGAAAGAAAATAAACTGAAATTGTAAAAACGTAGGTCCTAAAGTAGTTTTGTTGTGCCTTCAGTTTGACCTAGCAAATGAAGGAATTATTTCACAAAATTTTATGAGCATGTAGAACAAATGCAGATCTTTAAATTCATAGGTAG
Source organism: Leucaena leucocephala (assembly GCA_037074615.1). Classification (NCBI taxonomy): domain Eukaryota; kingdom Viridiplantae; phylum Streptophyta; class Magnoliopsida; order Fabales; family Fabaceae; genus Leucaena; species Leucaena leucocephala. Next base: position 10,774,325 of record CM073528.1, on the reverse strand, counting down.
AATGCTTCATTTGGATGTGTATAACAAGAGAAATGAATTTCCAAAATAAGGGACCATAATCTATCTTCAGAATTTTTGACCAAATGAACAGTAAACTTTGACGAATAAAGTGTATTAATTGGTTAATCATTTGGTATGAACAATATTTTTCCATTAAATTTCATGATGTTATATTCATTTATATTTTTGAACCACTTCATTTCAATATTTATAGAATTAATTATGATTTTTCAAAGTTCATTGCGTAGTCTAGAATACCATATGAATAGTAACCCGAAAAAGAGAAAAAATCTAGATTTAGCTAATGAACTTCCAAAGATTTATAAGTGGTTCGAAATGCTACTAAGTGGTCCTTAAAATGTATAAAAGTAAGGATGTTTCATTGTTCATATGTGTGAACAGTAACAGAGAAGACTTCAAAAATTCATCTTTCAATTACAATGCTTCCAATGCTTCAAACCTATCCAATTCTACACAAAATCATCATTTAAATTCAATAGAAGCATTAGATCATTGAAATTAATTCTTCTTGGTCATGTAGAGTATGTGGTAGAATGGCCTCTTCAATGGTAAAGTCAATAACACAATTTAATTCAACAATCAATCATTAATTATAGTTATTCTATGCATCAATTTCATATTTCTAGCTTAATTTTCCTCTTCCTCCTTCAACTTAACATTTTGGACAGCATGCATATTCTAGATTTAATGGAATTTACAACCATTAAAACCTAAGTTTTACCCTTGCAAAACACTTGCAACTAAACTAGAAAATATCATATACCTTATGCTTTAACTACCTTGATCTCTAAGTTCCTTGAATTGCCTTTGTCTTGGCTTAACCTTTCATTTGGCCATAGTTTCTCCAAGGGTTAAAGGGCCACAATTTTGCAAATAAATGGAGGGATATTTATAGCAAAATGTTAAGGCTAAAGGGACCAAAATATCCCTCCTTCAACTAATTATTACAATTCGTTAATCTTGAATCTTTAGTTTCTTTATTTATTAATTATATTTAATCATCATTAACTTAATTATTATATTATTTTATTACATTTTAGCACATAGGATAACCTCTCTTTCTTTTTCTTTGTTCCATTTGTAAATAATGTGGGTCCCACAAGACACCTCACGTGCCACCTTGCACCTTCTTGAATTTTCTTGAATTCTTATCTTTTAAAAATTTATAAAATCCATTTAATCGCATGACAATTTCTTGGACTCCATGGGTACTTATACTATGCTATGTTGGGATTGTCTAGGCCCAAACCATAATTTTGGGCACACATCCCAAGGTACTTCTTATATTGATATTCTTAAATTGTCGTAATTTTTGTGATAAATTATAAACACCTCTTTTATTGATTTTGACATTTTTAGAAATTCATTCTAATACAACATGAATTTCTTACAAACTTTCATAATTTTTTAAGGCCTAGATGTCCTATTAAAAATTCATACATCTTCTTTAAATCTTTTATCAGTGTCCTTTTTTACCTTAAATTGTATAATTAATTCTACAAGACTCTTTTTTTACTTCTGTTAATTTTATAAATTCTTATATTAATTATAAGAATTTACTACCAAATTTGATATGATTTTGAGATCCAGAAGATATTGTAATAATTTCTACATTTTCAAAATTAGTATCAATTTATCGGGGCCTCAAATCAAAATTTTGTACTGCATTAAATCCACCAGAATAATTTTCTCTATTTTATGGTAAAATTTGGGATTGAAACAATTTCGGCAGTTTTAGGCATTTTCTGGCTCAACTTTCCATAATTACTATTTTGCCTCTGAACTTTTAAAAATTATACTTGAGGCCCTCAACTTTTCATAATTACACTTAATGGCTAAGAGTTTATGTCTACTTCCATTTTTGTATCATGGAACTTTTAGAGTTTTCACTTTAGTCCTTTTTCTTTATACCCTTGTCTACTTATTATCTTTCTTTCTGTTTATGGTAGAAATCTCTTTTAATGGTTCTAACATTTTTAGAAATTCATTCTAATATAAAATAAATCCCTTGCAAAGTCTCATAATTTTCTGACACCCAGAAGTCCTGATAAAAGTTCCTTACATTTTCTCAAGACCTTTTATCGCTGTCCGATTTCACTTTAATTTCTCAAAGGGCATTATCATCTCTTCACACAACATCAGAGTATTCCTTGACCTTGGTCAACTATTTTGAAAACTCTCCTTGACTATCCAACCTTAGTCAAAAGACCAAAATACCCTTTATTTATGTTTGGTTCATTAACACAACACAGTGACACACTCAGCCCTGGCCCGCATACTTATCTAAAAATATTATTGGGCCTATAAGGTACCATTTTGGGACCTCTACATGGTCCACTACCGTCAGGGGCTAAACTCTCGAGAAATTTCCCTGAAACATATTTATTGGATATTTTAATCTACTATAAATTCCATAATAAATTCTATTGAACTCATTTTTGAGTTCTGTCAGTTTCATAAATTCTTATATTAATTATAGGAATTTACTACCAAATTTCATCTAATTATGAGGTCCACATAATGCTGTATTAATTTCTCTTTCTTCAAAAATTAATATAAATTTTTTGGGACCCCACGTCAAAATTCTGTGTTCTGTCAAATTTATCAGAATATTTTTTTCTATTTATTGGGAAAATTTGGGACTAATATGATTCTGGGCATTTTGGGGCCTTTTCTGGCTCAACTTTCAATAATTACCATTTTGCCCTTGAACTTTTGAAAATTACACTTCAGGCCCTCAACTTTTCATAATTATATTTAATGGGCCAAAGTTTTTGTTGACTTTACACTTTGCACCATAGAACTTTTAGACTTTTTATTTTAGTCCCTCTTCTTTAAACCTTTGTCTAATAATTGTTTTTCCTTTCTATTCATTATCACAATCCTTTTCAAACCTCTTTCCACTATCAATATTATACAGATTGAGATGTGACATTTCTTCCCCCTTAAAATAAATTTTGTCCTCAAAATTTATTTAGCACCTATCCTTTTCCCACTTTATGACTAAGGATTAGGGTATCTATCTCTTATCGTCTATCTTGACATTTAGCATAGTACTTTCCATATCCGTAGATCTTCATATCTTTGTTGTGATTATTCTTATGTTCTGAATCAACTCAATCAGAGTTGAACTCTACTTCATTATATTACTTGTTATGCTTCTATTTGCATATGGATTTCTCACTACAGTGTGAAACATCCTTACTTTATTACGTCTTAGGGACCAAACGGTAGCATCTAGAATCACTTATAAGGTCATTGAAGTCAAATTACACAATCTGAAATTTCACTCTACCGAGTACTGTTCATGCATCTTTAAGGAAAAAATAACTCGTTGACCACGTCTTGACCTAGTCAACATAAGTCAATGCTCAAAGTTTACTGTTCATCCAGTTTCCTTCCCCTGATTCCAACATTTTTGTTCCCAACTTTAAAAATTTGTACCTCCATGTGTAGACATCCAAATGAGAAGTTCTATATATCAAATTGAAGCTTTGCATGTCTACTATTTACTGGTAAAAATATCATACATTTATTCAATCATTTATTATTTCTAATTATAATTCAATTGTCACTGTCTCCCCACGAGTTACTGTTCATAGTGACAATTTATAGCAACTAATTTATACATCAATCACATATCAATCATGCTAAATAATTATTAAAGTCTCTTCATGCATCTTTATCTCCTCCATCTTGAGAAGACCTACTGTAATTTGATTGATATGGAAGGGGTGAGATTTCTGGGGAAATCTCAGTAGCAAACGAAAACCATACAATGTATGCCACTATATGCTTGATGTTACTATGTGTGCACTTAATGATAATGCTTGCATAATGATAACATACATGCTTCCATGTTACTTAATTATAACATATGGCCATAGCATAAAAAGAAACAAAGCATTACTTAATCATACATGCTTCACATCATCAAGGTAAGTAAACATCACATAAAATATCCAAGCAATATAAGCATACAAGTAGGTAAGTTCACTAACTAACATGTAGCCTTTCCTCTAGCCCTTAGCCTTTGCTCTAAGGTTCTTTCCTTTCATAGGTCAGAGCCTATACATAGCATAATAATATCTTCATTATTATCCTATCAGTATAGCTCTACTTAACTCATGCTTAATTTAAGGTAATACCCTTAATCTAACAATCCCCTAACTTTCTTCCTATCAACGTCTAACCTTGTCAAGAGGGATATTTCTCTATTCTAACTATTAAATTCATAAGAACAATCCTCTAATTTATTAGAGAAGGGACTGGAATAAATTACTTACTTTATTCTTAAGCTGAAAGGAATTAGAAGACACGCAGCGGAAATTAATTAAAAAAATTTTCCATTCCTTACCAGGATCTACCGTATATGTCTAAGTCAAGTGGAAAGAAGCATTACCCTCAGTGTTTCTCAGCGACTTCCACAGCTTCTCTCCGCGGCTGGTGATCTCTTTCTGATCGCAAGAACATGTCCACAGCTTCTCTCCGCGGCTCGTGCTCTCTTTCCGATCGCAAGAAGTCGACGCCTCAGGTCGGCTTCCTTTACTAGTATCCACACGAACAACATTCCAACCACGAACGACGTGCTAGCGTCTCCTGTCCCTCCAAGGCTTTCTCAACAATTCGTCATCTCCGTCTCTACTTCAGCAATTTCTTATCTGCAAATCTTTTGCAGATTCCCTTCGGCCTTTTGTGTTATGTGTTGTTCAAAAAAATGTAGCTCCTAAAAATAGATATCTAGAATGCTCTGCGTTTTTTTTTTCAACCGAATTAGATTTTGGAATTAATCTATATTAATTCTGAAATTAATACAATATCATATATTGTATGATTTGATAAGAAACTAATTAAATAAATAATGTTTATATTAAATCAGTCCCACATATTTAATTCACCTATTTATTTAATTTATAATAAAGATAAGACGGGACTATATTTGATTTATTCTCATAAATCAAATTTGAGATATCATGTCAATTTGAATTTCAAATTCAAACGTGATATAGATTTAATTTATCCTTATAAATTAAATCTTATAAATATCTCTTATATGAGATATTCTATCAATTTGAATTTCAAATTCAAACGTGATAGAGATTTAATTTATCCTTATAAATTAAATCTTGTAAATATCTCTTATATGAGATATCCTATCAATTTGAATTTCAAATTCAAACATGATAGAGATTTAATTTATCCTTATAAATTAAATCTTGTAAATATCTCTTATATGAGATATCCTATCAATTTGAATTTCAAATTCAAACATGATAGAGATTTAATTTATCCTTATAAATTAAATCATATATACTCCTTATATATAATGTATATATACGAATTTATATATATATATATGAATATAAATATAAATAAATATATACATCAACCTTGGATCATTCATTAAATCTGGACATGTCTTAGATTCAATGAATCTGGACATCATAACTCGTGTTGGGCTATTTTGTGTGCGACCCTGTAGGCCTATATGAAGTTGGCAGTGGGCCATTTGCTATACTGGCCCACAAGTCACAAGCGGTCTCTAGTAAGACATAACGACTACCCAAATCATATGAGGATCGATAAACGATGTAACCTTTTATACAACCATATCATGTCCCTTCTGTCACGCGATATTTTGGTCATGGATAAGGTATGGATAATGTCATCCTCCTATTCCTGACCGTTACTTTCTCGATCCCTAAGTAGTCTGACTATAGAAATGGAACTACCTTTCCATTACAGTATGGCCATACATTTCTCAGACTCATTTATTGAGGGGCCCAGTAATATCTCTCTACGAATGTGAGGGACAAATTCCATCTTGACCATTCATATTCCTCTGCATGAAAAACTACTAAGCCCAAACATAGTCTTTATGATCACTCGGTCAAAAGTGACTTTTGACTAGGTCAAAGCTGAGCGTTTGTCATGTAGGAATCCATGATCTCAGGTCAAAGGGCATAGTGACATGGTTTGTATATGAGAGAAGCTTATGACGTAACCCAAGTAGCTCTCTCATAGCGGGTCGGTCCAACACCTTGTACTCTTACATGTGCCTATGACTTTGATTTATATCTCTAGACATCTTCAAAGTCATACTGGCCTTATTTCATCTCTGCTCCCACATAGATGACCGACCAGGGATATTTAGGATAAGATCATGAATTATCCAAGGATGGTCATCATAATAAACATGCAAATAATATGATAACACAATTGATAAATTCATATATCAATAATGTTCATAAGACAATGATTGGCCCCTAGGGCACATTTTCCAACATAAGCTCGCCAAGTCCCTAAGCTCATTGGATTGCTCCTAACTCCACCATAACTCCTCCTTTCTTTCTCTCTTTCTCTTTCTCTCTCTTCTTTTCCTCTTGCTAGCCGTGAATTAATGGAGGGAGGGTGGGGTATTTATAGGTGGAATAGATGGCTCAGATCGAATCGTGATGAATGGCTTAGATCACTTAGCTTCCTCAAGAAGCCTCGCTTGCATCATCACGATGACATCATCATCCTCAATGACTTATCAAAGTGACATCATCATCCTCAATGACTCATCAAAGTGACATCATCATCCTCAATGACTCATGAAAGTGACATCATCAATGGACACCCCACATGCTTAGGTGGCACAATGATGGGGCCCTCAAGACACCTCACCAACTGACTTAGCGTTTATAGATAATTCTAGAGTCCTGTCCCAGAATGAACGGATGAGTTCGTACCATGTGTCCTTAACTTTTTGTTCTTTCCCTAGACTCATACCATGTGGCACCTTCTGAGTCCCATGAGGATACTTTCATGCCACCTCATGGTTCTGGATGAGTCTAAAGCTTTATCTGATCACTTTTCTTAGTTCTATCTTTAACCGGGTAACTTTACGTTATGAAAGAGTATTAAACTACTACTTTAATGCCACTTAAACCTAGCATAATCATTGGGCCATATTTTTGGACCCTTGGAATGCTATCTTGGCCTCTAATCAAGCTCAAGCACTCTGGTGGCTCAATTCCCAAGAAATATCCCTTAGCAAATTACCAAAATGTCCTTGGTTACTCTTTATTTCCTTGAATAATTCTATGGCATTATTGTCTTTTCATACTTTACCAAAGTATTTCTTGACCCTGGTCAATTATCCAGATAACCTTTCTTGACTGTCTAACCTTAGTCAAATTACCAAGGTCATTCTTTCACTCATTCTTTAATTATTTTATAACATAGGGGTATTTTTGTCATTTTGTACTTTTTCTGCACACTGGCCCCATTGGCCGATAAACTGATATCATGGGTTTGGGCCTCACTTGGTGTCATCATGGGCCTCTCTGTGACATCATCTGAGCTCATTCAGTCATAACTTGCTCACTGCTAAGTTTTATAATCAGATTACGAGCGTTCACAAACTCTCGTCAAAATTTACTAAAACGTAAATAACTTTTCATACAGAATTCCTTTGGGGTTTTGTCAAATCCATGATATTTGGCATTATAGGGCACAACTTCCTATAACTTTTTACTTATATATGAGGTCCATAGGATCTGATAAAAAGTTTAGATAACTTTCAGACTATCAGATAAATATTAACTATCTTGAACTTCAATAAAATTCATGTATTATGCTATATTAACTAGCATAATTTTCTCTATCTATTGATGAGTTTTGGGACTAAAATACTTTCTAGCAGTTCTAAGCCTTTTCTGGCTGAACTTTTTATAATTACAATTTTGCCCTTGAAAACTTTTAAAAATTACACTTTAGTCCCTCAACTTTTCATAATTACACATAGTGGCCCACAACTTGTATTTACTTTCATTTTTGGCCTTGGGACTTTTAGACTTTCCAGTTTAGTACCTCTCTTTCTTCAAAATGACCATTATGCCCCAGGGACTTTCGCTATTTATAATTTAGTCCCTGATCTTTCACTTACTTGCAGTTTAGTCCCTGAACATCATATATATACTTTTGGGACTTCTGCTCAATAGGGCCTGGTAGCCTACCTCTTTTAGGAAATATATTGGGCTTCTATGTCTAAAAATCAAGATATGATATAGTGGAACTGTGAGTAGTTTCCATTTCTTTCATATAAAACTCTCTCGAACACTGTTGTATTATGGAGTTTTCATCAACTACGCATCATTCCTTTAACACATATCTCTTATTATTTCTCTGAGTATCTAGTGGAATTTTCTTAACATCCACAAAGCTTTATATCTCATTTTTGTATCATTGTACTTCTTTTCTTCTTATCATCTTTAATAACTCATCATAATACAGAGAGAGGACTTATGTCATTATTCTTTCTTTCTTTACTTTACTACTGGGTAGGAGCACATACTCTAATATGCATAATGCCTGGCCAACATGTTGCAGGACTACATACCTGCCCATGAATGAAAAGTTCTAACATCAGAGCTCAATCATTCATTTTCTTAATATGCACAGCTCTAACACTTGGAGAATGCATAACTCTATCACATTGATCTTGCACTGCTCTAACATTTAGAGCTTTAGCATATTTTACAAACATATCATAATTCCTAGCATTTCATGCAAGTGGTGAAAGCTTTCACTTGCTATTTCATCTGTAACATAACATTCAAACATCTTATCCCTTTAAAAAAGGGAGCCTCTCTATCTGTAACAAAGCTAGCTACAAAGTTATTTCATATTGTACTTCTCAATAAATATTTCTCATTATGTATCACACTACATACTTCTCATAACGTATCTCATTACATACTTTTCATCCCGTATCATGCAATATCTGGCCAAATCTGGCTATATCATGGCGTATCTCACCCTTTCAAGACTTATCTTGCCTTATCATGACATATCCATAAGTCTAATATTCTCTTTAACTTATACTTTGCTAGCTCTTGAGAAAACTCTTCTAAATATTTCCTTTCAAATCCATTTTATTTGGACTTGGCATAAGGGTTCTAGTCTCTTACCATTCATAACCCTTTCTAACTTTTCATAACTCTTTTTATCATTTTACATAACTCTATGCATATATGCCAAATTTCTAAGGCATTTACACCCTTTTTATCACTTCCCAGGGGGTCACCCATCATTGGGCTACTATTGCATGAGCATGCTTAATTAAAAAGTACAGAAAAATCTACAGCACTGGTGCTAACAAGCTCTAACCTTAGTACTTTACTATCTTAGACCCTTCTCATACTGTCTCTCTTAGGCCTATATGGACTTCTAATCTCTTTATCCTCATCTGAAAGATCTATTTGTCTCTCATTCTTATTCTCTACAATCTCATTTTAGAGATTTCTTTATTCTTATTTGACCCCTTTTCATATCTTATGAGATATTCTTTTTCTCTTCCTTAGGCATATTATCTACAAACTCATAAATATTTGTTACTCAGGACTAAAAACTTTAACTCTGATCCCTTAATTCCTTTTCTATGTAAGAAGATTATGAGTTAAGTCCATAATAGTAATAAGGCTATCTGAAATTAACATCATAGGTACTCTTTCTGTTATTAGTTAACTAACTTGTGAAGCTTCTCTACTTAACCTTTTCCTTGATATTCGTTCTTCTAAAGAAATAATGTACTTATGGCTCATTACTTTCTTTCTCTAGGCTAGGTCTACTGTGACACTCAGAATCTACTGCAATCTACCGTAAGCCTATTCAAGATCTAACTGTGACCCTAGTATTCTATTCTCTGTAAGCCATGTTAGGATCTAATTACAATCCTCCAGAATCTACTGCTATTCTATTGTACTGTATCTCATCTCTAGAAGACCTAACCAACGGACAAAGTTACAAGGGTAGCCACTTCCACTTAGTTGTTAACTCAACAGATAATTCCACAAAAATGGTCACATAAGCTAGTATTGTCTATTAGGACTTTACTCATTTCCTCTATCGCTCAGGAATTTCTCATATCATTCCCATCTTTTATAACTTTACTATGTCCATTACTACAGAGAGCTACACAGGCTCTACCATGCACATATCTATCATAATCTGTTCATCTCATTTGTTGGACATTACTCTACATGAGTTGTACTATCCATTCTCTTGGCTTTATTTCAAAAGCAATCTTACTTTATCACAAGAGCAATCTAGCTCTATTGCGAGAATGTTAACTTTTATTACATAAACACTACTCCTTAAAGCTGCATCATCTTTCATAAATGCTTCTCATTTCATTTCATGTTCATGGTACATCATTAATGTATCTTATCCATGCTGAAGGGATATGTCCTTGGTACTATAATCATATGTCTATAAATTTGCTACTAACACTCATCTCTAATCTTATTGATTGCTTTTCTATTGCTTTGTCATTATCAAGTTGAATTATTTAATTGCATGTCGTATGGTATGGGAGCAACATAATTTTTTTTCAAAACTTTCTCATCATATCTACTCTACCCTGTATGTAATGCAAAGAGTATTCATTCATCATAGCATACTCTAACATGCATAATATTCAAGGAGATGCAACCATTTAAGCATTCTCTAACATGCATGTCATCATATGACAACTGCAAGGAGATGCAACTGTTCATAATAACTTATGGCAACATAAGCCATATCACATAATTTGCTCAACCATCCTTCATACTCACATTGCAATTAAACAATTAAGTAGGTAAAATTTAAAGCATTATTGCCTCTATCATATTATCTGTTAGACTATCTATCACATTATCTGGTCAGGATCTAACAATTTATTCAAGAACCTGAAGTAACTATTCATCTAACTTAGGCTGCCATGTTACCCTCTTATTAGGGTATAAACTTAACCCTTAATTACTCTTTCTTACATAGGGAATAGGGGAGTTACTTTATCTTTGAAACTGGGCTACCTTTCTTTCTCTAAACATCATAAACTTCTTTTTCTTATCTTGCATATATCTACCTCTCTGTTGAACTTCTACAACTACCTGAGAAAAACACTTTCTTTGCAACACGGAATTCAATCCGTGAACTAACTTCTCAATCATTCAACTCTCAATGTTCATGTGGATGAACTCAACTAAGTATTCATCAAAGGGTTTCTCTTTCCTTATTTTAACCCTTAGCCTCACGCTCATCTCTATCTAAATTGAGAGGTATTCTTCTGGCAAACTATTCAAAAAGTACTTCTCAGTTGAGCAGATAAATCTCCATCTCTATGGAGTAACTTCTACATCTCTCTACTATCTCTTAACTCTTTCTATATATATATCAGTCTCAGTCTGGTCTTCACCAGACTGTGGTTCCCTTCTAGTCTATCTCTGGATCTTGACTAACTTAAGTCATGTGGATCTCATTAATCATCTATCACTATTACTTCTGTTCTCTAAGGTGCTTTACCCTATGTATGCTAGGTTACTGTTTCCTCATGATGGGATCCCTCTATTTTGGGAACATTAACTTTTTATCTATTAGCCATCACTTCTTTTGTCATATCCTTATTTTCAACCTCAATTATACCTAATTGGAAGTCATTTGAACCAATTACATAACCTTTTTCTTTGGAAACATGCATTTTCAAAAGATTGCTTCTTGGGTACTGTTCATTTAGTAATATAGATCATGTACCTAACTCTGAAAATTCATAATTAAATGTAGAAAAATCAAAATAAGGTGGTTCCCATTTCTAATGAAATCTCTTTCACTTAAATTTGAAAAAAAAATGTAAAACTGAGGTTCCATTATCCCAGTAAAATCAGTTTATTCATTGAAAAACACTATTTATTTGGTAAATCTGGAAGTTCCAGTTTCTTTGCTTTAAATTCAAAAATTCATTTTTCTTTGGTTACTTGTCCAAATGAACTGTGTTACCTATGGATTTAAATCTCCAGCCATGTTCTTTAAACCCACAAAATTTCATAGACAAACTCGTTCATTTTCTATATTAAATTAATGTTGGAATGTCACTGCCTCCATTTGCTCACTTTAGCTCAATTCCAGATTTTATCTCCAACTTAGAAAAATCATAGTAAATCGAATACTTAACCAATTGAGGCATTCTTGGTGTTCATTTAAATCTCTGTATCTTAGCTATGATCATACCAAATTTCAAGTTGAAAATTGTTGGTTAAGGCATCATAAACATTGTTACAAAGGCACATCCTCATAGTACAATCACATAATCATACATTATGCTTCTCATCCTATCCTTTCATAGTGTCAAGTAACCAATATGACTTATTATACAAGTTCAACCATCTATATTTACCCTTTCTCCTTGAGATGTTCTATCACCTATAACATGGTTATTCATATGGAAAGAATGAGATTTCATGGAAATCTCAATAGCAAGTCATACAAACTATATTATCATGCATGATTAATTAGATGCTTAACATGTTATCATGAGATGTGAGCTACTTCATAATAATACATAAGCAAACTCTAACATTCATATTTTCATGACATTAGTTGCAAGGAGTTGCAAGCATTCATACTTCATCATAAACATAATGGCATAATCTGAAGCTCAACCAAACATCATAACTAACAAGCAAGCATACAATGAAGCAAACATGAAACTATAGTTAGGTATTCTTGCTACCTCTTTAGCTATCCTTGAAAAAGTATTCTTGAAATGGTTTCCTTCCCTCATAAATGTCAAAAGCTATCCATTACAAAGTAACATCAAGTTACAACTAAACTTGAAAAAATTCTAAGACTAGGTTTTCACTAACTTCCATTCTTTTTCCATTTTATGTTCCATACTTCGATCTTTCTAAAATAAATTCTCATGGTTCATTTCCATATAATTTTTCATGTAAAATCCAAATATGGAACAAAAATTTCCAAAATCAAAACATACCATTAGCTGCTATACAGAACCAAAGTGACACCCTTATTTTCTAAAAATTCACATTTTGATTCTAATGCTTCCAATACTTGTTCTCCTACTTTATCCCCACACAATTTTCCATTTTAAACTCATTGGAAGCATCAAAAATCATGAAATTACAATATATTAACAGTGTTTCATACAGTAGCAGTCAAGAATACAAAACGCTAACTATATGCATAGTTGAATTTCCAAGCATATACCACTTGATTCTAGCTTGTTTAAGCTTCTCTAAACTATCCATAACATAAAACTCATATTCTTATCACATATGAACAGCACTTCCAGCAGCACCCTGAAGAGAAATATGTCACAAAAACCTCTTAAAACCAAGAGCTAACTTGCTAGATTAAAGTCCAAGAACAAGGGAGCTAGTTACCTTGCTTGTTGCTCCAAGTTGTGTGCTTCTTTCTTGCTTCAAATACAATTTGGCCAGAGGTTCCCTAAGGTACCATGGATTTCACACAAGGTCTGATTTGAGGGGGGTATTTATAGAAAATTTTGGGTGGAAATAAAAGGTCAAGATTAGTTTGGTTACTATTTGATCTAATGGTCCATATTCCACATTGACTCAAGCTTGCCCTAGAAGCCTTAGATTGATGCCATGCATGACATCATTTAGGGCCATGTTTGGCTAGAAAAAGGGAGATATACTGATAGAAAAAATTCTAGTCCAATCCAGTATCGATTGGGGCAGTTCCACAAAAACTAGACTATTTTATGTTCCTAATTTTTATAATATTCCATAATATGTATTCTGTCATGAAAACCAATGTCTAGATTTTTCCTACCATTGAAATTGTTATATTGAGTATTTATCTGCGAACCATCCCTTAGAAAATGACCAAAATACCCTTGTTGCTCTTTCTTGCACTATATTAACCCTAAGGGCATAATTGTCATTTCACACCTCTTTATACTGTATCAGGGTACATACTAGCTCTAACTAATCATATTTATACTAGCTTGGATGTTTTTGGCCTGTCTAGAATGACCAAAATGCCCTCCATCTATCTCTGGTATAATTTGGCTACCTAGGGGCATTTTTATAATTTCACACTTTTCCTGTGTTGCTTTTAACTTTGGCCAATTTAACTATCTCACCACCTTATTGGGCCTCTTAGGACGCCATTTGGGCCTTAGTATTGGTCCATTACCATTATGGCACAAATCCCAAGGAATATCTACCGACCGTATTTATCTGGTATTTTATTCCACTGTAAATTCCCGTAAGACTTGTACATGATTCCTTTTCTGACTCTGTCAATTTTATAAATTCTTATATTAATTATAGCAATTTATTGTAAAGTTTTATCTGATTCTAAGGTATGAAAAATACTGTAATAATTCTTCCTGACTTCAGGAATTCATATTAATTAATTGGGACCTCAAATCGAAAATATATGTTGTGTTAAACTAATTAGAATAATTTTATCTATCTACTGGTAAAATTTGGAAAAAATATGATTCTATAATTTTTTGGGCCTTTTTCGGTTCAAGTTTCTCATAATAACATTTTTGTCCCTGAACTTTTGGTTAATTATATTTAGATCCTTAAACTTTTGATAATTACACCTTTTGGCCTAACTTTTATTTCTACTTCTATTTTTGGCCTTCAACATTTTGTAATTTTCATTTAGGTCCCTGAACTTTCCTTAGTTACTAATCCTTCTCTTTCCTTCCTCAATCTGATACAGTTTATTCCAAGAATCTCATGTCTATTACATATGAACTGTACATATGTATCAGATAAGAAAATTGAGGATATTACATCTTTAACCTTAAGCCATGTGTTAGGCTCCTTCTTAGGCAAGTCTCAATCTAACTTTTAATTCTTTTGTTCAGGAAGGACTACTGAACAAACTCTTTCAAAAGGTAGGTCTACTCTTGATGGTCACATAGAGGACCTACTTCTGAACCTTTTCTTAAACTAATCTCGATCTTCTGTATCTTAGTTACTTGTAGTATTTGCCTAGCCTGCACCATGTGCTAAACCTCAAATTTATAAACTTCAATGAGGTTGGCATTTTTATTCTTGTCATCATGTCTCTAAGCATCCTAGTTGTGACCTGAGTACTGGCTAGTCGCGACTCATACTCTTTGTAAACTTTAGTCGTGACCACCTCCACCTACTCGGCATGACTTGATAGCTCTATATTCTTTAGTCGTGACCATAGGTCTTCCTTTGTCGGGACCTGATAGCTCTACAACTTCCGGTCACGATGAATGGTCTTTACTCATCACGACTAAAACACCTATATGAATATTTGTCATAACTCATGTCCTACTTATCGCAACTTAACTTTTTTGTGACTACTAGTCGTGACTTAAATTGTTGGCAATTGTGCCCTAGAGGCCACTCATTGTCTTATGAACATTGTTGATTTATGAATTTATTAATTGTGTTATCATATTATTTGCATGTTTACTGTGATGTATAGAGATATAAATCAAAGTCATAGGCACATGTAAGAGTACAAGGTGTTGGACTGACCCGTTATAAGAGAGCTGCATGGGTTAAGTCATAAGCTTCTCTCATATACAAACCATGTCACTATACCCTTTGACCTGAGATTATCATGGATTCCTACATGACAAACGCTCAGCTTTTACCTAGTCAAAAGTCACTTTTGACAGAGTGATCATAAAGACTATGTTCGGGCTTAGTGGTTTTCTGTGCGGAGGAATATGAATGGTCAAGATGGAATTTGTCCCTCACATTCGTAGAGAGATATTACTGGGCCCCTCCATAAGTGAGTCTGAGAAATGTATGGCCATACTATAATAGAAAGGTAGTTCTATTTCTATAGTCAGACTACTCAGGGATCGAGAAAGTAACGGCCAGGAATAGGAGGATGACATTCTCCATGCCTCATCCATGACCAAAATATCGTGTGACAAAAGGGACATGATATGGTTGTATAAAAGGTTACATCGTTCATCGATCCTCATATGATTTGGGTAGTCGTGATGTCTTGCTAGAGACTGCTTGCGGCTTGTGAGTCAGTATAGTAAATGGCCCACTTCCAACTTCATATGGGTCTATAGGGTCGCACACAAAATAGTCCAACACGAGCTATGATGTCCAGATTCATTGAATCTAAGATATGTCCAGATTCAATGAATGATCTAGGGTGGATGTATATATTTATTTATATTTATATTCGTATATATATTATATATAAGAGATATTTAAACCCTAAACCCTAAACCTCAAACTAAATCAGGGTCATCTACTCTGTCTGGGTCATCAACCCAGCCAATCCAAACAAAAGCATCTTCTAAGAAAACTTTGGAATCTTATGCCCAGAAGATTCTCCCACAAAAAACCTTTGCCCAACAATTGGCCCTTCCTCCAATCCCAGCAAAGGTCATTACAAAAAACCAGTATGATTTGCTTGATAAACAACCAAATATTTTGCAAATCAACCCCTCACAAAAATAGATAGTATCATGTTTGAATTTAAAATTCAAATTGATATGATATCTCATATAAGAGATATTTACAAGATTTAATTTATAAGGATAATCAAATCTCTATCACGTTTGCATTTGAAATTCAAATTGATATGATATCTCAAATTTGATTTATGAGAATAAATCAAATATAATTCTGTCTTATCTTTATTTGAAATTAAATAAATAGGTGAATTAAATCTGTGGGACAGATTTAATACAAACACTATTTATTTAATTAGTTTCTTATCAAATTATACAATATATGATATTTTATTAATTTCAGAATTAATACAAGATTAATTCCAAAAATCCAAGTCTGTGGTAACACGCATAGTATCCTATATATCTGATATTTAGGAGCTACAGTTGGGACAGAAAAAAAGTATGAATGGGAATCCGCAAAAGGTTTGCAAATAAGAAATTGCCAAAATAGAGATGGAGAGGACGAATTCTTGAGTAAGCCCTTGAGGGACAGGAGGCGCTAACACGTCGTTCGTGGTTGGAATGCTGTTCGTGTGGATACTAGTAGAGGAAGCCAACCTGAGTCATTGACTTCTTGCGATCGAAAAGAGATCACGAGCTGCGGAGAGAAGCTATGGACTTAGCAACTAGAAGCTGAGAAAGTGGCGACTGAATACTGAGGGTAATACTGCTTTCCACTTGACTTAAACACATACGGTAGATCCTGGCAAGGAATGAAAAATTTTTAAGTTAATTTATGTTGCGTGTCTTCCAATTCCTTACAAAAATACCTTCCAATCGCGACCTGGACATAGCTTTTTCTAAACATTCTCTTCTAATATTTCTGACTTTGATGAGCTTGGGTCAATTGAAACTCATTTATATCTATCTATCATAATCACATTAAATAGGAAACATATTCACATAAATGTTCAACCGTCATTTTATTATATCACATCAAAACTTATATTTCATGCCATTATAGTATTTATGCATGCATTACATACATGTCAACTACATATTCAGGGTACATCATAACTGTTATACATATGAGTAATTACTTTACTTTATAATGTTTACATATTTACATTATCCCTCATCTCTTTTTACATTATTTTATAGGGAATCATAAATTGCAAATACTTCTGCATACAGAAGTGTCACCACTGTATATCAGTTGGTGGATCATTCACCAAAAACCCACTTAGCTCTATGTGCCATGTAGGGGTATATAGCAATATCTAGCTTATGACCATCTCATACCAATCTTCCAGAGTGTAAATTTGATTCAGGTTAATGCCCTCTATTGTATAGCTGTTTATTATCCCTGCTACAGTATTGAGGAACTGCAGATAAACTAACTGCTCTTGATCTCTACTTCTATTTATCCCTTGACCTAGACTGAGTAATTCATTCTCCACAACTTTCTTGAGATTGATATAGTCAACATTATCTGTCTTTGGTAAAGAAGGCTGGGGTTTACTAGGACCAAGAACATCACACTGATCTTTCTCTATAAAGTCACATATTCCTGGACTTTGAGAATAGGAAGGGACTGTCGTAGACTCTGACTGGATCTCTGGATTAAGGGACTGCTATAGGTTACTCATATCAAATCTATCCTCAAACTCTAGTAGAGGAGGAATAATGCCAGGTCTACTTATTATCGAGTACTAGTACTTAGCTTCCTCAGCCATAATTTGTCCTCTCATAGGAGGAATAGAGCTCACATATGGGTTAAAGGGTATTCCAACAAACTCATACTATATAGAGTCACGAGGCTCAATATCCTCTGGTACATTCAACACTTTAGCCTGAATCTCTACATAACCTCTAGACTACAGGTTTGAGTTTACAGAAATATCTATTGGATATTATACTGTAGACCTCCCTGAATAATCCTCTATACTACTATTTGAACTCTCTTCACTATCTGTAGAAGGATCATAGTCTGGATGTACATCATCTTCATATATCACTACTGGCCGGAGGTCTCCCTTATTAACTGATGGCTCTGATTTAACTTTATAAAATCCCATATCTACTTCTGCAATATTTGCTTAAATAAGCAATGCTAACTATCCTAACTAATACCCTAACATAATAAAGTACTTACTACTTAGAGTTAGGATCTGGGGACTATTATATTTGATACCAGAAACTTCTGCTTTGATACCAAAATGAAGCATCCTTACTTTCACACGTATTACGGACTATTCAATAGCACTTAGAACCACTTACAATACCTTGGACGTCCATTAGCTAAATCTAAAATTTTTACTCTTCTAGAGTTACTAAGCCAATTTGAGATAAGATCACATGACAAAAATCATCTCTTCCCCTTATCTTAGATGCCATGTGTGAGGTCTTGTGGGTTCTACCATGTGCAAACCTTAATTCTCACTTTATTCCTTTTTCTTTTCTTTTTCAAAAATTCAAAAATTATTCATTATTGGACTTGGGCTCCAAGACAACTTTTGGGACTTATTGGGCTTCCCTAGGATAAAGTATTAGTCTTCCCTATGCCTTCCTTTGGTCCAATAGCTAATTGGCACAAATCCCAAGGCACTTTCCTTATACCGATATCCTTAAAATATCTTGATTTTGAAATAAATAATAAATACCTCTTTTAATGGTTCTAACATTTTTAAAAATTCATTCAAATATAAAATAAATCTCTTACAAAGTCTCATAATTTTTTGAGACCCATAAGTCTTGATAAAAATTTTCTACATTTTCTCAAGACCCTTTATCGGTGTCTGATTTCACTTTAATTTCTCAAAGGCATTATCATCTTTTCACACATCATTAGAGTATTCCTTGACCTTGGTCAACTATTTTGAGAACTCTCCTGGACTGTATAACATTAGTCAAATGACCAAAATACCCTTCATTTATCTCTGGCTCATTAACACAATACAGTGGTACACTCAGTGGCATTTTCATAATTTTATATTTTTCTCGATCTTTATTAGCCTTGGTTTATCAAAATGGAGTGGTTCCAATTTCTAATGGAAGCTCTTTCATTTAATTATGAAGAAAAAATATAAAAATGAGGTTTCATTGCCAAATGAAGTCAGTTTATTCGTTGAAAAATACTTTTCATTTGGTAAATTTGGAAGTTCCAGTTTCTTTGTCTTAAATTCAAAAATTCATTTCTATTTGGTTACTTGTCCAAATGAAACGTATTACCTATACATTTAAACCTCCAGATGTGTTCTTTAACCCCATAAAATTTTGTAGAGAAATTCGTTCGTTTACTTTATGAAATTAGCGCTTGAGCGTCACTATCTACATTCGCTCACTTTATCTCAATTCTAGATTTTATCTCCAACTTAGAAAAATCATAATAAATGGTATACTTAACCAATTTAGGCATTCTTGGTGTCTATTTAAATCTATGTATCTTAGATATTTTCATCCCAAATTTCAAGTCCAAAATCGTTGGTTAAGTCATTGTAATTATCATCATAAGGTTACTGTCTCATAATACAAACACACTATATCATGCTAGGTGTCATATCCCCAATTTTCCGATCTGATATGTGTGTACAGATTATCTGAAATGGATGAGTTTCTTGGAATAGACGGTATCAGATTGAGAAAGGAAAGGGAAGGATTAATAACTAAGGAAAGAATAGGGACCTAAATGAAAATTGAAAAGTTGGAAGGTAAAAAGTTGCAGTAGAAATAAAAGGAGGGACCTAAATACAATTAATGAAAAGTTCAGGGACTAAAGTGCAATTAATCAAAAGTTAAGGGACTTAAATGTAAATATGGAAAAGTTGAGCCAAAACAGGCCAAAAATGCCCAGAATCAGATCAGACCCAAATTTTACTAGTAAACAGACAAAAATATTCCGGTCAGTTTAACACAACACAGAATTTTGATTTGAGGCCTCCATCAATTGATGTAAATTCCTGAAGTCAGAAGGAATTATTATAGTATTTTTCAGATATCAGAATTGGATGAAACTTTATAAAAAATTCATATATTTAATATATAAATTTATAAAATTGACAGAATCAGAAAAAGAATCCTGTAAAAGCAATACCGGATTTTACAGTGAAATAAAATACCCGATAAATAGGATCAGGAGAGTTGTAAAGTGAAGTGGGCCATAAAGGCAATACAGGCAATAAGCCCATAATAAGGCCCAAATGGTGCCATCATGAGCCCATTAAGGTGACTGGACAGTTATGTGGGCCAGAGACCATAGTAGTCTAAGAAAAGTGTGAAATTATGAAAATAACCCTAGATGCCCATACTGTACCAGTAGTGGATGGAGGTCATTTTGGTCATTATGGATAGGCCAAAAATGTGGCACATAGTATAAATGTGATTAGTTAGAGCCAGTATATGCCATAAGGCAGTACAAAGAGGGGTGAAATGATAATTATGCGCTTAGGGTCAGTACAGTGTAAGAAAGGACACCAAGGGTATTTTGGTCATTTTCCAAGGGATGGATGGCAGATAAATACTCATTCTAACATTTTCAATGGTATGAGAAGCCTAGACATTAATTTCTAGGATAGAATACATATCCTGGTATGTTATAAAAAAAATTAGGAACAGAAAACAGTTTGGTTATTGTGAATCTGCTCCGATCGTTATTGGATTGCACTGAAAATTTTCTAGAAGCTTCCTTACACTATGAGAACTCCACATACCCCTCTTAGTTGTCCCATGAGTTGTCCCACATGATGTCATAATTATTCTTTTTAGAAAAAGTTAAATCCAAGATTAAATGTTAGCCTTTAGATCAAATAGTAACCAAATCAATCTTGGCCATCCATTTCAACCTAAATTTTTCTATAAATACCCCCTATTCAGATCACTTCGGCATGCATGGTGAACCATAGGAAAATGCTTGCAAAATTTTCATTCAACCAAGAAAGAAACAACCAAAGTGAAGTAATAAGCAAGGTAATCATCCCCCTTGATCTTGAGCTTGGTTCTAGTAGGTTAGCTCATGGTTTTAAGGGGTTTTTGTGCTATATTTCCCTTACGGTTGCTGCTGGAAGGGTTGCTCATATATGGTTAAAATATGATTTTTATGTTATGGATAGTTTAGACAAGCTTAAACAAGCTAGAATCAAGTGGTATAAGCTTAGGAATTCAAGTATGTTTGGATTTAGGGTTTTGTGTTCTTGCTGGAACTGTGTGTGACACTGTTCATATGATGGAATTTCATGAGTTTAATACTTCCAATGAGTTTAAAATAGAAAATTGTGTGGGGATAAAGTAGGAGAACAAGTATTGGAAGCATTGGAATCAAAATGTGAATTTTTGGAAAACAAGAGCATGCATTTCGGTTTGGTACTGTAGCAATTGGTATGTTTTGATTTTGGAATTTCTGATTTCATATTTGGATTCTACATGAACAATTATGTGGAAATGAACCATTAGAATTTATTTTGGAAAGATGGAAGTAGGAAACATAAAGTAGAGAAGAAAGGGAGTTAGTGAAAACCTAGTCTTGGAGTTGGTTTCAAGTTGAGTTGTAACTTGATATTATGTTGTAATGGCTAGGTTTTGACATTTGTGAAGGAAGGAAATCATCTCAAGAAGGTATTGACCAAGATAGCCAAGAGGTAGCAAGGATACGTAACTATAACTCATGTTTGTTTAATTGTTTTGCTTGCTTGTTGATTATGGTGTTTGGTTGAGCTTGAGCTTATGTCATCATATTATGATGAAGTATGAATGATTGCAACTCCTTGCAAGTTATGTCATGACAATATGCATGTTAGAGTTTGCTTATGTACTATTATGAAGTAGCTCCTATCACATAATAACATGTTAAGCATTCAATTATCCATGCATGATATTATGGATTGTGAAACTTGCTATTGGGATTTTCATGAAATCTCATTCCTTCCATGAAAATCAACAATTTTAATGTGTAAATCAACGATTTTTAGTCTAAAATTTGGTTTGAGGGTATCTAAGATACAGAGATTTAAATGGACACCAAGAACGCCTTAATTGGATAAGTATCCGAATTTTTATGATTTTCCAAAGTTGAAACTAAAATCTGGAATTGAGATAAAGTAAACGATTAGAGACAGCAATGTTCACGCGATAATTTTATATATCAAATGAACTAATTTTTCTATGAAATTTGGTGATATTAAAGGGGACATCTAAATATTTACTTCCATAGGTAACATGGTTAATTTGCATAAGTAACCAAAGAGAAATGAATTTTTAAAGTTAAGGCAAAGAAACTGGAACTTGGAGGTTTTACCAAATAAATAGTGATTTTTAACCAATAAATTGATTTCGTGTGGACAAGAGAACCTTAATTTCATATTTTCCCCTCAAATATTTATGAAATAGCTTTCATTATAAATTGGAACCACATTATTTTGATTTTTCTATAATTAATTATGAATTTTCAAAGTAGGGTACATGTTCTGGAATTATCAAATGAACAGTAAAAGTGAACAGTATCTCGAGAGCAAATCTTTTGGAAATAGATGTTTTCAAAGCAAATGATCATGTAATTGATTCCAATCACCTCTAATGGAGTATAATTGAGGTTAAAAGTAAGGATGTGATACTAGGTATCCCATCTAGTCATCTCATAGAGCCAAGTGATCAATATAACTTATTACACAAGTTCAACTATCTATATTTACCCTTTTTCTTTGCGATGTTCCAGCACCTATAACATGGTTATACATATGGAAAGAATGAGATTTCATGGAAATCTCAATAGCAAGTCATACAAACTATAATATCATGCATGATTGATTAAATACCTAACATGTTATCATGAGATGGGAGCTACTTCATAATAATACATAAGCAAACTCTAACATGCATATTGTCATGACATTAGTTGTAAGGAGTTATAATCATTCATACTTCATCATCATCATGATGGCATAATCTTAATCTCAACTAAACATCATAACTAACAAGCAAGCATACAATCAAACATATATGCGATTATTGTTAGGTATTCTTGCTACCTCTTAAGATATCCTTGTCACACTCTTCTTGAAATGGTCTTCTTCCCACACAAATGTTAAACCCTAACCATTACAAAGTAATATCAAGTTACAACTCAACTTCAAAACAATTCCAAGACTAGGTTTTCGCTAACTTCCATTGTTTTTCTATTTTATGTTCTATACTTCCATCTTTCTAAAATAAATTCTCATCGTTCAT
Organism: Leucaena leucocephala; assembly: GCA_037074615.1. NCBI lineage: Eukaryota > Viridiplantae > Streptophyta > Magnoliopsida > Fabales > Fabaceae > Leucaena > Leucaena leucocephala. The sequence goes on along the minus strand of CM073528.1, from coordinate 10,750,876 downwards.
TTCCACACAATTTTTTATTTAGAATTCAAATATGAAACCAAAATTTCCAAAATCAAAACACATCCTTGTCTGCTATACATAACCAAAATGCCTCTACTATTTTCCAAATATTCACATTTTGATTACAAGCTTCCAATACTTGTTTCTCTAATTTATCCCCACACAATTTTCCGTTTAAAACTCATTGAAAGTATCAAAATTATGAAATTCTAACACATGAATAGTGATTCATACAGTGGCAGCCAAGAACACAAAATCCTAACATGCATACTTGAATTTCTAAGCCTGTACCACTTGATTCTAGCTTATTTAAGCTTGTCTAAACTATCCATAACATAAAAATCATATTCTTATCACATATGGATAGAATGACCAGCAGCACCATCAAGGGAAATATGTCACAAAAACCTCTTAAAACCAAGAGCCAACTTGCTAGATTAAAGTCCAAGAACAAAGGAACTAGTTACCTTTCTTGTTGCTCCAAGTTGTATGCTTATTTCTTGCTTCAAAGGAAATTTTGGCAGAGGTTCCCTAAGGTATCTAAGATGCTGAATCAAGTCTGACATGGTGGGGTATTTATTGGAAAAGTTGGGTGGAAATGGAAGGCCAAGATTAGTTTGGTTATTATTTGATCTAATGGTCCATAATTTACCTTCCATCAAGCTTGCCCTAGAAGCCTCATTAATGACGCCATGCATGACCTTATTTAGGGCTGTGTTTGGCTGAACAAAAGGAGAAATACTAATAGAAAAAATTCTAGTCCAGTCCGGTATCAATCTGAGCAGTTTTACAAAAACTAGACTGTTTTATATTTCCAATTTTTATAATATTCCATAATATGTATTTTGATATGAAAACCAGTGTCTAGATTTTTCCTACTACTGAAATTGTTAGACTGAGTATTTATCTGCCAACCATCACTTGAGAAATGACCAAAATACCCTTATTGCACTTTCTTGCACTATATTAACCCTAAAGGCATAATTGTCATTTCATACCTCTTTATACTTCATCAGAGTATATACTGGCTCTAACTAATCACCCCTGTACTTACTTGGACATTTTTTACCTATCCAAAATGACTAAAATACCCTCCATCCCCTAAGGTATAATCTTACAACATAGGGGTATTTTCATAATTTCACACTTTTTGGGGGTGGCTCTGGACTCTGGCCCACTTAACTGTTCAACCACTTCACTGGGCCTTTGGGACACCATTTTGGGCCTTGATATAGGTCTATTGCCTTTATGGTATAAATCCCGAGAAACTTCTCTTGAAGGTATTTATCGGGTATTTTATTACACTCTAAATTCTCTTAAAAATTCTACAAGATTTCTTTTCTGACTCTGTCAATTTTATAAATTCTCATATTAATTATAGAAATTTACTGTAAAGTTTCATCTAATTCTAAGGTCTAAAAAATACTATAATAATTTTTCCTAACTTTAGGAATTCACATCAATTAATCGGGACCTCAAATCGAAAATGTGTTGCGTTAAACTAATAAGAATAATTTTCTCTACTTACTGGTAAAATTTGGGACTAAACTATTTTAGGGCAATTTTAGGCCTTTTCTGGCTTAACTTTCTCATAATTACATTTTTGCCCTTGAACTTTTGATAAATTACATTTAAGTCCCTTAACATTTGGTAATTATATATTTTAGCCCAACTTTTATCTCTACCTTTAGTTTTGGCCAAAAACCTTTTCTAAATTTTGTTTAGGTCCTTGAACTTTCCTTAGTTACCAGTCACTCTCTTTCCTTCCTCAATCTAATACAATTTACTTCAAGAATCTCATGTCAATTATATATAAAATGTACATATACATCATATAAGAAAATTGGGGATATGACAAAATTTCCCCAAAATATATTTATCGGGTGTTTTAATCAACTATAAATTATATAATAAATTCTACATAACTCCCTTTTGAGTTATGTCAGTTTCATAAATTCTTATATTAATTATAGGAATTTACTACCAAATTTCATCTGATTCTGAGATCCAGAGAATACTGTATTAATTTTCCTTTCTTTATAAATTAGTATACATTTTTTGGGACCCCACATCAAAATTATATGTTGCGTCAAATTGATCAGAACATTTTTTCTATTTACTAGGAAAATTTGGTACTAATATGATTTTAGGCATTTTCTAGCTCAACTTTCAATAATTACCATTTTACACTTGAACTTTTAAAAATTATACTTTAGGCCTTCAACTTTTCATAATTACACTTAATGGCCCAAAGCTTTTGTCTACTTTACACTTTGCACCATATAACTTTTAGACTTTTTATTTTAGTCCCTCATCTTTATACTTTTGTCTAATAATTATTTTTCCTTTCTAGTCATCATCACAATCCTTTCCAAACCTCTTTCCACACCATTAGTATTATATAGATAAGGAAAAATTAGGATATGACACCTTATACAGACATTGAATTAAGGTGTTATTGGTACCAAAATAAATAGGACATGTTAAATAAATGCTAGTAAAATGTTGTACAATTATTGCATAATTTACTATTTTTAATTACATCTCAAAGGTCAATGCCTCATCACGAGTTACTGTTGACCAAGCCAAATTTAAGCAAATATACATATTACATACATTTCAAAAATTGCTCATTACATGCTCATATAAACAACCAATATCATCATCATTTATTATTCTTCCCTTATGCCTGATGTCATATCCTAATTATTCCCTATCTGCATAATATTGATAGTGGAAAGAGGTTTGGAAAGGATTATGACAAAGATCAGAAGAAATGATAAAGGTTAGATGAGTCTTGAAGAAATAGAAGGACTAAAACTTAAATTAGGAAAGGTTGAAGGCAAAAAGTTAAAGCAGAAACAAGATTTGGGCCAAAAGTTGTAATTTCCAAAAGTTAAGGGAGTTAAATGTAATTAAGTAAAAAGTTCAAGGGCAAAATTGTAATATAGAAAGATCAGGTCAAAAAGGGTTAGAACTACCTGGAAGTATTTCAGTCCCATATTCCATCAGTAAATAGAGGAAGGTATGCTAGTTAATCTAGAATGATACATAAATTTTATTAGGGCTCTAGACAGTATATATTTATCTGATAGTCTAAAAGTTATCTAAAATTTTATCAGATTTCATAGACTTTAGATATAAGTAGGAGAATTACAGGAAAGTGTTCCCTATAGTGTCAGATGTCATGGATCTGACAGAACCCTGGAAGGAGTTATGTATAAAAAGTTATTCCCATATAAGTGAATTTTGGCGGGAATTTGAGAACACCCATGATCCGAGTATGGAATTTAGTAGTATGGAAGCTTGGATAGACTGAGATAAGATAAACTCATATATAGGCCCATGATGACACTAAGGAGGGCCCAAAACCCAGGGTACCAGTTCACCGGTAGAAAGGACCAGTGTCCAGAAAAAGTGTGAAATTATAAAAATGCCCCTAGATGGCCATATTATACCAGTGATAGATAGAGGGCATTTTGGTCATTTGGGATAAGCCAAAAACATGTAGTGTAGTATAAATATGATTAGTTATAGCCAGTATATACCCTGAGGCAGTATAAAGAGGTGTGAAATGACAATAATGCCTTTAGGGTTTATATAATACAAGATAGTGAACCAAGGGTGTTTCAGTCATTTCATAAGGGATCTGTAATTAAACTGTGGCCCAATACAAAAATTTCAACGGTATGAGAAACCTAGACATTGATTTTTAGGACAGAATATATATCCTGGATTATTATAAAAAATTAGGAACAGAAAATAGTCCAGTTTTTGGGGAATCGAACCGAGCTGGTACCAAATTGGACTGGAATTTCTCTAAAAACTTCCTCCCCATGAGAATTGCACCACATACCCCCATGAGGTGTCCCATGAGTTGTCCCTTGTGATGTCATGGATGATGTCATAAATCTCCTTTTTAAAAAAGTTAAATCCAAGATTAAATGTGAGCATTTAGATCAAATAGTGCACAACGTAATCTTGCCATTGATTTTCCATGAAATTTTCTATAAATACCCCATCAAATCTGGTTCAAAACTGTGGCCTCATGAACCTTGGCGAAACTCTTGCAAAATGGAAACTCAAGCCGAGACAAAGAAGATTCAAGGAACTAAAGTTCAAGCGAGCTAGAAATTAAAGGTAAGCAATCTATCCTAGCATATTTTCCTTTGATTTGGGAGCTTGAACTTAGAGTTTTCATGGGGGGAAAGTTGAATTTTCTCTAAGGTGTTGTGCTGCCCAAAAGCCTTAGATGAAAGGGTAAACAAGAAATTAAAGTTAGAAGTATATGATTGAAGCTTAAACAAGATAGTTAATTGATTGGTTGTTGAATCAAGCTGATATCCTTGACTTTGCCAAGGGTGAACCTGTTCAGTATGTACTGTTCATGATGGAATTAAATGGAATTTCAATGATTTAATGCTTCCATTTAATTTATATGATGATTTTGTGTAGGATTGGAAAGGTTTTGAACCTTGGAAACATTGAAATTCCACTATTGTTGTTTTTGAAATTCTTCTCTATTACTGTTCACTCACATAAACAGTGATTGGAATTTCATGATTTTGATACTTCCAATGATTTTAAAATGTAAAGTTGTGTGGGATAAAGTAGAGAAACAAGTATGGGAAGCATTAGAATCAAAATGAGAATTTTTAAAAGAATTGTGTACATGTTTCAGTTCTGTATAGCAGGCCATGAAGGGGCTAGAATTTCATGATTCTAAGCTCATAAATGTATTCAAAAGATAAAATTATGTGGGATAAAATCAAGACATCAATTTGTTCAAGAACCAAGTGGATTAGTGAAGATTAGAGAAAGTTAGGATAATAAAGAGTGTAACAAGGTTAGTCTTGAACATGGTTGGAGTTCACGAGTCCTAATGTATTATGTGATGAATATAAATGTGTTTAGGATATTGAAATATCCAAGAATATTTTGGTAAGTGATTGACATAAAGGCTTCATGGTTGGAAAGCTAGGGAACAAGTGCAAAAGGTCAAGAGAAAAGCTTAAGTGCAAGGTAGTGAACTTATCTCTTTATGTGCTTGATGTGGTATGCTTATGTGTTGACATGTATATGATATTTGAATGATGTTGTGACATGATAAATAATGTTGAATGTATTTTCAATAACATGTTTTCCATGGCCATGCACTTTATGTAAGAGTATATAGCATGATTGCATGTCACTAATCAAAGAAAGTTTAATGAAATTACATATCATGCATTAGCATCCATCTTGCATATTTAAGTGGTAATGTTTGCTACTGAGATTCCCTAGAATCTCACTCTCCCATAAACAACCAATTTAGGTCAAGCATGATGGATAATGTATGCATGGAGAAGAGCTAAAGCATGGAAGAAGAAAAGTGAAGTATTTAAGATGTTAGCATATGCTATGCACTTTCCATGTATGTCAAAGCCATGTAAAGTCTCCATTTATGTGATGAAACTATTTGTAATAATTATTGCATATGTACATGATGTATATGAATATTTAGAAGCTTATTTGATGGCTTATACATGTTGGAACACTTATTGGAAGTGAAAGAAAAGAAACTAAAATGGTAAAAACGTTGGTCTTGAAGCAGTTTTGTTGTGGTTTTAGTTTGACCTAGCAAATAAAGGAATTATTTTACAAAATTTTATGAGTGTGTAGCACACATCCATATCTTTAATTTCATAGGTTGAATGTTCCATTTGGATGTGTATAACAAGAGAAATGAATTTCCAAAGTAAGAGACCATAATCTATCTTCAGAATTTTTGACCAAATGAACAGTAAATTTGACGAGTAAACTGTATTAATTGGTTAATCATTTGGTCTGGAAATTATTTTTACCTTAAATTCAAAGATGTTACCTTCACTTATATTTTTGAACCACTTCATTTAGATTTTTCTAGAATTAATTATGATTTTTTGAAGTTTGTCGCGTAATCTGGAATACATATGAACAGTAACCTGAGAAAGAGAAAAAATCCAGATTTAGCTAATGGACTTTCAAAGACTTGTAGGTGGTTCTAAATACTACTAAGTGGTCCCTAAAACGTATAAAAGTAAGGATGTTACATTATTCACAATACATTCAACATCATTTATCATGTCACAACATCATTCAAATATCATATACATGTCAACACATAAGCATACCACATCAAGCACATAAAGAGATAAGTTCACTACCTTGCACTTAAGCTTTCCTCTTGATCTTTGGCACTTGCTCCCTAGCTTTCCAACCATGAAGCCTTTATGTCAATCACTTTCCAACATCTTCTTGGATATTTCTGTTGGAAATCGTGCCCTAGGGGCCAATCATTGTCTTATGAACATTATTGATTTATGAATTTATTAATTGTGTTATCATATTATTTGCATGTTTATTGTGATGACCATCCTTGGATAATTCATGATCTTATCCTAAATGTCCCTAGTCGGTCATCTGTGTGGGAGCACAGATGAAATAAGACCAGTATGACTTTGAAGATGTATAAAGATATAAATCAAAGTCATAGGCACATGTAAGAGTACAAGGTGTTGGACTGACCCGCTATGAGAGAACTACATGGGTAACGTCATAAGCTTCTCTCATATACAAACCATGTCAATATGCCCTTTGACCTGAGATCATCATGGATTCCTACATGACAAATGCTCAGCTTTGACCTAGTCAAAAGTCACTTTTGACCGAGTAATCATAAAGACTATGTTCGAGCTTAGTGGTTTTTCATGCGGAGGAATGTGAATGGTCAAGATGGAATTTGTCCCTCATATTCGTAGAGAGATATTACTGGGCCCCTCGATGAGTGAGTTTGAGAAATGTAGGGCCATACTATAATGGAAAGGTAGTTCTATTTCTATAGTCAGATTACTCAGGGATCGAGAAAGTAACGGTCAGGAATAGGAGGATGACATTATCCATGCCTCAACCATGACCAAAATATCGTGTGACAGAAGGGACATGATTGTTGGAAATCGTGCCCTAGGGGCCAATCATTGTCTTATGAACATTATTGATTTATGAATTTATTAATTGAGTTATCATATTATTTGCATGTTTACTATGATGACCATCCTTGGATAATTCATGATATTATCCTAAATGTCCCTGGTCGATCATCTATGTGGGAGCACAGATGAAATAAGACCAGTATGACTTTGAAGATGTATAGAGATATAAATCAAAGTCATAAGCACATGTAACAGTACATGGTGTTGGACCGACCCGCTATGAGAGAACTGCATGGGTAACGTCATAAGCTTCTCTCATATACAAACCATGTCAATATGCCCTTTGACCTGAGATCATCATGGATTCCTACATGACAAAACGCTCAGCTTTGACCTAATCAAAAGTCACTTTTGACTGAGTGATCATAAAGACTATGTTCGGGCTTAGTGGTTTTTCATGCGGAGGAATGTGAATGGTCAAGATGGAATTTGTCCCTCACATTCGTGGAGAGATATTACTGGGCCCCTCGATGAGTGAGTCTGAGAAATGTATGGCCATACTGTAATGGAAAGGTAGTTCCATTTCTATAGTCAGACTACTCAGGGATCGAGAAAGTAACGGTCAGGAATAGGAGGATGACATTATCCATGCCTCATCCATGACCAAAATATCGCGTGACAGAAGGGACATGATATGGTTGTATAAAAGGTTACATCGTTTATCGATCCTCATATGATTTGGGTAGTTGTTATGTCTTGCTAGAGACCGCTTGCGACTTGTGGGCTAGTATAGCAAAAGGCCCACTGCCAACTTCATATGGGCCTACAGGGTCGCACACAAAATAGCCCAACACGAGCTATGATGTCCAGATTCATTGAATCTAAGACATGTCTAGATTCAATGAATGATCCAGGGTGGATATATATATTTATTTATATTTATATTCGTATATATATAAATTCGTATATATATTATATATATGAGATATATGAGATTTAATTTATAAGGATAAATTAAATCTCTATCACGTTTGAAATTCAAAATTCAAATTGATAGGATATCTCATATAAGAGATATTTATGAGATTTAATTTATAAGGATAAATTAAATCTCTATCACGTTTGAAATTCGAAATTCAAATTGATAGGATATCTCATATAAGAGATATTTATAAGATTTAATTTATAAGGATAAATTAAATCCCTATCACGTTTGAATTTGAAATTCAAATTGATAGGATATCTCAAATTTGATTTATGGGAATAAATCAAATATAACTCAGTCTCATCTTTATTTAAAGTTAAATAAATAGGTAATTAAATCTGTGGGACAGATTTAATATTATTTTATTTAATTAGTTTCTTATAAAATTATACAATATATGATATTGTATCAATTCGGAATTAATATAAGATTAACTCCAAAATCCAATTAGGTTAAGTGGAAAAACGCATAGCATCCTCTATATCCGATTGGAGGAGCTACGTTTGAAAATAATACAGAACACAAAAGGCTGAACGGAATCTGCAAAAGGTTTGCAGACAAGAAACTGCCGAAATAGAGACGGAGACTTGTGAAAGCCTTGGAGGGACAGGAGACGCTAGCACGTCGTTCGTGGTTGGAACGCTGTTCGTGTGGATACCAGTAGAGGAAGCCGACCTGAGGCGTCGACTTCTTGTGATCGGAAAGAGACCACCGTCCGCGGAGAGAATCTGTGAAGGTCGCTGAGGAACACTCCGTCGATTTCTTGCGATCAGAAAGAGATCACCACCCACGTAGAGAAGCTGTGAAATTCGCTGAGCAACACTAAGGGTAATGATTCTTTCCACTTGACTTAAACACATACGGCAGATCCTGGCAAGGAATGGAAAATTTTTAAAGTTTATTTCCGCTGCGTGTCTTCTAATTCCTTACAGTGATATCAGAGCCATGCCGTTTTGTGTTTAAGTTAGGCTTGATTGTTGATTTATATGATATATGTTAGTAGTAGCCGATCATATAATAAGCGTTGTATGTGTGACATATATGGAATCCGTGTTGTGTATGACATAAAAGGAATCTAAAAGGAAATTGAAATCGGTGGTGATGCCTTTTGATTTGATCAATTCGCATAGATGGGGTCTAAGAAAACCGAATTCAAATTTGTGATTATTTGTGAAAACCGAATTCAGATTCGTGATTATTTATGAAACAAAAAAAAAATTTCTTCTGGGGCGCTGCCCCACAGACCCCGCCCGCTAACCGGCTAGCGGGACCGCCGTAGCTACCTGTTCATAGCGCAACATAACCGTAACATATGTTACTTTGTGAATGTTTTTTGCCCTTCGATTAGATCTGAATATTGATTCTTGAATGTTTGGGTATGGTGAACAATATGGCTCTAGATTGCAAGTGTTGTAATTTTTAAATACGGCCTGCGTGTCGTGCCTTCCTCTATCTACTCTCAATGTACCTTCTCCTCTCATCTCACTCCCCTCGAATGTTAAAAGAGGTTTCTATATGTAATTTCTCTTTTCTTACTAGAGAGCTCCTCTCATTGGCTTGAGGGGACTTAGGATAGGTGAGCCATATTGTATCACGTTTGAATTATGCATCTTATGATTAGATCAGCACATACATATTACTTGTATGAGTTACAAACTGGGATACATGCATCCTCATAAAAGCAGATAGTTAATTAAGCCCTCTAAAAGAAATCTTAAGTCATAATGCTGTCAATTTATGAACACTTGTCAAAACCTTGATCGCTCAATTGTGGACTCCACCAAAGTGGGTGCTTTTGAGTTATCTTGGGGAGATAAGAAAAGAGTAATGGTGCTACTCTCATAGGTTCATTATTGTTTGACTTAATTGAGATTAACAAAACGGTTTTGGATCTCAAGGCATTAGATGGGATTAGAACATGCCAGATCATATGATGATAGGATCCCATGAATATCTAAGAGTTACATTTGATGTAATTGGTAAAGGTGTTACCTACCTAAATAACTTAATTTAAGCGTCCTACCAAAGCGGACTTAAGTTTGAGCCAAATATGGATCTTAGCCCACTAACTATTGCATTGAGGGTTGTTTATTTAGTGGGAGATTACTAATTACATTGCATATTTTAATTGTAGAATCATGACCACTAGTAATACTGCTACATTATCGCTGCGATCTGTCCTTGAGAAGGACAAACTTAATGGGACAAACTTTCTTGACTGGTTTAGGAACTTGAGAATTGTTCTCAAGCAGGAAAGAAAGGCGCATGTCCTAGATCAACCCATTCCTGAGGAGCCAGCCGCCAATGCTCCTAGAGCTCAGAGAGATGCTTACACGAAGCATAAGGAAGACTCTGTCGATGTGGGATGCTTAATGCTAGCCACCATGGTTCCAGAGCTCCAAAGAGATCTCGAACACATGGAGGCTTATGAGATGATTGTGCATCTCAAGGAAATGTTCCAGCAACAGGCAAGGCAAGAGAGGTATGAGACCACTAAGGCCTTACATTCCTGCAAGATGGCTGAAGGTGCATCAGTTAGTACTCATGTCTTAAAGATGAAAGGGTACATTGATCACCTTGAGAGGCTTGGATTTCCCATGAGTCAGGAGTTAGCTACGGATTTGATCTTGAACTCACTCCCGGAAAGTTATGACCACTTTGTCATGAACTACAACATGAACAACATGGAGAAATCTATTTCTGAACTGCATGGGATGCTTAAAACTGCTGAGCCGAGTCTTAAGAAGAAACCCAGTAGTGTTTTGATGGTTCAGAAAGGAAAGGGTACGAAAAAGAAAGGCAAAGGCAAGGGGAAGGGTCATGGCTCATCAGGTAAGACCAAAGAGTCAGGCAAGCCCGAAACCAAGCCTGCACCAAAGAAGGCAAAGCCTCCGAAGGAAGGAGTCTGCTTCTTCTGCAATGAACCGGGTCATTGGAAGAGGAATTGCAAACTCTACCTCGAAGATCTGAAAAAGAACAAGAAGGATAGCGGGGCTATCGCTTCAGGTATTTATGTTATAGACATTCATCTTTCTACTTCCACCTCATGGGTATTAGATACTGCATGTGGTTCTCACATTTGTACAAATGTGTAGGGACTAAAGGACAGTAGGAAGCTGAAAAAGGGCGAGGTTGACCTACGAGTTGGAAACAGAGCAAGGGTTGCTGCGTTAGCTGTAGGCACTTATGAATTAGTTCTGCCCACTGGGCTTTTGTTAGTTTTGAACAATTGCTATTATGTTCCTGCTTTAAGTAGTAACATTATTTCACTTTCTTATTTGGATAAGGAAGGTTTCACTTCCATTGCTGGGAATAGTAGATGTTCTATTTATCGTAATGATGTTTTATATGCTCATGGTGATTTGTATGTTGATCATTACATATTAAATTTGGAACAACCCAATCATGGAAATATCTATAACATAACCGCCAAAAGGGTCAAACCAAACGATTTGAATCCCACATACCTCCGGCACTGTCGTTTGGGCCACATAAATGAGAAACGCATTTCCAAACTCCATCAAGATGGATTTCTAAACTCATTTGATTTTGAATCATATGACACTTGCGAGTCTTGCTTGTTAGGAAAGATGACAAAGTCACCCTTCATTGGGCACAGTGAGAGGGCCACTGATTTATTGGGCCTCATACATACAGATGTGTGTGGACCGATGAACACAAATGCCAGAGGAGGTTATTCGTACTTCATAACATTTATAGATGATTTCAGCAGATATGGGTACATCTATCTGATGAAACATAAATCTGAATCTTTTGAAAAGTTCAAAATATTTCAAAATGAAGTACAAAACCAGCTTGGTAAAACAATTAAAGCCCTTCGATCTGATCGGGGTGGTGAATATTTGAGCCAAGAGTTCATAGATCATCTTAGGAATTGTGGGACACTCTCACAATTGACTCCTCCAGGGACACCACAATGGAATGGCGTTTCTGAACGGAGGAATCGAACACTATTAGATATGGTTCGATCCATGATGAGTGAAACAGATCTTTCGCCCTCCTTTTGGGGCCATGCCCTAGAGACAGCTGGGTTCACACTCAATCGTGTTCCATCAAAGGCAATTGAAAAGACTCCGTATGAGATATGGACTGGGAGGACGCCTAGTTTGTCTTTCCTCAAGATTTGGGGATGTGAGGTCTATGTTAAGCAACAAGCCTCAGACAAATTAGCGCCCAAATCCTCAAAATGCCTTTTTGTGGGATATCCTAAGGAAACCAAGGGATATTACGTCTACAACCCTGCTGATAACAAAGTGTTTGTTGTCAGAAATAGTATCTTTCTTGAACGAGAATTTATCTCTAAAAGAACCAGTGGGAGTAAGGTACAACTCGAAGAAGTTCGAGAGCTACAAGACACCACAGAACTGCAGATGGAAAATAGAGAAGACTCATAACAAGTTGTTGAGACTCCTCAAGTCACGCAAGGTCTACGAAAGTCTAATAGGACACGACTTCAGCCTCAGAGATATGGATTTCTGATTTCTGATAGTCGTGATGTGTTGCTCATTGAGCATAATGAGCCGACTACCTATCGAGAAGCTATAGTGGGACCAAACTCTGAAAAATGGCTTAGTGCCATGAAGTCTGAGATGCAATCCATGTACGATAATCAGGTTTGGACCTTAGTCGACCCGCCTGAAGGTGTAAAAACCATCGGGTGCAAGTGGGTTTTCAAAGAGAAAACTGACATGGATGGCAATGTAAATGTCTTAAAGGCACGACTGGTTGCAAAAGGTTTTACTCAAACTCATGGTGTGGACTATGATGAGACCTTTTCCCCAGTAGCAATGGCCAAATCAATCAGAATCCTCTTTGCTATTGCAGCATATTATGACTATGAAATATGGCAGATGGACGTCAAGACAGCCTTCCTTAATGGAAAGCTCCTTGAGGATGTGTACATGACACAACCTGAAGGGTTTGTGCGTTCCGAGGACTCTGGTAAAGTGTGCAAGCTTCAAAAGTCCATTTATGGACTAAAGCAAGCCTCTCGGAGTTGGAATCATCGTTTTGATGAAGTAATCAAAGAGTTTGGATTTCTTCAAAACATTGATGAACCTTGTGTGTACAAGAAGGTTAGTGGGAGCACAGTTGTGTTTTTAGTACTCTATGTCGATGACATCCTACTTATTGGGAATGACATTCCTACCTTGCAGATTGTCAAGTCTTGGTTAGGAAAGTCTTTCTCGATGAAAGACTTGGGTGAAGCCACCTACATCCTAGGAATCAGGATCTATAGAGATAGATCTAAAAGACTTCTAGGACTCAGTCAGAGTACAAACATAGACAAAATACTGCATAGGTTCAGTATGCACGAATCAAAGAGGGGTTTCATACCCATGTCTCATGGTACTCACCTCAGCAAAGATCTGTGTGCTAGTACATCTGATCAACGAGGTCGCATGAGTAAGGTTCCATATGCCTCGGCCATAGGATCTATCATGTACGCCATGTTATGTACTCGACCGGATGTCTCGTTTGCCTTAAGTATGACTAGCAAATACCAACAGGACCCTAGTGAGGGCCATTGGACTGCTGTCAAGAATATCCTTAAGTACTTAAGAAGGACTAAGGACTTATTCTTGGTCTATGGTGGATTGGATGATGAGCTCTGTGTAACTGGTTACATAGATGCGAGTTTCCAAACTGACCAGGACGACCAAAAATCGCAGTCTGGATACATATTCCTCCTCAATAATGGAGCAGTAAGCTGGAAGAGCTCTAAGCAGGGCACTGTAGCAGATTCTGCAACGGAAGCTGAGTATATAGCAGCATCTGATGCAGCTAAGGAAGCCGTTTGGATCAGGAAGTTCATCACAGAACTAGGGGTGATACCTACCATCTCAGATCCAATAACTTTGCTCTGTGACAATAGCGGTGCTATTGCACAGGCCAAAGAGCCTAGGTCACATCAAAGGACCAAGCATATACTCAGGCGATTTCATCTCATCAGAGAAATCAATGATAGAGGTGATATAAAAATATGCAAAGTAGCGGGAGAAGATAATGTTGCTGATCCTCTAACAAAGCCGCTTGTGCAGGCAAAGCATGAGCGTCATGTTAGGTCAATGGGAATTAATCAAATTAATGATTGTACCTAGTACAAGTGGGAGGTTGTTGGAAATCGTGCCCTAGGGGCCAATCATTGTCTTATGAACATTATTGATTTATGAATTTATTAATTGAGTTATCATATTATTTGCATGTTTACTATGATGACCATCCTTGGATAATTCATGATATTATCCTAAATGTCCCTGGTCGATCATCTATGTGGGAGCACAGATGAAATAAGACCAGTATGACTTTGAAGATGTATAGAGATATAAATCAAAGTCATAAGCACATGTAAGAGTACATGGTGTTGGACCGACCCGCTATGAGAGAACTGCATGGGTAACGTCATAAGCTTCTCTCATATACAAACCATGTCAATATGCCCTTTGACCTGAGATCATTATGGATTCCTACATGACAAAATGCTCAGCTTTGACCTAATCAAAAGTCACTTTTGACCGAGTGATCATAAAGACTATGTTCGGGCTTAGTGGTTTTTCATGCGGAGGAATGTGAATGGTCAAGATGGAATTTGTCCCTCACATTCGTGGAGAGATATTACTGGGCCCCTCGATGAGTGAGTCTGAGAAATGTATGGCCATACTGTAATGGAAAGGTAGTTCCATTTCTATAGTCAGACTACTCAGGGATCGAGAAAGTAACGGTCAGGAATAGGAGGATGACATTATCCATGCCTCATCCATGACCAAAATATCGCGTGACAGAAGGGACATGATATGGTTGTATAAAAGGTTACATCGTTTATCGATCCTCATATGATTTGGGTAGTTGTTATGTCTTGCTAGAGACCGCTTGCGACTTGTGGCCTAGTATAGCAAAAGGCCCACTGCCAACTTCATATGGGCCTACAGGGTCGCACACAAAATAGCCCAACACGAGCTATGATGTCCAGATTCATTGAATCTAAGACATTTCTAGATTCAATGAATGATCCAGGGTGGATATATATATTTATTTATATTTATATTCGTATATATATAAATTCGTATATATATTATATATATGAGATATATGAGATTTAATTTATAAGGATAAATTAAATCTCTATCACGTTTGAAATTCGAAATTCAAATTGATAGGATATCTCATATAAGAGATATTTATGAGATTTAATTTATAAGGATAAATTAAATCTCTATCACGTTTGAAATTCGAAATTCAAATTGATAGGATATCTCATATAAGAGATATTTATAAGATTTAATTTATAAGGATAAATTAAATCCCTATCACGTTTGAATTTGAAATTCAAATTGATAGGATATCTCAAATTTGATTTATGGGAATAAATCAAATATAACTCAGTCTCATCTTTATTTAAAGTTAAATAAATAGGTAATTAAATCTGTGGGACGGATTTAATATTATTTTATTTAATTAGTTTCTTATAAAATTATACAATATATGATATTGTATCAATTCGGAATTAATATAAGATTAACTCCAAAATTCAATTAGGTTAAGTGGAAAAACGCATAGCATCCTCTATATCCGATTGGAGGAGCTACGTTTGAAAATAATACAGAACACAAAAGGCCGAACGGAATCTGCAAAAGGTTTGCAGACAAGAAACTGCCGAAATAGAGACGGAGACTTGTGAAAGCCTTGGAGGGACAGGAGACGCTAGCACGTCGTTCGTGGTTGGAACGCTGTTCGTGTGGATACCAGTAGAGGAAGCCGACCTGAGGCGTCGACTTCTTGTGATCGGAAAGAGACCACCGTCCGCGGAGAGAATCTGTGAAGGTCGCTGAGGAACACTCCGTCGATTTCTTGCGATCAGAAAGAGATCACCACCCACGTAGAGAAGCTGTGAAATTCGCTGAGCAACACTAAGGGTAATGATTCTTTCCACTTGACTTAAACACATACGGCAGATCCTGGCAAGGAATGGAAAATTTTTAAAGTTTATTTCCGCTGCGTGTCTTCTAATTCCTTACAATGATATGGTTGTATAAAAGGTTACATTGTTTAACGATCCTTATATAATTTGGGTAGTCGTGATGTCTTGTTAGAGACCGCTTGTGACTTGTGGGCTAGTATAACAAATGGCCCACTGCCAACTTTATATGGGCCTACAGGGTCGCACACAAAATAGCCTAACACGAGCTATGATGTCTAGATTAATTGAATCTAAGACATTTCCAGATTCAATGAATAATCCAGGATAGATGTATATATATTTGTTTATATTTATATTTATATATATATAAATTCGTATATATACATTATATATAAGAGATATATGAGATTTAATTTATAAGGATAAATTAAATCTCTATCACGTTTGAATTTGAAATTCAAATTGATAGGATATCTCAAATAAGAGATATTTATAAGATTTAATTTATGAGGATAAATTAAATCTCTATCACGATTGAATTTGACATTTAAATTGATAGGATATCTCATATAAGAGATATTTATAAGATTTAATTTATAAGGATAAATTAAATCTCTATCACATTTGAATTTGAAATTCAAATTGATATGATATCTCAAATTTGATTTATGAGAATAAATCAAATACACTTTAGTCTTAGCTTATTTTAAGTTAAATAAATAGGTGAATTAAATCTGTGGGACGGATTTAATATTATTTATTTAATTAGTTTCTTATCAAATTATACAATATATGATATTGTATAAATTTTGGAATTAATATCAGATTAACTCCTAAAATCCAATTCGGTAGAAGAAAACGCAGAGCATCCTATATATCTGATATTAGGAGCTACGTTTTGCATAGAGATATACATAGAACACAGAAAGGCCGAAGTGGACTGAGCAAAGGGTTTGCAGATAAGAAACTGTCAAAATAGAGACGGAGAGGATGAACTCTTGAGAAAGCCCTGGAGGGACAAGAGACGCTAGCACGTCATTCGTGGTTGGAACACTGTTCGTGTGGATACCAGTAGAGGAAGCCGACCTGAGTCGTCGACTTCTTGCGATCAGAAAGGGAGCATGAGCTGTGAAGAGAAGCTGTGAACGTCATGACCAGAAGCTGTGGAAGTCGCTGAGGCACACTAAGGGTAATGCTTCTTCCCATTTGACTTAAACACATACGGTAGATCCTGGCAAGGAATGGAAAAATTTTTAAATTAATTTCCGCTGCGTGTCTTCCAATTCCTTTCAGTTTTAAGGTCATAAACACATTCATATTCATCACATAATTCATTAGGACTCATGAAATCCAACCATGTTCAAGACTAACCTTGTTACAGTCTTTATTATCGTAACTTTCTCTAATATTCACTAATCCACTTGGCTCTTCAACCAATTGATATATTGACTTTACCTCACACAATTTCATCTTTTGAATCCATTTATGAGTTTAGAATCATGAAATTCCAGCTCCTTCATGGCCTGCTATACAGAACCAAAACATGCACACAATTCTTTCAAAAATTCTCATTTTGATTCTAATGCTTCCCATACTTGTTTCTCTACTTTATCCCACACAAATTTTCATTTTAAAACTATTGGAAGCTTAAAAATTATGAAATTTCAATCACTGTTCATACGAGTGAACAGTAATAGAGAAGAATTTCAAAAACTACAATCTTACAATTTCAATGCTTCCAAGGTTCAAAACCTTTCCAATCCTACACAAAATCATCATATAAATATAATGGAAGCATTAGATAATTGAAATTCCATTTTCTTCCCTCATGAACAGTGCAGACCAAACAGGTTCATCCATGACAAAGTCAAGAATATCAACTTAATTCAACAATCATTCACTTAAATAGCTTGTTTAAGCTTCAATCATGTACTTCTAACTTTAATTTCTTCTTTCCCCTTTCATCTAAGGTTTTTGGTCAGCACAAGCCCTTAGAGAAAATTTAACTTTTCCCCCATGAAAACTCTAAGTTCAAGCTCCCAAATCAAAGGAAAATAAGCTAGGAGAGATTACTTAGCTTTAATCTCTAGATTGCTTGAACTTTAGTACCTTGAATCTTCTTTGTATTGGCTTGAGTTTCCATTTTGCAAGAGTTTCCCCAAGGTTCATGAGGCCACAGTTTTGAACCAGATTTGAGGGGGTATTTATAAAAAATTTCATGGAAAATCAATGGCCAAGATTACTTTGTGCATTATTTGATCTAAAGGCTCACATTTAATCTTGGATTTAACTTTTTCAAAAAGGATATTTATGACATCATCCATGACATCACATGGGATAACTCATGGGACACCTCATGGGGGTATATGGCACAATTTGCATGGGGAGGAAGCTTCTAGAGAAATTTCAGTCCAATTTGGTACTAGCTCTATTCGATTCCCCAAAAATCAGACTGTTTTATAAATCTAATTTTTTTGAGATCCATAATATACTGTCTAACCTTAAATCTAGTATATGAATCCTTCCTACCATTAAAATTCTTGTACTGGGCCATAACTTAATTACAGATCCCTTGGGAAATGACTTGAATGCCCTTGGTTCACTGTCTTGTACTGTATTAACCCTAAGGGCATTATTGTCATTTCACACCTCTTTATACTACCTAAGGGTGTATATTGGCTCTAAATAATCATCTTTATACTACACTACACATTTTTGACCTATTCCAGATGACCAAAATGCCTTCCATCCATCTCAAGTACACTCTAGTTACATAGGGGTATTTTCATAATTTCACACTTTTCTGGACACTGGCCCCTTCTACTGATGAACTGGTACCCTGGGTTTTGGGCCCTCCTTAGCATCATCATGGGCCTATATATGAGTTCATCTGATCCCAGTCTATCTAGGCCTACATACAGATAAATTTCATAATCAGATCATGGATGTTATCAAACTCCAGTCAAAATTCACTTATATCGGAATAACTTTTTATACATAACTCCTTTCGGGGTTCTGTCAAATTCATGATATCTAACACTATAGGGCACACTTTCCTGTAATTCTCCCACTTATATCTAAAGTCCATGAAATCTGATAAAATTTCATATAACTTTTAGACTATCAAATAAATATCTGCTGTCTGGAGCCCTAATAAAATTTCTATATCATGTCAGATTAACTAGCATATCTTCCTCTATTTGCTGATGGAATATGGGACTGAAATACTTCTAGGCAGTTATAATCCTTTTCAGGCTGATCTTTCTATAATTACAATTTTGCCCTTAAACTTTTTACTTAATTACATTTAAGTCCCTTAACTTTTGGAAATTACCACTTTTGGCCTAAATCTTGTTTCAACTTTAACTTTTGGCCTTTAACCTTTTCTAATTTTTGTTTTGATCCATCTCTTTCTTCAATACTCATTTAACCTTTATTATTTCTTCTAATCATCATAACCCTTTCCACTATTAGTATTATACAGATAGAGAAACATTAGGATATGACATCCTTGGTCTTAGAACTAAAATTATTCAAAGCTTTATTTGATAAGTGGACTTGTCGAATAAGCCTTCGATAAGTTTTTGGAAAGACTCAATTTATTTATAAAAAGATTTATTGAAGAATTGATTGGACGATAGATTTAACGATAAGATATTTGATCAATAATCTGTTATTTTCAAGGGAAATATTATGTTCTCAAAGTCTCATTTATCGAAAGACTATTCTATAAGAAGATTTATCGAATAACTCTTCTAAATAAAGATAAGTTTATAAATTTTTCAAAAGCACTAATAAATGATTTCTCATATATTTCACCATTTTCTTTTGATATTATGTTTTAGAAAATCTTATGGTCATAAGATAAAAAGGTTTACAGGTTTAAAATCTTATCATTGGAAAGGTTTTTAGAAAAATCCTTATCGTTGAGCTTGTTTTCATATTAATAATCTCTAAGTGATCGAACCCAATTGAATTGCTTTCTTCTCAAAATTGATCTTTGGAACTTTAAGTTATAATTATATAAGATCAAGTTTGAGAAATAATAAATAAATTGTTTCAAATTCAAATCACCATAATCCCAATTCTCTTTACTATTTCTGATAGTGATTTGATTGTTTGAAATGTTTTGATGATGATTCAGTGCTTATAATGCTAATTCTATTTGGAACATCTATGTTTTACTTTGTCTTGAATTTCTGAAGAAAAGAATATTCATGAAAGATTTAGAGTTTAATTCATTATGCTCTTATCAATAAACTATTCAATCAGGATATTTATCAAAGAGATATTCGATAAGATCCTTATCACAAGCTTAAACTGATATCTGATTAATAGTCTATCAATGATATTGTTGAGTTTATGAATTACTCGAATTTGATTGAATGAATGATCTTCATGAATTCCATAGCATGCTCTTAAGTGATTATATGTTAATGACTTATGCATGCCTTGATCTCTGTTTGAATCTGTGCTAAATGATAATCTTGATTTGAGTTTGTAAAAAGTCTTATGAATATATGTTTCCAAATATGCATTATTTATGAAAAGGTTTAAAGGATCAAGGAATATAAAAGTTTGCTTGAAAAGAATGTTATTCAACATTTATCCATAAGCTATTCAAAGAATTCATTTATCGAAAAATTCTTCGATAAATAAAGTAATGTGAAATATAACAATAAGTCTGAAAGCATATGTTTTGAAAGAATATTTTTTAAAGAGTTATTTGATAAGGACATTTATCCAATAACTATTTGATAAATCATGAACTATCTCTTTACAATTTATTGAAGATTTATCAAATTCCTTTTTTATAAGGCTGATTATCAAAGAATTGCTTGATAAGATTTTAATTGTATCAAATAAAATTCTTCAACAATTTATTAAAGACATTTTTGATAAGAGAGTTCTTCGATAAGAAAAGTCATTTTTGCGAAAACAATTTTAAATCATAGAGGATTCTTGAGTGTTTGTAACCTTACGAAGTGTAAGTGGTAATGAGAGGATTTCTCACTGGAAATACCTTATAGGTTGTTGTAAAAAGGAGTGTGAGGGATTCATATATTAATTGTTCTAAGGCACCAAGAGTCCACTGAATCTTGGGAGTATAGTGGAACACTCAGAGGAGCTCTCTGGAGACTGGACGTAGGCCAAGTAGATTAGGTCAAACCAATATAAATAGTCTTGTGCAATCTTTCTTCATCAACTTCTTCATTCAATGATATCATTTTGAATTTTACTCCTTAAATTTTTTAATTCCTTTAGAGTTTTCAAAAGTTTTAAGATCACCCAATTCACCCCCTCTTGGATGATACAACCATATTCATCATTTAGTATCATAGTGGGTTACTTGTTTAAATGATGTAATAATATCAAGTGTAAAGATCATGGTTGTATGTGATTGCAAAATATTTTTTGAAGGTTTTGATATAACTATTCACCTATTTACAAAATTCTTGATTACAATATGAGAAAAATTCTTTCAAATGATTTTAATTTTAAACCAAGAAAGGATTAGAATGAAACTAAAAAGAAATTGCTTTCCCTAAACCTTAGAGTAATAAAAATTTTATACAATGCTTTATTGGAAAATGATTATTTGAAAATCAAGTATTGCTCTAATGTTAAAGAAATTTTCTATACTCTTAATTATATTTATTCCTATGACCATCATGTTGAAGTTACTAGTATTGATAGTTCATCTAAAAGTTACAAACATATTATCAATGGACAAATAATGGATGACACAAAAAATTAAAAATAACAAACCATCTCCATAAAATGATCAACATAGAAGAACAAGAGGTATTAAGAAGAGCTCATGAATCAAGTGAATCATTATTAGAGGTCAAGAAATGGTAAACAATTTCAGTCCTTCCTATGAATTTAAGAAAAATGATTTTGAAAGGTTTCATAATATGATTTTTCAACCTATTATTGATTCTATTTCAAAGAGCAAAAATATTTTTCATGACATTGTTATCACAAATATGGTTGATAGGAAGAAACAAATTTTGCACAATGATTATAAATTGTTTCTACTAGACCAACACAATATATGAAGATATAATACAAATGTGTATCATTCTACTATCTACAATTATTGTGGTAAATTAGGTTATATTTCTCATACTTATTATATTAGAAGAAATTCTAACGTTAGAAATAATTTGATTGGGTTCCTAAAGGACATTCAAGGTCCAAAACTAATGTTAAAGGACCCAAAGTTAAATAGGTACCAAAATGTCCTCCTAGTTTTTCAAATATGTAGGATAACATTGAAGGAATAGGACATGATACATGGAGAAAGGGGCATCCAAGAGTTCCTTATCCATCAATGAAAGGTAAATCATCTAAGAGAACTCAAAGATCATCCATTGATGTAACCTCAAAGTCAACTTATAAGAAGCAATAGAAAACGACCATTGGAGAAAGGCCCAAGAAGGTCCTTCATCCTTAAGAATGAACTATCACAATGTATCATTCAACTATTCTAAGGAGAACAGAAGAAAAAGAAGGATCTCTCAAGTATCTAAACTCAAATAAGTTGAGAAACCATTGCAAGAAACCATCAGAAGGAATCTAAAGATATAATGGGTATGCAAAGGTAATCCTTCTTCCACACAAGGTAAAGGTACAACGGTAAACTTCGTGTATTATCATGTTTAAATACTTTTAAGTTTACATTTGTATCTTTAGAATGAGCATTGCCATTGGGTTCTAAAATCCTTTTATATACTCCTACAAATATATTTTGTAAAGGAGAAAAAGACAATGTTCAATAGTTTAATTCTTTATGCATATATATTTCTAAAAATGAATATATCCCCATTATTTGCATCAAGTCATTATACTTAATTAATATGGTCATATCTATAGAGCATATAAAGTTTGTCATTTTCCTACAAACTAACGAATAAAGGGTCCAAGCAATATTGGATACCTAGAAAGTAAACAAGTTTATAATATCCCAAATTTTCCCTATCTATATAAGACTAATAGAATAAATAGTTAATGAATGGATTGGAATGGAATGGTAATAAGAAGAAAATATAATGATTAGATAAGTTTTAAGCCAAAGAAAGAGAGAAGGTATAAAGTTGTAAAGCCAACAGGGCTAAATTGCAATTAATGAAAGTCCAAGGGCATAATGGTCATTTTGAAAAAGAAAGCAACTAAAGTGAAAACCATAAAAGTTTCATGGTATAAAATGGAAGTAGACACAAGTTGTGGGCTATTAAGTGTAATTAATCCAAAAATCAACCAATAAAAGAAAAGATAATCAAGGGGAAGACAAGGCACATGGTGGGCCCCAGAAAACATACATATGGCATCAAGCAAGGAGGAAGAATGATTTTTGGCATGTCATCTTATCTCAATTTTGCTAGGTTAGAAGTTGGAAAATAAGAGCAATTATGGACCATTGGATTAAATAGTGTTAAAGTAAATCTTGACCTCTCATTTTCCATAGAAATTTTCTATAAATACCCCACCATTTTCCTTACAAAACCATGACATATGGTACCATGGGGAAACTATGGCCAAATGTTAACTCAAGCTAAGACAAAGGGAAATTCAAGGCACCAAAGTTTAAGGTAGCTAGGGATTAAGGTAAGTAGTCTATCCTAGCTTATTTTCCTTTAATTTGGAGACCTTAACCTAGGGTTCTAAGGGAAGGAAAATGAGTTTTTCCCATGGTATACATACTGTCCAAAATCTGGAAATTTAGGGTGAAGAAGTTAAAGCTAGAACTATGTAATTAATTAGCACTTAAACAAGTTAGTTTGGATGTTTGGTTATGGAATTAAATTGTGATTCTTGGCTTAGTCTTTCTTGAGACCATATGGCTAGTCTTGTTTTGGATAGGAGGAGATTGATTCTAAATGATCTAATGTTTCCATTGAATCTAAATGACGATTTTGAGTAGGATTGGATAGGTTTGGAGCCTTTGAAGCATTGGAATTGAAAGATGAATTTTTGAAGTCTTCTCTGTTACTATTGTTCATACATAATGATAGTGATTTGAAATTCATGATTTTGATGTTTTCACTAGTTTTAAAATGAAAAATTGTGTGGGATATAAGTAGAGAAACAAGTATTGGAAGTATTGGAATCAAAATGAGAATTTTTAAACGAAAAATGAAGTTTTTCGGTTCTATCTAGAACAGTGTGTAGCTGTTGGAATTTGGAAAGTCTGAGTTCATAAATGGATTTAGAAGGCAAAATTGTGTAGGTTAAAGTCAAAACATCAATTAATTCAAAGGCAAAACCAATTAATAAAAATTAGATAAAGTAGAGACTTAATGGGGAAAAGATTAGTGAGTAGTTTATGTTGTCTTAGAAATGGATTATAATAAGTATGATGTTATACTTTATTAGGCCTTGGTTAATATGGTAAAGAGGATCACAAAGCAAGGACCATGATGGAAGGAAAAGAGTAAGGAAAAGCAAGAGGTAAAGAGAAAGGATAAGGAAAGAGAGCTATTAAAAGGTAGTGAACTTACCTCCTTATCTACTTATGTTACTTGTATATTTTGATGTTTACTTACTTTGATGATGTGAAACATGTATGATTAAGTGATGCTCTTTTTCTTTTTATCCTATGTACATATGTTATAATTAAGGGACATGGAAGTACGTAAGATATCATCATGCAAGCATGATCATTAAGTGTACACATATTAACATCAAGCACATAGTTGCATACATTGTATGGTTTCTGTTTGCTACTGAGATTTCCCCCAAAATCTCACCCCTCTATGTTACCACCACAACATGAATTCACAAGAAGGGGAAGATGAAGATACATGAAGAAGAGAATTTAATAGATAGATAACATGATTGATATGTATGCATAGATGTTGAAAATTATCATTATGAATAGTATTTTGTAGTGAGATAGTGATATTTATGATGTAAAATAGTAAATTATAGAATAAATGTATGAAATTTTATCAACATTTATTTAACATGTCAAGCTTCATTTTGACACTAAGAATACCTTATTCCAATGTTAATACAAAGAGAACGAATTTTTCAAATTTAGAGACTAGAAATTGTTTTTTAAGATTTTTTGACCAAATGAATAATGATATTTGATGATTAAACTGTACTGATTGATTGATAATTTGGTCTAATAATTATTTTTTCCTTAAATTTTATCATGTTATATTCGAGTACCTTTTTGAACCACTTCATTTTGATTTTTCTATAATTAATTATGATCTTTCAAAATTCATCGCTTACTATGGAATTACCATATGAATAGTACTCGAGAAGCTTGGAAATTCCAGATTTTGTAATTGAACTTCCATGGATGTTTAAGTGTTCTAAATGCTACTGAATAATTCCTAAGACGTACAAAAGTAAGGTGTTACAAAGTTTAATTGTTTTGTAGGAATTTTGATGAAAGAAGTTCATCTCAAAGATTTTTGAATTCAAAGAAAAATAATTAAAATCATGAAAATTGGTGCTGAAGAAAAGATTCAACCTTAATTCACCAAAATCAAGAAAACTACACAAGGATAGGAAGAAAACATGGTGAAATATAATCCTTATTTCTTTACTACAATTAATTGAATTATGGATTGGATTAATGAATGATTGTTCCATGTTTCATTTTTTAGCAGTCAACATTGTTTTTAGATTGGTAACTGAATAAATAAATTAATTATGCATACATGTGTTTCTATATAATTGTGTTTTTCAAACATATTCAAATGTTGTTTTATGAATTTCAAAATCATACATTAATTTTCATGATTTGACAAGTAAATTTCAAGATTCTCCATCAAACATCTTGATTTCAAAAAAATGCATACAAATTAATTGAAAATATGTTTTAAATATATTTAAGATTCAGTATTGGAGATCAATACGAGTGTATGGAAACTACAAAATTACTCTAATTCTATTTTCTAGAGTCATCGTGGACTATGTACTATCTTGTGCTTGAACTCCCTATCCTCTAATGAGATGTTATGTTTAAATCATCTATTTAAAGGTCCAATCTTATCTATCTAAGAAGAGAAATACTCTAGCACATTAAATCACTTGATTATTCACTAAAATATACTGGGTACTCTGGCCATTTGGACTAAAGAGTAATGTGCACCATTGTTCAGCCATCATTTGAAAATGAATGAGAAAAATCCTGGAACCATTAGTTCTGCTAATATTCTATTAGACTCTTGCTCATATAGAATTTCTCAGACATGTTAACATAGTTGTTCAACATGTGATCCTATAAAGTATTTTTCTCCAAACAATTGATCCTTCATTTTTTTATAAATCAAATTTCAAAGTTGTATTTTTGAAGAATCATATTGAAATTGCATATTTTTCAAGATGAAACATTATCTTTGAAAATATTTTTTATATGTATAATATTTTACAAGTTCAATTCTTTAACATACTCATCTACATTCACTAAAGATTGATATGTTTTGATGAGTTATCTTTGTATGATCTAACATACATATGGAAATTATCCTCTATATGATCATACTAACTAGTCTCCAAGAAGAAAAATATTTGCATTTATAACAAGACAAATTTCTCAATGGACAATATTGCTAGATCAAGATTGAGATTTGGCATAATGAGTGAAACGTCCTACTTTTATTACCTCAGAGTACGTATTCAGAAGTGCATTTGATAAGCGGAAGCATTACATTAGCCCAAAAATTAAAAATTTTAAAACTTACTTCTCGGGTACTGTTCATTTGGTGATTTCCAGATTTATAGTCCAACTTTAACAATTCATAACTAATTGTAAAAAAATCGTATGGAGGTGATCCAAATTCCTAATTGAATCTCTTTCATAGCTCTTTAATGTTGCCAATTGATACAGTTAAATCGTTACTTTTTACTGTTCATATGGCAAATTATGGGAATTCTAGATTCTGTCTCTTAACTTTGGAAATTCATTTCTCTTGATATACATATACAAATGAGGCATACTACATATGCATATAAATATCTAGATGTGTGCTACGTGCTCATAAAATTTTATGAATTGATTCCTTCATTTACTAGGTCAAACTGAAGCCACAACAACACTGCTACAGGACCTACATTTTTACCATTTTAGATTCCTTTCTTTCACTTTCAATAATTGTTCTAGCATGCATATGTAAGGAATTGGAAGACACGCAGCGGAAATAAACTTTAAAAATTTTCCATTCCTTGCCAGGATCTGCCGTATGTGTTTAAGTCAAGTGGAAAGAATCATTACCCTTAGTGTTGCTCAGCGAATTTCACAGCTTCTCTACGTGGGTGGTGATCTCTTTCTGATCGCAAGAAATCGACGGAGTGTTCCTCAGCGACCTTCACAGATTCTCTCCGCGGACGGTGGTCTCTTTCCGATCACAAGAAGTCGACGCCTCAGGTCGGCTTCCTCTACTGGTATCCACACGAACAGCGTTCCAACCACGAACGACGTGCTAGCGTCTCCTGTCCCTCCAAGGCTTTCACAAGTCTCCGTCTCTATTTCGGCAGTTTCTTGTCTGCAAACCTTTTGCAGATTCCGTTCGGCCTTTTTTATGTTCTGTGTTATTCTCAAACGTAGCTCCTCCAATCAGATATGGAGGATGCTATGCGTTTTTCCACTTGACCTAATTGGATTTTGGAGTTAATCTTATATTAATTCCGAATTGATACAATATCATATATTGTATAATTTTATAAGAAACTAATTAAATAAAATAATATTAAATCCGTCCCACAGATTTAATTACTTATTTATTTAACTTTAAATAAAGATGAGACTGAGTTATATTTGATTTATTCCCATAAATCAAATTTGAGATATCCTATCAATTTAAATTTCGAATTTCAAACGTGATAGAGATTTAATTTATCCTTATAAATTAAATCTTATAAATATCTCTTATATGAGATATCCTATCAATTTGAATTTCGAATTTCAAACGTGATAGAGATTTAATTTATCCTTATAAATTAAATCTTATAAATATCTCTTATATGAGATATCCTATCAATTTGAATTTCGAATTTCAAACGTGATAGAGATTTAATTTATCCTTATAAATTAAATCTTATAAATATCTCTTATATGAGATATCCTATCAATTTGAATTTCGAATTCAAACGTGATAGGGATTTAATTTATCCTTATAAATTAAATCTCATATATCTCATATATATAATATATATATATACGAATTTATATATATACGAATATAAATAAATATATATACATTCACCTGGATCTTTCATTGAATCTGGACATGTCTTAGATTCAATGACTCTGGACATCATAGCTCGTGTTGGGCTATTTTGTGTGCGACCCTGTAGGCCCATATGAAGTTGGCAGTGGGCCATTTGCTATACTAGCCCACAAGTCGCAAGCGGTCTCTAGCAAGACATAACAACTACCCAAATCATATGAGGATCGATAAACGATGTAACCTTTTATACAACCATATCATGTCCCTTCTATCACGCGATATTTTGGTCATGGATGAGGCATGGATAATGTCATCCTCCTATTCCCGACCGTTACTTTCTCGATCCCTGAGTAGTCTGACTATAGAAATGGAACTACCTTTCCATTACAGTATGGCCATACATTTCTCAGACTCACTCATCGAGGGGCCCAGTAATATCTCTCCACGAATGTGAGGGACAAATTCCATCTTGACCATTCACATTCCTCCGCATGAAAAACCACTAAGCCCGAACATAGTCTTTATGATCACTCGGTCAAAAGTGACTTTTGACTAGGTCAAAGCTGAGCGTTTTGTCATGTAGGAATCCATGATGATCTCAGGTCAAAGGGCATATTGACATGGTTTGTATATGAGAGAAGCTTATGACGTTACCCATGCAGTTCTCTCATAGCGGGTCGGTCCAACACCCTGTACTCTTACATGTGCTTATGACTTTGATTTATATCTCTATACATCTTCAAAGTCATACTGGTCTTATTTCATCTGTGCTCCCACATAGATGATCGACCAGGGACATTTAGGATAATATCATGAATTATCCAAGGATGGTCATCATAGTAAACATGCAAATAATATGATAACTCAATTAATAAATTCATAAATCAATAATGTTCATAAGATAATGATTGGCCCCTAGGGCACGATTTCCAACAACCTCCCACTTGCACTAGGTACAATCATTAATTTGACTAATTCCCATTGACCTAACATGACGCTCATGCTTTGCCTGCACAAGCGGCTTTGTTAGAGGATCAGCAACATTATCTTCTCCTGCTACTTTGCATATTTTTATATCACCTCTATCGTTGATTTCTCTGATGAGATGAAATCGCCTGAGTATATGCTTGGTCCTTTGATGTGACCTAGGCTCTTTGGCCTGTGCAATAGCACCGCTATTGTCACAGAGCAAAGTTATTGGATCTGAGATGGTAGGTATCACCCCTAGTTCTGTGATGAACTTCCTGATCCAAACGGCTTCCTTAGCTGCATCAGATGCTGCTATATACTCAGCTTCCGTTGCAGAATCTGCTACAGTGCCCTGCTTAGAGCTCTTCCAGCTTACTGCTCCATTATTGAGGAGGAATATGTATCCAGACTGCGATTTTTGGTCGTCCTGGTCAGTTTGGAAACTCGCATCTGTGTAACCAGTTACACAGAGCTCATCATCCAATCCACCATAGACCAAGAATAAGTCCTTAGTCCTTCTTAAGTACTTAAGGATATTCTTGACAGCAGTCCAATGGCCCTCACCAGGGTCCTGTTGGTATCTGCTAGTCATACTTAAGGCAAACGAGACATCCGGTCGAGTACATAACATGGCGTACATGATAGATCCTATGGCCGAGGCATATGGAACCTTACTCATGCGACCTCGCTGATCAGATGTACTAGGACACAGATCTTTGCTGAGGTGAGTACCATGAGACATGGGTATGAAACCCCTCTTTGATTCGTGCATACTGAACCTATGCAGTATTTTGTCTATGTATGTACTCTGACTGAGTCCTAGAAGTCTTTTAGATCTATCTCTATAGATCCTGATTCCTAGGATGTAGGTGGCTTCACCCAAGTCTTTCATCGAGAAAGACTTTCCTAACCAAGACTTGACAATCTGCAAGGTAGGAATGTCATTCCCAATAAGTAGGATGTCATCGACATAGAGTACCAAAAACACAACTGTGCTCCCACTAACCTTCTTGTACACACAAGGTTCATCAATGTTTTGAAGAAATCCAAACTCTTTGATTACTTCATCAAAACGATGATTCCAACTCCGAGAGGCTTGCTTTAGTCCATAAATGGACTTTTGAAGCTTGCACACTTTACCAGAGTCCTCGGAACGCACAAACCCTTCAGGTTGTGTCATGTACACATCCTCAAGGAGCTTTCCATTAAGGAAGGCTGTCTTGACGTCCATCTGCCATATTTCATAGTCATAATATGCTGCAATAGCAAAGAGGATTCTGATTGATTTGGCCATTGCTACTGGGGAAAAGGTCTCATCATAGTCCACACCATGAGTTTGAGTAAAACCTTTTGCAACCAGTCGTGCCTTGAAGACATTTACATTGCCATCCATGTCAGTTTTCTCTTTGAAAACCCACTTGCACCCGACAGTTTTTACACCTTCAGGCGGGTCGACTAAGGTCCAAACCTTATTATCGTACATGGATTGCATCTCAGACTTCATGGCACTAAGCTATTTTTCGGAGTTTGGTCCCACTATAGCTTCTCGATAGGTAGTCGGCTCATTATGCTCAATGAGCAACACATCACGACTATCAGAAATCAGAAATCCATATCTCTGAGGCTGAAGTCGTGTCCTATTAGACTTTCGTGGACCTTGCGTGACTTGAGGAGTCTCAACAACTTGTTGTGAGTCTTCTCTATTTTCCATCTGCAGTTCTGTGGTGTCTTGTAGCTCTCGAACTTCTTCGAGTTGTACCTTACTCCCACTGGTTCTTTTAGAGATAAATTCTCGTTCAAGAAAGATACCATTTCTGACAACAAACACTTTGTTATCAGCAGGGTTGTAGACGTAATATCCCTTGGTTTCCTTAGGATATCCCACAAAAAGGCATTTTGAGGATTTGGGCGCTAATTTGTCTGAGGCTTGTTGCTTAACATAGACCTCGCATCCCCAAATCTTGAGGAAAGACAAACTAGGCGTCCTCCCAGTCCATATCTCATACGGAGTCTTTTCGATTGCCTTAGATGGAACACGATTGAGTGTGAACGCAGCTGTCTCTAGGGCATAGCCCCAAAAGGAGGGCGGAAGATCTGTTCGACTCATCATGGATCGAACCATATCTAATAGTGTTCGATTTCTCCGTTCAGAAACGCCATTCCATTGTGGTGTCCCTGGAGGAGTCAATTGTGAGAGTGTCCCACAATTCCTAAGATGATCTATGAACTCTTGGCTCAAATATTCACCACCCCGATCAGATCGAAGGGCTTTAATTGTTTTGCCAAGCTGGTTTTGTACTTCATTTTGAAATATCTTGAACTTTTCAAAAGATTCAGATTTATGTTTCATTAGATAGATGTACCCATATCTGCTGAAATCATCTATGAATGTTATAAAGTACGAATAACCTCCTCTGGCATTTGTGTTCATCGGTCCACACACATCTGTATGTATGAGGCCCAATAAATCAGTGGCCCTCTCACTGTGCCCAGTGAAAGGTGACTTTGTCATCTTTCCTAACAAGCAAGACTCGCAAGTGTCATATGATTCAAAATCAAATGAGTTTAGAAATCCATCTTGATGGAGTTTGGAAATGCGTTTCTCATTTATGTGGCCCAGACGACAGTGCCAGAGGTATGTGGGATTCAAATCGTTTGGTTTGACCCTTTTGGCGGTTACGTTATAGATATTTCCATGAGTGGGTTGTTCCAAATTTAATATGTAATGATCAACATGCAAATCACCATGAGCATATAAAACATCATTACGATAAATAGAACATCTACTATTCCCAGCAATGGAAGTGAAACCTTCCTTATCCAAATAAGAAAGTGAAATAATGTTACTACTTAAAGCAGGAACATAATAGCAATTGTTCAAAACTAACAAAAGCCCAGTGGGCAGAACTAATTCATAAGTGCCTACAGCTAACGCAGCAACCCTTGCTCTGTTTCCAACTCGTAGGTCAACTTCACCCCTTTTCAGCTTCCTACTGTCCTTTAGTCCCTGCACATTCGTACAAATGTGAGAACCACATGCAGTATCTAATACCCATGAGGTGGAAGTAGAAAGATGAATGTCTATAACATAAATACCTGAAGCGATAGCCCCGCTATCCTTCTTGTTCTTTTTCAGATCTTCGAGGTAAAGTTTGCAATTCCTCTTCCAATGACCCGGTTCATTGCAGAAGAAGCAGACTCCTTCCTTCGGAGGCTTTGCCTTCTTTGGTGCAGGCTTGGTTTCGGGCTTGCCTGACTCTTTGGTCTTACCTGATGAGCCATGACCCTTCCCCTTGCCTTTGCCTTTCTTTTTCGTACCCTTTCCCTTTTGAACCATCAAAACACTACTGGGTTTCTTCTTAAGACTCGGCTCAGCAGTTTTAAGCATCCCATGCAGTTCAGAAATAGATTTCTCCATGTTGTTCATGTTGTAGTTCATAACAAACTGGTCATAACTTTCCGGGAGTGAGTTTAAGATCAAATCTGTAGCTAACTCCTGGCTCATGGGAAATCCAAGCCGTTCAAGGTGATCAATGTACCCTTTCATCTTTAAGACATGAGCACTGACTGATGCACCTTCAGCCATCTTGCAGGAATGTAAGGCCTTAGTGGTCTCATACCTCTCTTGCCTTGCCTGTTGCTGGAACATTTCCTTGAGATGCACAATCATCTCATAAGCCTCCATGTGTTCCAGATCTCTTTGGAGCTCCGGAACCATGGTGGCTAGCATCAAGCATCCCACATCGACAGAGTCTTCCTTATGCTTCATATAAGCATCCCTCTGAGCTCTGGGAGCATTGGCGGCTGGCTCCTCAGGAATGGGTTGATCTAGGACATGCGCCTTTCTTTCCTGCTTGAGAACAATTCTCAAGTTCCTAAACCAGTCAAGAAAGTTTGTCCCATTAAGTTTGTCCTTCTCAAGGACAGATCGCAGCGATAATGTAGCAGTATTACTAGTCATCATGATTCTACAATTAAAATATGCAATGTAATTAGTAATCTCCCACTAAATAAACAACCCTCAATGCAATAGTTAGTGGGCTAAGATCCATATTTGGCTCAAACTTAAGTCCGCTTTGGCAGGACACTTAAATTAAGTTATTTAGGTAGGTAACACCTTTACCAATTACATCAAATGTAACTCTTAGATATTCATGGGATCCTATCATCATATGATCTGGCATGTTCTAATCCCATCTAATGCCTTGAGATCCAAAACCGTTTTGTTAATCTCAATTAAGTCAAACAATAATGAACCTATGAGAGTAGCACCATTACTCTTTGCTTATCTCCCCAAGATAACTCAAAAGCACCCACTTTGGTGGAGTCCACAATTGAGCGATCGAGGTTTTGACAAGTGTTCATAAATTGACGGCATTATGACTTAAGATTTCTTTTAGAGGGCCTAATTTAACTATCTGGTTTATAAAACACATGTTTCTCAGTTCGTATCTCATACAAGTAATATGCATGTGCTGATCTAATCATAAGATGCATAATTCAAACGTGATACAATATGGCTCACCTATCCTAAGTCCCCTCAAGCCAATGAGAGGAGCTCTCTAGTAAGAAAAGAGAAATTACATATAGAAACCTCTTTTAACATTCGAGGGGAGTGAGATGAGAGGAGAAGGTACATTGAGAGTATATAGAGGAAGGCACGACACGCAGGCCGTATTTTTAAAAATTACAACACTTGCAATCTAGAGCCATATTGTTCACCATACCCAAACATTCAAGAATCAATATTCAGATCTAATCGAAGGGCAAAAAACATTTACAAAGTAACATTTGTTACGGTTATGTTGCGCTACGAACAGGTAGCTACGGCGGTCCCGCTAGCCGGTTAGCGGGCGGCTGTCCCGCTAGCCGGTTAGCGGGCGGGGTCTCTGGGGCAGCGCCCCGGAAGAAATTTTTTTTTTGTTTTTGTTTCATAAATAATCACAAATCTGAATTCGGTTTTCACAAATAATCACAAATTCGAATTCGGTTTTCTTAGACCCCATCTATGCGGATTGATCAAATCAAAAGCATCACCACCGATTTCAATTTCCTTTTAGATTCCTTTTATGTCATACACAACAAGGATTCCATATATGTCACACATACAACGCTTATTATATGATCGGCTACTACTAACATATATCATATAAATCACAAATCAAGCCTAACTTAAACACAAAACGGCATGGCTCTGATACCACTGCCTAACTTTGGAAGACACGCAGCGGAAATAAACTTTAAAAATTTTCCATTCCTTGCCAGGATCTGCCGTATGTGTTTAAGTCAAGTGGAAAGAATCATTACCCTTAGTGTTGCTCAGCGAATTTCACAGCTTCTCTACGTGGGTGGTGATCTCTTTCTGATCGCAAGAAATCGACGGAGTGTTCCTCAGCGACCTTCACAGATTCTCTCCGCGGACGGTGGTCTCTTTCCGATCACAAGAAGTCGACGCCTCAGGTCGGCTTCCTCTACTGGTATCCACACGAACAGCGTTCCAACCACGAACGACGTGCTAGCGTCTCCTGTCCCTCCAAGGCTTTCACAAGTCTCCGTCTCTATTTCGGCAGTTTCTTGTCTGCAAACCTTTTGCAGATTCCGTTCGGCCTTTTTTATGTTCTGTGTTATTCTCAAACGTAGCTCCTCCAATCAGATATGGAGGATGCTATGCGTTTTTCCACTTGACCTAATTGGATTTTGGAGTTAATCTTATATTAATTCCGAATTGATACAATATCATATATTGTATAATTTTATAAGAAACTAATTAAATAAAATAATATTAAATCCGTCCCACAGATTTAATTACTTATTTATTTAACTTTAAATAAAGATGAGACTGAGTTATATTTGATTTATTCCCATAAATCAAATTTGAGATATCCTATCAATTTAAATTTCGAATTTCAAACGTGATAGAGATTTAATTTATCCTTATAAATTAAATCTTATAAATATCTCTTATATGAGATATCCTATCAATTTGAATTTCGAATTTCAAACGTGATAGAGATTTAATTTATCCTTATAAATTAAATCTTATAAATATCTCTTATATGAGATATCCTATCAATTTGAATTTCGAATTTCAAACGTGATAGAGATTTAATTTATCCTTATAAATTAAATCTTATAAATATCTCTTATATGAGATATCCTATCAATTTGAATTTCGAATTCAAACGTGATAGGGATTTAATTTATCCTTATAAATTAAATCTCATATATCTCATATATATAATATATATATATACGAATTTATATATATACGAATATAAATAAATATATATACATTCACCTGGATCTTTCATTGAATCTGGACATGTCTTAGATTCAATGACTCTGGACATCATAGCTCGTGTTGGGCTATTTTGTGTGCGACCCTGTAGGCCCATATGAAGTTGGCAGTGGGCCATTTGCTATACTAGCCCACAAGTCGCAAGCGGTCTCTAGCAAGACATAACAACTACCCAAATCATATGAGGATCGATAAACGATGTAACCTTTTATACAACCATATCATGTCCCTTCTATCACGCGATATTTTGGTCATGGATGAGGCATGGATAATGTCATCCTCCTATTCCCGACCGTTACTTTCTCGATCCCTGAGTAGTCTGACTATAGAAATGGAACTACCTTTCCATTACAGTATGGCCATACATTTCTCAGACTCACTCATCGAGGGGCCCAGTAATATCTCTCCACGAATGTGAGGGACAAATTCCATCTTGACCATTCACATTCCTCCGCATGAAAAACCACTAAGCCCGAACATAGTCTTTATGATCACTCGGTCAAAAGTGACTTTTGACTAGGTCAAAGCTGAGCGTTTTGTCATGTAGGAATCCATGATGATCTCAGGTCAAAGGGCATATTGACATGGTTTGTATATGAGAGAAGCTTATGACGTTACCCATGCAGTTCTCTCATAGCGGGTCGGTCCAACACCCTGTACTCTTACATGTGCTTATGACTTTGATTTATATCTCTATACATCTTCAAAGTCATACTGGTCTTATTTCATCTGTGCTCCCACATAGATGATCGACCAGGGACATTTAGGATAATATCATGAATTATCCAAGGATGGTCATCATAGTAAACATGCAAATAATATGATAACTCAATTAATAAATTCATAAATCAATAATGTTCATAAGATAATGATTGGCCCCTAGGGCACGATTTCCAACAGCATAAACCATCTCTTTTGCCTTTCATGCATTCATATACATCATGGGGTTATGCCATCATTCTTTCATACATTTTCTTTACATATAATAGATATTACATAGCATTACATAAAAAGCTAACATAAATGCATGCCATCACTTGTCTACTCTTCCTCTTCCATTCCTTAGCTCATGTACCAAACATGGTTCTTCCATCATGAATAACCTATTATGGTTGTTTATGGGAGGGTGAGATTCTAGGGAATCTCAGTAGCAAACATTACCACTTAAATATGCAAGATGGATGTTAATGCATGATATGTAATTTCATTAAACTTTCTTTAATTAGTGATATACCATCATGCTTCATACTTTTGAATAAAAGTGCATGGCCATGGAAAACATGTTATTCACAATACATTCAACATAGTTTATCATGTCACAACATCATTAAAATATCATATACATGTCAACACATAAGCATACCACATAAAGCATATAAAGAGGTTAGTTCACTACCTTGCACTTAAGCTTTTCTCTTGATCTTTTGCACTTGATCCCTAGCTTTCCAACCATGAAGCCTTTCGGTCAATTACTTCCCAACATATTCTTGGATGTTTCAAGGTCCTAAAAACATTCATATTCATCACATAATTCATTAGGACCATGAACTCCAACAATGTTCAAA
The DNA here is from genome assembly GCA_037074615.1 of Leucaena leucocephala. Lineage (NCBI taxonomy): Eukaryota > Viridiplantae > Streptophyta > Magnoliopsida > Fabales > Fabaceae > Leucaena > Leucaena leucocephala. The sequence continues at coordinate 10,713,979 of CM073528.1, read as the reverse complement.
ACTAACCTTGATAAATTCTTTACTAACATAACTTTCTCTAGTCTTCACTAATTAACTTGGCCCTTGAACCAATTGATGTCTTGACTTTAACCTATACAATTTCATCTTTTGAATCCATTTATGAGCTTAGAATCATGAAATTCTAGCTCCTATGCATTATTCTGAACATAATTGCATAACACCCTCTTTTCTTTCAAAAATTCTCATTTTAATTCTAATGCTTTCCATACTTGTTTCTCCACTTTATCCCACACAACTTTTCATTTTAAAACCATTGGAAGCATCAAAATAATGAAATTCCAATCACTATTCATGTGAGTGAACAATAACAGAGAAAAACTTCAAAAACTACAACTTGGAATTCCAATGCTTCCAAGGTTCAAAATATATCCAATCCTACACTAAATCATCATATAAATTCAATGGAAACATTAGATCATTCAAATTTTATTTCATTCTATTATGAACAGTGCAAACTAAAATGATTCAACTATGTCAAAGTCAAGAATATCAACTTGATTCAACAGTAAATCACTTAACTAGCTTGTTTAAGCTTCAATCATATAACTCTAACTTTAATTTCTTCTTTCTCCTTTCATCTAAGGTTTTGGACAGCACGAACACCTTAGAGAAAACTCAACTTTCTTCCATAAAAACCCTAAGTTCAAGCTCCCAAATCAAAGGAAAATAAGCTAGGATATATTACTTACATTTAATCTCTAGCTTGCTTAAATTTTGGTACCTTGAATCTTCTTTGTCTTCGCTTGAGTTTTCATTTTTCAAGAGTTTCCCCAAGGGTTGTCATGCCATGGATTGCTTCAGCATTTGTGGGAGTATTTATAAAAACTCTCATGGAAAATCAATTGCTAAGATTACTTTGTGCACTATTTGATCTAATGGCTCATATTTGATCTTGGATTAGCTTGCCCTAGAAGCCAATGAGATGGCATCATCAAAGGACACCTCAAAGCCCATGTGACGAAATTACAAAGTGATGAAGCATCTGAAAAAATTTCAGTCCAATCCGGTACTAATTCAATCTGATTCCTTAAAAACCAGACTGTTTTCTGAATCTAATTTTTCTGAGATTCTATATTATGCTTTCTGAACTTAAATCCAACATCCAAATTCTTCTTACCATTGACACTCTTTTACTGGGTCAAAACTTAATTACAGATTCCTTGGCAAATGACTGAAATGCCCTTGGTTCATTATCTTGCACTATATTAACCCTAAGGGCATAATTGTCATTTTGCACCTCTTTACTTCTTATCAGGGCATATACTGACATTGACTAATCACTCCTATACTTGCCTGGATGTTTTTGACCAATCCAAATGACCAAAATACCCTTGTCTAAATCTGACTCAATGACACAACACAGTGGCATACATTGAGTGGCATTTTCATAATTTTACATTTTTCCCGATCTTTATTAGCCTTGGCCCACAAAACTCCTTTTTGAGCTCTGTCAGTTTTAGAAATTATGATATGAATTATAGAAATTTACTTCCAAATTTCATCTGATATGAGGTCCAGATAATACTGTATTAATTTCCTTTTCTTCAGAAATTAATATAAATTTTTCGAGACCTTATATCAAAATTATGTGTTGCATCAAACTAATCAGAATAATTTTCTCTATTTACTGGGAAAATTTGGGACTAATATAATTCTAGGTATTTTTGGGCCTTTTCCGGCTCAACTTTCTCATAATTACCATTTTGTCTTTGAACTTTTTAAAAATTACACTTTAGGCCCTCAACTTTTATAATTACAGTTAATGGCCCAAAGTTTATTTCTACTTTCATTTTTCACCATAAAACTTTTAAACTTTTCATTTTAGTCTCTCATCTTTATACCTTTGTCTAATCATTATTTTTCCTTTCTATTTATCATCACAATCCTTTTCAAACCTCTTTCCTCTATCAGTATTATATAGATAGTGAAAAATTAGGATATGACAATGAGCACTGAAGTTACAAAGTTTAAATTGGCAACAAAATCAACATCATTCATGCCAATGCAAAAGAGGATGCTCAAGAGAGAAAGGCAAAGAGTTAGATAAATCAATTCATCAAAATTCCAAAACTAAATAAGCATTCCTAAACCCTCTCTTTATATTATTGAACATAGCTACCTTGATAATAATGTTTATGTGCTATATTTGTCTATGTGCTTTTGATAAAAATCTTCTTTAGATGCATCATATTAAATATATTATTCTTCATGTTCTCCAAAATATCATGTAAATTTTTTAAAGAAGATGTTCATTCATTGAAGAAGTCAATAAAGCTTTTTATCAATAAAAGTCTCGATAAACTTAAGAAAATATATGTGTTTCAATGAATTGAATCTTTTTGAACATCTATTCAATAAATTTATTTATCAAATATGTATTCGATAAGAATGAATTATTTTGAGAATTTTGCAAAGTATTATGTGATGTTTATCACTCACAAATTCTTTGAAAAGAATACTTATTCAAATATTATTCGATAAAATTTGTGAAAAAGATATGACATTTATCAAACAATTTATCGATAAAGCTACTTATAAAGAAGCTATTCGATAAATGAAGTATTTTTGAAAAATAACTAAAGTTTTTGATTGAACAACAATTTGGTAAAGATATTCTTTGAAGGATTCTTTAATAAACTTTGTGTGATTTATGTGAAAAGGTGGATATTTATCAAACACTTCATCGATTAGGGGGCTTATTGAAAAACTATTTGATGAATCTATTACCATTATATCAAGATTTATCAACGAAAACTTTAAATAAAGATCTTATCGAAGCAATTATTAATAAATTGTCGCATATTTAGTTAAAATATTATTGTTACTGTTTTAGTTCATCGAAACCCTTTTCAAAAAATCCTTCTAATTCTCTCAACCTATATCTCATAACAGTTCTCATAACTCCTACTCAGCAATTAAAATTGTCTGAATCCATTTCCCCAACATTCCAAGACATACTTGTCATCCGAATTCTCAATCTACTCCCTCGTTGACGCTAAAACTTTGACTATTTATATCAGTTAATCAATGGCAATGACTAATGTACCAGAGTTGGGTTATAAAAGGAAAAGGGAAAGAAAAGAGGCAATTCTTTGAAGCCCAAGGGATAAAGGATAAGAAATCATCAAAGTATGCGACTTCTTCTTTTACACCTCAGGCTCAGATGCAAAGTCCTACGTAGTAAAGTTCTCAACATGCCTTAAAAAGAAAGAGAAAAGATGGTACTTGTAAGTCTTCATCTTCTTATACTCAACCTTCATTTAACTCTAGTTCACCATTAAACCTTGCTTCTATACTATTTCTTTCTGGAAATCTAGATCAAGGGGTAGATAAAGGGAGGCTTAAGGCAGAGTTTGCCTATTGGGACTTATGTCCTGTCATTATTGTAGACTTAGACTATCTAAAGTACAACGACAAGGCAAAGTTGGGTTTGAGTAACCCTATGGTGTATTACAAAAACTAGTTCAAAGTAAATTTCTCTTATTGCCCTGAAGTAGTTAGAAGATTCTATCGTAATATAAGTGTGATTGATTAAGCAGGAGATGATGGTGAGTTGCTAATAGTTATATGATTACTGAGTTAAGAGGAGGGAAAATTAGGCTGGATTCTAATATGATTAATTCTCTCATGAAAATAGTAAAATTTTAAAAAGAAACCAGAATTATCTATGAGAGAGATATATGAGATTATGATGCTGAAGGACAACTTCTTAGGTGATCTAAAGTTGGTTCCAAAGGGCATGTGTGATTTCCATAGGATAATCCACTACATTTATTTGAGAAGTATGGTAAACAAGTAAATGAACTTCACATATATTACTCAAGAAGATTATGGAATGCTACCAAGAATAATCAGTGGGGACAAGATCAATATTGGGGACTTAATTTACAATGAAATGAGGAACTTCTATTTTTCAAAGAATAAGTTTAGCCCCAATGTCTTATCCTCAACTAATTTCCCTCTTCCTTCAACATTACAACATAGAGTATCAGGAGAAATGGGAGAAGGAAATAATAGTGCCAAGATTTGGGGCTGAGCAAATTTATCGTATGATAATTTCTTTACCATTGACAGATAGAGGGAAGAAGCCGCCGAAAGAGAAGCAGCATATATAAGATGAAGTTGAATCTACAGCAATGTCGTATCCTTACTTTAATACCCTTATATGATCCATTAATTTCCTTTGGAACAACTTTATGATCAATTAAAGTTGGAAACAATAATCTGGATTTTTTGTAAATTCCTCTCAGGTACTATTCATATAGCATTTTTTAGAATTTAGCCAAACTTTGATAATTCATATTTAAATCTATAAATTTTCAAATAATGTTCTTCCAAGTCCTAATGAAATATATTTAAGGCATATTTATTGTAAAAATAATAACTAGGTTCAAAAGGTTCTGTAACATTCCCAAAAAAATTTCAAAGACATACTGTTCATATAATATTTTTTCCAGTTTTCCAGAATTCAACTCTTGACTTTGAAAAATCACCATAAATTAGTTTCTTATCCAAATTTGGTGTACTTGATTTTCACTTAAAGCTTAGGATGTTAAATTTAAGTATGATAAATCTTAGAGTTTAATTCATACAATATCATATTCAAAATATGGTGGAAAACTCACTACCTCCCAACAGAACTTACACAAAGTACTCTTTTTTTCCATATTTACATAATATAGGTTTATCTGACACAACCAAGCATGCTTCAAACACCATCCATTGGCTTTTTACCTCTTGAATTTTCAGCACCTAACATGGTTTAGTTTGAAAAATAGTGAAATTTTTAAAGAAATCCCAATAGCAACTAACACAACCTTAACATTATCAAACAATTATTTAAAGCATGTTATATGATATGGGAGCCACACAATCATTCTCATATTTTGGCATTCTCTAACATGCATTTGTCATGACATCTTAGCAAGTAGATTACCACATCATCTAGCACATCAAGCTTGCACATCATAACATAATATCATGCTCAACCAAACATCATAAACAACAATACCAATAAATAAGTGCAAGACAATGATAAAGCTAGAGTTGTTGCTACCTCTTGGAGATCCTTTTCTTTCCTTGTTGATATAAAGTTCTTTTGGTGCACAAATGTCAAATCCTAATTACTAAACAACAATTTCATGCCATTATAACTACTCAAACATAACTCAAACTTAAAAACCCTAACTACCCTTTCTTGAATTAAATTAGGGTTTTATTTCTCCCAAGCACTAACATTAACTCTTAGGATCCTATCCTACACAATTTTGTCTAAGTAATCCAATGGTGTGATCCACAATTTGAAATTCCTTCATCTCCTATACTTTCCATACGGACATACACGAAAATTGCAACTTAGGGTTTTCTAAAATTTCCATTTTGATGCTTAAAGCACCCAATTCGGGTCTCCCTACTCTACCCTGCACAAAATTGCATTTTGAACACATTGGAGGCCTTAAAATCATTATATATCAACCCTATAATAGAGTACACAAATCTGGACAGTAAGCTATTTTAAGAACAATTCCAAGAAACTATTGATTACATGAGCTCAAACATGTTAAATCTCACCATTTTCAACTTGTCTTTGCTACCCTTATCAACAATTTCATCTTTCCCTCAATTTATAAAACTTTGGGCAGCATCTCACCTTAGAAATTTATGGTCCCCAACCCTTAAAAACCATAAATGAAACTTCCAAATAAATCACTAAAGGTCTGTAAGTATGCTTACCTTAGTATATCCTTGAATTTTAGGAGGTTGGAAGCTTTGATTTTGGATTGAGTTTTGAATTCTCAAGAGTTTCCCCTGTGTAAAGAGGGCTACATGAAATGGAGGTCTTGGGAGGTGGCATTTACAGTGTGTTTGTATTATGAGGTAGCAACCTTATGACGGCAATTATGATGACTTGACCAATGAGCTTGGATGTGAAATTTGGCATGAAAGTAGCTAAGATACAGAGATTTAAATGGATACTAAGAATTCCTCAATTGGTTAAGTTTTCGATTTAATATGATTTTTCCAATTGGAGATAAAATATGGAATGAGATAGAACGAGCAACCAGAGGCTATGAGGTTCAAGCGCTAATTTTCAATAGTCAATGAATGAATTTTTATACAAAATTTTATGGATTGAAAGAACACATCTGAATATTTAAATTCATATGTAACACATTTTATTTGGATAAGTAAGTAAGGAGAAATGAATTTTTCAAATTAAAGCAAAGAAACTAGAACTTCTAGATTTACCAAATGAATAGTGTTTCAATGAATAAACTGATTTCATTTGGACAATGAAACCCAAGTTTTATATTTTTCCTTAAAATTTCAATAAAATATGTTTCAGTAGAAATTGGAACCACTCTATTTTGATTTTTCTAAATTTAATTATGAATTTTCAAAGTTAGAGTGGTGAAGTGGTTTGGTAGGTTACACAACCATTCTTTTACCTTCCCCTCCACAGTGAAGTGGAAACAGCTTCTGAAGATATCATCCAATACAGTCATTAAAGGTTTCATAGAATAATAGATCATGTACATAGCTTGGAGTTATCGATGCAGACATTCTGCAACAAAACCATGAAATTTAGGTAAGGTTGCAGTCAAAGCTCCTTTAATCTCAAAATTAAATTAATCATTGTAAAAACTATAGTGATCATAATTCACATGTGATTGATTGATTTCCCTAATTCTCCTTATAAAACTGTAGCATCTAGAACCACTTATATGATCCATGAGGTCAAATTGCACAATCTATAAAGAGTTACTATTTATTTGGTAAAATTCCAGACAGGCAAACCAACTTAAAAAATTCATAATTCATTCTAGAAAAATCCAAATAAAGTGGTTCAAGTTTCTACGTGAAGATAACATAAGCCTCTTTAAATGAAATATATGAATCTGACCAAACCCTGGGACAATTGATACAGTATTTGTGTGGTAAATTATTGTTCATTTGGTCAGTTTCATAGTTTCTAGATTTGGCTCACTGACTTTGGAAAATTCATTCTCTTTGCACAAATATCGAAATAAGGTGTTCTTGATATCAAACAAATTTTAACATGCCTATTATCATCATGTAAATTCTCGTACATTTATTCAAAGTTTAATTATTTTTCCTAAGTCTCAACAAAACATCACCAGAACTGAAATATTGTACTTAATACACAATACATGTTGTCATAAAAAGTCTCATATACACCAAAGTATCTATACATCATAACTTCTTCATTTTGCTTCCTTGCTTACATAAGATGGTCCTACTATTATGTTTGTATAATGGATAGGGGTGAGATTTATGGGAAAATCTCAGTAATAAATAGAAACCAAGCAATGTATGCAACTCAAAGCTTGATGTTACTATGTGTGTGCTTAATGATCATGCTTGCGTAATGATATCTATACATACTTCCATGTTCCTTAAATTATAACATATAGCTATAGCATAAAAAGAAATAGAGCATAACTCAATCATACATGCTTCACATAATAAAAGTAAGCAACTATCACATTAACATTCAAGCAAGCAAAGCATACAAGTTAGGTAAGCTTATTACCTTGAAATATCTCTCTTTTAACCTTTTTTTCTTGGCCTTTTTGTCTCCTATTTTACAAATGTCAAAGCCTAATCATAGTAGAGTAATACACTTATTACAATATATACTAATTCAGCTTTGATCCTAACTCAATAACTTAGTTTCATTCTTCGAAATTGATAAACTCTTAACTTTCTTTATTTGTGGTTAATTACCTTATTCTTTGAATTAATTTGTGCCTTGATTATATCCCACACAATTTTATCCAAGAAATCCAAATATGGATTCATAATTTCAAAATTCCAATGTTTTCTTTAGGTCTGAACAGAAACAATGGATACAATTATTCAAAAATTCCTTTTTTTCAATTCCAATGCTTCCAAGATTTTGATCTTACTTAACCCTATTTTGTATTTTAAATCTATTGAAAATATCAAAATCATGAAATTATTATTACTATTCATATACATGAACAGTGATAGAGAGGGTTTCAAATTCTCCTTTTCTCAATTTTAATGTTTCCAAGGTTCCATTCTTATTCAATCCTACACAAAATCATCATCTAAATTCAATGGAAACATTATATCATTGAAATTCAACCTTCTCCATTTAGTTATGTCCTAGGCTAAAAGGTTACATGAATTGGGATTTCAAGGATTATACAATTAATTCAAGCAATAACCAACAATCCAAGACAATCTAAGGTATTTTCATAGTTCTAACTTGCTTTTCTTCTTTCTTCATTTCTGTCCAGATTCGGCCAGCCATGGTTTTAGGACAATAATCTACTTTATAACCATTAGAACATAGGTTTCAATCTTCTAAAACACATATAGAAATATTAGGAATATTGCTTACCATAAACCTTGATTGCTTTGAATCAAAGTGCCTTGTCTCTTCTTTATGCTTGATTGAGTTTTAAATCCTCAAGAGTTTTCCCTCTATATTTGGTGCCATATGAAGGAGTGGAGGGAGTTATTTATAGAGAATTTTTAGGGTTCTTGGGACTAATACACCCTTGTAATTGCTAATTGTTACAATGACTTAATCCTTTCTCTCATTGGTTAATTTTTAGATTAATTACACTTAATCATCATTAACTTAATTCTTTTATTATTTTAATGCAAATCAGTATATGGGATAATTCTTCCTTCCTATTCTTGGCATCATGTGGAGGGGATGTGGATCCCATAAGGACACCTCACATGCTCTTGAATTTTCCTACAAGTTTCTTTTGTTTTTTTTGAAAATATCTAAAATTGACTTAAACTATAAGACTTGCTCTTGGGCCTATTAGGCTTGTATATGACGCCATTATTGGACCTTCCTCGAGTCCAATAGCTAATTAGCACAAATCCTAAGTCACGTCTTATATTGATATCCTTAAATTATCCTTATTTTTGAAATAAATTCTATAAAATTCTTTTAAGAGTTCTAACATTTTTAGAAAGTCATTTAATTATAAAATAAATTTCTTGCAAAGTCTTAATTTTCTGGGACCCAGAAATCCTAATAAAAGTTCTATATATTTCTTTCAAATATTTTATAGGTGTCTGATTTCACCTTAAATTTCATAATTAATTATACATGACTCCTTTCTAACTTCTATTAGTTTCATAAATTCTTATATTAATTATAAGAATTTAATACAAAATTTCATATGATTGTGAGGTATAAAAGATACTGTACTAATTTTTAAACTTCAAAAATTAACATCAATTTATCAAGACCTTAAATCACAATTATGAGGGATATGTCTGGCCCAAATTCTATCATCTATTTACTAAAACAATTTGAGAATAAAACATTTATAGGCAATTTTAGGCCTTTTCTGACTCAACTTTCTATAATTATGCTTTTGCCCCTTAATTTGGCAAAATTGAACCTTATTCCCAAAAATTGTCAAATTCTATTTTAGTCCTTTTCTACCAAGTTTGAAATTCTAACTTGGTCCTTAAAATCTTAAAACTCCATTTAGGTCTTTAAAATTTCTATTGTTTATAATTTAGTCCCTAAACTTTTACTATTTACGTCCCTAAACTTTTATTATTTATAATTTAGTCCCTTTGACTTTATAACTTAATACCTTCTCTATTTCTTTGACTTAAATCTTACCCAATCATTGTCTTTTCTTCTACTTATTATCCAAATCCCTTCTTAACCTCTTTCTTCTATTAGTCTTATATAGATAGGGAAGATTTTGGATGTTACACTCCTATTATCTTCTACATTATTAGGTACTTCATTCTCTCCTTGCCCATTATTCCCATTTACCCATTTGGATTAATCTCAACTACATTGGGAATATCTAGATTTTCTAAGTTAATTCGAGACACTAGAGAATGAACTAGATTCTTGTGATATAACTTCTTCAACTAAAGATTCACTAAGTCCTTGTTCTCTAAATTCTTTTCTAAGTTTTCTAAGTAACCTCTCAATTTTAGGTTCAAAAGGTACTAAGGGTTTAGTCCTTTTATGCATGCAACACATAAACAATCAGGAAAAACAAGCAAACAATCAGAATCAGTCCAAAAAAAATTCAATAGAAAACACTTGTCATCGCGATAAAAGTGACTGTTGGTCGTAACTACAAAACACAGAGAGTAAAACTCGATAAGCATGGACTTTTAATCATGACAAAGTGGAACACAGGTCACAACTATCAATCATAGAGAGTCTCCCCTAGAAAAGCAAAGCAATTTAGTCATGACTAACCAAGATATTGGTCACGACGTATAGACACAAAACATAGATTTCTCATAAACTTAAAAAATTGAACTAAGTTACTAAGCCAAATACACTCAAAAACTTGTGAACAATTTCCAAAACCTTTACACAAGTGAAGCATAACTTAGATTCAGAATTCATAACCCTAAAAATCTCAGTTCACACACAATTAAATAGAGAATAGTGGATTAGCCAGACCAAACTCTAGGTAGTTAAAAATGTAGGCTGCTATACGAGGATGCAAGTGCAAAAATGAAAGAAAATAATATATTTATTTCTATTTCTCAAATTTTTTATGCCATGCAATGATGCCAATAAAAACTAAAGCTCAATAAGAAGAATAACTCAGGTCAACAATGGAATCAATAACCGATTGCTATGGAACCAATAACTTAGCTCCCTGGCAATAACGCCATTGAAATGTCCATGAGCTTAAGTGTTGTCCATCACTAAGAAGCTAAAAGATCTAGCCTATCATAGCTCCAATCATGCCGTAATCGTTATCCAAAGTCGCTACCATGAGATATGTAAAAAATGATGGAAAGACAAAGAGAATGGTGGTAGAGATAATTTAATCTATGCGAAAATGGAGAAAATGTTGGAAAATGCAGAGAATTGAAGGATTTGATTGAAAGTTGATGAAAGAAGTTGAGAGAATATGATGAGGTTGTTCTTAACCAAATATGGTAAAAATTCAGCTCTCCCTCATGGCAACTGGAGTCATTTCCTTAATTACAGAGTGTTCTAATAAAAAATGCATAGATCCACTAATTGTCTCTATTGGTCGTGACTAGATCCATATTTATTGTCACGACAAGTGAACACAAAAAACCTCCCAGAAGAATGTAAGTCAAGATCAGTAGACACTCAGGTCGCGACTAAGAAACATAGTGGCTGGCTCTTCTTTTTTTTGTTCTCTTTATCTCGTGATTCCTTCCCACTTTGAGTCTTTAAATCTCTTCCAGATTCTTGTAAACTAAAGCCAAGCTCCTTATAAAAGTCAAGCAAATAAAATATCAAGGTATTTGTAGTATGGAAGAAATAAATGATAATTTTACCCTTAAATAAGTACATTGCCATGAAAAATCAAATGTCAACATAGAAGTACAGTTACAAGCATAAAATTAAGGTAAAAGTATCACAAAATCCTTGAAAATGTCAAATAAATTGATAAAATACATTTTGTATATGGTTTCTATGACATTTTTAAGAGTTTTATAACAATTTTACCATTCATTTTATGCCTTAAATTGTACTTTTCTGGTAATACATGATTGTTCGTGGCAATGTGTTAATTAAGGGTAAAATGGTAAATTAACTCTTCTAAACTACATATATTATGTTATTTACTGATTTGGACTTTTACAGTGAGCTTTTATGTTGGATTGCAAGTATTTTGGAAGAGAGCAAAGACTAGGAAAGAAATCACAAGTTAATGAAAGTGAAATCACGCTCCTGCACCTTTTGGTCACGACCACAACATGGATGTGGTCGCGACTAAAATGCGAAATCACTGAAACTGCGTGTTATGAATTAGGTCATGTAGAAATAAAAGCAGAGGAGGGCTACTATCAAAAGGGGAGGCTAGTTTTTTACCTGATTAGGCTAAGAAGCAGTACTCAAGTGCTCTCTGAGCACCTTCTCCACATCTTTCATTGCTCTACCTCTCCACAGACTTATCCATATCTCTACACCATTAATCTACCATCTTCTTATTGTTTCTTTGTGGTATCACATCTGGACAGCAATTACAGTATAGCAGGAGTCATGAGAGGCTAAATCTTTAGTCTCTTCATGATGAATCCGATATCTTGAGCTTATGGACTAAAACGGGGAGTTTTTACTGTTCTAATTTGTATATCCTCGTATTATGATTACTGCTAGATCTAGGGTTTTCATCTTATGAGCAAGTTTTGAATATCGATTTATCATTCTCATATTAGACTTTGTAATTGAATATAGATGATTTGAATTTTTCTTTTTAATAGAATATTTCAGTTTTAATTTTAAGAAAGTTGGGTTATTACCAGCGATCGTTGCTAATTAATTTAATTGCTTGAAATCTAGGGTTTTCGATCGACGACCATTCGAGGGCATTTTCATCATCTAATTCAACTTACACACTAAGTGGTTTATGACAGTTCGCTAATAGTTCTTAAACTAGCTTTGGTCAAAAGGGTTTAAGGAAAATTAGGGTTCTAAATTCAATCGATCGATTGAGGTTTTCTTTGAGACTTAGTGATTTCAAAACTCCAATTTTAATGTGAGAGCAAGGATATATATGTTTTCATCATCAAGAGTCTTCCATAACATATTTCTCAAAAAAAAAACAACTTGTTTTCATCTTAATCAAAAATCCAAAAATATTTACTTTTCTGCACCCTACTTTTATTTCATCAATCACTAAAACTCCAAAAACCATTTTATCCCTACTCAAGTTTTTTTATTGATTTTGACATCCACTCTGCCTGGTTTCCAAATAAAAAGCTCCTCAAGAAGAACGATAAGGTTATACCTTATACTATATTATATTGGGTACAATTAACTTTATTTTGATGGATTGGACCACGACAATCTACTCACCTCATCAGAAATCATATAGAATTTGTATCTTATCGCTAAATAATTGCACTATCAGTTTTGGGACATAAGTATATGGAAGGCCATTTAGTTAGGTGTCTATCAATGTTGAGTATCCTTAGTAAAGGTTCCAATTGAATCTATTGGTTTAGACCCAATTAAGTGGATGTTCATATGCCTAGGTATTTTTACCTACACAATGGTTTTTGAGCCAATCATTGAGTTTGTCTTGATTCCAAGCAAATTCTGTAAAGGATTAACCCAAGTGATAAATCTCTATTTTATCATATTTTTTTATATATATTTTAGGGAATTTATCATGTTTAATAGGCATTATTATAGTAGTTATAATCACTTTATGATTTAATTGATTATATGAATTAAATGATTAAAAATATCTTTTTCCTTTGTTTTTATTGATTTTATTATTTCTCTTAATTAAATTGATTGCATAAAGGTATTTTGCTTTTATATATTTCAAAAAATTAGGAAAAATAATAAATGATGACTAGGACCCATATTATATTATATTATATTATATTATATACATGAGGAAGTCGTAGTTGAGTTAAAATGATTATCTCTAGAGATATTAGAAAAATAATAGCTTGGAAGGATACTGAAGATAAATGGACATTATCATTATTTTTTAAAGAACCAATCAATGAAGAGTCTCATATCTACAATGAAAACACCAAGTCCACAGTCTGAGCCTATAAACAAATGACCCTTGAGCCATTCACCAAACACCAATGACCACCATGAAAATCATCTTCATTTTTTTTCAATTCAATCCCTTTCATTATAGTTCTTGAGAAAAGATGTAGTAGCTTGAGTTCCATATTCTTCATTGTTTAGGAGTTGTAATTAGTTTTATTAGAGTTTGATCTTTTCATTTTGCAATTTTATGAATTCCTAGTCAAGGATTTGGATTTTTATTTATGAACATATTTATTTCGCTTTGAATAAATTTGTGATCAAACTATTGGGATCCATTTATTAATCATAATTCTATTGTTCTTCATATGTATCTTTCGTTCCTCATATGATTTAATGCATGTTTATCTTGTATGTTTTTAATTGATTTACATGTCTATTTCATATTGTATTTATAATTCTATTTAGAGGATGTGTTATAATTGATAATTGGAATCGCAAGCTAAGCGGTTGTTAATAATTATTTATAAAGTAATTATTTGTTAGGTTGCAATATTTAATTATTGCTATATTACAACTCTCACATCAATTTTTGGGAGCGTTCTTTAGATTGGTGATATCCTTCTACTGCCTTGCTCTTTAATTTTTGTTATTAATTTTATTTTGCAATCAATTTAATCAAGTTCTCTTCTACTCCTCATTATAAGCACACTTACTTCACTCTAGAGTTAAGTCACACGTTGACTCTGTATTGAAATACGACCTAGGTTAATCCATATACTATATAAGATTAATTTAGTAATTAATTTAAGTGCCAATGACAAGCGACATCACCAAGGTTTTTGTCACCAATTACCCGATTCAAGAGAGCTCTTCCATTATCATTTGATTCACTTCAATTTCCATTCCATTTCCACCTTATTACCAAAAATCCAAAAATATATTTACATTCCATTGCATTATCTCTAGTTTCTCTCAAAATTATTTTTACAAACCCCATGTATTATCGCTTTCATTTACATTTAGTTTTCTAGGATAATCATAAGGCTCCTCCAAGAGAACGGCTGAGGTTGTTCTCTATAGTACAATACTTGGTTTATAAATAGTTTGATTTTGGACTCCCAAGGTGCGAAAGGAACGGTTCAAATCAACAGTCCATCAGTATGTGTGTGAGCAAACAAGAATGGACACCACATATAGAAACTCACTACTTTTGTTCACTCTCTGGACAAGAAGATGAACAAAGTGCTTGAGAAGGTTGGGGTTCAAAATGAATCTCCATATTCTTCATCTAATGATAAGGAGGGCAGAGACGCTTAGGACATTTAATTTTTTTTCTCTGCATTTTTTGTTGTTGTTTCTTCTATTTTTTTTTTGTGTGTTTTGTTTAATATGTAATATTAGGGGGTTCCTGTGAGTAAGTAGGCCCAAAAAAATGCTTCAAATACTTGACAGTTATATAGTAACAACCGTCAAATATTATTATTTTTAGTATTTTAAATAAAGAAGTTAAATTTATATTTAACTTTTAATACTTGACGGTTAGTACCACAAAACCGTCCAGTATTGCTTCGTAAAATAATTTAAATTTTCCATACTTAATATGCTTGCTATCTGACGCCTTTTCACATTCCGAAATACATCAAGACTCTATCTTTCTTCGAATAGTCGCACCCCCACTTCTCTGACTCCCTTTTCCGGTCATTAGACACATTTTCAGTCAAAACTCACCACCCAACGCCGTTGTCGAACTATCTAGCAATATTGATGAGTTTGTTCGTCTATTGTAGTTTGCTCGCTTTTTTGTTCTTTTGCCCCATCTTTAATTTTCATTCGTGTTCTCTATTCTCCTTCACTGTAGATATTTTTCACACTCGTTATTGTGCTTTCAACTTTCTCCATTCTCCATTTTGTATTAAAGTTTTCCTTCGTAAAACCCATTGCTTTGTTCTCCTTCAATTTAGTTATGATTTGCATTCTCCATTCTTGCTGATTGAATGGATTGTTCATTGCATTATTTTTGTTTGTCAGTTTCATCATTACTAGATAAATGGCGGATGATAGTGGCTGTGGTACTGACATTCGAAATGACGAAACCAATGACATATCTGAGAATAGGAAAATTCAATCAATTGAATGTTTCATTAAGAGGGGGTTGTGCGCCATGAAAGAGGTCAATAAAGCAAGGGTTGATGGGAAACAATTACATGTAAAATGGAACAAGAATGGGTAAGCATTTGATTCTGAAAAGTTTATTGATAGATCTCATTTATAATATGGTTTCCCATGCTAATTTGATGTGTTTTAATGTGTTTTCACGACTATTTAGCTTACATTTATGATTAGTTTGTGACAATGATCTATGCATTGAATTATTGATTGATTAAGGGTAAAATGATCAATTATCTCAATTAATTTCTAAGTACTTTAATCTTTATATAAATGATATTACAATATCTTAGATTTGATTGTATGTACTTGAAGATGATTGAAGACCCAAAAGAAACATTAAAGAAGGCCCCAAGACTCAAGAACATACAACCAAAGACTAGAGAGACCAAATTGCAAAGAACCAAAATTTTTAGGGACTAAATTATGAAGTCTAACAAGTTCTCTCTGTGCACTTAGCCAGGGCGAGTTACATGCTATGCAAAACTCTACGTTTTGATTATTGGGTTAGAAGTATAGATATATTAGTTCGTTCTAGCCACGATTTTCTCTCTTCAAGCCTCCATAATTGGAGTATTCACAATGTTCTTCATTTTCTTTCCATTCACACTCAAACCTCCATTTTTACATCATAATAACACCATCCTTGCATTTCTACACCGATTAAACTGTAAGGAATTGGAAGACAAACAGCAGAAATTAACTTAAAATTTTTTCCATTCCCTATCAGGATCTACCGTATGTGTTTAAGTCAAGTGAAAAGAAGTATTACCCTCAGTATTCAATTGTGATATCCACAGCTTCTCTCCGTGGCTCGTGATCTCTTTTCGATCCCAAGAAGTTGACAACTCAAGTCAGCTTCTTCTACTAGTATCCACACAAACAGCATTACAACCACAAACAACGTGCTAGCGCCTCCTGTCTCTCCAGGGCTTACTCAAGAATTCGTCCTCTCCGTCTCTATTTCAGTAGTTTCTTATCTGCAAATCTTTTGCGGATTCCCGTCCACACTTTTTTTCCTGTCCCAACCGTAGCTCCTAAATATCAGATATATAGGATGCTATGCGTGTTACCACAGACTTGGATTTTTGGAATTAATCTTATATTAATTCTGAAATTAATACAATATCATATATTATATAATTTGATAAGAAACTAATTAAATAAAAAGTGTTTGTATTAAATCCGTCCTACAGATTTAATTCACCCATTTATTTAATTTAAAATAAAGATCAGACGGAATTACATTTGATTTATTCTCATAAATCAAATTTGAGATATCATATCAATTTGAATTTCAAATTCAAACGTGATATAGATTTAATTTTATCCTTATAAATTAAATCTTGTAAATATCTCTTATATGAGATATCATATCAATTTGAATTTTAAATTCAAACGTGATAGAGATTTAATTTATCCTTATAAATTAAATCTTATAAATATTTCTCATATGAGATATCCTATCAATTTGAATTTCAAATTCAAACGTGATAGAGATTTAATTTATCCTTATAAACTAAATCTTATATATATCTCTTATATGAGATATCCTATCAATTTGAATTTCAAGTTCAAACGTGATAGAGATTTAATTTATCCTTATAAATTAAATCTCATATATCTCTTATATATAATGTATATATACAAATTTATATATATACGAATATAAATATAAATAAATATATACATCCACCCTGGATCATTCATTGAAACTGGACATATCTTAGATTCAATGAATCTGGACATCTTAGCTCGTGTTGGGTTATTTTGTGTGTGACCCTGTAGGCCCATATGAAGTTGACAGTGGGCCATTTGCTATACTAGCCCACAAGTCGCAAGCGGTCTGTAGCAAGACATAAAAACTACCCAAATCATATGAGGATCGTTAAACGATGTAACCTTTTATACAACCATATCATGTCCCTTCTGTCACGCGATATTTTGGTCATGGATGAGGCATGGATAATGTCATCCTCCTATTCCTGACCGTTACTTTCTTGATCCCTGAGTAGTCTGACTATAGAAATGGAACTACCTTTCCATTACAGTATAGTCATACATTTCTCACACTCACTCATCGAGGCGCCCAGTAATATCTCTCTACAAATGTGAGGAACAAATTCCATCTTGACCATTCACATTCCTCCGCACGGAAAATCACTAAGCCCAAACATAGTCTTTATGATCACTCGGTCAAAAGTGACTTTTGACTAGGTCAAAGCTGAGCGTTTGTCATGTAGGAATCTATGATGATGTCAGGTTATAGGGCATAGTGACATGGTTTGTATATGAGAAAAGCTTATGACGTAACCCATGCAGCTCTCTCATAGCGGGTCGGTCCAACACCTTGTACTCTTACATGTGCTTATAACTTTGATTTATATCTCTATACATCTTCAAAGTCATACTGGTCTTATTTCATCTCTGCTCCTGCATAGATGACTGACAAGGGACATTTAGGATAAGATCATGAGTTATCCAAGGATGGTCATCACAGTAAACATGCAAATAATATGATAACATAATTAATAAATTCATAAATCAATAATATTCATAAGACAATGATTGGCCCTAGGGAACGATTTCCAACAACCTCCTACTTGCACTAGGTACAATCATTAATTTGACTAATTCCCATTGACCTAACATGACGCTCATGCTTTGCCTGCACAAGCGGCTTTGTTACAGGATCAGCAACATTATCTTCTCCTGCTACTTTGCATATTTTTTATATCATCTCTATCATTAATTTCTCTGATGAGATGAAATTGCCTGAGTATATAATTGGTACTTTGATGTGACCTAGGCTCTTTGGCCTGTGCAATGGCACCGCTATTGTCATAGAGCAAAGTTATTGGATTTGAGATGGTAGGTATCACCCATAGTTTTGTGATGAACTTCCTGATCCAAACGGCTTCCTTAGCTGTATCAGATACTGCTATATACTCAACTTCAGTTGCAGAATCTGCTACACTGCCCTGCTTAGAGCTCTTCCAGCTTACTGCTCCATTATTGAGGAGGAATATATATCCAGACTGCGATTTTTGGTCGTCCTGGTCAGTTTGGAAACTTGCATCTGTGTAACCAGTTACACAGAGTTCGTCATCCAATCCACCATAAATCAAGAATAAGTCCTTAGTCTTTCTTAAGTACTTAAGGATATTCTTGACAGCAGTCCAATGGCCCTCACCAAGGTCCTGTTGATATATGCTACTCATACTTAAGGCAAACAAGACATTCGGTCGAGTACATAACATGGCGTACATGATAGATCTTATGGCCGAGGCATATGGAACTTTACTCATGCGACCTTACTGATCAGATGTACTAGGATACATATCTTTGCTGAGGTGACTACCATGAGACATGGGTATGAAACCCCTCTTTGATTCGTACATACTGAACCTATGCAGTATTTTGTCTATATATGTACTTTGACTAAGTCCTAGAAGTCTTTTAGATCTATCTCTATAGATCCTGATTCCTAGGATGTAGGTGGCTTCACCCAAGTCTTTCATCGAGAAAGACTCTCCTAACCAAGACTTGACAATCTGCAAGGTAGGAATGTCATTCCCAATAAGTAGGATGTCATCGACATAGAGTACCAAAAACACAACTGTGCTCCCACTAACCTTCTTGTACACACAAGGTTCATCAATGTTTTGAAGAAATCCAAACTCTTTGACTACTTCATAAAAACGATGATTCCAACTCCGAGAGGCTTGCTTCAGTCCCTAAATGGACCTTTGAAGCTTGCACACTTTACCAAAGTCCTCGGAATACACAAACCCTTCAGGTTGTGTCATGTACACATCCTCAATGAGCTTTCTATTAAGGAAGGTTGTCTTGACGTCCATCCGCCATATTTCATAGTCATAATATGCTGCTATGGCAAAGGGGATTCTGATTGATTTGGCCATTGCAACTGGGAAAAAGGTCTCATCATAGTCCACACCATGAGTTTGAGTAAATCCTTTTGCAACAGTCATGCCTTGAAGATATTTACATTGCCATCCATGTCAGTTTTCTCCTTAAAAACCCACTTGCACCTGACAATATTTACACCTTCAGGCGGGTCGACTAAGGTCCAAACCTTATTGTCGTATATGGATTGCATCTCAGACTTCATGGCATTAAGCCATTTTTCAAAGTTTGGTCCCACCATAGCTTCTCAATAGTTAGTCGGCTCATTATGCTCAATAAGCAACACATCATGACTGTCAAAAATCAGAAATCCATATCTCTGAGGCTGAAGTCGTGTCCTATTAGATTTTCTTGGACCTTGCGTGACTTGAGGAGTCTCAACAACTTGTTGTGAGTCTTCTCTATTTTCCATCTGCAGTTCTGTGGTGTCTTGTGGCTCTCGAACTTCTTTGAGGTGTACCTTACTCCCACTAGTTCTTTTAGAGATAAAATCTCATAAGCCTTGCCTGTTGCTGGAACATTTCCTTCAGATGCACAATCATCTCATAAGCCTCCATGTGTTCTAGATCTCTTTGGAGCTCCAAAACCATGGTGGCTAGCATTAAGCATCCCACATCGATAGAGTCTTCCTTATGCTTCGTGTAAGTATCTCTCTGAGCTCTAGGAGCATTGGCTGCTGGCTCCTCAGGAATGGGTTGATCTAGGACATGTGCCTTTCTTTCCTGCTTGAGAACAATTCTCAAGTTCCTAAACCAGTCAAGAAAGTTTGTCCCATTGAGTTTGTCCTTCTCAAGGATAGATGGCAGCGATAATGTAGCAGTATTACTAGTCGTCATGATTCTATAATTAAAATATGCAATTGAATTAGCAATCTCCCACTAAATAAACAACCCTCAATGCAATAGTTAGTAGGCTAAGATCCATATTTGGCTCAAACTTAAGTCCACTTTGGCAAGACGCTTAAATTAAGTTATTTAGGTAGGTAATACCTTTACCAATTACATCAAATGTAACTCTTAGATGTTCATGGGATTCTATCATCATATGATCTGGCATGTTTTTAATCCCATCTAATGCCTTGAGACCCAAAACTATTTTGTTAATCTCATTAAGTCAAACAATAATAAACATGTGAAAGTAGCACCATTACTCTTGGTTATCTCCCCAAGATAACTCAAACGCACCCACTTTGGCGGAGTCCACAATTGAGTGATCGAGGTTTTAACGAGTGTTCATAAATTGATGGCATTATGACTTAAGATTTCATTTAGAGGGCTTAATTTAACTATCTGGTTTATAAGAATGCATGCTTCTCAATTTGTATCTCATACAAGTAATATTCATGTGCTGATATAATCATAAGATGCATAATTTAAATGTGATACAATATGGCTTACCTATCCTAAGTCCACTCAATCCAATGAAAGGAGCTCTCTAGTAAGAAAAGGGAAATTGCATATAGAAACCTCTTTTAACATTCGAGGGGAGTGAGATAAGAAGAGAAGGTACATTCAGAGTATATAGAGGAAGGCACGACACGCAGACCATATTTAAAAAATTATAACACTTGCAATTTAGAGCCATATTGTTCACCAATCTAGAGCCATATTGTTCACCATACCCAAACATTCAAGAATCAATATTCAGATTTAATTGAAGGGCAATTAATATTTTAAAACTAAAATATTCACAAAACAGTATATGTTACGGTTATGTTGCGCTACAAACAGGTAGCCACGGCGGTCCCGCTAGCTAGTTAGCGGGCGGGGTCTGGGGCAACGGCCCGAGATTTTTTTTTTCATAAATAATCAGGAATCTGAATTCATTTTTCTTAGACCCCATCCATATTAATTGATCAAATCAAAACGCATGCACCACCGATTTCAATTCCCTGTCAGATTCCTTATATGTCATACATAAAATAGATTTCTTATATGTCACACATAAAACGCATATTATCATATGATCGGTTACGACTAACACATATCATATGAATTAACAATCAAGCTTAACTTAAACACAAAATGACATGGCTCTGATACTACTGTAAGGAATTCGAAGACACGCAGCAGAAATTAACTTAAAATTTTTTTCTATTCCCTGCCAGGATCTACCATATGTGTTTAAGTCAAGTGGAAAGAAGTATTACCCTCAGTATTCAGTCACGACTTTCTCAGCTTTTGGTTGCGACAACCATAGCTTCTCTCCGCAACTCATGATCTCTTTTCGATCGCAAGAAGTCGACAACTCAGGTCAGCTTCCTCTACTAGTATCCACACGAATAGTGTTCCAACCACGAACAACATGCTAGCACCTCCTTTCCCATTCACACTTTTTTTTCTGTCCCAACCGTAGCTCCTAAATATCAGATATATAGGATGCTATGCGTGTTACCACATACTTGGATTTTTGGAATTAATCTTATATTAATTCTGAAATTAATACAATATCATATATTGTATAATTTGATAAGAAACTAATTAAATAAATAGTATTTGTATTAAATCTGTCCCACAGATTTAATTCACCCCTTTATTTAATTTAAAATAAAGATAAGACGGAATTACATTTGATTTATTCTCATAAATCACATTTAAGATATCATATCAATTTGAATATCAAATTCGAACGTGACAGAGATTTAATTTTATCCTTATAAATTAAATCTTGTACATATCTCTTATATGATATATCATATCAATTTGAATTTTAAATTCAAACGTGATAGAGATTTAATTTATCCTTATAAATTAAATCTTGTAAATATCTCCTACATATAATATATATATACGAATTTATATATATACGAATATAAATATAAATAAATATATACATCCACCCTGGATCATTCATTGAATCTGGACATGTCTTAGATTCAATGAATCTGGACATCATAGCTCGTATTGGGCTATTTTGTGTGCGACCCTATAGGCCCATATGAAGTTGGCAGTGGGCCATTTACTATACTGACTCACAAGTCGCAAGCGGTCTCTAGCAAGACATCACGACTACCCAAATCGTATGAGGATCGATGAACGATGTAACTTTTTATACAACCATATCATGTCCCTTTTGTCACACGATATTTTGGTCATAGATGAGGCATGGAGAATGTCATCCTCCTATTCCTGATCGTTACTTTCTCGATCCCAGAGTAGTCTGACTATAGAAATGGAACTATGTTTCCATTACAGTATGGCCATACATTTCTCAGACTCACTCATCGAGGGGCCCAGTAATATCTCTCTATGAATGTGAGGGACAAATTCCATCTTGACCATTCACATTCCTCCGCACGGAAAACCACTAAGCCCGAACATAGTCTTTATGATCACTCAATCAAAAGTGACTTTTGACTAGGTCAAAGCTGAGCGTTTGTCATGTAGGAATCCATGATGATCTCAGGTCAAAGGGCATAGTGACATGGTTTGTATATGAGAGAAGCTTATGAATTAACCCATGCAGCTCTCTCGTAGCGGGCCGGTCCAACACCTTGTACTCTTACATGTGCCTATGACTTTGATTTATATCTCTATACATCTTCAAAGTTATACCGGTCTTATTTGATCTCTACTCCCGTATAGATGACCGACTAGGGACATTTAGGATAAGATCATGAGTTATCCAAGGATGGTCATCACAGTAAACATGCAAATAATATGATAACACAATTAATAAATTCATAAGACAATAATTGGCCCCTAGGGTACAATTTCCAACATAAACCTCATTTTCCACCTTCACCTTTCCAATACCTATTTTTGTCATCCACCATGGCAGCAACCTTGTAAACCAATTGGAGCCAGCTTGACGCGATGTGTGGCTAGTTTCTTGATCCTTTGTGACGGAAAACAAGGCTAGAGCTCTATGGACATCAAAGGGTGACTTATTTTGTTCTAATCTTTGCTATTCCATTTTTAAGATTTTCTATTCCATGTTTTTTGATATTGATTGGATTTTCCTTGTGATTGAACTCTTGTAATTATTTTTTGATGATGCATTTGTTGAATTTCATCAGTATATATGCTTTTTATGATTGTTGGTGATTGGTTTGTTGTCAAGATCTTGATTATTTATTTAATTACCTTGAATCATTGTATTGTCAATTGATTTATCATTTTATAAGCCCAATTGCATCATACATTTCCATTGCACAATAAGTGGTTCTTCAACAATTCATTAAGAGGTGTTAATTATCTTTGATCAAAGTAATTTTCATTAATTAATGTGTTGGACCTAGGAAATCGTTTAGGGTTTTAATCAAGACTTTAAGGCCACGTTTGGTATGCAGCAATGATTTTTGAGGGATTGAGATTGGGATTGGGATTGGGATTGGGAGTGGGATTGGGAGTGGGAGTGGGAGTGGGAGTGGGAGTGGACTTTTAAATTATGTTTGGTACGAAGTAATATGGGAAGGGAATAAATTTATTAAGCTTATTTTATAATTAATTATAAAAGATAAAAAGACCATAATATCCTTGTCCTATTCAATCTTATTTTATTAATCTTATTAATCTTATTTTATAATTAACAGAGTACCAGACGCTGGCCCCCACAATCCTTCTGCTTCCCCTTCATTTTTTCTTTCCTTCCCTCCCTGTGACAAAGGCCATCGCTGTCGCACCTCCAACCACAGCTGACATTGTCGTTCATACCTCCAACCGCGGCCGCTGGCTCCACCATAGTCATCCCAAGTTTTGTTGTCTTACCATTCTTTATATTCATCGCATCTCCAACGGCGGCCGCCACTGTCGTTCGCACCTCCAACTGCAACCATCGGCTCCGCCCAGTTATGTTTATGAATCAGTCTCGCTCTGTGATCAATTCTGAATCAGTTATGTTCAAGAAGTAGTTACTGAGGAAAGATTATAGAGATCGTCGAGGGTTTTGGTCGATTTGGCTTAACAGGCGCTGGGCCCCACAATGTGAAATAGCATTGCTCTGTTCTCCTGTGTTTGGAATACATGCGAAAGTGAAGAAGGAAAAGAAGAAAAATGGAAATGGTTTTTTTATATAGGGATATCCTAGCGTAATTACTTATATCATATCTATCATGATCGCAGGATATATGCTAAAGTGGCAGTCATTGAAACATATATCCATGATATTGTCAAAGTCAAAGGCCACCAATGGAAGGATTATTCCTTCATGGGGCTCACATGGCAATAAAGCAGGAATCTTTCACTTGCTTCCCTTTTGCAGATCTTCTAGAACATGTGGTATGAATCACATGCTATGGTGTTACTCTTATACTTTAAGAGCGTACATCATTTTGCATCTATTATAAACACTGTACAGATTTAAGTCTAAACACTCTCAACATCTAAACCCAAATTCTTCAACTTCATCTCTATGACGTCAACATTGAAGGATTGGTTATCTAGTTACAGACATCGTGGAAGTGGGTTTCCATGGTTTGATCCAATTTCATGTATATGGATCTCATCTCAACTTGTCACACTTTAGCCGAGGTGACATATAGTTTGTGTTTCTTCTCTACCATATCAACACTCTTTGTCACTTTACTGGTGAATACAAATGTCTCATCTTTGCACACTCCACCTGAGGGTCAAAGGCGGTTGCTCGTGTGAGAGAGCCAACCTTTCTTGTGTATATAACATATTGGACATTGTATACTTTCACAAATACACCAAGTAATGATGAAAAAAATAATTCCATCAATCATAAAATCATTACAAAAAGGTTTGCATTTCGCATTTTATGCATACCGAGAGCTTTTACGTGTCTCTCAAAGACTTCTTTGCATATTGGCTTTGTTAGGGGACTTGCTACCATACATTTGGTGAAAATGTTGTAAGGAATTGGAAGACACGTAGCATAAATCAACTTAAAAATTTTTCCATTCCCTGTCAAGATCTACTGTATGTGTTTAAGTCAAGTTGAAATAAGTATTACCCTCAGTATTCAGTCGCGACTTTCTCAGCTTCTGGTTGTGACGTCCACAGCTTCTCTCCATGGCTCGTGATCTCTTTTTGATCGCAAGAAGTTGACGACTAAGGTCAGTTTCCTCTACTGGTATCCACACTAACAACATTCCAACCACGAACGATGTGCTAGCGCCTCCTGTCCCTCCAGGGCTTACTCAAGAATTCATCCTCTCCATCTCTATTTCGGCAGTTTCTTGTCTGTAAACCTTTTGCTGATTCCCGTTCACATTTTTTTTCTGTCCCAACCGTAGCTCCTAAATATCATATATATAGGATGCTATGCGTGTTACCACAGACTTGGATTTTTGGAATTAATCTTATATTAATTCTGAAATTAATACAATATCATATATTGTATAATTTGATAAGAAACTAATTAAATAAATAGTATTTGTATTAAATCTGTCCCACAGATTTAATTCACCCCTTTATTTAATTTAAAATAAAGATAAGACGGAATTACATTTGATTTATTCTCATAAATCACATTTGAGATATCATATCAATTTGAATATCAAATTCGAACGTGACAGAGATTTAATTTTATCCTTATAAATTAAATCTTGTACATATCTCTTATATGATATATCATATCAATTTGAATTTTAAATTCAAACGTGATAGAGATTTAATTTATCCTTATAAATTAAATCTTGTAAATATCTCCTATATATAATATATATATACGAATTTATATATATACGAATATAAATATAAATAAATATATACATCAACCCTGGATCATTCATTAAATCTGGACATGTCTTAGATTCAATGAATCTGGACATCATAGCTCGTGTTGGGCTATTTTGTATGCGACCCTATAGGCCCATATAAAGTTGGCAGTGGGCCATTTACTATACTGACTCACAAGTCGCAAGCGGTCTCTAGCAAGACATCACGACTACCCAAATCATATGAGGATCGATGAATGATATAACCTTTTATACAACCATATCATGTCCCTTTTGTCACACGATATTTTGGTCATGGATGAGGCATGGAGAATGTCGTCCTCCTATTCCTGACCATTACTTTCTCGATCCCTGAGTAGTCTGACTATAGAAATGTAACTACCTTTCCATTACAATATAGCCATACATTTCTCAGTTACCCTCAAACTGCATAACGTAGATGAAGTGGTCTTCCTGCATCATCTGGAAGTTATCTGAGTTTATCGCTTTGTCAAACCTCAAGCACCACTGTCTGGATGACTATTTTAATTCATAAATGGATCTTTTGAGTTACATTTCTTGTGTTCAAAATCTTTTTCAATGAAACTTATTGGTTGTTCTATATAAATTTCTTCATCCAGATCACCATTCTAGAATGCAGTTTTTACATCCATCTAATGTAACTCTAGGTTTAAACTGTTTACTATTTCCAGAATAAGTCTTATCAAATTAAAATACACAATAGGTAAAAAAGTATCCTTATAATATATAACCTCCTATTGTGTATATCCCTTTGCAAGCAATCGGGCTTTGAATTTGTCAATTGATCCATCCACCTTTATCTTGATTTGAGAACCCACTTGTTCCCAATAGCTTATTGCCCTTTTGGAAAATCAACTAACTCCATACTTGGTTTGACAATATTGAGTTCATTTCTACTTCTATTGCTTTCTTCCATTCCTCATTAGCAGGACCTACCAAGGCTTCATAAACAGAGTGAGGTTCATCATCCCCTTCTAGAGTAACTAAGAGTGCTTCGCTTTCTTTGGAATACTTTCCTTATTACTCCTTCTAATGGAGCTATATCCTTATCCTTTTTTTATGTTGACTTTTCTTAGCTCCCACTCAGATTGACATACCTAGAGGATTCTGGTCTATCAATTTGTTCAGCGCTGTTCTGTAACTGAGTCTCATAAAGAGATACAGTGCGATCAATATCTCCCCTACTGGGAAATTTCATCGTAATGAATGTGGCATCTCTTGATTCTATGTCATTCACTGTTCTATCTTCATTTTCACCTATGAAAATGTATCATTTGTATTATTTAGAGTACCTTATAAGGATACACTTTTTTTTTTCTTTAGGGCCCTACTTCTCATACTTAAGGGAATCATCATGGATATACGTGACTGACCCTATTGTATAGGGATGGTTAGATCCGGCTTACATTTTGTCCATACTCTTAGGGCGTGGAAGCGATTGATTTTGAAGACACACGGTTAAGCATGAATGTTGCTGTCAATAAAGCATCACCCAATATGAAATTGGTAGGTTACTTTAGCTAGACAAATATCATGATATCAATCAGTGCGTAACACTCTTATTTTATTGTCCATTTGATTCTTTATTTCATTCTTTTATCGTCTGAAACACTCTAGGGCCTCAGATTTATGTGAGATCAAATAGGTATGACCATATCGTGAAAATTCGTCGATAAGGTAACGAAATACCAAACTCCATGCTTTGCCCTCACACTCATGGGACCGTAAATGTCATACTGGATTAATTACAATGGACTATCAACTCTTGTCCCCTTACCGAAAGGCTTTATTGTTGTCTTACCCACTAGACAATTTTAACATTAGGACATTTCTATACTTGCAATAAAATCTAGAAATCCTTCTCTTGCTAGTTTAATCATGCCTTTTTTTATTAATACGTCCCAGTATAGCTTATTAGGCATTTATATCAATGATATTGGACGAAATTTCAAAGCATTCATTAACACTAGAACCACCAACAATGTTCACAGCAAATAAATTTTTAAATAGGAAAGCTGAACCATGAGAGACAAAATTGCTAAAAATGTCTGCAACTTTATCGTGAAAGTTCACTGTAAACCCAAACTCTAAAAAACATAACACAGAGACCAAGTTCTACCGGATGTCGGGAGCTTGAAACACATCATGGAGTATCAAGGTCTTTCTATCACACAAAGTGAATTTTCAGGTGCCAATACCTCTAACCTTGATTCTCACATTGTTCCTTACATAAAGCCTCTTGCTTCAACGGTACCCCATGAAGGATTATTAGTCATTGGTTACATGGTCTGTGGAGCTTTAATCAATAACCCAAGAAGAAGAAATTGTTTCTGTTAGGAATATAGTACTAGAAACATATGAGGCATGCGAATTCACTAATACTTTTTCACTTTCATCCTCTTTAAAATAGTTATGTGCTAAATAGCCCATCTTTTGGTAAGCAAGGTACTTGACCTTCTTTAGGTCCAGCTCTACTTTCAGCCTTTATAACCCTTTTTCTTGAATTGTTTCTTACCCTTTTGAAATTTAGGACCGCCCTTCTTCCCTTTCTAGTGAAACTTCATGCACTATTTAAAATAGAACTTTAAATGGGAAGTTCTAGCATCCTCAAGCAAATAGGAATGTCTAGAGGTTTTGTAAGCCTTTAGATGCTCATCTTCCAACTCCAAATGTCTAGCTATATCATTAAAAGTAACGATGTTTTCATTTTGGATTAATTTGATTTTCATATGCCCCCAACCAGTAGGGAGCAATCTAATCATAGTTTGTACTTATTGTTCGTTAGAAAGGTATGACTAGCTTCCTTAAGCTCTCTGATCATGTTGGTTATCTCTCTCAGATGTTGCTTCATAGGAGTGTTTGGCGTAAGCTTATAGGTATTGAACTTAATCATCAATGTCCTAAGTTTAGTGGTTGACAACATGACAACCTATCACTATTACTGGACTCGGGTCTCTGGTACACAGTAAAGGCACACAAGAGAGGAGAAGAGAGAGTTGCTATTTTTCCAAGAGAAGATAGCCAAATTCTTCTTCACGCAAAGCAGCTTGCGAAAGTTGCTTCTATATTGTTTTTTTAAAAAACAATTAATCTCTTACTCCCCCATTTACGCATGATCAGATAATAGGAGAGAGGGGTGGTTACCTCATAACTTCTCCCTCCATCGTTTGAATATCTTAGGATATTCATACTAATGACCCAATTATTTTAGGTATTTACACTTCAGTCATATATATACATATATGGGTTTGGGCCTAATACACCAAAGGTGGATCGGCCCATTTTCCTACAATATGCATAAGTGGCTCACTTATAGAAAAGTGCACAAAATTGAGATTCCATTTGGCAAAAGATTCTTTGGATAAGGGAACTAACTATAATTCAATGATGCAAATTAGTCAAAACGTAGGAAGCAGAAGGTGGGAGGATATTGGTGAATGTCTTCCCACATGTGGAAGACACACACACAAAGCCCTTGCTTTATTCAAATAACTTAAACATTGTAGGACCATAATCATGGAGTGACTTTTGACTAACTCCATTTTTAATATTAGGTTTTTCCAAATCACACTTATTATTCTTGTAATAATAAATTTCTTACAAAATATTTTCTGATAATAATTGAATTGAGCACAAAAAATTCCAGGTGTTTTTTTAAAGTATTAAAAATTGGACCTATTATTATTGATGAAGCCAGTTATTTAAAGGTTAATAGTACAATAGTGGCTGAATTAGGTCAACACAAGCATGACTAAAATAAAATAATTTAATTAAAATATATAAAAATATTTATATATAACCGTGAAAAGAGCAATATTTAAATAAAAAAGATATTAATTTGCAAATAAATTAATTAAACAACACACAATTCAATAAAATAGAGTTCCTATAAGATAAAAGTATAATGGACTGTTATTTTTTAACTCTAAAAATATTATTTTAAACCCAATAAAGGGAAAAAAAATACAAAAATCAATCTAGTTGAATCCTCCAAACCTTTTGACCGGATTTGGAGATTGGTCTAATGATGCACTAATTTAAGTGATCAATTTATTTTGAGTTTTAATACCATGATGTTTTTAATACATATTGAACGTTTGATCTCTACATACACTCCACCTTACCCTTACTATCTAAATTAGTATTAGGTGTAAAAATCTTATTTTCTTTTAAATACGGTATATAGTTCGAACTATACGAATAGGGGTAAATATGCTATGAGAACTTCCCTTCAATTTGGGCTAATGTAGATCAAATCCTAAATTGATTTGATACTTTCTAAGTGAGGCTTTATTTTATAAATTCACACATTACCGATAAAAAAAATTTGAAATTTTCTTTCATTTAGAACTAGGCGCAACTCGAATTCCAATTTATTGATATTAGTCGGATTATGAATGATTCGAAAATAAATTTAGCTTTAAAATGAAGTTGACATGCATTCACTGGCATGTCATTGGCATAATTAATTATGATGTCTACGCACCATTTCATTTATGTTTCATGCATGCTTGACCATATTGTCTCTAGGGTGAAATTATTATATATTTAATATTTAATAATTAATAATTAATAATTAATAATGACTCCCAAACATTATCAATTGATCAATATAATAATTTTATACGTCAAACTCCTTCCTTACTTCTCAAGTTTTCAACTCTCTTTCCACTATATACTATAGTCAGACATAATCATCAGTAATTCATCTTCCAAGAAATTAATGATACGATCCTTTGTGTATATGAACTAAACACATGACCCATTTTTTTTTACAGTAAATACAAAAATATTAAAATTAGAGTATGTCCCATGAATAATTAATAATTATTGATAATAATATGATTTACTTTATTAAGGAGCTGTATGGACTATAGAGATATTGATGATGAATGATCATTAAGATCATGATCATGTTATTTATATAATTGAGATCGATCGATCATGATCTTTATCAAATTGCAATAATTAACATGATAAGGTGGTCCACAAATTCATCAACAACCTGATACAATTTGATCAAATTATTTATTTAATTTGCATATAATTTCTAGGAAATAATATATAGAGTGTAACCGGTTACAAGCTTTTAAGGTAAGGATCTATATACAGCAAAAGAAGAAAGGAAGTGAAAATTTATAAATATTTTTTGTTTGAATTAAAATATGTTAGCACTTAAAGTAATGAGCTCAGTAAATAGGATTGATCGATAAATTAATAAAAAAAAAGTAATTTGTCTTATATAATTATTATAGGGAGAAAGACAAAAAAAAACCTATTTAAATTTTAAAAGGATAAATTGGGCTTCTGAATATTCAAAAGGACAAATTGGGCAGGAGGCCGAATCTGTCATTTACAAATTTGTGTGCAAAGACCATATTACCCTTCACTTTCCTAATATTTTGACAATACGATTTACAACTTGGCCAATGGTATTTACAACTCTGACAATGATATTTGCAACTATGAGAAATCAAATTTTGGCAATTGGGAGAAACACTGTAGCTGACACTTAGCTTATTTGATAATACGATTTATAACTTTGCCAATGGTATTTGCAACTGTGAGAAATCTAATTTTGACAATTGGGAGAAACACTGTAGCTTCTTTGACAATACGATTTACAACTTTGCCAATGGTATTTACAACTCTGACAATGGTATTTACAACTGGGAGAAATACTGTAGCTAACACTGTAACTTCTTTGACAATACGATTTACAACTTTGCCAATGATATTTATAACTCTGACAATGGTATTTGCAATTGGGAGAAATCCAATTTTGACAATTGGAAAAAACACTGTAGCTGATATTGTAGCTTCTTTAACAATACGATTTACAAATACTATTGTCAAAATTACAAATATTATTGTCAGAGTTATAAATACCATTGGCCAAGTTGTAAATCGTATATTCAAAATATTAGGAAAGTGAAGGGTAATATGGTCTTTGCACATAAATTTGCAAATGACAGATTGGGCCTCCTGCCTAATCTGTCCCTATGAATATTCAGAAGCCCAATTTATTTTTTTAAAATTTAAATGGGTTTTTTTGTCTTTTTTCTATTATTATAAGTATGACTGATACATCTTAAAGTAATACGCCACCCGCACATTGTTAATTTCCTGATTTTAGATTATATTATTTATGTTCATATATATATATATATATATATATATATATTGCGTATAATATAATCATATGTGTATCTCATATTCACTTTGAGATGCAATACAAAGCAATATATAAACTAATTATTTAATATAGTCTCACTCGTGTATTGGGCAGGTTCTGAACTAGTTAATAAAAAAGGAACACAGCTGAATTTTCAAATAACTGTAATTAGTCTCACAATAATAATTGATCTTTTAACTAAGCATGATTATTTAGTTCCTAATTAAACCAAATTAGCAGGAAACTATGAGTGAGATGAGAGGTTTGACCAGTCAATATTATGCTATAAAAGTAATTAGATTTATTATAAATTTTATACTTTACACAGATATTTAATTAATGTGTTTAGCTAAAAAAAATGAAAATTTCATATAAGGACCACTATAGCAAATTTATTTCTAAAAGCTTCAAAAAAAAAAAAACTCTAAAATTTCACTACAATCTAGGGTCTAAACATAAATTAAATTTGTAATGTTAAAAGACATAAATAATCTACCAGTAAATGAAAGAATAATATAGGCATTAACATGACAAATATCGACATTAATAAAATGAATAGGGGTATTAACAAGACTACTATTTGTCATGTTAAAGCCCATATTTGTCTCGTAAAAACCCATATTTATCTTGTTAAAATATATATTCTTTTTGTTAATATTCTTATTGTTCTTGTTAAAGTCTATATTATTATTTTCAATGCCCCCATTTTCCTTGTTAATTAATACCCTTATATGTCTTATGAATTTTCTTATTATTCTTGTTAGTTCCTATATTTATCTTGTTAATATCTCTATTTGTCTTTTTAATTTTCTTGTTATTCTTGTTAAATCCATATTCTTCTTATTGATGCCCATATTTGTCTAGTTAATTTTCTTATTATTCTTGTTAAAGCATATATTTTTCTTTCTTTTTCTAGTAGGGTATTTCTATCTTTTAGCATTACAAAGTTAATTTCAGTCCAACCCTAGATTATAGTAAAATTTCAAAGTTTTTTAGGTTTTTGAAAAGGAAAATTGCTATAGCGATCCTTCTATGAAATTTTCCCAAGAGAAAAAACTAGTATAAAAATGTGGATGATAGTCCCTTAGCTTGTGAAAATAGTTACTAAATGAAGAATACGCTATAAATACAAAGAAATATCACATAAAACCCATAATTCCAAACTATCCTTCAACTTAATTACCTGCTCTTACTTTACAAACCTTTTACTTTTTTCTGTTTTTTTAATATATTTTGGCTACACCATTATTGAATCAATCAATACATCAATAAAAATTTATAAGTCCAACTTATTAACAAATCATGAGCCGTATGTGATTTAAACTTTGTAAAAATGTATAAAAATGTTTAATTTTAAGTAAGATTTATAGCTATACAAATTTTCTTTATTTCTTATCAGAGTCTTAGTTTTTTAAATTTAAATAACAAACTTAAAAAAGATTAAATTTGAGATTTTTATTTTAACAATGGTCATTCATAACTTATAAATAATTCAGCTTCCTATAGGTTTCAAATTATATATAGATCAGTCAATAATATCTCAATATGATAAAATATAAATTTTGCAATAAATTACATTATTTATGAACTATAAGTAATGTTGTTCATCAACAGATGAAACAATCAGAGGCCTTAAGATAATTTTTTTATGTATATTTTTGTTTTTTTTGTTAATAAAATTGTTTTATATGAAAAAAAATAATGTTCTTCATCCTTTAAACCAATGATACATGCGTAGTCTTTGTATTTCAATGCCAAAATATAAAATATATAAGAGGTCATAATTTTCAAAGGTCAATAAAAATGATCATTGCTTAAATGCAAGGGTAAAACAAGATTTACGATACTGATATAATAAATTAATGAATTTCAACACAACACAAAATAGACGTAGTCACATAAATTTAGTCATCTCCGTAAAAAAAATATACAAGTTTAAATATTAAGAAACATACTTTAGGACAGTTGAAAACTATTTACACTCTAAATCTTAAAAGGATGAGTCTCAAAATGACAGTGGATTAAGAACACCCTTAATTAAATCAAAATAGACTTAGTCACGTCTTGCCTCTCAAAGCTGCAGCAATATATTTATTCTTCAACAAATTGATTTTTATATAATATAAAAATAATTTTTTTTATTATTTAAGTAAATTCTTTTTAATAAGATAATATGGTAAAAGTAATTTCGATTTTTAAAAGAGCATATTAACAAATTATCATTCATAAGTGAGGTAAAACATTGAGATTAGAAAATTAGAAAATTAATAAATTCAAATATAATTACTTTTTATATGGTTAATTATATAAAACTCTCTTGAATTTTAGATCCGTTGTATATAACCTCTGCTATTTCAATGGTTTTTTTGCCAATGTTTCAATGTTTTACTTCAACCTCTCAACCTTTTATTTATTTATCATAGACCCATTGTCATTAATTTATCATTATCTTTCTAATGAAAATTGCTAAGAAAACACATGTTATTTTATGTAACTTAATAATTTTATAAAAACTCATGAATTTCAAGTCAATTATATATAACCTTCTTTAATAAATCTAAATTTTGAAATGTCAGGGGTATTATATACAACTGACTTACAGTGTAGGAAAAATTTATAAAATTATTAAATTACATAAGATACTATATAAGATGCCATGTGTTTCACAAATATGTGACAATTTTTATAAAAAAGATAGTAGTAACTTAATGGCAAGAGATTCATGATAAAAAAATATAAGGTTGAGGGGTTATAAATTTTGAAATGTTGACCTAAAGTTGAGGAAGTTTTATATAATTTAACTTTTTTATATAAGGAAAAACATAGAAAGATGTCATCAAAATCTCTCAGTCTCCACTCCTCTCTATTGAACTGACCACTACTTTATACAAGTAATATTTTTCGCTAGAATAAATTTATATACTCTCTCTAATTCTAAATGTAAAAACTAAATAATTAATTTATAAAAGTTAATAAAAATTATTAAAATTATTTATATTTATAAATAATATATATTAATTTTTCTAAAATATAATTTTTAATCCTTTTCATTAAAAAATATTTCTTTGATGAGAAACCCCCTTAATATATGTGTAATCAATAAAAATAAATTAAAAAAAAGTTACTATAATTTAAGAGATAAGGTAGAATAAAGTCTTATAATTAGTACTAAAACTAATTATTCTAGTAATTCTTTAACATTTAAACCCAGGGCAGTATAACGTAAAATAGGTGTACGTTAATAGAAATTTGTAATTTTAGAAAAAACATAGAGATATTGAAATTTCATAAAATCTGCATCTATGAAACAATGGATTAATTAATTAGCTGAGATTTCTTATCACAAGGACTGAAAGCTATGAGGGGTTACGTAGCCAAAATTTGTTCCTTTAATTGGTTGGTTGTTAATGGTGCTTAGTGCTTTATTGTAAGAGAGCCTTTTGCTTAATAGTTAGCAAATGTCTTTTAACATGAAGGAGATTGACGAGAAAGGAAGGAAACAAAAATAAAAAATAAAAAGAAAGAAAAAAGAAAAGAAGAAAAAAACAGAATTGTGAATGACAGAGAATCATACGTGTGGGACCTGAAAGCTAAGCAATGACGCACGAGTGAAGAAGGAAGTCGATAAACACAAGAGACTAGAAGAGAAGAGAAGGCTGCACGCATCAAACAAACAAGAATCACAAGGGGCACGCACGTCACCAGCTAACAGTCATTCGATCCAATTGGGATTGATTTGATATCTTTCAAATATTGAAAAAAATGGCCGAAAACGAAAAACTGGCTTAATTGGTAAAAATAATTTAGTTAAGGGTATAAGATTTAGAGTGTAAAGAATTTTTATCTCTTCCAGCAAGTGGATTTTTAAATATTTGAACTTATATTCTTCTTTTTATAAGGATGACAAATCTTACTACCTCAACCAACAACTTCTTAATAGATATGATGTATTATATAGCTATTTACTATCTCTGTTCTTTAATATAAAATTGTTTTAACTAATTTTGATATATTAAATAAACTTATTAAGTTAGTTATTTATAATAATTATATATTAGTTTCTTTAAAATATCTTTTTAAACATGTACATTTGAAATACCTTTGATTAAAACTTCCTTAATATGTGCAATTATATAAGAATATTTTAGAGAGAATATTATAATTTTCACTGGTACAAAATATGATTTTTAAAGCCCCATTTTTAAATTGATCCTTGCATAGACGGTTTAAAAAAATGACCGGTGACATTTTTATAAATAAGATGAAATAGTTACACTGGATTAACACGTCACTGGTGTAAAATATAATTATTACGCCTGATACTAATATCAATAGGTGTAGATTAGCTACGCCATATTTTGACTTTTCAGTTTCTTGTCTATGCTTTCCCGCTTCTTTTCTTTAACTTGTTCAGACCTTGCCGAGAAGCTTTTAGAACAAATGACAAGTGGCACTTTTTTAAATAAGATGAAATATTTATACCGAATTTACATTGAACCGGTGTAAAAAATATATATAACCAGTGTTAAATATACTTCATATTCTGACTTTTCAGTTTTCTGTCTATCCTTTCCCGCTTCTTTTCTCTGTACCATCTCAGGCTGTTTATTTCACTTCTTCGGTTCTTAACGTTTGTACTCGTTATGATAGAAGGCCAATTGCATTCTTCAATATTCTTTTCTAAAACCGTTCTTATTCTTCAACCATATGTATGTCATTCCTATGATTAGTACTTTTGTCTCACCACTTTATCTTTGTTTTCTTTTCTTTTCTTCTATCTAAACACTCCAATGGCTTTTTTCTCACACACACCTCCTTCTCCATCGTACAAAAGAAACAGAGATGATTTTGAAGACAAACATCCTGACCCTCACCCTGTAGTTCCTTCTCCTCCTCCCCTGGTTGTCACTCTGATAGAGCGCCTTGAGGAACTGATCATGCGCTTTAATGCTTTGGAGGACTCAATGGAAGAACTATCTTAGAAAGTTACTAGACTAAAAGATAGTTTTAGGGATTTTCGCTCAGAAGTTCGCCACCATCAATAAAATGATAGCTTGTATCATCCTGTTGATCCTACCGACTTTGATGAGGAGTGAAAGCCTGTAACTTTTATCTACCCCTCCTATTTTATTTTTTGTAGTTAATGACAAAAAGAGAGAATATATTATATATTATAATAGATATTGTGTTTGAAAATTTCATACTTTTGATAGACATTGGTTCAAACAGAAGGTTGAAAATGATGATTATGTATCTGATTCAATTAGATGGTTGGCATATGGTCCTAAATTTAATGTGATATGTTAGAATTCATTTGATATCAACAGGTATTCCTTTTATACTAAGTCCCTAGATGATAAAAGTAGCATGTACAATAGTGGTGTTATGTTAATGGCTAAAGTTATGTACTTCTCTAGTTCAAAAGACAACAATCCTAAATTAGCAGCCATCCCTTATTATGGCATCGTTAAGGAGATTTGGGAGTTAGACCATGCCAAATTCATAGTTCCCATGTTCAAATGCAAATGGGCTAATATAAACAACGGTGTTATGGTAGATAGGTTAGGATTTATACTGGTTGATTTGAATAGTATAAGTTATAGGAATGAGCCTTTTATTATAGAAAACCAAGCAAAGCAAGTATTATATATCACTGATCCAGCAAATAAAAGATGGTATGTCGCTCTCCAAGGAAAAAGGGTTATTGACGATGATGATTCAATTTGTGAGACCCCTTCATTTTCAGTAGGTTTACCAAAATTGAATAAAGAAGAAGTGGATTCTGATTGATTTGTATGTGATTGCATATATTGTTTTGATGTAATAATAAAATAAGTATATTGTTCTAATTGCATATATTATTTTGTTATAACTTACAAGTGATGGGTTAATAAAGGGTTGGTTTGAAAAATAACTCCAATATTTAAACCGGTTGTACATTTTATCCAGCATAAAAAGTGATCTGAAAACTTTTTTACACCAGTTGTACATGTTATTTGGTATAGAAAGTCTTTTAAAATTCAAAATATTAGTCATTTCATATTCAAAATATAAGTTTTACACCTGAGTTAAATATTAACCGATGTAAAAAGTTTTAATAAAAATACTTCATCGAAACCCGCCCCTTGGCGCGTCTCTTCCTTTCTCATTTCTTAGGTTGTATGCAATTTTATTTTTTACGTCGACCCCAGTCATGGTGCTCTGTGGGTTTTATCTTGCTTCGTTGTGGTTAGTTGTTCTTCTTTGGTATTGCTCTCGTTATGCTTTGCCGTGTATGTGTTATGGATACTTATTTTCTCGTATACGTGCTTCGCCTTTTACGTGTTCGTATAATCTAGATTTTGTAGTTTTCTGCGATAAATGCTTGCACTTATTTCCATCAATAAATGCTTGCACTTCTTTCGCTATGGTCAATCGTTATTCTCTATTTATTTTGTTTATTTTTGTTATTATGTATATAGAAATATGGGGGGTAGTGGTAATCAGAATGAGGCTAGCAATGCTCCAAGCGACTCTCAGCAAAGGAGGGGCAGAAGTGTGACATAATAGAAAGATATTTCAAAAGATAGAATGGAAGGGAAATTACTACCAATTGAGTTTGACACATATTGGAACCCAATTAGTGAACACAGGACAAAGTACATGAGTTATGTCAGCCTCCTAGCATGCAACAAGACTAACATCGCCATACATACTTGGGATGCTGTTGATAATCGCATGAAGAATCAAATTTGGTACTCTATCCGAGTATAAGAACTGACTATTGTATATTGTATGCAGACCAATACTGAAAAATATAACTATTTGTTGATAACTCTGTTTTCCATGAAAATTATTGCAGCTCACTTACGATGTTCCCAACAATGAAGTCTTGAAGAAAAAGACGTTGTCTTATTGCGCTGAGAGTTGGAGGGCATTCAAGACACAACTAGCTCATTAGTATGTGCATGGAAAGGACAAAGATGGTCAGTCTCATCCTTCTCCATGTAGCAAGTATCAATTCATTAACGAAGCTACTTGAGAAGAATTTGTTAAGCTTCAGACTACTATAGCGGCTATGGTGAGTTAATATGTCATGAAAAAGGAATCTTGCATTTCCCATGTTTCTTCCTCTTGTATGTATTGATTTTAACTACTTCAAGTCTTGTAGGAGAAAAGAGCAAAAGCTATTGAACACGCTCTCAAGAATGATTGCCCCCATACAATGTCTCATGGGGGTTACGCGAAGGCTGAAAGAAACTTGTTGGGGGCCAAGAGAAAGAGGCTGCTAAGTCCAATATTAGTGTTACTCTTGCTCCCCTATCTCCAATATGTTACGAAGATAAATGGTTGTACACTCACCAAAAAAGGAGCGGATCATTTACAAGTGATCAC
Organism: Leucaena leucocephala; assembly: GCA_037074615.1. Lineage (NCBI taxonomy): Eukaryota > Viridiplantae > Streptophyta > Magnoliopsida > Fabales > Fabaceae > Leucaena > Leucaena leucocephala. The sequence goes on along the minus strand of CM073528.1, from coordinate 10,674,151 downwards.
GCTCACATGATTACAGTAAAAATTTTAAGCACTACTTGTATTATTTAGTTTTAGTAGACTAATTATACTATTTCTTATATCTGCTTTTTTTATGTTATAGGTTGATCTTAAACAACAAGAAGCCCATGGCTCCTTCAAGTCAGATAGTAGAAATGACATCTTAACTGTTGCCATGGGCAAGCAAGAACATGGGGGTCGTGTCAGGGGAGTTAGAGGAGGTATTAGTATAAGAGATTTTTTTAGAGCATATCCACGACAATCCCCATATGTCCTGAGGGTAGAGTTGGAATCATTGTTATCCACCATGAGGGCAGAGGCTAAGGCATATATAGAAGCTTCAATTGAGGCACGATTACAAGAGGGGTTGGCAAAGATCAAGGAAGAAATATTGTCTATGTTGACATCAAGGCAACAGGAGTCAAGCCAAATGCTCTCACATGTAGCCCGTCCTAGCACTAAAGAGAGCTGTTGCATGGCCGAACTGATGTCAAAGGATGCTAAACCTTGTGATCTATATGTGGAAGGTCTTATCAAAAAGGTTAGTGGCACATTATTCCATCCATATCTTAGGAAAATCTGCCCACCATATCCAAATTCAGGATGATTAGTTAAGGGTGGCAATTGAAGAGGTGATATTTGAATATGCTTTTGTCCCAATTTTGACTGATAAGGTGAAGACTGTTTATCAGGCAAAGGGGACTTTCATATTATGACCAAAGCATCGTGTTTCGGATCACGTCGCGTCATCCCTAAGTGAACTTCCCACATCTCTCAATTTGAGTGCCATGCAACATGTGATCCAAATGGCATCTGATAGAATGTTCTATGTGGATGCGTTGCCTATGGATTCAGTTATGGGTGACACGGGAGCACCTGCCTTTTTTTACCATGCAGATGTGAAATCTGTTATCACTCCTAGGAATGAACTAACCTTCGGGTGCATCCAAGTATTTTTAATTTAAGTATAATTTAAATGTAAATATATGTAATAACAAAATTCATGCAAGTTGAGTGTTTGCATTAAGTAACATCATGTTTGCATTAACTGTAGGTACATGCAAGCTGAGTTGGTTTCTAAGGGCAAACAAGGTCATTTCAGATTCCTATGCCCATTTTTGATTTATTCAAAAGGGACCTCCGAATCTTCAAAACTTTAGTACTTTGCAAGGAGCCTTAGTGAGACCGATATTGATTGTTTCTTCGTACCATATATGTAGGAGTAAGAATAATAATATTTCAATTTTTTCATACTAGGTTTGTATTTGTTTAATGCTAATAATCATTATTGTTTAATTATTTTCTACAGTAATCATTGGCAATTTACTACGTAAGCATACTTATAAAATTTTCTTCTTATGCTCCCTCTACTATAAGGCATCGGTTGATACCAAGAAGATTATGAACATATGAGTTTTCTTCCTTACAGAATAATGGTGTTTGTAATAAATTAAATATGGTCTTTGTAATAAAACGGTTACTAAGTTCATAAATTTGTTTATAGGGCTATGAGGACGTTTGCAATTGAAAGGGGTTTTAAGAAAGCCAACTTGGTAAGGGACCCTGAATGCATCACATCGAAAGTAATAAAAGTGTTAAGTCTTATGCTCCACGTATTTTTTTGTTGATGACACATAATTCTGTTCATGTTTATATTATAGGGTCGAAGACAGCCCAAAGAAAGTAACTTTTATGGCTTCTACATGGTTAGACACATGATCAATATCATCTTGTCAAATAGGACTACTATAACTGAGAAGGTAAATTGTGTTTTTAATGATTTCATATATTTCTAGTCAATTTAATATATCTTAGTAATACTTTAATTTTATTTATTTTAATTTGATGTTTCATATGTTTGATCAATTTGACCCATTTTCTGAACAAGATATTGAGGACATATGCAATATTTGGGCTTAGTTTTTTGTTCAAATCATTCCTTCTCAATAGTATTTGTCATTACCAAAATATATTTTTTTATTTTTATATTCAAATGATTATATTTCTTATTTAATTTTATTAAATGAATAATATAATGAGCAATTAAAAATCTGTCTTTTCCATATTGAACTTTGTCTCTGCTACTGTATTTTTGAGTCTGTATATTTGGGTAGTTTATTCATGAAACTTCAAGGGATGGGGTTAATGAAATATTGAAGGGGTCATTTTTTAAAATATATTTAAAATGGACAAAAATAATATCGGCAGGTATAGAAACAGTATGTAAATATGACAACATCTACACCTGTTGTCTTTATAGGGAGGTGTAGAAAATTCATTAATCTACATTGGGTATAAACACAACCGGTGTAAAAATTCATTAATCTACACTAGGTACAAACACAACTAGTGTAAACAATTCATTAATCTACAGCAGTAGTTCAAAAAGGATCAGTTCAACTAGTATAGATATTAGCAATTTTTACTCCTGATTTCGAAAGGGACTAGTCTAAATTATACTCATTTTACACCAATGAACCCCCCGATTTAAAAAGTGTACACTTTCTAAAGGGTTTATTTCTACACCGGTCATTGTCCGATGTAGAATACAAATTTTAACCGATTTAGAAAGTCTTTTTTACAGTAGTGTTTGAGAGATAAAATATGTTGAGGTTTTATAATTAGAACAAAAATAAATTTACTATGTAGCTTATATATTTAGGACAAGAATAAGTATTGCATAAAAATGTGGATAATTTGTGTGTGTCTATGTGTTTTTGTAAAAAAAAAATTGATATTCAATACTAAAAGATTCAATTTCATAAAAATCATGAATAAGGACAAATGTTTAAAAGATATTTCTTTAATCTTTAATCCTTAATATAAGACTTATTTAACTAATTTAATTTTATTAATTAAATTATTAAATTAATTAATATGATATTTCTCTAAAACAAACTAATTATCTATTCTTCAATTCTCTCAATCTCTCTCTTACTTATTTTAGTATTGGAGTATCAACTCTCTAATTTAGGAAAAATTATAAATAACAATGTCAACTCTCCAATTAAATCTAACATTAAGAACTAAATGAGTTGAAGTCTTATACTTATATTAAATGATCATAACTCCTTTTAATTGAGGTTAATATAACTAGTAGTAATATTTATAAGTACTTTTTGAGTCATGAGATTTCTTTTAATTTTGTTGAATCTCTAGGTCATGGAACCTTAGGCCCCATTTGAGTACGAGGGGGGATTGCACAATCCCAAGTATTATTTAATGTCTCATATCAAACATATTAAAATAAATTATACTAATACCAATACTAGTCCTTACCCTTTCAATGCTACATATTAAACAGAGTCTTAATGTTCGATAAAAAGTTGAAGATTAAAATCTTAAAAAAAATAACTAACCTATTAGAGCTTGATGGTATTTAAATTCAAATTAATTCGTATTTCATAGTATTAGATATTAATATTATAAATAGAAAAAGAAAAATCTAGCCAAGCTAGGTGCTTCTTATATTTAAGCGCCACAATACTTAATTTTAAATTACCAAATAACAGTAGATAATAAAATATTAAAAAATCCGACCAATCACTTGATCGGTAGAAAACCACTCAAGGGTTAGAAGTTGAATTAGGGTTAAATTTGAGTCAAATTATTTATGTTTAAAATAATATAATTTAATTAAAATATATAAAAATATTCACATATATATAATCATAAAAAAATAATATTAAATAAAAATAACATTAATCCAAAAATAAATGAAATATCCATACATAAAATCACATAATATATGAAGTAAAGTTACTAAAACACAAATTTAATATAGTTAACTTCTCTAGCCTAGCCTGCTCGGTTGCACTGGGTTAATACCATGCCAAATTTTGGTCAATTTACATAAAGAAACCAAACTAGTCATCGGTGACCGATTCCCTAATTTTCAGGTCAATTCAACCGATTCTCCTTCTAGCTTTTTACAAAGAACAATCTCACTTTCATAGTGGTGATCCTAAATATAAAAAATAAATTTTTGTTGTCTAAAATTTTAAACTGATATTTTCATTTTTACCCCATTAAATATATGCTTCTATACTATTTACTTGCAATAAATTTTTACTTATTAACTCTTATATACTCTCTTTATAAATAATGATATTATTGGAAAAAAATATATATATATATATATCTTACATATTTCTTATTTTAATGAAATTTAAACTGTATGATTTTGGTAATTATTCCTTGTAAAAAAATTAGTAATTGTAAAAAACAAATTGTTGGGCTCACGGTACAATACAAATGTATATGGCTGTCTCTGTTTCATTTCCCAAACAACCAACCCACAAATCCCACCCCCATCTCCGCACTCTACTCCACTCTTTCACGTTTCCTTCTCCTATTTCAATTTCATGGCGCCGTGAAAAATAACACAATAATTAACTTGACTTTTTGTCTTCTCTCCTTTTATTTATTTTTTTAGTTGCTCACCCAATTTATCGGAGCTTTATCTTAACTACATCTAGATCTGACTCGTGTCGTGCACCTGACTATGGTGGGTGAGTCTCCTAACATAGATTTTATATATATACCAATGCTCAAACTCAAGACTTTACTTAAGTGATATCGAGCTGCTTACCACTCAGATCAACCCCCGTTAGTTCCTCTCTTTTTATTTTTACTACTAATTAAACTGACTCATTTCAACTGCACGGAAAGCAGCAAATTAAAATTTGAAGATTGAAATTATTTTCACATAGATATAAGTTGAATATATATATTAATTATTTTAAAAAACAAATAAGTGAAAAAATAGAGGTAAATTATTGAAAAGTAATAATTCTATTTTGAATATGAATACCCTCTCTAAAAAGGGGATTAACTTGAAATTTTTGCTGATGAATAAAATAAAGAAAAAGAAAAACTACCTTGCTTGCATTTTGAAAATTAGTAAAATTAAATTATATTTTTTATAATTAAGAAAGTTTAGGTGAGTTAGATTGAGTCATAAAGTTCATTATATGTAAAATTAAATTATATTTTTCATTATATGTAATTAAATGAAGCATTACTGGTATAACTTAATAACACCAAAGCACTTTACAAGTAAAGAGGTCGTGTTTTGGTGATAATAAAAATGTCTTTTGGAGTAAAAATCATGATTTTGAATAAAAAGTAACCATATATCTTTCGTTTTTTTTAAAAAAAACATTTTATTGTTAAAAGTAACCATATATCTTTTGTTTTCATAAATTCAAAATGTTTGCTTTTTTTTAAAATTACTTTTTTTCCATAAGTTATTATCCAAAAATAAATCCAAACACATAACTAGATTTAAACAAAACCATGGGTTTTGCTCAAATTAAGATTTCGAAAGTATAGCAGTAAAATGCCCATTCAAAGCATGAATAAGATTTTAACTCTAAAAACCATGATGTTAAAACACAAACTTTTGATTTGATATAAGATAGGGAGAATATAGCTTTCAACTCTAAAATTATGGTTTTTTTAAATCTAATCCAGACATATACTCTTAAAGTAAAATTATTTAAAAAAACTAATAAGAGTTGAGTATAGCAAAAATGACTAGTTTTTTACAATGTGGTAAACCAATAATAGTGTCATAAATATGATTGTCTCTAATAGGAGAATAGCTATTCCTAGAATTAGAAAAAAATTAAAAAAAAAAAGAAGATTCAGTACTAGAAAAAAGATGTATAACAACGTTTAAAAGTAACATCTCATAGTAGTTTTTTTATTGGCGTGAATTCTACTACCGTTGTATATCTAGCTTTTTACGGTGGTTGAAAATTGTTGTTAAATGTAATACTTTAACGACAATTTTTATAAAGATGCCATTATATATTTAGAATTTTACAACATTTTCCAGTATAACCACCGTTATAGTTTAACATATAATGATGGGTTTTATTTTAACAGCCGTTATAGTCTATACTTGTAACGACGATTTTAAGAAAAATCATTGTTAAAGGTTTAATTCTTTTTTACATTTTCTTTTAATTTTCCCATATATACCATCATGTATTTGCCACAATGAAGACAAATTATAGGCAACAAAGTAAACAATAAAAAACCCTAAATTAAACGTCAATAAATAGTAATAAATTAATTTGAATTCTTATTGTACAATCACATGTAAACGGATATTGTACAATTAATTATATATACACACGAAATGGATGCTTTGATTAAGGCAAGTTCTCCAGCATAGTTTTTGCCAAAGCTTCCATCATTTAGTGAATTTGATCATTTTCAAAGCTCTTCTTGTTTTGCTTGAACAACTGCAAGTTAGAAGTCTTAGGTAAATACATACCATCGGAGATAAATTGAAAAAAAATCTAAATATTGATCACTTCATACCTCATATAAGTTATCCGTGATCACTATCTCAATGATCTCGTGCATATATCGGATTATATAATATCTGCACTTAACATTGCTAGGTTGACAGCGGTACTAACAAAATGGAAAACACATAGCACATTAGTGAGATTGAAACTGAAACTTAATTATTGGAAAAGTACTTACTTGAGGATAAATCCATGAAGGATTAGGTTATCGGGATGGCCATTAACCAAGTGGAAGCATTGCATAGTCATATCTCTAATTGAAAAAAAAAGATATTATATAACTTACTAAATTTTTATGTTAACAAATCTGTGAAGAAAAACTCATGTGTTGATGATGGATGAAATATCAATATTTGGCCGTCTAAACAATTAATCGAACCAGTTCGCCACATTAGCTTCAGGGACTATGACAAGAAGAGTCCAATGCATACTACAAAATATGAACAACGTTATATATAAATGTAGAGTAATATGCATGAGTGTACCAATTATAAGAGTATACTTACCCTTTAATGTAAAGTGCAAAATATATCTTCCTCCTAATACAAGTCATAACCTTGACCATATAAATAATCCTCGAGCTCTTATCGGTGCCTACTTGTTGGACACGTTGAGGACACATGAAGCCATATATGTCTCCTTTCGCTTCTTCCATGCATCTCCGATAGAAGTGCGTATTGTTAATAGAGAAAGGAGTCAGTACTACGTGAATGGTTAAACATAAAGTAATAAAATAAAGTTACAATTTACTATATGGCACACTGGATGACAATTAAATCTAGCTCCTGAAAAATGACTAATTGCACTATGTTATTCCTATCCAGGGGTAAATTTGTAAATCTCATGTATGGTTAAAACCCCAGATAGAATTGTGAAAACTTTACGATTTTCTTCTTTGGCACCTTCTCTGGCATATACTCTGGTGTGACCCGCTTTCTCAATTTGATTAGATGTGTTGGATACATAATATACTGCCTTGGAGCTTGCTCCAATATTTTCACCTCATTAGTAGGGAAGGGAACAGGTGTAGTGCCTATATGGTTCTTTATGTGCTCTGCCGTGACTTTGACATTGCCATTAGGAATTGGTTTCTAGTGAAGTGTTCTGGAATTCTGATACATGCTACCATAAGCAATAAAGGATGTAGTCCCTTGGTTTGTCACAATGTAGAGACCATGCTTTTCCCCATCATCCTCAGTGTGCTTAGGGGTAGGGTCAAGACCAAATGGTTAGGAGACAAACTTCTCCTTATTGGCACTAACCTTCCCATTAATCACAGCAAGAGAACCCTGAAAATGTAAACAAAATTAGTCAAGACAAAATACATGTTAAATGTTCTATGACAAGAAGTAAATAAATATGTTTTTACCTCAGAACTTTGGCCGGGTATGGAAAAGCCCATCATTATCATCGCTTGCTAGGCCTAGCATCCACCTCATTGTGTGTCTTGGCTAACTCCTCTTGATGCTCTACTTTAAGTTCATCTCGAACCTTTTGCAACTGATCTTGAAGCATGTCTGCAGAGGGTTTGCTTCTTCTTTGAGAGGCGGAGCCACAAAAGGCTTTAGAGTAATAGAATATAAATTATTAGTTTTTAAATTCTTTACTTACAATCCTTTTAACAACTGTAGCACCTCTAGAGTGATATATTGTCCCTTCTTCATCCTCGTAGCCTTCTATATTTGTTGGCAAGATAGACACTAGATGCTGATGGATGAAGAAGGGTAAGAGGTAGTAGGGTCTAATGCAGTTATTATTTTTGTAGCTTCCAATTGCTCTTGCATTATTTTTCTCTCAAGGACACTATACCCTCCTCGAGACATATCGTGCTTGTACACATTCTTATTGGTTATTTATTGATTTCTCTTACAAATAGGCTACTAAAATGAAATAAAGTTATATTAGTTGATTAATTTGTACATTCATTACTAAGTTAATTAAAACCTTCTAAGTAGACTCTTCCCGCCGTTGATGAAATAATGTCCAAGCTTAGTCACTAACATTGGGGTATGTGTCCTTCCGATGCTCCTTATATTGCTACCTCAGAGTTAGTCCTTCGTAAGGTTCGACTTAAAGTCCCTTCACAGTTCATCGTATTGCTTTAACATGTGCTCCTTCATGCTTGTAGTAGTGGGAATGTTGAAATTTTGCTGCGTGGAAGTACAAAAAACATATGAGAAAAAGCTGTAATAAGGTATAAAAATCATGAATAACTAAAGTATATAGGTGAAACATAGAATTAGAAATGTACCAAAATGTCATCCCAAATCATATCCTTGTCTTTTTGGTCGACTAACTTCCAGTTAGGGTTCCCAATTCTAATCTTAGTACGTACTATGTGGCTGACATAGCTATTCAACACTGGCCCATTTTTACCAGTTGCTTCATGTAAGCATCAAACTTAACTGGTAACCTTTTGTGATTTGACCCCTCATTTTTCCTAGAGTCCTATTTTATACAGGTCAGGCCTATTCTTTTTTTCTTCCCAAATTGATCTGAACATATTGAACCTGAACCATCCATGCTCTATTAAAAAATAATAAATAAAGTTAATAACATGATACAACTAACAACACACTTGAAGTGATATATATATGCTTTGGTCATAAGCTATAGAGTAATATGACATAATATACTCAACTTTCAGCAACAAAATAGTTCATTAGAGCATGAATGCATGAAAAATAGTTCAACTAACAGCACACATGAATATGCTCAATTTTCAGCAACAAAACAATTTATTCAGTTCTTCAGCAACAAAACACCCAACAATTCATAACATACACAAATATATATACAAACAAAACTCATTTGGTTATTCTGCAACAAAATACCTAAAACTCCATAACCCACTTCAGTGAATCACTTGTCTATAGACCACAAAATAATGAAGTTAAACGGTGCATCTTTGTGAATGATGACAGAGATAGTAAATGACATTGACAACGACAATGGAGTCATTAAAATTAGTTAGAAAATAACATAAAATGCCTTTCTTGCAAGTTTGTGGTGGTTGGGCCAAGAACGGGACCACAAGTAGCTATGTAAAAAGTAAATATGAAGTTCACCCATGGATTAGGTATAGTAGATTTTTTTGAATTTTTACTCATTTTTTATTCGACAAACACTGTTAAATTGCTTATAACGATGGTTGTTAATAAAACTACCGTAAAAAGTCTGGCAGTGAAGACTTTTTACTGCGATTTTATTTATAAACGCCGTTACAAGTATATGTAATGATGGGGTTTAATAAAAATTGCTGTAAAACGCTTTGATCCTGGACTATATATATATATATATATTTAAAGATAACATATATATTGTCTTGAATTATACTGGACTACATATATTGTAAGCCATTATGCTAACAGTATTTAGTAATTTGTTACATTATCAATTTATTAGATAAATTAGACTTCTTGATTAATATTTGTCTCTCAAAATATGCGCACTTCAATTTCAATTTCCTTTAAGATACTGATCATTGCTAAACGCGCGTGTAGCTAATTAAACAAGGTAAAACTAATGTATTAATTTGTTGAGTTTTGAGCAAATTGATCAGAACAATAATAACTAACTTTAGAAAATATTCTATCAGGCTATTCTTTACATTTTATATAAATCTATCCCATCAGCACACCAAATGCCATAAAGTATCAAAAAAGGAGATGATTGACACTTTCTTTGGGAGTCGTCTAGGTCATTTGAAGGGTAGTGGAAACGCGATGGTTACGTTAGTGCCGGAGATCATAATAGGGACGATTGGCGCTTTCTAGCAAGTTATCTACATGTAGGGAGAGCTCTTCAACCAAGTTCTCTAATATATCCATTCTGTTTATTAATTCTTCCAAATGTTTAAGGAGGTTTGGAAACAATAAAGCAGGTATCGGGTGTGGGAGAGGATGCTTATCCTCAAAATAATCATGCATTCTTTTATGTGAACGGGAAGGAGAAAAGCCTGAAGAGGACACCATTTTAAGAAAAGTGAAAAGAGTGTAAGACAAATATAATGTAAGAGGAAACAAATTGAGGAAATGGAAGTGGAACAAAAAGTATAATGAAAGGGTATTTAAGATTGAGGGAAAGATAGTTTGTAAGAGGTATGTGTTGGCTTTCCTTCATGAGAGGTAGAGATGTTAGGAATTGAAGAGGTAAGAGACATATACTTTCTTTCTGTTGATAGGGAGCGATGGCGAGAATTACTTATAATGGCAGTTGTCATAAAAACTTCCTTAAAAAGTTTATAGAACCCCGATTTATTTATAGATATGCCAACTTTTTTTTTACGACATTTTTACATTTAACTGCTGTAAAGTAGTGCTGTGATAAGCGTTTTTTCTAGTAGTATCTTTTGGCATTATAAGTGAGTAGGGTAGATGAGGAGAAAACACGTGGCCGACATGCATACAAGGATGGTCCCACAAATGGGGTAAAAGAAGAAGAATATCCCAGGATTTAGTGGGGGGAAGCATGATGACGAACGCACACCAGATCTTTCCCCCATGCTTCCCGTGGGCCTCACCCTCACCCCCTAAGCCAGCTTCACCTCTATTGCATTGCATGCTTTTTCTCCTTCAATCATTCTCTACCATTTCTCAAGCTACTCCAATTTGTTTTTTTTTTTTTAACATGTAACTAAACGATTTTACTAAAGAAAAATATAATTACAACAGTGTTTAAATTGCAAAAAAGAAGAAAAAAGAGACATTTATTTTTAAAAAACCTAATAAATTGGTCGACGGGAATTAAAACACCCCTTTACAATTGTATGAAGAATGAATGAAATTGTATTATCTACAGTTTTACAATTGTAAGAAGAATGAATGAAATGTTATGATTTTGTGTAAATACCAAATGAAATGTCTATTTAATTATGAAGCGACAGTTGGAATGTGTTTTGAATTCTCTTTGTTAAATTTTTTATTCTCTATTATATCCAAATATTGTGGAATAACTAAATTGTAGGTCTATGTTGGCGCGAAATTTCAGTTTTGTTTTACGCTTCATGCAACTCACAATAAAAATCAATAAACCATGTTTTATGTTTTGATTTTATAAGCCAAAACGCCGACTAAAATGTAAATGGATGGTTGTGATGAATTATTTAGTTATTGTTGCTAAATTCAAATTCACTAACAAAGTAACACACGACTAATTTGGATCCCACTAATCACATATTTTTAATACACGACCCTTTCTTTCTCTTTCTTATTTGAATATATCAATGTGCGAAGAAAGAGGATTTAATTTTATTTGTTTTCAATGTCTTCATCTTCATTCTCTATACCGTTCTCTTTTCCTTTTCCTCTTTCATTTATTTCTCCTCTTCTGCTCCGTTTCCTTTTCAAGCTGCTTATCAATTATCATCCATCATCGTGCCTTGCTTTTGAGGCATTACTATGTTGACTAATCCCAACGAACCACTCTCTCTCTCTGAGTCTTTCTTTCCGTTGTTTTCCTGCTCCCAAAACACTCTCACTTGGTCTCTCTCTGGCTGCTTCTAACCGAAACAAATTAACCCATTATTCGTCTTTCTCGAGATTACTTGAATGAAACTAATAAAGCACTCCTTCTTACTCATCTTCTCTGCTTCTTGTACGTAGAGGTTTATATGTTTGGTTCTGAAGTTTGGCCTCAGTATCCAATCCACAGCTTGGTGCATCTCCTTCATCAACCTCTTCCTTCTATTTGAACAGTTTCTGGGAAATTATGCAGCGTTTTCCTCCCTGAATGATTCATCTGACTAAGATTCTATTCGGTCTTGAGTTTCATGTTATGGGTATGTACTCTCTATTCCTGTGTCTGTGTTTTCTTCTTGTTAGTCTTTTCAATTCTTTAAACAACTTTTTCCCTTTTCAATTAGTTTCTTAGGTGTTTGATGGAATGCCTGATTCTGTAATGAGTAATTTGATTGAAACATTGTCATTGACTTATTCAATTAAAACTTCAGATATATTTTAAAGATGGAGAATGCTTTTACCAGATGTATCTTCTTTCTTTTTTTTAAAAAAAAAAAAGAAAAATGTGAGGAAAATAACTCGGTGAAGGTTCTACTTTAAAAAATCCAAAAGGATATAGGGACAAAAAGAAAATGATAAATCCTCCTTGTGGGATAGGCAGCAGTTGACCTAATGAATAACTTTATCAGTTTCAGAGGACAATTGCCACGGCCACTTAATTGGCCAAATACCTTGCTGGATGCCCAATTAGTAATCAGAAGATGGATGTCAATGATTCTGTGTAGAGAAAAGCTTACTCTAACAATAGCCATAATCATTTTCTGAAGTTTCATGATGTTCATGGAATTGGAATCTGTTGGAGCCAATTCTAAGAAATAGTATGCTTGTGAGGATTTCGTTCCACCAAGCATTCATACTACGAAACAATAGTCATGTTATATTTAGTACTCATATTAAGCAAAGCACTTCAAATTGTACTAAAATATTTTATTCTGTCAAATTTTGTTTTTTTTGTGTCATTGTATTTATATCTTATCTTGTCTCCTTCATTGTTATTATCATTGCTTCTTAGATTCCGATAGAGCCTTATTTGGATGAAAAACTATTAGTGCATTTATTCTGTCTGATTGAAAGCAATGGGCTATGCCGTTTATTTTTTATCAGTTCATTTCAAAACAAGAGTCAAATTTGAATTAAAAACATGCTCGGCATGCTGCTTTTCTGGCACAAACGCTCAGATATTTAGCTTATAATATACTTAAGAAGGTGGACTATGAGAAGTACATTCAGTAAAATGCAGAAAGAAAGTGACTTTACAACCAGATCTAAAACTTAATGATGAATTATTTTCGCATTTAGTTAAGAAGCGTTTGGTAACACATCCTTGTTATTTGTTAATGATAAATAATTTCCTCATTCACTTAAGAGACATTTGGTGACACATCCTTGTTATTTGTAAAAGATTGCGGTGTATTATGACATATCCGCTTTGGTTTTATGCACCCTTTTGATTTTGCTTGTCTCACATTATGGTTTCCAACTTCCAAAAGCAGCATATATATCAAATGGTTCAATGTCAATATATGACAGTTTTTTTAATTTGAATCAGGTTTTGAAAAAGGTTTCCTTACTTTGTCTGCTTTGTATGATGTGTGAATTTTATGCACGTTGCTGCATAATTTTGTTGTTTCAACTTTCAGGAATATAATGAAATGGGTTTGCACTTTTGGCATAGGAGAAAATGCAGGAGCTTATGAATAAGCTTAATTAGTGATTGCCACAAATCAAAGTAATTGATAATGTTGATGAGTAATCAACTTATCTCATAGGGACAAAATAATAGCTTGAGTTGAGTTAGCTAAGAAATCACTGAATTCTCAAATTCTTCAGTTTCTTGTTGCTGTCAGGACCTGGAGAAAGAGGCAGAATGATCTGAAGTCTGATGTAAGTCTATAAGAGTTTTATGCATTCACTTAATTCGGTCAAGTTCACTATTCAGCTTTGAAGTTTAAGTCAAGTAACTTCAAAAATATACCAACAGATATTTATGTTACATCTTTCCAAGATGTTAAGAACTAGCTATTCTATAGACTATTTTATCATCCGCTTTCTCAGTACATGATAGCATATACTGGAGTAGTTGATTATGTTTTTTCTTTGCTCTTTAGGTGAGGTTACTTTCTTCTACATGCTGAAGAGCTCTCAAGAGTTCTTTACAGCGAAATGAGAATGGCAAGGGCTTTATTTAATGAAACTTGAGGTAAGGCTCTCTTGCAGACTGTTCTTTCTCCATTGTTTTGTATATTTAGTAAACTTTCCTCGTACATAATTTAGAATGATGAAGTCAAAACCCTTCTCTTATCATTCCTCCATCTGTTTCTTTCTTATTCCCTTTCTTTGTTATCTTTTTCTTTTCTTTTTCCTTTCTTTTTTGTAGACTTCTCTTATCTATGTTTTTAGCAGAATTGGCAGCTGGACATGTTAGTTAATCTGTCTTTTGCTGCTACCAGATGATTCTTGTTTCAACTTTCTTCATGTTACGCGTAATAACTTACTAGTTGAAGTAGTTAGTCGTTGCTGACAAGGCATGAGTTGATTGGGTCCTATATATAGGCCCTAGTATGTTTAGATTTGTTCACCAGCTAAAGTTTTCTATAAACGCCATTTACACTTTCTCTCTCTTCCAAAAATAATGGTTTTCCATTTAAGTTTCATCATTTCCTTGTTCCTTGCTAAAGCCTTTTCCGCCTTTATAGTTTAGATATTTCATAAGTATGCATATGCAGTTTTCTCCCATAGCAGTACTTAATCAACTGACCAAGGTATCAAATACTTATTTTATGAAATAGGTTCCATCTTACAAGGAACAAGCCATATTTTTTCAGTCAGGCTTTTGAAGTAGGGACTTTTACTGACTATTGGGTATAGACCAAAACAATCAACAATGAAGTTTATGAAACTTGGAACAAGGCCAGATACTTTCTACTCAGAACAAGCCACTAGGTACTAAAAGTAATTCTGTTCTACGATGCTGCACACTATCGTTTTCTACCCTTGATATGCAAATAAACATGAATGCTGATTATGCAGGACCCTAGTTTCTGATATACCTTCAGACCTTGTGATACAAGTCAATAATATCACTTATCTACTGCACAAGGTACTCATGAAAGTGGGAGTCACTATTATATTCATCAGAACTACTCTTTTTATTGGAGGAAAAATATAATTATGATGAGAGAGAGATAGAGATAGACCAAAATGTAATCTTTGTTCATATTTAATTCTGCTTTTGTGTGCTGTAGTTTCCACTTCTTCCAAAATGTGGCCTCCTGCAGGGGCTTTGCTCTGATTCTAGTGATTCTGAGTCTGTTTCTCTAGAGCTTCACGATATTCCTGGAGGGCAAGAAGCTTTCGAACTCTGCGCTAAGTTTTGCTATGGAATTTCGATAAACGTAAGTGCTCACAACATTGTACCTGCACTCTGTGCTGCCAAGTTCCTCCGAATGACTGACTCCATCGAGAAGGGAAACTTTGTTTGTAAACTTGAGGCTTTCCTGAATTCCTGCGTACTTGAAGGTTGGAAGGACTCCATTGTGACACTGCAGACCACTGCTAAGTTACAAGATTGGTCTGAGAATCTTGGTATGGTCAGAAAGTGTATTGACTCAATTATTGAGAAAGTTCTCACGCCCCCACAACAGGTCAAGAATTTGGCCATTTCTACTTCCTCAATTTTCTAAAATTTTCATAAAACATGTTTAGAAAGATACTGTCTATAAAAGATAGAGAAACCAAACTTATCATTTAAATATACAATTATGTCATATGTGAGTCATACATGTCCTTTCATGAGTGACGATCTATTGAATGTCGGGTAAGTTTTCTCAAAATACTAGCGCCGGCCCTGTGCATTTGCACAAAATTTGAGATGAACCACATTATTCATGGCTTGTGATTAGTGTAGTTTCTTACAACTTTTATAGATATTGATTTTTAATTGTTAACGCATTTGGACATTTGCTGAATAAATGAAGATCCTCATGTGCAGGTCAAATGGTCCTACACTTACACTAGGCCTGGGTATAATAAAAAACAGAACCCTGCTGTCCCAAAGGATTGGTGGACAGAGGATATATCTGATCTTGAGATTGACCTTTTTCGATGTATAATTATGGCTATCCGATCTGCATATGTGCTACCACCACAGCTTATAGGTGAAGCCTTGCATGTCTATGCCTGTAGGTGGCTCCCGGGGATCACAAAGCTTAAGAGTTCGACAAGCTCAGCTTCTCAAACAGAAGAATCCAAGGAGAAGAATGGAAGGATTCTTGAAACAATTGTAAGCATGATTCCGGCAGATAGAGGGTCAGTTTCAGTTGGCTTCTTGTTAAGACTCCTCAGAGTTGCAAGTTTTCTTGGGGTCTCTGCAATGACGAAGACCGAACTAATAAAGAGGGCCAGCCTACAATTTGAAGAGGCAACAGTGAGTGATCTGCTTTATCCTTCAACATCACTTTCTGACCGTCACTGTTATGATATAGATATAGTTCTAGCAGTGTTAGAAAGTTACTTGAAGCTTTGGAAAAGAATGGCTCCTGGTGCAGTAGAGAGCAGCAACTTTTTAAGATCAATTGGAAATGTCAGCAAGCTCATTGATTCATATCTTCAAGTAATTGCGAGGGATGGTAATATGACGGTGTCCAAATTTGTTTCTCTTGCTGAAACTGTACCTGATGTCGCCCGAGAGGAACATGATGACCTGTACAAGGCCATCAACATCTATCTTAAGGTTAAGTATTGATATTACACTTACATCAACAGAAATTTTTTGAACCTTCTATGTCTAATTCTTATATTCTTGAAAAATACCCATGAAACACTGCAACTTTTTGCATATTTTTAATCCTTTTCTTAAAAACCACTATTTTCAAAATTTCTAACAAAAGGAATAGGTTAGCAGCATTTAGTTAAATCTTTCAGCAATTGCTTTTAGCAGATATTTGATATATTATTTTTATTTTTATATTTGGTAGAGGTTGTTCCTATCTAAAAAATTTTCTGTTTCTTCCCAGAAACCAGAAGGGAGGAAAAAAAGATTTTCCTGCCATCATTTGCTTTGATCAAGACTAGAAGCTCTTCTATTCTTTCAAAACAATTTTTTCCTCTTCCCCTGCCCCTTCAAATACACACAAAGATAATTCTTATCCATTAATGGAACTACTTCAATATACTTAATGAACCGCATATAATCATTTTCATGTTGATTTTTGACAAGACAAAATAGTACATTTATAAAAAAGTTTCATAACCTTATACTATTTTAATGGCATTAACAGGAGCATCCTGACCTGAGCAAGACTGACAAGAAGCGGCTGTGTCGTATTCTAGACTGCCAGAAACTGTCTCCAGAAATCCGAGCTCATGCGGTGAAAAACGAGCTTCTTCCTTTAAGAACAGTTGTGCAGCTGCTCTACTTTGAGCAAGAAAAAGACTCCATGTCAACCACTAGCCACCATAAACTGCCAAAACCTCGTGAACTTCTTCTTGGAGCCAAAATGAGACCAAAAACCAGAGACAGCAACGAGAAGCAATATTCTATAGGCCCAGATAAAGAACTCAAGAGAGAAGGAGACACAAGAAGCATCTCTCTTCCTATAACCAGAGAAAAAGATCAACCCAAAATTAAAAGATCAGACAGTAAGTTGCCAGTGGAACTAGAGAGGAAGATGGTTATAAGAGAAGAGGTTGAAGAAATAGGATCAGAGAAGGGAAGGGAAGTGAAAGAAGAAATTATATCAGGTGGTAGCAGGTTGAACTTGGATCCTAAGAAAAGCATGAGAAGGGCAAGAAGTTAGGCCATGGAAAAGGAAGATAAAGAGAAATATATATCATAGACACAACGTCGTCATCTATTTAATTACTTTTATATGTGAACTTGGTAACTGCAATTCTTATTATTTTCTTTTTCCAGTGACATAAATGTTTTACTACAAGTACAGGCATATAAATCTTTGCACTTTACTGTTTCACATTTAAGAGTTGTGGTTATTAGGAAATATTTGAGAAATTTCTGTTGTATTTATCATTGAAGAGGTCAATGCTAGATTTGGAATTGGAATATTCTGAGAGTCATACATTTCCCATCTCATTGCAATGGTAAAACATCATTATATCCTGATTGGTAAATTGAGAGAGGATATTTTTTTTTTAATTTTTATTATCATGTATATATTTTTTTAGAAGTTACTGATTGTCATATAATTCTGTTTTCTTTGGAAGGCCAAGGGTTCCAAGAGCATCACTATTTTATAAAGAATGGGGGGTATTTATAACAAAATTTTGGCATCTTGGGAGCATTTTACCCTCCCTTTAACTAATTATTACAATGTTTTAATTTTGAATTTGATTAGTTGATTTTTAGATTAATTAACCTTTAACTTAATTCTTATATTATTTTATTAAATTATATCACATGTCTAAATTCTTCTTCCTTATTTTTGGCTACCATGTAGCGCCTTGCACATGGTGTGGGTCCCACCATGTGCCACTTAGCCTTATCTCTTGAATTTTCTATTTTTTTTTATAAAATATCCGAAATTAACTTGTGCTCCAAGACACTTCTTTGGATCATTGGGCTTCATGGGATGGCGCCTTATTGGGCTTATGTGCACAAATCTTAAAGAATCCCTTATTATTTCCTATATCGATATCTTTATATAACCTTGCTTTTTGAAATATATTATAGAAAATTCTTTTAATTGTTATGATATTTTTAGAAATTCATTTTAATATAAAATAAATTTTTTGTAAAGTCTTATAATTTTTTGAGACTCAGAAGTCCTAATAAAAATTTCATACATTTTCTCTAAATCTTTTATCGGTGTTTGATTTTACCTTAAATTATCTAATTAATTCTATAGAACCCCCTTTTGACTTCTGCCAATTTTATAAATTCTTACATTAATTTAAGAATTTACTCTAAAATTTTATCTGATTTTGAAGTCTAGAAGATACTATACCACTTTCCAGACTTCAGAAATTAATATAAATTTATTGGGATCTTAGATAAGAATTATGAGAGATATGCCTAGCCCAAATTCTATTATCTATGTACTTCAAAAATTTGGGACTGAAACATTTTCTAGCAATTTTGGGCATTTTTTTGCTCAACTTTCCATACTTACGCTTTTGCTCCTAAATTTGACAAAATTGCACTTTAGTCCCTGAAATTTCCGAAATCTATTTTAGTCCCTTTCTACCAAATTTAAAATTCCCAGTTGGACCTTAAAATATGAAAATTCCACTTAGGTCCTTGAACTTTCCATTAATTGCAATTTAGTCCCTAGCCTTTCACTATTTAAAGTTTAGTCCCTAAACTTTAACTATCTGCAATTTAGTCCCTCTAGCTTTATAACTTTATACATTCTCTTTTTCTTTGATTTAAACCTTATCTAATCATTATCTTTTCTTCTGATTACCATATCAATCCCTTCTTAACCTCTTTCCTATATCAATCTTATACAGATAAGGATAATTTGGGATGTTATAGAGTTAATCGAATATTTTTTATTCAGATAACCCATAATCGTCCTTGCAACCTCTCCTTCACAATTATTTCCTCCTATAACAGTTCCCAACGTTCTAAAACAACTTTCACTACAAAACTAGATATGCTTTATTATCCAAATCACTCTATATGTTAATTAATTCATCTGACTATGGCAAGGACTAAGGTAGTAGATAACAGGCAACTTGTTCAAAAACCAAACAAAAATCAAAGGTCACAATTTCATCTACTCCGCAAATACATCAAGAAAAGCTATAGGAAATTGAAAAACAGAGTGTCAAATCAAAAGAAAAAGACATCAATTGACATATGTTCCTAAAGATTCAAACCACACTTGTAACATCCTTACTTTCATACGTCTTAAGGACCATTCAGTAGCATTTAGAACCACTTACAAGACCTTAGAAGTCCATTAACCAAATATGGAATTTTACTCTTTCTCGGATTACTGTTCATATGGTATTCCAAATTACACAACAAACTTCAAAAAATAATAATTAATTCTAGAAAAATTGAAATGAAGTGGTTCAAAAATCTACGTGAAGATAACATCTTCAAATTTAAGGAAAAAATAATTTCCATACCATATTATTAGCCAATTAATACATTTTATTCATTGAATTTTACTATTCATTTGGTCAAAAACTCTAGAAACAGATTATGGTCCCTTACTTTGGAAATTCATTTTTCTTGATATACATATTCAAATGAAATGTTCTACCTATGAACTTAAAGATCTGGATGTGTGCTACACGCTTGTAAAATTTCATGAAATAATTCCTTCATTTGCTAGGTCAAACTGAAGCCACAATAAAACTGCTTCAGGACCTACATTTTTACTATTTCAGTTTCCTTTCTTTTACTTTCAATAATTGTTCCAACATACATAAGCCATCAAATAAGCTTCTCAATATTCATATACATCATGTACATATGCCATAAGTATTACAAATAGTTTTATCACATAGATGGATACCTTATATGGCATTTACATACATAGATAATCCATAGCACATGCTAGGATCTCAATTACTTCCATTCCTTTCTTCCATTCTTTAGCTATTCTCCATGCATACATTTTCCCTCATGCTTAACCTAAATTGGTTGGTTATGGGAGAGTGAGATTCTAGGGAATCTCAGTAGCAAACATTACCACTTTAATATGCAAGATGGATGCAAATGCATGATATGTAATTTCATTAACTTTCTTTGATTAGTGACATGCCATCATGCTATATACTTTTACATAAAGTGCATGGTCATGGAAAAACAGGTTATTCACAATGCATTTAACATCATTTATCATGTCACAACATCATTCAAATATCATATGCATGTCAACACATAAGCATACCACATCAAGCATATAAAGAGATAAGTTCACTACCTTACACTTAAGCTTTCCTCTTGATCTTTTGCACTTGTTCCCTAGCTTTCCAACCATAAAGCCTTTATGTTAATCACTTCCCAACATCTTCTTGGATGTTTCAAGGTCCTAAACACATTCATATTCACTACATAATTTATTAGGACTCATGAACTCTAACCAATTCAAGACTAACCTTGTTACACTCTTTATTATCATAACTTTCTCTAATCTTCACTAAACCATTTGGCTCTTGTATCAATTGATATCTTGACTTTACCCTACACAATTTCATCTTTTGAATCCATCTATGAGCTTAGAATCATGAAATTCCAGCTCCTTCATAGCCTGCTGTACAGAACTGAACTTATGCATACAATTCTTTCAAAAATTCTCATTTTGACTAAAATGCTTCCTATACTTGTTTCTCCACTTTGCCTCACACAAATTTTCATTTTAAAACCATTGAAAGCATCAAAATCATGAAATTCCAATCACTGTTCATGTGATTGAACAGTAACCGTGAAGAATTTCAAAAACTACAACCTTGGGATTTTAGTGTTTCCAAGGTTCAAAACCTTTTCAATCCTACACAAAATCATCATATAAATTAAATGGAAGAATTAAATTATTAAAATTCCATTTTCTTCCCTCATGAACAGTGCATACTGAATCGGGTACACCATGGCAAAGTCAAGAATATCTACTTGATTCAACTACCAATCACTTAACTTGCTTGTTTAAGCTTCAATCATATGTTTCTAACTTTAATTTCTTCTTTCCCCTTTCATCTAAGGTCTTTGGGTAGCACCATCCCTTAGAGAAAACTCAACTTTTCTCCCATGAAAACCCTAAGTTCAAGCTCCCAAATTAAAGAAAAATAAGCTAGGAGAGATTGTTTACCTTTAATCTCTAGCTTGCTTGAACTTTGGTACCTTGAATCTTCCTTGTCTTGGGTTAAGTTTTCATTTTACAAGAGTTTCCCCAAGGTATCACAAGGCCACGGTTTTGGATGCAGAAATAAGGGGGTATTTATAGAAAAATCTTGGTGGAAATCAATGGCCAAGATTAGTTTGTACACTATTTGATCTAATGGCCCACATTTAATCTTAGATTTAACTTTTTCCAAAAATAACAATTATGACATCATGTGGGACAGCTCAAGCGACACTTCATGGGGGTTAGGTGGAGAAATTCTAATGGGGAAACCTTCTAGAAAAATTTCAGTCCAATCCAGTACCTATCGGAGCAGTTTCACAGCAACCAGACTGTTTTCTATACCTAATTTTTTATAATATACCAGGTTATGTCTTCTGTCCTGGAAATCAATGTCTAGGCTTCTCATACTATTGAAAATGATATACTAAATATTTATCTATCATCCATTCCTTGGAAAATGACCAAAATACCCTTGGTGTCCTTTATTGCACTGTACTAATCCTAAGGGCATAATCGTCATTTTACCCCTCTTTGCATTGTCTCAGAGTATATACTAGCTCTGAATAATCATATTTATATTGTATTACACATTTTTGGCCTATCCAGAATGACCAAAATGCCCTCCATCCATCACTGGTACAATATGGGCATCTAGGGGCATTTTTGTAATTTCGCACTCTTCGTGGACTGCTTTGGACTCTGGCCCACTTAACTGTCCAGTCACCATACTGGGCTCATGATGGCACTATTTGGGCCTTTGTATGGACTTATTGCCTTTATGGCATAATTCTCAAGACGACTCTCCCGATCCTATTTATCGGGTATTTTATTTCACCATAAAATCCCGTAAGGTTTCTACAGGATTCATTTTCTGACTCTGTCAATTTTATAAATTCTTACATGAAATATGGGAATTTCTAGTAAAGTTTCATCTGATTCTGATGTCTAAAAAATACTGTAATAATTCTTCTGACTTCAAAAATTTATATCAATTAATTGGGACCTCAAATCAAAAATATGTGTTTTGTTAAACTGACGGGAATAATTTTGTCTATCTACTGGTAAAATTTGAGTCTAATATGATTCCAGATATTTTTGGCCTGTTTCAGCTCAACTTTATCATATTTACATTTAGATCCCTGACTTTTTGCTTACTTACATTTATGTCCCTAAATTTTTGGAAATTACACTTAAGGGCCCAACTTTTGTTTCTACTTTTACTTTTTGCCTTCAATACTCATCTAACCTTTACCTTTTCTTCTGATCTTCGTCATAATCATTTCTAAACCTCTTTCCACTATCAGTACTATACGGATAGGGAAAAATTAGGATATGACAATTGTCTTTTCATAAAATAATGATAATCTTCATTTTTTTCAGTATCTTTCCAAACTGTCATCTTTTTCAATATCTCTAGAGATAATATTTTTTAACTCAAATATCCTATAAACATTTGAAATAAAAGTAATAGGATAAAAGATATAAAATAATTAATAGGAAAATAGGAAAAGATATCACATTTATTTATTATCTATTGATTAAATTCAAATGTTAAATATTTGAGGAATTACCTTTGAATTAATTCAAATGATATTGAATGAACATAATATAATATTAAATAAATAAATAAATAAATAAATAAATATAATATAATATAATATTATATTAATAGTATCCTTCCTCATGGATATAATATAATATAATTTTATAATAGATGAGGGCAATAATTATCATTTATTTATTTTTCTTAATATTATGAAATACATAAAAGCAAAATACCTTCATGTAAATCAATTTTGATCAAGAGAAATAATAAAAACAATAAAAACATGAGAAAATGACATTTTAATCATTTAATTCATATAATCAATTAAATCACAAAATAGCCACAATTACCACAATAATGGCCATTAAACATGATAAATTCCTTCAAATAGATCAAAAATTATATAATAAAATAAGGATTCATCACCATCATATCTATAACCTTAGGTCGTATACTAGGCATGTCTCTAAGCAAGCCTCAATTTAACCTATGCTTCTTTTGTTGGGAAAAGACTAGCCTAACTAAGTCTTTCATAGTATAGATCCACTTTGGATATCACACAAAGGATATACCTTTGAGCCTTTCCATAAATCGATCATCTGCGTCTTATTGCATCATATTACTAGCTAGACCGTAACTCATGCCAATCTTCTAGCTGATGAACTTTAGTGAGATTGGTACTCTCATCATGATTGTAATGTCTAGTTACTGCTTCTAGGTACACATAATGATTTTGATTTGTTCCCTTAGCAATACTTTGAGCTAACACTTGTAGCTTAGCTTCCACAACTTTCTTGACCTTAGACTGGTCAACTCCTATCTCTGTCAGTAGAGGAAACTGTTCCCTGAATGTTATCCCCCTCAGTATACCCACATCGTTCTAAGGAACACGAAGACCTTAGAGGTATTAGCTGACTAAGATCAATCTACCATAGCCGTGTCCTTGAAGACTACCTCATAAACATTGTCACTTTTTGTTGTGACAAAAACTCTTACTTATGGTGACTAGTTTCTTTGTGTCTATTAGTCATGACCAAATTACTCCTTTGTTGCGATTAAAGTCATGACCTTTAGTAGTGATCAACTTAGTGTTTCCTCGTCGTGACCAGAATACTTGTTTGTTGTTACTAAAGTTCTCTATGAAGATTCGTTACAATATGATATTACCTTGTTGTGACCAAGATGCTTCCTCATCGCGGTCAAACCTCTCTGTGTTTGTTCGCTGAGACCAAAGTACCTGCTAGTCGTGACTTAACTACACTTTTTCCTAGAACAATTACTTCCTAATGTTCCTTATCCGAATCTTACTCTAAATCAATGAATAAATCATTCCTACCTCTTACTCTAGGGAAGGAATCTCCTATATTTATTAGAGATTCAAACTTTTACATATACATTATCTACTTAAATAAGTCACTATAACTTACTTTAAGGGGTAATCTTACCTAAATTAGAGCATCACTAAGCTAGAACCTTCTCTTATGTGTTAGAATCTTATGCTCAAATACCAAAATATAACAACTTAATTTTTCTATATCTTAAGGACCAAATAGTAGCATCTAAAACCACTTACAAGGTCATTGAAGTCAAATTACTTATATGGAATTTTACCCTTATAGTACTATTCACTCACTACTGCAAAAAAGGCTTTCTAAATCGGTTGAAAATGGTATTCTACATCAGACAATGATCGGTGTAGAAACATACCATTTAGAAAGTGTACACTTTTTAAATCGAGCGATTTACCGTGTAGAATGAGTAGAATTTAAACTGGTCCCTTTTGAAATAAGGAGTAGAATTTGGTAATATCTATGTTATATGAACAATATTAATCAATTTTTTTCACCGGTTGTATTTACACCCAGTGTAGATTAATCATTTTCTACACCTCACCATAAAGACAACAAGTGTAGATGTTGTAATATTTACATATATAATTGTTTCTACACCTGCCGATATTCTTTGTCCGATTTAAATATATTTTTAAAAACCAATCCCTTCAATATTTTATTAACCCCATCCCATCAAAGAGATAGCAGCAGAGACAAAGTTCAAGATGGTAGAGACAAATCTTCAATTGCTTATTATATTATTCATTTAATAAAATCCAATGAAAATATACAACAAATTGAACAAAAAATAAAAAATATATTTTGGAAATGACAAATTCTATTGAGAAGGAATGATTTAAACAAAAAAACTCAGCGTAAATATTGCGTAGATCCTCAATATCTTGTTCAAGAAATGGGTCAGATTGATTAAACATCTGAAACATTAAATTAAAATAAAAGTAATTAAAGCATTACTAAGATATATTAAATTGACAAGAAATATATGAAATCATTAAAAACACAATTTACCTCCTCTGTTAGGTCAGTCCTATTTGCCAAGATGATATTGATCATGTGTCTAACCATGTAGAAGCTGCACAAGTTACTTTCTTTAGGTTGCCTTTGACTCTGTAATATTAACATAAACAAAAATGTGTCATCAGCAAAAAACTGTGTGGAGCATAAGACTTAACACTTTTATTACCTTCGGTGTGATCCATTCAGGGTCCCTCACTAAGTTAGCTTTCTTAAGACCCCTTGCAATTACAAATGTCCTCATAGGCTTATGACCAAAGTTATGAACTTAGTAACCATTTTATTACCAAGACCATATAATTTATTACAAACACCATTGTTCTATAAGGAAGAAAACTCACATGTTCATAATCTTCTTGGCATCAACTGATGGCTTGTAGTGGAGGGAGCATAAGAAGAAAATTTTATAAGTATGCTTACATAATATGATCAATTGCCAATGATTGCTATAGAAAATAATTAAACAATAATGATTATTAGTATTAAGTAAATACAAATCTAGTATGAAAAAATTGAAATATATTGAAGTCTTGGAGATTGGGAGGTCCCTTTTGAATAAATCTGAAATGGGCATAGGAATCCAAATTGACCTTGTTTTCCCTTGGAAACCAACTCAGCTTGCATGTACCTATAATTAATGCAAACACGGCGTTAGTTAATGCAAACACTCAACTTGAATGAATTTTATTATTATATATATTTACATTTAAATTAGACATACATAAAAAATACTTGGATGCACCTGGAGGTTAGTTCATTCCTAGGAGTGATAACATATTTCACAACTGCATGGTCAACAAAGACAGGTGCCTCCTGTCATATCCTAATTTTTCCCTCCGTATAGTACTGATGGTGGAAAGAAGCTTGGAAAGGATTATGATGAAGATCAGAAAAAATGATAAAGGTTAAATGAGTCCTGAAGAAAGAGAAGGACCAACACGAAAATTATAAAAGGTTGAGGGCAAAAAGTGAAAGTAGAAATACAAGTTGGGCCCTGAAGTGTAATTTTCAAAAGTTAAGGGGCTAAAATGCAAATAGCTAAAATTCAAGGGCAAAAGTGTAATTATTCAAAAGTTCAAGGACATAAATGTAATTATGAAAAAGTTGAGTAAAAAATGCCCTGAATTAGATAAGACCCAAATTTTACCAGTAGATAGACAAAATTATTCCAGTCATTTTAACGCAACACATAATTTTGATTTGAGGTCCCGATTAATTGATATAAATTTATGAATTTAGAAGAGTTATTACAATATTTTTCAAACAGGAGAATCAGATGAAACTTTATAGGAAATTCCTATATTTAATGTAAGAATTTATAAAATTGACAGAGTAAGAAAAGGAATCCTGTAGAAGTCTTACGGGATTTTACGGTGAAATAAAATACCTGATAAATAGGATAGGGTGAGATTTATTGGGATTTGTGCCATAAAAGGTAATGAGGCCATGAAACTTTTTGAAATTACACTTAATGGCTTCACTTTTTTTTCTCTACTTTCTATTTTGGCCATAAAACTTTTATAAATTCCATCTAGGTCCTTGAACTTTCTATTATTTACACTTTAACCCCTTTCCTTCCATAAATTTCTACACTTTCCTTAGAGAATCTCATATTTATTACATACAAACTGTACGTACATACCAGATAAGAAAATTGGGGATATGACATTTCTCTCCCCTTAAAATAAATTTCGTCCTCAAAATTTACAATATATACATATTAAGGAAATAATTTAGGATATATCTCCTTCATTCTTTCCTCTACTTCCCATGTGGCTTCATTCTCATTTAATCCTTTCTAAACTAATTTGACTAACGAAATTTGTTTATTTCGTAGTTACTTAACCTTTCGATCAATAATTTGTACTGGTGCAACTTCATAAGTCAGGTCATCTCATAACATGATATCATCTTGTTTAAACACATGTGATAAGTTTGGAACGTATTTCTTTAATTGGGAAACATGAAATACATCATGTATCTGGCTGAGATTTGGGGGAAGAGCTAACTTATAAGCACTGACCCTACCTTCGAGAGAATTTGAAATAGTCTGATATATCTGGGATGTAAATTCTTCACTTTGATTGATCATCTGGCTCTCGTAGTTGGAGTCAATTTAAGAAACACATGTTCTCCTTCTTCAAACTCCAATGGTTTTCTTTTAACATCAGCATAACTTTTCTGTTTACTCTAAGTCGTTAACAATCTTTTTCTAATCATATCAATCTGTGTTGCCATTTGATCTACTATATCATGACCAAACATTCTTCTCTCACTCAACTCTAACTAACATAACGGAGATATACATTTATGTCCGTATAGTGCTTCAAATGGGGCCATATGAATACTGGTGTGATAACTATTGTTATAAGCAAATTCTATTAATGACAGATGGACGTCCCAACTTCCTTTGAAATCCAAAACATAAGCTTTTAGCATATCTTAGTGTTTGGATTGTTCTCTCAGACTGTCTATCCGTTTGAGGATGATAAGCTGTACTAAACACTAGTGTAGTGTCCATTTCTTTGTGCAAAACTTTCTAGAAATTAGATGTGAATCTAGGGTCTCTATCAGATACAATACTACTTGGAACACCATGAAGTCTAACAATCTCTTTGATATACAACTTTGCCATCTTTTCTAGAGAATTTCTTTTATTTATTTCCAGGAAATGAGCTGACTTTGTCAATTGATCAATTACCACCCATATTGCATCATGTTTAATGGGAGTCATGGGCAGTCCTTCTACATAATCCATGGCAATACTGTCCTATTTCTACTCAGGTATATCTAGAGGTTGTAATTTTCCTGCTGGCCTTTGAAGATCAACTTTTAATTTTTTACATGTCACACATTTTGATACATAAGCCACAATATCCTTCTTTAATCCAAGCCACCAAACTAGACTTTTAACATTATGATACATCTTGGTCATACCTGGATGTACTGTATATAGCCTTTTATGTGCTTCATCAAAAATTTTCTCTCTTAATCCCATGGCGTTAGGAATGTATGGTCTTCCCCTAAACCGTAGCAATCCATCTTGACAGATCTCAAAATTTTTAATTTCCCCTCTTTCCAACTTATCTTTAAAAATTGCTTCGAGCTTATCATACTTTTGAGCTTTCTTTATCTCATCTTCAATAAAAGCTCTGACAAATACTCCTCTATAAGGATTCTCTGCTATATGCACTTGATATAACGGACTCTAATCTCTTACATCTTCTACTAATTTCAATTTTTTGATCATCAGACTTGCCACCTATACCACTTTCTACTTAAAACATCAGCTACAATATTTTCCTTTCCTGGATGGTGTTTAATCTAAAAATCAAAATATTTCAGATGTGGTGTGTGTGATTGAACAGTGCCAGATGTGTGAAATTATGTTCTGTTACAACACTTGCTAGATCTCTCACTTGCAATTTGTTATTAGATCTGGATCCAACACATGTCCAATCTGTTCTCCTCATCCATATTCCCATGTGAATGCTCCTTAATTCCTAGTTTTAGGAATATGCTATCACATGTCACCAGCTCCTTTAGTCCAGCTATCATTCTTCCTTAATCCATTCTATTAGTGCGTTTGGCCTGTAATAGAAAATGAGGAGAAACAAATTATTTATCCAATTAATCACTAAAATCACTTCAATTAATTTCAACTTATTCCATTTTTTTATTAATTAATTGCTCATTATACTAGTAAATGGGGATAAAATCAATAATAAAACTCAATGTGAACACACTAAAAATCACTACAAATAGGAGTTTATCAAAGCCCGACGAAAACCACAGAGCACAATGAGTGGCTTAATGATAGATGGCGTAAAAAATAAGACTGAATACAACCTAAGAAATGAGAAATAAAAAGATGTGCCAAGGGGTGGGTTGCGATAAAGTATTTTCATTAAGACTTTTTACATTGATTAACATTTAAATCACATGTAAAAATCATATTTTGAATAGGAAATGACTAATATTTTAAAATTTAAAATACTTTTTACACTGGATAACATGTACAACCAATGTACAATTTTTTAGATCACTTTTTACACTAGATAACATATACAACTGGTTTAAATATTGGAGTTGCTTTTTCTAACCAACCCTTTTTTTAACCTATCACTTGTAAGTTATAATAAAACAATATATGCAATCAGAACAATATACTTGTGCTATTATTACATCAAAACAATATATGCAATCACATACAAATCAATTAGAATCCACTTCTTCTTCATTCAATTTTGGTAAACCTACTGAAAAGGAAGGGGTCTCACAAATTGAATCATCATCATCAACAACCTTTTTTCCTTAGAGAGCGACAAACCATCTTTTATTTGCTAGATCAGTGATATAGAACACTTACTTTGCTTGGTCTTCCATAATGAAAGGCTTATTCCCAAAACTTGTACTATTCAAATGAACTAGTATAAATCCTAATCGATCCACCATAACACCGTTGTTTACATTAGCCTACTTGCATTTGAACATGGGAACTATGAATTTGGTGTAGTCCAACTCCCAAATCTCTTCAAGGACGCCATAATAAGGGATGACTACTAATTTAGGATTGTTGTCTTTTGATTGTTGCTATTATATTCTACACCTGAGATTGATATGTTTGGTTTCAATCTGTTGCATTTTGTTTGAAAAATAAAAGAACAACATGTCATTAGAACAAGAAACTTCATTCATCCAGCTTTACAAATAACTTTACATCAAAAGTATGAAATTTCCAATACATCCATCATAATATATAATATATTCTCCCTTTTTGTCATTAAGTACAAAAAGGTTACAGGATTTTACTCCTCAGCAGACTAGGAGGTCTACGATTTATCAGATTCGGTAGGATCAATAGGATGATACAAGCTATCATGCTATTGATGGCGATGAACTTCTGAGTGGAAAGCTATGAAACTGTCTCTTAGTCTAGTAACTTTATGAGATAGTTCTTCCACTGAGTCCTTTAGGGCATTGAAGCGCATGATGAGATCCTCAAGGTGCTCCATCAGAGTGACAACCAGGGGAAGAGGAGAAGGAACTACAGGGTGAGGGTCAGGATATTTGTCTTCAAAATCATCTATGTTTCTTTTGTGCAGCGGAGAAGGAGATGTCACTGAGGAAGAAGCCATAGGAGTGTTCAAAGAGAATAAAAGAAAAGATAACATAGATAAAATGATGAGACAAAAAGTACTAATCACAGGAATAGTATACATATGGTTGAGGAATAAGAATGGTTTCAGAAAAGAATAACGAAGAATGCAATTGGTCTTCTATCATAATGAGTACAAATATTGGGAACCGAATAAGTGAAATAAATGGCTTGAGAAGGTATAGAGAAAAGAAGCAGGCACAGACAGGAAACTGAAGAGTTATAATAGAAAGTATATTTAACACCAGTTATATATCTTTTTCACCGGTTCAATTTAAATCTGATGTAAATATTTCATCTTATTTATAAAAATGCCACCAGTCATTTGTTCTAAAGCTTCTTTGCAAGGTTGGAAGAAGTTATAAAGAAAAGAAGTGAGAAAGCATAGACAAGAAACTGAAGAGTCATAATATGACAGCTAATCTACACCTATTGATATTAGTACCCGGCGTAGTAATTATAGTTTACACTGGTTACGTGTACATCCGGTGTAACTATTTCATCTTATTTACAAAAATGACACTGGTCTTTTAAACTATCTTCGCAAGGGCTGGTTTAAAAATGGGGCTTTAAAAATCATATTTTGTACAGTGACTATGTAAATTCTAGATAGGCAACTTGACTTCAAAAAATCATACTTAATTATAGAAAAATTGAAATGAAGTCATTCAAGTTGCTATGTGAAGTTAACATAATCCTCTTTTAGGGAAAAATGATTTGTTCAACGCAGTCAACATTCAAAGTTTACTATTTATTTCATCAATTTTCCCTGTCTCAGATTCAGTCCCTAGAATTTGGAAATTGGTTTCTCCGCGTATAGACATCCAAGCACAGGGTCTTTATATAAAATTAAAGCTTAGAATGTCTACTTTCATTGCATAATTTTTCCTATATTTATTTGATTGTTTACTACTTTTCCCAGGCAGATACAAATTATTGCTTGAAACTAGAAATATGCATTCATATACATTATCAATGATAAAAAGAATCACGTATTAAAAATGATCTCTATCTTTAATTCCTCTTCATGTGTCTTCATCTTCTCCACCATGTATTGAACCTACTGGGATGGTGGTGACATGGGAAAGGGGTGTAATTTTGGGGTTAATCTCAGTAGCAAATTGTACCATAAATAATGTATGCAATTATATGCTTAGTGTTAAGCATGCTTGCTTAATATGATCATGCTTTCATAATACATGCTTACATTCTTCTTACTTATAACATATGGCTATAGCATAAAGAGAAATAGAGCTTTCGCAATCATACATGCTTCACATAATCTAGTCAAGCTAACAACACATCAATAACATTCAAGCATTAAGCATACAAGTTTAAGTATATGTTCACTACCTCTTTGTCACCTTTCCTTTAGGATTTATGATTCCTTATCCATTCCAATTAAGGCCAAAATAAAACTTAGCAATGCAGTCAATAGGGCACAAATTGTGTGTGGTTTCTGTAACATTTGGAGGGTTTTGTGACAATTTTACCATTCATTTTATGCCTACAATTGTGTTTTTGTCGTAATACATGGTTCTGCTTGGCAATATGCTAATTTAAGGGTCAAATGGTAAATTAAGTCCTTCAAACTACATATATGTTGTTTTTGTTGGAAATCGTGCCCTAGGGGCCAATCATTGTCTTATGAACATTATTGATTTATGAATTTATTAATTGAGTTATCATATTATTTGCATGTTTACTATGATGACCATCCTTGGATAATTCATGATATTATCCTAAATGTCCCTGGTCGATCATCTATGTGGGAGCACAGATGAAATAAGACCAGTATGACTTTGAAGATGTATAGAGATATAAATCAAAGTCATAAGCACATGTAAGAGTACAGGGTGTTGGACCGACCCGCTATGAGAGAACTGCATGGGTAACGTCATAAGCTTCTCTCATATACAAACCATGTCAATATGCCCTTTGACCTGAGATCATCATGGATTCCTACATGACAAAACGCTCAGCTTTGACCTAGTCAAAAGTCACTTTTGACCGAGTGATCATAAAGACTATGTTTGGGCTTAGTGGTTTTTCATGCGGAGGAATGTGAATGGTCAAGATGGAATTTGTCCCTCACATTCGTGGAGAGATATTACTGGGCCCCTCGATGAGTGAGTCTGAGAAATGTATGGCCATACTGTAATGGAAAGGTAGTTCCATTTCTATAGTCAGACTACTCAGGGATCGAGAAAGTAACGGTCGGGAATAGGAGGATGACATTATCCATGCCTCATCCATGACCAAAATATCGCGTGACAGAAGGGACATGATATGGTTGTATAAAAGGTTACATCGTTTATCGATCCTCATATGATTTGGGTAGTTGTTATGTCTTGCTAGAGACCGCTTGCGACTTGTGGGCTAGTATAGCAAATGGCCCACTGCCAACTTCATATGGGCCTACAGGGTCGCACACAAAATAGCCCAACACGAGCTATGATGTCCAGATTCATTGAATCTAAGACATGTCCAGATTCAATGAAAGATCCAGGTGAATGTATATATATTTATTTATATTTATACTCGTATATATATAAATTCGTATATATATATATATTATATATATGAGATATATGAGATTTAATTTATAAGGATAAATTAAATCCCTATCATGTTTGAATTCTAAATTCAAATTGATAGGATATCTCATATAAGAGATATTCATAAGATTTAATTTATAAGGATAAATTAAATCTCTATCACGTTTGAAATTCGAAATTCAAATTGATAGGATATCTCATATAAGAGATATTTATAAGATTTAATTTATAAGGATAAATTAAATCTCTATCACGTTTGAAATTCGAAATTCAAATTGATAGGATATCTCATATAAGAGATATTTATAAGATTTAATTTATAAGGATAAATTAAATCTCTATCACGTTTGAAATTCGAAATTTAAATTGATAGGATATCTCAAATTTGATTTATGGGAATAAATCAAATATAACTCAGTCTCATCTTTATTTAAAGTTAAATAAATAAGTAATTAAATCTGTGGGACGGATTTAATATTATTTTATTTAATTAGTTTCTTATAAAATTATACAATATATGATATTGTATCAATTCGGAATTAATATAAGATTAACTCCAAAATCCAATTAGGTTAAGGGTAAAAACGCATAGCATCCTCTATATCTGATTGGAGGAGCTACGTTTGAAAATAACACAGAACACAAAAGGCCGAACGGAATCTGCAAAAGGTTTGCAGACAAGAAACTGCCGAAATAGAGACGGAGACTTGTGAAAGCCTTGGAGGGACAGGAGACGCTAGCACGTCGTTCGTGGTTGGAACGCTGTTCGTGTGGATACCAGTAGAGGAAGCCGACCTGAAGCGTCGACTTCTTATGATCGGAAAGAGACCACCGTCCGCGGAGAGAATCTGTGAAGGTCGCTGAGGAACACTCCGTCGATTTCTTGCGATCAGAAAGAGATCACCACCCACGTAGAGAAGCTGTGAAATTCGCTGAGCAACACTAAGGGTAATGATTCTTTCCACTTGACTTAAACACATACGGCAGATCCTGGCAAGGAATGGAAAATTTTTAAAGTTTATTTCCGCTGCGTGTCTTCCAATTCCTTTCAGTGGTATCAGAGCCATGCTGTTTTGTGTTTAAGTTAGGCTTGATTTGTGATTTATATGATATATGTTAGTAGTAGCCGATCATATAATAAGCGTTGTATGTGTGACATATATGGAATCCTTGTTGTGTATGACATAAAAGGAATCTAAAAGGAAATTGGAATCGGTGGTGATGCTTTTTGATTTGATCAATCCGCATAGATGGGGTCTAAGAAAACCGAATTCGAATTTGTGATTATTTGTGAAAACCGAATTCAGATTCGTGATTATTTATGAAACAAAAACAAAAAAAAAAAAATTTCTTCCGGGGCGCTGCCCCAGAGACCCCGCCCGCTAACCGGCTAGCGGGACAGCCGCCCGCTAACCGGCTAGCGGGACCGCCGTAGCTACCTGTTCGTAGCGCAACATAACCGTAACAAATGTTACTTTGTAAATGTTTTTTGCCCTTCGATTAGATCTGAATATTGATTCTTGAATGTTTGGGTATGGTGAACAATATGGCTCTAGATTGCAAGTGTTGTAATTTTTAAAAATACGGCCTGCGTGTCGTGCCTTCCTCTATATACTCTCAATGTACCTTCTCCTCTCATCTCACTCCCCTCGAATGTTAAAAGAGGTTTCTATATGTAATTTCTCTTTTCTTACTAGAGAGCTCCTCTCATTGGCTTGAGGGGACTTAGGATAGGTGAGCCATATTGTATCACGTTTGAATTATGCATCTTATGATTAGATCAGCACATGCATATTACTTGTATGAGATACGAACTGAGAAACATGCGTTTTATAAACCAGATAGTTAAATTAGGCCCTCTAAAAGAAATCTTAAGTCATAATGCCGTCAATTTATGAACACTTGTCAAAACCTCGATCGCTCAATTGTTGACTCCACCAAAGTGGGTGCTTTTGAGTTATCTTGGGGAGATAAGCAAAGAGTAATGGTGCTACTCTCATAGGTTCATTATTGTTTGACTTAATTGAGATTAACAAAACGGTTTTGGATCTCAAGGCATTAGATGGGATTAGAACATGCCAGATCATATGATGATAGGATCCCATGAATATCTAAGAGTTACATTTGATGTAATTGGTAAAGGTGTTACCTACCTAAATAACTTAATCTAAGCGTCCTGCCAAAGCGGACTTAAGTTTGAGCCAAATATGGATCTTAGCCCACTAACTATTGCATTGAGGGTTGTTTATTTAGTGGGAGATTACTAATTACATTGCATATTTTAATTGTAGAATCATGACGACTAGTAATACTGCTACATTATCGCTGCGATCTGTCCTTGAGAAGGACAAACTCAATGGGACAAACTTTCTTGACTGGTTTAGGAACTTGAGAATTGTTCTCAAGCAGGAAAGAAAGGCGCATGTCCTAGATCAACCCATTCCTGAGGAGCCAGCCGCCAATGCTCCCAGAGCTCAGAGAGATGCTTATATGAAGCATAAGGAAGACTCTGTCGATGTGGGATGCTTGATGCTAGCCACCATGGTTCCGGAGCTCCAAAGAGATCTGGAACACATGGAGGCTTATGAGATGATTGTGCATCTCAAGGAAATGTTCCAGCAACAGGCAAGGCAAGAGAGGTATGAGACCACTAAGGCCTTACATTCCTGCAAGATGGCTGAAGGCGCATCAGTCAGTGCTCATGTCTTAAAGATGAAAGGGTACATTGATCACCTTGAACGGCTTGGATTTCCCATGAGCCAGGAGTTAGCTACAGATTTGATCTTAAACTCACTCCCGGAAAGTTATGACCAGTTTGTTATGAACTACAACATGAACAACATGGAGAAATCTATTTCTGAACTGCATGGGATGCTTAAAACTGCTGAGCCGAGTCTTAAGAAGAAACCCAGTAGTGTTTTGATGGTTCAGAAAGGAAAGGGTACGAAAAAGAAAGGCAAAGGCAAGGGGAAGGGTCATGGCTCATCAGGTAAGACCAAAGAGTCAGGCAAGCCCGAAACCAAGCCTGCACCAAAGAAGGCAAAGCCTCCGAAGGAAGGAGTCTGCTTCTTCTGCAATGAACCGGGTCATTGGAAGAGGAATTGCAAACTCTACCTCGAAGATCTGAAAAAGAACAAGAAGGATAGCGGGGCTATCGCTTCAGGTATTTATGTTATAGACATTCATCTTTCTACTTCCACCTCATGGGTATTAGATACTGCATGTGGTTCTCACATTTGTACGAATGTGCAGGGACTAAAGGACAGTAGGAAGCTGAAAAGGGGTGAAGTTGACCTACGAGTTGGAAACAGAGCAAGGGTTGCTGCGTTAGCTGTAGGCACTTATGAATTAGTTCTGCCCACTGGGCTTTTGTTAGTTTTGAACAATTGCTATTATGTTCCTGCTTTAAGTAGTAACATTGTTTCACTTTCTTATTTGGATAAGGAAGGTTTCACTTCCATTGCTGGGAATAGTAGATGTTCTATTTATCGTAATGATGTTTTATATGCTCATGGTGATTTGCATGTTGATCATTACATATTAAATTTGGAACAACCCAATCATGGAAATATCTATAACGTAACCGCCAAAAGGGTCAAACCAAACGATTTGAATCCCACATACCTCTGGCACTGTCGTCTGGGCCACATAAATGAGAAACGCATTTCCAAACTCCATCAAGATGGATTTCTAAACTCATTTGATTTTGAATCATATGACACTTGCGAGTCTTGCTTGTTAGGAAAGATGACAAAGTCACCTTTCACTGGGCACAGTGAGAGGGCCACTGATTTATTGGGCCTCATACATACAGATGTGTGTGGACCGATGAACACAAATGCCAGAGGAGGTTATTCGTACTTTATAACATTCATAGATGATTTCAGCAGATATGGGTACATCTATCTAATGAAACATAAATCTGAATCTTTTGAAAAGTTCAAGATATTTCAAAATGAAGTACAAAACCAGCTTGGCAAAACAATTAAAGCCCTTCGATCTGATCGGGGTGGTGAATATTTGAGCCAAGAGTTCATAGATCATCTTAGGAATTGTGGGACACTCTCACAATTGACTCCTCCAGGGACACCACAATGGAATGGCGTTTCTGAACGGAGAAATCGAACACTATTAGATATGGTTCGATCCATGATGAGTCGAACAGATCTTCCGCCCTCCTTTTGGGGCTATGCCCTAGAGACAGCTGCGTTCACACTCAATCGTGTTCCATCTAAGGCAATCGAAAAGACTCCGTATGAGATATGGACTGGGAGGACGCCTAGTTTATCTTTCCTCAAGATTTGGGGATGCGAGGTCTATGTTAAGCAACAAGCCTCAGACAAATTAGCGCCCAAATCCTCAAAATGCCTTTTTGTGGGATATCCTAAGGAAACCAAGGGATATTACGTCTACAACCCTGCTGATAACAAAGTGTTTGTTGTCAGAAATGGTATCTTTCTTGAACGAGAATTTATCTCTAAAAGAACCAGTGGGAGTAAGGTACAACTCGAAGAAGTTCGAGAGCTACAAGACACCACAGAACTGCAGATGGAAAATAGAGAAGACTCACAACAAGTTGTTGAGACTCCTCAAGTCACGCAAGGTCCACGAAAGTCTAATAGGACACGACTTCAGCCTCAGAGATATGGATTTCTGATTTCTGATAGTCGTGATGTGTTGCTCATTGAGCATAATGAGCCGACTACCTATCGAGAAGCTATAGTGGGACCAAACTCCGAAAAATGGCTTAGTGCCATGAAGTCTGAGATGCAATCCATGTACGACAATAAGGTTTGGACCTTAGTCGACCCGCCTGAAGGTGTAAAAACCGTCAGGTGCAAGTGGGTTTTCAAAGAGAAAACTGACATGGATGGCAATGTAAATGTCTTCAAGGCACGACTGGTTGAAAAAGGTTTTACTCAAACTCATGGTGTGGACTATGATGAGACCTTTTCCCCAGTAGCAATGGCCAAATCAATCAGAATCCTCTTTGCTATTGCAGCATATTATGACTATGAAATATGGCAGATGGACGTCAAGACAGCCTTCCTTAATGGAAAGCTCCTTGAGGATGTGTACATGACACAACCTGAAGGGTTTGTGCGTTCCGAGGACTCTGGTAAAGTGTGCAAGCTTCAAAAGTCCATTTATGGACTAAAGCAAGCCTCTCGGAGTTGGAATCATCGTTTTGATGAAGTAATCAAAGAGTTTGGATTTCTTCAAAACATTGATGAACCTTGTGTGTACAAGAAGGTTAGTGCGAGCACAGTTGTGTTTTTTGGTACTCTATGTCGATGACATCCTACTTATTGGGAATGACATTCCTACCTTGCAGATTGTCAAGTCTTGGTTAGGAAAGTCTTTCTCGATGAAAGACTTGGGTGAAGCCACCTACATCCTAGGAATCAGGATCTATAGAGATAGATCTAAAAGACTTCTAGGACTCAGTCAGAGTACATACATAGACAAAATACTGCATAGGTTCAGTATGCACGAATCAAAGAGGGGTTTCATACCCATGTCTCATGGTACTCACCTCAGCAAAGATCTGTGTCCTAGTACATCTGATCAGCGAGGTCGCATGAGTAAGGTTCCATATGCCTCGGCCATAGGATCTATCATGTACGCCATGTTATGTACTCGACCGGATGTCTCGTTTGCCTTAAGTATGACTAGCAGATACCAACAGGACCCTGGTGAGGGCCATTGGACTGCTGTCAAGAATATCCTTAAGTACTTAAGAAGGACTAAGGACTTATTCTTGGTCTATGGTGGATTGGATGATGAGCTCTGTGTAACTGGTTACACAGATGCGAGTTTCCAAACTGACCAGGACGACCAAAAATCGCAGTCTGGATACATATTCCTCCTCAATAATGGAGCAGTAAGCTGGAAGAGCTCTAAGCAGGGCACTGTAGCAGATTCTGCAACGGAAGCTGAGTATATAGCAGCATCTGATGCAGCTAAGGAAGCCGTTTGGATCAGGAAGTTCATCACAGAACTAGGGGTGATACCTACCATCTCAGATCCAATAACTTTGCTCTGTGACAATAGCGGTGCTATTGCACAGGCCAAAGAGCCTAGGTCACATCAAAGGACCAAGCATATACTCAGGCGATTTCATCTCATCAGAGAAATCAACGATAGAGGTGATATAAAAAATATGCAAAGTAGCAGGAGAAGATAATGTTGCTGATCCTCTAACAAAGCCGCTTGTGCAGGCAAAGCATGAGCGTCATGTTAGGTCAATGGGAATTAGTCAAATTAATGATTGTACCTAGTGCAAGTGGGAGGTTGTTGGAAATCGTGCCCTAGGGGCCAATCATTGTCTTATGAACATTATTGATTTATGAATTTATTAATTGAGTTATCATATTATTTGCATGTTTACTATGATGACCATCCTTGGATAATTCATGATATTATCCTAAATGTCCCTGGTCGATCATCTATGTGGGAGCACAGATGAAATAAGACCAGTATGACTTTGAAGATGTATAGAGATATAAATCAAAGTCATAAGCACATGTAAGAGTACAGGGTGTTGGACCGACCCGCTATGAGAGAACTGCATGGGTAACGTCATAAGCTTCTCTCATATACAAACCATGTCAATATGCCCTTTGACCTGAGATCATCATGGATTCCTACATGACAAAACGCTCAGCTTTGACCTAGTCAAAAGTCACTTTTGACCGAGTGATCATAAAGACTATGTTTGGGCTTAGTGGTTTTTCATGCGGAGGAATGTGAATGGTCAAGATGGAATTTGTCCCTCACATTCGTGGAGAGATATTACTGGGCCCCTCGATGAGTGAGTCTGAGAAATGTATGGCCATACTGTAATGGAAAGGTAGTTCCATTTCTATAGTCAGACTACTCAGGGATCGAGAAAGTAACGGTCGGGAATAGGAGGATGACATTATCCATGCCTCATCCATGACCAAAATATCGCGTGACAGAAGGGACATGATATGGTTGTATAAAAGGTTACATCGTTTATCGATCCTCATATGATTTGGGTAGTTGTTATGTCTTGCTAGAGACCGCTTGCGACTTGTGGGCTAGTATAGCAAATGGCCCACTGCCAACTTCATATGGGCCTACAGGGTCGCACACAAAATAGCCCAACACGAGCTATGATGTCCAGATTCATTGAATCTAAGACATGTCCAGATTCAATGAAAGATCCAGGTGAATGTATATATATTTATTTATATTTATACTCGTATATATATAAATTCGTATATATATATATATTATATATATGAGATATATGAGATTTAATTTATAAGGATAAATTAAATCCCTATCATGTTTGAATTCTAAATTCAAATTGATAGGATATCTCATATAAGAGATATTCATAAGATTTAATTTATAAGGATAAATTAAATCTCTATCACGTTTGAAATTCGAAATTCAAATTGATAGGATATCTCATATAAGAGATATTTATAAGATTTAATTTATAAGGATAAATTAAATCTCTATCACGTTTGAAATTCGAAATTCAAATTGATAGGATATCTCATATAAGAGATATTTATAAGATTTAATTTATAAGGATAAATTAAATCTCTATCACGTTTGAAATTCGAAATTTAAATTGATAGGATATCTCAAATTTGATTTATGGGAATAAATCAAATATAACTCAGTCTCATCTTTATTTAAAGTTAAATAAATAAGTAATTAAATCTGTGGGACGGATTTAATATTATTTTATTTAATTAGTTTCTTATAAAATTATACAATATATGATATTGTATCAATTCGGAATTAATATAAGATTAACTCCAAAATCCAATTAGGTTAAGGGTAAAAACGCATAGCATCCTCTATATCTGATTGGAGGAGCTACGTTTGAAAATAACACAGAACACAAAAGGCCGAACGGAATCTGCAAAAGGTTTGCAGACAAGAAACTGCCGAAATAGAGACGGAGACTTGTGAAAGCCTTGGAGGGACAGGAGACGCTAGCACGTCGTTCGTGGTTGGAACGCTGTTCGTGTGGATACCAGTAGAGGAAGCCGACCTGAAGCGTCGACTTCTTATGATCGGAAAGAGACCACCGTCCGCGGAGAGAATCTGTGAAGGTCGCTGAGGAACACTCCGTCGATTTCTTGCGATCAGAAAGAGATCACCACCCACGTAGAGAAGCTGTGAAATTCGCTGAGCAACACTAAGGGTAATGATTCTTTCCACTTGACTTAAACACATACGGCAGATCCTGGCAAGGAATGGAAAATTTTTAAAGTTTATTTCCGCTGCGTGTCTTCCAATTCCTTTCAGTTTTTTAGTAACTGTTGGACTTTTACAGTGAGCTTTAATGTTGCATTGTAGGTATTTTGGAGAAGAACCAAGGATTAACGTGAGCAGAAAAGAGATCATAAGATAAAGAGAACCAAAATAAGGATGACAACCTCTGTGGACTTCTATCGCGACCAAAGTGTCCACAGGTCGCAACCTCACTTCTCTTGGGAAGTTCTCTTGCGTTCATAGGTCATGACCAACAATAGGATCTAGTTGTGACTAAGAAGGAAATCAGTGAAGCTGTGCATTTTTTATTAGGTCACTCTGGCTTTAAAAGAAGAGGGAAGCCACAGACACAATGAGGCTATTTTTTTATTTGATACGGCAAAGAAGCAGTACTCAAACATTCTCTCCACAACTTACCCTTATATCTCCTATCATTCATCCTTCTATTACCATTTTTCTACTTTCTTCGTGGCATCACATCTGAGCAGTGATTACAGTACAGCAGGAGTTATGAAAGGCTAAATCTTTAGTCTCTTGGTGATGGATTGGACATCTTGAGCTCATGGACTACACTGTACTGGGGAGTTTTCTGTTTTAATCTCACCTTATGTTTTGGAATTCCTAGATCTAGGGTTTTGATTTTATGAGTAAGGATTGGATATAGATCAATTATTCTGAGATTAGGGTTTGTAATTGAATTTGGATGATTTGGATGCTGGTTTAATATGAATATTTCAGTTTTGATTTCTAGATAATTGGGTTTTTATCAACGATCGTTGCTAACTGATTCAATTGCTTGAGATCTGTGGTCATCGATCAATGATCATTCGAGGGTATCTTCATCATCTAATTTAATTACACACTAAGTGATTTTTTAAATAGCGTATTAGTAGTTTTGAATTAGCTTTGATCAAAGGAGTTTAAAGAATATTAATATTCTGGACTTAATCGATCGATTGAGGTTTTATTTAAGAGTTAGTGATTTTAAAATCCCCACATCATATTAGAGCAAGGAAAGATAGGTTTCCATCATCAAGAGTCTTTCTCAACATTTTTCTTTAACAATCAACTTATTTTCCATCTTAATCAAAAATACAAAAATATTTACTTTACTGTACCCTTATTTTATTGCATAAAAAATAAGCAAACCTAAAACCCATTTTTACTTTCACTTAGGTTTTCAATGATTTTGTCACCAATATGCTAGGTTCCAATAAAAAGGGCTCCTTGAGAAGAACGATGTGGTTGTGCCTTATACTGCATTAATATGGTGCAATTACTTTTATTTTGATGAGTCAGACGATGACAATCTATCCCAATCAATGGTGCCGTTGCCAGAGAGCCAAGTAGTTAGTTCATTCGTAATTAGTCATCAATTTCATTACTTACCTGAGTCATTTTTTTGTTTTGAATTTAGTTTGTTATTTACATTGCATAGCCTATGCATTTTCAAGTTTTTGTGAATTTGCTCTCTACACCTTTGAGTCACGACCAAACATAATTGTATCACGACTAGATTGCCTCTCTGTAGTGCTTGATTACTCTCTATGAACTCCAGTCATGATAGTAACAACCTCTAGTCGCGATTGTTTTGGAAAATTTTCTCTCTGTGATTTTTAGTCGCGACGCTTAACCAAATTTTTACAACTTTTATTCTCTGTATAATTAAGTTGTGACATGAACACCCTTGTGTCGTGACCAGTTGAATTTTTCTGCTATGAAACTTCTGTGTCTAATTATGATTACTTGCCTAGTTATTGTTGATTGTTCCAGCATTGCATGTATAGCAGAGCTGAACTATTAGCGCCTTTTGAACCTGAAATTGAGAGACAACTTAGGAAACTAAGGAAAGAATTTATGAAAGAGGGAAAATACATAGAATCTATATGATCCTCTAGTGTCCTTGAATATGAAATTGGACTTAATTTAGATATTCTATTAGAAATTTCTAATATGGCTGAGATTAATCCTAATGGGAATGATGGGCATAATATACAAGGAGACAATAAAATACTAATGAATGTTGAAGATAATAGAAGTGTGAGGGAAATAAATCATTCGTATATGGATTATGATCCCTATGGTTTTTATATTGAAGAGGATAATTTTGAAATAAAAGGAGCTTTTATTGCAGCCTTACCTAAATTTTATGGTTTTATAGGAGAATGTCTACATCGGTACTTACAAACCATTCATATGATCTACTCCTC
This sequence comes from Leucaena leucocephala, assembly GCA_037074615.1. Lineage (NCBI taxonomy): Eukaryota > Viridiplantae > Streptophyta > Magnoliopsida > Fabales > Fabaceae > Leucaena > Leucaena leucocephala. The sequence continues at coordinate 10,630,397 of CM073528.1, read as the reverse complement.
GATGAAGCCCCCAATGACTACATTGGATGATGTCTTAAGGATGTGTTTCTATTTTACCTTGGAAGGGAAGGCTAAGGAGTAGTTATACAATCAACCAACTTATTTCTCCACTCTTACATGGGATCAGTTGAAGTCAACATATTTAGAACAATTATTCTCGGCCTCTAAGATAACTCGGATGAAGAGGGAAATTACAAACATTCTGTAATAGGCTTGAGAGTAATTACATTAATTTTGGACAATATTTATCAACTTGTTGGCTTGATGTCCATACCACAACATGACAAAGGATGATCTAGTAGACATTTTCTTTGGTGGTCTACTCCCCTCACAATCAGGTGTCATTGAATGTGGCAGCAAATGAATCTTTACGAGATAAGACTCCACAAGCAAGTTGGGAATTATTCCAAAAAATGGCTAATGAAGACCATCAAACTGAGGATACAAGGAGAATGACCTCATACTCTTCAAGTATTTTGAAAGAGATTTTGGTAGAAATAGCAGCTTTAGGAAATTGAATGGAAAAGATGATGAATTTAATTGAAAGGGAATTGCATTCCATAAAGCAAGTTCATGCAGTGGGGGCCTCACAAGCACTAGTTACAGGATATGAGTCATGTGGTTCAATGATACATGCTACAAGTACATGGGACAAACAATATGAAGAGGTAGCAGCAATGTACCAAGGGAGAAACAATCAATATCAGAAGAGAGACTCATACTCTAACACATATAACCCTGGTTGGAGAGACCTCCCAAATTTTAGATGGGGAGTGAGGAAAATAGGCCTAACCAATTCCAAGAAGGTGGTGCTTCTTCAAGCAACTACTAAAACAATGCAAGGTGTATGGTTCCTACTCATCCTAATGGTTTAATAGCACCAAGACCATTGAGACTTCTCAATTATTGAAGAGTATGGCTGCACAGATAACAAACATAGACGGTAGAATAACCAATATAGACCACAAGCTCAAAGAGTATGATAGTCAATTCACCTCCATAGCTTCAATCATTCAAAGTATGTAGAAGGATAATATTGATGCGTACAGGAAATTTAAGGAATTAAGTTCCAGGAATGCAGATAGTACAAGTCATTTGACTCAAGTTGCTAATACAGTAAGTGATATCCAAACGAAGAGCAGTACTATGGAAGATTCTGAAGGGTCTGAATGCCATATCACTCAGAAATGGGAGAGAAGTCCATTTTAAGGAAGATGAAATAGCAAGGGAGGATATAGAAGATTCTAAAGTTAAAAATTTAGTAATGTCACAAATGAAGATTGGGAAATCAGAGAGTATTAAAGAACAACAGGTCTTGATCAAGAAGGTAATCTAAGAGAAGAACTCACTCACAAGAGGAAATACAGGAAAAGCAAGAAGAGGAAGTGATAATGCCAAGTCCAGCATACAAAGGAAAGCAAATTGAGGAGAAGGTGGAGTCGAGCAATCAAGGAGCCTCTACGCATACAGGTAAGGAGGAAAGTATAAAGGATCTCCCTTTTCCAAAAACTTATTTTGCTGGAAAGAAAAAGATTGATTCTGAATTTGCAAAAGATGCTTTCAATCTCTTCAATAAGTTAGAAATAAACATTTCTATGGTTGAATTCCTCAAAAGAAATCCTAAATATACTAAATTTTTAAAAGAGTTATGTGTGATAAAAAAAAGTTTGGGCCTCTTAAGAGAATTTAGGTGAGTACTAATGTGTCATCACTTTTTAAGGATGAATTACCAGTTAAGTGCCAAGATCCAGGATCTTATGAAACATCCTTACTTTTGTACGTCTTAAGGACTATTTAGTAGCATTTAAAACCACTTACAAGACCTTGAATGTTAATTAGCTAAATCTAGAATTTTACTCTTCTCGAGTTACTGTTAATATGGTATTTCTAGATTAGGCGATGAACTTCAAAAAATCATAATTAATTCTAGAAAATTTGAAATGAAGTGGTTCAAAAATCTACTTGAAGATAGCATCTTGAAATATAAGGAAAAAATAATTTTTAGACCAAATGCTTAGTCAATTAAGACAGTTTATTCGTCAAATGTCACTATTCATTTGGTCAAAAATTCTAAAAACAGATTCTGGCCCCTTACTTTGGAAAATTCATTCTCATGGTACAGACATCAAAATAAGGTGTTCTTGGTGTCAAAATGAAGTTTAACAAGTTAACTAAATGTCCATAAAATTTCATACATTTATTGTCATATCCCAATTTTTAGGCCTATAAGCCTAATATGTAGCCTGAAAAAGGTATGCTACCAGGCACTATTGAGCAGAAGTCCCAGAAGTATATAAATGATATTTAGGGACTAAACTGCAAATAATGAGAGTTTAGGGACTAAATTGTAAATAGTGAAAGTCCCTAGGGGCATTTTGGTAATTTGCTAAGGGATATTTCTTGAGAACCGAGCCACCAGAGTGCTTAGGCTTGGTTGGAAACCCAAGATATCAATCCAAGGGTCCAAAAACGTGGCCCAATGATTATGGGGGTTTAAGTGATTCTAAAATAATATTTTAGTACTTTTTCATAAAGTAAAGTTACCCAGTTAAGGATAGAACTGGGAAAAATGATCAAATAAAGCTTTAGACTATGAGGTGGCATAAAAGGTGTCCTCATGGGACCCACAAGGTGCCACATGGCATGAATCTAGGAAAAGAAGAAAAGCTAAGGACATATGGCATGATTCCAAGAAAAGGAGAAAAAGCTAAAGGACATGTGGCATAATCTCAGTTGTTTATTCCATGAAAAGACTCTGGAATTCTCTAGAAGTACTGAGTTAGCTGGTGAGGTGTCCTAAGGGCCCCATATTTGCACCACCTAGCATGTGAGGTGTCCCATGGATGATGTCACTTTGATGAGTCATCTAGGAGGAGGATGTCATCGTTATGATGTAGGCAATGCTTTTTTAGGAAGTTAAGCGATCTGAGCCATTCATCGTGATTCAATCTGGACCATCCATCCACCTCCTCTCAACTATAAACAGCCCACCCCTCCTTCCATTCCATTCATGGCCAAGCATGGCAAAAAGAAGAGAAAGAAGAGAGAAAAGAGAAAGAGAGAAAGAAAGGAAGGAAGAGAAAGAAAGGAGGAGTTCTGGTGGAGCTAAGAGCAGTCCAAGGAGCTTAGGGACTTGGCAAAGCTTAGGAATAAGGTAAGTAAGTTATTCTAGTCCCTGCTCTAATAAATTATAGGATTGTTCTTAATGGTTAAAATAAAGAAATATATCTCTTGATAAGGTTAAAGCCATGGATGGAAAGAAAGTTAGGGGATTGTCTGACTGAGGGTATTACCTCAAGTTAAGCATGAGTTGAGTAGAGCTATACTGATAGAATAATAATGAATATATTATTATTCTATGTATAGGCTTTGACCTATGGAAAGAATGAACCTTAGAGCAAAGGCTAAGGACTAGAGGAAAGGCTATATGTCAGTAGTAAACTTATCCTAAACTTGTATGCATTGAATGTTATGCTTGATGTGCTATGGCTTTGTTGAATTGTGTTACATATGTGCTTATGTATGAAGCTCTGTTGATATGATGAATTTTTCCAATTGTATTTCATATGTAACATGGAAGCATGCACATTACACAATGTTAACATTTTCACAAGCACCAGTATTTATATTAATGCATGCATTATTTAGTACTATTTGCTACTGAGATTTCCTCAGAAATCTCATCCCCTTCCATGTAATCCCAATCTAATAGGTTTGTTAGAAGAATATTGAAGAAGCATGGAGATAAGCTAAGGATTAGATAGTACAAATGTTATGTAAAGTTGGGACCAAAATGCTAAGGAATTCCAATGCTTCGTAGGTTCAAAACCTATCCAATCTTACACAAAATCATCATATGAATTAAATGGAAGCATTATATCATTGAAATTCCATATCCTTCTATCATGAACAGTGCAGACCTAAATAGTTCAATCATGGCAAAGTCAAGAATATCAACTTGATTTAATAACCAATCACCTAACTAGTTTGTTTAAGCTTCAATCACGTATCTCTAACTTTGATTTCTTCTTTCTCCTTTTATCTAAGGTTTTGGACAGCATATACACCTTAGATAAAACTTAACTTTCTTCCATAAAAACCCTAAGTTCAAGCTCCCAATTCAAAGAAAAATAAGATAGTATAGATTGCTTACCTTTAATCTCTAGCTTACTTGAACTTTGGACCTTGGATTATTTTTTATTCTGGCTTGAGTTTTCATTTTGTAAGAGGTTTCCCAAGGGTTCTCCTTCACGTTTTTGAGCAAAAAATAGTGGGGGTATTTATAGAAAATCTCATGGAAAATGAATGGCCAAAATCACTTTGTGCACTATTTCATCTAATGGCTCATAATTGCTCTTACATCAAACTTGCCCATAAAGCCAATTTGAGATAAGATCACATGACAAAACTCATCTCTTCCCCTTGTCTTGGATGCCATGTGTGAGGTCTTGTGGGTCCCACCATGTGTAAACCCTAATTCTCACTTTATTCCTTTTTCTTTTCTTTTTTAAAAATTCATAAATTATTCATTATTGGACTTGGGCTCCAAGACAACTTTTGGGACTTATTGGGCTGCCCTAGGAGAAAATATTGGGCTTCCCTATGCCATCCTGGGGTCCAATAGCTAATTGGTACAAATCCGAAGGCACTTTCCTTATACTGATATCCTTAAAATATCCTAATTTTTGAAATAAATTTTAGACACCTATTTTATTGGTTCTAACATTTTTATAAATCCATGCTAATATAAAATAAATCCCTTGCAAAGTCTCATAATTTTCTGAGGACCAGAAGTATTGATAAAAATTCCCTACCTTTCCTTTAACCTTTTATCGGTGTCCAATTTTACTTTAATATCTCAAAGGGAATTATCATCTTTTCACATGTCATATCCTGGTTTTTTCCTATCAGTATACTACTGATAGTGCAAAAAGATTTGGAAAGGATTATGATGAAGAACAGAAGAAATGATAAAGTTTAGATGACTCTTTAAGGAAGAGAATGACTAAAATGAAAAGTAGAAAAGTTTAAAAGCCAAAAAGTTAAAGTAGAAACAAAAGTTGGGCCAAAAGTGGTATTTTTTAAAAGTTAAGGGACTTAAATATAATTAAGTAAAAAGTTCAAGGGCAAAATTGTAGTTATAGAAAGATCAGTCCGAAAAGGGTTATAACTGCCCGAAAGTTTTTCAGTCTCACATTCCATTAGTAAATAGAGGAAGATATGCTAGTTAATCTGGCATGATCCAAAAATTTTATTAGGGCTCCAGACAACGGAAAATTATCTGATAGTCTAAAAGTTATCTGAATTTTTATCAGATTCCATGGACATCAGATATAAGTGAGGGAATTACAAGAAAGTGTGCCCTATAGTGTCAGATGTTATGAATTTGACAGAACCCCAGAAAAAGTCCTGTATAAAAAGTTACTCCCATAACAGTAAATTTTGACGGGAGTTTGATAACACCCGTGATCTAATAATAGAACTTATCGGTATATGAGCCTGGATAGAATGAGATCAGATGACCTCATATATAGGCCTATGATGATGCCAAGAAGGGCCCAAAACCCAGGGTACCAGTGTAAGGAATTGGAAGACACGCAGCGGAAATTAATTTAAAAATTTTTTCATTCCTTGCCAGGATCTACCGTATGTGTTTAAGTCAAGTGGGAAGAAGTATTACCCTTAGTGTGCCTCAGCGACTTCCACAGCTTTCGGTCACGACGTTCACAGCTTCTCTCTGCGGCTCGTGCTCCCTTTCTGATCACAAGAAGTCGACGACTCAGGTCGGCTTCCTCTACTGGTATTCACACGAACAGCGTTCTAACCACGAATGATGTGCTAGCGTCTCTTGTCCCTCCAGGGCTTTCTCAAGAGTTCGTCCTCTCCGTCTCTATTTCGGCAGTTTCTTATCTGCAAACCTTTTGCAGAGTCCCCTTCGGCCTTTCTATGTTCTATATGTTTCTCTGTGCAAAACGCAGCTCCTAAAATCAGATATATAGGATGCTCTGCGTTTTTCTCTGTCAACCGAATTGGATTTTGGAGTTAATCTTATATTAATTCTAAAATTAATACAATATCATATATTGTATAATTTTATAAGAAACTAATTAAATAAATAATATCAAATCCATCCCACAGATTTAATTACCTATTTATTTAATTTTAAATAAAGATGAGACTGAACTATTTTTGATTTATTCTCATAAATCAAATTTGAGATATCCTATCAATTTGAATTTGGAATTTCAAACGTGATAGAGATTTAATTTATCCTTATAAATTAAATCTTATAAATATCTCTTATATGAGATATCCTATCAATTTGAATTTCGAATTTCAAATATGATAGAGATTTAATTTATCCTTATAAATTAAATCTTATAAATATCTCTTATATGAGATATCCTATCAATTTGAATTTCGAATTTCAAACATGATAGAGATTTAATTTATCCTTATAAATTAAATCTTATAAATATCTCTTATATGAGATATCCTATCAATTTGAATTTCGAATTTCAAACGTGATAGAGATTTAATTTATCCTTATAAATTAAATCTCATATATATATATATAATGTATATATATGAATTTATATATATATACGAATATAAATATAAATAAATATATATACATCTATCCTGGATCATTCATTGAATCTGGACATGTCTTAGATTCAATGAATCTGGACATCATAGCTCGTGTTGGGCTATTTTGTGTGCGACCCTGTAGGCCCATATGAAGTTGGCAGTGGGCCATTTGCTATACTAGCCCACAAGTCGCAAGCGGTCTCTAGCAAGACATAACGACTATCCAAATCATATGAGGATCGATAAACGATGTAACCTTTTATACAACCATATCATGTCCCTTCTGTCATGCGATATTTTGGTCATGGATGAGGCATGGATAATGTCATCCTCCTATTCCTGACCGTTACTTTCTCGATCCCTGAGTAGTCTGACTATAGAAATGGAACTACCTTTCCATTATAGTATGGCCATACATTTCTCAGACTCACTCATTGAGGGGCCCAGTAATATCTCTCTACAAATGTGAGGGACAAATTCCATCTTGATCATTCACATTCCTCCACATGAAAAACCACTAAGGCCGAACATAGTCTTTATGATCACTCGATCAAAAGTGACTTTTGACTAGGTCAAAGCTGAGCGTTTTGTCATGTAGGAATCCATGATGATCTCAGGTCAAAGGGCGTATTGACATGGTTTGTATATGAGAGAAGCTTATGACGTTACCCATGCAGTTCTCTCATAGCGGGTCGGTCCAGCACCTTGTACTCTTACATGTACTTATGACTTTGATTTATATCTCTATACATCTTCAAAGTCATACTGGTCTTATTTCATCTGTGCTCCCGCAGAGATGATCGACCAGGGACATTTAGGATAATATCATGAATTATCCAAGGATGATCATCATAGTAAACATGCAAATAATATGATAACTCAATTAATAAATTCATAAATCAATAATGTTCATAAGACAATGATTGGCCCCTAGGGCACAATTTCCAACAACCAGTTCATCAGTAGAAGGGGCAGTGTCTAGAAAAAGTGCAAAATTATGAAAATGTCTATAGATACCCATATTGTACGAGTGATAGATGGAGGGCATTTTGGTCATCTGGGATAGGCTAAAAATGTGGCATATAGTATAAATGTGATTAGTTAGAGCCAGTATAGGCCCTAAGACAGTACAAAAAGGGGTAAAAAGATGATTTTACCCTTAGGGTCAATATAGTGTAAGAAAGGATATCAAGGGCATTTTGGTCATTTCCAATGGATGGATGGTAGATAAATATTCAGTATAATCATGTTAATGGTATGAGAAGTCTAGATATTGATTTCCAAGGTAGAATACATATCCTGGTATATTATAAAAAAATTAGAAACAGAAAACAGTCCGATTATTGTGAAACTGCTCCGATCGGTACCGGATTGGACTGAAATTTTCCCAGAAGCTTCCTTACACTATGAGCACAACACATAGCCCCCTTAGGTGTCCCATGAGCTATCCCACATGATGTCATAATTATTGTTTTATGAAAAAGTAAAATCCAAGATTAAATGTGAGCCTTTAGATCAAATAGTAACCAAATCAATCTTGGCCATTGATTTTTCTTGGATTTTGGCTATAAATACCCCCTCATTTCTGAATCAAAACCTTGGCTTCATGGACCCTTGGGGAAACTCTTGCAAAATGGAAACTCAAGCCAAGACAAAGAAGATTCAAGGTTCCAAAGTTCAAGCAAGCTAGAGATTAAAGGTAAGCAATCTATCCTAGCTTATTTTCCTTTGATTTGGGAGCTTGAACTTGGGGTTTTCATGGGGAAAAGTTGAGTTTTCTCTAAGGGGTGGTGCTGCCCAAAAACCTTAGATGAAAGGGGAAAGAAGAAATTAAAGTTAGAAACATGATTGAAGCTTAAACAAGCTAGTTAAGTGGTTGGTTGTTGAATCAAATTGATATTCTTGACTTTGCCATGGTGTGCCCTGTTTGATATGCACTGTTCATGAGGGAAGGAAATTGAATTTCAATGATTTAATGCTTCCATTGAGTTTATATGATGATTTTATGTAGGATTGGAAAGGTTTTGAACCTTGGAAACATTAAAATCTCAAGGTTGTAGTCTTTGAGATTCCTTACGGTACTGTTCACTCACATGAACAGTGATTCGAATTCCATGATTTTGATTCTTCCAATGGTTTTAAAATGAAAAGTTGTGTGGGGTAAAGTGGAGAAACAAGTATGGGAAGCATTAGAATCAAAATGAGAATTTTTGAAAGAATTGTATTCTTATGTTCAGTTCTGTATAGCAGGCCATGAAGGAGCTGGAATTTCATGATTCTAAGCTTATAAATGGATTCAACATATGAAATTGTGTAGGGTAAAGTCAATACATCAATTGGTTCAAGAGCCAAGTTGATTAGTAAAGATTAGAGAAAGTTATGATAACAAAGAGTGTAACAAAGTTAGTCTTGAACATTGTTAGAGTTCATAGGTCCTAATGGATTATGTGATGAATATGAATGTGTTTAGGACCTTGAAACATCCAAGAACATGTTGGGAAGTGATTGACATAAAGGCTTCATGGTTGGAAAGCTAGGGAGCAAGTGCTAATGATCAAGAGGAAAGCTTAAGTGCAAGGTAGTGAACTTACTTCTTTATCTGCTTGATGTGGTATGCTTATGTGTTGAGATGTATGTGATATTTGAATGATGTTGTGACATGATAAATGATGTTGAAAGTATTATGAATAACATGTTTCCATGGCCATGCACTTTATGTACAAGTATATAGCATGATGACATGTCACTAATCAAAGAAAGTTTAATGAAATTACATATCATGCATTAGCATCCATCTTACATACTTAAGTGGTAATGTTTGCTACTGAGATTCCCTAGAATCTCACTCTCCCATAACCAACCAATTTAGGTCAAGCATGAAGAAAAAGTATGCATGGAGAAGAGCTAAAGAATGGAAGAAAGGAAGTGAAGTATTGAGATTTTAGCATATACTATAAATTGTCCATGTATGTAAATGCCATGTAAAGTGTCCATTTATGTGATGCAACTATTGTAATACTTATGGCATATGTACATGATGTATATGAATGTTGAGAAGCTTATTTGATGGCTTGTGCATGCTGAAACAATTATTGGAAATGAAAGAAAAGAAACTAAAATGGTAAAAACGTAGGTCCTAAAACAGTTTTATTGTGGCTTCAGTTTGACCTAGCAAATGAAGGAATTATTTCATGAAATTTTACAAGCGTGTAGCACACATCCAGATATTTAAGTTCATAGGTAGAACGTTTCATTTGGATGTGTATATCAAGAAAAATAAATTTCCAAATTAAGGGACCAGAATCTATTTCTAGAGTTTTTGACCAAATGAACAGTAAATTTCAATGAATAAACTGTATCAATTGGCTAATCATTTGGTCTGGAAATTATTTTTCCCTTAAATTTTGAGATGTTATCTTCACGTGTCTTTTTGAACCACTTCATTTTGATTTTTTCACAATTAGTTATGATTTTTTGAAGTTCATTGCGTAATCTATAATACTATATGAACAGTAACCCGAGAAAGAGTAAAATTCTAGATTTGGCTAATAGACTTCCAAGGTCTTATAAGTGGTTATAAATGTTACTAAATGGTTCCTAAGACGTATGAAAGTAAGGATGTTACATCACACATCATCAAAGTATTCCCTAACTTGGTCAACTATTTTAAGAACTCTCCTTGACTGTCTAACCTTAGTCAAATGACAAAAATACCCTTCATTTACCTCTAGCTCATTAACATAACCTAGTGGCATTTTTAGAGTTTTACATTTTTCTGAGTCTTTATTGGCCCTAGCCCACATACTTATTAAAAAATATTATTGGGCCTATAAGGTGCCATTTTGGGCCCTCTACACGATCCACTACCTTCATAGGCTCAACTCCCGAGAAATTCCCTCGAAACGTATTTATCGGGTGTTTTAATCTACTATAAATTCTATAAAACTCCTTTTTGAGCTCTGTCAATTTCATAAATGCTCATATTAATTATAAGAATTTACTGCCAAATTTCATCTAATTATGAGGTTTAGAGGATACTGTATTAATTTTCCTTTCTTCAAAAATTAATATAAATTTTTCGGGACCTAAAATCAAAATTCTGTGTGGCGTCAAACTGATAAGAATAATTTTCTATATTTACTAGGAAAATTTGGGACTAATATGATTCTGGGCATTTTGGGCCTTATCTAGCTCAACTTTCAATAATTACCATTTTACCCTTGAACTTTTGAAAATTATACTTTAAGCCCTCAACTTTTCATAATTACACTTAATGGCTTCAATTTTATTTTTACTTTTATTTTCCACCATGGAACATCCAAACTTTTCATTTTAGTCCCTCTCTTTCTTCAAAACTCGTCTAACCTTTCTCATTCCTTCTTATCATAGTCACAATCCTTTCCAAGCCTATTCCTCTATCAATATTACATAGGGAAAAAAATAAGATATGACATCTTACACAATCCCATGCCCAACAGGAAAGGTTCATATTAAGGGAGCATTATTAGATCTAGGGGCTACCATTAATGTAATGCCATGGTTGGTATACTTAGCCTAGGTATTAATAATCTTAAACACACAAGTGTAGTACTCTAATTAGCTGATAGATCAATTAGGTATCCTAAGGGAGTTCTTGAGGACATTATAGTGCAGATGAATGATTTAGTGTTTCCAACTGATTTTTATGTTTAGGATATATCTAGTGAACTAGTGAATGAGAGGTCATTCTCGAAGATGATGAGGTCATTCTCCTTGGATCTTCAATTTTATAGTCTTCATTAGCCACTTTTTTGGAATAATTCTCAACTTGCTTGTGGAGTCTTTTCTCATAAAGATTCATTTACTACTGTATTCAAGGACACCAATTGTGAGGGAGTAGACCATCAAAGAAAATGTCTACTACGTCAGCCTTTGTCATGTTGTGGTATGGGCATCGAGCCAACAAGTTGATAAATCTTGTCTAATATTCATGTAATGACTCTCCATCTTGTTACAGAATATTTGTAATTTCCTTCTTCATCTGAGTTGTCTTAGAGGTCGGGAAGAAATGTTCTAAATATTTTGACTTCAACTGATTCCATGTAAAAATGGAGAAATAAGTTGGTAGATTGTATAACCACTCCTTAACTTTCCCTTCCAAGTTAAAATGGAAACACCTCCTTAAGACATTATCCAATGCAGTCATTGGGGGCTTCATCGAGGAGTATATCATATGCATCATTTATAAGTGCCTGATAAGACACAAATTGTGTATGGTTTCTATGACATTTTTAGGGTCTTATTACAACTTTACCATTCATTTGATGCCTGTATTTGTGCTTTTATGGTGATACATGATTATGCTTGGCAATGTGCTAATTAAAGGGTAAAATGGTAAATTAACTCTTCCAAACTACACAAATATTGTTCTCTATTGATTTGGACTTTTACAGTGAGCTTTGGTTTTGAAGCATAGGTATTTTGAAAGAGAACCAAGGACTAACGTGAGCATAAAAGAAATCACAAGACAAAGAAAATCATATCACGCTTATGTGCTTTTTAGTCGTAACCAAAGTGTCTAAAGGTCGCGATTTATTTTTTTATGGGAAGTTTCACTGTGTTTACAAGTCGTGACCAAAACATGGATCTGGCCACGACTAAAAGAGACAATCACAGAAGCTGCGCGTTTTAGATTAGTTCATGCAGGAATAAAAGGAAGAGGAAGCTGCAAACGTAAGGAGGCTAGTTTTTGGACCTTATTAGGCTAAGAAGCAATCCTCGAATCCTCTCTGCACCTTCTCCATAACCTACACACTCAACTTCCATCTTTCCGCACCTTTCCACATAATGTCACATCTCTACATCATTAATCCATCACCTCTTTCTGCTTTCTTTATGGCATCATATCTGGACAACGATTGTTGCACATTAGGAGTCATGAGAGGCTAAATCTTTACACTTGGTGATGGATCGCATATCTTGAGCTCGTGGATTACAGTGCACATGGGGAGTTTTCTATTTTAATCTCACCTTTCTTATGCTTTTGGAATTCCTAGATCTAGAGTTTTGATTTTATGAGTAAGGATTGGATATCGATCGATTATTCTGAGATTAAGTTTTGTAATTGAATTTGGATTATTTGGATGTTGGTTTAATATGAATATTTCAATTTTGATTTCTGGATAATTGGGGTTTTATCAACGATCATTGCAACTAATTCGATTACTTGAAATCTATGGTCATCGATCGATGATCATTTGAGGGCATCTACATCATCTGATTTAAATTACACACTAAGTGGATTTTAACAGTTCATTAAGAGTGTTTAGACTAACTTTGATCAAATGAGTTTAATGAATGTTAATATTCTGGACTCAATCGATTGATTGAGGTTTCTTTTAAGACTTAGTGATTTTAAAACCCTATATCATATTAAGAGCAAGAATAGATAGGCTTCCATCATCAAGAGTCTATCTCAGTATATTCCTTTCAAAGTCCACTCATTTTCCAACTTAATCAAAAATATAAAAATATTTACTTTACTGCATCCTTATTTTATTACTTCAAAAATCAATCAAACCCAAAAAATGAATTTTACTTTCACTCAGGTTTTCAATGGTTTTGTCACCAGTTTGCTAGGTTTCCAATAAAAAGGTTTATCGAGAAGAACGATATGATTGTGCCTTATACTACATTAACAAGATGCAATTAATTTTATTTTGATGTATAGGATGACGACAATCTGTGCAAATCAATGGTGCCATTGCTGGGGACCCAAGTAATTGGTTCGTTAGCAATTGATTGTCAATTTCATTATTTACCTGAGTCAATTTTTGTTTGAATTTTAGTTTTTTGTTTCTAATTGCATTGCACTTTGAATTTTCTTAAGTTTATACAAAATTAGTCTCTGTGACTATAATTCAAGACCAAACATCACTTGCATCGTGACCTTTTCTCTCTATGATATTTGGTCGCGACTAGTGAACTTGTCTGCTGTGAAACTTTTGTGTCTGAATTTGATTGCTTGCTTGGTTATTCTTGATTGTTCCTATGTTGCATGTGTAGAAGAACTAAACCATTAGTGCCTTTTGAACCTGAAATTGAGAGACGACTTAGAAAACTAAGGAGAGAATTGAGAGAAGAGGCAAGATCAATAGATTCAAGTTCACCCTCTAGTGCTCAAGGATCTGAAATTGAACTCAATTTAGAGATTCCATTAGAAATTTCTAACATGGCTTATATTAATTCTAATGGACATAATGGGCATAGTAGGCAAGGAGAAAATAGAATACCAGTGAACGTAGAAGATAATAGAAGTGTGAGGGAAATAAATCATTCGTATGTGAATTATGATCCTTATGGCTTTTACACTAAAGAGGATAATTTTGAAATTAAAGGAGCTTTGATTACAGCCTTACTTAAATTTCATAGTTTTGTAGGAGAATGTCCACATCGGCACTTACAAACTATGCATATGATATGCTCTTCAATGAAACCTCAAATGACTGCATTAGATGATGTTTTAAGAAGGTGTTTCCATTTCACTTTGGAAGGGAAGTCTAAGGAGTGGTTATACAATCTACCAACTCATTTCTCAACTCTTATATGGGATCAGTTGAAGTCAATATATCTAGAACAATTCTTCTCATCCTCGAAGACATCTCGTATGAAGAAGGAGATTACAAATATTTTACAATAGGATAAAGAGTCATTACATGAATATTAGACAAGATTTAACAATTTCTTGGCTCGTTGTCCGCATCACAATGTTACAAAGGCTGATCTAGTAGACATTGTCTTTAATGGTCTACTCCCTCACAATCAAATGTCCTTGAATGTATCATCAAATGGCTCTTTGAGAGATAAGACTCCACAAGCAAGTTGGGATTTATGCTAGAAAATGGTTAATGAAGACCATCAAATTGGGGATCCAAGGAAAATGCCATCATCATCTTTGAGTAATTCAAATGAGATCTCAGCAGAAATAGAATCTTTAGGAAACCGAATGGAAAAAAGGATGAATGTAATTGAAAGAGAGATGCATTGCACAAAGCAGGTTCATGCAGTGGGAAACTTACAAGAACTAGTTACAGGATGTGAATCATGTGGTTCAATGATGCATGCTACCAATACATGTGATAAATAGTATGAAGAAGTGGCAGCAATGTATCAAGGGAGAGACAATCAATACCAGAAAAGAGACCCATACTCTAACACAAACAACCCTGGTTCGAGAGACCACCCAAATTTTAGGTGGGAGAGAGGGGAAAATAGGCCAAACTAATTCTAAGGAGGTAGTCCTTCCTCAAGAAACTACCAAAATAATGCAAGGTCTATAGTTCTAACTCACTCTAATGTCTTAATGGCATCAAGACCATATGAGACTTCTCAGTTGTTGAAGAGTATGGATGAGCATGATGAACAACATAGACGATAGAATAACCAATATAGACAACAAACTCAAAGAGAATGATGGTCAATTTACCTCTATAGCTTCAATCCTTCAAAGTATGGAAAAGGATAATGCTTATGTGCACAAGAAACTTGAGGAGTTAAGTTCCAAGAATGCGGATATTACAAGTCATTTAACTCAAGTCTCCAATACAGTGAATGACATCCAAACGAAGAGCAGTGGTGTAACATCCTCATTTTCTTACATCTTAGGGACCAAGTGGTAGCATCTGGAACCACTTCTAAGGGCATTGAAGTCAAATTACATAATCTTGAATTTTACTCTTCCGAGTACTGTTCACTGTGTAAATTCCAGAAAAGTGACCTGACTTCAAAAAATCATAACTAATTTTAAAAAAAATAGAAATGAAGTGGTTCAATTTGCTACCAAAAGCTAACTTAATTCTATTTCAGGGAAAAATAACTTGTTGACCACGCCTTGACCAGGTCAATGTAAGTCAATGCTCGAAGTTTACTGTTCATCTAGCGTCCTGTCCCTGATTCTAGTATTCTAGTCCCAACTTTGAAAAACCATATCTTTATGTGTGGACATCCAAATGATATGTTTTATATATCAAATCAAAGCTTGGAATGTCTACTATTTACTGGTAAAATACCATACATTTATTCAATCATTTACTATCTCTAAATATAGTTCAAATGTCACTGCCTCCCAACGAGTTACTGTTCATAGTGAAAATTTCCAGCAATTATACATACATGAATCACATATCAATCATGCTAAATAATTAACATCTCTTCATGCATATTTATCTCCAACATCATGAGAAGACCTACTGTAATTAGATTGATATGGAATGGGTGTGATTTCTGGGGAAATCTCAGTAGCAAACGGAAACCATACAATGTATGCAACTATATGCTTGATGTTACTATATGTGTACTTAATGATATGCTTGCATAATGATAACATACATGCTTCCATATTACTTAATTATAACATATGGCCATAGCATAAAAAGAAATAGAGCATTACTTAATCATACATGCTTCACATCATCAAAGTAAGTAAACATCATATAAAACATCCAAGCAATATAAGCATACAAGTAGATAAGTTTACTACCTGATTTGGAGCCTTTCCTCTAGTCCTTAACCTTTTCTCTAAGGTTCCTTCTTTTCATAGGTCAGAGCCTTATTCTTAAAGCTCTGCCAAGTCCCTAAATTCCTCGGACTGCTCCTAGCTCCACCAGAACTCCTCCTTTCTTTCTCTTCATCCCTTTCTTTCTCTTTTTCTCTTTTTCTCTCTTCTTTCTCTTTCTTGGCCATGCTTGGCCGTGGGAATGAAGTGAGGGGGAAGGGTCTATTTATAGTTGAGAGGAGGTGGGATGGATGGTCTAGATTGAATCGCGATGAATGGCTGAGATCGCTTAGCTTCCTGAGGAAGCTTCGCTTGCATCATCACGATGACATCCTTCTCCCCAATGACTCATCAACATGACATCATCCATGGGACACCTCACATGAAAGGTGGTGAAATGGTAGGGCCCTTGGGACACCTCACCAGCTCACTCATCCTTTCCAAAGAATTCCATAGTCTTTTCCCTGAATGAACGGCCGAGATTGTGCGACGTGTCCTTTTGCTTTTTCTCCTTTTTCTAAACTCATGACATGTGTCCTTTAACTTTTCATCTTTTCCTATAATCATGCCATGTGGTGCCTTATGGGTCCCATGAGGACACCTTTCATGCCACCTCATGGTCTAAAGCTTTATTTGATCACTTTTCCCAGTTCTATCCTTAACCAGGTAAATTTACTTTATTGAAAAAGTATTAAAATAATATTTTAATGCCACTTGGGCCCACATTCCTTTTGGGCTACGTTTTTGGACCCTTGAATTGTCATCTTGGGTTTTTAACCAAGCCCAAGCACTCTGTTGCTCAGTTCCCAAGAAACATCCCTTAGCAATTTACCAAAATGCCCCCAGGGACTTTCACTATTTACGTTTTAGTCCTTGAACTCTCATTATTTATAGTTTAGTCCCTAAATATCATTTGTATACTTCTGAGACTTCTGCTTAACAGGGTCTAGTAGTATACCTTTTTCAGGCTACATATTAGGCTTCTAGACCTAAAAATTGGGATATGACAAGTGGCAACATACCTTCGAATACTTTCAATAATCTGAAGGGTCAGAATGCCATATAACTCATAAATATAAGAAAAGTGCATTTTAAGGAAGATGATGCAGTACAAGAGGATATGGAAGATCCTGAAGTTGAAAATTCTTCAATGTCAAAGATGAAGATTGGAAAATCATAAAGTATTAAAGAACAACAGGTTATGCTTAAGAAGGCAACCCAAAATCAAGAAGAGGAGGTGATAATACCAAGTCCAACATACAAGGGAAAGCAAACTGAGGAGAAGGCATAGTCGAGCAAGCAAGGAGCCTTTATGCATATAGGTAAGGAGGTAAGTATAAAAGATCTCCCATTTTCCTAAATCTTATTTTGCTGGAAAGAAAAATATTGATTCTAAATTTGCAAAAGATGCTTTCAATCTCTTCAATAAGTTAGAAATAAATATTCCTATGGTTGAATTCCTCAAGAGAAACCCTAAATATGCTAAATTTTTAAAAGAATTATGTGCTGATAAGAATAAGTTTAGGCCTGTTGAGAGAATTCAGGTGAGTGCTAATGTGTCATAACTTTTTAAGACTGAATTGCTGGTTAAGTGCAAAGACCCAGGATCCTACACAATCCCATGTACTATATGAAAGGTTCATGTCAAGGGAGCGTTATTAGATCTTGGGGATACCATTAATATAATGCCTTGGTCTCTATACTTAGCTTTAGGTATTGACAAACTTAGAGACATAAGTGTAGTGCTCTAATTAGCTAATAGATCAATTAAGTACCTTAAATTATTATTTGGTTTGAGGTTTTTTTGAAGGTAAGTTAGGGAAGGGTAGGTGATATGTGTGTTTGGTTCAAAAAATAGAGGGGAGGGGAGGGGAATTTTTTTGTCCTTTTCTGCTCCCCTACCTTTCTTTCTCCCCTCCAAATTTGAGGGTTTTTGGAGGGTGAGAAATATTATGTGTTATGTTGACTAAATTACCACTGTTTATTTTTCAATATTCCACGTTTGCCCCTCCAATTAGTTGTTTCATTCACTCTATTCGTCTCCAGAGTTCACAGGCTCACTCCGTCTTCAACCTTCAACGTACCTCCAGCCACTACTACAACTCGCTGCTACCTACTCCTCTAGCCACCGCAGTCGACTTTGTTCAAGTAATCTCTTATACCCTTCTCCTTATAGGTTAATGTTACAACTTCATATCTGTGATAATGGTCAGCTATCGTTCGAAGAAGCACAAAGGCTATGTCTGAATCCTAAAATATCAACCAAATAGCCCTATCTTGAGTTAAACGTTTAACCCCCAATTAATTCATGCCTCAGAATTTCCATTAATTTACCAAACTGAAGGTCACCACTCCTCTTCCTCTTGTTCTTAAACTAAACCCATAAGGCAGAACCTCTATTTTATTCACAATTGACTTCTGCCTTTGTTCATCTAGCCACTTGAAGATATCAATGTTTTCCTGATTGGCCAAAGAAGCCCTAATCAATTACTCTCTACATTGCATTTTTCCTCTTCCTTTTTTTTTTTGGGTTTGTGATTATGAATTGCTATTCCTCTTTTCCTTTTTTGGAGAGATCTTATATGAGGCTGTGTGTTTTTATTGCCAAACACCATTGAGCAGGTAGTTATCTGAGTTTAGAGTTCTTCATGCTGCTCTATTATGCATATTAGGTAGTTATTTTGTGTCTCATTCTGTTTCTTTCTTATTGCTCAGTTTTGCTATGTTAATGGTACCTCCTTTTGGTTTTGGACATTTGTTTCCAGTAAACCCTCCCCTTAGTTATGGTTTCTCCTTTCACTTTTTCTCGTGCTATGGTAGCTTCGTTACACTTTTGAGTTTAGAGTTATGGTTTCCTTATATATATATGATATTTAGCTTGAGGATGCAACTATGAGATCTCTATTTTGGCCATTGGAAACTTTTAACTTATGAGTTTGGATTGTAACAATTGAAACTTTGGTTGCTTAAATTTGATTTTGAAATCAAATTATGGGCGCTTGGGCATGCAAGGAGGAGATTCTATGACTTGGGGATTGGATTTTTTATTTATATTATAAAACTTCATTTGAAAACTTGAGTTAGATGTAGAAATATGGGTTAAAATCTGGATACTGATTAGTCATGACGTGGTTTGGTTTACTTGCAGTTATAGTTTTACAATTATATGATAAGTACTCTAAAATGTTATTATACTACATTTGCTTTAACATTGACACATCTGTTCTAAACTTGTCTCATCTTCATCATGAAAATCACTAAATTATTACAAGTATTGTCTTTTCCAAATGTTTCATTTAAAATATGAATTTTCATGAACAAGGCAATAAGTATTATGCTTTTTGTTATTTGTAATGGGGATACACATGTATTATGAAGGTCTTTAGATAAACTTTGTTAGACATTTGTATGCTATCATCTAACATAAAGGGTGTGATGAATGGCTTCCTATTGCGCATTAAGGCAAAGAAGGTAGTGGAAAAGACTGTGGAGATGAATACTAACTTTCTGAAAAAGATGTTTGAGAAGGTACAGTGGAAGGCATTTATAAGAAGGTGTTTGAGACTTTCTAAAAAAGATGTTTGAGAATGCTAACCTTCTAAAAAAGATGATGACTTTACCTCAAAGAAGGTGCACTAGTGTGCCCATAAAACAGATGACGGTTTCTTGTCAGTAAGGGAATTCGAAACATGCTTCTTCTGAGGATGAGGTGTGAAATAATTTCTACAAGTTAATTAGCTTTACCCAGTTGTCAATGCATCTGCTTATTCAGTTTTCAATTAGGTGCTATTGAGGGCCTCATTTTGAGCCAATAGAAACCTTGCTTTTAAATATATTGAGAATTTACTAGAGATGTTACAAGTTTATGCTTTTCCCCTTCTAAAAGTTCTTTAGCATGTCACATTAGAACAATGGCATTGTGTTATTTTATGTTCCCATTCTTGGGATTAATGAGAATTGAGAAAATATGGTTACTTCACTATTATTACAAATTAATGTTTCTATCTCATTCATAAAAGTTTCATGACTTGCAAGCTTGCTATTTCAAAATTGAGTTTGCACCTACACAAATACAGATTACTTCAAGGACTAGTGTTGACCAAATTTACTTTTATTCCAATGAACTTTTGCAAGTTAGGGTTGTGATATAATATTAAATATGTGCAATGAGATCTTCAATTATTAGTAAATTTTATCTAAGGCCTACATTGTATGTGCATTGTATTTTTGTATTAAATTTATATATTATATTAATATATATAATACTTGTAAAATTAATAAGAGATATTGTTAAAATTTTATCATATTTTTTATCATATATATAAATGAAGTAAAAAGATTTTTAAAATTTATAAATGAATAAATAATAATTATGATATAAATATTGTAAATAAAGAATAAATAAATATAAATAAAGACATAAGGGTATATTTGTCAATTTTTCATTACCTACCCTCCCCTTCTTTCCACTCCTGAACTAAACAAGAAACATCATCTCCCCTCCCTTACCTTCATATTTATAACCTCCCCTACCCTTCCCTATCCTCCCTTAAATTAGCCTAACCTACCCTCCTCTTTATTGAACCAAACATAGCCTAAAGGAGTTCTGGAGGATATTCTAGTGCAGGTGAAGGACTTAGTGTTCGTAGCTAATTTTTATGTTCTGGACATGCCCAGTGAGCTAGTGAATGAGAGCACTTTGATCTTAGGCAGATCTTTTCTCCAAACTTCTAAGACAATTATTAGCATGAAGTATAGTTCAATTACAATAGAAGTTGGAGGACATGTGGTGACTTTCAATATGAATGAAGTAATGAAACATCATTTTGATAATTCTGCTTGTGCTAGTTTGAATGCCATTGATTATGCTGTTGAAGAGACTAGGGATAAGCATGAAATAAGTTTGCATGATGGGTATGATTTTATGTTGAATAATTCCAATAAGTCCCATGAAGTATCTTAGGATCATGTAGATTCAGATTCATCTTTATGTGTTTATGATGATTATTTTGAACCTCTTTCTTCTGTTTATTCTTTTCCTATTATTGTGAAAGCAATGCATCATGTGTTAATTGTTTTGATGATTATAGCATGCTTTGACCTTTTGTAAATTTCTCATTGTCACCAAATCTCGATTATATTTCATCAATTGGCAGTGATAATGCTTTTGGGAAGGAGTTTATGAGTGATTTTACAGGGTCACAAGATAATTTGGGAGCCATAAGAGGAACAAATGAAGCAGAGTCGAGCATAAGTGAACCCAAGTTGCGACTAAACATCAATTTGCTGAGGGAGACGCTATGTAAAAAAATGGGTTGTGACATGAGAATGATAATGTCACAACTGAAAACTCCAGAGACTGTGTGTTGTGACCTATGGATAAAAATGTCACGACCAGAAGATGACCTTTGGTTTCTTTCTGGGGTTCACGGCCCAGCTAACCCAACAGATCACTAGGCCTATGGAAGAAAGTATTTTTATAAATAATAAATTTATATTCTATAAAAATGGAAGTTTGATTCCCACTGTTATTATAAAAACTCATTTGATAGGTGCTCTCTTAACTTTGAGACTGTTATTTAACCTATAGTAAGGAACCCGTGTAGAATTAATCTAAATTTTCTATATAAAAAAATATATTTATACGGAGCCGAAACATTGGATTCGACCGATTATTATTTTCTGCGAGGGAATTTATATAACATCATTCGACGTTTGGCGCAGAAACAACCAAAGCGGGACCTGTCAATCCAATGAGCCAAGAGGGCGAACATTAATTCATATTTATTATATGTTACAATTATAGCATGGAGCAAAATGTGGCGTGGTGTGGCCTAGAACATGCATACAGTGAGGATGAATAGCTGCAAGCGGTGTTGGGTGAAAAACAAACGACCAACGCGCCCCCGCTCTCTCCACACCTCAACTCCCCCACCCCACCCCACCCCACCCCCAAAAAAACACTAAAATTGAATCTACGCAAAATGACAGTGCAACACACCCATTCCCGTATCGTGTGTTTGATTTTGTCCTCAGAAATCTTATTAAGTCTGGGAAGTTAATATGGTTTGTCAGGGAAACTGGTAATATTTACTTCTCTGGGAACTAACTATATCTTTGGATTTATATTTTTGTTCAAGAAACATTTTAAATGATTTGTATGTTTTCTTACTCCCTTTTAGGATCAGCAGAAAGCAGACGAGGAACTATTGTTTTCCTTCATGGGGCTCCAACCCAATCTTTCAGCTATCGAGTTGTCATGTCTCAGGTCATTTACTTATCTCATTACATGTTGTCATAGATTTAATAATACATCTCTCCTTTCTATTTAACAAAGCAGACCCTTTGCGCTCTCCTCCAATCACATGAGAAATTTTATGTAAATTTTGTACATTCTCAAGCCATTATTTTCAATAGCATCCAGATATATTGATACTTTCTACAAATATGCCTTCTTTCTTCCCTTTTTTTTTATATAGCTATATGATTGGGTCTGATTCGAACATTATTGGATCAACTGAGGGTAGCTTTTCCAAGGACATTTACACTCACTGGAACTCAAACTTGAGATCTTGTGTTTAAGTCGTCAAAGCTCCTTCTATTAAGACCAATATCTATTGGTTTCTTCCCTCTTGTTGATAATATCTAATATAAATTCAACAAAATTTTATGTTAGCTGTCAAGAGTCTAACATAACCCACCTCTTTTATCCGGGCTTGATATAACCTACATATATGCCAAAAAACGTTTTCTTAAATAACTTCTTAATATTTTTTAGTCACTATTTTAATTTTATTTCTCTTAAATAGTTGGCAGATGCAGGGTTTCACTGCTTTGCACCTGACTGGATAGGATTTGGTTTCAGTGACAAACCACAGCCAGGATATGGTTTTGATTACACTGGTTTATTTTAAGGGGAAGAAAATGAATCAGAATGATCTCGACCATTATCAACTATTCAACTATTCCCATAAAAACCATACACTTGAATATGTTCTAATAATTCTTGCAGAAAAGGACAGAAATGCCAAATATTAGTGACTGTGATAGCGAAGAGCCTAATCTGCAGGTTAAAAGGTTATTTGACTTGTTAAAAGATGCTAAAACTGAACTTTATCCAGGTTGTGTCAAGATGTCCAAACTTTCTTTTATTGTAAAGTTGCTTCAAGTGAAATGCCTGAACCATTGGAGTAATAAATCTATGGATCTGTTGTTGGGCTTGTTAAAAGAAGTTCTCCCAGAGGGGGCTTTAATGCCAACCTCATTCTATGAAGTTAAGAAGATAATTCTTGACCTGGGTTTAGATTACCATAAAATTGATGCTTGTGAGAATGATTGCATATTGTATTGGGGAGAGCATACACATGCAGAATCATGTCCTAAGTGTAAGATGCTTAGATGGAATTTAAATAAACAGAAAGGGAAGAAGGTTCCACATAAAGTCTTGAGGCATTTTCCCATAGCACCAAGACTACAAAGACTTTATATGTCAAGAGATACACCTAAAGAAATAAGGTGGCACAAGGAGAAACACTCAAATGATAAGGTAATGGGTCATCCAGCTGATTGTCTAGCTTGGAAACACTTTGACAACCAGTACCCTAACTTCTCTGCTGATCCAAGAAGTGTTCGACTGGGTTTAGCAAGTGATGGATTTCAATATTTCTTGGCTAACTTAAGAGTGTCTGATGCTTTTTCATCTAATATTTCAAGATGTGTCAACATTCAGGAGCAAAAATTGTTTGGTTTGAAGTGTCATGATCACCATGTGTTATTGCAAGAGATCTTTCTAATTGCAATACGTGGGTTATTACCTTTAAAGGTGTGTGAACCAATTATAGAGTTGGGAAGATTTTTCAAAAATCTCTGTTCAAAGTCTTTATCTTGTGAAGTACTTGACAAACTCTAAAGTCAGATAATATTAACATTATGCAAGTTGGAGACGATCTTCCCACCTGCTTTCTTTGATGTGATGGTTCACTTGCCAATACACTTGGCATGGGAGGTAAAAGTTGCTAGACCAGTTCAATATCGTTGGATGTATCCAATAGAAAGGTAACATTCGTCATTTGTATTGTATATTTATAATTCATAATTATAGAATGTTAATTACTTTTAATGCATTAGGTATTTGCGGACACTCGAATTGTATGTTTATAATAAAGCTCGGCCTGAAGGATTAATTGCAGAAGGATACTTGGCAGATGAAAGTCTCACATTTTATTCAAGATATTTGAAAGATTTTCCTACAAAATTTAATGTGCCACGTTGAAATGATGACACCAATGATGATATCAACCTTGAGTTTACAATATTTAAGAAAAATGGTCAAGCTAAGGGGTATTGTGAGTCAATTTCTCTTCCCTATGAAGAATACTGTCAATCAAGAATGTGTGTGCTACAAAATTGTGAACAAGTTTGGCCATTTATGGAGTAAGTTTCCTGACTAAAGAGCAAAAATGTACTTGTCATATTGCATTTTTATCTTATTGCTATGAAAATTTGTAGGGAATATACAACAGAGCTTGAAGCCCATGGATCAAGGAGTGAGCAAAGCCAATATGAGTTTCCTCAATGATTTCGTTCACGATTTGAAAACTATAGATTATACGTTTATAATTGATCTAATGCTTCCATTGAATTAAAGATGAGATGGCTTTTAAAACTGTGGAAGGGGGAGGTTTTCAAGAACTATTGCAAGAGCTTCAACCTATATTTCAAATCCCCTCACGATATACAGTTGTTAGGGATTGCTATAAGTTGTATCTAGAAGAAGCAAAAAGTTTAAGAAAATATTTTAAATGATCCAAAGTCCGTATCCCTTACTACAGATTGTTGGATTTCAGTTCAAAACTCAAACTACATGTGTTTGACTGCTCATTGGTTCAATGATAGTTGGAGTTTACATAAAAGAATCTTGAATTTTTGTGTCATTGAGAACCACAAAGGGGATACAATTGGCAAGCAAATTGAGAATTGTTTATTAAAGTGGCACATTGACAAAGTCTTTACCATTACAGTGGATAATAATTTTTTTAATGATACTGCGGTTGCTTATTTGAAACAATGTTTGAGGAGTTAGAATGGTCTAGTACTTGATGGAGAGTTCTTACAAATGCAGTGTGCTGCTCACATTTTAAATCTTGTTGTTTCTGAAGGACTCAGAGAAATGAACAAGTCTATTTAGCTCATTCGGTATGCGATTAAATTTGTTAGATCTTCTCTAGGAATACAACACAGATTTAAAGAGTTAGTTGAAAAAGAGAGAATTGATTCGAATAACCTATTATGTTTAGATTGTCCAACTAGGTAATTGTTATAGTGTCAACGTTTTATTTACGACTTTACATAATACTTGACAACTTGACAACTAGTTTAATACTCACGCTTTATTTATGTTATTGTTATGAGGTGAAATTCGACATATCTTATGTTGGACGGTGCAGTTAAGTTCATCAAAGTCTTCACTGGAATGGAGGAAGAAGATGCAGATTACAAGGATTATTTCAAAAAGCAAGTTAAACTTGATTTAAGGCAACATAATGATTGGGGTTAAGGTGTTGATGTTCATGATGACGATACCATTAATACAACTATTACCCCTACAGTACAACCTTCTAATACATATGATTGGGGTGTTGCGAAGGAGTTTATCGTGTTTTTGAAATTGTTCTACTCCATGACCCTAAAATTTTATGGATTAAATTATGTGACGACTAATGATTATTTTCAACATACAGTTGCCATTCAATCAAATATTTTCACAAGTATAGATAGTTCATATTCTCTGTTGGGTGACATGGCTAGAAGGATGATAACAAAGTATAAAGAGTACTAGGGGAATTTAAAAAAATTGAATCCATTTCTGGTTATAGCAGTGATATTAGACCCTCGATATAAGCTGACATATGTCAAAGTTGCTTTTGAAACAATTTTTCCTGATATGATAATGTGTAAAGCAATGTTGAAACAGATTATGGATATATTGTATCGATTACAGGATCAGTATGCAAGTAACTTCAATCCTTCTAGCAAAGAAGCCTCTACATCTCAGCCTGAGCTATCATTAGATCAAGTCGATGCCAATACTTGTGTTAGGAATGTGAAATTTCTAGAGGTTAACTTTGGAATGTCATTGTCCGCTATTGATCCTATTTTTAAGAAGTTTTTAGCCAATGTAAAGACTGTCACTAAAAAGGTTAAACAACTTTTAAAGGTGGATAAATATCTTCAAGCCGATTTACTTGACTATTATGAATCAAAATTTGACCTTATGGCATGGTGGAAAGTACATTCTTGCAAGTATAAAGTTCTAAGTCTTATCGCCCGTGATTTGTTGGCTGCTCCAGTCTCTACAATATCTTCCAAATCGTGTTTTAGTACCAACAGTCGAGTCATCGATACTTTTAGGAGCTCTTTATACTCAAATATGGCCGAAGGACTCATATGTGTTCAAAATTGGCTGCTTATGACTCTACCTAAATTGCATGAGTTTGATGTTGATAATTTTGAGTAGTCAACAAGTCTTGTTGCTAGTAATTTCAATAGCATTTTGAACTTGTATTGTTCCATCTTTTTAATACATACTAATATACTTTTTTAAATTTGTTTTGAAGAGGTAAAGACAGCTCTGTCTATAACTATCACATGTGAATCTGATGAACATGATACATGATCATAATCCAATTGAAGATATAAGAATGAAGATTATGAATGATCATATTATATGTGCATTATAGACTATATAGTTATAAACTTGTAGTTATGATTATGGTGTTGTCTATTGTGATTTTAGGATAAATAATCATTGTGTATGCACTATTATTATTTTATTTTCATTATTATTATAACTTCAAATGAGTTTAAATAGATTTTTTTTTTACATTTGACAAACGGGCTACCTATGCCCGTTGTAGCCTATATAGGTTTAGCCCAGCCCGTTTATTATGACTTTAAACGGGTTGGTACACGCGCATGGGTTATTCCCGTTGCATACCCCTAATGCTAAAGTTTTTAATTATATATATATATTGGTATTTAAATGTTTTAAAAAGGGGTTGAGTTTATCTATGATATAAAGATAGGACTAAATTTCCTTTTCTCATAGACAATATTAAAATCGAGCAGAATAAATCATATATCACCCTCAAATATAAATTTAGGGAGAGCAAAGTTTTCATTAATAGAATTAAATAAAAGTCAGATATCATATAGCCCAATGGATTACAAAAGGCATGATTAATCTTTCTCAAAGTAGACAAATGACGAATTCTTTTCTCAATTAAGTGTGTTTAGAAAGTGTTTAAATTAAAGTTTTTTTAAAAAAAATTAGACTAAATTTTGACTTAATTTTTTTTAAATAAACTGTTATATTTGTTTAAAATAATTTTTGAAGTAAATTATAATTTAAAACTAAAATTTTAGACAATCTATTGAGACTAATTTTTAGAATAATAAAAGAATTTATAAATTACTTAATTACTATTTTATTTTTATTTTTTCTTATATCATCTCTCATCTACCTCCTTTCATCTCTTATTTCTCTTTTCTACCATCTACCATCTACCATCTCTCATCTCTTTTCTCTTATCTACCTTCTCTCTCCTCTCATCTCTCTTATTTTTAATAAGATTATATTATTTTTATTAATTTTTTAATTATAAATTTTTTTCTAATAATAACTATTTAAATACTTATTTATTTAAAATTATTTTTTTATAATTTTTTTAAAAAAATTGTCTAAAAACAGATTTTTTTAATAAACTCTTTACAAACTTTTATCCGCCTTAAATTTCTTTTATAAAAAGATGTAGAATTAAACTATTAAACAGCTTGTTTAAACTATTACGGGAAAAGAAACAAAACTTGAGGTTAATTATTATCTTTGAAGGCAAATAGGCTGTAGGTCAATCACGAAATAATGTCCCAGTTGGGATTTTCTTTTTAATCATAATTTTATCTTTTCTATTTTTTTTTTTTGTCAGCACGTCCAGTCATCCAGATATAATGTAACTTCTCTTTACCTACTGTTTTCTTTTTTAAAAAAATATTGTTTATTATTGAAAATAATCTAGATTTAATTTGATCCATTTATATTTGATTAAGAAATAAAAAAATAGCCCCCATTCCGGCATGTGGACAAAAGTCAAATCTGAAGTTTGAACACAAATATCACCTTTCGTTATTAAGTATGACAATCAAATTCTTATTTTTTTTAATTCAGGTTGCATTTAGCTTAACTTCTAAATAATAGATTTTAAAAAAATTAATTATAAAATTATTTTAAAGAATAAATTTTCTATAAAAAATGATTTTAAAAAAAATCATATTTAGATTATTGTCATCAACATAACATTTTTTAATAGATAAATTATTAAAAAATATATAAAATAAAATAATAATTATAAAAAGTATAATTTTAAATCTATATTTTCTATTTAATATTAAAATAATAAATAATATTTTACCTAAAAAATAACAAATAATATACATAGATATATATGTTATTAGAGTAATTAATAATAAATAATTAAAAAAATTATATTTACAATAGCATGAAGAATAACAACAAAAAAATACATAGGAAACCATAAAATCAGTTGAGAACAAAAAATTTGATTTTTCAAATCAGTTGCCACGCTCGACGAAGTTATTTCCTTATCTACTATTTCCTCAGAAATCATACATGTTCATAACAAAAAAATCCCTAAAATCAAGTAGAGTCAAAAGAAATAGGAAAAGGAACAAAACAAATCCAATTGAAATTACTGTCCTCAATATCCAAAAGCTATACGTGGAGGTATTCCAGTTTGTTTTCCTCAAGTATGGATGTCTTCTTTAGCTTCCGTACTTTCATGTTCTTGTATTTTGTTTCTTAAGGTACTCTGCTTCATATGTAGTTTTCAAATTATGGGCCTCTTGAACAACATGGATTTGCAAGGAGAAGGCTATGGACTGTAGATCCTAATCCTCCACCATTGTCAACAGTTAACACGAGTAGGGCTTTCATTGATTTGATTCTTAAGAACTCTGAAGAAGATGCAAAGATTTGGCCTCACAGGTATAAGATGTATATTAATGTGAATGTCAATACTAGGTCTTCTTGAGCAATTCTTAGCGGCTGTTTTCTTTCTCATTTTTGGTCCCACTACCAAAAGGATATGGAGCTTTTTTCAAGAAGTTCAGCAAGCTATATAATCTGAAATACGATGAACCCAAATATTGTTATATGAGAAGTCTTTTGTTTTAACTTGCATAATGTTTTGTTCCTTGTGAAGCTTCATATTCCAACACTCTATGTTTCTTTGCACTTAGTTTTTTATTCAGTAACTTGGACTAAGGGAATATCACATTTCCGTTGTTTGCAGATATGAGTTTCGTCTGAGGATATCTTTGGGACCTCAGGGAGAGTTGATGTTGACATCCCGCATTCGAAATACAAATACCGATGGAAAACCATTTTCCTTCACATTTGCCTATCTTACACATTTACAAGTTACTGACATCAGGTTTTATCTTAACCCAGGATTTTTTTGTTTATTGTTTAATATTTAATAATCCCCCCTCAGCATATGCCACATACATCAAAGTTTATTTATGACAAACGCACCTTTTAATGAATCATTATGGCCTAAAAGGGTAACTTGTGCCATAGCCAAAGTTTGGTTTCAAGGGCAAAACTATTAATATATGAATTCATCTTATATGGTGATGATGGTGGTGGTGTTGTTGTTTGGTGCAGGTAGAGGGCTGCTGAAGCTTCAGGATGAAGTACAAACTTGTGGGTATCAAGATGTGCAAGTGATGTGGGAAATGTTGCACAGAGCAGAATCTGATCTACTACAGAACCATCATGATAAGCGCAAGCAAAATCCATCCTGGAGTGTTCTTGTATGGTCAAATCATAATACTCAAGCTTCATCAGAATCTTCAAACCACACTCAAGTTTGATGCTTTAGCAAGCGGCATTTATCTTATGGAATATGGCCACCATTGCTGACGCGTTAAACTTCAAGTTGTAGTTAGTATGCATCAAGGAATTTATATATATTAGGCTTCACTATCTTACTACCCTTGTCCATCAAAGTCTTGTGTGTGTGGGTCTCTCATTCTCTATATGTTTAATCTCTTCTTCAGGATTACTTGGGTGGTTCTGGTTCACATGCAGCAAGGTCATGCAATGGTTGAAGCTTCTCCATCAAAACCCATGAATGAATTCTTTTTCTGTTTTTGTTTGACCAACCCTTTAAGGAAAGTTGAAGCATAAATGTCAATACTCAATCTTGTATCTAGCTTTACCAACCTCGACAACAGATACTAATGAGCAAATAACAAAACCGGATGTTTAGAGCTTTAAAAACTTGGAATAGAACTGCTATTAGCATAATGCTGTTCCAGGAAGATGCAACAAGCAAAGCAAGAAGGATTTCTCCTAACAAACTTAAATAAAAAAGGGTGAATAAATTTACAAACACCAAGTTCTATTTCTTCAGCACGCTTCAATTCTGACCCATGCTGAAAATTCTCAACAAGCCTAACATGAACAAATGTGCTAATAATGAATCCGCCCTCCAAGTTCCAACCAAGACCAAATGCAATAACTTTTTTTTAAACAACAAGTCATTGAACGTCATCGATTGAAATAGCTCGCCAAGTATATGGCAACAGGAATGCCATGAAAGTTGAGTGATTTACCTGTACAGAGGGAGAAACATCAGGTCTCATTCTATTCTAATAACCATAAAGAAGTACTTTCTGTGGGTCAAGTTGACCACTGCAATAACTAGAACGAACTGCAGTTATTTGTTGTCTCCCTTTCCATTCTTCCCCAGGTTTTATGGTAATTGGTTTTTCTACACAAGCAGCCTGAACACATATCATGCGCTGGTAGTCCCTGTCGCCAAGATCAGGTATGGCCTTAGCTTTCTTGTCCCAAGGGTTCCAAACCCACTATACATGTACTGTCCCAATATTTAATATAAGTATTAATTTATTAATTTGAGTAGATTAAAGAAAATAAATTAATTAATTTATCAAACATCTTTAACCTACCTAAATTAAGTAAGTAGATGTTATAATTATGAATAGGGGTAGTATATATATATATATATACATGTATATGTATATGTATGTATTTTTGGGGGGGAAAATAGATGATTTGTTAATACAATTAATTTCCAACACACATTTTTAATTAGAAGGGTAGGCAACGGTCTAAAATTACAAACATGTTTGAATCCATAATCTCCCAACTCATAGGATCATTTTCTTAGCATTAAGCTATAAGATCATTAGTTGCGTTCCACTAAATATTATATTTTGTGCTAAGTAATTTTCATGTTTAAAAGTATGTTCGTGGAATTTTTTATTATTATTATTATTATTATTGTGTGAAAAGGAGTATTTCTTTCCCCGTTTCTTATTGTCTGTCTATTTAGGCTGTAGTGCTTCATAGCTTAATTAATAGGTTGATTATGTTTACGTTTCGAAGCTTCCATCAAATTGCCCGCAGCTTGAAGAATTCATATGTTTGATGGTGGACTTTTCAAATTTAATTCATCGATCTATTATTATTGCATTGAGGGGCATTAATCTCTCATCCACTATGAAAAATCAAAGAGAAAAATAAGCAATAACAGACATAAATATATATAGTTGAATTTTATTTCATACTTTCATATCGTACATCTTTACTTGTTATTACAAATTACAACAAATGAATGACCCTCATCAGCAAAGAAGGAAAAAAGGGGAAAATTAAAAAGAACATTCATTTGTAACAAAGAAAAGTTAATTAATTAGAGGCCTACTACTATTCAGTGTCTCACTTTTTAATCTCCCTCACACACACATATATATTCCTTTCCCTGCCTTTATTCTTGGATAAACAAAAATAGCCCCCTCTCGAGGAGTTTATGGAAATTATTAGTTGTGATTTCAGAACGTCAACTCTGTAAAATCCCCTGTTCTGATGAATACGTCGTACCAGAAATCCATTCCATCGTCAAAGTTCGAACTATTATTATACCCATAATAACCTTGTTGGGACGATGATTCTACAGAATCAAATGGGTATTGTTGAACTGGTAATTCATTTTCAATGGTGGCACTATTAGCATCCATTGCTGCTTCTGACCAAAAGCTTTCATCAATCTGAGGCAACAAATAAGGCTCCACAGATGAATCTATGTCTTCACACTTGATGGCCACATTCATGCTCTGCCCACAATCACTAGAAGAAGTTGTAGTAGTGCGTGATGCTGAAACTGACGATGATGTTGTCGTGTCCTGTTCTGGGAAACCTATGAAACTCATCGCACGTTCATTTCCTCCACAAAATCATCATATTAATTCAATGGAAGCATTAGATCATTGAAATTGCATCTCCTTCTATCATGAATAGTACATACTGAAATGGTTCAACTATGGCAAAGTCAAGAATATCAACTTGATTCAACAACTAATCACCTAACTAGCTTGTTTAAGCTTCAATCACATATCTCTAACTTTAATTTCTTCTTTCTCCTTTCATCTAAGATTTTGGACAGCATATACAGCTTAGAGAAAACTCAACTTTTTTCCATGAAAACCCTAAGTTCAAGCCCCTAAATAGAAAGTAAACAAGCTATGATAGATCACTTACCTTAATCTCTAGCTAGCTTGAACTTTGGTACATTGAATCTTCTTTTTCTTGGCTTCACTCTTCATTTGAGTAGCACCTCCCCAAGGATTCTTGCTTCATGGTTTTGTGCAAAAAAATGTATTTATAGAAAAATTCCATGGAAAATGAA
Organism: Leucaena leucocephala; assembly: GCA_037074615.1. NCBI lineage: Eukaryota > Viridiplantae > Streptophyta > Magnoliopsida > Fabales > Fabaceae > Leucaena > Leucaena leucocephala. Next base: position 10,597,484 of record CM073528.1, on the reverse strand, counting down.
TGGCCAATATCATTTTGTACACTATTTGATCTAATGTCTCATATTTGATCTTATATTAGCTTTCCCTAGAAGCCAATGAGATGACATCATCAATGACATCATCAAAGTACACCTTAAAGACCATATGATGAAATTACAAAGGGAGGAAGCATCTGGAAAAATTACAGTCCAATCTGACACCGATTCAGTCAGATTTTCCAAAAACTAGACAGTTTTCTGAATCTAATTTGTGTGAGATTCCATAATATACTTTCTGACTTTCAATCCAGTATCTAGATTCTTCCTATCATTGACATTATTGTACTTGGTCTAAACTTAATTACAGATCCTTTGGCAGATTACCAAAATGCCCCTTGGTTCTTCTTTATTTACTTTAATACCTCAAGGGTATTATCATCTTTTCACACGTCATCAGAGTATTCCCTGACCTTGATCAACTATTTTGGGAACTCTCCTTGACTGTCTAACCTTATTCAAATGACCAAAATGCCCTTCGTTTAACTCTGACTCAATGACACAACAAAATTGCATACTTAGTGGCATTTGTGTAATTTTACATTTTTGAGTCTTTGTTAGCCCTGACCCACATACTTATCTAAAAATATTACTAGGCCTATAAGATACCATCTTGGGCCTTCTACATGGTCCACTACCTTCATGGGCTAAACTCTTGAGAAATTCCCCCAAAACGTATATATCGGGTGTTTTAATCCACTATAAATTCCATAATAAATTCTACATAACTCATTTTTAAGCTCTGTTAGTTTCATAAATTTTTATATTAATTATAGAAATTTAGTGCCAAATTTTATCTAATTCTGAGGTCCAAATGATATTATATTAATTTCCTTTTCTTCATAAATCAATATAAATTTTTTGGAACCTCAAATCAAAATTTTGTGTTGCGTCAAACTAATCAAACTAATTCTTTATTTACTGGAAAAATTTGGGACTAATATGATTCTGGGCATTTTTGGCTCAACTTCCAATAATTACCATTTTGCACTTGAACTTTTGAAACTTACACTTTAGACCCTCAACTTTTCATAATTGCACTTAATTGCCCAAAGCTTTGTCTACTTCACACTTTGCACCATAGAACTTTTATACTTTTCATTTTAGTCCCTCATCTTTATACCTTTGTCTAATAATTGTTTTTCCTTTATATTCATTATCACAATCCTTTCCAAACCTCTTTCCAATATCAGTATTATACATATAGGAAAAAATTAAGATGTGACACACTGGATATGTCCAGAACATAAAAATTAGTTGGGAATATTAAATCCTTCACCTGCACTAGAATATCCTCTATAATTCCCTTAGGATACCTAATTGATCTATTAGCTAATTGGAGCACTACACTTATATCTCTAAGATTTTTCGTACCTAAGGCTAAGTATACCGACCAAGGCATTACATTAATGGTAGCCCCTAGATCTAATAATGCTCCCTTAATATGAACCTTTCCTATAATGCATGGGATTGTGGGATTGTGTAAGATCCTAGGCCTTGGAACTTGACCGGTAATTCAGCCTTAAAAAGTGATGACATATTAGCACTCACTTGAATTCTCTCAAGAGGTCTAAAGTTTTTCTTATCAGCACACAACTCTTTTAAAAATTTAGCATATTGAGGATTTCTCTTGAGGAATTCAACTATAGGGATGTTTATTTCTAATTTATTGAAGAGATTGAAAGCATCTTTTTACAAATTTTGAATCAATCTTTTACTTTCCAGCAAAATAAGCTTTTGGAATATACTTACCTCCATACTTGTATGCGTAGAGGCTCCTTATACTGAATATTTATCTACCAGTCATCCCTTGAGAAATGACCAAAGTACCCTTGGTGTCATTTATTACACTATACTGGCTCTAACTAATCACATTTATACTATATGCCATGTTTTTAGCCTGTCCCAGATGACCAAAATACCCTCTATCCATCACTAGTACAATATGGGCATCCAGGGATATTTTCTTAATTTTGCACTTTTTCTGGACCTGGCCCCTTTTGCTAATGAACTAGTACCCTGGGTTTTGGGCCCTCCTTGGCGTCATCATAGGCCCATATACGAGGTTATCTAGTCTCATTTCATCTAGCCATATTTACTGATAAATTCCATTAACGGATCACGGGTGGCTTCAAACTCCCGTCAAAATTCACTGTTATGGGAATATCTTTTTGTACAGGACTTCCTCCAGGGTTCTGTCAGATTCATAATATTTGACACTATAGGGCACACTTTCCTATAATTCCCCCAGTTATATCTGATATCCATGGAATTTGATAAAAATTCAGATAACTTTTAGAGTATCATATAATTTTCTGTTGTCTGGAGCCCTAATAAAATTTCTGTATCATGCTAGATTAACTAGCGTAACCTCCCATATTTACTGATGGAATATGGGACTGAAAAAGTTTTGGGCAGTTCTAACCCTTTCTGGGTTAACCTTTCTATAATTATAATTTTGCCCTTGAACTTTTTACTTAATTACATTTAAATCCCTTAACTTTCAAAAAATTACACTTAAGGGCCCAACTTTTGTTTCTACTTTCACTTTTTGCCTTTAACCTTTCTTACTTTTTATTTTAGTCCTTCTCTTCCTTAAAGAATCATCTAACCTTTATTATTTCTTCTGATCTTCGTCATAATCCTTTACAAGCCTCTTTCCACTATCAGTATTATACCGATAGGGAAAAATCAGGATATGACATATTTTCCTTATGGTTGCTGCTGGAAGTGCTGTCCATATGCGGTTAGAATATGAGTTTTATGTTATGGATAGTTTATATAAGCTTAAGCAAGCTAGAATCAAGTGGTATAAGCTTAGAAATTCAAGTATGCATGAAGTTAGGGTTTTATGTTCATGGCTGTTACTGTATGTGACACTATTTATATGTTGAAATTTCATGATTTTGATGCTTCTGATTAGTTTCAAATGAAAAATTGTGTAGGGATAAAGTAGGAGAACAAGTATTGGAAGCATTAGAATCAAAATGTGAATTTTGGAAAACAAGAGCATTCACTTTGTTCAAGAGGAAGGGGTTTGTATGTGTTTTGATTTTGGAAATTCTGGTTTCATATTTGGATTCTACATGAAAAATTATGTGGAAATGAACTATGAGAGTTTATTTTGGGAAGATGAAAGTATGAAACCTAAAATAGAGAAAGAATAGAAGTTAGTGAAAACCTAGTCTTGGATTTATTTTCAAGTTGAGTTGTAACTTGATATTACTTTGTAATAGCTAGATTTTGATATTTGTGAATGAAGAAAATCATCTCAAGAAGACTTTGACAAGGATAACTAAGAGATAGCAAGAATACCTAACTATAGTTTCATGTTTGCTTAATTGTTTGCTTGCTTATTAGTTATGATGTTTGATTGAGGATGAGATTGTGACATCATGTTGATGATGAAGTATGAATGATTTCAACTCCTTCCAACTTATGTCATGACAATATGCATGTTAGAGTTTACTTATGTACCATTATGAAGTAGCTCCCATCTCATGATAACATGTTAAGCATCCAATTAATCATGCATGATATTATGGTTTATGTAACTTGCTATTAGGATTTTCATGAAATCTCATTCCTTCTATATGCATAACCATGTCATAGGTGCTGGAACTTCACAAGGAAAAAGGGTAACCATAGATGGTTGAACTTGTATGATCAAATATATGAGTTACATGTCACTATGAAAGGATATGATGGATGTATGATGTATGATTTTGTAATTATGTTTTGAGGCCATGGTGGTGTGACGATGATTATGACACCTTAATCAATGAGTTTGAACTTCAAATTTGGTATGGTTATAGTTCAGATATAGAGCTTTAAATTTACACCAAGAACGCCTCAAATGGTTAAGAATTCGATTTGTTATGATTTTTCTAAGTTGAAAGTAAGATCTGAATTGAGATAAAGTGAGTAGTTAGAGGCAGCGATGTTTATGCAGTGATTTTATATAGTAAGTGGATGAATTATTTTATGAAATTTTGTGGACTTAAAGAAAATATCTGGATCTTTAAATCTATAGGTAACACGTTTCATTTGGACAAGTAACCAAAGAGAAATGAATTTTTGAAATTAAGGCAAAGAAACTGGAACTTTCAGATTTTACCAAATGAATAGTATTTTTCAACGAATAAACTGATTTCATTGAGACAATGGAACCTCAATTTTACATTTTTTTTCCTTCAAAGTTTAAATAAAGAGCTTTCATTATAAATTATAACCAATCTATTTCAATTTTTCTACATTTAATTATGAATTTTCAAATTTGGGTGCATGTTCTGGAATTACCAAATGAACAGTAACGTGAACAGTACTCGAGAGCAATTCTTTTAAAAATTAATGTTTCTAAGGAAAAAAGACTATATAATTGGTTCCAATGACTTTCAAATGAGTATAATTGAGGTTAAAAATAAGGATGTGACAACATCCAAATGAAGAGCGGTGGAAGCATACCTTCAAATACTATCATTAATCTAAAGAGTTTGAATTCCATACACTCAGAAGGAAAGAAGTCCAATTTAAGGAAGATGAAACAACATGGGAGGATCTAGAAGATTTTGAAGATAAAAATACAACATTTTCACATATGAAGATTGGGAAATCATAAGGTGAGAAAGAACAGCAGCTTATGATCAAGAAGGCAACCTAAGAGGAGAACTCACACAAATGAGGAAACACAAGAAAAGCAAGAAGAGGAAGTGATAATTCTAAGTCCAGCATACAAGGGAAAGCAAATTGAGGAGAAGGTGGATTGAGCAAGCAAGGAGCCTCTACACATACAGGTAAGGAGGTAAGTATAAAGGATCTCCCTTTTCCAAAATCTTATTTCGCTGGAAAGAAAAATATTGATTTTGAATGTGCAAAAGATGCTTTCAATGTCTTCATTAAGTTAGAAATAAACATCTCCATGGTTTAATTCCTCAAAAGAAATCCTAAATATTCAAAAATTTTAAAAGAGTTGTGTGCTTATTATAAAAAATTTAGGGCTCTTGAGAGAATTCAAGTGAGTGCTAATGTATCATCACTTTTTAATCTGCACCTATTTCATGTCGGGCAAGTTCAAATCATGGTCTGCACCTATTTATGATGTCAGTAACTTGTAAATGTGTAAGATAGGCAAATGTGAAGGAAAATGGTTTTCCATCGGTATTTGTATTTCGAATGCGGGATGTCAACATCAACTCTCCCTGAGGTCCCAAAGATATCCTCAGACGAAACTCATATCTGCAAACAACGGAAATGTGATATTCCCTTAGTCCAAGTTACTGAATAAAAAACTAAGTGCAAGTTAAAACATTATGCAAGTTAAAACAAAAGACTTCTCATATAACAATATTTGGGTTCATCGTATTTCAGATTATATAGCTTGCTGAACTTCTTGAAAAAAGCTCCATATCCTTTTGGTAGTGGGACCAAAAATGAGAAAGAAAACAGCCGCTAAGAATTGCTCAAGAAGACCTAGTATTGACATTCACATTAATATACATCTTATACCTGTGAGGCCAAATCTTTGCATCTTCTTCAGAGTTCTTAAGAATCAAATCAATGAAAGCCCTACTCGTGTTAACTGTTGACAATGGTGGAGGATTAGGATCTACAGTCCATAGCCTTCTCCTTGCAAATCCATGTTGTTCAAGAGGCCCATAATTTGAAAACTACATATGAAGCAGAGTACCTTAAGAAACAAAATACAAGAACATGAAAGTACGGAAGCTAAAGAAGACATCCATACTTGAGGAAAACAAACTGGAATACCTCCACGTATAGCTTTTGGAGGCTTAAAAGTTGCCTGCAATGATTCGAAGGGATGAAATTCAAATAGGTAGAATATGGGAGTGCAATTGAGATAGGAGCGTGTCTATATTATGAAAAAAATTGACAATTATAAATATATAAAATAATAAAATATTTATGTGTCTTTAAGAGTTAAATAATATCTATAATCTACTAAAAATAAGATAATAAAGATAATAATTAAAACCTTGAGATCTATTGCATATAAAAAATAAACGTTAAAATTTAAATAGTTTGTAATTATAACTTTGCATCAATCTCGCAAATATTGACAAAGATAAAGTATCTAAAAAAATAAAATAAATAATTATAATTTATAATATAATCATATGATAATTAATAAAATTAAAAAGAAAAAAGAAAAAAATAGTATAGTTATAAATATTAAAAGATACAACTTACATACTTAATTATTTATATTTTTAAAATTATCTTATAGTCATCAGTAGCTATCATATTCTCCTTTTTAAGATAGAGAAAAAATAAAAAAAAAATAAAAAGAGGGATATTTATGGACAGAGTAGGGTAGAATAACTTTTATGCCTGATACTCAGCTTAAAAAATATATGGGTTATATTTTATAGTCTAATATCTAATTCTACTTTATATTTATTAGATTAGGTAAAATATTTTTATTACAGGATAAATAAAATATATTGGATCACAGATTTTATGCACAGCTCTAATAGAGGCAGCCACTTTTTCACTTTACTTTTTCTCGCGGTGGGACCCATCCCCCATTGGCTGGCTCCTTTTTTTTTAAAAAAAAAACATATCCTAACATCTCAATTAACTTGACAACAAATGGCTACTGGACAAACAAAGCCACTTCGTCAAATACGCAGCTTCGCTCAGATGCTTTATTGCGGCCTGGTTTCTCTACTGGCTCTGGCTCCTATGCATTTCACTGTCACCCCTGCTGTAGGCCTGATCAAGTACTTTAGGAAAAACATGACCTTTGGTTTCTTTCTGGGGTTCACGGCCCTGACCGCTGTCTTTGTCTCTGTACACTTTTTCAGGTTAGCTCAGATAAGTAATTACACATTTATAACATAAAATTTAATGCTTGTTTTGATTATTAGTAGCTATGTGCATACTCTGGAGAAATTATGAACTGATTTTTCTTTTGTCAATAAAAGGGTGGAGGTGTCGTTAAAACTAATACTCCCCTTTGCCAGTACTTTTATTGCTATCTTCCGTTGCTTATTATCTTACAAAGTAGAGCGTTGTTAATACGACTTATTTTAATTCAAATCACTTCAAATAATCATTCTCTCTCTTTTGTCTATACTTCGCATAAAACATTTTTAATAAAATAATAATAATTATTAATTGGTCTATTAATTGTTATGCTATTTAGCTTTACTCCTTAAAAATTACTTAATACTCCTCTTATCCTTTATATATGAACTATTTAGAAAGTCTATCTTAGGCATTTTTCTTACATTTTGTCAATTATTTTTTTTAAAATACCTCTATTGACACTCTTCAATAATAATTAAGAGGAGGAATATAATTAAGGAAAATAACTAGAGTATTTTAGAAAAAATATGCTAATTTAACTAACTTATAAATTTAATTAAATTAATTAAATATATCTTATATTAAGAATTTGAGAAGTATATGATATGAGTTAATCTCAAGAGCAACAAACCTGCTACACATTAATCCTTTTGTCAGTGACTTAAGGGTATGAGAATGATTAACGTGCAATGAGATTTTTGGATTAGGAAACTGACATGTTCCCTCTCTATTTTCAAGGACTGAAGCTAAGCAGAACTAATTATGTGAAGACCTAATTATTTGATTATATGTTTGTCTTGTTTCTACTGTGTATATGTAGCAAAACTGGTTTATGAGAAGCTAACTCAGATGAAAATAAACTCAGCTTTCATTAATTTTGATTCATTCTTGGACTGTTTTACTCTGTCACTCTCATCTTAAATCACTGTTTGTGGATTAATGCAGTGTAGCTCATCCATACCTTCTCGCTGACAATCGGCACTACCCTTTCTATCTCTGGAGGAAGATCATCATGGCTCACCGGTCAATTAAATACCTTCTTGTCCCACTCTATATCTGGTCATGGCTTTCCATTATTCATACCTTGGGTTAGCAGAAATCCTTAGCAAGCATTCTCGAGTTTCATTTACTCATGAGGTTATACGTATTTAACGATTATCTTTTTGCCAAACAGGGAAATTTCGAAATAAAATATGGGTATTGGCATACTTTTCGGCTAATGCGGCCGTTCTTGTACCAGCTTCTAAAAGTTCTTTAGCATGTCACATTAGAACAATGGCATTGTGTTATTTTATGTTCCCATTCTTGGGATTAATGAGAATTGAGAAAATATGGTTACTTCACTATTATTACAAATTAATGTTTCTATCTCATTCATAAAAGTTTCATGACTTGCAAGCTTGCTATTTCAAAATTGAGTTTGCACCTACACAAATACAGATTACTTCAAGGGCTAGTGTTGACCAAATTTACTTTTATTCCAATGAACTTTTGCAAGTTAGGGTTGTGATATAATATTAAATATGTGCAATGAGATCTTCAATTATTAGTAAATTTTATCTAAGGCCTACATTGTATGTGCATTGTATTTTTGTATTAAATTTATATATTATATTAATATATATAATAATTGTAAAATTAATAAGAGATATTGTTAAAATTTTATCATATTTTTTATCATATATATAAATGAAGTAAAAAGATTTTTAAAATTTATAAATGAATAAATAATAATTATGATATAAATATTGTAAATAAAGAATAAATAAATATAAATAAAGACATAAGGGTATATTTGTCAATTTTTCATTACCTACCCTCCCCTTCTTTCCACTCCTGAACCAAACAAGAAACATCATCTCCCCTCCCTTACCTTCATATTTATAACCTCCCCTACCCTTCCCTATCCTCCCTTAAATTAGCCTAACCTACCCTCCTCTTTATTGAACCAAACATAGCCTAAAGGAGTTCTGGAGGATATTCTAGTGCAGGTGAAGGACTTAGTGTTCGTAGCTAATTTTTATGTTCTGGACATGCCCAGTGAGCTAGTGAATGAGAGCACTTTGATCTTAGGCAGATCTTTTCTCCAAACTTCCAAGACAATTATTAGCATGAAGTATAGTTCAATTACAATAGAAGTTGGAGGACATGTGGTGACTTTCAATATGAATGAAGTAATGAAACATCCTTTTGATAATTCTGCTTGTGCTGGTTTGAATGCCATTGATTATGCCGTTGAAGAGACTAGGGATAAGCATGAAATAAGTTTGCATGATGGGTATGATTTTATGTTGAATAATTCCAATAAGTCCCATGAAGTATCTTAGGATCATGTAGATTCAGATTCATCTTTATGTGTTTATGATGATTATTTTGAACCTCTTTCTTCTGTTTATTCTTTTCCTATTATTGTGAAAGCAATGCATCATGTGTTAATTGTTTTGATGATTATAGCATGCTTTGACCTTTTGTAAATTTCTCATTGTCACCAAATCTCGATTCTATTTCATCAATTGGCAGTGATAATGCTTTTGGGAAGGAGTTTATGAGTGATTTTACAGGGTCACAAGATAATTTGGGAGCCACAAGAGGAACAAATGAAGCAGAGTCGAGCATAAGTGAACCCAAGTTGCGACTAAACATCAATTTGCTGAGGGAGATGCTATGTAAAAATGGGTTGTGACATGAGAATGATAATGTCACAACTGAAAACTCCAGAGACTGTGTGTTGTGACCTATGGATAAAAATGTCACGACCAGAAGATGAACAGAAACTCTCTGTGAAACGGAGCCGTGACAAGATGTCAGTATGGTTACGACACAAAACTGCTGAGACGTTCAGTCGGGACTGAAAGACCACGACATCATAACCAAAAATTTTAGAGACACTCACTGTCAATTTGAGTCACGACTAGAAGTTGACGATGAACCTAATAGGTTGCGACCAGGAATGGCAGACACAACCAGTGAATCTCATATTCCTTCAGTTCCATATTCTGATATTTTGGTTAAAGGGCCAATATGTTCTATTTCTACTCCTCCTCCTTCACATTCTAAAATTACCTATCATACCTTAAAATTCTTAAAGGATTTGATCTCTACTAATGATGCAGGTATGAAGGAGAGTGATTTTAACTATGTTATAGTTGTAGACCCACCTTAGTTTGGCGCAACATTTGAGAAAGTAGGCGGCAAGATAGAAAATCTAAACAAGTTGGTTAAAATTGGTTTCAAGAAATATACAAAGGATATGAAGGTAACACCACTCAAGCTTGTTACTTCTACATACCAACCACAGTTGGGAAAGTTCAAGTTTAAAGGGAGAAATTTCGAGACAAGCTTGGATGGACTTTATGATGTAGTCAAAGGACATGATCTTGGGAGGCTAAAATGGAGGGAGAAGGCAATAGGGGAGGCTTTCCAATCACACAACTATCCCCTGAAGTCTTATAAGTTCCCACCGCCTTCCTGAGGTTAGGTTGTCCCTTTTCTATCTCTTACCTTTTACAAATTTGCCTAATATGATATATGCTTGACATTTTGGTTTGATGACTTGGAAAAGGATGAACCAGTAGAAGTAATAGTTAATTTTTTTCAGCTTGATGATTCAATAGGATAGTTATCGTATCCTTATTTTGAACCTCAACTATACTTAGTTGGAAGTCATTTGAATTACATGACCTTTTGCTTTAAAAACATGCTTTTTCAAAAGATTGCTTCTCGGGTACTGTTCATGGTTACTGTCCATTTGGTAATCCAGAACATGTACCTTACTTTGAAAATTCATAATTAATTCTATAAAAATTGAAATAGGATGGTTCCAATTTCTAATAAACTCTATTTCATTTAAATTTGAAGAAAAAAAAATGTAAAACTGAGGTTTCATTGTCCCAAGGAAATCAGTTTATTCGTTGAAAAACACTGTTCATTTGGTAAAATCTGGAAGTTCCAGTTTCTTTACCTTAACTTCATAAATTCATTTTTCTTTCGTTACTTGTCCAAATGAACCATGCTACCTATGAATTTAGATCTCCAAACATGTTCTTTAATATCATAAAATTTCATAGAAAAAATCGTTCATTTACCATATGAAATTAACATTGGAACATTATTGCCTCCAGTTGCTCACTTAATCTTAACTCCGGATTTTAACTCCAACTTTGAAAAATCATAACAAATCAAATGCTTAACCAATTGAGGTGTTATTAGTGTTCATTTAAAGCTATATATCTTAGCTATTATCATACCAAATTTCAAGTTCAAACTCATTGTTTAAGGCATCATAAACATCATCACAAACTCACAGCCTTAGAATACAACTACATGATCATACACTATGCATCCCATCATATCCTTCCATAGTGTTAAGTAACCAATATAACTTATTATACAAGTTCAACCATCTATATTTAACCTTTTTCCTTTAGATGTTCCAGCACCTATGACATGGTTATGCATATGGAAAGGATGAGATTTCATGGAAATCCCAATAGCAAGTCATACAAACTATAATATCATGCATGATTAATTGGATGCTCAACATGTTATCATGAGATGGGAGCTACTTCATAATAGTACATAAGCAAACTCTAACATGCATATTGTCATGATATTAGTTGCAAGGAGTTGAAATCATTTATACTTCATCATCATCATGATGACGCAAACTCATGCTCAGCCAAATATCATAACTAATAAGCAAGCATACAATCAAGCAAACATGAAACTATAGTTAGGTATTCTTGCTACCTCTTTTGTTATCCTTGACAAAGTCTTCTTGATATGATTTCCTTCATTCAAAAATGTCAAAACCTAGCCATTACAAAGTAACATCAAGTTACAACTCAACTTGAAAATAATTCCAAGACTAGGTTTTCACTAACTTCTATTCTTTTTCCATTTTATGTTCCATACTTCCATTTTAATAAAACAAACTATCGTGGTTCATTTCCACATAATTTTTCATGTAGAATCCAGATACCAAAATTTCCAAAATCAAAACACCCCATGAGCTACTGTACAGAACTGAAGTGACCCCTTGATTTTCCAAAAATTCACATTTTGATTCCAATGTTTCCAATACTTGTTCTCCTACTTTATCCCCATGAAATTTTCTATTTTAAACTTATTGGAAGTATCAAAATCATGAAATTCCAACATATGAATAGTGATGCATATAGTAGAAGCCAAGTACACAAAACTCTTACTACATGCATACTTGAATTTCCAAGCTTATACCGCTTGATTCTAGCTTGTTTAAGCTTATCTAAACTATCCATAACATAAAACTCATATTCTTATCACATGTGGACAGCACTTCTAGTAGAATCCACAAGGAAAATAAGTCACAAAAAACCCTTAAAACCTAGAGCTAACCTGCTAGATTAAAGTCCAAGAACAAGGGAGATAGTTACCTTGCTTGTTGCTCCAAGTTATATGCTTCTTTCTTGCTTCAATTGAAATTTGGCCAGAGGTTCCCTAAGGTACCATGCATGCTGAATCCAATCTGGTTTGGGGGGGTATTTATAGAAAATCTTGGGTAGAAATGAATGGCCAAGATTAGTTTGGTTACTATTTGATCTAATGGTCCATATTTATTCTTGAAGCAAGCTTGCCCTAGAAGCCTTAAGCTTGATACCATGCATGACATCATTTAGGGGCATGTTTGGCTATAAAAATTTAAATATACATAAAGGAAAAATTCTAGTCTAGTCCGGTATCGATAGGAGCAGTTTCACAAAAACCAGACTGTTTTATGTTCCTAATTTGTATAATGTTCTAGAATATGTATTCTATCATGAAAACTAGTATCTAGGTATCTCATACTATTGACATTATTAGACTGAGTATTTATCTGTCAACCATCCCTTTGAAAATGACCAAAATACCCTTATTACCCTTTCTTACACTATATTAACCCTAATAGCATAATTGTCATTTCACACCTCTTTATACTACCTCAGGGCATATATTGGCTCTAACTAATCATATTTATACTATCTTGTATGTTTATGTCCTGTCTAGAATGACCAAAATACCCTTCATCTATCACTGGTGCAATCTGACCATCTATAGGCATTTTTATAATTTCACACTTTTCCTGGGTTGCTCTAGAGTCTGGCCCACTTAACTGTCTCACCACCTTATTGGGCCTATTAGGATGGCATTTGGGCCTTAGTATTGGTCCATTATCTTTATGGAACAAATCTGAAGAATCACTCTCGACCGTATTTATCGGGTATTTTATTCCACTGTAAAATCCCTGAAGAATTCTACAGGATTCTTTTTCTAACTCTATCAATTTTATTATAGGAATTTACTATAAAGTTTCATCTGATTCTGAGGTCTAAAAGATATTGTAATAATTCTTTTTGACTTCAGGAATTTATATCAATTAATTGGGACCTCAAATCAAAATTCTGTGTTACGTTAAACTGACCAGAATAATTTTGTCTATCTATTGGTAAAATTTGGGGTTAATCTAATTCTGGGCATTTTTTAGCCTTTTTCAGTTGAACTTTCTCATAATTATATTTAGGTCCCTAAACTTTTGGCTAATTGCATTTAGGTCCCTACACTTTTGACTAATTGAATTTAGGTCCCTCCTTTTGTTTCTACTTTCACTTTTGGCCTCCAACCTTTTCTAATTTTCATTTAGGTCTCTGAACTTTCCTTAGTTAATAATCCCTTTCTTTCCTTTCTCAATCTGATACAGTTTATTCTAGGAATCTCATGTCTAGTACATATAAACTGTACATATATATCAGATAGAAAAATTAGGGAAATGACAATAGTGTTTCATCTTAGTTTGTTTATATTTTTGAATAATACCCCTTTGTTTCTCCAGTGATGGTTATCTGAGGTGTAACGCACTCAATTTCATGCTAAGTTTACCCATCTTGTCATCTTTACTTTCTTTGTATTGCGATGTATGATTTAAATGTGACTGCGTGCTTCATTGCTAAATTTACATTGAGTTGTGTGTTAGTTTACTGTGGGAGAAATCTATTTTGCTGATAGTGATGACACTGTCAAGTTTAAGTATGTGGGAGATATTATTGTTTTTATGATAATTAATGCAAATTCTTCTATTAATCCAATCTTTCATCATAAAATTTTTAGTGTTTGATTTTAATGAATGATGAATTGCTGAAAATTAGAGCCCTACTTTAAACTGTTTTATGGTTAGCTAAAATAGGGTTCAGTGTAAAATATGTTTTGGGCTTTGAAAAGCATTAAGTAGTAGTCTCTGTGGTGTTTCGTCGTGACCTATGTGCTGTATGCTCATGACCTTACATGGAATTTTGGACTTAATATGTTCTTGTGAGAATAGGTCGCGACATGCGTGCCTTAGGTCACGACAATATCTCTTTGTGTACTTTAGTAATGACATATGTGTTGTATAGTTGTGACTACTTGTTGTAAGTTCAGGGCAAACACCGATTGTGAAATTGGGTGGCGACCTTAGTGTGAAAATGTCTATTTACCTTCTCTTTGCTTTTGCAATGCTGTATAGAAAGATTCTGTTTGAGCCACTAAGGTACTTTCATAAATGATTCATTGCCCTCTTCTTCTTTTTTAACCTTTTGCATAAAAAGTTTATAGAAACTATTGTCGCACTTGAATTTTTGAAAATGGAAATTGAATTGGAAACACTTAAGTTTTTACTGTTAGATTTGGGATTATTACATGATTCTGAGTGATTACTTTGGAACTTTTAATCCTTCATTCAAGAGGGTTTTCAATTATGATAAGTGTTTTAATGCCTAGTGAATGATGAACATTGTTTGATACTTTAGCTTATGAACAATTTAGATAAAAACCTTAGTTGGAAATATTCTTGGCCTAAATTTCTACATTGAGTGGTTATTTAATTGGTTTTTATCATCTAGAACTTGTCTTAGCTCTGAGTTGAAAATTACTTGTGCATTTATGTTATTGAATATGATAGAGGCATTCATATCTAAACCCTTTTATCCTAAACACAAGCCCATCATACATTATATCTATAGTCACCCCCTTTGAGCCCATCACTTTTCTTCTTTCCATCATAGAAAGTTATATATGCATGAGCACCTCTTCGAAATAAACTTCTTATTCATGTCATAAAATCAAATCATTATGAAATTGTGCTACATCTTTTATATACAAAGTTCCAAATAAAAGAAAAAAAGGGGGAAAGCATATTGCACTAAAAAGAAAAGAAAAAGAATGAAAAAAAGAAGAAGAGAGATAGTGCAAGAAAAATTTAAGAGGAAAGAAAAGATAAATGAATTAGGCACTATTATCAACTCCTATTAGCACGATTACCACCTCTACATCTCGGAAGACATGAATTCATGCTATATATTCATCATCACATGCATATGCTACTTTCCACCCTTCATATTCCATTCCACGTGATCTATCTCCATCATCTCACCCTTAAAACACCTCTTGATTCTTTGCTAAGTATTGTATAGTTGATGAGATTTAGAGCAATTACAAGCATATGGTAGGATGTTTTATACTTTGAATCTAAGTGAAAGAACCCTAACAATGAGAGGACATGAGAGCTAAATACTTACATCCTTAGAGAGAATCTATTGTGCTCATATAATTGAGGTTGATTTTAGTTAGTAGTTGATTACTTGGCATTGCTCATATTATCACTTTTGCATTCCCAAAAGATAGTGCATTAATTGTCTTAAGGTTTCACTATGGGTTATGTTATTACCTCATATTTAATAGCTTTAGCTTAGGTGTACTTCATGTCTTCATCCAGGAGTACAAAGGTTCAAGTGTGGGGGAATTGATAAGACACAAATTGTATATAGTTTCTATGACATTTTCAGGGTATTATTACAACTTTACCATTCATTTGATGCTTGTATTTGTGCTTTTATGGTAATACATGATTGTGCTTGGTAATGTGCTAATTAAAGGGTAAAATGGTAAATTAACTCTTTCAAACTGTATAAATATTGTTCTCCACTGATTTGGACTTTTACAGTGAGCTTTGGCTTTAAATCGCAGGTATTTTGGAGGAGAACCAAGGACTAACATGAGCAGGACAAATAAAATTAGATCACGCTTCTGTGCTTTTTAGTTGTGACCAAAGTGTCCAAAACATGGATCTGGTTGCGACTAAAAGAGACAATCACTGAAGCTGACCGTTTTGGATTAGGTCAAGCGGGAATAAAAGGAATAGGAAGCTGCAGACGTAAGGAGGCTGGTTTTTTGACCTGATTAGGCTAAGAAGTAGTACTCGAATCCTCTCTACACCTTTTTTAACACCTACATACTCATCCTCCATCTTTCTGCACCTTTACACAAAATATCACACCTCTACATTATTAATCCATCACCTCTTTCTGCTTTCTTTATAGCATCATATCTGGACAGCGATTATGGCACAGTAGGAGTCATGAGAGGCTCAATCTTTAGTCTCTTGGCGATGGATCGCATATGAGCTCATGGACTACAATGCACATGGTGAGTTTTCTATTTTAATCTCACATTTCTTATGTTTTTGGAATTCCTAGATCTAGGGTTTTGATTTTATGAGTAAGCATTGGATATTGATCGATTATTCTGAGATTAAGTTTTGTAATTGAATTTGGATGATTTGGATGTTGGTTTAATATGAATATTTCAGTTTCAATTTTTGGATAATTGGGTTTTTATCAACGATTGTTGCTAACAAATTTGATTGATTCAAATCTATGGTCATCGATCAAGGATCATTTGAGGGCATCTACATCATCTGATTTAAATTGCATGCTAAGTGGCTTTTAACAGTTCATTAAGAGTTTTTAAACTAGCTTTGATCAAAGGAGATTAAGGAATGTTAATGTTTTTGACTCAATCGATCAATTGAGGTTTCTTTTAAGACTTAGTGATTTTAAAACCCCATATCATATTAAGAGCAAGGATAGATAGTTTTACATCATCAAGAGTCTGTCTCAACACATTCCTTTCAAAATCCACTCATTTTCCAACTTAATCAAAAATACAAAAATATTTACTTTACTGCATACTTATTTTATTGCTTTAAAAATCAATCAAACCCAAAAACCAAATTTTACTTTCACTCGGGTTTTCAATGGTTTTGTCACCAGTTTGCTAGGTTTCGAATAAAAAGGTTCCTCGAGAAGAACGATAGGGTTGTGCCTTATACTACATTAATATGGTGCAATTAATTTTATTTTGATGCATAGCATGACGACAATCCATGTAAATCAATGCCGATGTGGATATTCTCCTGCAAAACTGTAAAATTTAGGTAAGGCTGCAATCAAAGGTCCTTTAATTTCAAAATTAGCCTCTTCAGTATAAAACCCATAAGGATCATAATTTACATGCAAATGATTTATTTCCCTCACACTTCTATTATCTTCTACATTCATTATATTTCATTTTCTCCTTGTCTATTATGCCCATCATGCCTATTAGGATTAATCTCATCCATATTAGAAATTTGTGATGGAATATCTAAATTAAGTCCAATTTCATATTCAGGGACACTAGAGGATGTGCTAGATTCTGTTGATTTTGCCTCTTCCCTAAATTCTTTCCTTAGTTCCTAAGTTGTCTCTCAATTTTAGGTTTAGAAGGCACTAATTGTTCAGCTCTGCTACACATGCAATGCTAGAATAATCAAGAATAACCAGGAAACCAATCACAATCAGACACAGAAGTTTCATAGCAGAAAAATTCAACAGGTCGCGATATGAGGGAGTTCAAGTCACGACCTAATTACACAGAGAATAAAAGTTCTAAAAATTTGGTTCAGCATCATGACTAAAATGTGGTCTAGTCGAGACCAAAAATCATAGAGAAAATTTTCAAAAATAGTAGCAACTAGAGGTTGGTATTGTCGCGACTGGGTTCATAAAGAGTAATGAAGCACTACAGAGAGGCAATCTGGTTGCGACACAATTATGTTTGTTCGTGACTCAAAAGTGCAGAGAGAAAATTCACATAAACTTGAAAAATGCAGAGTTCTTGCAATGTAAACAACAAAAACTAAAATTCAAAACAAAAAAATGGCTCAGGTAAGTAATGAAATTGACGACTAATTGCTAATTAACCAATTACTTGGCTCCCCGGCAATTGCGCCATTGATTGGGACAAATTGTCATCATCCAATTCATCAAAATAAAAGTAATTCCACCGCATTAATTTAGTATAAGGCACAACTCTATCATTCTTCTCAAGGAGCCCTTTTTATTGGAACCCTAACAGATTGGTGATAAAATTATTGAAAACCTGAGTGAAAGTAAAAATAGGTTTTAGGTTTGGTTAATTTTTTATGCAATAAAATAAGGATATAGTAAAGTAAATGTTTTTATATTTTTTATTAAGATGGAAATTAAGTAGATTGTTAAATAAATATGTTGAGAAAGACTCTTGATGATGGAAACCTATTTATCCTTGCTCTCAAATGATATGGGAATTTTAAAATCACTAAGTCTTAAATAAAACCTCAATCGATCGATTGAGTCCAGAATATTAATATTCTGTAAACTCTTTGATCAAAGATAGTTCAAAAATCACTAATGCACTGTTTAAAAACCACTTACTGTGTTATTAAATCAAATGATGAATATGACCTCGAATTATCATCGATTATGACCATATAGATTTCAAGCAATCGAATCAGTTAGGAAAGATCGTTGATAAAAGCCCAATTATCCAAAAACTAAAACTAAAATATTCATATTAAACCAACATTCAAATCATCCAAATTCAATTACAAAACCTAATCTCAGAATAATCAATCTATATCCAATCCTTACTCATAAAATCAAAACCCTAGATCTAGGAATTTCAAAACATAAGAAAGGTGAGATTAGCAGTATCCACCTCAAGAGTCCAGGCATGGACTATGGATTTTTAAACAAGAACTTGACAGCAACATGGTCAATGGATATAATAACTTTATAACTCAAAAGATAAGATTTAAATTTGTCTAGTGCAAACACAATGGCAAAAAGTTTTTTTTTCTATGGTGGTATAGTTCTTTTGAGGATTATCTAATATGTGAGAGGTATATGAAATGACTTTAGATAGCTTACCATATTTATGTCCTAACATTACACCTACAACTTTATTTGATGCATCACATGAAAGTTCAAAATATAAATGCCAAGTAGGTGCAATAAGTATAGGTGGCGTGATAATCATAGCTTTAATAGTGTCAAATGCTCTCTTGCAAGTATCATGAAAATAGAACTCTATTTCTTCTTACATGAGTTTAGAAAGTGGAGATGTAATCTTGCTAAAGTCCTTAATAAACCTTCTATAGAATCCAGCATGTCCTAGAAATGATCTTAGTTCCTTTTAAGATTTGGGATAAGGAAGAGAAGAAATAACCTCAATCTTAGCTTTATCTGCCTCAATCCCAATATTAAATACCCTAGAACTATGCCTTTATCTACCATGAAGTTGTAAGGAATTGAAAGACACGCAGCGGAAATTATCTTAAAAATTTTTCATTCCTTGCCAGGATCTACCGTATGTGTTTAAGTCAAGTGGGAAGAAGCATTACCCTCAGTGTGTCTCAGCGACTTCCACAGCTTTCGGTCACGACGTTCACAGCTTCTCTCTATGCCTCGTGCTCCCTTTCTGATCACAAGAAGTCGACGACTCAGGTCGGCTTCCTCTACTGGTATCCACACGAACAGCTTTTCAACCACGAATGACGTGCTAGCGTCTCTTGTCCCTCCAGGGCTTTCTCAAGAGTTCGTCCTCTCCGTCTCTATTTCGGCAGTTTCTTATCTGCAAACCTTTTGCAGAGTCCCCTTCGGCCTTTCTGTGTTCTATGTGTGTGTCAATCCTAAAACGTAGCTCCTAATATTAGATATATAGGATGCTCTGCGTTTTCCCTAACCGAAAAGGATTTTAGGAGTTAATCTTATATTAATTCCGAAAATAATACAATATCATATATTGTATAATTTTATAAGAAACTAATTAAATAAATAACATTAAATCCGTCCCACAGATTTAATTACCTATTTATTTAACTTTAAATAAAGATGAGACTGAACTATATTTGATTTATTCTCATAAAACAAATTTGAGATATCCTATCAATTTGAATTTCAAATTCAAACGTGATAGGGATTTAATTTATCCTTATAAATTAAATCTTATAAATATCTCTTATATGAGATATCCTATCAATTTGAATTTCGAATTCAAACGTGATAGAGATTTAATTTATCCTTATAAATTAAATTTTATAAATATCTCTTATATGAGATATCCTATCAATTTGAATTTCGAATTCAAACGTGATAGAGATTTAATTTATCCTTATAAATTAAATCTCATATATCTCATATATATATAATATATATATATATGAATTTATATATATACGAATATAAATATAAATAAATATATATACATTCACCTGGATCATTCATTGAATCTGGACATGTCTTAGATTCAATGAATCTGGACATCATAGCTCGTGTTGGGCTATTTTGTGTGCGACCCTGTAGGCCCATATGAAGTTGGCAGTGGGCCATTTGCTATACTAGCCCACAAGTCGCAAGCGGTCTCTAGCAAGACATAACGACTACCCAAATCATATGAGAATCGATAAACAATGTAACCTTTTATACAACCATATCATGTCCCTTCTGTCACGCGATATTTTGGTCATGGATGAGGCATGGATAATGTCATCCTCCTATTCCTGACCGTTACTTTCTCGATCCCTAAGTAGTCTGACTATAGAAATGGAACTACCTTTCTATTACAGTATGGCCATACATTTCTCAGACTCACTCATCGAGGGGCCCAGTAATATCTCTCCACGAATGTGAGGGACAAATTCCATCTTGACCATTTACATTCCTCCGCATGAAAAACCACTAAGCCCAAACATAGTCTTTATGATCACTCGGTCAAAAGTGACTTTTGACCAGGTCAAAGCTGAGCATTTTGTCATGTAGGAATCCATGATGATCTCAGGTCAAAGGGCATATTGATATGGTTTGTATATGAGAGAAGCTTATGACGTTACCCATGCAGTTCTCTCATAGCGGGTCGGTCCAACACCCTGTACTCTTACATGTGCTTATGACTTTGATTTATATCTCTATAGATTTTTAAAGTCATACTGGTCTTATTTCATCTGTGCTCCCACATAGATGATCGACCAGGGACATTTAGGATAATATCATGAATTATCCAAGGATGGTCATCATAGTAAACATGCAAATAATATGATAACTCAATTAATAAATTCATAAATCAATAACGTTCATAAGACAATGATTGGCCCCTAGGGCACAATTTCCAACAGAAGTGACATTTCTCAAAATTCAGCACAAGCTTTTTCTTAATGTATCTTGCTAAGACTTTCTCTAAACTGTCTAAACATTCATCAAAGTCCTTACCATACACTATAAAATCATCCATGAATACCTCCTTGTTGCTTTCCAAGAATTCACTAAATATGGACATCATAGCTCTTTGAAATGTTCCAGGTACAAGCCAAATGGCATCCTCCTATAGGCATAGGTACCAAATAGATATGTGAATGTGGTATTCTCTTGGTCCTTCAGTGCAATTGGAACCTAAAAATGTCTTGAAAATTTAGGAGGAGAAGAGATTTCATATTCAAACAATTCACACTCAACCTTATCATAATCTTGCAGTAGTAATTCATGTTCCTTTTTAGCTTCTTCAATATATGCATCAACTGTACTTAAGCCTAACAGTGAGTAATCTTCAAATAGATGTCTCATTGCTTCATAGACATTAAAAGTTATGACATTATCACCCACTTCCATTGTGATGCTCCTATTTTTTAGGCTTATCATAGTGTTGGCTATTCTAAGGAATGGCTTACCCAAGATAATAGGTCCCTTTGAATTTGATTCATGTGACATATCCAAGGCATAAAAATCTACAGGTATAATCAAGTCTTTGACCTTCACTAATGTATCCTTTATAAGTCCCTCAGCTTTTAGACAAGGAATTTATTTGACCCAGTGTTTCTCCCTGGGATGCTTTAGTGTTATTTGTTAAGAAAAAGGATAGTAGTCTCAGACTATGTATTGACTACAGGGATTTGAATAAGATTATAGTTAAGAATAAGTATCCTCTTCCTCTGATTGATGATTTGCTAGGCCAGTTGGTGGGAGAAAATCTATGCTCCAAGATTGATCTGAGATCAGGTTATCACTATCTCAGCATCAAAGAATATGATATTTCAAAGATTGCATTCAGGACTCGCTACGGTCATTTTGAATTTCTAGTAATGCCCTTTGGTATAACGAATACACCTGCAATTTTTATGGATTATATAAACAGAATCTTCATATCTAGATCAATTTGTTATGGTCTTCATTGATGATAACCTAGTATACTCTAAATCTGCAAAAGAGCATGAAGAGCATTTGAGAATTATTCTTAGTACTCTTAAAGAAAAATGACTCTATGCTAAGCTTAGTAAATGTGAGTTTTGGCTTTAACAAGTCAAATTTCTCGGTCATGTCATATCCCATGAAGGGGTAGCTGTAGATCCTAACAAAGTTGAAGTAGTGTTAAGCTGGGAACAACTAAGGATAGTGACAGAGATCAGAAGTTTTTCGGGCTTAGCAGGGTATTACATAAGATTTATTAAGGACTTTTCTCGAATTACTCTGCCATTAACCAAGCTAACCAGAAAGAAATAACTGTTCAAGTGGGATGAGAAGTGTGAGGCTAGTTTCTAAGAGTTAAAGCAGAGATTAACCACGACTCCCGTGCTGATTATTCAAGACTAAACTCAGACTTATGTAGTCTATACTGATACTAGCAAGAAGGGGTTGGAATGTGTGTTAATGCAGCAGGGTTAAGTGGTAGCCTATGCTTCTCGGTAGCTAAAGCCACATGAAGAGAATTATCCCACTCATGATATGGAGCTTACAATGGTAGTGTATGCTCTCAATATCTTAAGACATTATTTGTATGGAGCTACCATAGAGCTGTATTGTGACCATAAAAGCTTGAAGTATCTGCAGGATCAGAAAGAATTGAACATGAGGCAACAGAGATGGATAGAATTTCTGAACGATGATGATTTCCAGATCAAGTACCATCCAGGAAAAGCAAATGTAGTAGCTGATGCCTTAAGCATAAAGGCGGTGCAGGTGGCAAGTCTAATGATCAAAGAGCTGGAATTAATAGAAGATGTTTGAGATTATAGTCCTTTATATCAAGTGCATATAGCAGAAAGCTCTTATGGAGGACCGCAGATTAAAGTTTTCATTGAAGATGAGATAAAGGAAGCTCAGGAGCATGATAAGCTCACATTAATCTTCAAGAATAAGCTGGAAATAGGGGAACTAAGAATTTTGATGTATCCCAAGATGGGTTGTTACGATTTAGGGGGAGACCATATATTCCCAATGCAATGGGATTGAGAGAGAAGATCTTTAGATGAGGCACATAAAAGAAAATATACAGTATATCTAAGTATGACCAAGATATATCATGATGTTAAAAGTTTATTTTGGTGGCTTGAATTGAAGAAGGATATTGTGGCTTATGTGTTAAGTGCTTAACATGTCAAGAGGTGAAAGTTGAGCACCAAAGGCCAGCAGAGAAGTTACAACCATTAGAGATAGTTAAGTGAAAATGGGACAATATTGCCATGGATTTTGTTGAAGGATTGCCCATGACTCCTACTAAGCATGATGATATATGGGTAGTAATTGATTGATTAACAAAGTTGGCTCATTTCCTGGCAATCAATAAGAAAGATTCTCTTGAGAAGCTGGTAAAATTGTATGTAAAGGAGATTGTTAGATTACATGGTATCCTAAGTAGTATTATATATGACAGAGATCCTCAGTTTACGTCAAATTTTTGGCGGGCTTTACATAAAGAAATTGACACTACTCTCATATTTAGTATAGCTTATCATCCTCAGACAGATGGCCAATCTGAGAGAATGATCCAGACACTAGAGGATATGTTAAGAGCAAGCGTGTTAGATTTTAAAGGTAGTTGGGATGTCCACTACCATTGATAGAGTTTGCCTATAACAATAATTATCAGGCTATCATTTAGATGGCCCTATTTGAAGCACTTTACGGAAGAAAGTGTAGACCTCCCTTGTGCTGGTTGAAATTGAGTGAAAGGAGGATGTTTGGTCCTGATATAGTATATTAGACAACATCACATATCGATGAGATTAGAAAGAGATTATTGACAGCTCAAACCAAATAGAAAAGTTATGCTAATGTTAGAAGAAAGTTGTTGGAGTTTGAAGAAGAAGAGCATGTATTCCTTAAGTTGACTCCAACAACAGGAGCCAGACGATCGATCAAAGTGAAGAAGCTACATCCTAGATACATTGGGCCATTCCAGATCCTCACAATAATAGGATCAGTGTCTTTCAAGTTGGCTCTTACTCTAAATCTCAGCAAAATACATAATGTATTCCATGTTTCCCAGTTAAAGAAGTACGTTACAGATCCATCACATGTAATTGAGTAGGATGATGTTGCACTGCGAGATGACCTAACTTATGAAGTTGGACCAGTACATATTATAGATCAAAAGGTCAAGCAGTTGCGAAATAAGCATATCCCTTTAGTTAAGGTGGTCTAGAATGGATTAACGGAGAATGAAGTTACGTGGGAAGAAGAAGAAAGGATGATGGAACCATATCCTAAACTATTTTCTTAGTGTGTATGTAACATAAATTTCGAGGATGAAATTTATTTTAAGGGGGAGAGAAATGTTATATCCCTAATTTTCTTACCTGATGTAACTATACAGTTTATATAAAATGGACATGAGATTCTTGGAATAAACTGTATCAGATTGAGATAGGAAAGAAAGGGATTAATAAATAAGGAAATTTCATGGACTTAAACGCAAATTAGAAAAGGTTAAAGGCAAAAAGTTAAAGTAGAAACAAAAGTTGGGCCAAAAGTGGTAATTATCAAAAGTTTAGTGACTTAAATATAAATAAGCAACAAGTCAGGGACCTAAATGTAATTATGAGAAAGTTGAACTGAAAAAGGCTAAAAAATACCCGAAATTATATTAGACCCAAATTATGCCAGTAGATAGATAAAATTATTCCGGTCAGTTTAACGCAACACAAAATTTTGATTTTAGGTCCTGATTAATTGATATAAATTCCTGAAGTCACAAGGAATCATTACAGTATTTTATAGACATAAGAATCAGATAAAACCTTACATTAAATTTTTATATTTAATATAAGAATTTATAAAATTGACAGAGTCAGAAAAGGAATCCTGTAGAATTCTTACAGGATCTTACGGTGGAATAAAATACCCAATAAATATAGTCGAAAGAGATTCATTGGGAATTATGCCATAAAGGTCATGAGCCTATACCAAGGACCAAATGGCACCACCATAAGCCCAATAAGGTGATTGGATAGTTAAGTGGGCCAGAGTCTATAGCAGTATAAGAAAAGTGCAAAATTACAAAAAAGCCCCTAGATGGCCAGCTTGTACCAGTGATAGATAGAGGGCATTTTGGTCATATTGGATAGGCTAGAAATGTCCCATATAGTATAAATATGATTAGTTAGAGCCAGTATAGACCCTGATGGAGTACAAATAGGGGTAAAATGGCAATTATGCCCTTGGGGTTAATATAGTTCAAGAAATGACACTAAGGGTGTTTTGGTCATTTCCCAAGGGATGGATGGCAGATAAATACCTAGTCTAACAATTTCAATGGTATGAGAAACCTAGACACTGGTTTTCAGGACAAAATACATATCTTGGAATATTATAAAAATTAGGAACAGAAAACAGTCTGATTTTTGTCAAACTGCTCCGATCGATACCAAACTAGTCTTGAATTCTTCCTATCAGTATATTTAACTTTTTCTAGCCAAACATGGCCTTGTGTGAAGTCATGCATGGCATCAAAAGGCATGGCTTCTAGGGCAAGTTTGTTCAATAATGAATATGGACCATTAGATCAAATAGTAACCAAATCAATCTTGGCCATCCATTTGTACCCAAATTTATCTATAAATACTCCCTCATTTCATACCCCATTTGCAATTCTTGAGAACCATAGGTAAACTCTTGCAAAATTTCCATTCAACCAAGAAAGAAGCACACAACTTGAAGCAACAATCAAGGTAATCATCTCCCTTGTTCTTGAGCTTTGTTCTAGCAAGCTAGATCTTGATTTTAAGGGGTTTATGTACCATATTTCCCTTGAGGTTGCTGCTAGAAGTGCTGCCCATATGTGGTTAGAATATGAGTTTTATGTTATGGATAGTTTAGATAAGCTTAAACAAGCTAGAATCAAGTGGTATAAGCTTGGGAATTCAAGTAAGCATGTAGTTGGAAGTTTGTGTTCATGGCTGTTACTGTACGTGATACTGTTCATATGTTGGAATTTCATAATTTTGATGCTTCCAATGAGTTTTAAATGGAAAATTGTGTGGGGATAAAGTAGGAGAACAAGTATTGGAAGCATTGGAATCAGAATGTGAATTTTGGAAAACAAGGGAGTTCACTTCGGTTTGGCACAACAGCTTTTGAGGTGTTTTGATTTTGGAAATTCTGGTTTTATATTTGGATTCTACATGAAAAATTAGGTGCAAATGAACTATGAGAATTTATTTTAGAAAGATGGAAGTATGAAACATAAAATAGAGAAAGAATAGAAGTTAATGAAAACCTAGTATTGGTTTTGTGTTCAAGTTGAGTAGTAACTTGATATTACTTTGTAATTTCTAGGTTTTGAAATTTGTGAAGGAAGGAAATCATATCAAGAAGACTTTGACAAGGATAGCTAAGAGGTAGCAAGAATACCTAACTATAGTCTCATGTTTGTTTAATTGTTTGCTTGCTTGTTGATTATGATGTCTAGTTGAGCATGAGATTGCGTCATAATATTGATGATGAAGTATGAATGATTGCAACTCCTTGCAAGTTATGTCATGACAATATGAATGTTAGAGTTTGCTTTTGTAACCTTATGAAGTAGCTTTCATCTCATGATAACATGTTAAGCATCCAATTAATCATGCATGATATTATAGTTTGTATGCCTTGCTATTAGGATTTCCATGAAATCTCATTCGTTCCATATGCATAACTATGTCATAGGTGCTGGAACCTCACAAGGAAAAAGGGTAAACATAAATGGATAAATTTGTATTATAAGTTACATTACTTACATGACACTATGGAAGGATATGATAGTATGCATGGTGTATGTTCAAGTAGTGTTATTCTGAGGCTACAACCTTGTGACGATTATTATGATGCCTTAACCCACGAGTTTGAATCTTAAATTTGGCATGGTAATAGCTAAGATACAGATATTTAAATGAACACCAAAAATGCCTCAATTGGTTAAGTATTCGATTTGTTATGATTTTTCTAAGTTGGAGTTAAAATCTTGAATAGAGGTAAAGTAAGCAACTGGAGGCAGTAACGTTCTGATGTAAATTTCGTATGGTACATGAACAATTTTTTCCATGAAATTTTGTGAGCTTAAATATCATGTCTAGAGCTTGAAATCCATAGATAACACAGTTTATTTGGACAAGTAACGAATGAGAAATGAATTTTTGAAGTTAAGGAAAAGAATCTGGAACTTCCAGATTTTACCAAGTGAACAGTATTTTTCAATGAATAGAGTAATTTCATTGGGATAATGAAACCTCATTTTTATATTTTCCCTCAAATTTCAATAAAATAGATTCCATTAGAAATTGGAACCACCTTATTTATATTTTTTACGTTTAATTATGAATTTTTAAAGTTGGGTATGTGTTCTGAAATTACCAAATGAACAGTAGTGTGAATAGTACTTGAGAGCAATTCTTTTGAAAATGAATGTTTATAAGGTAAAAGCCTATGTAATTAGTTCCAATAACTTTCAAATGAGTATAAATGAGGTTGGAAATAAGGATATGATATTTTGGTATCAGAGCATAGGATTCTGGCTTAAGAAATACTTTGAATAGATTATTTATAGACTAATGCATAAGTAAACATCTGCATAATTAACACTAAGTTAGTTATTACAGGGTAAAGATGACTGAGTCTAGAATGGGATCAGAAATTATAGTAAACCAGGGAGATCCTATGCTTGAGGTATTTAGTTTAGATAAATCTGGGTTGAACCAAGAGGTAGTTGAGGCTTTGGTGAATGATCCGAAGTTTGGGCTTCATCCAATAATCCATATCCCATATTCAAGTAGTGAATCAGAACTGGGCAGGTTAGATAGCTCCACAGTTGGATCAAATGGGATGGATGACGCATCAAATGAGAATGTACCTGACGAACCTATTATAGCCCCACCTATTAATGTTGTACCTCCTGAAGAAGCTAACCCTAGTGGAGAGAGTAATACAGATCAAGTAGATGATAGAGATATGATAGACCCTCAAGAAGAATAGTCTGATAAGGGTTACTCCTATGTTGTGAGTGCTACAGAACCTGCATGTAGGCAGTCTGCTGAGGTAGATACTCCTGGTCTAAGTCAAGTGCCTAACCCAGTTGATGTACCTGGACCTAGCCATACAACTGATGTACCTGTACCTAGTCATATACCAAACCCTACAGATATCCCAAAGGGAGGAAGCATCTAGAAAAATTCCAGTCCAATCCGATACTGACTCAGTCCAATTTTCTAAAAACTAAACTGTTTTCTTAATCTAATTTTTCTAAGATTCCATAATATACTTTATGATCTTAAATATAGTATCCGGATTCTTCCTACAATTGACATTCTTGTACTAGGTCTAAACTTAATTACATATCCCTTTGTAAATTACTAAAATGCCCTTGGTTCTTCTTTATTTACTTTAATACCTCAAGGGCATTATCATCTTTTCACATCTCTTCAGAGTATTCTCTGACCTTGGTTAACTATTATAGAAACTCTCCTTGATTGTCTAACCTTAGTCAAATGACCAAAATGCCCTTCACCTAACTCTGACTCAATGACACAACACAGTGGCATACTCAGTGATATTTTTTGTAATTTTATATTTTTCCCGGTCTTTATTAGCCATAGCCCACATACTTATCTAAAAATATCATTGGGCCTATAAAGAGCCATTTTGGGCCTTCTACATGCTCCACTTCCTTTATGGGTTTAATTCTCAAGAAATTCCTCCGAAACGTATTTATCGGGTTATTTTAATCCACTGTAAATTCTATAATAAATTCTATAATAAATTCTACATAACTCCTTTTTTAGCTCTGTTAGTTTCATAAATTCTCATATTAATTATAAGAATTTATTACCAAATTTCATCTGATTATGAGGTCCAGAGAATACTATATTTTTTTCTTCATAAATTAATATAAATTTTTTGGGACCTCAAATCACAATTCTGCGTTGCGTCAGACTGATCAGAATAATTTATTCTATTTACTGGAAAAATTTGGGACTAGTCTAATTCCAGGCATTTTTTGGCCTTTTCTGTTTCAACTTTCAATAATTACCATTTTGCCATGAAACTTTTGAAAATTACACTTTATACCCTCAACTTTTCATAATTACACTTAATGGCCCAAAGTTTATTTCTACTTTCATTTTTGCACTATAGAACTTTTAGACTTTTCAATTTATTCCCTTTTCTTTGTACCGTTGTCTAATAATCACTTTTCCTCTCTATTTATCATCACAATCCTTTACAAACCTCTTTCCTCTATCAGTCTTATGCATATAGGGAAAAAGTAGGATATGCCAGTTGCTCAGCATCCTTCAATGTAGTTTGCTCATTTTTCTACTATAACATACCCTCCTATTTGCTACTTTCTGATTCTGGAATGAGTAAAGGTTTTTCTTCAATCAACTCTTTAGTTCTAGATTTGTTCTACTGCTCACTGTGTTTGAAGGTAGATTTCCACCAATTATGACATGAACATCTCTTGCTGAATTGGCTAACTGTGATACATAGCCATTCATGCTTGCTCCTTTTGTTTCCCACTGTTCTATTTTACTTTCCAAGGTAACAAACTTAGAATCTATCATTGCTAAGTTGTTTTACATAGTAGATCTCAGGTCCTTGAAGTTAGAGCTAAAATTCGTGTTTATGGAGTTTATATTTGTAGTCGTCACATTAATTCTCTTGATTATCTCAGATATACCATAATCTTTTATAGCATTAAGTAATTCTATAACTCTAGAAGATTCAACCACTTGCTTGTCATTATTTAATCTGTTTGGCCCAAAATTCCTATCTCCTCCTCTATCTCTCTATTTGAAATTGGGATGATTTCTCTATCCTTTATTATATGTGTTGGAGTATGGATTCCTTTGTGGATATTGGTTTTGTTTGCCTTGATAGATAGCTGATACATCTTCACAATGTGTAGGATAATTGATAATAGTGTGCATAGGATAATAACAATACTGACAACTAGGAGCAATAAGAGCTTGAGAGTATGAGCTTTAAACTTGTGAATTACTCAGTTGAGCAGCTAGATTATTGATCCGAGCATTCATGGCAGCAACTTAAGAAGATAAGCTATTATATTTTTGATATGACCTTGCAAAAATCTCATGGACTTGCCTATCATCATAGCCCCCATACTACTGGTCATTACTTGCTATCTTCTCAATCAAGTTCTATGCTTTATCTAGAGTTAAATCATCAATGGAACCCTAGCAGCTATATCCAAATTCTTTCTACATACATATACGATCTTGAACGAAAATACTACGCCAAATGATCATATGGAATCTAATAGTATAAACATCTAGCTAGCAGCTCTTGAAACCTTCCCCAAAACTCATAAAAAGACTCTTGATGATACTATTTTGCAACAAAAATCTCCTTTCTCAATGTAGCAGTCTTGGAAGTAGGGAAATATCTTTCTCATAAGGTAGTCCTCAAGTTATTCCATGAGTCTAAAGCTTGACATGTATTATGTGGCAGCATATAAAACCATTTCTTTGCCTTTCTTTCAAGTATAAAATGGAATACATGTCTTTACATAGCATCCATGTCAGCACCTACAGGTTTCATGGATTTACAAACCCACTGCATAGTCTTCAAATACTTGAAAGGATCCTCACCTACAATCCATAAAACTTATTCAAGTTAACAAATGACCTTTCAACTCAAAATTATCATCCAAAGTAGGATAATGTGAAAAGGATCATAGTTTACATTATAAGAAGTGAGTTCTCTTATGCTCCTACGTTTCTTCTACTATTCATGTTATTCTCTCCATGTTGCTCATTTTGATTATTATGATTATGAGTATGAGCTTCTCCCTCATTAACTTTGGCATATCCTACTTTTTCTCTATATATATAAGACAGATAGAGGAAAGAGGTTTGTAAAGGATTATGATGATAAATAGAGAGAAAAAGTGATTATTAGACAAAGTGTAATTTCAAAAGTTTAAGGGCAAAATGATAATTATTGAAAATTAAGCCAGAAAAGGCCTAAAAATGCCCGAAATTAGATTAGTCCAAAATTTTCTTAGTAAATAGAGAACATTATTCTGATGAGTTTAACGCAACCCAGAATTTTAATTTGAGGTCCCAAAAAATTGATATAAATTTCTAAAGAAAAAGAAATTAATATAGTATCCTCTACCTTAGAATCAGATAAAATTTGACAGTAAATTCTTATAATTAATATAAGAATTTATGAAACTGATAGAGCTAAAAAAGGAGTTATGTAGAATTTACTATGAAATTTATAATTGATTAAAACACCCAATCAATAAGTTTCAGGGGAATTTTTTGGGAGTTGAACCTATGAATGCCTAGTGAATGATGAATTTTTTGACCGAGCTAGGAACAATCAAAGGAGCTTAGAGACTTGGCAAACTTAAGAATAAGGTAAGTAATTTATCATAGTCTCTACTATAATAAATTAGAGGAATGTTCTTATGAATTTAATAACTAGAATAGAGAAATACCTCTTTCTTAATAAGGTTAGCTGTTGATAGAAAGAAAATTAGGGGATTGTTAGATTAAGGGTATTACTTCAAGTTAAGCTTGAGTTAAGTAGAGCTATACTGGATAGGATAATAATAAAAATATTATTATGCTATGTATAGGCTATGACCTATGTAAAGAAGGAACCTAAAAGCCAAGGCCGAGGACTGTGGGAAAGCACCCGGTAGGTAGTGAATTTATACCTAAACTTGTATGCTTATTCCTTGAGTGTTGTTAATATGCTGTTGACTTGTCTTGATTATGTGAATAATGTATGATTGACAATGCTCTATTTATTTTTATTTTATGGCCATATGTTATAAGTAATAATCATGGAAGCATGCATATGTCATTATGCAAGCATAATCATAGTAAAGCAAGGATGTTTAACACTAAGCATATACTTGCATATATTATTTTTAGTTCTGTTTGCTATTGAGATTTCCCCAGAAATCTCACCCTTACTATTTCCAAACATAACATGGTAATTTTTTGGAAAGGATGAAGCTTAGGAAAGTAAAGTATGACAATTAACTTTAGAAACTTCAAAGATATCTCTGTTTTAAGATACAAACTAGTTTCCTATTTCATATAATTGATTCAAGTGATAACTTGCCCATATTTCTCATTATTCTTCATGAAAATTATTTTAATAATTTATATTAATTACATTACATTATATATGATTGAATAATCAATTCAGTATGATGCTCTTTTTTTTTGTTTCATATGTTAATTCTAATTAATCGATTGGGTAATAAATTAATATATAATAATCTTTGAAAACAAACAGAATCTTTATATGATCTTAAAGTATTTATAATTGAATTAATTTTATAGACTTGATCATTGACTGGGCTATCAAATATTAATTCTTATGATTGAGTACATATTATTCTCATATCAAATATTAATTCATATGATTGAGTACATATTAATCCTCA
Organism: Leucaena leucocephala; assembly: GCA_037074615.1. Lineage (NCBI taxonomy): Eukaryota > Viridiplantae > Streptophyta > Magnoliopsida > Fabales > Fabaceae > Leucaena > Leucaena leucocephala. Next base: position 10,564,781 of record CM073528.1, on the reverse strand, counting down.
CTTCACATATTTATAGACTAATGATTAAATCTCGAAGTGTTTATAGGATCAATGTCAAGAGTTCAAATTCTACTAAGAACGAAGCTAAAACTAATATTAGACCGAGATCAAAGCCAACAGACTTTCAATGACAAAAAGATAAAAGCCTCAACGGCAACAACAACTAGTTCAACAATCATATTTCCAATGGGAAGAAAACACAACGTAAGAAAACCTCAACTTAAAGATTGCTCAATGATAATAAGATTAGTTATAAATAGAAGGGCACTCAAAGTTAAGAGGTTGACAACTATGGATAAAAAAGAGAACAATGACTGATGCAATATCCAAAAAAGCATTCAACTCTCCGTTCATTATGTATTATTTCATTAAGAGAGAAAAATACCATAAGCCATTAACTCTATATAAGAGTTAGATAAACCCTTCATTTCTTCATTTATTTGAGCGCAAAATATTGGATCAGGGGATACAAGGTTGGGATTTACTCATATCTGTTTAAGGGGGAGTGTTGCCGTCGGAAGTGTGGTGTGACCTCAAGATTGAGGTGTTCCCAATTAGCCATAAAAATTGAAGTTGTAAAGGCTACCAAGATCTCGTTGTAATATTTGTATATAGTGGATTGAAAAATCTTAGTGGGAAGTTGAGGACTGGATGTAGGTTAAGGAAAGACTGAACCAGGATAAATTCTTTGTGCAAATTCTTCTTCCTTAACTCTTTGATTTCCAATAACTTATATTCTCAATCAAAGCTTTTCAAATTATATAGTTTTACTTGTCAAGTTTTCAAAGAGTTGTAAAAGTTTTTCAAAAGTCATTGTTCACCTAATTCACCTACCCCCTCTTGGGTGATCCAGCCTATTTACCTAAACTAACACTTATCCAAGCCAATTAAGGTCTAAACATAACATAGTAATCTACTTATTACAATTCCATTCTAATCTACTGGGATGATGGTGACATAGGAAACATGTGAGATTTTAAGGTAAATATCAGTAGAACTGTGTACCACAAACAATGTATGCAACTATATGCTTAGTGTTAAACATGCTTTCTTAATATGATCATGCTTTCATAATGACATGCTTCATTTTTTCTTATTTATAACATATGGCTATAGCATAATGACATGCTTTAATTATCTTTTGGACTAAATGGAAGCATTAAAATAATTGAAATCAACTCCCTTTATGTTATTCCTGGTATGGACATAACTAAAAAGCTTAGATAATTTCTTTTAAGAATTCCATCTTTGATTCTGACACTTCAGACCTATGTTCCTTGGGTTGATCCTAGATGATTTTGCCTTCTGAATACTTTGGAAGAATCAAAATCATAGAAACCATTTTTTCCTATAGAGCTGTAGTTCATGCAGAAACAACAAGCTTGTGGGAAAAATCCAAATTACATGATTAATTCAAGGCATAAGTTTCAATCTAAGACTATCTAAGCCTCAATTCCATGTCTCTAACTTTAATTTCAACTTTCCTCTTTTCTTATTCATTCTCATCCAGCAATATAACCTAGGGGATAACTCAAAATCCATCCAATAAATCCCTAGATTAAAGTTCTTAATTTGAAGTAAAATAAGCTAGGATCAATAACTTACCTTGATCCCTTGCAAGCTTGATCACTTAGGCTCTGTGTTCTTGCTTTTCCTTTAGGTTTGACTGGAAATTTTGGCATAGTTTCCCCATGGTCTTGGGTAGCATGAAAATTAAGGGAATGGAGGGGTATTTATAATGAAATTTGTAGGTTTATAGGACAAAAATGCCCTTAGTAATTGCTAATTATTTCATGCCTAAACTTACTGCTTATTAGTTAGTTTTTTATTAATTAAACTTAATTATTTCTTTTCTCTTTTTTTTAAAAAGTTCATAAAATATCATAAAAATATATTTGGGCTTTAAAAACTTTCTTGGCATCTTGGTACTCTTGTTGGATGTCATTTTGAGCATTGTTTGGATTCAATTCATGAGTTGACCCAATTTCCTATAAATAACTCCGATAAACTTCATCTGGTAGCTTAATTCACTATAAATTTTGTGATAAATTATATAGTTATTTTATAGGTAATAATAATTATAAAAATTCATTCTAACATTAAATTAATTTCTTGAAAATTTTCATAAATATCTAAAACCTATAAGATCTTATAAAAATTCTATACGTTTCTCATAACTTCAATCGAGTAATTATACTAAAAATTATTAAAAATATTATTTTAAGTGTACTTAAGCCCACATAACTTGGTCTCCACATTTTTAGTCCTCTTGAGATGCCATCTTGAGTCTTTGGTCAAGCCCAATTTCTCTAATGTCTCAATTCCCATGAAACATCCCCGAAAACCTTTATTGGATGCCCTATTTTACTATAAATTCTATTATAAATTATACATAACTCATTTTTTAGTTTTGTTAGTTTCATAAATTCTTATAATTAATATAAAAATTTAATGTAAAATTTCATCTAATTTTGAGATTAAGAAGGTCTTTTAATAATTTATAAGCTTCGATAATTAATATCAATTTTTCAGGACTTCAAATTAAAATTCTAAAAAATATGGGTCTCCACAATGTTGTCCTCTATTTACTGATAAAATTTGGAACTAAAATATTTTTAGGAAGTTTTTGGCCATTTCAAGCTCTACTTTCTCATAATTATAATTTTGCCCCAAATTTGAAAAAATATACTTTAGTCCCTAAATTTATCAAATTCCATTTTAGTCCCTTGCTACACCTTTTGGAATTCCAGTTTAGTACCTACAATCTCAAAACTCCCTTTAAGTCCTTTTTCTATTTTGTTTTTGAATTTTCTATTTAACTTTTATTCAAATGATGTTTAAATCCTTTTTTCCTTTATAACTTTACATCTTCCTTTCTTTTCGTAACTTAAACCTAATCTAAATGTTATATTTTCTTTCAATCATCATCACAATCCATTTCTAAATTTTTTCTATATTAATCTTATACAGATAGGGAAAAATTAGGATGTGATACCTAGTATTCAAGGCATTTTATCTATACTATAATCTTTACCTTCCTCAATCAATTTTCTTAATCAAATACTTCTATAATACTCAATGTCTTAGCAACTTTCAAATCAACATATTTTTCTCCATGTTCGCATCACGACCATCATCAACTTCTATCACCATTGCTTCAATCACTAATAAAAAACAAAAGTAGCACACAAATACAACAAGAAGAACTCTTATGCACTTTTCCAGATGAGACAAATTTCTAAGATTTATTTACTTAATCAAATTTACCCCACATGTCACATAGAGGCATTCTTTTTAATTATAATGGAAAAATAATAGGTAGTAAAATAATCTATCTATTATATATATAATGGGATAGACGCTAGTAGTTAAGCTAGCGCGTCGTATTACAGCAATATGATGGGATAAATTATATTATTTAATCTATTTCTATTACTATAAAAATAGGCCTATCCACTCTTGGTGTATTAGTCCCAAACCCATATATGTGTGTGTGGGTTGAAGCAGAGATACCCAATTTGTTAGGTTATCTGAGCCAAGTTCTTATTTTTATAATTATTTAGGATGCATGAATCATCTTTATTAATTTTTCACCATTTGTTATTGTAGAGATAAGAGAATAGTGAAAACATAATCGTACGGTCATTACATATATTTTTGGCTTTCTGTAAACAACCGATTTAGCTTATAAACTCAGCACAATTGAAAAAAGCTCGTTAAAACAATGAGAATAGACTATAAGAACATCGAAAAAGGACATTGGATAGCTCATAACCTACTCCTACAAAATGGATCATCGTGATCCGTCTAGAGGTTGAAGATGACCTACACTTGGAATGGCATCATTTTAAGGCTTTTGTTAAAAAAATGGTAAACGTTGTTGTGAGAAAAAAAGGTGAGTTTATTATTAGGCTGCAGTAAGGCCTAGCCTGATTTAAAAACAAATAATTTTTGGCTACTTGATTGAGAGCGGATTGTCATCGTTGGACTCATCAAAATAAAGTAATTGCACTCTATTAATGCAGTATAAGGCACAACCCTATCTTTCTTCTCAAGGAGCCCTTTTTATTGGAACCCTAAAAGATCGGTGACAAAATCATTAAAAATCTCAGTGAAAGTAAAAATGAGTTTTAGGTTTGGTTAATTTTTGATGCAATAAAATAGTGTGCAATAAAGTAAATATTTTTGTATTTTTTATCAAGATAGAGAATAAGTGGATTGTTAAAGAAATATGTTGAAAAAGACTCTTGATGATGGAAACCTATCCTTTCTCTGAATATGATATGGGGATTTTAAAATCACTGTCTTAAATAAAACCTCAATCAATCGGTTAAGTCTAAAACATTAATATTCCTTACACTCCTTTGATTAAAGCTAGTTCAAGAACCACTAATGCGATGTTTAAAAACCACTTAGTGTGTAATTAAATTAGATGATGAAGATGCCCTCAAATGATCATCGATCGATGACCACAGATTTCAAGTAATCGAATCAGTTGGCAACAATCGTTGATAAAAACCCAATTATCCATAAATCAAAACTAAAATATTAATATTAAATCAACATTTGCCACATCCTTACTTTTAACCTCAATTATACCTTATTAGAAGTTATTGGAACCAATTACATGATCATTTGCTTTGAAAATATTCGTTTTCAAAAGAATTGCTCTCGGATACTATTCACTTTTACTGTTCACTTGGTAATTCTAGATCATGTACCCAATTTTGAAAATTCATAATTAATTGTAAAAAAATTGCAATAATGTCGTTCCAATTTCTAATGGAATATCTTTCATAGATCTTTGGGAAAAAAATGAAACTGAGGTTTTCTTGTCCACATGAAATCAATTTATTCATTAAAAATCACTATTAATTTGGTAAAATTTGAAAGTTCTAGTTTTGTTGTCTTAACTTCAAAAATTCATTTCTCTTTGGTTATTTGTCCAAATGAACTGTGTTACCTATGGATTTGTATCTCTGGATGTTTTATTTAATCTCATAAAATTTCATAGAAAAACTCATTTATTTGATATATGAAATCAACGTGTGAACGTCGCTGCCTCTGGACACTCACTCTATCTCAATTCTAGATTTTACTTCAACTTAGAAAAATCATAACAAATCAAATTCTTAACCAATTGAGGCGTTCTCGGTGTCCATTTAAAGCTCTATGTCTTACTATACTCATGACAAATTTCAGATTCAAAATTGTTGATTAAGGCATCCTAACCATCGTCACACGCTCACGGCCTCATAACAGAATTACAGAATCATACACCATACATCCATACATGCTATCATATGCTTCCATAATGTCAAGTAACTCATGTGACTTATTATACAAACTCATCCATCTATGCTTACCCTCTTTCCTTGTGAAGTTCTAGCACCTATAACATGGTTATGCATATGGAAAGAATGAGATTTCATGGAAATCCCAATAGCAAGTTACACAAACCATAATATCATGCATGAATAATTGAATGCTTGACATGTTATCATGAGATGGGAGCTACTTCATAATGGTAAATAAGCAAACTCTAACATGCATATTTCCATGACATAACTTGCAAGGAGTTGCAAACATTCATACTTCATCATTAACATGATAACACATTCTCATGCTCAACCAAACACCATAATCAACAAGCAAGCAAACAATTAAGCAAACATGAAACTATAGTTAGGTATTCTTGCTACCTCTTAGATATCCTTGTCAAGGTCTTCTTGAGGTGCTTTCCTTCCCTCACTAATGTTAAAACCTAGCCATTACAAAGAAATATCAAGTTACAACTCAACTTGAAACTAAATCCAAGACTAGCTTTCCACTAACTTGCTTTCTTTCTCCCTTTTATGTTTCATACTTCCATCTTTCCAAAATATTCTCATAGTTCATTTCTAAATAATTTTTCATATAGAATCCAAATATGAAATCAGAATTTCCAAAATCAAAACAAATCAAAATGTCCTGCCTTTGACTGAAGTGCATGCCCTTGTTTTCCAAAATTCACATTTTGATTCCAATTCTTCCAATACTTGTTCTCCTACTTTATCCCCACATAATTTTCCATTTTAAACTCATTGGAAGCATCAAAATCATGAAATTTCATCATATTAACAGTGTCACACAGAGTACCAGCAAGAACACAAAATCCTAAATCCAAACATACTTGAATTCCCAAGCTTATACCACTTGATTCTAGCTTGTTTAAGCTTATCTAAACTATCCATAACATAAAACTCATATTTTAACCATATATGAGAAGCACTACTAGTAGCAACCATAAGGGAAATATAGCATAAAAACTCCTTAAAACCATAAGCTAACTTGATAGAATAAAGCTCAAGATCAAGGGAGATGATTACCTTGATTATTACTTCACTTTGTGTGCTTCTTTCTTGGTTGAATGGAAATTTTGCAAGAGTTTCCCTATGGTTCACCATGCATTTCTAAGCCATCTGAATAGGGGGTATTTATAGATGAATTTGGGTGAAAATGGATGGCCAAGATTGATTTGTGCACTATTTGATCTAAGGGCTCACATTTAATCTTGGATTTAACTTTTTCCAAAAAGGAGAATTATGACATCACAAGGGACAAATCAAGGGACACCTCATGGGGTATGTGGTGCAATTCTCATGTAAGGAAGCCTCTGGAAAAATTCTAGTCCAATCTGATACCGATCGGAGCAGTTTCACAAACACTGGCTTATTTTCTGTTCCTAATTTTTATAATATACCAGGATATGTATTATGTCCTGGAACTCAATATCTAGGCTTCTTATACCATTGCAAATGTTAGACTGAGTATTTATCTTCCGTCCATCCCTTGGGAAATGACCAAATACCCTTGGTTCCTTTCTTGCACTATATTGGCCCTAAGATCTATGTCAGGTCATGACCATGCAACATATAGGTCGCGACTAAAAATCACAGAGACTACTACTTGATGCTTTTCAAAGCCCAAAACATCCTTTACACTGAAACCTTTTTAGGCTAACCGAAAAAATAGTTTAAAGTAGGGATCTAAGTTTTAGCAATTCATCACACATTAAAATCAAAAACCAAAAAATTTGTGATGAAAGATTGGATTAATCGAAGAATTTTGCATTAATTAGCATAGAAACAATAACATCTCCCCCATACTTAAACTTGACAGTGTCCTCATTATCGGTACAATTATAGACTTCACAGCACTATATAAGGTCAACTGAAATCCAACTTCAGCACAACAGTTAAACACATCACTCAATACAAATTCACAGAGAAGCTTGCAGTCACATTCAAATCATATGTCGCAATACAAAGAAAGCAAAGATGACAAGATGGGTAAACTATAGCTTGTAATTGAGTGTGTCGTACCTCAGATAATCATCACTACAAAAATAGCACATGGGCAGCGCAGGGGTATTATTCAAAACAAAACCATACTAAAATTAAATACTATCTTATTAAATCATCAAGCAAAAAAATTAACTACTACTTATACTGGTTCATCCCTTTGTAATCATCATAATAACATGTCAAGCATATATCACATTAGGCAAATTTGTAGAGGTAAGAGATAGGAAAGGAACAACCTTGCCTCAAGGCGGTGGTGGGGACTCAAAATTTTGAGAGATGACTGTTTGATTGAAAAATCTTCCCCATGGCCTTCTCTTTCCACCCTAGCATGCCAAAATCATGCACTTTGATTAAATTACGAAGTCCATCCAAGATTGTTCTGAATTTTCCCTTTTTAAACTTGCACTTGTCGAACTGTGGCTAGTATATATTAACTACAAAATTCAGGGGTATTCCCTTTATATCCTTTGTATATTCCACTTCCTCAAGTTCTTCACCCAGTTGAGGTTGGTATACCACTGCAACATACTTAGGATAACTCTCCTTCAATTCATTCAGATTCTCCATCTTGCTTTCAATCTCCTCAGGTGTTATACTAAGCTTAAGTTGGTCCACAGTTGTAACATAGTTGAGATCAGTCTCCTTCATTCATGCATCATTATTTGAGGTCAAATCATATAAGAATCTTAAAGTATAAGAGGTAATTGGTGAATATGAGTAAGGATAACTAGAGTCAGAACGCATTGTCCCTTTAACCAAAATAGTGGACTGTGGAGCTGAAGGAAATTGAAATTCACTGGTTATGTCTGCTATTTCTAGTTGCAACCTCTTAGGATGATCTTCAACTTCTCATTGTGACTCAAACTGGTAGTGAGTGTCTCTAAAATGTTTAATCATGATGTGATCATCATTAGTCATGACTTGGGATCACAGAGATGTTGTCCCTCAGCACCCTAATATGTTGTCGCAATTTCATCATCTTCTCATCGCGACTGGATGTCTCGGAACTTTTTGGTCATGACCAAACAATTATCTTATCGTGACTTGTAACACCTTACTTTTGTATGTCTTAGGGATCATTTGATAGCATTTAGAACCACTTAAAAGTTCATTGAAGTTCAATTACAAAATTTGGAATTTTACTCTTTACGAGTACTGTTCATATGGTAATTCCAGATTAAGCGAGGAACTTCAGAAAATCATAACTAATTCTAGAAAAATTAAAATAAAGTGGTTCAAAAAGATACACAAAGCTAACATCTTAAAATTTAAGGAAAAAATATTTACTTTGACCAATTGACTAGTTAACTGAGTCAACTATGATGCCAAAATTTACTATTCATTTAATCAAATTTTTGGAAAACAATTTCTGGTCCTAAACTTTGAAAATTTTCTTCTCCTTGTATAGATGTCAGAATAAGGCATTCTTGGTGTCAAAATGAAGCTTGAAATATTAACTAAATAATGATAAAATGTCATACATTTATTTGATCATTTATTATTTTTAATTACAGCAATTACTATACTACTTTTAAGTAAATATTACATACATACATCACATAAGTCATAACATATCATTAGGTACAATCAATCATGACATCTATCTCCTAACTCCTCTTCTTGCATCTTCATCTTCTTCCATCTTTGAAGAACTTGTTGGTTTTGGGGTGACATGGAGGGGATGAGATTTTGGGTAAAATCTTAGTAGTGAATGGAAAACATACAATGTATGCAACTATATGCTTGATGTTACTATGTGTGCACTTAATGATCATGCTTGCATAATGATACTTACATGCTTTCATGTCACTTAATTATAACATATGGCCACAGCATAAAAACAAATAGAGCATTACTTAATCATACATGCTTCACATCATCAAAGTAAGCAAACATCACATAAAACATCCAAGCAACATAAGCATACAAGTAGGTAAGTTTACTACCTCATACTCCATACTTTCCTTATCCTTTTCCTTTACCTCTTGCTTCCTACTTCTTGAAGTGTGATTGCCCTCTTTGAGCACACAAACCAAATCCTAGCATTGCATTACCATTAACTCATTACAATCCAACTTCCTTGAACATTGAACGTTATCTACTAATGTAAATATCTTTAATCTTTGTTAATTAGCTTGGTTTTTGAATCAATTGATGTCTTGAATTTACCCTGCACAATTTGACCTTCTGAATCCATTTATGAACTCAGAATTCAAAAATTCTAGCAACTACACACTATTCTTGACATAATTACATAACTTCCCTTTTTCTTTAAAAAAATCTCATTTTGATTCCAATGCTTCTAATACTTCTTTCTCTACTTTATTCCATACAACTTTTCATTTTAAAACCATTGGAAGCATCAAAATCATAAAACTCTAATAATTGTTCATACATGTGAACAATAATAGAGAAGACTTCAAAAATTACAACTTTCAATTCTAATGCTTCTAAGGTTCTAAACCTATCAATTTCTACACAAATTCATCTTTTAAAATCAATGGAAGTATTAGATAATTGAAGTTTTATCTTCTCCTATCTAGAACAGCCTTTTGCCAAAAGGCCTCAAGAAAGAGAAAAGTCAAGAATATCGACTCAATTCAATAATCAACCATTAAACCAGCTTGTCTAAGTGTTTTCTACTTAATTCTATCTTTCTTTTCTTCTTTCTTTATTTCTGTCCAGATTTGGATAGTGTCATATCCCAATTTTTTGGCTTAGAAGCCCAGTATATAGCCTAAAAAAGGGATGCTACTAGACCCTATTGAACAGAGGTCTTAACAAATAGAGAAAATGATGCTGATCAGTTTGATGCAACACAGAGTTTTAATATGAGGTCCCGAAAGATTTATATTAATTTCTGAAGAGAAGAAAAATTAATACAATATTCTCTGGATCTCAGAATTAGATGAAATGTGGCAGTAAATTCCTATAATTAATATAAGAATTTCTGAAACTGACAGAGCTCAAAAAGGAATTCTATAGAATTTACTATAGAATTTACAGTGGATTAAAAGACCCGATAAATAGGTTTCAGGGGAATTTCTCGGGAATTGAGCTCATGAAGATAGTGGATCATACAGAGGGTCCAGAATGACACCTTATAATTCTAATGATATTTTTAGATAAGTATATAGGCCAGGGCTAATAAAGACCGAGAAAAATGAAGAATTACGAAAATGCCACTGAAGGTATGCCACTGTGTTGTGTCATTGAGTCAGAGTCAGAGTCAGACGAAGGGCATTATGATCATTTAACTAAGGTTAGACAGTCAAGAAAGGGTATCTGGATAGCTGACCATGGTCAAAAGATACTATGGTAAGGTATAGAAATATAATAGTGCTCGTATAAGTACTAAAGAGGAACTAAGGGTATTTTGGTAATTTACTAAGGATGTTTCTTGGGAACTGAGCCACCAGAGTATTTGGGCTTGGTTAGAAACCCAAGATGACAATCCAAGGCCCAAAAACGTAACCCAAGAGTAATGTGGGCCCAAGAGGCATTAAAATATTATTTTAGGGCTTTTTCAATAAAGTAAAGTGACACGATCCAAGCTAGAACTGGGTAAAGTGATATGGAATCATGAGAGGACATAAATGGGGCCCACAAGGCACCACATGGAATGATTACAATAAAAGAAGAAAAGCAAAGGACACATGGCATGATTAGAGAAAATGGAGAAAAAGCAAGAGGACATGTGGCACGATCTCGGTCGTCTATTCAGGGAAAAGACTCTAGAACTCTCTGGAGAGGCTGAGTTAGCTGGTGAGGTGTCCCAAGGGCCCTACCATTGCACCACATACCCCCTGAGGTGTCCTGGATGATGTCATTAGTGGTGAGTCATCAAGGAGGGTGATGTCATCGTGATGATGCAGGCAAAGCTTCTTGAGGAAGCAAGCAATCTGAGCCATTTATCGCAATTCAATCTGAGCCATTCATTCCACCTCCACTCACCTATAAATAGGACACTCCCCCTCACTTCATTACCACGGATTTGGCAAGAAAAAGAAGAGAGAAGAGAGAAAGAAAGGAAGGAAGAGAAAGAAAGGAGGAGTTCTGGTAGAGCCAGGAGCAATCTAAGGAGTTAGGGACTGGGCAAAGCTTAGGAATGAGGTAAGTAAGTTATCTAGTCTCTGCTCTAATAAAGTAGAGGATTTCTCTTAGTGGTTAGAATATAGAAATATCTCTATTAATAAAGTTAGCTATAGCTAGAAAGAAAGTTAGAGGAATGTCAGAGTAAGGATATTACCCCTAGTTGAGCATGAGGTAAGTAGAGCTATACTGGATAATAATAAAGATATTATTATGCTATGTATAGGCTCTGACTTATGAAAAGAAGGAACCTTAGAAACAAGGCTAAGAGCTGGAAGGAAAGGCTACACGCCAGGTAGTAAACTTACATACTTGTATGCTTATACTGCTTGGATGTTTTATGTGATGTTTTCTTACCTTGATGATGTGAGGCATGTATGATTAAGTAATGCTCTGTTCCTTTTTATACTATGGCCATATGTTATAATTAAGTAACATGGAAGCATGTATGTTATCATGATGCAAGCATGATCATTAAGTACACACATAGTAATATCAAGCATATAGTTGTATACATTGTATGGTTACCATTTGCTATTGAGATTTCCCCAGAAATCTCATCTCCTTCCATGTAATCCCAATCCCACAGGTATGTTTAAAGAGGACCGAAGAATCATAGAGAGGAGCAAAGGATTGGATAGTGGAGAGGTTATGTAAAGATGGGACCAAAGTGCTGGAATCAGGGAAAAACGTAGGATAAACAGTAAACTTTAGACATTGACTGACATGGACATGGTCATGAGTGGTCAACAAGTTATTTTTCCCTGAAATAGGAGTAAGTTAGCTTCACGTAGCAATTGGAAACACTTCATTTTGATTTTTCTAGAATTAGTTATGATTTTTCGAAGTCAGGTCACTCCGCTGGAATTTACACAGTGAACAGTGTTTGCTAGGAGTAAAATTTCAGATTGTATGATTTGACTTCAATGGCCCTAGAAGTAGTTCTAAATGCTACTGAATGGTCCCTAAAATGTAAAAAAAGGAGGATGTTTCAGACAGCACTATTACCAAGAGAATATCTCACTTTTCTTCTATTAAAACTTAGGTTTCATCCTTCCAAAACACTTACAAATAAAAAAGGAAGGATTACATACCTTAAGCTCTAGCTAAAGTGCCTTGAATCTCCTTTTATCTTGGTTTGAGTTTCCATTTGGCCATAGCTTCTCCAAGGGTTCCAAGCTCATGTTTTTGCAAGTAAATGGAGGGGTATTTATAGCCAAAACTTTGGCATCTTGGGACAAGAATATCCCTCCTTCAACTAATTATTACAACTCCCTAATCTTGAATCTGATTGGTTACTTAATTCTTTAATCTTCATTAACTTAATTCTTATATTATTTTAATAAATTTCAGCACATGGGATGAGGTTTCTCTCTTCTTCTTAATGCCGTATGTCCCTTGATACGGGTCCCACCATGTGCATCTTGACTTCCTCTTGAATTCTCTTGATTTTCCTTTGATTTTCTTATTTAAAATTTATCTTGGGCTTATTGGGCTTCATATTGACGCCATATTGGGCCTATTTTAGGTCCAATAGCTAATTGGCACAAATCGTAAGGCCCTTTCCTTATACCGACTGATAAGACACATTTTGTATATGGTTTCTGTGACACTTTTAAGAGCTTTATAACAACTTTACCATCATTTTAGGCCTTAAATTGTTCTTTTGTGGTAATACATGATTGTGCATGGAAATGTGCTAATAAAAGGTTAAAATGATAAATTAATTCTTTTAAACCGCATATATTCTGTTATTTACTGATTTGGACTTTTACAATCAGCTTTTATTTTGGATTGCAGGTATTTTGGAAGAGAACAAGGACCAGGAAAGAAATCACAAGCCAATAAAAGTGAAACCACGCTCCTGCACATTTTAGTCGTGACCCAAGAGTCCACCGATCGTGACCTTGATTCTTCTAGAATGTTCTCTATGTTTACAGGTCGTGACCAAAATATGGATCTGATCACGACTAATATGCGAAATCGCTGAAGGTTTTGTATTAGGTTATGCAAAAATAAAATGAGGAGGAAGGCTGCTGTCAAAGGGGGCTATTTTTTTGACCTGTTTAGGCTAAGAAGCAATACTCTCACGCTTTCTAATCACCTTCTTCACCTTTGCCAACATTCTACACCTCTCCACAGAATTCTCTACCTTTCTACACATCAACCTACTATCTTCTCATTGTTTCTCCATGGCATCCTAAATGAACAACGATTGCAGTACAACAAGATTCATGAGAGGCTAAATCTTTAGCCTCTTGGTGATAAATCGGATATCTTGAGCTCATGGACTCAAATGGGGAGTTTCTTCTGTTCTAATTTGCATCTTCTCATCTTATGATTGCTGCTAGATCTAGTGTTTTCATCTTATGAGCAAGTTTTGAATATCTATTTTCATTCTCATATTATACTTTGTAATTTAATTTGGATGATTAATGTTTGCTTTTAATAAAATATTTCAGTTTTGATTTTAAGAGAGTGGGTTATTATCAGCTATCATTATTAATTAAGTTATTGCCTGAAATCTAGGGTTTATGATCGATAACTATTCGAGGGCATTTTCATCATCTAAATTCAATTTACACGCTAAGTGGTTTATGACAGTTCACTAATAGTTTTTATACCAGCTTTGATCAAAGGGTTTTAAAGAAAATTAGGGTTCTAAACTCAATCGATCAATTGCGATTTTCTTTAAGACTTAGCACTTTCTAAACACCAATTTTAAATGTGAGAGCAAGGATATATACGTTTTCATCATCAAGAGTCTTTCATAGCATATTTCTCAACTAACAACTCATTTTCATCATAAACAAAAATCCAAAAATATTTACTTTTCTGTACCCTACGTTTATTGTATCAGTCACTAAAACCTAAAAACCATTTTATCCCTCATCAGGTTTTCATTGATTTTGACATCCAATCTACTAGGTTTCCACATAAAAGGCTCCTCGAGAAAAATGATAGGGTTGTGCCTTATACTATATTATATTGGGTGCAACAAACTTTATTGATGGATCAGACCATGACAGTCCGAGGCCCTCATCAATGGTGCTGTTGCCGAGGAACCAAGTAATTGGTTCCCTAGTAATTGATTATCAATTTCATTAGCTACCTGAGTCGTCTTTCTTGCTTTTATTTGCATTTTAGTTTTTAATAGTTTTTAAATTGCATTGCATTGTATTATGCACCTTTATGAGTTTCTGAAAAATCAGTCTTTGTGACTGAGTTGTGACCTAATCTCAACTGCGTCACGACCACTATTCTCTGTGACTTTAAGTTGTGACCAAATACTATTTGTGTCATGACCTTACCGCTCCCTTATGAAATTTGACTACTCTGTGGAAACCAGTTGTGACTAAAACACTCTTCAGTCGTGACTACTTTTCTCTATGATATTTTGTCATTACTAAAACACTCTTTAGTCATGACTAACTGATAATTTTCTGCTATCCAACCTTTGTGACTGACTTTGACTGATTGCATTTATTATTCTCTATATATTTTGCATTGCATGTGTAAAAGAGCTAAACCATTAGTGCCTTTTGAACCTGAAATTTAGAGGAGACTTATGAAACTAAAGAGAGAATTTAGAGAAGAAGAAGCAAAATCTAGTTCCTCATCTAGTATTCCAGAGTCTAAAAGTAAACCGAATATGGATGATATTAATCATAATGGGCCTAATGGGCACGGAGAAAATGAAATACCAATGAATCCATAAGATAATAGAAGTGTGAGGAAAATTAATCATCGCATGTGAATTAAGATCCTTATGGTTTCTATACTGAAGAAGCTAATTTTGAGATTAAAGGAGCTTTAATTTCAGCCTTACCTAAATTTCATAGTTTTATAGGAGAATGTCCACACAGGCACTTACAAATCATGTATATGATATATTATTCAACGAAGCCTCCACCGCAATGGATGACTTCTTAAGGAGGTGTTTTCATTTTACCTTATAAGGGAAGGATAAATAGTGGCTATACAATTTTCCCACCTATTTCTCTACTCTTACATAGGATCAGCTCAAGTTCACATACCTTGAACAGTTTTTCTAGGCTTGAAAGACCAGTCAAATGAAAAAGGAACTCACGAGTATTCTACAACATGATGGAGAATGTCTATATGAGTATTGGACGAGGTTTCTTAACCTGTTGGCTCAATGCCCTCACCACAACATGACCAAGGTTGATTTAGTAGACATTTTCTTTGATGGTCTACTTCCTCATAATCAGGTTTCCTTGAATGCAGTAGCAAATGGATCCTTGAGAGATAAGACTCCACAAGCAAGTTAGGAGTTATTCCAGAAGATGACCAATAAAGACTATCATACAGGGGATCCAAGGAGAATGCCCATATATTCTTCAGGTAATTCAAAAGAGATCTTAGCATAAATAACAACCTTGGGAAACAGAATAGAGAAAAAGATGATTTTGATTAAAAGAGAGCTGTATTCCATAAAACAAGTTCATGTAGTGGATACCTCACAAGCCTTGGTTACAGGATGTGAATTATGCGGTTCTATGATGCATGCTACCAGTACATGTGATAGACAGTATGAAGAAGTGGCATCAATGTATCAAGGGAGAGACAATCAATACCAGAAGAAAGACCCATACTCCAACATATATGCCCTAGTTGGAGAGACCACCCAAACTTTAGGTGGGGGTAATAGGCCAAATCAATTCCAATGAGGTGGTGCTTCCTCAAGCAACTACCAAAATAATGCAAGGTCCATTATTCCAACTCATCCTATGACCTTATCAACATCACGGCCAGATGAGACTTCTTAATTGTTAAAGAGTATGGCTGCACAGATGAACAATATGGACGGTAGAATGACCAATATAGACAACAAGCTCAAAGAGAATGATGGTCAATTCACCTCCATTGCTTCAATCCTTTAAAGTATATAGAAGGATAATGTTGATGTGCACAGGAAACTTGAAGAGATAAGTTCCAAGAATACAGATATCACAATTCACATAACTCAAGTCTCCAATACAGTAAGTGACATTAAAGGAAAAAGCAGTGGCAGCATACCTTCGAATATTGTCTTCAATCTGAGGGGTCTAAATGCTATATCCCTCAGAAGTGGCAGAAAAATTCATTTTAAGGAAGCTGATACACGGGCAGGATGTGGAAGATGCTGAAATTGAGAATTCATATATGCCATAGGTATAAATTGGGAAATATGCAAGTGCTCAAGAACAATAGCTTGTAATGAAGAAGCTAACCCAAGAGGAGAGCTCACAGACCTAAGTGAAGATGGAAGAGCCGTAAGAAGAAGCAACAACAGTACCAAGTCCATCCTACAAAGGAAAGCAACCTGAGGAGAAGCTGAAGTCGAGCAAGCAAGGAGCCTCTATGCATAAAGGTAAGGAGGTAAGTATAAAAGGTCTCCCTTTTCCTAACTTTTACTTTACTAGAAAGAAGATAATTGAACCTAATTTTGCAAAAGATGCTTATACTCTATTCAATTAAAAATAAATATCCCTTTGGTTGAGTTCCTCAAGAGAAACCCTAAATATGCAAAATTTTTAAAAGAACTCTGTGCTGATAAAAAGAAGTTTAGGCCTCTTGAGAGAATCCAGATGAGTGCTAATGCGTCATCACTCATTTAAGGATGAACTACTTGTTAAGTACTAAGACCCAGGATCCTACACAATCCCACACACTATAGGAAATGTTCCTATTAAGGGAGCATTACTAGATATAGGGGCAGCCATTAATGTAATGCCTTGGTCAATATATCAAGCCTTAGGAATCAACTGTTGGAAATCGTGCCCTATGGGCCAATCATTGTCTTATGAACATTATTGATTTATGAATTTATTAATTGTATTATCATATTAGTTGCCTATTTATTGTGATGACCATCTTTGGATAATTCATGATCTTATCCTAAATGTCCCTGGTTGGTCATCTCTGTGAGAGCACAGATGAAATAAGACCAATATGACTTTGAAGATGTAAAGAGATATAAATCAAAGTCATAGGCACATGTAAGAGTACAAGGTGTTGGACCGACCTGCTATGAGAGAACTGCATGGGTAACGTCATAAGCTTCTCTCATATACAAACCATGTCAATATGCCCTTTGACCTGAGATCATCATGGATTCCTACATGACAAACGCTCAGCTTTGACCTAGTCAAAAGTCACTTTTGACTGAGTGATCATAAAGTCTATGTTCAGGCTTAGTGGTTTTTCATGCGGAGGAATGTGAATGGTCAAGATGAAATTTGTCCCTCACATTCATAGAGAGATATTACTGGTCCCCTCGATGAGTGAGTGTGAGAAATGTATGGCCATACTGTAATGGAAAGGTAATTCCATTTCTATAGTCAGACTACTCAAGGACCGAGAAAGTAACTATCAGGAATAGGAGGATGACATTATCCATGCCTCAACCATGACCAAAATATCGTGTGACAGAAGGGACATGATATGGTTGTGTAAAAGGTTACATCGTTTAACGATCCTCATATGATTTGGGTAGTCGTTATGTCTTGCTAGAGACCGCTTGTGACTTGTGGGCTAGTATAACAAATGGCCCACTGCCAACTTCATATGGGCCTACAGGGTCGCACACAAAATAGCCCAACACGAGCTATGATGTCCAGATTCATTGAATCTAAGACATGTCCAGATTCAATGAATGATCCAGGATAGATGTATATATATTTATTTATATTTATATTCGTATATATATACATTATATATAAGAGATATATGAGATTTAATTTATAAGGATAAATTAAATCTCTATCACGTTTGAATTTGAAATTCAAATTGATAGGATATCTCATATAAGAGATATTTATAAGATTTAATTTATAAGGATAAATTAAATCTCTATCACGATTGAATTTGAAATTCAAATTAATAGGATATCTCATATAAGAGATATTTATAATATTTAATTTATAAGGATAAATTAAATCTCTATCACATTTGAATTTGAAATTCAA
This sequence comes from Leucaena leucocephala, assembly GCA_037074615.1. Taxonomy (NCBI): domain Eukaryota; kingdom Viridiplantae; phylum Streptophyta; class Magnoliopsida; order Fabales; family Fabaceae; genus Leucaena; species Leucaena leucocephala. The sequence continues at coordinate 10,546,372 of CM073528.1, read as the reverse complement.
ATTGATATGATATCTCAAATTTGATTTATGAGAATAAATCAAATCCAGTTCAGTCTTAGCTTTATTTAAAGTTAAATAAATAGGTGAATTAAATTTGTGGGATGGATTTAATATTATTTATTTAATTAGTTTCTTATCAAATTATACAATATATGATATTGTATTAATTTCAGAATTAATATAAGATTAACTCCTAAAATCCAATTCGGTAGAAGAAAATGCAGAGCATCCTATATATCTGGTATTAGGAGCTAAATTTTGCATAGAGATATACATAGAACACAGAAAGGCTGAAGGGGACTGAGCAAAGGGTTTGCATATAAGAAACTGTCAAAATAGAGATGGAGAGGACGAACTCTTAAGAAAGCCCTAGAGGGACAAGAGATGCTAGCACGTCGTTCGTGGTTGAAACGCTGTTCGTGTGGATACCAGTAGTTGAAGCTGACCTGAGTCATCGACTTCTTGCCATTGAAAGGGAGCACGAGCCGCAGAAAGAAGCTGTGAACGTCGTGACCAAAAGCTGTGGAAGTCGCTGAGGCACACTAAGGGTAATGCTTCTTCCCACTTGACAAGGAATGGAAAAAAATTTAAATTAATTTCCGCTGCGTGTCTTCTAATTCCTTTCAGTGTTATCAGAGCCATGCCATTTTGTGTTTAAGTTAGGCTTGATTATTGATTCATATGATATGTGTTAGTCGTAGCCGATCATATAATATGCATTTTATGTGTGACATATAAGGGATCTGTATTATGTATGACATAAAAGCAATCTAAAAGGGAATTGAAATCGGTGGTGATACATTTTGATTTGATCAATTAACCGCCGTGGCTACCTGTTCGTAGCGCAACATAACCGTAACATATGTTATTTTATGAATGTTTTAGATTTGAAACATCAATTGCCCTGCCATTAAATCTGAATGTTGATTCTTGAATGCTTGGGTATAGTGAACAATATGGCTCTAGATTGCAAGTGTTGTAATTTTTTAAATACGGCCTGTGTGTCGTGCCTTCCTATATATATACTCTCAATGTACCTTCTCTTCTCATCTCACGCCCCTCGAATGTTAAAAGAGGTTTCTATATGTAATTTCTCTTTTCTTACTAGAGAGCTCCTCTCATTGGCTTGAGTGGACTTAGGACAGGTGAGCCATATTGTATCACATTTAAATTATGCATCTTATGATTATATTAGCACATGCATATTACTTGTATGAGATACAAACTGAGAAACATGCATTCTCATAAACTAGATAGTTAAATTAAGCCTTCTAAATGAAATCTTAAGTCATAATGCCGTTAATTTAAAACACTTGTCAAAACCTCGATCGCTCAATTATCGACTCCGCCAAAGTGGGTGCTTTTGAGTTATCTTGGGGAGATAAGCAAGAGTAATGGTGCTACTCTCACATGTTTATTATTGTTTAACTTAATTGAGATTAGCAAAACGGTTTTGGGTCTCAAGGCATTAGATGGGCTTAAAAACATGCCAGATCATATGATGATAAGATCCCATGAACATCTACGAGTTACATTTGATGTAATTGGTAAAGGTGTTACCTACCTAAATAACTTAATTTAAGCGTCCTGCCAAAGCGGACTTAAGTTTGAGCCAAATATGGATCTTAGCCCACTAATTATTGCATTGAGGGGTGTTTATTTAGTGGGAGATTACTAATTAAATTGCATATTTTAATTGTAGAATCATGACGACTAGTAATACTGCTACATTATCGCTGCGATCTATCCTTGAGAAGGACAAACTCAATGGGACAAACTTTCTTGACTGGTTTAGGAACTTGAGAATTGTTCTTAAGCAGAAAAGAAAGGCGCATGTCCTAGATCAACCCATTCCTGAGGAGCCAGCGGCTAATGTTCCTAGAGCTCAGAGAGATGCTTACACGAAGCATAAGGAAGACTCTATCGATGTGGGATGCTTGATGCTAACCTGAGTGAAAGTAAAAATAGGTTTTAGGTTTGGTTAATTTTTTATGCAATAAAATAAGGATATAGTAAAGTAAATGTTTTTATATTTTTTATTAAGATGGAAATTAAGTAGATTGTTAAATAAATATGTTGAGAAAGACTCTTGATGATGGAAACCTATTTATCCTTGCTCTCAAATGATATGGGAATTTTAAAATCACTAAGTCTTAAATAAAACCTCAATCGATCGATTGAGTCCAGAATATTAATATTCTGTAAACTCTTTGATCAAAGATAGTTCAAAAATCACTAATGCACTGTTTAAAAACCACTTACTGTGTTATTAAATCAAATGATGAATATGACCTCGAATTATCATCGATTATGACCATATAGATTTCAAGCAATCGAATCAGTTAGGAAAGATCGTTGATAAAAGCCCAATTATCCAAAAACTAAAACTAAAATATTCATATTAAACCAACATTCAAATCATCCAAATTCAATTACAAAACCTAATCTCAGAATAATCAATCTATATCCAATCCTTACTCATAAAATCAAAACCCTAGATCTAGGAATTTCAAAACATAAGAAAGGTGAGATTAGCAGTATCCACCTCAAGAGTCCAGGCATGGACTATGGATTTTTAAACAAGAACTTGACAGCAACATGGTCAATGGATATAATAACTTTATAACTCAAAAGATAAGATTTAAATTTGTCTAGTGCAAACACAATGGCAAAAAGTTTTTTTTTCTATGGTGGTATAGTTCTTTTGAGGATTATCTAATATGTGAGAGGTATATGAAATGACTTTAGATAGCTTACCATATTTATGTCCTAACATTACACCTACAACTTTATTTGATGCATCACATGAAAGTTCAAAATATAAATGCCAAGTAGGTGCAATAAGTATAGGTGGCGTGATAATCATAGCTTTAATAGTGTCAAATGCTCTCTTGCAAGTATCATGAAAATAGAACTCTATTTCTTCTTACATGAGTTTAGAAAGTGGAGATGTAATCTTGCTAAAGTCCTTAATAAACCTTCTATAGAATCCAGCATGTCCTAGAAATGATCTTAGTTCCTTTTAAGATTTGGGATAAGGAAGAGAAGAAATAACCTCAATCTTAGCTTTATCTGCCTCAATCCCAATATTAAATACCCTAGAACTATGCCTTTATCTACCATGAAGTTGTAAGGAATTGAAAGACACGCAGCGGAAATTATCTTAAAAATTTTTCATTCCTTGCCAGGATCTACCGTATGTGTTTAAGTCAAGTGGGAAGAAGCATTACCCTCAGTGTGTCTCAGCGACTTCCACAGCTTTCGGTCACGACGTTCACAGCTTCTCTCTATGCCTCGTGCTCCCTTTCTGATCACAAGAAGTCGACGACTCAGGTCGGCTTCCTCTACTGGTATCCACACGAACAGCTTTTCAACCACGAATGACGTGCTAGCGTCTCTTGTCCCTCCAGGGCTTTCTCAAGAGTTCGTCCTCTCCGTCTCTATTTCGGCAGTTTCTTATCTGCAAACCTTTTGCAGAGTCCCCTTCGGCCTTTCTGTGTTCTATGTGTGTGTCAATCCTAAAACGTAGCTCCTAATATTAGATATATAGGATGCTCTGCGTTTTCCCTAACCGAAAAGGATTTTAGGAGTTAATCTTATATTAATTCCGAAAATAATACAATATCATATATTGTATAATTTTATAAGAAACTAATTAAATAAATAACATTAAATCCGTCCCACAGATTTAATTACCTATTTATTTAACTTTAAATAAAGATGAGACTGAACTATATTTGATTTATTCTCATAAAACAAATTTGAGATATCCTATCAATTTGAATTTCAAATTCAAACGTGATAGGGATTTAATTTATCCTTATAAATTAAATCTTATAAATATCTCTTATATGAGATATCCTATCAATTTGAATTTCGAATTCAAACGTGATAGAGATTTAATTTATCCTTATAAATTAAATTTTATAAATATCTCTTATATGAGATATCCTATCAATTTGAATTTCGAATTCAAACGTGATAGAGATTTAATTTATCCTTATAAATTAAATCTCATATATCTCATATATATATAATATATATATATATATGAATTTATATATATACGAATATAAATATAAATAAATATATATACATTCACCTGGATCATTCATTGAATCTGGACATGTCTTAGATTCAATGAATCTGGACATCATAGCTCGTGTTGGGCTATTTTGTGTGCGACCCTGTAGGCCCATATGAAGTTGGCAGTGGGCCATTTGCTATACTAGCCCACAAGTCGCAAGCGGTCTCTAGCAAGACATAACGACTACCCAAATCATATGAGAATCGATAAACAATGTAACCTTTTATACAACCATATCATGTCCCTTCTGTCACGCGATATTTTGGTCATGGATGAGGCATGGATAATGTCATCCTCCTATTCCTGACCGTTACTTTCTCGATCCCTAAGTAGTCTGACTATAGAAATGGAACTACCTTTCTATTACAGTATGGCCATACATTTCTCAGACTCACTCATCGAGGGGCCCAGTAATATCTCTCCACGAATGTGAGGGACAAATTCCATCTTGACCATTTACATTCCTCCGCATGAAAAACCACTAAGCCCAAACATAGTCTTTATGATCACTCGGTCAAAAGTGACTTTTGACCAGGTCAAAGCTGAGCATTTTGTCATGTAGGAATCCATGATGATCTCAGGTCAAAGGGCATATTGATATGGTTTGTATATGAGAGAAGCTTATGACGTTACCCATGCAGTTCTCTCATAGCGGGTCGGTCCAACACCCTGTACTCTTACATGTGCTTATGACTTTGATTTATATCTCTATAGATTTTTAAAGTCATACTGGTCTTATTTCATCTGTGCTCCCACATAGATGATCGACCAGGGACATTTAGGATAATATCATGAATTATCCAAGGATGGTCATCATAGTAAACATGCAAATAATATGATAACTCAATTAATAAATTCATAAATCAATAACGTTCATAAGACAATGATTGGCCCCTAGGGCACAATTTCCAACAGAAGTGACATTTCTCAAAATTCAGCACAAGCTTTTTCTTAATGTATCTTGCTAAGACTTTCTCTAAACTGTCTAAACATTCATCAAAGTCCTTACCATACACTATAAAATCATCCATGAATACCTCCTTGTTGCTTTCCAAGAATTCACTAAATATGGACATCATAGCTCTTTGAAATGTTCCAGGTACAAGCCAAATGGCATCCTCCTATAGGCATAGGTACCAAATAGATATGTGAATGTGGTATTCTCTTGGTCCTTCAGTGCAATTGGAACCTAAAAATGTCTTGAAAATTTAGGAGGAGAAGAGATTTCATATTCAAACAATTCACACTCAACCTTATCATAATCTTGCAGTAGTAATTCATGTTCCTTTTTAGCTTCTTCAATATATGCATCAACTGTACTTAAGCCTAACAGTGAGTAATCTTCAAATAGATGTCTCATTGCTTCATAGACATTAAAAGTTATGACATTATCACCCACTTCCATTGTGATGCTCCTATTTTTTAGGCTTATCATAGTGTTGGCTATTCTAAGGAATGGCTTACCCAAGATAATAGGTCCCTTTGAATTTGATTCATGTGACATATCCAAGGCATAAAAATCTACAGGTATAATCAAGTCTTTGACCTTCACTAATGTATCCTTTATAAGTCCCTCAGCTTTTAGACAAGGAATTTATTTGACCCAGTGTTTCTCCCTGGGATGCTTTAGTGTTATTTGTTAAGAAAAAGGATAGTAGTCTCAGACTATGTATTGACTACAGGGATTTGAATAAGATTATAGTTAAGAATAAGTATCCTCTTCCTCTGATTGATGATTTGCTAGGCCAGTTGGTGGGAGAAAATCTATGCTCCAAGATTGATCTGAGATCAGGTTATCACTATCTCAGCATCAAAGAATATGATATTTCAAAGATTGCATTCAGGACTCGCTACGGTCATTTTGAATTTCTAGTAATGCCCTTTGGTATAACGAATACACCTGCAATTTTTATGGATTATATAAACAGAATCTTCATATCTAGATCAATTTGTTATGGTCTTCATTGATGATAACCTAGTATACTCTAAATCTGCAAAAGAGCATGAAGAGCATTTGAGAATTATTCTTAGTACTCTTAAAGAAAAATGACTCTATGCTAAGCTTAGTAAATGTGAGTTTTGGCTTTAACAAGTCAAATTTCTCGGTCATGTCATATCCCATGAAGGGGTAGCTGTAGATCCTAACAAAGTTGAAGTAGTGTTAAGCTGGGAACAACTAAGGATAGTGACAGAGATCAGAAGTTTTTCGGGCTTAGCAGGGTATTACATAAGATTTATTAAGGACTTTTCTCGAATTACTCTGCCATTAACCAAGCTAACCAGAAAGAAATAACTGTTCAAGTGGGATGAGAAGTGTGAGGCTAGTTTCTAAGAGTTAAAGCAGAGATTAACCACGACTCCCGTGCTGATTATTCAAGACTAAACTCAGACTTATGTAGTCTATACTGATACTAGCAAGAAGGGGTTGGAATGTGTGTTAATGCAGCAGGGTTAAGTGGTAGCCTATGCTTCTCGGTAGCTAAAGCCACATGAAGAGAATTATCCCACTCATGATATGGAGCTTACAATGGTAGTGTATGCTCTCAATATCTTAAGACATTATTTGTATGGAGCTACCATAGAGCTGTATTGTGACCATAAAAGCTTGAAGTATCTGCAGGATCAGAAAGAATTGAACATGAGGCAACAGAGATGGATAGAATTTCTGAACGATGATGATTTCCAGATCAAGTACCATCCAGGAAAAGCAAATGTAGTAGCTGATGCCTTAAGCATAAAGGCGGTGCAGGTGGCAAGTCTAATGATCAAAGAGCTGGAATTAATAGAAGATGTTTGAGATTATAGTCCTTTATATCAAGTGCATATAGCAGAAAGCTCTTATGGAGGACCGCAGATTAAAGTTTTCATTGAAGATGAGATAAAGGAAGCTCAGGAGCATGATAAGCTCACATTAATCTTCAAGAATAAGCTGGAAATAGGGGAACTAAGAATTTTGATGTATCCCAAGATGGGTTGTTACGATTTAGGGGGAGACCATATATTCCCAATGCAATGGGATTGAGAGAGAAGATCTTTAGATGAGGCACATAAAAGAAAATATACAGTATATCTAAGTATGACCAAGATATATCATGATGTTAAAAGTTTATTTTGGTGGCTTGAATTGAAGAAGGATATTGTGGCTTATGTGTTAAGTGCTTAACATGTCAAGAGGTGAAAGTTGAGCACCAAAGGCCAGCAGAGAAGTTACAACCATTAGAGATAGTTAAGTGAAAATGGGACAATATTGCCATGGATTTTGTTGAAGGATTGCCCATGACTCCTACTAAGCATGATGATATATGGGTAGTAATTGATTGATTAACAAAGTTGGCTCATTTCCTGGCAATCAATAAGAAAGATTCTCTTGAGAAGCTGGTAAAATTGTATGTAAAGGAGATTGTTAGATTACATGGTATCCTAAGTAGTATTATATATGACAGAGATCCTCAGTTTACGTCAAATTTTTGGCGGGCTTTACATAAAGAAATTGACACTACTCTCATATTTAGTATAGCTTATCATCCTCAGACAGATGGCCAATCTGAGAGAATGATCCAGACACTAGAGGATATGTTAAGAGCAAGCGTGTTAGATTTTAAAGGTAGTTGGGATGTCCACTACCATTGATAGAGTTTGCCTATAACAATAATTATCAGGCTATCATTTAGATGGCCCTATTTGAAGCACTTTACGGAAGAAAGTGTAGACCTCCCTTGTGCTGGTTGAAATTGAGTGAAAGGAGGATGTTTGGTCCTGATATAGTATATTAGACAACATCACATATCGATGAGATTAGAAAGAGATTATTGACAGCTCAAACCAAATAGAAAAGTTATGCTAATGTTAGAAGAAAGTTGTTGGAGTTTGAAGAAGAAGAGCATGTATTCCTTAAGTTGACTCCAACAACAGGAGCCAGACGATCGATCAAAGTGAAGAAGCTACATCCTAGATACATTGGGCCATTCCAGATCCTCACAATAATAGGATCAGTGTCTTTCAAGTTGGCTCTTACTCTAAATCTCAGCAAAATACATAATGTATTCCATGTTTCCCAGTTAAAGAAGTACGTTACAGATCCATCACATGTAATTGAGTAGGATGATGTTGCACTGCGAGATGACCTAACTTATGAAGTTGGACCAGTACATATTATAGATCAAAAGGTCAAGCAGTTGCGAAATAAGCATATCCCTTTAGTTAAGGTGGTCTAGAATGGATTAACGGAGAATGAAGTTACGTGGGAAGAAGAAGAAAGGATGATGGAACCATATCCTAAACTATTTTCTTAGTGTGTATGTAACATAAATTTCGAGGATGAAATTTATTTTAAGGGGGAGAGAAATGTTATATCCCTAATTTTCTTACCTGATGTAACTATACAGTTTATATAAAATGGACATGAGATTCTTGGAATAAACTGTATCAGATTGAGATAGGAAAGAAAGGGATTAATAAATAAGGAAATTTCATGGACTTAAACGCAAATTAGAAAAGGTTAAAGGCAAAAAGTTAAAGTAGAAACAAAAGTTGGGCCAAAAGTGGTAATTATCAAAAGTTTAGTGACTTAAATATAAATAAGCAACAAGTCAGGGACCTAAATGTAATTATGAGAAAGTTGAACTGAAAAAGGCTAAAAAATACCCGAAATTATATTAGACCCAAATTATGCCAGTAGATAGATAAAATTATTCCGGTCAGTTTAACGCAACACAAAATTTTGATTTTAGGTCCTGATTAATTGATATAAATTCCTGAAGTCACAAGGAATCATTACAGTATTTTATAGACATAAGAATCAGATAAAACCTTACATTAAATTTTTATATTTAATATAAGAATTTATAAAATTGACAGAGTCAGAAAAGGAATCCTGTAGAATTCTTACAGGATCTTACGGTGGAATAAAATACCCAATAAATATAGTCGAAAGAGATTCATTGGGAATTATGCCATAAAGGTCATGAGCCTATACCAAGGACCAAATGGCACCACCATAAGCCCAATAAGGTGATTGGATAGTTAAGTGGGCCAGAGTCTATAGCAGTATAAGAAAAGTGCAAAATTACAAAAAAGCCCCTAGATGGCCAGCTTGTACCAGTGATAGATAGAGGGCATTTTGGTCATATTGGATAGGCTAGAAATGTCCCATATAGTATAAATATGATTAGTTAGAGCCAGTATAGACCCTGATGGAGTACAAATAGGGGTAAAATGGCAATTATGCCCTTGGGGTTAATATAGTTCAAGAAATGACACTAAGGGTGTTTTGGTCATTTCCCAAGGGATGGATGGCAGATAAATACCTAGTCTAACAATTTCAATGGTATGAGAAACCTAGACACTGGTTTTCAGGACAAAATACATATCTTGGAATATTATAAAAATTAGGAACAGAAAACAGTCTGATTTTTGTCAAACTGCTCCGATCGATACCAAACTAGTCTTGAATTCTTCCTATCAGTATATTTAACTTTTTCTAGCCAAACATGGCCTTGTGTGAAGTCATGCATGGCATCAAAAGGCATGGCTTCTAGGGCAAGTTTGTTCAATAATGAATATGGACCATTAGATCAAATAGTAACCAAATCAATCTTGGCCATCCATTTGTACCCAAATTTATCTATAAATACTCCCTCATTTCATACCCCATTTGCAATTCTTGAGAACCATAGGTAAACTCTTGCAAAATTTCCATTCAACCAAGAAAGAAGCACACAACTTGAAGCAACAATCAAGGTAATCATCTCCCTTGTTCTTGAGCTTTGTTCTAGCAAGCTAGATCTTGATTTTAAGGGGTTTATGTACCATATTTCCCTTGAGGTTGCTGCTAGAAGTGCTGCCCATATGTGGTTAGAATATGAGTTTTATGTTATGGATAGTTTAGATAAGCTTAAACAAGCTAGAATCAAGTGGTATAAGCTTGGGAATTCAAGTAAGCATGTAGTTGGAAGTTTGTGTTCATGGCTGTTACTGTACGTGATACTGTTCATATGTTGGAATTTCATAATTTTGATGCTTCCAATGAGTTTTAAATGGAAAATTGTGTGGGGATAAAGTAGGAGAACAAGTATTGGAAGCATTGGAATCAGAATGTGAATTTTGGAAAACAAGGGAGTTCACTTCGGTTTGGCACAACAGCTTTTGAGGTGTTTTGATTTTGGAAATTCTGGTTTTATATTTGGATTCTACATGAAAAATTAGGTGCAAATGAACTATGAGAATTTATTTTAGAAAGATGGAAGTATGAAACATAAAATAGAGAAAGAATAGAAGTTAATGAAAACCTAGTATTGGTTTTGTGTTCAAGTTGAGTAGTAACTTGATATTACTTTGTAATTTCTAGGTTTTGACATTTGTGAAGGAAGGAAATCATATCAAGAAGACTTTGACAAGGATAGCTAAGAGGTAGCAAGAATACCTAACTATAGTCTCATGTTTGTTTAATTGTTTGCTTGCTTGTTGATTATGATGTCTAGTTGAGCATGAGATTGCGTCATAATATTGATGATGAAGTATGAATGATTGCAACTCCTTGCAAGTTATGTCATGACAATATGAATGTTAGAGTTTGCTTTTGTAACCTTATGAAGTAGCTTTCATCTCATGATAACATGTTAAGCATCCAATTAATCATGCATGATATTATAGTTTGTATGCCTTGCTATTAGGATTTCCATGAAATCTCATTCGTTCCATATGCATAACTATGTCATAGGTGCTGGAACCTCACAAGGAAAAAGGGTAAACATAAATGGATAAATTTGTATTATAAGTTACATTACTTACATGACACTATGGAAGGATATGATAGTATGCATGGTGTATGTTCAAGTAGTGTTATTCTGAGGCTACAACCTTGTGACGATTATTATGATGCCTTAACCCACGAGTTTGAATCTTAAATTTGGCATGGTAATAGCTAAGATACAGATATTTAAATGAACACCAAAAATGCCTCAATTGGTTAAGTATTCGATTTGTTATGATTTTTCTAAGTTGGAGTTAAAATCTTGAATAGAGGTAAAGTAAGCAACTGGAGGCAGTAACGTTCTGATGTAAATTTCGTATGGTACATGAACAATTTTTTCCATGAAATTTTGTGAGCTTAAATATCATGTCTAGAGCTTGAAATCCATAGATAACACGGTTTATTTGGACAAGTAACGAATGAGAAATGAATTTTTGAAGTTAAGGAAAAGAATCTGGAACTTCCAGATTTTACCAAGTGAACAGTATTTTTCAATGAATAGAGTAATTTCATTGGGATAATGAAACCTCATTTTTATATTTCCCCTCAAATTTCAATAAAATAGATTCCATTAGAAATTGGAACCACCTTATTTATATTTTTTACGTTTAATTATGAATTTTTAAAGTTGGGTATGTGTTCTGAAATTACCAAATGAACAGTAGTGTGAATAGTACTTGAGAGCAATTCTTTTGAAAATGAATGTTTATAAGGTAAAAGCCTATGTAATTAGTTCCAATAACTTTCAAATGAGTATAAATGAGGTTGGAAATAAGGATATGATATTTTGGTATCAGAGCATAGGATTCTGGCTTAAGAAATACTTTGAATAGATTATTTATAGACTAATGCATAAGTAAACATCTGCATAATTAACACTAAGTTAGTTATTACAGGGTAAAGATGACTGAGTCTAGAATGGGATCAGAAATTATAGTAAACCAGGGAGATCCTATGCTTGAGGTATTTAGTTTAGATAAATCTGGGTTGAACCAAGAGGTAGTTGAGGCTTTGGTGAATGATCCGAAGTTTGGGCTTCATCCAATAATCCATATCCCATATTCAAGTAGTGAATCAGAACTGGGCAGGTTAGATAGCTCCACAGTTGGATCAAATGGGATGGATGACGCATCAAATGAGAATGTACCTGACGAACCTATTATAGCCCCACCTATTAATGTTGTACCTCCTGAAGAAGCTAACCCTAGTGGAGAGAGTAATACAGATCAAGTAGATGATAGAGATATGATAGACCCTCAAGAAGAATAGTCTGATAAGGGTTACTCCTATGTTGTGAGTGCTACAGAACCTGCATGTAGGCAGTCTGCTGAGGTAGATACTCCTGGTCTAAGTCAAGTGCCTAACCCAGTTGATGTACCTGGACCTAGCCATACAACTGATGTACCTGTACCTAGTCATATACCAAACCCTACAGATATCCCAAAGGGAGGAAGCATCTAGAAAAATTCCAGTCCAATCCGATACTGACTCAGTCCAATTTTCTAAAAACTAAACTGTTTTCTTAATCTAATTTTTCTAAGATTCCATAATATACTTTATGATCTTAAATATAGTATCCGGATTCTTCCTACAATTGACATTCTTGTACTAGGTCTAAACTTAATTACATATCCCTTTGTAAATTACTAAAATGCCCTTGGTTCTTCTTTATTTACTTTAATACCTCAAGGGCATTATCATCTTTTCACATCTCTTCAGAGTATTCTCTGACCTTGGTTAACTATTATAGAAACTCTCCTTGATTGTCTAACCTTAGTCAAATGACCAAAATGCCCTTCACCTAACTCTGACTCAATGACACAACACAGTGGCATACTCAGTGATATTTTTTGTAATTTTATATTTTTCCCGGTCTTTATTAGCCATAGCCCACATACTTATCTAAAAATATCATTGGGCCTATAAAGAGCCATTTTGGGCCTTCTACATGCTCCACTTCCTTTATGGGTTTAATTCTCAAGAAATTCCTCCGAAACGTATTTATCGGGTTATTTTAATCCACTGTAAATTCTATAATAAATTCTATAATAAATTCTACATAACTCCTTTTTTAGCTCTGTTAGTTTCATAAATTCTCATATTAATTATAAGAATTTATTACCAAATTTCATCTGATTATGAGGTCCAGAGAATACTATATTTTTTTCTTCATAAATTAATATAAATTTTTTGGGACCTCAAATCACAATTCTGCGTTGCGTCAGACTGATCAGAATAATTTATTCTATTTACTGGAAAAATTTGGGACTAGTCTAATTCCAGGCATTTTTTGGCCTTTTCTGTTTCAACTTTCAATAATTACCATTTTGCCATGAAACTTTTGAAAATTACACTTTATACCCTCAACTTTTCATAATTACACTTAATGGCCCAAAGTTTATTTCTACTTTCATTTTTGCACTATAGAACTTTTAGACTTTTCAATTTATTCCCTTTTCTTTGTACCGTTGTCTAATAATCACTTTTCCTCTCTATTTATCATCACAATCCTTTACAAACCTCTTTCCTCTATCAGTCTTATGCATATAGGGAAAAAGTAGGATATGCCAGTTGCTCAGCATCCTTCAATGTAGTTTGCTCATTTTTCTACTATAACATACCCTCCTATTTGCTACTTTCTGATTCTGGAATGAGTAAAGGTTTTTCTTCAATCAACTCTTTAGTTCTAGATTTGTTCTACTGCTCACTGTGTTTGAAGGTAGATTTCCACCAATTATGACATGAACATCTCTTGCTGAATTGGCTAACTGTGATACATAGCCATTCATGCTTGCTCCTTTTGTTTCCCACTGTTCTATTTTACTTTCCAAGGTAACAAACTTAGAATCTATCATTGCTAAGTTGTTTTACATAGTAGATCTCAGGTCCTTGAAGTTAGAGCTAAAATTCGTGTTTATGGAGTTTATATTTGTAGTCGTCACATTAATTCTCTTGATTATCTCAGATATACCATAATCTTTTATAGCATTAAGTAATTCTATAACTCTAGAAGATTCAACCACTTGCTTGTCATTATTTAATCTGTTTGGCCCAAAATTCCTATCTCCTCCTCTATCTCTCTATTTGAAATTGGGATGATTTCTCTATCCTTTATTATATGTGTTGGAGTATGGATTCCTTTGTGGATATTGGTTTTGTTTGCCTTGATAGATAGCTGATACATCTTCACAATGTGTAGGATAATTGATAATAGTGTGCATAGGATAATAACAATACTGACAACTAGGAGCAATAAGAGCTTGAGAGTATGAGCTTTAAACTTGTGAATTACTCAGTTGAGCAGCTAGATTATTGATCCGAGCATTCATGGCAGCAACTTAAGAAGATAAGCTATTATATTTTTGATATGACCTTGCAAAAATCTCATGGACTTGCCTATCATCATAGCCCCCATACTACTGGTCATTACTTGCTATCTTCTCAATCAAGTTCTATGCTTTATCTAGAGTTAAATCATCAATGGAACCCTAGCAGCTATATCCAAATTCTTTCTACATACATATACGATCTTGAACGAAAATACTACGCCAAATGATCATATGGAATCTAATAGTATAAACATCTAGCTAGCAGCTCTTGAAACCTTCCCCAAAACTCATAAAAAGACTCTTGATGATACTATTTTGCAACAAAAATCTCCTTTCTCAATGTAGCAGTCTTGGAAGTAGGGAAATATCTTTCTCATAAGGTAGTCCTCAAGTTATTCCATGAGTCTAAAGCTTGACATGTATTATGTGGCAGCATATAAAACCATTTCTTTGCCTTTCTTTCAAGTATAAAATGGAATACATGTCTTTACATAGCATCCATGTCAGCACCTACAGGTTTCATGGATTTACAAACCCACTGCATAGTCTTCAAATACTTGAAAGGATCCTCACCTACAATCCATAAAACTTATTCAAGTTAACAAATGACCTTTCAACTCAAAATTATCATCCAAAGTAGGATAATGTGAAAAGGATCATAGTTTACATTATAAGAAGTGAGTTCTCTTATGCTCCTACGTTTCTTCTACTATTCATGTTATTCTCTCCATGTTGCTCATTTTGATTATTATGATTATGAGTATGAGCTTCTCCCTCATTAACTTTGGCATATCCTACTTTTTCTCTATATATATAAGACAGATAGAGGAAAGAGGTTTGTAAAGGATTATGATGATAAATAGAGAGAAAAAGTGATTATTAGACAAAGTGTAATTTCAAAAGTTTAAGGGCAAAATGATAATTATTGAAAATTAAGCCAGAAAAGGCCTAAAAATGCCCGAAATTAGATTAGTCCAAAATTTTCTTAGTAAATAGAGAACATTATTCTGATGAGTTTAACGCAACCCAGAATTTTAATTTGAGGTCCCAAAAAATTGATATAAATTTCTAAAGAAAAAGAAATTAATATAGTATCCTCTACCTTAGAATCAGATAAAATTTGACAGTAAATTCTTATAATTAATATAAGAATTTATGAAACTGATAGAGCTAAAAAAGGAGTTATGTAGAATTTACTATGAAATTTATAATTGATTAAAACACCCAATCAATAAGTTTCAGGGGAATTTTTTGGGAGTTGAACCTATGAATGCCTAGTGAATGATGAATTTTTTGACCGAGCTAGGAACAATCAAAGGAGCTTAGAGACTTGGCAAACTTAAGAATAAGGTAAGTAATTTATCATAGTCTCTACTATAATAAATTAGAGGAATGTTCTTATGAATTTAATAACTAGAATAGAGAAATACCTCTTTCTTAATAAGGTTAGCTGTTGATAGAAAGAAAATTAGGGGATTGTTAGATTAAGGGTATTACTTCAAGTTAAGCTTGAGTTAAGTAGAGCTATACTGGATAGGATAATAATAAAAATATTATTATGCTATGTATAGGCTATGACCTATGTAAAGAAGGAACCTAAAAGCCAAGGCCGAGGACTGTGGGAAAGCACCCGGTAGGTAGTGAATTTATACCTAAACTTGTATGCTTATTCCTTGAGTGTTGTTAATATGCTGTTGACTTGTCTTGATTATGTGAATAATGTATGATTGACAATGCTCTATTTATTTTTATTTTATGGCCATATGTTATAAGTAATAATCATGGAAGCATGCATATGTCATTATGCAAGCATAATCATAGTAAAGCAAGGATGTTTAACACTAAGCATATACTTGCATATATTATTTTTAGTTCTGTTTGCTATTGAGATTTCCCCAGAAATCTCACCCTTACTATTTCCAAACATAACATGGTAATTTTTTGGAAAGGATGAAGCTTAGGAAAGTAAAGTATGACAATTAACTTTAGAAACTTCAAAGATATCTCTGTTTTAAGATACAAACTAGTTTCCTATTTCATATAATTGATTCAAGTGATAACTTGCCCATATTTCTCATTATTCTTCATGAAAATTATTTTAATAATTTATATTAATTACATTACATTATATATGATTGAATAATCAATTCAGTATGATGCTCTTTTTTTTTGTTTCATATGTTAATTCTAATTAATCGATTGGGTAATAAATTAATATATAATAATCTTTGAAAACAAACAGAATCTTTATATGATCTTAAAGTATTTATAATTGAATTAATTTTATAGACTTGATCATTGACTGGGCTATCAAATATTAATTCTTATGATTGAGTACATATTATTCTCATATCAAATATTAATTCATATGATTGAGTACATATTAATCCTCACTTCACATATTTATAGACTAATGATTAAATCTCGAAGTGTTTATAGGATCAATGTCAAGAGTTCAAATTCTACTAAGAACGAAGCTAAAACTAATATTAGACCGAGATCAAAGCCAACAGACTTTCAATGACAAAAAGATAAAAGCCTCAACGGCAACAACAACTAGTTCAACAATCATATTTCCAATGGGAAGAAAACACAACGTAAGAAAACCTCAACTTAAAGATTGCTCAATGATAATAAGATTAGTTATAAATAGAAGGGCACTCAAAGTTAAGAGGTTGACAACTATGGATAAAAAAGAGAACAATGACTGATGCAATATCCAAAAAAGCATTCAACTCTCCGTTCATTATGTATTATTTCATTAAGAGAGAAAAATACCATAAGCCATTAACTCTATATAAGAGTTAGATAAACCCTTCATTTCTTCATTTATTTGAGCGCAAAATATTGGATCAGGGGATACAAGGTTGGGATTTACTCATATCTGTTTAAGGGGGAGTGTTGCCGTCGGAAGTGTGGTGTGACCTCAAGATTGAGGTGTTCCCAATTAGCCATAAAAATTGAAGTTGTAAAGGCTACCAAGATCTCGTTGTAATATTTGTATATAGTGGATTGAAAAATCTTAGTGGGAAGTTGAGGACTGGATGTAGGTTAAGGAAAGACTGAACCAGGATAAATTCTTTGTGCAAATTCTTCTTCCTTAACTCTTTGATTTCCAATAACTTATATTCTCAATCAAAGCTTTTCAAATTATATAGTTTTACTTGTCAAGTTTTCAAAGAGTTGTAAAAGTTTTTCAAAAGTCATTGTTCACCTAATTCACCTACCCCCTCTTGGGTGATCCAGCCTATTTACCTAAACTAACACTTATCCAAGCCAATTAAGGTCTAAACATAACATAGTAATCTACTTATTACAATTCCATTCTAATCTACTGGGATGATGGTGACATAGGAAACATGTGAGATTTTAAGGTAAATATCAGTAGAACTGTGTACCACAAACAATGTATGCAACTATATGCTTAGTGTTAAACATGCTTTCTTAATATGATCATGCTTTCATAATGACATGCTTCATTTTTTCTTATTTATAACATATGGCTATAGCATAATGACATGCTTTAATTATCTTTTGGACTAAATGGAAGCATTAAAATAATTGAAATCAACTCCCTTTATGTTATTCCTGGTATGGACATAACTAAAAAGCTTAGATAATTTCTTTTAAGAATTCCATCTTTGATTCTGACACTTCAGACCTATGTTCCTTGGGTTGATCCTAGATGATTTTGCCTTCTGAATACTTTGGAAGAATCAAAATCATCGAAACCATTTTTTCCTATAGAGCTGTAGTTCATGCAGAAACAACAAGCTTGTGGGAAAAATCCAAATTACATGATTAATTCAAGGCATAAGTTTCAATCTAAGACTATCTAAGCCTCAATTCCATGTCTCTAACTTTAATTTCAACTTTCCTCTTTTCTTATTCATTCTCATCCAGCAATATAACCTAGGGGATAACTCAAAATCCATCCAATAAATCCCTAGATTAAAGTTCTTAATTTGAAGTAAAATAAGCTAGGATCAATAACTTACCTTGATCCCTTGCAAGCTTGATCACTTAGGCTCTGTGTTCTTGCTTTTCCTTTAGGTTTGACTGGAAATTTTGGCATAGTTTCCCCATGGTCTTGGGTAGCATGAAAATTAAGGGAATGGAGGGGTATTTATAATGAAATTTGTAGGTTTATAGGACAAAAATGCCCTTAGTAATTGCTAATTATTTCATGCCTAAACTTACTGCTTATTAGTTAGTTTTTTATTAATTAAACTTAATTATTTCTTTTCTCTTTTTTTTTAAAAAGTTCATAAAATATCATAAAAATATATTTGGGCTTTAAAAACTTTCTTGGCATCTTGGTACTCTTGTTGGATGTCATTTTGAGCATTGTTTGGATTCAATTCATGAGTTGACCCAATTTCCTATAAATAACTCCGATAAACTTCATCTGGTAGCTTAATTCACTATAAATTTTGTGATAAATTATATAGTTATTTTATAGGTAATAATAATTATAAAAATTCATTCTAACATTAAATTAATTTCTTGAAAATTTTCATAAATATCTAAAACCTATAAGATCTTATAAAAATTCTATACGTTTCTCATAACTTCAATCGAGTAATTATACTAAAAATTATTAAAAATATTATTTTAAGTGTACTTAAGCCCACATAACTTGGTCTCCACATTTTTAGTCCTCTTGAGATGCCATCTTGAGTCTTTGGTCAAGCCCAATTTCTCTAATGTCTCAATTCCCATGAAACATCCCCGAAAACCTTTATTGGATGCCCTATTTTACTATAAATTCTATTATAAATTATACATAACTCATTTTTTAGTTTTGTTAGTTTCATAAATTCTTATAATTAATATAAAAATTTAATGTAAAATTTCATCTAATTTTGAGATTAAGAAGGTCTTTTAATAATTTATAAGCTTCGATAATTAATATCAATTTTTCAGGACTTCAAATTAAAATTCTAAAAAATATGGGTCTCCACAATGTTGTCCTCTATTTACTGATAAAATTTGGAACTAAAATATTTTTAGGAAGTTTTTGGCCATTTCAAGCTCTACTTTCTCATAATTATAATTTTGCCCCAAATTTGAAAAAATATACTTTAGTCCCTAAATTTATCAAATTCCATTTTAGTCCCTTGCTACACCTTTTGGAATTCCAGTTTAGTACCTACAATCTCAAAACTCCCTTTAAGTCCTTTTTCTATTTTGTTTTTGAATTTTCTATTTAACTTTTATTCAAATGATGTTTAAATCCTTTTTTCCTTTATAACTTTACATCTTCCTTTCTTTTCGTAACTTAAACCTAATCTAAATGTTATATTTTCTTTCAATCATCATCACAATCCATTTCTAAATTTTTTCTATATTAATCTTATACAGATAGGGAAAAATTAGGATGTGATACCTAGTATTCAAGGCATTTTATCTATACTATAATCTTTACCTTCCTCAATCAATTTTCTTAATCAAATACTTCTATAATACTCAATGTCTTAGCAACTTTCAAATCAACATATTTTTCTCCATGTTCGCATCACGACCATCATCAACTTCTATCACCATTGCTTCAATCACTAATAAAAAACAAAAGTAGCACACAAATACAACAAGAAGAACTCTTATGCACTTTTCCAGATGAGACAAATTTCTAAGATTTATTTACTTAATCAAATTTACCCCACATGTCACATAGAGGCATTCTTTTTAATTATAATGGAAAAATAATAGGTAGTAAAATAATCTATCTATTATATATATAATGGGATAGACGCTAGTAGTTAAGCTAGCGCGTCGTATTACAGCAATATGATGGGATAAATTATATTATTTAATCTATTTCTATTACTATAAAAATAGGCCTATCCACTCTTGGTGTATTAGTCCCAAACCCATATATGTGTGTGTGGGTTGAAGCAGAGATACCCAATTTGTTAGGTTATCTGAGCCAAGTTCTTATTTTTATAATTATTTAGGATGCATGAATCATCTTTATTAATTTTTCACCATTTGTTATTGTAGAGATAAGAGAATAGTGAAAACATAATCGTACGGTCATTACATATATTTTTGGCTTTCTGTAAACAACCGATTTAGCTTATAAACTCAGCACAATTGAAAAAAGCTCGTTAAAACAATGAGAATAGACTATAAGAACATCGAAAAAGGACATTGGATAGCTCATAACCTACTCCTACAAAATGGATCATCGTGATCCGTCTAGAGGTTGAAGATGACCTACACTTGGAATGGCATCATTTTAAGGCTTTTGTTAAAAAAATGGTAAACGTTGTTGTGAGAAAAAAAGGTGAGTTTATTATTAGGCTGCAGTAAGGCCTAGCCTGATTTAAAAACAAATAATTTTTGGCTACTTGATTGAGAGCGGATTGTCATCGTTGGACTCATCAAAATAAAGTAATTGCACTCTATTAATGCAGTATAAGGCACAACCCTATCTTTCTTCTCAAGGAGCCCTTTTTATTGGAACCCTAAAAGATCGGTGACAAAATCATTAAAAATCTCAGTGAAAGTAAAAATGAGTTTTAGGTTTGGTTAATTTTTGATGCAATAAAATAGTGTGCAATAAAGTAAATATTTTTGTATTTTTTATCAAGATAGAGAATAAGTGGATTGTTAAAGAAATATGTTGAAAAAGACTCTTGATGATGGAAACCTATCCTTTCTCTGAATATGATATGGGGATTTTAAAATCACTGTCTTAAATAAAACCTCAATCAATCGGTTAAGTCTAAAACATTAATATTCCTTACACTCCTTTGATTAAAGCTAGTTCAAGAACCACTAATGCGATGTTTAAAAACCACTTAGTGTGTAATTAAATTAGATGATGAAGATGCCCTCAAATGATCATCGATCGATGACCACAGATTTCAAGTAATCGAATCAGTTGGCAACAATCGTTGATAAAAACCCAATTATCCATAAATCAAAACTAAAATATTAATATTAAATCAACATTTGCCACATCCTTACTTTTAACCTCAATTATACCTTATTAGAAGTTATTGGAACCAATTACATGATCATTTGCTTTGAAAATATTCGTTTTCAAAAGAATTGCTCTCGGATACTATTCACTTTTACTGTTCACTTGGTAATTCTAGATCATGTACCCAATTTTGAAAATTCATAATTAATTGTAAAAAAATTGCAATAATGTCGTTCCAATTTCTAATGGAATATCTTTCATAGATCTTTGGGAAAAAAATGAAACTGAGGTTTTCTTGTCCACATGAAATCAATTTATTCATTAAAAATCACTATTAATTTGGTAAAATTTGAAAGTTCTAGTTTTGTTGTCTTAACTTCAAAAATTCATTTCTCTTTGGTTATTTGTCCAAATGAACTGTGTTACCTATGGATTTGTATCTCTGGATGTTTTATTTAATCTCATAAAATTTCATAGAAAAACTCATTTATTTGATATATGAAATCAACGTGTGAACGTCGCTGCCTCTGGACACTCACTCTATCTCAATTCTAGATTTTACTTCAACTTAGAAAAATCATAACAAATCAAATTCTTAACCAATTGAGGCGTTCTCGGTGTCCATTTAAAGCTCTATGTCTTACTATACTCATGACAAATTTCAGATTCAAAATTGTTGATTAAGGCATCCTAACCATCGTCACACGCTCACGGCCTCATAACAGAATTACAGAATCATACACCATACATCCATACATGCTATCATATGCTTCCATAATGTCAAGTAACTCATGTGACTTATTATACAAACTCATCCATCTATGCTTACCCTCTTTCCTTGTGAAGTTCTAGCACCTATAACATGGTTATGCATATGGAAAGAATGAGATTTCATGGAAATCCCAATAGCAAGTTACACAAACCATAATATCATGCATGAATAATTGAATGCTTGACATGTTATCATGAGATGGGAGCTACTTCATAATGGTAAATAAGCAAACTCTAACATGCATATTTCCATGACATAACTTGCAAGGAGTTGCAAACATTCATACTTCATCATTAACATGATAACACATTCTCATGCTCAACCAAACACCATAATCAACAAGCAAGCAAACAATTAAGCAAACATGAAACTATAGTTAGGTATTCTTGCTACCTCTTAGATATCCTTGTCAAGGTCTTCTTGAGGTGCTTTCCTTCCCTCACTAATGTTAAAACCTAGCCATTACAAAGAAATATCAAGTTACAACTCAACTTGAAACTAAATCCAAGACTAGCTTTCCACTAACTTGCTTTCTTTCTCCCTTTTATGTTTCATACTTCCATCTTTCCAAAATATTCTCATAGTTCATTTCTAAATAATTTTTCATATAGAATCCAAATATGAAATCAGAATTTCCAAAATCAAAACAAATCAAAATGTCCTGCCTTTGACTGAAGTGCATGCCCTTGTTTTCCAAAATTCACATTTTGATTCCAATTCTTCCAATACTTGTTCTCCTACTTTATCCCCACATAATTTTCCATTTTAAACTCATTGGAAGCATCAAAATCATGAAATTTCATCATATTAACAGTGTCACACAGAGTACCAGCAAGAACACAAAATCCTAAATCCAAACATACTTGAATTCCCAAGCTTATACCACTTGATTCTAGCTTGTTTAAGCTTATCTAAACTATCCATAACATAAAACTCATATTTTAACCATATATGAGAAGCACTACTAGTAGCAACCATAAGGGAAATATAGCATAAAAACTCCTTAAAACCATAAGCTAACTTGATAGAATAAAGCTCAAGATCAAGGGAGATGATTACCTTGATTATTACTTCACTTTGTGTGCTTCTTTCTTGGTTGAATGGAAATTTTGCAAGAGTTTCCCTATGGTTCACCATGCATTTCTAAGCCATCTGAATAGGGGGTATTTATAGATGAATTTGGGTGAAAATGGATGGCCAAGATTGATTTGTGCACTATTTGATCTAAGGGCTCACATTTAATCTTGGATTTAACTTTTTCCAAAAAGGAGAATTATGACATCACAAGGGACAAATCAAGGGACACCTCATGGGGTATGTGGTGCAATTCTCATGTAAGGAAGCCTCTGGAAAAATTCTAGTCCAATCTGATACCGATCGGAGCAGTTTCACAAACACTGGCTTATTTTCTGTTCCTAATTTTTATAATATACCAGGATATGTATTATGTCCTGGAACTCAATATCTAGGCTTCTTATACCATTGCAAATGTTAGACTGAGTATTTATCTTCCGTCCATCCCTTGGGAAATGACCAAATACCCTTGGTTCCTTTCTTGCACTATATTGGCCCTAAGATCTATGTCAGGTCATGACCATGCAACATATAGGTCGCGACTAAAAATCACAGAGACTACTACTTGATGCTTTTCAAAGCCCAAAACATCCTTTACACTGAAACCTTTTTAGGCTAACCGAAAAAATAGTTTAAAGTAGGGATCTAAGTTTTAGCAATTCATCACACATTAAAATCAAAAACCAAAAAATTTGTGATGAAAGATTGGATTAATCGAAGAATTTTGCATTAATTAGCATAGAAACAATAACATCTCCCCCATACTTAAACTTGACAGTGTCCTCATTATCGGTACAATTATAGACTTCACAGCACTATATAAGGTCAACTGAAATCCAACTTCAGCACAACAGTTAAACACATCACTCAATACAAATTCACAGAGAAGCTTGCAGTCACATTCAAATCATATGTCGCAATACAAAGAAAGCAAAGATGACAAGATGGGTAAACTATAGCTTGTAATTGAGTGTGTCGTACCTCAGATAATCATCACTACAAAAATAGCACATGGGCAGCGCAGGGGTATTATTCAAAACAAAACCATACTAAAATTAAATACTATCTTATTAAATCATCAAGCAAAAAAATTAACTACTACTTATACTGGTTCATCCCTTTGTAATCATCATAATAACATGTCAAGCATATATCACATTAGGCAAATTTGTAGAGGTAAGAGATAGGAAAGGAACAACCTTGCCTCAAGGCGGTGGTGGGGACTCAAAATTTTGAGAGATGACTGTTTGATTGAAAAATCTTCCCCATGGCCTTCTCTTTCCACCCTAGCATGCCAAAATCATGCACTTTGATTAAATTACGAAGTCCATCCAAGATTGTTCTGAATTTTCCCTTTTTAAACTTGCACTTGTCGAACTGTGGCTAGTATATATTAACTACAAAATTCAGGGGTATTCCCTTTATATCCTTTGTATATTCCACTTCCTCAAGTTCTTCACCCAGTTGAGGTTGGTATACCACTGCAACATACTTAGGATAACTCTCCTTCAATTCATTCAGATTCTCCATCTTGCTTTCAATCTCCTCAGGTGTTATACTAAGCTTAAGTTGGTCCACAGTTGTAACATAGTTGAGATCAGTCTCCTTCATTCATGCATCATTATTTGAGGTCAAATCATATAAGAATCTTAAAGTATAAGAGGTAATTGGTGAATATGAGTAAGGATAACTAGAGTCAGAACGCATTGTCCCTTTAACCAAAATAGTGGACTGTGGAGCTGAAGGAAATTGAAATTCACTGGTTATGTCTGCTATTTCTAGTTGCAACCTCTTAGGATGATCTTCAACTTCTCATTGTGACTCAAACTGGTAGTGAGTGTCTCTAAAATGTTTAATCATGATGTGATCATCATTAGTCATGACTTGGGATCACAGAGATGTTGTCCCTCAGCACCCTAATATGTTGTCGCAATTTCATCATCTTCTCATCGCGACTGGATGTCTCGGAACTTTTTGGTCATGACCAAACAATTATCTTATCGTGACTTGTAACACCTTACTTTTGTATGTCTTAGGGATCATTTGATAGCATTTAGAACCACTTAAAAGTTCATTGAAGTTCAATTACAAAATTTGGAATTTTACTCTTTACGAGTACTGTTCATATGGTAATTCCAGATTAAGCGAGGAACTTCAGAAAATCATAACTAATTCTAGAAAAATTAAAATAAAGTGGTTCAAAAAGATACACAAAGCTAACATCTTAAAATTTAAGGAAAAAATATTTACTTTGACCAATTGACTAGTTAACTGAGTCAACTATGATGCCAAAATTTACTATTCATTTAATCAAATTTTTGGAAAACAATTTCTGGTCCTAAACTTTGAAAATTTTCTTCTCCTTGTATAGATGTCAGAATAAGGCATTCTTGGTGTCAAAATGAAGCTTGAAATATTAACTAAATAATGATAAAATGTCATACATTTATTTGATCATTTATTATTTTTAATTACAGCAATTACTATACTACTTTTAAGTAAATATTACATACATACATCACATAAGTCATAACATATCATTAGGTACAATCAATCATGACATCTATCTCCTAACTCCTCTTCTTGCATCTTCATCTTCTTCCATCTTTGAAGAACTTGTTGGTTTTGGGGTGACATGGAGGGGATGAGATTTTGGGTAAAATCTTAGTAGTGAATGGAAACCATACAATGTATGCAACTATATGCTTGATGTTACTATGTGTGCACTTAATGATCATGCTTGCATAATGATACTTACATGCTTTCATGTCACTTAATTATAACATATGGCCACAGCATAAAAACAAATAGAGCATTACTTAATCATACATGCTTCACATCATCAAAGTAAGCAAACATCACATAAAACATCCAAGCAACATAAGCATACAAGTAGGTAAGTTTACTACCTCATACTCCATACTTTCCTTATCCTTTTCCTTTACCTCTTGCTTCCTACTTCTTGAAGTGTGATTGCCCTCTTTGAGCACACAAACCAAATCCTAGCATTGCATTACCATTAACTCATTACAATCCAACTTCCTTGAACATTGAACTTTATCTACTAATGTAAATATCTTTAATCTTTGTTAATTAGCTTGGTTTTTGAATCAATTGATGTCTTGAATTTACCCTGCACAATTTGACCTTCTGAATCCATTTATGAACTCAGAATTCAAAAATTCTAGCAACTACACACTATTCTTGACATAATTACATAACTTCCCTTTTTCTTTAAAAAAATCTCATTTTGATTCCAATGCTTCTAATACTTCTTTCTCTACTTTATTCCATACAACTTTTCATTTTAAAACCATTGGAAGCATCAAAATCATAAAACTCTAATAATTGTTCATACATGTGAACAATAATAGAGAAGACTTCAAAAATTACAACTTTCAATTCTAATGCTTCTAAGGTTCTAAACCTATCAATTTCTACACAAATTCATCTTTTAAAATCAATGGAAGTATTAGATAATTGAAGTTTTATCTTCTCCTATCTAGAACAGCCTTTTGCCAAAAGGCCTCAAGAAAGAGAAAAGTCAAGAATATCGACTCAATTCAATAATCAACCATTAAACCAGCTTGTCTAAGTGTTTTCTACTTAATTCTATCTTTCTTTTCTTCTTTCTTTATTTCTGTCCAGATTTGGATAGTGTCATATCCCAATTTTTTGGCTTAGAAGCCCAGTATATAGCCTAAAAAAGGGATGCTACTAGACCCTATTGAACAGAGGTCTTAACAAATAGAGAAAATGATGCTGATCAGTTTGATGCAACACAGAGTTTTAATATGAGGTCCCGAAAGATTTATATTAATTTCTGAAGAGAAGAAAAATTAATACAATATTCTCTGGATCTCAGAATTAGATGAAATGTGGCAGTAAATTCCTATAATTAATATAAGAATTTCTGAAACTGACAGAGCTCAAAAAGGAATTCTATAGAATTTACTATAGAATTTACAGTGGATTAAAAGACCCGATAAATAGGTTTCAGGGGAATTTCTCGGGAATTGAGCTCATGAAGATAGTGGATCATACAGAGGGTCCAGAATGACACCTTATAATTCTAATGATATTTTTAGATAAGTATATAGGCCAGGGCTAATAAAGACCGAGAAAAATGAAGAATTACGAAAATGCCACTGAAGGTATGCCACTGTGTTGTGTCATTGAGTCAGAGTCAGAGTCAGACGAAGGGCATTATGATCATTTAACTAAGGTTAGACAGTCAAGAAAGGGTATCTGGATAGCTGACCATGGTCAAAAGATACTATGGTAAGGTATAGAAATATAATAGTGCTCGTATAAGTACTAAAGAGGAACTAAGGGTATTTTGGTAATTTACTAAGGATGTTTCTTGGGAACTGAGCCACCAGAGTATTTGGGCTTGGTTAGAAACCCAAGATGACAATCCAAGGCCCAAAAACGTAACCCAAGAGTAATGTGGGCCCAAGAGGCATTAAAATATTATTTTAGGGCTTTTTCAATAAAGTAAAGTGACACGATCCAAGCTAGAACTGGGTAAAGTGATATGGAATCATGAGAGGACATAAATGGGGCCCACAAGGCACCACATGGAATGATTACAATAAAAGAAGAAAAGCAAAGGACACATGGCATGATTAGAGAAAATGGAGAAAAAGCAAGAGGACATGTGGCACGATCTCGGTCGTCTATTCAGGGAAAAGACTCTAGAACTCTCTGGAGAGGCTGAGTTAGCTGGTGAGGTGTCCCAAGGGCCCTACCATTGCACCACATACCCCCTGAGGTGTCCTGGATGATGTCATTAGTGGTGAGTCATCAAGGAGGGTGATGTCATCGTGATGATGCAGGCAAAGCTTCTTGAGGAAGCAAGCAATCTGAGCCATTTATCGCAATTCAATCTGAGCCATTCATTCCACCTCCACTCACCTATAAATAGGACACTCCCCCTCACTTCATTACCACGGATTTGGCAAGAAAAAGAAGAGAGAAGAGAGAAAGAAAGGAAGGAAGAGAAAGAAAGGAGGAGTTCTGGTAGAGCCAGGAGCAATCTAAGGAGTTAGGGACTGGGCAAAGCTTAGGAATGAGGTAAGTAAGTTATCTAGTCTCTGCTCTAATAAAGTAGAGGATTTCTCTTAGTGGTTAGAATATAGAAATATCTCTATTAATAAAGTTAGCTATAGCTAGAAAGAAAGTTAGAGGAATGTCAGAGTAAGGATATTACCCCTAGTTGAGCATGAGGTAAGTAGAGCTATACTGGATAATAATAAAGATATTATTATGCTATGTATAGGCTCTGACTTATGAAAAGAAGGAACCTTAGAAACAAGGCTAAGAGCTGGAAGGAAAGGCTACACGCCAGGTAGTAAACTTACATACTTGTATGCTTATACTGCTTGGATGTTTTATGTGATGTTTTCTTACCTTGATGATGTGAGGCATGTATGATTAAGTAATGCTCTGTTCCTTTTTATACTATGGCCATATGTTATAATTAAGTAACATGGAAGCATGTATGTTATCATGATGCAAGCATGATCATTAAGTACACACATAGTAATATCAAGCATATAGTTGTATACATTGTATGGTTACCATTTGCTATTGAGATTTCCCCAGAAATCTCATCTCCTTCCATGTAATCCCAATCCCACAGGTATGTTTAAAGAGGACCGAAGAATCATAGAGAGGAGCAAAGGATTGGATAGTGGAGAGGTTATGTAAAGATGGGACCAAAGTGCTGGAATCAGGGAAAAACGTAGGATAAACAGTAAACTTTAGACATTGACTGACATGGACATGGTCATGAGTGGTCAACAAGTTATTTTTCCCTGAAATAGGAGTAAGTTAGCTTCACGTAGCAATTGGAAACACTTCATTTTGATTTTTCTAGAATTAGTTATGATTTTTCGAAGTCAGGTCACTCCGCTGGAATTTACACAGTGAACAGTGTTTGCTAGGAGTAAAATTTCAGATTGTATGATTTGACTTCAATGGCCCTAGAAGTAGTTCTAAATGCTACTGAATGGTCCCTAAAATGTAAAAAAAGGAGGATGTTTCAGACAGCACTATTACCAAGAGAATATCTCACTTTTCTTCTATTAAAACTTAGGTTTCATCCTTCCAAAACACTTACAAATAAAAAAGGAAGGATTACATACCTTAAGCTCTAGCTAAAGTGCCTTGAATCTCCTTTTATCTTGGTTTGAGTTTCCATTTGGCCATAGCTTCTCCAAGGGTTCCAAGCTCATGTTTTTGCAAGTAAATGGAGGGGTATTTATAGCCAAAACTTTGGCATCTTGGGACAAGAATATCCCTCCTTCAACTAATTATTACAACTCCCTAATCTTGAATCTGATTGGTTACTTAATTCTTTAATCTTCATTAACTTAATTCTTATATTATTTTAATAAATTTCAGCACATGGGATGAGGTTTCTCTCTTCTTCTTAATGCCGTATGTCCCTTGATACGGGTCCCACCATGTGCATCTTGACTTCCTCTTGAATTCTCTTGATTTTCCTTTGATTTTCTTATTTAAAATTTATCTTGGGCTTATTGGGCTTCATATTGACGCCATATTGGGCCTATTTTAGGTCCAATAGCTAATTGGCACAAATCGTAAGGCCCTTTCCTTATACCGACTGATAAGACACATTTTGTATATGGTTTCTGTGACACTTTTAAGAGCTTTATAACAACTTTACCATCATTTTAGGCCTTAAATTGTTCTTTTGTGGTAATACATGATTGTGCATGGAAATGTGCTAATAAAAGGTTAAAATGATAAATTAATTCTTTTAAACCGCATATATTCTGTTATTTACTGATTTGGACTTTTACAATCAGCTTTTATTTTGGATTGCAGGTATTTTGGAAGAGAACAAGGACCAGGAAAGAAATCACAAGCCAATAAAAGTGAAACCACGCTCCTGCACATTTTAGTCGTGACCCAAGAGTCCACCGATCGTGACCTTGATTCTTCTAGAATGTTCTCTATGTTTACAGGTCGTGACCAAAATATGGATCTGATCACGACTAATATGCGAAATCGCTGAAGGTTTTGTATTAGGTTATGCAAAAATAAAATGAGGAGGAAGGCTGCTGTCAAAGGGGGCTATTTTTTTGACCTGTTTAGGCTAAGAAGCAATACTCTCACGCTTTCTAATCACCTTCTTCACCTTTGCCAACATTCTACACCTCTCCACAGAATTCTCTACCTTTCTACACATCAACCTACTATCTTCTCATTGTTTCTCCATGGCATCCTAAATGAACAACGATTGCAGTACAACAAGATTCATGAGAGGCTAAATCTTTAGCCTCTTGGTGATAAATCGGATATCTTGAGCTCATGGACTCAAATGGGGAGTTTCTTCTGTTCTAATTTGCATCTCTCATCTTATGATTGCTGCTAGATCTAGTGTTTTCATCTTATGAGCAAGTTTTGAATATCTATTTTCATTCTCATATTATACTTTGTAATTTAATTTGGATGATTAATGTTTGCTTTTAATAAAATATTTCAGTTTTGATTTTAAGAGAGTGGGTTATTATCAGCTATCATTATTAATTAAGTTATTGCCTGAAATCTAGGGTTTATGATCGATAACTATTCGAGGGCATTTTCATCATCTAAATTCAATTTACACGCTAAGTGGTTTATGACAGTTCACTAATAGTTTTTATACCAGCTTTGATCAAAGGGTTTTAAAGAAAATTAGGGTTCTAAACTCAATCGATCAATTGCGATTTTCTTTAAGACTTAGCACTTTCTAAACACCAATTTTAAATGTGAGAGCAAGGATATATACGTTTTCATCATCAAGAGTCTTTCATAGCATATTTCTCAACTAACAACTCATTTTCATCATAAACAAAAATCCAAAAATATTTACTTTTCTGTACCCTACGTTTATTGTATCAGTCACTAAAACCTAAAAACCATTTTATCCCTCATCAGGTTTTCATTGATTTTGACATCCAATCTACTAGGTTTCCACATAAAAGGCTCCTCGAGAAAAATGATAGGGTTGTGCCTTATACTATATTATATTGGGTGCAACAAACTTTATTGATGGATCAGACCATGACAGTCCGAGGCCCTCATCAATGGTGCTGTTGCCGAGGAACCAAGTAATTGGTTCCCTAGTAATTGATTATCAATTTCATTAGCTACCTGAGTCGTCTTTCTTGCTTTTATTTGCATTTTAGTTTTTAATAGTTTTTAAATTGCATTGCATTGTATTATGCACCTTTATGAGTTTCTGAAAAATCAGTCTTTGTGACTGAGTTGTGACCTAATCTCAACTGCGTCACGACCACTATTCTCTGTGACTTTAAGTTGTGACCAAATACTATTTGTGTCATGACCTTACCGCTCCCTTATGAAATTTGACTACTCTGTGGAAACCAGTTGTGACTAAAACACTCTTCAGTCGTGACTACTTTTCTCTATGATATTTTGTCATTACTAAAACACTCTTTAGTCATGACTAACTGATAATTTTCTGCTATCCAACCTTTGTGACTGACTTTGACTGATTGCATTTATTATTCTCTATATATTTTGCATTGCATGTGTAAAAGAGCTAAACCATTAGTGCCTTTTGAACCTGAAATTTAGAGGAGACTTATGAAACTAAAGAGAGAATTTAGAGAAGAAGAAGCAAAATCTAGTTCCTCATCTAGTATTCCAGAGTCTAAAAGTAAACCGAATATGGATGATATTAATCATAATGGGCCTAATGGGCACGGAGAAAATGAAATACCAATGAATCCATAAGATAATAGAAGTGTGAGGAAAATTAATCATCGCATGTGAATTAAGATCCTTATGGTTTCTATACTGAAGAAGCTAATTTTGAGATTAAAGGAGCTTTAATTTCAGCCTTACCTAAATTTCATAGTTTTATAGGAGAATGTCCACACAGGCACTTACAAATCATGTATATGATATATTATTCAACGAAGCCTCCACCGCAATGGATGACTTCTTAAGGAGGTGTTTTCATTTTACCTTATAAGGGAAGGATAAATAGTGGCTATACAATTTTCCCACCTATTTCTCTACTCTTACATAGGATCAGCTCAAGTTCACATACCTTGAACAGTTTTTCTAGGCTTGAAAGACCAGTCAAATGAAAAAGGAACTCACGAGTATTCTACAACATGATGGAGAATGTCTATATGAGTATTGGACGAGGTTTCTTAACCTGTTGGCTCAATGCCCTCACCACAACATGACCAAGGTTGATTTAGTAGACATTTTCTTTGATGGTCTACTTCCTCATAATCAGGTTTCCTTGAATGCAGTAGCAAATGGATCCTTGAGAGATAAGACTCCACAAGCAAGTTAGGAGTTATTCCAGAAGATGACCAATAAAGACTATCATACAGGGGATCCAAGGAGAATGCCCATATATTCTTCAGGTAATTCAAAAGAGATCTTAGCATAAATAACAACCTTGGGAAACAGAATAGAGAAAAAGATGATTTTGATTAAAAGAGAGCTGTATTCCATAAAACAAGTTCATGTAGTGGATACCTCACAAGCCTTGGTTACAGGATGTGAATTATGCGGTTCTATGATGCATGCTACCAGTACATGTGATAGACAGTATGAAGAAGTGGCATCAATGTATCAAGGGAGAGACAATCAATACCAGAAGAAAGACCCATACTCCAACATATATGCCCTAGTTGGAGAGACCACCCAAACTTTAGGTGGGGGTAATAGGCCAAATCAATTCCAATGAGGTGGTGCTTCCTCAAGCAACTACCAAAATAATGCAAGGTCCATTATTCCAACTCATCCTATGACCTTATCAACATCACGGCCAGATGAGACTTCTTAATTGTTAAAGAGTATGGCTGCACAGATGAACAATATGGACGGTAGAATGACCAATATAGACAACAAGCTCAAAGAGAATGATGGTCAATTCACCTCCATTGCTTCAATCCTTTAAAGTATATAGAAGGATAATGTTGATGTGCACAGGAAACTTGAAGAGATAAGTTCCAAGAATACAGATATCACAATTCACATAACTCAAGTCTCCAATACAGTAAGTGACATTAAAGGAAAAAGCAGTGGCAGCATACCTTCGAATATTGTCTTCAATCTGAGGGGTCTAAATGCTATATCCCTCAGAAGTGGCAGAAAAATTCATTTTAAGGAAGCTGATACACGGGCAGGATGTGGAAGATGCTGAAATTGAGAATTCATATATGCCATAGGTATAAATTGGGAAATATGCAAGTGCTCAAGAACAATAGCTTGTAATGAAGAAGCTAACCCAAGAGGAGAGCTCACAGACCTAAGTGAAGATGGAAGAGCCGTAAGAAGAAGCAACAACAGTACCAAGTCCATCCTACAAAGGAAAGCAACCTGAGGAGAAGCTGAAGTCGAGCAAGCAAGGAGCCTCTATGCATAAAGGTAAGGAGGTAAGTATAAAAGGTCTCCCTTTTCCTAACTTTTACTTTACTAGAAAGAAGATAATTGAACCTAATTTTGCAAAAGATGCTTATACTCTATTCAATTAAAAATAAATATCCCTTTGGTTGAGTTCCTCAAGAGAAACCCTAAATATGCAAAATTTTTAAAAGAACTCTGTGCTGATAAAAAGAAGTTTAGGCCTCTTGAGAGAATCCAGATGAGTGCTAATGCGTCATCACTCATTTAAGGATGAACTACTTGTTAAGTACTAAGACCCAGGATCCTACACAATCCCACACACTATAGGAAATGTTCCTATTAAGGGAGCATTACTAGATATAGGGGCAGCCATTAATGTAATGCCTTGGTCAATATATCAAGCCTTAGGAATCAACTGTTGGAAATCGTGCCCTATGGGCCAATCATTGTCTTATGAACATTATTGATTTATGAATTTATTAATTGTATTATCATATTAGTTGCCTATTTATTGTGATGACCATCTTTGGATAATTCATGATCTTATCCTAAATGTCCCTGGTTGGTCATCTCTGTGAGAGCACAGATGAAATAAGACCAATATGACTTTGAAGATGTAAAGAGATATAAATCAAAGTCATAGGCACATGTAAGAGTACAAGGTGTTGGACCGACCTGCTATGAGAGAACTGCATGGGTAACGTCATAAGCTTCTCTCATATACAAACCATGTCAATATGCCCTTTGACCTGAGATCATCATGGATTCCTACATGACAAACGCTCAGCTTTGACCTAGTCAAAAGTCACTTTTGACTGAGTGATCATAAAGTCTATGTTCAGGCTTAGTGGTTTTTCATGCGGAGGAATGTGAATGGTCAAGATGAAATTTGTCCCTCACATTCATAGAGAGATATTACTGGTCCCCTCGATGAGTGAGTGTGAGAAATGTATGGCCATACTGTAATGGAAAGGTAATTCCATTTCTATAGTCAGACTACTCAAGGACCGAGAAAGTAACTATCAGGAATAGGAGGATGACATTATCCATGCCTCAACCATGACCAAAATATCGTGTGACAGAAGGGACATGATATGGTTGTGTAAAAGGTTACATCGTTTAACGATCCTCATATGATTTGGGTAGTCGTTATGTCTTGCTAGAGACCGCTTGTGACTTGTGGGCTAGTATAACAAATGGCCCACTGCCAACTTCATATGGGCCTACAGGGTCGCACACAAAATAGCCCAACACGAGCTATGATGTCCAGATTCATTGAATCTAAGACATGTCCAGATTCAATGAATGATCCAGGATAGATGTATATATATTTATTTATATTTATATTCGTATATATATACATTATATATAAGAGATATATGAGATTTAATTTATAAGGATAAATTAAATCTCTATCACGTTTGAATTTGAAATTCAAATTGATAGGATATCTCATATAAGAGATATTTATAAGATTTAATTTATAAGGATAAATTAAATCTCTATCACGATTGAATTTGAAATTCAAATTAATAGGATATCTCATATAAGAGATATTTATAATATTTAATTTATAAGGATAAATTAAATCTCTATCACATTTGAATTTGAAATTCAAATTGATATGATATCTCAAATTTGATTTATGAGAATAAATCAAATCCAGTTCAGTCTTAGCTTTATTTAAAGTTAAATAAATAGGTGAATTAAATTTGTGGGATGGATTTAATATTATTTATTTAATTAGTTTCTTATCAAATTATACAATATATGATATTGTATTAATTTCAGAATTAATATAAGATTAACTCCTAAAATCCAATTCGGTAGAAGAAAATGCAGAGCATCCTATATATCTGGTATTAGGAGCTAAATTTTGCATAGAGATATACATAGAACACAGAAAGGCTGAAGGGGACTGAGCAAAGGGTTTGCATATAAGAAACTGTCAAAATAGAGATGGAGAGGACGAACTCTTAAGAAAGCCCTAGAGGGACAAGAGATGCTAGCACGTCGTTCGTGGTTGAAACGTTGTTCGTGTGGATACCAGTAGTTGAAGCTGACCTGAGTCATCGACTTCTTGCCATTGAAAGGGAGCACGAGCCGCAGAAAGAAGCTGTGAACGTCGTGACCAAAAGCTGTGGAAGTCGCTGAGGCACACTAAGGGTAATGCTTCTTCCCACTTGACAAGGAATGGAAAAAAATTTAAATTAATTTCCGCTGCGTGTCTTCTAATTCCTTTCAGTGTTATCAGAGCCATGCCATTTTGTGTTTAAGTTAGGCTTGATTATTGATTCATATGATATGTGTTAGTCGTAGCCGATCATATAATATGCATTTTATGTGTGACATATAAGGGATCTGTATTATGTATGACATAAAAGCAATCTAAAAGGGAATTGAAATCGGTGGTGATACATTTTGATTTGATCAATTAACCGCCGTGGCTACCTGTTCGTAGCGCAACATAACCGTAACATATGTTATTTTATGAATGTTTTAGATTTGAAACATCAATTGCCCTGCCATTAAATCTGAATGTTGATTCTTGAATGCTTGGGTATAGTGAACAATATGGCTCTAGATTGCAAGTGTTGTAATTTTTTAAATACGGCCTGTGTGTCGTGCCTTCCTATATATATACTCTCAATGTACCTTCTCTTCTCATCTCACGCCCCTCGAATGTTAAAAGAGGTTTCTATATGTAATTTCTCTTTTCTTACTAGAGAGCTCCTCTCATTGGCTTGAGTGGACTTAGGACAGGTGAGCCATATTGTATCACATTTAAATTATGCATCTTATGATTATATTAGCACATGCATATTACTTGTATGAGATACAAACTGAGAAACATGCATTCTCATAAACTAGATAGTTAAATTAAGCCTTCTAAATGAAATCTTAAGTCATAATGCCGTTAATTTAAAACACTTGTCAAAACCTCGATCGCTCAATTATCGACTCCGCCAAAGTGGGTGCTTTTGAGTTATCTTGGGGAGATAAGCAAGAGTAATGGTGCTACTCTCACATGTTTATTATTGTTTAACTTAATTGAGATTAGCAAAACGGTTTTGGGTCTCAAGGCATTAGATGGGCTTAAAAACATGCCAGATCATATGATGATAAGATCCCATGAACATCTACGAGTTACATTTGATGTAATTGGTAAAGGTGTTACCTACCTAAATAACTTAATTTAAGCGTCCTGCCAAAGCGGACTTAAGTTTGAGCCAAATATGGATCTTAGCCCACTAATTATTGCATTGAGGGGTGTTTATTTAGTGGGAGATTACTAATTAAATTGCATATTTTAATTGTAGAATCATGACGACTAGTAATACTGCTACATTATCGCTGCGATCTATCCTTGAGAAGGACAAACTCAATGGGACAAACTTTCTTGACTGGTTTAGGAACTTGAGAATTGTTCTTAAGCAGAAAAGAAAGGCGCATGTCCTAGATCAACCCATTCCTGAGGAGCCAGCGGCTAATGTTCCTAGAGCTCAGAGAGATGCTTACACGAAGCATAAGGAAGACTCTATCGATGTGGGATGCTTGATGCTAACCACCATGGTTCTGGAGCTCCAAAGAGATCTGGAACACATGGAGGCTTATGAGATGATTGTGCATCTCAAGGAAATGTTCCAGCAACAGGCAAGGCAAGAGAGGTATGAGACCACTAAGGCCTTCCATTCCTGCAAGATGGCTGAAGGTGTATCAGTCAGTACTCATGTCTTAAAGATGAAGGGGTACATTGATCACCTTGAGAGGCTTGGATTTCCCATAAGCCAGGAGTTAGCTACAGATTTGATCTTGAACTCACTCCCCGAAAGTTATGACCAGTTTGTCATGAACTACAACATGAACAACATGGAGAAATCTATTTCTGAACTGCATGGGATGCTTAAAACTGCTGATCCAAGTCTTAAGAAGAATCCCGGTAGTGTTTTGATGGTTCAGAAAGGAAAGGGTATGAAAAAGAAAGGCAAAGGCAAGGGGAAGGGTCATGGCTCATCAGGTAAGACCAAAGAGTTAGGCAAGCCCGAAACCAAGCCTGCACCAAAGAAGACAAAGCCTCTGAAGGAAGGAGTCTGCTTTTTCTGCAATGAAACTGGTCATTGGAAGAGGAATTGCAAACTCTACCTCGAAGATCTGAAAAAGAACAAGAAGGATAGCGGGTCAGGTATTTATGTTATAGACATTTATCTTTCTACTTCCACCTCATGGGTATTAGATACTACGTGTGGTTCTCACATTTGTACAAATGTGCAGGGACTAAAGGACAATAGGAAGCTGAAAAAGGGCGAGGTTGACCTACGAGTTGGAAACAGAGCAAGGGTTGCTGCGTTAGCTGTAGGCACTTATGAATTAGTTCTACCCACTGGGCTTTTGTTAGTTTTGAACAATTGCTATTATGTTCCTGCTTTAAGTAGTAACATTGTTTCACTTTCTTATTTGGATAAGGAAGGTTTCAATTCCATTGCTGGGAATAGTAGATGTTCTATTTATCGTAATGATGTTTTCTATGCTCATGGTGATTTGCATGTTGATCATTACATATTAAATTTGGAACAACCCAATCATGGAAATATCTATAACATAACCGCCAAAAGGGTCAAACCAAATGATTTGAATCCCACATACCTCTGGCACTGTCGTCTAGGTCACATAAATGAGAAACGCATTTCTAAACTCCATCAAGATGGATTTCTAAACTCATTTGATTTTGAATCATATGACACTTGCGAGTCTTGCTTGTTAGGAAAGATGACAAAGTCACCTTTCACTGGGCACAGTGAGAGGGCTACTGATTTATTGGGCCTCATACATATAGATGTGTATGGACAGATGAACACAAATGCCAGAGGAGGTTATTCGTACTTCATCACATTCATAGATGATTTCAGTAGATATGGGTATATCTATCTTATGAAACATAAATCTTAGTCTTTTGAAAAGTTCAAAATATTTCAAAATGAAGTACAAAACCAGCTTGGCAAAACAATTAAAGCCCTTCGATCTGATCGGGGTGGTGAATATTTGAGCCAAGAGTTCATAGATCATCTTAGGAGTTGTGGGATAGTCTCACAATTGACTCCTCCAGGAACACCACAATGGAATGGCATTTCTGAATGGAGGAATCGAACACTATTAGATATTGTTCGATCCATGATGAGTCAAACAGATATTCTGCCCTCCTTTTGGGGCCATGTCCTAGAGACAGCTGCGTTCACATTCATTCGTGTTCCATCTAAGGCAATTAAAAAGACTCCGTATGAGATATGGACTGGGAGGACGCCTAGTTTGTCTTTTCTCAAGATTTAGGGATGTGAGGTCTATGTTAAGCAACGAGCCTCAGACAAATTAGAGCCCAAATCCTCAAGGTGCCTTTTTATGGGATATCCTAAGGAAACCAAGGGATATTACGTCTACAACCCTGCTGATAACAAAGTGTTTGTTATCAGAAATAGTATCTTTCTCGAACAAGAATTTATCTCTAAAAGAACCAGTGGGAATAAGATACACCTCGAAGAAGTTTGAGAGCCACAAGACACCACAGAACTGCAGATGGAAAACAGAGAAGACTCACAACAAGTTGTTGAGACTCCTCAAGTCACGCAAGGTCCACGAAAATCTAATAGGACATGACTTCAGCCTCAGAGATATGGATTTCTGATTTCTGATAGTCGTGATGTGTTGCTCATTGAGCATAATGAGCCAACTACCTATCGAGAAGCTATAGTGGGACCAAACTCTGAAAAATGGCTTAATGCCATAAAGTCTGAGATGCAATCCATGTACGACAATATGGTTTGGACCTTAGTTGACCCGCCTGAAGGTGTAAAAACTGTCAGGTGCAAGTGGGTTTTTAAGGAGAAAACTGACATGGATGGCAATGTAAATGTCTCCAAGGCACGACTGGTTGCAAAAGGATTTACTCAAACTCATGGTGTGGACTATGATGAGACCTTTTTCCCAGTTGCAATGGCCAAATCAATTAGAATCCTCTTTGCCATAGCAACATATTATGACTATGAAATATGGTAGATGGACGTCAAGACAGCCTTCCTTAATGGAAAGCTCCTTGAGGATGTGTACATGACACAACCTAAAGGGTTTGTGCATTCTGAGGACTCTGGTAAAGTGTGCAAGCTTCAAAAGTCCATTTATAGACTGAAATAAGCCTCTCGGAGTTGGAATCATCATTTTGATGAAGTAGTCAAAGAGTTTGGATTTCTTCAAAATATTGATGAACCTTGTGTGTACAAGAAGGTTAGTTGGAGCACAGTTGTGTTTTTGGTACTTTATGTCGATGACATCCTACTTGTTGGGAATGACATTCCTACCTTGCAGATTGTCAAGTCTTGGTTAGGAAAATCTTTCTCGATGAAAGACTTGGGTGAAGCCACCTACATCCTAGGAATCAGGATCTATAGAAATAGATATAAAAGACTTCTAGGACTCAGTCAGAGTACATACATAGACAAAATACTGCATAGGTTCAGTATGCACGAATCAAAGAGGGTTTTCATACCCATGTCTCATGGTATTCACCTCAGCAAAGATCTGTGTCCTAGTACATCTGATCAGCGAGGTCGCATGAGTAAAGTTCCATATGCCTCGGCCATAGGATCTATCATGTACGCCATGTTATGTACTCGACCGGATGTCTCGTTTGCCTTAAGTATGACTAGCAGATATCAACAGGACCCTTGTGAGGGCTATTAGACTGCTGTCAAGAATATCCTTAAGTACTTAAGAAGGACTAAGGACTTATTCTTGGTCTATGGTGGATTGGATGACGAACTCTGTGTAACTGGTTACACAGATGCAAGTTTCCAAACTGACCAGGATGACCAAAAATCGCAGTCTGGATATATATTCCTCCTCAATAATGGAGCAGTAAGCTGGAAGAGCTCTAAGCAGGACACTGTAGCAGATTTTACAACGGAAGTTGAGTATATAGCAGCATCTGATGCAGCTAAGGTCTACTTCCTCATAATCAAGTTTCCTTGAATGCAGTAGCAAAAGGATCCTTGAGAGATAAGACTCCACAAGTAAGTTGGGAGTTATTCCAGAAGATGACCAATGAAAACCATCAGACAGGGGATCCAAGGAGAATGCCCATATCTTCTTCGGGTAATTCAAAAGAGATCTTAGCAGAAATAACAACCTTGGGAAACAGATTGGAGAAAAAGATGATTTTGATTGAAAGAGAGCTGTATTCCATAAAACAAGTTCATGTAGTGGATACCTCACAAGCCTTAGTTACAGGATGTGAATTATGCGGTTCTATGATGCATGCTACCAGTACATGTGATAGACAATATGAAGAAGTGGCATCAATGTATAAAGGGAGAGACAATCAATACCAGAAGAAATACCCATACTCCAACATATATGACCCTAGTTGGAGAGACCACCCAAACTTTAGGTGGGGGTAATAGGTCAAATCAATTTCAATGAGGTGGTGCTTCCTCAAGCAACTACCAAAATAATGCAAGGTCTATTATTCCAACTCATCCTATGACCTTATTAACATCAAGGCCAGATGAGACTTCTCAATTGTTAAAGAGTATGGCTGCGCAGATGAACAATATAGACGGTAGAATGACCAATATAGACAACAAGCTCAAAGAGAATGACGGTCAATTCACCTCCATTGCTTCAATCCTTTAAAGTATACAGAAGGATAATGTTGATGTGCATAGGAAACTTGAGGAGATAAGTTCCAAGAATGCAGATATCACAATTCACATAACTCAAGTCTCCAATATAGTAAGTGACATTAAAGGAAAGAGCAGTGGCAGCATACCTTCGAATATTGTCTTCAATCTGAGGGGTCTAAATGCTATATCCCTCAGAAGTGGTAGAAAAATTCATTTTAAGGAAGCTGATACACGGCAGGATATGGAAGATGCTGAAATTGAGAATTCATATATGCCATAGGTATAAATTGGGAAATATGAAAGTGCTCAAGAACAATAGCTTGTAATGAAGAAGCTAACCCAAGAGGAGAGCTCACAGACCCAAGTGAAGATGGAAGAGCTGTAAGAAGAAGCAACAACAGTACCAAGTCCAACCTACAAAGGAAAGCAACCTGAGGAGAAGCTGAAGTCGAGCAAGCAAGGAGCCTCTATGCATAAAGGTAAGGAGGTAAGTATAAAAGGTCTCCCTTTTCCTAACTTTTACTTTACTAGAAAGAAAATAATTGAACCTAATTTTGCAAAAGATACTTATACTCTATTCAATTAAAAATAAACATCCCTTTGGTTGAGTTCCTCAAGAGAAACCCTAAATATGCAAAATTTTTAAAAGAACTCTGTGCTGATAAAAAGAAGTTTAGGCCTCTTGAGAGAATCCAGGTGAGTGCTAATGTGTCATCACTTATTTAATGATGAACTACCTGTTAAGTACCAAGACCTAGGATCCTACACAATCCCATATACTATAGGAAATGTTCCTATTAAGGGAGCATTACTAGATATAGGGGCAGCCATTAATGTAATGCCTTGGTCAATATATCAAGCCTTAGGAATCAACTGTTAGAAATCGTGCCCCAGGGGCCAATCATTATCTTATGAACATTATTGATTTATGAATTTATTAATTGTGTTATCATATTATTTGCATGTTTATTGTGATGACCATCCTTGGATAATTCATGATCTTATCCTAAATGTCCCTGGTCGGTCATCTCTGCGGGAGCACAGATGAAATAAGATCAATATGACTTTGAAGATGTATAGAGATATAAATCAAAGTCATAGGCACATGTAAGGGTACAAGGTGTTGGACCGACCCGCTATGAGAGAACCGCATGGGTAACGTCATAAGCTTCTCTCATATACAAACCATGTCAATATGCCCTTTGACCTGAGATCATCATGGATTCCTACATGACAAACACTCAGCTTTGACCTAGTCAAAAGTCATTTTTGACCGAGTGATCATAAAGACTATGTTCAGGCTTAGTGGTTTTTCATGGGGAGGAATGTGAATGGTCAAGATGGAATTTGTCCCTCACATTTGTAGAGAGATATTACTGGGCCTCTCGATGAGTGAGTGTGAGAAATGTATGGCCATACTGTAATGGAAAGGTACTTCTATTTCTATAGTCAGACTACTCAGGGATCGAGAAAGTAACTATCAGGAATAGGAGGATGACATTATTCATGCCTCAACCATGACCAAAATATCGCGTGACAGAAGTAAATATGGGCAGTCGTTTTGTCTTGCTAGAGACCGCTTGTGACTTGTGGGTTAGTATAACAAATGGCCCACTGCCAACTTCATATGGGCCTACAGAGTCGCACACAAAATAGCCCAACACGAGCTATGATGTCCAGATTCATTGAATTTAAGACATGTCCAGATTCAATGAATGATCCAGGATAGATGTATATATATTTATTTATATTTATACTCGTATATATATATATATAAATTCGTATATATACATTATATATAAGAGATATATGAGATTTAATTTATAAGGATAAATTAAATCTCTATCACGTTTGAATTTGAAATTCAAATTGATAGGATATCTCATATAAGAGATATTTATAAGATTTAATTTATAAGGATAAATTAAATCTCTATCACGATTGAATTTGAAATTCAAATTGATAGGATATCTCATATAAGAGATATTTATAAGATTTAATTTATAAGGATAAATTAAATCTCTATCACATTTGAATTTGAAATTCAAATTGATATGATATCTCAAATTTGATTTATGAGAATAAATCAAATCCAGTTCAGTCTTAGCTTTATTTTAAGTTAAATAAATAGGAGAATTAAATCTATGGGATGGATTTAATATTATTTATTTAATTAGTTTCTTATCAAATTTACAATATATGATATTGTATTAATTTCAGAATTAATATAAGATTAACTCCTAAAATCCAATTCGGTAGAAGAAAACACAGAGCATCTTATATATCTGATATTAGGAGCTGCGTTTTGCATAGAGATATATATAGAACATAGAAAGGCCGAATGGGACTGAGCAAAGGGTTTACAGATAAGAAACTGTCAAAATAGAGATGGAGAGGACGAACTCTTGAGAAGGCCCTGGAGAGACAAGAGACGCTAGCACGTCATTCGTGGTTGGAATGTTGTTTATGTGGATACCAGTAGAGGAAGCCGACCTGAGTCGTCGACTTCTTGCGATCGAAAGGGAGCATGAGCCCTGAAAAGAAGCTGTGAACGTCATGACCAAAAGCTATGGAAGTCGCTGAGGCACACTAAGGGTAATGCTTCTTCCCACTTGACTTAAACACAAACGGTAGATCCTGGCAAGGAATGGAAAAAATTTTAAATTAATTTCTGCTGCGTGTCTTCCAATTCCTTTCATCAACAACCTTAGAGACACAAACGTGGTGCTCCAGTTAGCTAATAGGTCAATTAGGTATCCTAAGGGAATCCTTGAGGATATTCTAGTACAAGTCAAGGACTTCGTGTTCCCAGCTGATTTTTATATTTTGGACATGTCTAATGAGTTAGTAAAT
Source organism: Leucaena leucocephala (assembly GCA_037074615.1). NCBI lineage: Eukaryota > Viridiplantae > Streptophyta > Magnoliopsida > Fabales > Fabaceae > Leucaena > Leucaena leucocephala. The sequence goes on along the minus strand of CM073528.1, from coordinate 10,502,498 downwards.
GACAACACCCTGATCCTAGGATGACTTTTCCTCTAAACTTCCAAGACCATCATAAGTATGAAGCATAGTTCCATCATAATGGAAGTTGGAGAATATGTGGTAACCTTCAACATGAATGAAACAATGAAATTTCCTCCTGATAATTCTATTTTTACTTCTTTAAATACCATTGATTATGCTGTTAAAGAGGCTAGGGATGAACATGAATTGAGTTTACATGATAATGATAGAGATAATGCACTTGAAAAGATTTATTGAGTGATCTTGTAGGACCCCAAGATGTTCTGGAAGCTGGAAGTACAACAATTGAAGAAAGGTCAAATTTCTGTGACCAAAGGTCACGACAAAATAGTCTCCCTGTCGTGACTGAACATCAGCTTGAGATCCATTGTGAATCTAAGTCGCGACTAAATGGTTTCAAGGTCATGATACAAAAGCCCAAAGACTTCCAGTCGTGACTCAAAGATGAAGTCATCATGACTACAAATCAATCTGCTGAGGTAGAGCTTTTCTACGACCACAAGTCGCGACTAAAAGATGAACCGGTCATGACAAAAAGTTCTAGAGACACACCCTGTCAACTGAAGTCATGACGAGAAGAACAAAGGTCACAACCAGAAATGCCAGACGCAACCAAAGAACCCCACACTCCTTCAGCTCCACACTCTACTGCTTTAGTTAAAGGGGCAATATATTATAACTCTTCTTAACCTCATTCTCAGTCAAAAATTACATCTCATAAATAACTTGATCTCAAATAATGATACAAGAATGAGAGAGTCTGATCCCAACTATGTCACAGCCGTAGACCAATACAAACTGGGCATAACCCCTGAAGAGACTACAATCAAGATGGAATGCCCCAATGACTCGAGTATGAGTAACCTTCAAGGATCTACAAAAAGGAGTATTTCTTATCTGAATGATTTTACCATTTGATTCCTTCCATTGTCCAACCCCCATAATTGTAGTTAAAAGATTTACCTTCCAACCTAAAGTATGCTTATCTTGAGCCAAACTCGAAATTGCCAGTCATAATTTCTAGTTCTCTAACTCTTAGTGAAGAGATAGAGAGGCCTTGGGTTGGCAATTAGCTGATATAAAAGGGATAGATTCCAATGTTTGCACCAATAGGATTTTGCTGAGTGAAGATTCCAAGCCAATTAAATAACCCGAAAGAAGATTAAATCCTTTGATCTCAAATGTGGTTAGGAAGGAAATTAGTAAATTGTTAAAGGCATGAATCATATATGCTATTTTAGATAGTGAATGGGTATCTCCTGTGCATGTAGTGCCTAAGAATAGTGGATTGATAGTAGTCAAGAATGAGAATGATGAATTCATACCTACTAGAGTACAAAATTCATGAAGGGTCTGTATCAATTATCAGAAGTTGAACTATTCTATTAAGAAAGATCATTTCCCCTTACCTTTTATTGATCAAGTGCTTGGGAGATTAGCAGGGAAACTCTATTATTGTTTCCTAGATAGATATTCAGGATATTTCTAGATTCCAATAGACCCGAGGGACCAATAAAAAACCACATTTACATGTCCCTATGGCACATATGCCTATGAAAGAATGCCATTTGGTTTGTGTAATGCTCCGAGCACATTTCAGCGTTGTATGCTTTCGATATTTGCTGATTTCATTAAAAAATGCATGGATGTGTTCATGGATGATTTTACTGTATATGGAAATTTTTTTGATGAGTATCTAGAAAGCCTTGATAGCATCCTGGCTAGATGTATTGAGAAAAAATTGGTTTTGAACTTTGAAAAGTGCCATTTCATGGTGATCATGGAATAGTACTTGGATATCTTATATCTAGCAAGGGAATTGAGGTAAATAAAGCAAAAATTGAAGTCATCTCCTTGTTGCCCTACCCCACAACTTTAAAAGAACTTTAATCTTTTGTGGGACACGTTGGATTTTACAGAAGATTCATCAAAGATTTTAGTAAAATTGCTTTACCACTCTCAAAACTTCTTCAAAAGGACACTGAATTTGTTTTCTCTGCTGATTGCAAATAGGCTTTCAAAAAATTGAAGGATAGGTTGGTTTCTCCACCTATCCTAACTTCACCAAATTGGAATCTTCCTTTTGAACTATCATGTGATGCTTCCAATTACGCTGTGGGAGCTATGATAAGACAAAAGGAAGATAATTTTTCTAGGGTGATTGTCTACACCTCTAAGACACTTGATGCTGCTCAAATTAATTATACCACTACTAAGAAATAATTGTTTACAATTGTGATGGCTTTGGATAAATTCAGATCATATCTCATTAACTCCATAGTTGTAGTTTACACAGATCATGCAGTAGTCAAGTACTTGTTCAACAAGCCCCAATCTAAGCCAAGACTTCTACGGTGGATGCTACTACTTCACAGAAAGGTTGTTGCAGATTTAGGAGTTGGAAGAAATTAGATTAGATGCCTACATCAGCTCTAAAATTTATAAGCAAAAAATAAAGTTAATCCACGACACTCACATTCTGAGAAAGAGTTTTAAGGAGGGTGACAGAGTATTAAAGTTCCAAGCTAGGTTCAAGTTCAAACATGAAAAATTCAAAACTAGCTGGGATGGACCTTACATAGTTGTTAAAGTCCATGACTTCGAGATGATTGAATTGAAAGAGGAGGCAACGGGCAAAATCTTCCAGGCCAATAGGCACTATTTGAAACTTTATGAAGAACCTGCTCTGCCGCCCTGAGGCCAGGTTGTCCCTTTCCTATCTCTTACCTTTTATAAATTTATATATGCTTGACATGTCAGTTTGGTGATTGGAAAGGAATGAACCAGTAGAAGCAGTAGTTCATTGTTATGCTTGATGTTTCTATAAGATAGTTTTCATTTTCTATTTATTTTTGTTTATTCCAGGGTTTTTTCTATTTTAAACACCATTGTTCCTGTCTATATATCGTTTAGTCATTGATTATTCCCTCTGGAGTTTCCACACTCACATGCATGATCTTATCTTACCCATCTTGTCATCTCTGCCTTACTAGTATTACTTTGCATGATTTGAATGTGACTATATACTGAATTGTTAGTTTGCATTGAGTGAATAGGCTACCTGCTGTTTTACAGCTACATTTGATTGGCTTTACAAAGCGATTGTGATATTTTTTTGCTTTAGTTCTATTGACAGTGATGAAACTGTCAAGTTTAAGTGTGGGGGAGATGTCTTTGCTTTTGTTCTACTCAATTTTTGCTACTCAATGTGACATTCTTCGATTAATCCAATCTTTTCATCACAAAAGTTTTGTTTTTGATCTTAATGTGTGATGAATTGCTGAAAATTGGATCCCCGCATTAAACTTTATTGATAACTGGAAAGGTTTTAGCATGAAAAATTATTTTGGGACTTTGACAATTACCACTCAGTAGTCTTTGTGAAAAATGGTTGTGACATACTGGCTTTTAGGTCGTGACCTATAATGAAACTTTGGACTTGGTCTGCTCTCTGTGACCTACGGTCGCGACCTATGAACATAGTGGTCACAACAATAACTCCCTGTTGATTTGTGTGGCGACTTGATTACCTAAAGGGTTATGACTATTTCTCTGTGTGTGTTTGCATCGCAAAAGATACATCCCGTAGATACGACTAAATATTTTGAAAGTCCTAAGCATGCACCCCTGTGACAAGTGGTAGCGACCTTCATTGTTATACGTCGCGACCAGTGATTAAAAATGTCCAATTACCTTCTATTTGCAATGTGCAAAGCTGTTTAGAAGGATCCCTTTTTGAACTACTGAGATTATTTCATAAATAATTCATTGTTCCCTTATTTCAAAACCTTTTTAGCTCCTAGAAACCATTGCCCCACTTGAATTTTTTTTGGAAAATATTGGAAATTGAATTTGAAAACACCTAAGCCCCTGCTGTTAGATTTGGATTATCACATGGTTCTAAGTGATTACTTTGAAACTTGTAAATCATCATTCAGAGGGTTTTCAGTTGTGATAAGTATTTTAATGCCTAGTGAATGATGAACATTGTTTGAGACTTTAGCTTATGAGCAATCTATATCAAAACCTGTGTTGGAAGGATTATCAGCCTTGAATTCTATATTGAGTGATTATTCAATTAGTTTATATTCTCTATAACTTGTCTTGGCTCTGAGTTTAGAGTTACTTGCGCATTTATGAATTGAACATGATAGAGGCATTCTTTCTAAACCTTTTTATCCCAAACACAAGGCCACTACATATTACATCCTTAGTCACCCATTTTGAGCCCATCACTTTTTCTTTTCATTATTCCTATAGAAAGTCATTTGTGCATAAACATCATTTTGAAATAAAATTTTTGTTCATGTCAAAAATTCATTATTGTTGTGTTATTGTGTTGCAGCTTTCGTGAATGAGGTGCCAAACAAAAGAAGAAGAGAAAATAAACATATTACACTGGAAAAAAAAAGAGAAAGTACAAGAAAAAGAAAACAAAAAGAAAAGAGAATAGGGAACCATTATCAATTCTTATTAGCACAACTACCACAGCTACATCCCTAGAGACATGAATTCATATTCATTGTTGAATGCATATAGTACTTTCTACTCTTTATATTCCATTCCATGTGGCCCATCTCCATCATTTTAACCCTAAAAGACCTCTTGATTCTTTTGGAATGTTCTCTGTGTTTACAGGTCGAGACCAAAACATGGATCTGGTCACGACTAATATGCGAAATAGCTGAAGTTACATGTTTTGAATTAGGTTATGCAGAAATAGAAGGAGGAGGAAGGATGCCATCAAAGGCAGACTTTTTTTGACCTGATTAGGCTAAGAAGCAGTACTTTCATACTCTCTAATTACCTTCTCTACCTCTGCCAACATTATACACCTCTCCTCAGACTTATCCACCTCTCTACACCATCAACCTACCATCTTCTCACTGTTTCTCTATGGCATCCTAACTAAACAGTGATTAGAGTATAGCAGGAGTCATGAGAAGCTAAACCTTTAGCCTCTTGGTGATGAATTGGATATCTTGAGCTCATGAACTCAAACAATTTGCATCTTCTCATCTTATGATTGCTGCTAGATCTAGGGTTTTCATCTTATGAGCAAGTTTTGAATATCAATTGATCATTCTCATATTAGACTTTGTAATTTAATTCAAATGATTTGAACATTTCCTTTTAATAGAATATTTTTGTTTCAATTTTGAGAGTAGGTTATTATCAGCGAATGTTGTTAATTAATTCATTGCTTGAAATCTAGAGTTTTCGATCGATAACTATTCGAGGGCATTTTCATCATCTAAATTCAATTTACATACTAAGTCATTTGCTACAGTTCACTAATAGTTCTTAGACCAGATTTGATCAAAGGGGTTTAAAGAAAATTAGGGTTATATACCCAATCGATCGATTGAGGTTTTCTTTGAGGCTTAGCGCTTTTTAAACTCCAATTTTAAACGTGAGAGCAAGGATAGATACATTTTTATCATCAAGAGTCTTTCATAGCATATTTCTCAACTAACAACTCATTCTTATCATAAACAAAACTCCAAAAATATTTACTTTTCTGCACCCTACTTTTATTGCATCAGTCCTTAAAACCCAAAAACTATTTTATCCTTTCTCAGGTTTTTCATTAATTTTGACATACAATCTACTAGGTTTCCACATAAAAGGATCCTTGAGAAGAATGATAGGGTTGTGCCTTATACTATATTATATTGGGTGCAACAAACTTTATTTTGATGGATCAGACCACGACAGTCCAAGGCCCTCATCACCGACATTCTTAAATCACCCTGATTTTTAAGATAAATGCTAGACACTTCTTTTAATGGTTATAAAATTTTTATAAATTTATTCTAATATAAAATAAATTTCTTACAAAGTCTCATAATTTTCTAAGACCCAGAAGTCTTGATAAAAATTCTCTACATTTCCTTTAACCCTTTATCTAGGTCCAATTTCACTGTAAATTTCGTAATTAATTCTATAAGACTCCTTTTTTACTTCTGTCAATTTCATAAATTCTTATAATAATTGTAAGAATTTAATGCTAACTTTCATTTGATGATCAGGTCTGAAAGATACTACAATAATCTCCCGACTTCATAAATTTATATCAATTTTTTGGGATCTCAAATCAAAATTTTGTATTACATTAAACTGATCAGAATAACTCTCTATTTTATTGTAGCATTTAGGACTAAAATGCTTCCAGGCAATTTTTGGCCTTTTCTGGCTCAAATTTCAATAATTACCACTTTGCCCTTGAACTTTTAGAAATTACACTTTAGGCCTTCAACTTTTCATAATTATACTTAATAGCCCAAAGCTTATGTCTACTTCCATTTTACACCATGGAACTTTTAAAATTTCTACTTTACTCCATTTCTTTTCCAAAATGACCATTTGAAACTTTTACTAATTGCAATTTAGCCCCTTTTGCTTTACAACTTTATGCCTTCTCTCTTTCTTTGGCTTAACAATTATCTTAATCATTATCTTTTCTTCTGATTACCATCCCAATGTCTTCATAACCTCTTTCCTCTATCAGTCCTATATAGATAGGGAAAATTTGGGATGTTGTATTTCTATCCCCTTAAAATAAATTTTGTCCTTAAAATTTACTTAGTACCTTAGTCAAACTATCTTGGATATATCTCTTCTTTATATCCCTTCTTGCTTTATGTCTAAAGCTTGGGGTATCTATCTACTCATACATATGGACAACACACTATACTGAACTTGTAAGTAGTGTTCATTTCTTTCATATTGAACCCTCTTAAACTTTACTATACTGTGGGGTTTCTGTTAGCTACTTGAAATATTTTTCTATCTATCTCTTTTTCTCTATACCTTTCTTCTTATATAGTTACTCTATTTGGATCTAATACAAGGGAAAATGAAGCTCCCTATTTCTTTCTATTGAGCACTTATGCTATTATCTGTTCATGTTATTCTTTCTTAGTATACTATAACTCTTTCTAACTTTATGGCTTAACACTGTACTTCCTAGCGGTCACCTATCCTTATACTTCTCTAGCCTTAGGCCCTATTCTTTGAATCTCTTTAGCCCTAAATCTCTTTATTCTCATTTGGATGATCTATCTGGTCATACTTCTCCGTTCTTAAACTTTTGAATATTAGCACCTAGACTTGAACTTGGACTCCGTCTTCATTTAAGGAAAAAATAAGTTTATTCTGATTATAATAAAAGCTATCTGAGGAAAATATTATAAAAAAAGTTTTTTTTCTAGAGGAGTTCATCAACTAATAAAGCTTCTGTACCTTAACTTTGTCTTTGGTAATCATCTTTCTAGAGATTTACTACTTTGTACTCATATCTTTATGGCTTATATTTTCCTTAGGCTAGGTCTACTGTGACCTTAAGATCTAACTGTGATCAACCGTAAGCTTCTTTAGGATCTAACTGTGACCCTAAAACCATGTTAGGATCTAACTATGATCCCCTATAATCCTATGTGATTATGTTGTACTGTGTCATCTATAACATCCTTATTTTCTTACATCTTAGGGACCAAACAATAGCATATGGAACCACTCTTAAGGTCATTGAAGTCAAATTATACAATATGGAATTTTACTATATCCATTACTGTTCACTGTATAAATTCTAAAGGAATGACCTGACTTCCAAAAATCATAATTAAATCTAGAAAAATTGAAAATAAGTGGTTCAAATTGCTACACGAAGATAACTTAATGCTCTTTCAGGGAAAAATAACTCGTTGACCACTCCTTGACTAGGTCAATGCTCAAATTTTACTGTTCATCCAGTGTTTTTCCTTGATTCCAGTATTTTGGTCCCAACTTTACATAACATTTGTACTATCCAATCCCCAGCTTCTCTTCATGCTTCTTCAATGATATTTCATCATTAACAAACCTATGGGATTGGGATTACATGGAAGGGGATGAGATTTCTGGGGAAATCTCTATAGAAAATGGTACTAAATAATGCACGCATTAATGTAAATACTGGTGCTTATTTGTGAAATTGTTAACATTGTCTAATATACATGCTTCCATATTACTTATGAAATACAATTGGCCAAAGTAATCATACAAGCAAAGCTTCAAATATAAGCACATATGCAACACAATTCAACAAACCCATAGCACAACCAAGCATAACATTCAATGCATACAAGTTTAGGATAAGTTTACTACCTGGCATGTAGCCATTCCTTAGTTCTTAACCTTTGCTCTGAGGTTCCTTCTTTACATAGGTTAGAGCCTATACATAGCATAATAATATCTTTATTATTACTCTATCAAGTATAGCTCTACTTATCTCAAGCTTAACTTGAGGTAATATGTCATATCCCCAATTTTCTTACTTGATGTAGCTGTACAGTTTATGTGAAATGGATATAAAATTCTTGGAATAAACTGTATCATATTGAGAAAGGAAATGGAAGGATTATTGTCTAAGGAAAATATAGGGACCTAAACACAAAGTAGAAAAGGTTAAAGGCCAAAAGTTAAAGTAGAAACAAAAGTTGGGCCAAAAGTGGTAATTTTTAAAAGTTTAGGCACCTAAATGTAATTAAGCAAAAAGTCAAGGACATAAATGTAATTATAGAAAAGCTCAGCCAGAAAAGGCTTGGAACTGCTTGGAAGTATTCCTGTCTCACATTTCATCAGTAAGTAGAGGAAGTGATGATAGTCAATCTAGCATGATACATAAATTTTATTAGGGTTACAGACAACATATATGTATCTGATAGACAAAAAGTTATCTAAAATTTTATCAGATCCCATAGACTTCAGATATGAGTGGAAAGGTTATAGGAAGGTGTGCCCTATAACATTAGATGTCATGAATCTGACAAAACCTTGGAAGAAGTTCTGTATAAAAAGTTATTCTCAGATTAGTGAATTTTGACGGGAGTTTGAGAATACCCGTGATTTGGTTATGGAACTTAGAAATAAGTAAGCCTGGATAGAATGAGCTCAGATGACCTCATATATGGGCCTATGATGATGCCAAGGAGGGCCCAAAACCCATGATACTAGTTCATCAGTAGAAGGGGCCAGTGTCTAGGAAAAATGTGAAATTATGAAAATGCCCCTACATGCCATATTGTACCAGTAGTGGATGAAGGGCATTTTGGTTATTCTGGATAGGCTTAAAATGTGGCATATAATATAAATATGATTAGTTAGAGCCAGTATAGGGCCTGAGGCAGTACAAAGAGGGGTGAAATGACAATTATGTCCTTATACTTAATATAGTACAAGAAGGACACCAAGGGTATTTTGGTCATTTTCTAAGGGATGGATGGTAGATAAATACTCAGTCTAACAATTTCAATGGTATGAGGAACCTAAACATTGATTTCAATGATAGAATACATATCCTAGAATATTATAAAAATTAGGAATAGAAAATAATCGAATTTTTGGGGAATCGGACTCAGCTGGTACCAGATTGGATTGAAATTTTTCCAGAGGCTTCCTCCCCATGAGAATTGTGCCACATAGCCCCATGAGGTGTCCCTTGATTTGTCTCTTGTTATGTCATGAATGATGTCATAATTCTCCTTTTTAAAAAAGTTAAATCCAAGATAACATGTAAGCCCTTAGATCAAATAGTGCATAAATCAATCTTGGCCTTCCATTTCAACCCAAGATCATCTATAAATACCCCCTATTCAGATCATGTCAGCATGCATGGTGAACCATAGGGAAACTCTTGCAAAATTTCCATTCAACTAACAAAGAAGCACACAAAGTGAAGCGACAATCAAGGTAATCATCTCCCTTGATCTTAAGCTTAATTCTAGCAAGTTAGCTCATAGTTTTAAGGGGTTTTTATACTATATTTCCCTTATGGTTGCTGTTGGAAGTGCTTCCTATATATGTTTAAAATATTATTTTTATGTTATGGGTAGTTTAGATAAGCTTAAACAAGCTAGAACCAAGTGGTATAAGCTTGGAAATTAGGGTTTTGTGTTCTTGCTGGTATTGTATGTGGCACTGTTCATATCATGGAATTTCATGACTTTGATGCTTCCAATGGGTTTAAAATGGAAAATTGTGTTGGGATAAAGTAGGAGAGCAAGTATTGGAAGCATTGAAATCAAAATGTGAATTTTTGGAAAATAAGAGGGTTAATTCGATTTGGTATTGTAGCAAGTGGTATGTTTTGATTTTGAAAATTCTAGTTTCATATTTGGATTCTACATGAAAATTTATGTGGAAATGAACTATGAGAATTTATTTTGGAAAATGGAAGTATGAAACATAAAAGGGAGAAAGAATGCAAGTTAGTGAAAACCTAGTCTTTGATTTGGTTTTAAGTTGAGTTGTAACTTGATATTACTTTGTAATGGCTAGGTTTTGACATTTGTGAAGGAAGAAAATCACCTCAAGAAGACCTTAACAAGGATATCTAAGAGGTAGCAAGAATACCTAACTATAGTTCATGTTTGTTTAATTGTTTGCTTGCTTGTTGATTATAGTGTTTGGTTGAGCTTGAGATTATGTCATCATGTCTATGATAAAGTATAAATGATTGCAACTCCTTGCAACTGATGTCATGACAATATGCATTTTAGAGTTTGCTTATGTAACATTATGAAGTAGCTCCCATCTCATGATAACATGTTAAACATTCAATTAATCATGCATGATATTATAGTTTGTATGCCTTGCTATTGGGATTTCCATGAAATCTCATTCCTTCCATATGCATAACCATGTTATAGGTGCTGGAACTCCACAAGGAAAAAGGGTAAACATAGATGGATGAGGTTGTATAATGAGTTACAATACTTACTTGATATTATGGAAGCATATGATAGCACGTGTGGATGAATGTTGTATGATTATGTAATTTTGTTCTGATGTCGTGGAGGTGTGATGATGCTTAGGATGCCTTAATCAATGCTTTTTAGCTTGCAATTTGACATGATAAGAGATAAGATACATATATTTAAATAGACACCAAAAACGCTTCAATTGGTTAAGAATTTGAATTGTTATGATTTTTCTAAGTTGAAGTTAAAATCTGGAGTTGAGATGAAGTGAGCATTCAGAGACAATGACTTTCACACGATGATTTCATATATCAAATGAACGACTTATTCTATGAAAGTTTATGAACTTAAATAAAACATCTAGAGCTTCAAATCCATAGGTAACACTGTTTATTTGGATAAGTAACCAAAGAGAAATGAATTTTTGAAATTAAGGCAAAGAAACTGGAACTTTCAGATTTTACCAAATGAATAGTACTTTTTAACGAATAAACTAATTTCATTTGGGCAAGAAAACCTTAGTTTCATATTTTTCCTTCAAATATATATGAAATATCTTCCATTAGAAATTTGAACCACATTATTTTGATTTTTATACAATTAGTTATAAATTTTCAAAGCTGGGTATATGTTCTAGAATTACTAAATGAATAGTAAATGTTTCTAAAGCAAATGATCATGTAATTGGTTCCAATAACTTCTAATGGAGAATAATTGAAGTTGAAAGTAAGGATGTGATATTTTGGTATCAGAGCATAGGATTCTGGCTTAGGAAATGCACTAATAAATTATTTCTAGACTAATACATAAGTGAACCTATGCATAATTAACACTAAGTTAGTTATTGCAGGGTAAAGATGACTGACTCTAGGATTAGATCTGGATCAGAAACCACAGTAAACCAGGGGGATCCTATGCCTGAGGTATTTAGTTTAGATAGATCAGGATTGAACACAGAGTGGTTGAGGCTTCAGTGAATAATCCAGAATATGGACCTCCTTCAGTGATCCATATCAGGGATTCTAGTAGTGATTCAGAACTGGACAGGATAGATAGTTCCTCAATTGGATCAAATGGGACATATGAGTCATTAGAGGAGGATGTACCTGAGGAACCTGTTCCAGACCCACCTATTAATGTGGTACCTCCTAAGGAAGCTGACCCTAATGGAGAGTGAGATGTAGATCATATGGATGATAGAGATATGGTAGACCCTCAGGAAGAATAGGTTGAGGAGGGTTACTCCTATGTGGTGGGGACTACAGAACCTGTACCTAGGCAGGCTACTGAGGTAGATGTCCCTTGTCCCTATAAGTCAAGTGCCTGAACTAGTTGACATACCTGGATCTAGTGATAGACCAGACCCTACAGATGTCCCAGGTCCTAGTGGAACTAAGAAGCCAATGGTAGAGATACGTCTGGACAACCACCAGGTTGTAGAGCTAACACCTGGGGAGGATATAAATAAAGAACATTTTAGGAAAGCTGTGGAACTCGCTAGACAACTATATGACATAGGAAGAATGTTGATGAGAGAAGTAGATCAGGACTATAGAACTTACATGGACTTCATAGCAAGGGTAAGAGAGGCTTATCGAGCTTATGATGCAGATACCCTTACGCTAGAAGCTTGGACTAATATCATGGATGATATCTTGCCCCTCACAGTAACATGGAGAGTGGGATTATATCAGTACTTTAAAGAGGAACCCTTTGAGGATATTCATGACTGGATCTATATGATAGGAGAGTTCGTTAGGATCCATTATGAGAAAACATAATGTAACAGTTGTACCTAGGAATGCTACTGTAATCTATATACTTATGACTAATGATGATATTATACATGTACGTATGTTATGAAAGATCTATGTAATCTTGTTAAACTTGTTGTATGCTATGTTTTGAATGAAATATGAATTATGTTAGTTATGATATTACTTTCCTATTATAATAGTAAAACAAAATAGTAAGAACAAGAAGAGCTAGTTATTTGGGTGAATCTCAGAATGCTGGAGACATTAACTAGCTGATCTTAGAATGATTAGAACAGCAACAGAAGCTAATCAAAGAAGTAAGAATAGCTCAGGCAAGGAACAAACAGGAAAGGGATACTGCCATAGCATTGGTCATGGCAGAAGCGATAGAGGACCTATGATAACCAGAATCTGTAGGTATAACTAATACAGAACTAGAGATGGTTCAGCAGATAATAGAGCTGCCAAGACAGACAGCAAATTCTGCTGGTATTAAATAGTGGATGGCTAAATTGTATAAGCATAGTCCTCTGACGTTTCAAGGGATGTTTGATATACAGAAAGTGGAAGATTGGATCAGCAGATTAGAGAAGATCTTTAGGGTATTAGGTTGTCCGTCTTAGAGTAAAGCATAGATAGCAGTCTACCAGCTAGAAAGAGATGCTGATAGATAGCGGAAGAACACCGAGCTGGTATTACAAGCTAGACACGTTCCTATCACATGGGAAGTATTTCTGGAACAGTTTTATGAGAAGTATTTCCCTCATTCTGTGTAGGACGAAAGAGAAGCAGAGTTCCTTATGCTGAGGCAAGGGGAAAGATAATCATTTGATGAGTACCTAGCTAAGTTCATATGTCTTTCTCAATATTCCACTTACCTGCGACAGATAGATGATGAACGGTGGATAACAGAGAGAATGATAAGGGGACTTAATGTTACTCTCAAAGATAAGATGACTCCCCAATAGTACAATTAGTTCAATAAGGTAGTAAAGGCCTGTAGGATCAATGAGAATAGCCTAAATCATCGGATACTGATGAGACCGATGAGCAGAGAGACCACTGTTCCTGAGAGAGCTAGCCATAATAGAAATGTAGCCAGTGGCAGTGGCTATAACAAAAAGAGAAAAAGATAGTGGCAGTAGAATAGAAAGCGTAATAGAGGAAACTTCAGGGGTAATACTAATAATAGAGACATGTGGTTCAAAGTGTACGACAAGTGCGGGAAAGGCCATAGAGATAGATCGTACTTGTTGGGATAGAATGTCTATTATACATGTGGGAAACCTGGGCATTTCTCTTGGAATTGTCCATAGGCAGCTAATGACCTAAGGCCAAGTACTCAAGGGCGAGTATTTGCATTAACAAGGGAAAATGCATAGAGATCACCCAAGATGATCAAAGGTATCATCTATCTTAATAATCATTTTCTGATTGCTCTGTTTGATTTGGGTGCAAGTCATTCCTTTATATCTTATGAATGTGCTAAACGGTTAGGCCTTACAATTAGCAAGTTGCATTATGCCATATGTGTTACAACCCCCATAAATGCTAAGATAGTTACATAAGATGTCTGCCTAAATAGTGTCATTCGATATGAGTGTTGTTGCACTACCCTAGATCTAATATGTATGCCCTTTCATGAGATTGATGTTATAATTGGATTAAATTGGTTGTCTACCAATAATGTAATGCTGGATTATAAGAACAAAGCTCTAGTTCTTTGTCCACAAGTTACAAATGTGGATCCATAAGTGAAACTAAATTTCCTGACGGAGGCTCAGGTAGATAAATGTTTGCGAAGAGGATGTCAGGGATATATGGTTTTCTTTTTTGTTCAAGCAGAAGTAGAAGAAGAAATTGAAGTAATTCTAATAGTTTAAGAATTTCTCTAAGTCTTTCCAAAGGAGATTCAAGGACTACCTCCGGAGCGAGAAGTGGAGTTTATGATTGATATTCTACCTAGAGCTGGACCAGTATCTAAAGCCCCATATCATATGATCTCAATGAGATGATTGAGCTAAAGAAGCAGATTGAGGAGTTGCTAGAGAAGAGTTTTATCCAACCCAATATTTCTCTGTAGGGTATACCAGTGTTATTCATTAAGAAGAAGGATGGTAGTCTCAGACTGTGCATTGACTATAGGAAATTGAATAAGATTACTATTAAGAATAAGTACCCTCTTCCTCGGATTGATGATTTGCCAGACCAATTGGTTGGACCGAGCTTATACTCTAAGATTGATATGAGATCGGGTTATCACCAACTCAGAATTAAAGCTGATGATATTTCAAATACTGCATTCAGGACTCGCTATGGTCATTTCAAATTTCTAGTAATGCCCTTTGGTCTGAGAAATACGCCTGTAATTTTCATAGACTATATGAACATAATCTTCAAGCCTTACCTATATCAGTTTGTGGTGGTCTTCATTGATGATATCTTAGTGTACTCCAAAGCTGCTGAAGACCATGAAGAGCATTTGAGAATTGTTCTTAGTACTCTTAAAGAGAAATAACTCTATGCTAAGCTTAGCAAATGTGAGTTTTGGCTGCAAGAAGTCAAATTTCTCTGTCATGTCATATCCCATGAAGGGGTAGATGTAGATCTGCAAAGTTAAAGCAGTGTTAAGCTAGAAACATCTAAGGACAATGACAGAGATAAGAAGTTTTTTAAGCTTAGCGGGGTATTACAGAAGATTTATTAAGTACTTTTCTCGAATTGCTCTACCGTTAACCAAGCTAACCAAAAAGAACCAACTGTTCAAGTAGGATGAGAAGTGTAAGGCTAGTTTTCAAGAATTAAAGCAGAGATTAACCATAATGCCTGTGCTAATTATTCTAGACCCAACTCAGACTTGTGTAGTCTATACTGATGCTAGCAAGCAAGGGTTGGGATGTGTGCTAATGTAGTAGGGTCGAGTGATAGCCTATGCTTCTCGGCAGTTAAAGCCACTAAAGAGAACTATCCTACTAATAATCTGGAGCTTGCAGCGGTAGTCTATGCTCTTAAGATTTAGAGATATTATCTATATGGAGCTACCATAGAGCTATATTGTGACCACAAAAGCCTGAAGTACCTATAGGATCAAAAAGAATTGAACATGAGGTAGCGGAGATGGATGGAATTCTGAAAGATTATGATTTCTAGATCAAGTACCATCTAGGAAAAGCTAATGTAGTAGTCGATGCCTTAAGTAGAAAGGTGATACATGTTGCAAGTCTCATGATCAAAGAGCTAGAATTAGTAGAAGATGTTCGAGACTGGAGTCCTTTGTATCAAATGCAGACAGCAGAAAATTCTTATGGAGGAACACAGATTAAGGCTTTTATTGAGGATGAGATAAAATAAGCTCAGGAACATGATAGGCTCGTAAAGATTTTCAAGAATAAGCTAGAAATAGGGGAAACTAAGAATTTTGATGTCTCCCAAGATGGATTGTTATGATTTTGGGGACGGCCATATATTCCCAATGTAATGGGATTGAAAGAGAAGATCCTATATGAGGCACATAAAAGCATATATACAGTGTATATAGGTATGACTAAGATGTATCATGATGTTAAAAGCTTATTTTGGTGGCCCGGATTAAAGAAGGATGTTGTGGCTTATGTGTCCAAGTGCCTAGCATAGCAGAAGGTGAAAGTTGAGCACCAAAGGCCAATAGGGAAATTATAACCACTAGAGATACCTGAGTGGAAATGGAACAGTATTGCCATGGATGTTGTTAAAGGACTACCCATGACTCCTACTAAGCATGATGCTATATGGGTAATAATTGACCGATTAACAAAGTCAGCCTATTTCCTGGCAATCAACAAGAAAGATTCTCTTGAGAAGTTGGCAAACCTGTATGTAAAAGAGATTGTTAGACTACATGGTGTCCCAAGTAGTATCATATCTGATAGAGACCCTCGATTTACATCAAATTTTTAGCGAGCTTTACATAAAGAAATGGACACTACTCTTAGATTTAGTACAACTTATCATCCTCAGACAGATGGTCAATCTGAGAGAATGATACAGATGCTTGAGGATATGTTGAGAGCATGTGTCTTGGATTTCAAAGGGAGTTGGGATGTCCATATGCCAGTGATAGAATTTACCTATAACAACAGTTATCAGGCTAGCATTCAGATGGCCCCGTTTGAAGCACTTTATGGATAGAAGTGTATATCTCCCTTGTGTTAGGTGGAGCTAAGCAAAAGGAGGATGTTTGGTCATAACATAGTAGACCAGACAGCAGTACATATCGGTAAGATTAGAAAGAGGTTACTGATAGCTCAAAGTAGACAGAAGAGTTATGCTGATGTCAGAAGAAAGCTGTTAAAGTTTGAAGAAGGAGAACATGTATTCGTTAAGTTGACTCCAACGACAGGAATTGGATGATCAATCAAAGTAAAGAAGCTATATCCTAGATATATTGGACCATTCCAGATCCTCACAAGAGTAGGATCAATAGCTTATAGACCAGTTCTTCATCCAAATCTCAGCAAGATCCATGATGTTTTCCATGTTTCCTAGTTAAAGAAATATGTACTAGATTCATCACATGTGATTGAGCAGGATGATGTTACACTGTGAGATGACCTGACTTATGAGGTCAGACCAATACAGATTGTAGAACAAAAGGTCAAGTAGTTGCAAAGTAGATCTATCTAGTTAAGGTGATCTGGAAGGGATTAACGAAGAATGAAGCTACATGGGAAGCAGAGAAAATGATGAAAGAAGCGTACCCTAGACTATTTCCTTAGTGGATGTAATGCAAATTTTGAGGATGAAATTTATTTTAAGGGAGAGAGAAATGTCATATCCATAATTTTCTTACCTGATGTAGCTGTACAGTTTATGTAATATGGATATGAAATTCTTGGAATAAACTGTATCATATTGAGATAGGAAAGGGAAGGATTATTGTCTAAGGAAAATATAGGGACCTAAACGCAAAGTAGAAAAGGATAAAGGCTAAAAGTTAAAGTAGAAACAAAAGTTGGGCCAAAAGTGGTAATTTCTAAAAGTTTAGGTACATAAATATAATTAAGCAAAAAGTCAGGGACATAAATATAATTATTGAAAAGTTTAGCAAGAAAAGGCTTGGAACTACCTGGAAGTATTCCGGTCTCACATTTCATCAGTAAGTAGAGGAAGTGATGATGGTCAATCTAGCATGATACAAAAATTTTATTAGAGTTACAGATAGCAGATATGTATCTGATAGACGGAAAGTTATCTAAAATTTTATTAGATCCTATGGACTTCAGATATGAGTGAAAAAGTTATGAGAAGGTGTGCCCTATAACATCAGATGTCATGAATCTGACAGAGCCCCAGAAGAAATTCTGTATAAAAAGTTATTCCCATATTAGTGATTTTGACAGGAGTTTGAGAACACCCGGATCCAGTTATAGAACTTAGCAATAAGTAAGCCTGGATAGAATGAGCTCAGATGACCTCATATATGGGCCTATGATGATGCCAAGGAGGGCCCAAAATCCATAATACCAGTTCATCAGTAGAAGGGGCCAGTGTCTAGGAAAAGTGTGAAATTACAAAAATGCTCCTATATGCCATATTGTACCAATAGTGGATGGAGGGCATTTTGGTTATTCTGGATAGGCTTAAAATGTGGCATATAGTATAAATATGATTAGTTAGAGCCAGTATAGGGCCTGAGGCAGTACAAAGAGGGGTGAAATGACAATTATGTTCTTATGCTTAATATAGTGCAAAAAGGACACCAAGGGTATTTTGATCATTTTCTAAGAGATGGATGGAACATAAATACTTAGTATAACAATGTCAATGGTATGTGGAACCTAGACATTGATTTCCAGGATATAATACATATCCTGGAATATTATAAAAATTAGGAATAGAAAATAATCCAATTTTTCGGGAATCAGACTGACTTGGTACTGGATTGGACTGAAATTTTTTCAGAGGCTTCCTGCCCATGAGAATTGTGCCACATAGCCCCATGAGTTGTCCCTTATGATGTCATGAACGATGTCAAAATTCTCCTTTTTGAAAAAGTTAAATCCAAGTTTAAATTTGAGCCCTTAGATTAAATAGTGCACAAATCAATCTTGGCCTTCCATTTCAACCCAAGATCATCTATAAATACCCCCTTATTCAGATAATTTCAGAATGCATGGTGAAACATAGGGAAACTCTTGCAAAATTTCCATTAAACCAAGAAAGAAGCACACAAAGTGAAGTGATAATCAAGGTAATCATCTCCCTTGATCTTGAGCTTAATACTAACAATTTAACTCATGGTTTTAAGGGGTTTTTATGCTATATTTCCCTTATCGTTTCTGCTGGAAGTTGTACCTATATATGGTTAAAATATGAGTTTTATGTTATGGGTAGTTTAGATAAGCTTAAACAAGCTAGAATCAAGTGGTATAAGCTTGGAAATTCAAGTATGTTTGGAATTAGGGTTTTGTGTTCTTGCTGGTATTGTATGTGGAACTGTTCATATGATGCAATTTCATGATTTTGTTGCTTCAAATGGATTTAAAATGGAAAATTGTGTTGGGATAAAGTAGGAGAACAAGTATTGGAAGCATTGGAATCAAAATGTGAATTTTCGGAAAACAAGAGGGTTGATTCGGTTTGGTATTGTAGCAAGTGGTATGTTTTGATTTTTGAAATTCTAGTTTCATATTTGGATTCTAGATGAGAAATTATGTGGAAATGAACTATGAGAATTTATTTTGGAAAGATGGAAGTATGAAACATAAAAGGGAGAAAGAAAGCAAGTTAGTGAAAACCTAGTACTTTGTAATGGCTAGGTTTTGACATTTGTGAAGGAAGGAAATTACCTCAAGAATACCTTGACAAGGATAGCTAAGAGGTAGCAAGAATAACTAACTATAGTTCATGTTTGATTAATTGTTTGCTTGCTTGTTGATTATGGTGTTTGGTTGAGCTTGAGATTATGTCATCATGTCTATGATGAAGTATGAATGATTGCAACTCCTTGCAACTTATGTCATAACAATATGCATGTTAGGGTTTGTTTATGTAACATTATGAAGTAGCTCCCATCTCATGATAACATGTTAAGCATTCAATTAATCATTCATAATATTATGGTTTGTATGCCTTGCTATTGGGATTTCCATGAAATCCCATTCCTTCCATATGCATAACCATGTTATAGGTGCTGGAACTCCACAAGGAAAAAGGGTAAACATAGATAGATGAGGTTGTATAATGAATTACAATAATTGACATTATGGAAGCATATGATAGCATGTATGGATGAATGTTGTATGATTCTGTAATTTTGTTCTGATGCCGTGGAGGTGTGACGATGCTTAGGATGCCTTAATCAACGTTTTTTAACTTGCAATTTGGCATGATAAGAGATAAGATACATATATTTAAATGGCCACCAAGAAAGCCTCAATTGGTTAAGAATTCGAATTGTTATGATTTTTTCAAGTTGAAGTTAAAATCTGGAATTAAGATAAAGTGAGTGTTCAGAGATAGCGACGTTCACATGATGCATGATGATTTCATCTATCAAATGAATGATTTCTTCTATAAAATTCTATGAACTTAAAGAAAACGTCTAGAGATTCAAATCCATAGGTAACATTGTTCATTTGGATAAATAACCAAAGAGAAATGAATTTTTGAAATTAAGGCAAAGAAACTGGAACTTCTAGATTTTACCAAATGAGCAGTGATTTTTAACGAATAAACTGATTTCATTTGGGCAAGAAAACCTCAGTTTCATATTTTTCTATCAAATATATATGAAAGATCTTCCATTAAAATTGGAACCACATTATTTCAATTTTTCTACAATTAGTTATGAATTTTCAAAGCTGGGTACAGGTTCTTGAATTACTAAATGAACAGTAAAAGTGAACAGTACAGGAGAGCAATTCTTTTGGAAATAAATGTTTCTAAAGCAAATGATCATATAATTGGTTCTAATAACTTCTAATGGAGCATAATTGAGGTTGAAACTAAGGATGTGACATAATACCCTTAATCTGACATTCCCCTAACTTTCTTTCTATCCACGGCTCACCTTATCAAGAGAGATATTTCTCTATTCTAACTATTAACTTCATAAGAACAATCCTCTAATTTATTAGAGAAGGGACTATAATAAATTACTTACATTATTCCTAAGCTTGCCAAGTCTTTAAGCTCCTTGGATTGCTCATACCTCTGCCAGAACTCCTTCTTTTTCCTTCCTTTGTCTCTCTCTCTTTTTCTCTCTTCTTTCTCTTCTTTTTCTTGCTCCTTGTTGTGAATATAATGGAAGGAGGGGGTAAGGTATTTATAGGTGGAGGGAGGTGGAATGGATGATCCAGATTGAATTGTGATGAATGGCTCAGATCGCTTAGCTTGCTCAAGAAGCCTTGCTTGCATCATCACGATGACATCATCATCCCCAATGACTCATCAAAAGTGACATCATCAAGGGACACCTCACATGCTTAGGTGGCGTAATGGTGGGTGTCATATCCCAATTTTTAGGCTTAAAAGCCCAGTATATAGCCTGAGAAAGGGATGCTACTAGACCCTATTGAGCAAAGGTCTCAATAAATAGAGAAAATTATGCTGATCAGTTTGATGCAACACAGAGTTTTGATATGAGGTCCCAAAAGATTTATATTAATTTTCAAAGAGAAGGAAAATTAATACAATATTATCTAGACTTCAGAATCAGATGAAATATGGCAGTAAATTCCTACAATTAATATAAGAATTTCTAAATCTGACAGAACCTAAAAAGGAGTTCTATAGAATTTACTACAGAATTTACAGTGGATTAAAATACCCGATAAATAGGTTTAAGGGGAATTTCTCGAGAATTGTGCCCATGAAGATAGTGGATCATATAGAGGGTCTAGAGTGGAACCTTATAGGCTCAATGATATTTTTAGATAAGTATGTGGTCCAGGGCTATTAAAGACCGAGAAAAATGAAGAATTATGAAAATGCCACTAAAGGTAAGCCACTGTGTTGTGTCATTGAGTCAGAGTCAGATGAAGAGCGTTATGATCATTTAAATAAGGTTAGACGGTCAAGAAAGGGTATCTAGATAGCTGACCAGGGTCAAGAGATACTATGGTAAGGTATATAAATATAATAGTGCTCGTATAAGTACTAAAGAGGAACAAAGGTATTTTGGTAATTTACGAAGGATGTTTCTTGGGAACCGAGCCACCAGAATGCTTGGGCTTGGTTAGAAACCCAAGATGACAATCCAAGGCCCAAAAACATAACCCAAGAGTAATGTGGGCCCAAGAGGCATTAACTATTGTTTTAGTGCTTTTTCAATAAAGTAAAGTGACTTGGTCCAAGATAGAACTGGGTAAAGTGATATGGAATCATGAGATGACATAAATGGGGCCCACAAGGTGCCACATGGTATGATTACAATAAAATAAGAAAAGCAAAGGACACATGGCATGATTAGAGAAAAAGGAGAAAAAGCAAGAGGACACGTGGCACGATCTCGCCCGTCCTTTTAGGGAAAAGACTCTGGAACTCTCTGAAAAGGCTGAGTCAGCTAGTGAGGTATCCCAAGGGCCCCACCATTACACCACATATACCCCTGAGGTGTCCCTTGAGGTGTCTTGGATGATGTCATTAATGGTGAGTCATCAAGGAGGGTGATGTCATATGATGATGCAGGCAAAGCTTCTTGAGGAAGCAAGCAATCTGAGCCATTCATCGCGAATCAATCTAGACCATTCATTCCACCTCCTCTAACCTATAAATAGGCCACTCCACTCCCATTTCAAGGCACACTAAGGATTTGGAAAGAGAAAGAAGAGAGAAAGAGAGAAAGAGAGAAGGAAAGAATGGAAGGAGTTCTGGTGGAGCCAGGAGCAGTCTAAGGAGCCGAGGGACTGGGCAAAGCTTAGGAATGAGGTAAGAAATTTATCTAGTCCCTTCTCTAATAAAGTAGATGATTGCTCTTAGCAGTTAGAATAGAGAAATATCTCTATTAATAAAGTTAGCTATAGCTAGAAAGAAAGTTAGAGGAATGTCAGAGTAAAGATATTACCCCTAGTTGAGCATGAGGTAAGTAGAGCTATACTGGATAATAATAAAGATATTATTATTCTATGTATAGGCTCTGACTTATGAAAAGAAGGAACCTTAAAGACAAGGCTAAGAGCTGGAAGGAAAGGCTACAAGCCAGGTAGTAGACTTACCTACTTGTATGCTTATACTGCTTGGATGTTTCATGTGATATTTTCTTACCTTGATGATGTTAGGCATGTATGATTAAGTAATGCTCTGTTCCTTTTTATACTATGGCCATATGTTATAATTAAGTAACATGGAAGCGTGTATGTTATCATGATGCAAGCATGATCATTAAGTACACACAAAGTAACATCAAGCATATAGTTGCATACATTGTATGGTTACCGTTTGCTAATGAGATTTTCCCAAAAATCTCATCCCCTTCCATATAATCCCAATCCCACAGGTATGTTTAAAGAGGACCGAAGAATTATAGAGAGGAGCTATGGATTGGATAGTGCAGAGGTTATGCAAAGATGGGACCAAAGTGCTAGAATCAGGGAAAAATACAGGATCAACAGTAAACTTCAGACGTTGACTAACATGGACCTGGTTAAGAAGTGGTCAACGAGTTATTTTTTCCTGAAATAAGATTACGTTAGCTTCGTGTAGAGATTTGAACCACTTCATTTCGATTTTTCTAGAATAAGTCATGATTTTTCGAAGTCAGGTCACTGTGCTGGAATTTACACAGTGAACAGTGTTCGCTAGGATTAAAATTTCAGATTGTATGATTTGACTTCAATTGCCCTAGAAGTAGTTTTAAATGCTACTGAATGGTCCCTAAAATGTAAGAAAAGGAGGATATTTCAGTGGGGCCCTTGGGACACCTCATCAGCTAACTCAACGCTTTTAGAGAATTCCACAATCTTTTCCTCGAATGAACGGCTAAAATCATGCCACGTGTCTTTAGCCTTTTCTTCTTTCACTATACTCATGCCATGTGGTGCATTGTGGGTCCCATAAGGACACCTTTCATGGCACCTCATGGTTCTGGATGAGTATAAAGCCGTATCAGATCACTTCCCCAGTTCTATCTTTAGCCGAGTACCTTTACTTTATGAAAAAGTATTAAACTATTACTTTAATGCCACTTAAACTTAACATAATCATTAGGCGACGTTTTTGGACCCTTAGAATGCTATCTTGGCCTCTAATCAAACTCAACCACTCTGGTGGTTCGATTCCTAAGAAACATCTTTTAGCCAATTTCCAAAATGACCTTGGTTACTCTTCATTTCCTTGAATAATTCTAGGGACATTATTGTCTCTTCATACTTTACCAGAGTATTTCTTGACCCTGGTCAACTATCCAGATAATCTTCCTTGACTGTCTAACCTTAATCAAATGACCAAAATACCCTTCACTCATTATTTAATTATTTTACAACATAGGGATATTTTTGTCTTTTTGTACTTTTCCTAGACACCGGCCCCTTTGACCAATGCACTGATATCATAGGTTTGGGCCTCACTTGGCATCATCATAGGCCTCTCTGTGACATCATTTTATCTTATTCAGTCATTACTTGCTTACTGCTAAATTTCATAATCAGATATAGGGTGTTCACAAACTCCCATCAAAATTCACTAAAACGTGAATAACTTTCTCTATACAACTATTTTTGAGGTTTTATCAAATCCATGATATCTGGCGCTATAAGGCACACCTTCCTATAACTTTTCACTTATATCTGAGGTTCATTAGATCTAATAAAAATTTTAGATAACTTTCAAATTATCAGATAAATATCGGCTATCTGGAACTCTAATAAAATTTTTGAATCATGCTAGATTAACCAGCATAACTTTCTCTATCTACTGATGAATTTTGGGACTGAAATGCTTCCAGGCAGTTCTAAGCCTTTTTTGGCTAAACTTTCTATAATTACAATTTTGCCCTTGGAAACTTTTGAAAATTACACTTTAGTCCCTTAACTTTTCATAATTACACTTAATGGCCTATAACTTGTATCTACTTTCATTTTTGGCCTTGGGACTTTTAGACTTTTCAATTTAGTCCCTCTCTTTCTTCAAAATGACCATTATGCCCCTAGGGACTTTCACTATTTATAATTTAGTCCCTAATCTTTAACTTACTTGCAGTTTAGTCCTTGAAGATTATATGTACACTTATGGGACTTCTGCTCCATAGGGCCTAGTAGCCTACCTTTTTTAGGCTACATATTAGGCTTCTAGGCCTAAAAATCAGGATATGGCATCATCATCTTAGGAAGATCGTAAAACCAACAGAGTAAGTTATAAGGTATTGCTTCTACTTGTCGATAACTTAATCAATAAACATTTTTAAGAAATACATCTAGTAGCCCATATTATTTACCAATATACTTTACTTATTTTCTCTCTCACTCAGGAGTTCATTCCCATCTTTCTTACTCAGTTGTGGCTTACCATGGGTTATTGCCTTGTGCAATCATCGTATAACCACCTGCCATTGCATTATGTTGCTATGGCTATATCATAACATCTTATCTGAATATGTGCTCTAATTGTGACCAATTTCTATCATATCTAACTCTTATCTGAAGATTGATCTGAACTCATTTGAATCTAGCTCTATCTGAGAGCCATATGTTTCAGACCCAATTCTTATCTGAAGAGTGATATGAAAATAATCTCTTTATTGTTATCTTTTGCTCTTTCTGTATACCATTTCTTTTTATAGAGTTATAACACTACCACCTTCTTGATACTTGTTGTAACCCTAACATAAGAAATGGCCCTAAGTACTGCATTCACAAGTCTGTAGAAATACCTGAGTAACCCTAATCATACTGTAATAACTATCCTACTTACTGAGACTGTCTATCATCTTGGTATATTCTTATCGCATGTCGTATTCATAGCATACTCTAACATGCGTGTCATGCATGAACTAACTTGGCTATGTGCTATGATCATTCCTAGGCAAGTCTCATTCTAACTTTCTATTCTTCTATTCAAGAAAGACTAACAAATTCTTTTGTAATGTAGATCTACTATTGCTGATCACATGGATGATCTACTTCTGAACATCTTAAACTAATTTTCCTTATCTCAATATCTCTTACCGTCTGACTTAGTCGTATCTTATACCAATCCTCTAGCTGATAAACTTCAATAAAACTGGTACCTTCATCATCATCATTACTGTAGTGTCTGGTCGCTACTTAATGTACACAGAACGATTCTCATTCGTTCTACTATCTTTACCTCGAGCTACTCTAACAACTTCCTTGACTTAGATTGGTCAGTTTTGTCTCTATCAATAGAGAAAATTGCTCCTCCAACGTTATACTACTTAGTCATTTCCTTGAAGACTACCTCATAAAGCTGTAAGATAGGAGGTATAGTTCTATTTATCTAGGTGTTACTATCTCTTATCTGAATACTTCTCTAAACAGTGAACACCATCCCTATATCTTATTCTAGGAAGGGAATCTCTTTGGTTCACTTAAGATCCAAACTTAAATGATACTACATTTCCCACTAAGTGCCATAACATTAACACAGTGTTAACTTCTTAGGTTTAGGGTTTAGAAATTATTCTATATGATGCCAGAAACTTTGCTCTGATACCAAAAATATAACACCTTACTTTTGTATGCCTTAGGGACTATTTGATAGCATTTAGAACCACTTACAAGTCCATTGAAGTTCAATTACAAAATTTGAAATTTCACTCTTTACGAGGACTGTTCATATGGTAATTCCAGATTAAACGATAAACATAAGAAAATCATAACTAATTATAGAAAAATCGAAATGAAGTGGTTAAAAAAGATGCACAAAGCTAACATCTTACAATTTAAGAAAAAAATATTTACTTGGACCAATTTACCAGTTAACTAAGTCAACTATGATATCAAAATTTACTGTTCATTTGGTCAAATTTCTAGAACAGTTTCTGGTCCCAAACTTTGAAAATTTTGTTCTCCAGTATAGGCGTTAGAATAAGGAATTCTTGGTGTCAAAATAAAGCTTGATAGATTATCATACATTTATTTGATCATTTACTATTTTTAATTACAGTAGCTATATCATTAGGTACAACCAATCATGACATCTATCTCCTAACTCCTCTTCTTGCATCTTCATCTTCTTCTATCTTTGAAGAACTTCTTGGTTTTGGGGTGACATGGAGGGGATGAGATTTCAGGGAAATCTCAGTAGCAAATGGAAACCATACAATGTATGCAACTATATGCTTGATATTACTATGTGTGCACTTAATGATCATGTAACATCCTTACTTTTATATGTTTTAGGGACCAATCAGTAGCATTTAGAACCACTTACAAGACCTTGGAAGTTCATTAGCCAAATCTGGAATTTTACTCTTTCTCGGGTTATTGTTCATATGGTATTCCAGATTACGCAATGAATTTGAAAAATCATAATTAATTATAGAAAAAACAAAATGAAGTGGTTCAAAAAGCTACGTGAAGATAACATCTTGAACTTTAAGGGAAAAATTATTTACAGACCAAATGATTATCCAATTAATACATTTTATTCGTTGAAATTTACTCTTCATTTGGTCAAAAACTCTGGAAACAGATTCTGGTCCCTTAGTTTGGAAATTCATTTCTATTGATATACACATCCAAATGAAATGTTCTACCTATGAACTTAAATCTGTTGATGTGTGCTACAAGCTTGTAAAATTTCATGAAATAATTCCTTCATTTGCTAGCTCAAACTGAAGCCACAACAAAATTGCTTGAGGACCTATGTTTTTACCATTTCAGTTTCCTTTCTTTTACTTTCAATAAGTGTTCCAGCATGCATAAGCCATCAAATAAGCTTCTCAATATTCATATACATCATGTACATATGATATAAGTATTACAAATAGTTTCATCACATTGATGGACACCTTATAGGGCATTTACATACATAGATAATCTATAACATATACTAGGATCTCAATTACTTCCATTCTTTAGCTCTTCTCCGTGCATACATTTTCCATCATGCTTGACCTAAATTGGTTGGTTATGGGAAAGAGAGATTCTAGGGAATCTCAGAGGCAAACATTACCACTTAAATATAAGATGGATGATAATGCATGATGTGTAATTTCATTAAACTTTCTTTGATTAGTGACATGCCATCATGCTATATACTTTCACATAAAGTGCATGGCCATGGAAAACATATTAGTCACAATACATTCAACAACATTTATCATGTCACAACATCATTCAAACATCATATACATGTCAACACATAAGCATACCACATCAAGCACATAAAGAGGTAAGTTCACTACCTTGCACTTAAGCTTTCCTCTTGATCTTTAGCACTTGCTCCCTAGCTTTCCAACCATGAAGACTTTATGTCAATCACTTTCCAACATGTTCTTGGATGTTTCAAGGTCCTAAACACATTCATATTCATCACATAATTCATTAGGACTTATGAACTCCAACCATGTTCAAGACTAACTTTGTTACACTCTTTATTGTCATAACTTCCTCTAATCTTCACTAATCCACTTGGCTCTTGAACCAATTGATTTCTTGACTTTACCCTACACAATTTCATCTTTTGAATCCATTTATGAGCTTAGAATCATGAAATTCTAGCTCCTTCAATGTCTGTTGTACATAATTGAACATAAGCATACAATTCTTTCAAAAATTCTCATTTTGATTCTAATGCTTCCCATACTTGTTTCTCCACTTTACCCCACACAACTTTTCATTTTAAAACCATTGAAACCATCAAAATCATAAAATTCCAATCACTATTCATGCGAGTGAACAGTACTGTGAAGGATTTCAAAAACTATAACCTTGAGATTTTAATGTTTCCAAGGTTCAAAACCTTTCCAATCTCACACAAAATCATCATACAAATTCAATGGAAGCATTAAATCATTGAAATTCCATTTCTTTCCCTCATGAACAGTGCAAACCGAACAGATTGACTCTTGGCAAAGTCAAGAATATCAACTTGATTCAACAACCAATCACTTAACTAGCTTGTTTAAGCTTCAATCATATGTTTCTAACTTTAATTTCTTCTTTCCCCTTTCATCTAAGGATTTTGGGCAGTGCCTCCCCTTAGAGAAAACTCAACTTTTATCCCATGAAAACCCTAACTCCAAGCTCCCAAATCAAAGGAAAATAAGCTAGGAGAGATTGCTTATCTTTAATCTCTAGCTTGCTTGAACTTTGGTACCTTGAATCTTCTTTGTCTTGGCTTGAGTTTTCATTTTGCAAGAGTTTCCCCAAAGGTCCATGAAGCCACGATTTTGATGCAGAATGAGGGGTATTTATAGCCAAAATCCATGAAAAATGAATGGTCAAGATTGATTTAGTTACTATTTGATCTAAAGGCCCACATTTAATCTTGGATTTAACTTTTTCTAAAAAGAATAATTATGACATCATGTGGGAAAGCTCAAGGGACATCTCATGGGGGTATGTGGCGTGCTTCCCATGCTAGTAAGCTTCTGGAAAAGTTCCAGTCCAATCCGTTACCAATCCGAGCAATTTCGCAACAACTGGACCGTTTTCTGTTTCTAATTTTTTTATAATATACCAGGATATGTATTTTGTCATGGAAATCAATGTCTAGGCTTATCATATCATTGAAATTGATATATTGAATATTTATCTTCCATCCATCCCTTGGAAAATGACCAAAATACCCTTGGTGCCCTTTCTTGCGTTGTACTAACCCTAAGGGCATAATTGTCATTTCACCCCTCTTTACACTGTCTCAAGGCATATATTGGCTCTAACTAATCATATTTATACTATGTCCCACATTTTTGTCTTGTCCTAAATGACCAAAATGACCTCCACCCATCACTGGTACAGTTTGGGCATCAAGGGCATTTTTGTAATTTTGCACTTTTCCTGGACTGCTCTAGACTCTAGCCCACATAACTGTTTCACTACTTTATTGGGCTCATTATGGTGCCATTTGGGCCTTGGTATGGGTTAATTGGCCTCATTACCTTTATGGCACAAATCCCAATAAATCTCACCTGATCCTATTTATCGGGTATTTTATTTCACCGTAAAATCCCGTAAGACTTCTACATGATTCCTTTTCTAACTCTATCAATTTTATAAATTCTTACATTAAATATAGAAATTTTCTATAAAGTTTCATCTGATTCTGCTGTCTGAAAAATACTGTAATAATTCTTCTGACTTCATAAATTTATATCAATTAATCGAGAACTCAAATCAAAATTATGTGTAACGTTAAACTGACCGGAATAATTTTGTCTATCTACTAGTAAAATTTGGGTCTTATATGATTCTGGGCATTTTTTGCCTGTTTTGGCTCAACTCTTCCATAATTACATTTAGGTCCCTGAACTTTTGCATAATTGCATTTAGGCCCCTAGACTTTTGGCTATTTCCATTCAAGTCTCTTAACTTTTGAAAATTACACTTAAGAGCCCAACTTTTGTTTCTACTTTCACTTTTTGCCTTTAACCTTTTCTACTTTTTATTTTAGTCCTTCTCTTCCTTAAAGAATAATCTAACCTTTATTATTTCTTCTGATATTCGTCATAATCCTTTCCAAACCTTTTTCCACTATCAGTACTATACGGATAGGGAAAAATTAGGATATGACAGGTCTGGTACTGTAGCATGTGACATGATTTGATTTTGGAAATTCTAGTTTCATATTTGGATTCTACATGAAAAATTATGTAGAAATGAACTATGAGAATTTATTTAGGAAAAATGGAAGTATAAAACAAAATGGAGAAAGAAAGGAAGTTAGTGTTGGATTTGTGTTCAAGTTGAATTGTAAATTGATAGGGCTTTGTAATGGCTAGGTTTTGACATTTGTGAATGAAGAAAGTCATCTCAAGAAGACTTGATCAAGGAGAGCTAAGAGGTAGCAAGAATATCTAACAATAGTTTCATGTTTGCTTAATTGTTTGCTTACTTGTTGATTATGGTGTTTGGTTGAGCATGAAAATGTGTCATCATGTTGATGATGAGTTATGAATGATTGCAACTCCTTGCAAGTTATGTCATGACAATATGCATGTTAGAGTTTGCTTATGTACCATTATGAAATAGCTCCCATTTCATGGTAACATGTTAAGCATCCAATTGATCATGCATGATATTATGGTTTGTGTAACTTGCTATTGGGATTTCTATGAAATCTCATTTCTTCCATATGCATAACCATGTCATAGGTGTTGGAACTTCCTAAGGAAAGAGGGTAAGCATGGATGATTAAAATTGTATAATGAGTTACATGAGTTACATGGTACTATGGAAGTATATATTAGGATGTATGGTGTATGATCATGTACTTGTGTTATGAGGCTAATGCTTTGTGACGATGATTACAATGCCTAAATCAATGAGTTTAAACTTGAAAGTTTGTATGATAATAGGTAAGATATATAGCGTTAAATGAACACCAAGAATGCCTCAATTGGTCAAGTATTCAATTTTTTTATGATTTTCCAAAGTTGGAGTTAAAATCTGGGATAGAGATAAAGTAAGCAATTGGAGGCAGTAACGTTTTGACGTTAATTTCATATAGCAAATGAATGATATTTTCCATGAAATTTTGTCATATTAAAGAGAACATATAGAGATTTAAATCCATAGGTGACACAGTTCATTTGGACAACTAATAAAAGAGAAATGAATTTTTGAAGTTAAGGCAAAGAAACTGGAACTTTCAGATTTTACCATATGAATAGTGTTGTCCAATGAATAAACTGATTTCATTGGGACATTGGAACCTCAGTTTTATATTTTTCGCTCAAAGTTCAATGAAAGAGCTTTCATTAGAAATTGGAACCACCCTATTTCAATTTTTTTTACATTTAATTATGAATTTTCAAAGTTGGGTACATGTTCTGGAATTACCAAATAAACAGTAAAAGTGAACAGTACCCAAGAGCAATTCTTTTGAAAGTGAAGGTTTCTAAAGCAAAAGGCTACGTAATTGGTTCCAATGACTTATGAATGAGTATAATTGAGGTTAAAAATAAGGATGTGACATTATGAAAGACTCTTGATGATGAAATCGTATCTATCATTGCTCTCATGTTAAAATTGGACTTTTGAAATCACTAAGTCTCAAAGAAAACCTCAATCGATCGATTGAGTCCAGAACCCTAATTTTTCTTAAACCCCTTTGATCAAAGGTGGTTTAATAACTATTAGTAAAATGCCATAAACCACTTAGCGTGTAAGTTGATTTTAGATGATGAAAACTCCCTCGAATGGTCATTGATCGAAAACCCTAGATGTCAAGCAATTGAATTAGCTAACAATGATCACTGATAATAACCCAACTTTCTTAGAATTAAAACTGAAATCTTCTATTAAAAAGCTAACGTTCTCATCCGAATTTGATTATAAAGTCTAATCTGAGAATGATCAATCGATATTCAAAACTTGCTCATACAATAAAAACCCTAGATCTAGCAGCAATTTCATATTTTGGCATTTTAGTCGCGACCAGATCCATTTTTTGGTCATGACCTGTAAGCACAGAGAGACTTCCAGAAGAGTCAAGGTCACGACTAAAAGATGCAGGAGCATGATTTCGCTTTCATTGACTTGTGATTTCTTTCCTGGTCCTTGCTCTCTTCTAAAGTACTTGCAATCCAATATAAAAGCTCACTGTAAAAGTCCAAATCAGTAAATAACAAAATATATGTAGTTTGGAAGAGTTAATTTACCATTTTACCCTTAATTAGCACATTGCCACGCATAATCATGTATTACCATAGAAGTACAATTTAAGGCATAAAATGATGGTAAAGTTGTTATAAAACTCTTAAAAATGTCACATAAACCATATGCAAAATGTGTAATATCAATCATTCTACCGTCCATGTTTGACATCTATACAGACATACTCTTCAACAATTGAGAAGTCTCATCTAGTCTTCATGCTGTTAAAGTATTTGGATGAGCAGGAACCATTGACCTTGCATTATTTTAGTAGTTGCTTGAGGAAGCACCACCTCCTTGAAATTGTTTAGGCCTATTTTCCCCACTCCCCATCTAAAATTTGGGTAGTCTCTTCAACCAAGGTTATATATGTTAGAGTATAGGTTTCTCTTCGAGTATTGATTGTCCCTCCCTTGGTACAGTGTTGTTACCTCTTTATACTGTTTGTCATATGTACTTGTGGCATGCATCATTAAACCGCATGACTCACATCCTATAACTAGTGCTTGTGAAGTCCCCACTGCATGAACTTGCTTTGTGGAATACATCTCCCTTTCAATTAAATTCATTCTCTTTTCTATTTGGTTTCCTAAAGCTACTATTTTTGCCAAAGTCTCTTTTGAATTACACGAAGATGATGAGGTCATTCTCCTTGGATCTTCAATTTGATGGTCTTCATTAGCCATTTTTTGGAATAATTCCTAACTTGCTTATGGAGTCTTATCTAGCAAATGTCTATTTACTGTTGTATTCAAGGACTCCTGATTGTGATGGAGTATACCATTAAAGAAAATGTCTACTATATTAACCTTTGTCATGTTCTGCTATGGACATTGAGCTAACAAGTTGATAAATCTTGTCTAATATTTATGTAATGACTCTCCATCCTATTGCAGAATGTTTGTAATTTCCTTTTTCATCTGAGTTGTCATAGAGGCTAGGAGGAACTATTCTAAATATGTTGACTTCAACTGATCCCATGTAAAAGTGGAGAAATGAGTTGGTAAATTATATAACTATCATATCCCAATTTTTAGGCCTGAAAACCCAGTATGTAGCCTAAAAAAGGAAGCCTACTAGGCCTTATTATGCAAGAGTCCCAGAAGTATAAATATGATGTTCAAGGACTAAACTGCAAGAAAGTGAAAATTAAGGGAAAATAGTGAAAGTCCTTGTGAGTAAAAAGAAGAAGTGAGAGGTGTTTCTTGGGAACCGAGCCACTAGAGTGTTTGGGCTTAGTTAGAAACCCAAGATAGCAATCCAAAAGCCCAAAAACGTAGGCCCAAGGATTATGGAGTTAAAGAGGCATTAAAATAATATTTTAGTGCTTTTCCATAAAGTAAGATTACCCGATTAAGGATAGAACTGGGAAAAATGATTAGATATGACTGTAGACCATGAGGTGGCATGAAAGGTGTCCTCATGGGACCCACAAGGCGCCACATGGCATGATTATAGGAAAACAAGAAAAGTTAATGACACATGTCATGAGATTAGAAAAAGGGGAAAAAGTAAAAAAGACACGTGGCATATTCTCGGTTGTTCATTCCAGGAAAAGACTCTAGAATTCTCTGGAAAGGTTGAGTCAGCTTGTGAGGTGTCCCAAGGGCCCCACCATTGTGCCACATACCCCCTAAGGTATCCCTTAAGGTGTCCTTGGATGATGTCATATTGGTGAGTCATCAAGGAGGGTGATGTTATCATGATGATGTAGGCAAAGCTTCTTGAGGAAGCTAAGCAATCTGGGCTATTCATCACGATTCGATCTGAGTCATCCATTCCACCTCTCTCCACCTATAAATACCCCACTCCTCTCCCATTCCATGCCATGGCTAAGCATGGCTAAAAGGGAGAAGGAAGAGAGAAAGAGAGAAAGGAAGGAATGAGAGAAAGAAAGGAAGGAGTTCTGGTGAAGTCAGGAGCAGTCTAAGGAAACGAGGGGCTAGACAAAGCTTAGGAATGAGGTAAGCAAGTTATCTAGTCCCTGCTCTAATAAAGTAGAATATTGCTCTTAGTAGTTAGAATAGAGAAATATCTCTATTAATAAAGGTAGCTAAAGGTAGAACGAAAGCCAAGGGAATGTCAGAGTAAGGATATTACCCCTAGTTAAGCATGAGGTAAGTAGAGCTATGCTGAATAATAATATAGATATTATTATGCTATGTATAGGCTCTGACTTATGAAAAGAAAGGACCTTAGAGGCAAGGCTAAGAGTTGGAAGGAAAGGCTACATGCTAGGTAGTGAACTTATCCTAAACTTGTATGCATTGAATGTTATGCTTGATGTGCTATGGCTTTGTTGAATTGTGTTGTACATGTGCCTATGTATGAAGCTCTATTTCTATGATTACTTTGGCCAATTATATTTCATATGTTACATGGAAGCATGCACATTACGCAATGTTAATACTTTAACAAGCAAGCATAAGTACTTACATTAATGTATGCATTATTTAGTATTGTTTGCTATTGAGATTTCCCCTAAAATCTCATCCCCTTCCATGTAATCCCAATCCCACAGGTATGTTTAAAGAGGACTGAAGAATCATAAAGAGGAGTTAGGGATGGGATAGTACAGAGGTTATTCAAAGATGGGATCAAAGTGCTAG
This sequence comes from Leucaena leucocephala, assembly GCA_037074615.1. Taxonomy (NCBI): domain Eukaryota; kingdom Viridiplantae; phylum Streptophyta; class Magnoliopsida; order Fabales; family Fabaceae; genus Leucaena; species Leucaena leucocephala. The sequence goes on along the minus strand of CM073528.1, from coordinate 10,467,609 downwards.
AATCAGGGAAAAATACAGGATGAATAGTAAACTTTAGACATTGACTGATATGGACCTGGTCAAGGCGTGGTCAACGAGTTATTTTTCCCTAAAATAACATTAAGTTAGCTTCACGTAGCAATTTGAACCACTTCGTTTCGATTTTTCTAGAATTAGTTATGATTTTTCAAAGTCAGGTCACTCCGTTGGAATTTACACAGTGAACAGTATTTGCTAGGAGTAAAATTCCAGATTGTATGATTTGACTTCAATGGCCTTAGAAGTGGTTCCAAATGCTACTGAATGGTCCCTAAGATGTAAAAAAAGGAGGATGTTTCAATAACGACTCCTTAGTCTTCCCATATAAGGTGAAATGGAAACACCTCCTTAAGACATCATCCAATGCAGTCATTAGGGGCTTTATTAAGGAGCATATCATATACATGGTTTGTAAGTGCTAATGTGGACATTCTCCTGTAAAACCATGAAATTTAGATAAGTATGCAATCAAAGCTTATTTAATCTCAAAATTAGCCTCTTCAGTATAAAAACCATAAGGATCATAATTCACATGTGAATGATTTCTTTCCCTCACACTTCTATTATCTTTTACATTTATTGGTATTTCATTTTCTCCTTGCCTATTATGCCCATCATGCCCATTACGATTAATCTCAGCCATATTAGAAATTTCTAATGGAATCTTTAAATTTAATTTAATTTCATATTGTCACATCCTTACTTTTTAATGAATATTATACTCCATTAGAAGTGATTGGAACCAATTTCATGATCATTTGCTTTGAACACATCCATTTTCAAAGGAATTGCTCTTGGGTACTGTTCACTTTTACTGTTCATTTGATCATTCCAGAACATGTACTCTACTTTGAAAAATTATAATTAATTGTAGAAAAATCAAAATAATGTAGTTCTAATTTCTAATGAAATCTATTTCATATATCTTTGAGGGAAAAATATGAAACTGAGGTTTTCTTATCCATATGAAATCAGTTTATTGGTTATAAATCACTGTTCATTTGGTAAAAATCTGTAAGTTCCAGTTTCTTTGCTTAAATTCAAAAATTCATTTCTCTTTAGTTACTTATCCAAATGAACTGTGTTACCTATGTATTTGAATCTCTAGATCTTCTCTTTAAGCTCACCAAGTTTCATAAAAAAATTCGTTCATTTAATATATGAAACGATCTCGTGAATGTCGCTGCATCTAATCGCTCACTTTATCTCAATTCCAGATTTTAGTTCCAACTTTGGAAAATCATAACAATTCGGTTACTTGTCCAATTAAGGTTTTCTTGGTGTTCATTTAAACCTCTGTATCTTAGCTATCCTCATGACAAATTTTATACTAAAAATCGTTGATTTAGGCATCAAAATCATCATCACATCACCACAGCCTCAAAACAGTGTTATAAGAACATACATCATGCATACTAGCATATCATCTCATAGTGTCATGTAAGTCATATAACTTATTATACAAACTTAACCATCAACATTCACTCTTTTCCCTTGAGAGGATCCAGCACCTAAAACATAGTTTGCATGTGGAAGGAATGAGATTTTATCGAAATCCCAATAGCAAGTTACACAAACCATAATAATTGAATGCTTAACATGTTATCATGTGATGGGAGCTACTTCATAATGGTACATAAGCAAACTCTAACATGCATATTGTCATGACATAACTTGAAAGGAGTTGCAATCATTCATACTTCATCATAACATGATGACATAAGCTCAAACTCAACCAAACACCATAATCAACAAACAAGCAAAACAATTAAACAAGCATGAGTTACAGTTAGGTATCCTTGCTACCTCTTAACTATCTTGGTCAAGACCTTATTGGGATGATTTCCTTCCTTCACAAATATCAAAACCTAGCCATTACAAAATAACATCAAGTTACAACTCAACTTGAACACAAAACCAAGACTAGGTTTTCACTAGCTCCCTTTATTTCTCTACTTTATGTTTCCTACTTCCATCTTTCCAAAATAAATTCTAATGGTTCATTTCCACATAATTTTTCATGTAGAATCAAAATATGAAATCAGAATTTCCAAAATCAAAACATACCAATTGCTACAGTACCAAACCGAAATGGATGTCCCTTTTTCCAAAAATTCACATTTTGATTCCAATGCTTTCAATACTTGTTCTCCTACTTTATCCCCACACAATTTTCCATTCTAAACTCATTGGAAGCATCAAAATCATGAAATTGCATCATATAAACAGTACCACGTACAGTACCAGCAAGAACACAAAACCCTAAATCCAAACATACTTGAATTCCCAAGCTTATACCACTTGATTCTAGCTTGTTTAAGCTTATCCAAACTATCCATAACATAAAACTCATATTTTAACCACATATGATCAGAACATCCAGCAGCAACCATAAGGGAAATATAGCATGAAAACCCCTTAAAACCATGAGCTAACTTGCTAGAACAAAGCTCAAGATCAAGGGAGTTGATTACCTTGCTTGTTACTTCACTTTGGTTGCTTCTTTCTTGGTTGAATGGAAATTTTGTAAGACTTTCCCTATGGTTCACCATGCATGCCGAAGTGATCTGAATAGGGGGTATTTATAGAGAAATATGGGTTGAAATGGATGGCCAAGATTAATTTGGTGACTATTTGATCCAAGGGCTCACATTTAATCTTGGATTTAAATTTTTCTAAAAATAATAATTATGACATCATTTGGGACAGCTCATGGGACACCTAAGAGGGTTAGGTGGCGTGCTTCCCATGTAAGGAAGCTTCTGGAAAAAATCTAGTCCAATCCGATATTGAAAGGTGCAATTTCACAACAGCTAGATTGTTTTCTGTTACTAATTTTTTATAATATGCCAGGATATGTATTATGTCCTGGAAAGTAATGTCTAGGCTTCTCATACCATTGACATTGTTATACTAAGTATTTATTTGCCATCCATCCCTTGGGAAATGACCAAAATACCCTTAGTGTCCTTTCTTGCACTGTACTGACCCTAATGGCATAATTGTCATTTCACCACTCTTTGTACTGCCTTATGGCATATATTGGCTCTAACTAATCACATTTATACTATGTGCCACATTTTTTTCCTATCTAAAATGACCAAAATGACCTCCATCTACTACTGGTACAGTATGGGTATCCAGGGGCATTTTCGTAATTTCACACTTTTCTTGGACTGTTATGGTCTCTAGCCCACTTAAATGTCCAGTCACCTTAATGGGCTCATGATGGCGCCATTTAGGCCTTATTATGGGCTTATTGCCTATATTGTCTTTATGGCTCAATTCACTATACAACTCTCCCAATCCTATTTATTAAGTATTTTATTTCACTGAAAAAGCCAGTATGGCTTCTACAGGATTCCTTTTATGATTCTGTCAATTTTATAAATTCATATATTAACTATATGAATTTCCTATAAAGTCTCATATGATTTTGAGATCTAAAAAATACTATAATAATTCCTTCTGACTTCAGGAATTTATATCAATTAATCGGAACCTCAAATCAAAATTCTGTGTTGCGTTCAACTGACCAGAATATTTTTGTCTATTTACTGGTAAAATTTGGGTCTGATATGATTTCAGGCATTTTTGGCCTATTTTGGCTCAACTTTTCCCATATTTACATTTAGGTCCCTTAACTTTTGAATAATTGCACTTTGGTCCCTGAACTTTTCATTAATTGCATTTAGGTCCCTCCTTTTTCTTCTATTTTCACTTTTTGCCTTCAAACTTTTCAATTTGCGTTTTGGTCCTTATTCTTTCCTTAGTTATTAATCCTTCCCTTTCCTTTCTCAATCTGATACAGTTTATTCCAAGAATCTCATATCCATTGCAGATAAATTGTACAGCTACATCAGGCCAGAAAATTGGGGATGTGACACATATTCAAGGACACTAGAGGATAAGCTAGATTATGTTGATTTTTCCTCTTGCCTAAATTTTTTCCTTAGTTTCCGAAGTTGTCTCTCAATTTTAGGGTTAAAAGGCACTAATGGTTTAGCTCTGCTACACATGCAACACCGAAACATTCAAGAATAACTAGGCAAGTAATCACATCATACACAAAAGTTTCACAGCAGAAAAATTCAACTGGTCGCGGCACAAGGGTGTTTAGGTCGTGACTCAATTACACATAGAATAAAAGTTCTAAAAATTTGGTGCTGAGTCGCGACTAAAATGTGGTTTAGTCATGACCAAAAATCATAGAGAGGAAATTTTCCAAAATAGTTACAACTAGAGGTCGTTACTGTAGCTACTGGAATTCACATAGAGTAATCAAGTACTATAGAGAGGCAATCGGTCGAGACACAGTTATATTTGGTCGCAAATTCGCATGAACTTGAAAAATACAGAGTGCTATGCAATGTAAACAACAAAAACTAATTGCTAATGAACCAATTACTTGGCTCCCCGGTAATGACGCCATTAATTGGGGGCAGATTGTCGTCGTCTGACTCATAAAAAAAAGTAATTGCACCCTATTAATGGAGTATAAAGCACAACCCTATCGTTCTTCTCATGGAGCCCTTTTTATTGGAACCCTAACAGTTTGTTGACAAAATCATTAAAAACCTTAGTGAAAGTAAAAATGGGTTTTAGGTTTGGTTGATTTTTTATGCAATAAAATAAGGGTGCAGTAAAGTAAATATTTTTGTATTTTTGATCAAGATAGAGAATAAGTGGATTTTTGAAGAAATATGTTGAGAAATACTCTTGATGATCGAAACCTATCTATCCTTGCTCTAAATATGATATGGGGATTTAAGACCACTAAGTCTTAAATAAAACCTCAATCAATCGATTGAGTCAAGAACATTAATATTTCTTAAACTCCTTTGATCAAAGCTAATTCAAAAACCAATAATATGCTATTTAAAAACCACTTATTGTGTAATTAAATAAGATGATGAAGATCCCCTTGAATGATCATCAATCATGACCATAGATTTCAAACAATCAAATCAGTTAGCAATGATTGTTGATAAGAACCCAATTATCCAGAAATTGAAACTGAAATATTCATATTAAACAACTTCCAAATAATCCAAATTCAATTATAAAACCTAATCTCAGAATAATCTATCGATATCCAATCCTTACTCATAAAATCAAAACCCTAGATTTAGGAATTCTAAAACATAAGGAAGGTAAGATTAAAACAAAAGACTCCCCAGTATAGTGCAGTCCATGAGCTCAAGATATGTGATCCATCACCAAGAGCCTAAAGATTTAGCCTCTCATGACTCCTGCTGTGCTGGAATCGCTGCTCAAATGTGATGCCATGAAGAAACCAGAAAATGGTAATGGAAGGATGAATGATAGGAGATATGAGGGTAGGTTGTGGATAAAGTGTTTGAGTACTACTTTTGCCTTACCAGGTAAAAAACTACCCTCCTTGCATTTGTGGCTTTCCTCTCCTTTTAAAGCTAGTGTGACCTAATCAAAAATACGCAGCTTCACTGATTTCCTTCTTTCATCGCGACCATATCCTATTTTTTGGTCGCGATCTATGAACGCAAGAGAACTTCCCAGGAGAAGTAAGGTCACAGCCTCTGGACACTTTGGTCATGACGGAAGTGGACAGAGGCTGTGATCCTTGATTTAGTTCTCTTTATCTTGTTATCTCCTTTCTGCTCACGTTAATCCTTGGTTCTCCTCTAAAATACCTACAATTTAATATCAAATCTCATTGTAAAAGTCCAACCAGTTACTAAAGAACAACATATATGCAGTTTAAAGGAGTTAATTTACAATTTTACCTTAAATTAACATATTGCCAAGCACAACCATGTATTACCACAAAAACACAATTGCAGGCATAAAATAAATTTGGATGATTTGGAAGATTAGGCTAAGGGGTAATATACCTAGTCCCACAATTACATAAACCACACACAATTTGTGTCCTATCACTACTACAAGTCCAGTCCAACAAGTCAAAAAATGTTTTTTTGCTACTAAGAGGCCCAACCTAAAAGTTTTTTTTTAAAAAAATGAGGATTGGGCCAAGGGGTAATATACCTAGTCGAGTAAGTTGATCCAACCTAGATCCATAAATAAAAAACAAACATTTTTTTGAAGAATTGCCACATGGCTCGTGTGCCCTGTGGTAGCCCCAGACTGCGTGCTAGACTGCATGCACCAGCACTGAGAGTAGGTCTGTATAGTCTTTTTTGGATTTAATCTTCCATAGGAGCTTGAGGGCTCATCCAAAATCAGATTGAGGCGTTGTTTATTTCTAAAAATACCTATAATCAAGATCTTCATTATGATATGTAACTTTCCCATTTTGGGAACAACTTTGGACCTATTTGTGAGTATTCAACATATTTTTTGGCATTTTTACGGGTTTAAAATTTCAAAAAATATGATAATTTGTATTATTAAATTCTTATGTAAAAAGAGTCAAAGGAATTCAAGTAGTATTAAAATCACTGAATATTGATCGTTAAACTCATCATATCTGGGTGATAAAGTTCCAGAAAATGAACACTAGAGTGAGGATTCTGATCCTAAACTTCTTGAAAAAGAAGATATAGAGGAGCGTATATAGATTAATGGTTCAGAATAAGATCTTTATGAGGTACCTAAAGAAAATCTAAATATGGATCCAGAAGGAGATCTTGAGCATTTCCCTAAGGAGGATCATAAGGATTTAGAGGAAGATCCTCTACCTAAGGAATTTCAATTAATATTAACAGATTTTGGATCAAACTATGTGCCTTCTCTTCCTAAACAACTTCTGAATAGGGAAGAAGAAGTAACAAACTAGTATCCCAGCTTCGTTTAGGAGGATAACTAAAGATCAAGCAGCCAAACTTACAAAAATAAAAGGCATTTATAAAATTCTCCATGATTATGACTAGTTCATGACTAATAAGACAAAAAAATTCTATGCTAAAGTCATGAAGTAATATATAAGATAAGTAAGAGACAAAGGCTAGCACACCAGAAAATCTTTCTAGGTTGGCATTATAGAGAGAACTTAATTTTTTTCTCTTTGTTATCTTGATTGATATCTCTTAGTACTATCACTCCTTATGTTTTTATTGCTTTTGAAGACATGATTTCAGTATTGTAAATAAAATGCAAATTTTATTTTATTTAATGAAACTCGTTTAAAATACAATTTGATTATTCGTGCATAATATAATCATGCTTCTTATAAGTGGGAGCTTTTAGAAGATGAGTCTTCTAAAAGTAATGTTTAATTGTTAAAGTACTTGTATAGAATTCTTGATAGCACATAATGATTGTTTCTAGTATCTTTGTGATGGGAGGTACAAAAATATGTTCTCGATCGTGGATCTAATAGTGTCGTTATTTTCTTATCAAGAATAATATAAGTACACGACATTGTATACTTCACTATGCTATATGACTGAAATATTCTTTAGTACAATTCTCTTTGGAAGAGAACCTATATTTTCCTAAAAAATGAAAATGGCAACCAAGAACATTATTGCTAAAATAAGTAATTATGGAAAACTTAACGAGGATAACTAGGATATTTGGCATCGAAAGGTTCAATACATCTTAGAGGAACAATATGCTATTGAACCTCTGACGACTACTATGGCTGAACCTGAAGCTGGGAATTTGGTCCAGTATGGGAGAAACCAAGATGCTTACTAGGCTTGGAGGAAGAAGAATAGCATAGATATAATCATGCTTCTTAATGTCATTGCAGATGTCATCATGTAACCGCTCAAGCTGTCATATCCCAATTCTTAGGTTTAGAAGCCCAGTATATAGCCTAAAAAAGGGATGCTACTAAACCCTATTGAGCAGAGGTCTCAATAAATAGAGAAAAAGATGGTGATCAGTTTGATGCAACACAGAGTTTTAATATGAGGTCCCAAAAGATTTATATTAATTTCCAAAGAGAAGGAAAATTAATACAGTATTCTCTGGACCTCAAAATTAGATGAAATATGGCAGTAAATTCATATAATTAATATAAGAATTTTTGAAACTGACAGAGCTCAAAAAGGAGTTCTGTAGAATTTACTACAGAATTTATAGTAGATTAAAAGATCCGATAAATAGGTTTCAGGGAAATTTCTTGGGAATTGAGCCCATGAAGATAGGGGCTCATGAAGAGGGTCCAAAATGGCACCTTATAGGCCCAATGATATTTTCAGATAAGTATGTGAGCCAGGGCTAATAAAGACTGAGAAAAATGAAGAATTACGAAAATGCCACTGAAGGTATGCCACTGTGTTGTGTCCTTGAGTGAGAGTCAGATGAAGGGCATTATGATCATTTGACTAAGGTTAGACAGTCAAGAGAAGGTATCTAGATAGTTGACCAGGGTCAAGAGATACTCTGGTAAGGTATGAAAAGATAATAGTGCTCCTATAAGTACTAAAAATGAACTAAGGGCATTATGGTAATTTATTAAGGATGTTCCTTGGGAACCAAACCACCAGAGTGCTTAGGCTTGGTTAGAAATCCCAGATGACAATCCAAGGCCCAAAAACGTAGCCCAAGAGTAATGTGGGCCCAAGAGGCATTAAAATATTATATTAGTGCTTTTTCAAAAAAGTAAAGTGACCCGGTGCAAGATAGAATTGGGTAAAGTGATCTGGAATCATGAGGGGACATAAATGAGGCCAACAATACACCACATGGCATGATTACAGTAAAAGAAGAAAAGCAAAGGACACATGGCATGATTATAGAAAAAGGAGAAAAAGCAAGAGGACACGTGGCACGATCTCGGCCGTCCATTTAGGGAAAAGACTCTGGAACTCTTTGAAAAGACTGAGTCAGCTGGTGAGGTGTCCCAAGGGCCCCACATTTCAAGGCCTATAAATAGGCCACTCCCCTCCCATTTTAAGGAACACCACGGATCTAGCAAGAAAAGGAAGAGAAAGAAGAGAGAAAGAGAGAAAGAGAGGAAGAAAGAAAGAAAGGAAAGAAAGGAAGGAGTTCTGGTGGAGCCAGGAGCAGTCTAAGGAGCTGAGGGACTGGGAAAAGCTTAGGAATGAGGTAAGAAAGTTATCTAGTCCCTACTTTAATAAAGTAGAGGATTGCTTTTAGTGGTTATAATAGAGAAATATCTCTATTAATAAAAGTAGCTAAAGGTAGAAAAAAGACAGGGGAATGTCAGATTAAGGATATCACCCCTAGTTAATCATGAGTTAAGTAGAGCTATGCTAATAGAATAATAATGAAGATATTATTATGCTATGTATAGTCTCTGACCTATGAAAAGAAGGAATCTTAGTGTAAAGGCTAAAAGCTAGAGGAAGGTTATATGCCAGGTAGTAAACTTATCCTCAACTTGTATGCATTGAATGTTATGCTTGATGTGCTATGGCTTTGTTGAATTGTGTCGAATATGTGCTTATGTATGACACTCTGTTCATATGATTACTTTGGCCAATTGTATTTCATATGTAACATGGAAGCATGCACATTATGCAATGTTAATCCTTTCACAAGCAAACACAAGTATTCACATTAAGGCATACATTGTTTAGTGTTATTTGCTACTGAGATTTCCCTAGAAATCTCACCCCTTCCATATCAATCCAATTACAGTAGGTCTTCTCAAGATGGAGGAGATAAATATGCATGAAGAGATGTTAATTGCTTAGTATGAATGATATGTGATTCGTGTATGTATAATTGCTGGAAATTGTCACTGTGAACAGTAACTCGTGGTAAGGCAGTGACATTCGAGCTGTAATTATAAATAGTAAATAATTGAATAAATGTATGATATTTTTCCAGTAAATAGTAGACATAACAAGAACGTTTCATTTGGATGTCTACACATAAAGATATGATTTATCAAAGTTGGGACCAGAATGCTGGAATCAGGGACAGGACGCTTGAGGAACATTAAAATTCAGACGTTGACCAACATTGACCTGGTTAAGGCGTGGTCAACAAGTAAATTTTCCCTGAAGTATCATTATGTTATCTTCGTGTAGCAATTTGAACCACTCTATTTCAATTTTTATAGAATTAGTTATAATTTTTCGAAGTCAAGTCACTACGATGGAATTTACACAGTGAACAATTCTCGCTGGGAGAAAATTTCTAGATTGTATGATTTGACTTCAATGGCCCTAGAAGTGGTTCCAAATGCTACTGAATGGTCCCTAAGATGTAAGAAAAGGAGGATGTTATAATTTAGTATCAGAGCATAAGATTCTAGCACAGAACAGAAGGTTCTGGCTCAGTGATGCTCTGGAGTAGATAGACTAACCCCTTAAAATAAGTTAGAGATGTGAATTACAGAGGTTTCCTCCCTAGTATGAGATATGGGCATGGTGTTCACTACCTAGAGAATAATTTGAACAAGAGATAGTGACACCCAGACATATAGAATAGTACCCCATAACTTACAGCAGTATGGGGTAATCTGCAAAAAAGTGGCTAGTCTTAGTCAGCCGTTATCGCCTAGGTCTCGTGTTTCTTAGCATGATATGGTTGGACTAAGCACGATAACATCTAGGGAGCAGTTTCATCTATGAAAAGAAATAGAAGTTGACCAGTCCCAGGTTAAGGGAAACTGCCAGACGTTATAGTGACAATGATAATGAAGGTACCAACATCGCTAACGTTCATCAGCTAGAGGGTTAGTACTGATATACAATGTTCAGAAGTAGATCCTCTATGGAGTAGATCTACACCACGAAAGAATTAAAGTCAGATTAAAGGCTTGCCTAGAAATAATTCTAGCATGTGGCCTAAAGTTAGAGACGAGATGGGCCGCTGATGTTCCCAAGATAGAGGAACCACAGTCTAGTCTAGAGTAGACTAAGACTGATAAAAAGAAAGGTAGCCATAGTTTGAAAGATAAAGTGACTCTCCTGTTCCCTATGTAAGAAAGGGTAATGAAGGGTTGAGTCTATACCCTAGTAAGAGGGTAATGTGGCAGCCTAAGTCAAATAAATAGTTATTTCCAATTCCTAAATGAATGTTTAGGATCTGGACTATATGATCAGACAATGATAGGTAATGAGATTAAGATGAGGATTAATAATGAATCTATAGATTCATGATTACGATACTCAGGATATATCCCTTCAGTAAGGGTAAGGTATATGAGTGATGAAAATGAAATGAAATGAGAAGCATTTATGAAAGATGGTACAACTCTAAGAAAGAGCAGTAAAGACATAAGTTAGTATTATTGCAATAGAGCTAGATTGCTCTTGCGATAGAAAATGATTGCTTTTAGAATAAAGCCAAGAGATGGGACAGTATAACTCATATAGAGTAAGGTCCCTTTGATGAGACGAATAGATGATATGTGCATGGTAGAGCCTGTGTAGCTCTCTGCAGTAAAGGATATAGTAAAATTATGAAAGATGAGAATGATATATGAAGTTCTTAAGTTATCGAGGAAATGAGTAAAGTCCTGATAGATAATATTGGCTTATGTGATCATTTTAGGGGAATTATCTGTTGAGTTAACAACTATGTGGAAGTGATTAACCTTATAACTTTGTCTGTTGGTTTAGGTCTTCCAAAGATGAGAATATAGTATAACGGAATCACAGTAGATTCTGGAGGATTACAGTTAAATCCTAGTATGGCTCCCAGAGAATAGAATTCCAGGGTCGCGGTTAGATCCTGAAGAGGCTTACGGTTGATCACAATAGATCCTGAGGGTCGTAGTAGACCTGGCCTAGAGAGAGAAAGTTAAAGTTAAAGTTATTACTATCAGGGATTGAACTCAGAATCTCCTTACACGTATAGGAACTGAGTGATCAAAGTTAAAGTTATTAATCCTAAGTGCCAAGGAGTTATGAGCAAATCTCATAAGATATGAGAAAGGGTCAAAAGAGAATAAAGAGATCCCTACGATAAGATTGTAGAGAATAAGAATAAAAGACAGATAGATCCCTCAGATAAGGATAAAGAGATTAGAAGGACAGATAGACCCAAGGGAGATAGCATAAGATGGGTCTAAGATAATAGAGTGCCAGGGTTGGATCCTGTTAGCACCTGTACTTCAGATTTATATCTGCATATTTCAGTTAAGCGTGCTCAGGCAAGAGTAGCCCAATAATGGGTGACCCCCTGGGAAGTGATGAAAGAGGTATGAATGCCATAAGAGGTTGGCATATATGTACACATAATTGTGGAAAAAGATAGAAAGAGCTATGACAAGTTGGAAAGGGTTATGAACAGAAAGAGAATAGAACCCTTACGTCAAGTCCAAATGAAATGGATTTGAAAGGAAATATTCTTAAAGGCTAGCAATATTTTAAGTTAAAAGAGAATGTTTTATGACAAGGCCATATAGACTATGATATCGCTAGATGTGGCCAGATATGCCATGATACGGAATGAAAGATATGAAAAGTATGTGTTAAGAAGTACACTATGAAGTGGCTTTATAGCTAGCCCTATAACAGATTGAGAGGCTCTATCTTTGAAAGAGATAAGATGTTTGAATGATGAGCTACATGTGAAAGAGCAAATAAGAGCTTTGAGAGCTTCCACTCCTTGGATAAAATGCCAGGCATTATGTTATGTTTGTGAAATATGCTAAAGCTCCGAATGTTAGAGCCATCCTAGCTCTATGTGATAGAGCTGTGCAAGCTCCGAGTGTTAGAGCTTTACATATTAAGAGAAGGAATGCTTGAGCTCCGCTGTTAAAGCTTTGCATTCATGAGCAGGTATAGAGTCCTGCAGCATGCTGGCCGGGCATTATGCATGTTAGAGTTTGTGCTCCTATATGCTCTTATGTGCTCCTATTTAGCAGTAGAGCAACAAAAGAAAGAATAATGATATAAGTCCTCTCTCTATATTATGATGAGTTAGTAAAGATGATAAAAGTATGTGATGATATGAGAATGAGAGATGAAGTTTTGTAGATATTTAGAGAATTCCGCTGAATACTCAGATGAGAAATAAGTGACTACACTAAGAATCATGATGAGTAGTCAACAAAAACTCCAGAATATAGTAGTATATGAGAAAGTTTAGTATGAAAGAAAATAAAATTCTCCTTAAAGGAACTTTTCATCGAATGATGAATAGAGATTTAGCCCTGAAATTTCGAGGACAAAATTTATTTTAAGGGAGGAAAAATATCATATCCCAATTTTTCGGCTTAGAAGCCCAGTATATAGCCTAAAAAAGGGATGCTACTAGACCCTATTGAGCAGAGGTCTCAATAAATAGAGAAAAAGATGCTGATCAGTTTGATGCAACACAAAGTTTTAATATAAGGTCCCAAAAGATTTATATTAATTTCCAAAGAGAAGGAAAATTAATAAAGTATTCCCTGGACCTCAGAATCAGATGAAATGTGGCAGTAAATTCCTATAATTAATATAAGAATTTCTGAAACTAACAGAGCTCAAAAAGGAGTTCTGTAGAATTTACTATAGAATTTACAGTGGATTAAAAGACCTGATAAATAGGTTTCGGGGGAATTTCTCGAGAATTGAGCCCATGAAGATAGGGGATCATGCAGAGGGTCCAGAATGGCACCTTATAGGCCCAATGATATTTTCATATAAGTATGTGGGCCATGGCTAATAAAGACCGAGAAAAATGAAGAATTACAAAAATGCCACTGAAGGTATGCCACTGTGTTGTGTCCTTGAGTGAGAGTCAGATGAAGGGCGTTATGATCATTTGACTAAGGTTAGACAGTCAAGAAAGGGTATCTAGATAGTTAACCAGGGTCAAGAGATACTCTGGTAAGGTATGAAAAGATAATAGTGCTCCTATAAGTACTAAAAAGGAACTAAGCGCATTATGGTAATTTACTAAGGATATTCCTTGGGAACCAAGCCATCAGAGTGCTTGGGCTTGGTTAGAAACCCAAGATGACAATCCAAGGCCCAAAAACGTAGCCCAAGGTAATGTGGGCCCAAGAGGCATTAAAATATTATTTTAGTGCTTTTTCAATAAAGTAAAGTGACCCGGTGCAAGATAGAACTGGGTAAAGTAATTTGGAATCTAGAGGGGACATAAATGGGGCCCACAATACACCACATGGCATGATTACAGTAAAAGAAGAAAAGCAAATGTCACATGGCATGATTACAGAAAAAGGAGAAAAAGCAAGAGGACACGTGGCACGATCTCGAATGTCCATTCAGGGAAAATACTCTAGAATTCTCTCGAAAGGTTGAGTCAGCTGGTGAGGTGTCCCAAGGGCCCCACATTTTGCCACATATACCCATGAGGTGTCCTCGATGATGTCATGAGTGGTGAGTCATCGTGATGATGCAGGCAAAGCTTCTTGAGGAAGCAAGCAATCTGAGCCATTCATCGCGAATCAATCTGGACCATTCATTCCACCTCCTCTCACCTATAGATAGGCCACTCCCCTCCCATTTCAAGGCACACCACAGATCTAGCAAGAAAAGGAAGAGAAAGAAGAGAGAAAGAGAGGAAGAAAGAAAGGAAGGAGTTCTGGTGGAGCCAGGAGTAGTCTAAGGAGCTGAGGGACTAGGCAAAGCTTAGGAATGAGCTAAGAAAGTTATCTAGTCCCTGCTCTAATAAAGTAGAGGATTACTTTTATGGTTAGAATAGAGAAATATCTCTATTAATAAAGGTAGCTAAAGGTAGAAAGAAAGACAGGGGAATGTCAGATTAAGGATATCACCCCTAGTTAATCATGAGTTAAGTAGAGCTATGCTGATAGAATAATAATGAAGATATTATTATGCTATGTATAGGCTCTTACCTATGAAAAGAAGGAATCTTAGAGCAAAGGCTAAAAGCTAGAGGAAAGCTATATGCCAGGTAGTAAACTTATCCTAAACTTGTATGCATTGAATGTTATGCTTGATGTGCTATGGTTTTATTGAATTGTGTTGAATATGTGCTTATGTATGAAGCTCTGTTCCTATAATTACTTTGGCCAATTGTATTTCATATGTAACATGGAAGCATGCACATTATGCAATGTTAACACTTTCACAAGCAAGCACAAGTATTCACATTAATACATGCATTATTTAGTCTTGTTTGCTACTGGGATTTTCCCAGAAATCTCACCCCTTCCATATCAATCCAATTACAGCAGGTCTTCTCAAGATGGAGGAGATAAAGATGCATGAAGAGATGTTAATTGCTTAGTATGAATGATATGTGATTCATGTATGTATAATTGCTGGAAATTGTCACTGTGAACAGTAACTCGTGGTGAGATAGTGACATTCGAGCTGTAATTATAAATAGTAAATGATTGAATAAATGTATGATATTTTTCCAGTAAATAGTATACATAACAAGCTTCGATTTGATATATATAACGTTTCATTTGGATGTCTACACATAAAGATATGATTTATCAAAGTTGGGACGAGAATGCTGGAATCAGGGACAGGATGCTTGAGGAACAGTAAAATTCGGACGTTGACCAATATTGACCTGGTCAAGGCATGGTCAACAAGTCATTTTTTCCTGAAGTATCATTATGTTATCTTCGTATAGCAATTTGAACCACTCCATTTCGATTTTTATAGAATTAGTTATGATTTTTTGAAGTCAAGTCACTCCGCTGGAATTTACACAGTAAACAGTACTCGCTAGGAGAAAAATTCTAGATTGTATGATTTGACTTCAATGGCCCTAGAAGTGGTTCCAAATGCTACTAAATGGTCCCTAAGATGTAAGAAAAGGACATGTGGATTACACTAAATGATAAAGTTGGCAGTATTTATGTCACTAAGCTTAGGAGGTTTACAATTAAGTTTAATACCTATAAATTTATGCCAAACACTCATATGAAGTAACATCTAAGAGAGGTAGCCAACATTATCAGAGAGCTTAAAAAACTTGGTTATACCTTGTATAATGAATAGTAAGTGCAAGCTATGATCATATCACTCCCTAGTAGTTGGGGATATATGAAAGTCAACTTAACTCACAATGAAAACATCATTACTTTTAATAATACAGCTGGGCATTTGAAGCTAAAAGATGAGAGTCTATAGGCTTACAGAACCTCTAGATAAACCTATTTGATTAAGGATAGTGGCACTTCCCATTCAAAGTCTATTTTGAGGAGGGCAATAAGTTATAAAAAGAAAGGGAAAAAGGGTAATACTCAATTTCAAAAGGGTAAGAAACAATTCAAGAAGAATAGCCAAAATGGTGGAAAGCAGAAACTGGACTTCAAGAAGGTCAAGTACTTTGCCTACCAAAATATGGGTCATTTCACATGTAACTGTTATAAACAGGATGAAAGTTAAAAGGTATTAGTGAATTATGTGAACTCACATGCCTCATAAGTTTCTAGTACTATTTTTCTAATAGAAATAATTTCTTCTTCTTGAGATATTGATTAAAGCTCACAGACCATGTAACCAAGGATTGATAACCTTCATAAAGTGCAGTCAAAGCAAGTGGCTTTATGTAGGGAATAATATGAGAATCAAGGTTATATATATTGACTTTGGGTCATACCTTCTTGCTTAACAATGTTTCCATATGTTGGAGTAGCTAGAAACGAAAGTGTATTGCCTTACAGTCTATAGAAGCGAGTTTGTGGCATACACTGTAGCAATACAAGAGGCTTTATAGCTGGAAAGATTCAGATAACACCTTAGATTTGAAAATGAGATTACCAATCTGGTGTTAGTGCACTGTGGCAATATTACAACCATAACCTACACCAAAGACCCCAAGTATCATAGCAAGACCAAGTATATTGACACAAGTACAATTTTGTGAGGGATTATATATCACAAAAAATTGTTACCATGCAATACATATCACCAATGTATAATAGCAGATCCCCTAAACAAACAATAGGCAAAGAAGTCTTTGAGAGACATGTAAAAGCTCTTAGTATGCATAAAATGTGAAATGCAAACCTTACGTACTACTTTTAGGATTGATGGAATTATGTTTTTTATCATTACTTGATGTATCTGTGTGAAAGTGTACAATATCTAGTATGTCATACAGGTAAGAAAGTTGGCTCTCTCACACGATCAACCACCTTTGGTGCTCAGGTGGAGTGTAAAGATGAGACATTTGTGTTTCACTAGTAAAGCAACAAAGAGTGCTGATATAGTAGATAAGAAAGACAAACTATATGTCACCTCGACTAAAGTGTGGCAAGTTAAGACCAGATCTATATACATGAAATTGGATCGAAATATGGAAACTCACATCCATAATACCTATAGTCAGATAACAAATCCTTCAACGTCAACATCTGATGCCGCTTCTCAAATTAGTTACAAGTTTTAACCTAGGTCAATTTCTAGGCAGAGTCAATGCGTGGCTTGATTATGATTAACCAAAGTGATTAAGGAGTAAATATGAGTATATAAGAGTATTCAATTTAATTAAAGCAATGATTGCAAGAAAGTAGAAGAGTTAAATAATACGATTACCAGTAAGTTTAACGTTCCCAGGGATGGATGATGTCGGCTATCATTATTTAAAATAATACCAGTTATAATAATTATATATATTAAGTCCTAATGTGCAGAACCTTAGACAATTGTATTGGTCATAATCATAAAATCAACAATCATACCTAGATCTAGCATATAATTGCATTAACAATGATTATTTAAAAATACCACTTAGCATGTGAATTGATCAACATGTGATTATTCCTCAATCATAGGTATTTAATCAAAACCCTAAATATAACTATACATATTAATCTAAACATAATCATGCAAGAGAAGACATGCATAGCTATATGAGGAAGCGAAAGATATGAAATAAAAACTCTAATCATAACTTAAATAGCAAAACACAAAGGTTTAATGACAAGGTATCTCAATCGAAATCCTATGTTAAACTATACAATTTTCAAAACCTAAATCAAGGGAATCATAAAATTGTATAGAAAACGAAGATCAAACAAAATGAATAGTATAACTCCTAACATTTAGCACAATGAACACAAGCCTTAAAAATCCATCCTCATGAACAAGGGAGGACTAGCCACTCACGGGGCTAGATGACACTATTGGATATGGAAAGAGAGGAAAAATATGAAGAAGAGATGGTGGATGAAGGAATGCCAAGTTGGCTTTTAGAAGAGAAGATATTTGTGGAGGTAGTTGGTATGTTGAATGGAAGAGCATTAGGGTCCTTTATATAGCATTTGGGAGAGAATCCTATTGATGTGGGTCTCTTCACTGATTAACTCTTTAAAAGATAATGATAATCTTCATTCATCTTAGTATCCTTTCAAGCTGTCTATTTTCCAATATCTCCAGAGATAATATTTTTAAACAAATATCCTATAAACAATTCAAATAAAAAGTAATAGGATAAATGAGATAAAACAATAAGATAGGAAAAGATAACATATTTATCATTATCTTTTGATTAAATTCAAATGTTAGATATTGAGAAATTATCTTTGAATCAATTTAAATGAAATATGATATAATATAAGGAATTAGAGATAATATATACTTAATAATTATCCTCTTTTTTTGAATCTTGACTCGTGATTAGCTCTTCTTTGTAATTTGAATTAAATTTCCTTAGGATATTACATATTCAATCCGTGAGATATGATTGCCTTTTGATAAAAGAAAATTCATTGGATATATCTAATAACCTCCACCGTGGATCCCTTGATTTGATGGATTAATTGCTCCAAATCTAAATATTGCTCCAAATTTGTTGGATATGATTGCTTGTATCTAGATGTTTGAGGATTACATTTGAATCGCCAAAGTGGATATATGATTTTAAATTTTGAAAGATATTTTTTTTACTATTTCAAATATTATTATGCTATATTAATATATTAAGAGGAGATAAACAATTTTCTCTAACTAGAGTTATCTAATTAGGTAATAGTTATTTCCCTTTTAATAAATTAATATGCATTTTTTCTTCATTAATCCTAGGTGGATTCTCTTGTAGGCTATTAATTATTTTCTATTCTTCCTAAAAATCATAAAAGATAAAAATATCTTCGTACATATCATTGTGATAATAAAATTAGTAAAAATACAAGAAAATGACCTTTTTAGTTATTTAATTTATATAGTCAATTAAAGCGCAAAATAACCACAATTATTATAATAATATCTATTAATCATGTCAAATTCACTAAAATAGATAGAAAATAATATTGTAAAATAGGGATCCATCAAATTCCCCCAAAGAGGACTTTATAAGAATGTAATGTTGGAAAACCACGTGTGTCGTATCCTTGTTTTTAACCTTAGTTATTCTCAATTGGAAGTAACTTGAATCAATTAAATATCTCTTTAACCTAGAAATATGAATTTTCAAGAAAATATTTATCAGTTACTGTTCACTGGTACTGTTCCTTTGGTAATCAGAATTCATACCTAAATTTGAAAATTCATAATTAAATCTAAAAAAATTGAAATGGAATGGTTCCAATTTCTAATGAAAGCTATTTTATTGAACTTTAAAGGAAAAATTTGAAATTGAGGTTTCATTGTCCAAATGAAATCAGTTTATTTGTTGAAAAATATTGTTCATTTGGTAAATCTAGAAGTTCCAGCTTCTTTGCCTTAATTTCAAAAATTCATTTCTCCTTGCTTGCTTATTAAAATGAAATGTGTTACCTATTGATTTAAAGCTCCAGATATTTTCTTTAAGTCTATAAAATTTTGTATAAAAATTCGTTCATTTACTATTTGAAATTAGAGCTTGAACCTTACAGCACTCATTCTATCTCATTCCAGATTTTATCACCAAATTGGAAAAATCATATTAAATAAAAAAATTAACCAATTAAGGCATTCTTGGTGTCCATTTTAAGTATCATAATTACCATCACAAGGTTACTTCCTCATAATACAAATACACTGTAATGTACTATGTATCCCATCAAGTCATCCCATAGTGTCAAGTAGTAAACATAACTTATTATACAAGTTCAAACATCCACATTTACCCTTTCTTCTTAGGAGGTTCCAGCACTTATAATATGGTTATGCATATGGAAAGAATGAGATTTCATATAAATCTCAATAGCAAGTCATACAAACTATAATATCATGCATGATTCATTAAATGCCTAACATGTTATCATGAGATGGGAGCTATTTCATGTTCATACATAAGCAAACTCTAACATGCATATTGTCATGACATTAGTTGCAATCATTCATACTCCATCTTCATCATCATAGTATCATCTTAAGCTCAACCAAGCATCAAAACTAACAAGCAAGCATAAACTCAAACAAATATAAGATTATAGTTAGGTATTATTGCTACCCCTTGAGTTATCCTTAATAAAATCATCTTGAGATGGTCTTCTTCCCACACAAATGTTAAAACCTAGCCATTACAAAGTAACATAATGTTATAAGTCAACTTCAAAATAATTCCAAGACTAGGTTCTTACTAACTCCCATTCTTTTTGCATTTTATGTCTTATTCTTCCCTTTTTCTAAAATAAATTCTCATGGTTCATTTCCACAAAATTTTTCATTTAGAATTCAAATATGAAATCAGAATTTCCAAAATCAAACTACTTCCTTGGCTACTATACAAAACCGAAATGCCTCCTCTTGTTTTCCAAAAATTTTTATTTTGATTCCAATGCTTCCACTACTTGTTTCTCTACCTTATCCCCACCCAATTTTCCATTTTAAACCCATTGGAAGCATCACAAATCATGAAGTTCTAACATATGAACAGTGATTTATATAGTGGCATCCAAGAACACAAAACCCTAACTACATGTATACTTGAATTTCCAAGCTAATACCACTTGATTCTAGCTTGTTTAAGCTTGTCTAAACTATCCATAACATAAAATTCATATTCCCACCACATATGAAAAGAATGACCAGCAGCAACATCAAAGGGAAAATTCCATCGAAACCTATTAAAATCAAGAGCAAACTTGCTAGAACAAAGTCCAAGATTTAAAAGAACTAGTTACCTTCCTTGTTGCTCCAAGGTGTATGCTTCTTTCTTGTTTCAAAGTAAATTTTGGTAGAGGATCCCCAAGGATTCTGTAAGCTGCCGAATCAGGTCTGAAAGTGAGAGTATATATAGAAAAAGTAGGTGGAAATGGAAGGCCAAGATTAGTTTGGTTACTATTTGATCTAATGGTCTATAATCCACCTTACATCAAGCTTGCCCTAGAAGCCTCATTAATGACATCATCCATGACATCATAAAGGGCCATGTTTGGCACAGATAATGGGAAAATACTAATAGAAAAAATTTTAGTCCAGTCCACTACTAATCTAGGCAATTTCGCAAAAACCAGACTGTTTTACGTTTCCAATTTTTATAATATTCTAGAATATATATTTTGTCACTAAAACTAGTGTCTAGATTTTTCCTACCATTGACATTGTTATACTAAGGATTTATCTGCTTTCTATCCCTTAAAAAATGACTGAGATGCCATTGGTTCTCTTCCTTGCACTATATTAATAACCTTAGGGGCATAATTGTCATTCCATACCTCTTTACTACTTATTAGGGTATATACTGAATCTGAGTAATCACCCCTATACTTTGCTAGATATTTTTTACCAATCCAAAATGACCAAAATGCTCTCCATCCATCTCTTATTAATTATTACAACACAGGGTCATTTACATAATTTTACACTTTTTCCGGGTTCCTCTGGACATTGGCCCATTTGACTGTTCAAATATCTTATTGGGCATTTTGGACACCATTTTAGGCCTCTATATGGGTCAAATACCTTTATGGCTCAATTCCCATGAAACCTCACCCAAAAGTATTTGTCGGGTGTATAATTCTACTATAAATTCCATTAAAAAATCTACATAACTCCTTTTTTAGCTCTGTCAGTTTTATAAACTTCTATATTAATTATGGGAATTTAATGCCCAATTTCATTTGATTAGGAAATCTAGAAGGTCCTGTAATAATCTTTGGACTTTAAAAATTAATATCAATTATCTGGGGCCTCAAATTAAAATTATGAAAAATATGCTTGGTCTAATTTCCATTGTCTATTTGCTTGTAAAATTTGGGACTATAGCATTTATGGGTAGTTTTGAGTCTTTTCTGGCACAACTTCCTCATAATTATGATTTTACCCCTTAAACTTTTGCTTAATTACATTTAGTTCCTCAAACTTTTAAAATTACACTTATTGGCTCAACTTTTTTTTCTACTTTTTATTTTGCCTCACAAACTTTTCTAAATTTCACTAGGTCCTTGAACTTTCTATCATTTTTAATTTAATCACTTTTCTTCCTTGAATTGCAACATCTTAGAGAATCTCATGTATATTACGTACAAACTGTACATACATATCAAATAAAAAAATTGGGGAAATGACATTTCTCTCCCCTTAAAATAAATTTCATCATCAAAATTTACAATATATACATTCTAAGTAAATAATTCAGGATATATCTCCTTCATTCTTTCTTCTACTTTCCATGTAGCTTTGCTCTCAGTTAATCCTTTCTAGACCACTTTAACTAACAGAATTTGTTTATTTCGTAGCTGATTAACCTTTCAATCAATAACTCGTACTGGTCCAACTTTATAGGACAGGTCATCTTGTAGTATGATATCATCTTGTTCAATCACATGTGATGAGTTTTGAACATACTTCTTTAATTGGGAAACATAAAATACATCATGTATCTGGCTAAGATTTGGGAGAAGAGCTAACTTATTAGCCACTCATCCTATGTTGAGAGAATCTAAAATGGTCTGATGTATATGGGATGTAACTTCTTTATATTGATTGATCGTCTGGTGATAACTGTCATTTTTAATTATCAAACAAAACTAAGCTAACCAATAGTAAAGTGAAGCTAACTTAGGTCAATTCATAAGGAGCCTACATGGATGTAAAAGTTCATAATTAATCTAATAACCCATAAATTAACAAATTAATCAGATGGTTTATGAGATAAGGTATTTCAACTAATTTTGAATGTGAATCCTATAATACTGTTTATGATTTCAAGTGTTTATGATAAAGAGATGAATCTGTGATAAGTGTGTTCCCTTAGAGATTACTATACCTTCCTTATCTACAGAATATATAAAGTTAATTAGTTGAATTAGAATAGGTTAGCTAACAACTTGCCAACTAAAATCTCAATCAAAACTATAACTCACAGATATTTAATAGAGAAATAAGAATTATTTAACTTGACATAGAAGAAGATGAAGTAAACAGATACAATTCTACTCTATTTTATTATTACTCTAATTGATATCAACCATGTCCAACTCAGTTTAAGGATGAGAATAAATCAAAGATCAATTATGTATAAATAAGAAATCCAACTCAGTTTGCTACTTCTTTGTCATCTACTAACTCTAATTGAATCAATAAACCATAAGTAACTACATCAACTTAATACAATTAAATCTATCTTAAGACACAATGAAACTACCTGTTTAGCTCAAGGATTTTGGTTCAGCATCATCTCTAAGAGAGCCAACAGCTTAGCCTTATATTGCCATATGAACTTAAACAGCAATAGTAAACATAACAGCAGACATGGTGAATGTGGAAGAAGGAGATGAAGATGAAAGTTGAACTTTCCTCTAGTTATATTATCTAGAATAGAGAAAAGTTACAGATGAGAGAGAATAGAAATGGAGAATGAGAAAGAGTGGCGTCTGGTGTAAGGAATATGGGAGAAGTGGAGAAGAATGAGATATGTGGGAGTTGTGTGAGAGGAATCTGAGTGTGCGTATGATTGATGATCTATTTTAGTGGTTTATTCATGAATATATAAGTGTGGAATGAGTGTATGAGGTGTGAGATGAGATCTACAGAGAATATGTGAGTATGTTATCTGCATGACAACATGTACATGAATATGTTACAAAACTTGCTTTAGTTAGCATGTCAAGTTTTGTTTTGACACCAATAACACCTTATTTCAAAGTTTGTACCAAGAGAACAAATTTTTCAAAATAAGGGACCATAATCTATTTTTAGAAATTTTGATCAAATAAATAGTAATCTTTGACGATTAAACTGTATTAATTGGCTAAGTATTTGGTCAGGAAATTATTTTTTCCTCCAAGTTCAAGATGTTATCTTCACGTAGCTTTTTGAACCACTTCATTTTGATTTTTCTATAATTAATTATAATTTTTTGAAGTTCATCACCTAATTTGGAAATACCATATGAACAGTAACTCGAGAAGAGTAAACTTCCAAATTTAGCTAATGGACTTCCAAGGTCTTGTAAGTGGTTCTAAATGCTACTGAATGGTCCCTAAGACGTATAAAATTAAAGATGTTTCACATCACATCTTAGCAGCGATTGCAAAACAGTAGGAGTATGAGAGGCTAAATCTTTAGTCTCTTGGTTATGGATCGCATATCTTGAACTCATGGACTACACTGCACTAGCGAGTTTTCTATTTTAATCTCACCTTTTTCATATTTTGGAATTCCTAGATCTAGTGTTTTCATTGTATGAGTAAGGATTGAATATCGATCGTTATTCTAAGATTAGGTTCTGTAATTGAATTTGGACGATTTGAATGTTGATTTTAATATGAATATTTCAATTTTAATTTATGGATAATTGGGCTTTTATAAACGATCATTGCTAACTGATTCGATTGCTTGAAATCTATGGTTATCGATTAATGATCATTTGAGGGAATTTTCATCATCTGGTTTAATTACATGTCATATCCCCAATTTTCTTACCGATATAACTGTACAATTTATCTGTAATAGATATGAAATTCTTAGAGTAAACTGTATTGGATTGAGAAAGGAAAGGAAGGAATTATGAACTAAGGAAAATATAGGGACCTAAATGTAAAATGGAAAAGATTAAAGGCCAAAAGTTAAGGTAGAAATAAATGTTGGGCCAAAAGTGGTAATTTTCAAAAGTTTAGGGACCTAAATATAAATATGCAAAAAGTCAGGGACCTAAATGTAATTATAGAAAAGGTCAGCCAGAAAAGGCTTAAGACTGTCTAGACGTATTTCAGTTCCACACTTCATCAGTAAATAGAGGAAGATAAGCTGGTTAATCTAGCATAATACAGAAATTTTATTAAGGTCCCAGATAGTGGATATTTATCCGATAGTCTAAAAGTTATCTAAAATTTTATCAGATCACATGGACTTCTGATATAAGGGGACAAGTTACAGGAAGGTATACCTCATGACATCAGATGTCATGAATCTAACAGGACCCTGAAAGGAGCTATATAGAAAAAGTTATCCCTATATTAGTGAATTTTTACGGTGAGTTTGAGAATACCCGTTATCCGATTATGGATCATAGCAGTAAATAAGCATGGATAGAATGAACTCAGATGGACTCATATATGGGCCTATGATGATGCTAAGGAGGGCCCAAAACCCAGGGTACCAGTTCATCAATAGAAGGGGCCATGTCCAAGAAAAAGTGTGAAAATACAAAAATGCCCCTGGATCCCTATATTGTCCCAGTGATGGATGAAGGGTATTTTGGTCATCTGGGATAGGATAAAAACGTGTTATATAGTATAAGTATGATTAGTTAGAGCCAGTATATGCCATGAGGAAGTATAAAGAGGGGTGAAATGACAATTATGCCCTTAGGGTTAAAATAGTGCATGAAAGGACACCAAGGGTATTTTGGTCATTTCCTAAGGGATGGATGGAAGATAAATGCTCAGTCTAACATTGTTAATGGTATGAAGAACATAGACATTGATTTCCAGGATATAATACATATCCTGGTATATTATAAAAATTACAAATAGAAAACAGTCCGATTTTTGTGAAACTGCTCCAATTGGTACAGAATTGGACTAAAATTTTTCTAGAAGCTTCCTTACATGAGAATTACGCCATATAGCCCCATGAGTTGTCCCTTTATCTATCCCTTGTGATGTAATAATTCTCCTTTTTGAAAAAAATTAAATCCAAGATTAAATGTTAGCCCTTAGATCAAATAGTGCACAAATCAATCTTGTCCATCCATTTTAACCCAAATTCTGTAAGGAATTGAAAGACACGCAGCGGAAATTATCTTAAAAATTTTTCATTCCTTGCCAGGATCTACTGTATGTGTTTAAGTCAAGTGGGAAGAAGCATTACCCTCAGTGTGTCTCAGCGACTTCCACAGCTTTTGGTCACGACGTTCACAGCTTCTCTCTGCGGCTCGTGCTCCCTTTCTGATCACAAGAAGTCGACGACTCAGGTCGGCTTCCTCTACTGGTATCCACACGAATAGCTTTTCAACCACGAACGATGTGCTAGCGTCTCTTGTCCCTCCAGGGCTTTCTTAAGAGTTCGTCCTCTCCGTCTCTATTTCGGCAGTTTCTTATCTGTAAACCTTTTGCAGAGTCCCCTTCGGCCTTTCTGTGTTCTATGTGTGTGTCTGTTCCAAAACGTAGCTCCTAATATTAGATATATAGGATGCTCTGCGTTTTCCCTAACCGAAAAGGATTTTAGGAGTTAATCTTATATTAATTCTGAAAATAATACAATATCATATATTGTATAATTTTATAAGAAACTAATTAAATAAATAATATTAAATCCGTCCCACAGATTTAATTACCTATTTATTTAACTTTAAATAAAGATGAGACTGAACTATATTTGATTTATTCTCATAAAACAAATTTGAGATATCCTATCAATTTGAATTTCAAATTCAAACATGATAGGGATTTAATTTATCCTTAAAATTAAATCTTATAAATATCTCTTATATGAGATATCCTATCAATTTGAATTTCAAATTCAAACGTGATAGAGATTTAATTTATCCTTATAAATTAAATCTTATAAATATCTCTTATATGAGATATCCTATCAATTTGAATTTCGAATTCAAACGTGATAGGGATTTAATTTATCCTTATAAATTAAATCTCATATATCTCATATATATAATATATATATACGAATTTATATATATACGAATATAAATATAAATAAATATATATACATTCACCTGGATCATTCATTGAATCTGGACATGTCTTAGATTCAATGAATCTGGACATCATAGCTCGTGTTGGGTTATTTTGTGTGCGACCCTGTAGGCCCATATGAAGTTGGCAGTGGGCCATTTGCTATACTAGCCCACAAGTCACAAGCGGTCTCTAGCAAGACATAACGACTACCCAAATCATATGAGGATCGATAAACGATGTAACCTTTTATACAACCATATCATGTCCCTTCTGTCACGCGATATTTTGGTCATGGATGAGGCATGGATGATGTCATCCTCCTATTCCCGACCGTTACTTTCTCGATCCCTGAGTAGTCTGACTATAGAAATAGAACTACCTTTCCATTACAGTATGGCCATACATTTCTCAGACTCACTCATCGAGGGGCCCAGTAATATCTCTCCACCAATGTGAGGGACAAATTCCATCTTGACCATTCACATTCCTCCGCATGAAAAACCACTAAGCCCAAACATAGTCTTTATGATCACTCAGTCAAAAGTGACTTTTGACTAGGTCAAAGCTGAGCGTTTTGTCATGTAGGAATCCATGATGATCTCAGGTCAAAGGGCATATTGACATGGTTTGTATATGAGAGAAGGTTATGACGTTACCCATGTAGTTCTCTCATAGCGGGTCGGTCCAACACCCTGTACTCTTACATGTGCTTATGACTTTGATTTATATCTCTATACATCTTCAAAGTCATACTGGTCTTATTTCATCTATGCTCCCACATAGATGATCGACCAGGGACATTTAGGATAATATCATGAATTATCCAAGGATGGTCATCATAGTAAACATGCAAATAATATGATAACTCAATTAATAAATTCATAAATCAATAATGTTCATAAGACAATGATTGGCCCCTAGGGCACGATTTCCAACAACCTCCCACTTGCACTAGGTACAATTATTAATTTGACTAATTCCCATTGACCTAACATGATGCTCATGCTTTGCCTGCACAAGCGGCTTTGTTAGAGGATCAGCAACATTATCTTCTCCTGCTACTTTACATATTTTTATATCACCTCTATCGTTGATTTCTCTGATGAGATGAAATCGCCTGAGTATATGCTTGGTCCTTTGATGTGACCTAGGCTCTTTGGCCTGTGCAATAGCACCGCTATTGTCACAGAGCAAAGTTATTGGATCTGAGATGGTAGGTATCACCCCTAGTTCTGTGATGAACTTCCTGATCCAAACGGCTTCCTTAGCTGCATCAGATGCTGCTATATACTCAGCTTCCGTTGCAGAATCTGCTACAGTGCCCTGCTTAGAGCTCTTCCAGCTTACTGCTCCATTATTGAGGAGGAATATATATCCAGACTGCGATTTTTGGTCGTCCTGGTCAGTTTGGAAACTCGCATCTGTGTAACCAGTTACACAGAGCTCATCATCCAATCCACCATAGACCAAGAATAAGTCCTTAGTCCTTCTTAAGTACTTAAGGATATTCTTGACAGCAGTCCAATGGCCCTCACCAGGGTCCTGTTGGTATCTGCTTGTCATACTTAAGGCAAATGAGACATCCGGTCGAGTACATAACATGGCGTACATGATAGATCCTATGGCCGAGGCATATGGAACCTTACTCATGCGACCTCGCTGATCAGATGTACTAGGACACAGATCTTTGCTGAGGTGAGTACCATGAGACATGGGTATGAAACCCCTCTTTGATTCGTGCATACTGAACCTATGCAGTATTTTGTCTATGTATGTACTCTGACTGAGTCCTAGAAGTCTTTTAGATCTATCTCTATAGATCCTGATTCCTAGGATGTAGGTGGCTTCACCCAAGTCTTTCATTGAGAAAGACTTTCCTAACCAAGACTTGACAATCTGCAAGGTAGGAATGTCATTCCCAATAAGTAGGATGTCATCGACATAGAGTACCAAAAACACAACTGTGCTCCCACTAACCTTCTTGTACACACAAGGTTCATCAATGTTTTGAAGAAATCCAAACTCTTTGATTACTTCATCAAACCGATGATTCCAACTCCGAGAGGCTTGCTTTAGTCCATAAATGGACTTTTGAAGCTTGCACACTTTACCAGAGTCCTCGGAACGCACAAACCCTTCAGGTTGTGTCATGTACACATCCTCAAGGAGCTTTCCATTAAGGAAGGCTGTCTTGACGTCCATCTGCTATATTTCATAGTCATAATATGCTGCAATAGCAAAGAGGATTCTGATTGATTTGGCCATTGCTACTGGGGAAAAGGTCTCATCATAGTCCACACTATGAGTTTGAGTAAAACCTTTTGCAACCAGTCGTGCCTTGAAGACATTTACATTGCCATCCATGTCAGTTTTCTCTTTGAAAACCCACTTGCACCCGACGGTTTTTACACCTTCAGGCAGGTCGACTAAGGTCCAAACCTGATTATTGTACATGGATTGCATCTCAGACTTCATGGCACTAAGCCATTTTTTAGAGTTTGGTCCCACTATAGCTTCTCGATAGGTAGTCGGCTCATTATGCTCAATGAGCAACACATCACGACTATCAGAAATCAGAAATCCATATCTCTGAGGCTGAAGTCGTATCCTATTAGATTTATGTGGACCTTGTGTGACTTGAGGAGTCTCAACAACTTGTTATGAGTCTTCTCTATTTTCCATCTGCAGTTCTGTGGTGTCTTGTAGCTCTCGAACTTCTTCGAGTTGTACCTTACTCCCACTGGTTCTTTTAGAGATAAATTCTCGTTCAAGAAAGATACCATTTCTGACAACAAACACTTTGTTATCAGCAGGGTTGTAGACGTAATATCCCTTGGTTTCCTTAGGATATCCCATAAAAAGGCATTTTGAGGATTTGGGCGCTAATTTGTCTGAGGCTTGTTGCTTAACATAGACCTCGCATCCCCAAATCTTGAGGAAAGACAAACTAGGCGTCCTCCCAGTCCATATCTCATACGGAGTCTTTTCGATTGCCTTAGATGGAACACGATTGAGTGTGAACGCAGCTGTCTCTAGGGCATGGCCCCAAAAGGAGGGCGGAAGATCTGTTAGACTCATCATGGATCGAACCATATCTAATAGTGTTCGATTCCTCCGTTCAGAAATGCCATTCCATTGTGGTGTCCCTGGAGGAGTCAATTGTGAGAGTATCCCACAACTCCTAAGATGATCTATGAACTCTTGGCTCAAATATTCACCACCCCGATCAGATCGAAGGGCTTTAATTGTTTTGCCAAGCTGGTTTTGTACTTCATTTTGAAATATTTTGAACTTTTCAAAAGATTCAGATTTATGTTTCATCAGATAGATGTACCCATATCTGCTGAAATCATCTATAAATGTTATGAAGTACGAATAACCTCCTCTGGTATTTGTGTTCATCGGTCCACACACATCTGTATGTATGAGGCCCAATAAATCAGTGGCCCTCTCACTGTGCCCAGTGAAAGGTGACTTTGTCATCTTTCCTAACAAGCAAGACTTGCAAGTGTCATATGATTCAAAATCAAATGAGTTTAGAAATCCATCTTGATGGAGTTTGAAAATGCGTTTCTCATTTATGTGGCCCAGACGACAGTGCCAGAGGTATGTGGGATTCAAATCGTTTGGTTTGACCCTTTTGGCGGTTATGTTATAGATATTTCCATGATTGGGTTGTTCCAAATTTAATATGTAATGATCAACATGCAAATCACCATGAGCATAGAAAACATCATTACGATAAATAGAACATCTACTATTCCCAGCAATGGAAGTGAAACCTTCCTTATCCAAATAAGAAAGTGAAATAATGTTACTACTTAAAGTAGGAACATAATAGCAATTGTTCAAAACTAACAAAAGCCCAGTGGGCAGAACTAATTCATAAGTGCCTACAGCTAACGCAGCAACCCTTGCTCTGTTTCCAACTCGTAGGTCAACCTCTCCCTTTTTCAGCTTCCTACTGTCCTTTAGTCCCTGCACATTTGTACAAATGTGAGAACCACATGTAGTATCTAATACCCATGAGGTGGAAGTAGAAAGATGAATGTCTATAACATAAATACCTGAAGCGATAGCCCCGCTATCCTTCTTGTTCTTTTTCAGATCTTCGAGGTAGAGTTTGCAATTCCTCTTCCAATGACCCAGTTCATTGCAGAAGAAGCAGACTCCTTCCTTCGGAGGCTTTGCCTTCTTTGGTGCAGGCTTGGTTTCGGGCTTGCCTGACTCTTTAGTCTTACCTGATGAGCCATGACCCTTCCCCTTACCTTTGCCTTTCTTTTTCGTACCCTTTCCTTTATGAACCATCAAAACACTACTGGGTTTCTTCTTAAGACTCGGCTCAGCAGTTTTAAGCATCCCATGCAGTTCAGAAATAGATTTCTCCATGTTGTTCATGTTGTAGTTCATGACAAACTGGTCATAACTTTCCGGGAGTGAGTTCAAGATCAAATCCGTAGCTAACTCCTGGCTCATGGGAAATCCAAGCCTTTCAAGGTGATCAATGTACCCTTTCATCTTTAAGACATGAGTACTAACTGATGCACCTTCAGCCATCTTGCAGGAATATAAGGCCTTAGTGGTCTCATACCTCTCTTGCCTTGCCTGTTGCTGGAACATTTCCTTGAGATGCACAATCATCTCATAAGCCTCCATGTGTTCGAGATCTCTTTGGAGCTCTGGAACCATGGTGGCTAGCATGAAGCATCCCACATCGACAGAGTCTTCCTTATGCTTCGTGTAATCATCTCTCTGAGCTCTAGGAGCATTAGCGGCTGGCTCCTCAGGAATGGGTTGATCTAGGACATGCGCCTTTCTTTCCTGCTTGAGAACAATTCTCAAGTTCCTAAACCAGTCAAGAAAGTTTGTCCCATTGAGTTTATCCTTCTCAAGGACAGATCGCAGCGATAATGCAGCAGTATTACTAGTCGTCATGGTTCTACAATTAAAATATGCAATTCAATTAGCAATCTCCCACTAAATAAACAACCCTCAATGCAATAGTTAGTGGGCTAAGATCCATATTTGGCTCAAACTTAAGTCCGCTTTGGCAGGACGCTTAAATTAAGTTATTTAGGTAGGTAACACCTTTACTAATTACATCAAATGTAACTCTTAGATGTTTATGGGATTCTATCATCATATGATCTGTCATGTTTTTAATCCCATCTAATGCCTTGAGACCCAAAACCGTTTTGTTAATCTCAATTAAGTCAAACAATAATAAACATGTGAGAGTAACACCATTACTCTTGCTTATCTCCCCAAGATAACTCAAAAGCACCCACTTTGGTGGAGTCCACAATTGAGCGATCAAGGTTTTGACAAGTGTTCATAAATTGACAGCATTATGACTTAAGATTTCTTTTAGAGGGCCTAATTTAACTATCTGGTTTATAAAACGCATGTTTCTCAGTTCGTATCTCATACAAGTAATATACATGCGCTGATATAATCATAATATGCATAATCTAAACGTGATACAATATGGCTCACCTATCCTAAGTCCCCTCAAGCCAATGAGAGGAGCTCTCTAGTAAGAAAAGAGAAATTACATATAGAAACCTCTTTTAACATTCGAGGGGAGTGAGATGAGAGGAGAAGGTACATTGAGAGTATATAGAGGAAGGCACGACACGCAGGCCGTATTTAAAAATTACAACACTTGCAATCTAGAGCCATATTGTTCACCATACCCAAACATTCAAGAATCAATATTCAGATCTAATCGAAGGGCAATTAATGTTTCAAATCTAAAACATTCACAAAGTAACATATGTTACGGTTATGTTGCGCTACGAACAGGTAGCTACGGCGGTCCCGCTATGCGAATTGATCAAATCAAAAAGCATCACCACCGATTTCAATTTCCTTTTAGATTCCTTTTATGTCATACACAACACGGATTCCATATATGTCACACATACAACGCTTATTATATGATCGGCTACCACTAACATATATCATATAAATTAACAATTAATCCTAACTTAAACACAAAACGGCATGGCTCTGATACCACTGTAAGGAATTGAAAGACACGCAGCGGAAATTATCTTAAAAATTTTTTATTCCTTGCCAGGATCTACCGTATGTGTTTAAGTCAAGTGGGAAGAAGCATTACCCTCAGTGTGTCTCAGGGACTTCCACAGCTTTCGGTCACGACGTTCACAGCTTCTCTCTGCGGCTCGTGCTCCCTTTCTGATCACAAGAAGTCGACGACTCAGGTCGGCTTCCTCTACTGGTATCCACACGAACAGCTTTTCAACCACGAACGACGTGCTAGCGTCTCTTGTCCCTCCAGGGCTTTCTCAAGAGTTCGTCCTCTCCGTCTCTATTTCGGCAGTTTCTTATCTGCAAACCTTTTGCAGAGTCCCCTTCGGCCTTTCTGTGTTCTATGTGTGTGTCTGTTCCAAAACGTAGCTCCTAATATTAGATATATAGGATGCTCTGCGTTTTCCCTAACCGAAAAGGATTTTAGGAGTTAATCTTATATTAATTCTGAAAATAATACAATATCATATATTGTATAATTTTATAAGAAACTAATTAAATAAATAATATTAAATCCGTCCCACAGATTTAATTACCTATTTATTTAACTTTAAATAAAGATGAGACTGAACTATATTTGATTTATTCTCATAAAACAAATTTGAGATATCCTATCAATTTGAATTTCAAATTCAAACATGATAGGGATTTAATTTATCCTTAAAATTAAATCTTATAAATATCTCTTATATGAGATATCCTAGCAATTTGAATTTCGAATTCAAACGTGATAGAGATTTAATTTATCCTTATAAATTAAATCTTATAAATATCTCTTATATGAGATATCCTATCAATTTGAATTTCGAATTCAAACGTGATAGGGATTTAATTTATCCTTATAAATTAAATCTCATATATCTCATATATATAATATATATATCAAATTTATATATATACGAATATAAATATAAATAAATATATATACATTCACCTGGATCATTCATTGAATCTGGACATGTCTTAGATTCAATGAATCTGGACATCATAGCTCGTGTTGGGCTATTTTGTGTGTGACCCTGTAGGCCCATATGAAGTTGGCAGTGGGCCATTTGCTATACTAGCCCACAAGTCACAAGCGGTCTCTAGCAAGACATAACGACTACCTAAATCATATGAGGATCAATAAATGATGTAACCTTTTATACAACCATATCATGTCCCTTCTGTCACACGATATTTTGGTCATGGATGAGGCATGGATAATGTCATCCTCCTATTCCTGACCGTTACTTTCTCGATCCCTGAGTAGTCTGACTATAGAAATGGAACTACCTTTCCATTACAGTATGGCCATACATTTCTCAGACTCACTCATCGAGGGGCCAAGTAATATCTCTCTACAAATGTGAGGGACAAATTCTATCTTGATCATTCACATTCCTCCGCATGAAAAACCACTAAGGCCGAACATAGTCTTTATGATCACTCGGTCAAAAGTGACTTTTGACTAGGTCAAAGCTGAGCGTTTTGTCATGTAGGAATCCATGATGATCTCAGGTCAAAGGGCGTATTGACATGGTTTGTATATGAGAGAAGCTTATGACGTTACCCATGCAGTTCTCTCATAGCGGGTCGGTCCAGCACCTTGTACTCTTACATGTACTTATGACTTTGATTTATATCTCTATACATCTTCAAAGTCATACTGATCTTATTTCATCTGTGCTCCCGCAGAGATGATCGACCAGGGACATTTAGGATAATATCATGAATTATCCAAGGATGATCATCATAGTAAACATGCAAATAATATGATAACTCAATTAATAAATTCATAAATCAATAATGTTCATAAGACAATGATTGGCCCCTAGGGCACGATTTCCAACAAATTCATCTATAAATACCCCCTATTCAGATCATTTCAGTATGCATGGTGAATCATAGGGAAACTCTTACAAAATTTCCATTCAACCAAGAAAGAAGCACACAAAGTGAAGCAACAATCAAGGTAATCATCTCCCTTGATCTTGAGCTTTGTTCTAGTAAGTTAGCCCATGGTTTTAAGGGGGTTTTATGCTTTATTTCCCTTATGGTTGCTTCTATAAGTTCTGTTCATATGTGGTTAAAATGTGAACTTTATGTTATGGATAGTTTAGACAAGATTAAACAAGCTAGAATCAAGTGGTATAAGCATGGAAATTCAAGTATGTTTGGATTTAGGGTTTTGTGTTCTTGCTGGTACTGTACGTGGTACTGTTCATATGATGTAATTTCATGATTTTGATGCTTCCAATGAGTTTTAAATGAAAATTTTTTTGTGGGGATAAAGTATGAGAACAAGTATTGGAAGCATTGGAATCAAAATGTGAATTTTTGGAAAAATGAGCATTCACTTAGGTTTGGCATAGGACATTTTGATGTGTTTTGATTATGGAAATTCTGATTTCATATTTGGATTCTACATGAAAAATTATGTGGAAATGAACTATGAGAATTTATTTTGGAAAGATGGAAGTATGAAACATAAAAGGGAGAAAGAAAGTAAGTTAGTAAAAACCTAGTCTTGGATTTGGTTTCAAGTTGAGTTGTAACTTGATATTATTTTGTAATGGCTAGGTTTTGACATTTGTGAAGGAAGGAAATCATCCCAAGAAGATCTTTACCAAGATAGCTAAGAGGTGGCAAGGATACCTAATTATATTTCATTTTTGCTTAATTGTTTGCTTGCTTGTTGTTTATGGTGTTTGGTTGAGCTTGAGATTATGTCATCATGTCTATGATGAACTATGAATGATTACGACTCCTTGCAAGTCATGTCATGACAATATGAATGTTAGAGTTTGCTTATGTACCATTATGAAGTAGCTCCCATATCATGATAACATGTTAAGCATTCAATTAATCATGCATGATATTATAGTTTGTGTAACTTGCTATTGGGATTTCCGTGAAATCTCATTCCTTCCATATGCATCATATTCTTATAGGTGCTGGAACTTCACATGGAAAAAGGGTAAACATAGATGAATGAGTTTGTATAATAAGTTACATTACTTACATGGCACTATGGGATAAGATGCAAGTATGTATGGTGTATGATTTTGTAACTATGTTCTAAGGCTAAAGCTTTGTGATGATGATTATAACATCTAAACCAATGAGTTTTAGTTTGAAACTTGGTATGATTATAGTTAAGATATAGAGCTTTAAAGGAACACTAAGAACACCTCATTTGGTTAAGAATTCGAATTGTTATGATCTTCCTAAGTTGAAGTTAAAATCTGGAATTGAGATAAAGTGAGTGTTTAGAGGTAGCGACATTCACACGATGATTTCATATATCAAATGAACAATTTTTTCTATGAAATATTATGAGCTTAAATAACGCATCTAGAGATTCAAATCTATAGGTAGCACAGTTTGTTGGGATAAGTAACCAAAGAGAAATAAATTTTTGAATTTAAGGCAAAGAAACTGGGACTTCCAGATTTTACCAAATAAACAGTGATTTTCAACAAATAAATTGATTTCATTTGGACAAGAAAACCTCAGTTTCATATTTTTTCCTCAAATATCTATGAAATATCTTTCATTAGAAATTAGAACCACATTATTTTAATTTTTTTACAATTAATTATGAATTTTCAAAGTAGGGTACATATTCTAGAATTACCAAATGAACAGTAAAAGTGAACAATACGTGAGAGCAATTCTTTTGAAAATGGATGTTTTCAAAGCAAGTGATCATAAAATTGGTTCCAATCATTTCTAATGGATTATAATTAAGGTTAAAAGTAAGGATGTGACATTACACGCTAAGTGGTTTTTAACAGCGCGTTAATGGGTTTTGAACTAGCTTTGATCATAGGAGGTAAAGGAATGTTAATGTTCTAGACTCAATCGATCGATTGAGATTTTATTTAAGGCTTAGTGATTTTAAAATTCCCATATCAAATTAAGAGCAATGATAGATAGGTTTCCATCATCAAGAGTCTTTCTCAACATAGTTCTTTCATAATCCACTCATTTTCCATAATAAAAAATACAAAAATATTTACTTTATTGTATCATTATTTTATTGCATAAAAAATCAATCAAACCAAAACCCATTTTACTTTCACTTAGGTTTTCAATAGTTTTGTCACCGATTTGCTAGGGTTCCAATAAAAAGAGCTCCTTGAGAAGAACAATAAGCTTATGCCTTACACTATATTAATATGGTGCAATTATTTTTATTTTGATGAGTCAGACAATGACAATCTGAGATGCAAAACAATTTAAATCCAGCTTCAGCACAATAGTTAAACATATCACCTGATGCAAATTCATAGTGAAGATCACATTTATATTCAAATCATACATCGCAATACAAGGAAAGTAAAGATGACAAGATGGGTAAGCTAAAATCATAAAATTGAGTGTGGATTCATCTTAGAGAATCAATAATAAGAAACTATATGGCTAATTAATCCTTAGCCAACTCTCAAAGTGGTGGAGGGGCATTTTGAAGTCCAAATTAACTCTATGATCCGTCTTAAGGGTAGATATATCAACATACACTACTGGATAACACTATCTCTAACCTCAGAGTTATACCTAGCCATATCTACATTCAGATTGATGTTACCTTGAAGAAATATCAAACTTAATGGCTAAGGCTATCAGGGGACTAATGAGGCAATAGGCTTCCTTAAGACCTCTGTCTCTTCCCTAGAGACATAGTAGCAGTCTGGACTGTCTTCTCAAGCATTGTTATGAACTCTGGATAAGAATCAGTGTTGGAGTTTGCTTGTTATGTCTTGACCTTTCTCTTAGACTGTGGAGATTGCTCGAGAACTTGGCTTTTTCTATTTGTCGGCACCTTGCTCTCTAGAGCCTTTCCTTTTCCCTTTTACACTTCTAGCCCATCCTTGTCTACTTTGGGTTGAAATTTCTTCTTATCCTTCAATTGGGTGCCTTGAGGTGTGTGTTTGATATTGATTTGGATGATTAAAGCTTTATCCATCGACATTGGTGGTTTTGGTACACGCCATCTCTTATGAAATTTTAAGTATTAAACAATGAAATGTGTGAATTTGGGGATGATTCAGGGTGGGTTTTGAGCGATGTAACATCCTAAATTTTTCCCTATCTGTATAAGACTGATAGAGGAAAGATATTATGAAGGGATTATGATGATAACCTAAAGAAAAGACAATGGTAAATTAAGTTTTAAGCCAAAGAAAGAGAGAAGGGAAAAAGTTATAAAGGTAAAGGGACTAAATTACAATTAATAAAAGTTCAAGGACTAAACTATATATACATGGACTAAATTGTAAATTGTAAAAAGTTCAAGGGACCTAAATGGAATTTTGAGATTTTAAGGACAAAATTGAAATTTCAAATTTGGTAGAAATGAACTAAAGTGAAATTTGGCAATTTTAGGGACTAAAGTACAATTTTGCTAAATTTAGGGGCAAAAGCGTAATTATGGATAGCTAAGCAAGAAAAGGCCAAAAATTGGTAGAAACTGTTTTGGCCCCAAATTTTTCCAGTAAATAAATAATAGAATTCAGGCTAGGCATATTTATTAGAATTTTGATTTAAGGTCCTGATAAATTGATATTAATTTCTAAAGTCTAAAAATATGTACAGTATCTTCTAGACCTCAAAATTAGATATAATTTTTTAGAAAATTCTTATAATTGATATAAAAATTTATGAAACTGTCAGGACTCAGAACTGATCTTTTTAGAATTAATTAGAGAATTTAAGGTGAAATAGGATACCGATAAAAGACTTAAAGAAAACATATAAATTTTTGTTAGGACTTCTAAATCTCATAAAATTTTGAGACTTTGAAAGAAATTTATTTTATATTAGAATAAATTTATAAAAAATTTTGAACCCTTAAAAGAATTTTATAGGATTTATTTCAAAAATTAGAGTAATTTAAAGATATCGATATAGGAAATAATAGAAGGTGTCTTGTGAATTGTACCAAATTAATGGTTTAGGCCTAGACAAGTCCAAGATGGTGTCATATGAAGTCCCAAGGTGCTGAGGAAGTATTACAGGTCAAATGGGATTTTATGCTATTTTTATGAAAAAAAAATAATATGGAGAATTATCAAGAAGCATGTGTTGGTATGTAAGGTGTCTTTGTGGGACCCATACATCCAACACATGGCACCAAGAGCATGAAAGAAGCATTATCCCATGTACTAAATTATATTAAAATAATGTATAATGTAAGAATTTAACTAATTGTGATTAAGGATAATTAGTTAAAAATTCAACCAATAGGAAGCAAGATTAAGTTGTTGTAATTATTATGAAAAGGGAGGATACTTTAGTCCCAAGACCCTTGAAAATTTGCTATAAATACCCTTCATTTCCTTCCCAAAACTGTGATGCTCTTGGACCATTAGGGGAAACTCTTGTCAACCAAAATATCAACCTATTCAAGATTGAATCAAGGAAGATCTAAGGCACTTTGATCCAAGGTAGCTAGGGCATAAGGTAAGCACTCCTTCCTAGCTTATTTATATGTGTTTTGGAAGGATGAAACTTAGGTTTTAATGGTTAGAAATGAGATTTTATCTTGGATATGCTTGCTGTCCAGAATTTATAAATGAAGAAGGAAAAGGAAGATTAAGTTAGAACTAAGTAAAAGATACTTAGGTAAGGTAGATAGGATGGTTAGTAATGGAATTGGATTGAAATTCCTTACTTTCCATATTGTAGAGGCCATTTGGCCAGTGTTGTTCTAGAAGGGAAGATTGTGATTTTCAATAATCTAATGCTTCCATTGAATCCAAATGATGATTTTGTATAGGAATGAATAAGATTGGAACTTTGGAAGCATTGTAATTGAAAGACAAAATTTTAAACTCTTCTCTATTACTATTTATAAATAGTGATATGAATTTCATGATTTTAATGCTTCCAATTGTTTTAAAACGAAAATTTGTTTGGAATAAAGTAGAGAAAAGTGTATTGGAAGCATTAGAATCAAAATAAGAACTTTTGGAAATTATGTGCACTATTTCAGTTTTGTAT
Organism: Leucaena leucocephala; assembly: GCA_037074615.1. Lineage (NCBI taxonomy): Eukaryota > Viridiplantae > Streptophyta > Magnoliopsida > Fabales > Fabaceae > Leucaena > Leucaena leucocephala. The sequence continues at coordinate 10,427,732 of CM073528.1, read as the reverse complement.
AGCAAGATGTGAAAAATTGTGTAGTGTAAAGTTAAGATGCAAGTTAGTTAAAAGGATAATACAATTAACCACAAATAAAGAAAGTTTGAGGCTAGCTAGTTAACCAAGTTCAATGTTTTTAGTAAGTATACGTTGAAATGTGATTGTGATGCATGTATAAATATGCAACGTTTAGGATTTGATTTGTATATTCAAGAAGGCAACCTCATATAAAGGAAAGGTGATAAGGAAAAGGATACAATAAAAGTAAAGCATCAAGATAGTAAGCTTATCTAAACTTATACGTGTTGATTGTATGGATGATTGTGTTATGGCTTTGTTGATTATTTTATTCATATGTATTAGTTGTAGTTCTGTGCTAAGATTACTTTAGCCAATTGTATTTCATATGTTACATGGAAGCATGAGCAATACATTATGTTAACACAATCACAAGAAAGCACCAGTTCCAAGTATTAATATATACATTGTTTAGTACTATTTACTACTGAGATTTCCCCCAAAATCTCATCCCAATCTATAATTCCATATAGTAAGACCATCAACCATGGGAAGTAAAGATTAGAGGATGATGTTATAGTATGTTTGTATAGTTATGTTATTAACAAGTTTGGAGTGTATTTATGTAAAGTTAGTTGATGAAAACTTTGTAATTGAACAAAGACTAGTTTTGAGTAGTAAGTTGTAGACTATAATCAGAAATAGTTAATGATAAAATAAAGGTATAATATTTTACCAATACTTATTTAACATTTCAAACTTTATTTTGACATCAAAAATGCCTTATTTTGATGTGTATATATGGAGAATGAATTTTTCAAAGTTAAGGTACAAAAACTGTTTCTAGGATTTTTGACCAAATGAAAAGTAAACTTTGACATCAAAACTATCTTAGTTAACTGGTCAATTAGCTTGATGCATATGTTTCCCTTAAACTTGAATATGTTAGCTTCAATTACCTTGTTGAACCACTTCATTTCAATTTTTTCTAGATTTACTTATGATTCTTCAAAGTTCATCACTGAATCTGGAATTACCATATGAATAGTAACCATGAATTTTAAAATTATAGATTTTGTATATGAACTCTGATGGTCATGTAAGTGATTCTAAATGCTATCGAATAGTCCCTAAGACGTATGAAAGTAAGGTGTTACAATCAATGAAGGGTGCGCAAGCTTTCCCTAAGGAAATTTGTGGATTTTTGAAGATTTTTAAGTTGAATAGTGAAGAGTCACACGACTGATAACTGATAAAACCTGATATTAATCGATTAATGCCCATTAATCGATTAATTTCATCAAATATGCATATACAGACCCCAATTAATCTTTTACATGTTTGATTAATTTTAATTAATCGAATCATTAATCGATTAATTGCAAATAAAAATAACATTTAATACCCATTTAACAATAATTAATCTATTAAATGTTTGATTAATTACTATTAATCGAATAATTAATTGATTAATTCTCAAAAAATAAAATTTAACACATAGTCACTATCCATTAATTGATTAGTTGTGCGATAAATTGTCATTAATCAAATATTTAATCGATTATTTCCAAAGTAAAACAATTTTTAACACATTTTCAAATATCATTAAATTGAACTATTATTAGATAACTAACTATAAAATACAATCATTGAAGACTTAAACAATTAACTTTTCTCATGAAATTTTAAAAATAAATTCATAGAAGAAAACTTATTGAAGCATAAACTGTTGTTTTAATGTTGAAAAGTAAAACACATATATCATATCAAAATAAATATTAACTTTAAGATGCCTCAAATATATTTTCAATATAAATAGAGGGTTGAAGAAAGCTTGTTCAAATTTTTGCAGCTTGATATATTGATTAATTTGCCCTCCTCTCTTAAGCATCTTGGATAGGCAGTGATTGTTGATTCCTTCAATTTGCTGCCAATTTTTCTTTACTGCTTCAGTACTTGCTATCTCAATCTTGATATATCATTGTAATCTATTGAGATATCTCCTCATTCTCCTATCATGAATGCAAGTCTCTTTCTTTCTTGGAGAATGTTTAGTATGATCATAAAGAGATTAACTTCAAAATGTGAGATCATACAAATACAACTCATCATCAAAATATATAAATTTTTAGTGAATGTAGATGAGTATGCTTAAAGAATTGAGCTCATAAAATTGAAATAAATATATAAAGCTCTCATTTTCTTAAAAATATCTTGAGAGATAATCCTTTATTTTAAAAAAATAAGTATTTTCAATGTTATTTTCCAAATTGAATCTCTGAAGAATTGATTTCTTAAACATATTAAGAATCAACTTATTGAAGAAAAATTCAAACACAAATTGAATAACATGTTGAATCATAAATGTTAACATGTTTGGAAATTTTTAGGAACATAGGTAAGATAGGAAACAAAGAATGAAGACAGGCTTGAACTTCACATGGATGATTAAGTCACTAAAGGATAAGAAGTTTAAGCAATTTAAAGCTCAGAGAAAATAATTATGTCAAATATATTTTGAGAGATTTAAAATTTACATTCAAATGTATAAACTTCAACATTTATGTTTTCATATTTCATAAACCAAACATCTTCAAAATCATTTGTATGCAACAAGGAAAAATTTGAGATTTGATGCAAAGATTTAAAAAAATTTCTTGGAAATATGAATATACATATTTATAAATCAAATAGTGAATTCATAAAAGCAATGTTTGAAAAACATGTACAATTCATTATGTAATCCATTTAGCAATCTGAAAATATTTTTAGAAAACCTTTAAAGAATTATTGCTAATGGAATGCAACAAGGAACAAGCATTCATTAACCAAAATAAATTCATTTAATAAATACAAAATTGGTTAGAAATAGATTTTAACGGCATTGCTCTTGTTTAAGTGAATACTTGGTTTCTGCGTGCTGCTAACATATTCTTCATATTTGTGAAATTCAACACTAGAATCAAAAGTTAGTTTCCTCAAGATTTGAATTTGTCTCTGGTCTAGCTATATTCATGAGGTGCATCTGTCAAACTTTCTTTCCTACAATATAATTTTTTTTCTTCCATGGTATCCAATTTCACTTGGATCCACTTATGATTAGTTTGTAGGAAACACAGCACACTCCATATGCTCAGATAATATCATTAATTTGAAATAATTGAGCATAGTAAAATAAATATGTCTTTATAAAAGAGACATATCTCATTTTTAGAAACATGTATGCATAAAAATTTGTGCTTTCTGAACAATGATTTTTCCTCCTTTAAGAAATAATTTTCAATTAAGTTTTATTAGGAGTATATAAGAAGAATTTGAAATCAATTTTAATGTTCATTTCTAAAGATACAAATGTAAACTTTAAAGATATATTAATCATGATAATACCCGAAGTTTACCACTGAACTTTTACCTCATGTGGAAGAAGGATTTCCTTTGCATACCCATTGCATCTTTGAATTTCTTCTAATATTTGTTTGCAATGGTCTCTTAACTGATTTGAACTTTAAAGCATGAGAGATCCTCCTTCTTATTCTATTCTCCTTAAGATAGTTGAATGGTACAATGTGATAATCCATTCTTGAGGCAGAATGTGCTCCTTGGGCTTTCTCCATTGCTTCTTTTGGATTGCCTTTGATATATTAGCAATGGATGCTCCATGAGTTCTCCTAAATGGTATGACTTTTACTGATGTATAAGAGACTCTTGGATGCCTAGTTCTCCATGTACAATATCAATTCTTCTGAAGATTATTCTCCATGTATAAGAGACTCTTCTGAAGATTAATACTCAAGGACCCATTAACTGTGGGTCCTTGAGTATTAGTTTTGGACCTTGATTTTCCTTTAGCAACCCAAATAAGTTTATTTCTCATATTAGAATTTCTTCTAATATAACAAATGTGAGAAATATGACTTGGTTTACCACAACAATTGCATACAACAGAATGATACACTTTTGTAGCATATTTGTAACTATTGTGTTAGTCGAGAGGAAGTAGTTTATAATTATTGCGGAAATTTTTTTCCTTTTTATTGAATATTCCAGTGATATCTTTTTTATGCAAAACATCTTTACTTTTTGAAACAGCATCAATGATTGGTAGAAAAATCATATCATGAAAACTTTTGAAATCATTTTTCTTAAATTCACAAGAAAAATTGAAATTGTTTACCATAAAAAGATTTTAAGCTATGAATGATGATTTGTCATATTCACACGAATTGAACTCGTCTACTTGATTCTCTTCTTCCTTTTATTATTTTATTTTGACAGATACATGGAAGTCAGTTTGAATTTATCCTTCAATGTTCTCTACTTCTATTTGTTTACCGGTAGAGACTTTGCAATTGTCAATTATTGATGAACTTTCAATACTTTCAACACAAGGATAAGAGGAATAAGCATATTCAAGTGTATTGAAAATGTATCTGACATTAGAGAAAAGTTTGATTTTCAAATAATCTTTTTAAGACACAACATTATAGAAATTTTTCATTACTATAAGATTTAGGAAAAATAGTTTCTTTTCATTTTCATTCCAATCCTTGTCTTGGTTTAAAATTGAAATCATTTAAAAGGATTTTTCTTATATCAAAATCAAGAGTTTTCAAAAATATGGTCATCCGATCTTTCCAATACAAAAATTTAGAATTTTCTAAAATAGGAGGAATGGTAAAATTAAAACCTTTAGAAAGAATTTCATCAAAAAATCTAGACATGATCTTCTCACTTGAGATATTTAGATCCCTTAAACAAGTGACATGCTCTGATACCAAATGTTAGTTATAGGCATAGGCTAGATCACCCAATAGGGGTGAATTGGGTGCGCGACAATATTTAAAAATTCTTTAAAACTTTTTGAAAGTCTGATAAGTGAAACAAATCAATTTGTAAAAGCTTTGATTTGAAATTGAAAAGAGTTACTAGAAATAAAAAAATAAAGGAAGAGAGAAAGATGCACAAGTGATTTATCCTAGTTGGATCCTTCCTTAACCTACGTCCAGTTCTCAGTTCCCCACTAAGATTTTCAATCTACTATTTACCAAGATTACAACAGGCTCTTGGTAACATTTACAAACTAAATTTTAACAGCTAATTGAGAACCATCTCAATCCTTATGTCACACCACACTTTCAAGGGAATGCTTCCCCTTAAACAGATACGAGCAAAATCCAACCTTGAATCTCCTGATTCAAGGTTTGCTCTCATATAGATGAAGAAATAAGAGTGAATCTAACTCTCATAAATAGTGAATAGATAGACATTGTAGCTCCTAACATTTTCTCTCACAAAAGAATGGTACATTATGAATGGAGAGTTGACGCTCTCTGGGTTACTAACTTTATGGCATTTTCATGGTTGAGTATATTCCTCATTGATAATTCATTGTCACTCTCATCGTTCCTTCTAGTTGTTGTCACTCACTTCTTAACTATTAATATTCTTCTATTTATAGTTGATCTGGTGGTCAATGGCCATTATTTCTGTTGAAGGTTTCTTCTGTTGAGATTTCTTTCTGTTGGAAATATGAATGTTAAACTAGCTATTGTAGCCATTGAGACTTCTGACAAAAAGTTTCTTTTTGTCGTTGAAAGTCTGTTGGCTTTTTATTTCAATTTATTCTCATTTCTAGCTTTAAACTCAATTGATTCTGAACTTCTGTTCTTAATCCTTAATCCTATAAATACTTCATTTGATTCAATCGTTAGTATATATATGTGTGTGAAGTGAGGATTTGATTATATGAATTTAAACTTGAATAGTATCAATCACAACAAGAATAATAGTTGAATAATTTATGCTCAATCATGTGAATTAATATTTGATAGCCTAACCAATGATCAAGTGTATAAAATCAATTTAGTTATAAACACTTAAAGATCTAATAAAGATTTTGCTTGTTTTCAAAGATTATGCTATATAAATCATTTACTCAATCGATTAAGTAGAATTAATGTGTGAAACAGAAAACAAAGCATCATACCGATTTAATTATTCAAGCATATATGATGTACTTTTATAAAGACAAGTTTCTCAAAAGGTTTATCTAGAAGAGTAATGAGAAACATAAGCATATATCACTTAAATGAATCATATATAATTTATAAAGATATGAAATCAGTTTTTAGCTTAAACAGAAAGATATTTGAAATCTTTTTAAGTTAATCAATTGCCTAGTCGATTAATGTGTTTGGAACAATTGAATCAAAAAATATTTCAACACAGATTAATCGAATAGTTAATTTGTTAATGTAAATTAATCGATTAATAGGTTTGTATTTGAATTCCACAAATTTGATACTTCACATATTAATCGAACAATTAACAGATTAATATAAATTAATTGATTAACTAATCGATTAATAGCAATATCTTTGTTTAAGAGAAAATATATTCTTAATAGATGAATCGCTTAACTAATCTATTAATTATAATTAATCGATTAACCAATAGATTAATTGGCTTATCATTTTACTTCCAGAAGGCAAACTTTCAACATTAATCGAACACTTAATCGATTAATGGTCACTTATTAATCAATTAACTAATCATTTAATTGATATTCCCTGATAACACATAATGCTGCCTTTATATTAATCTAACAGCCAATCGATTAATTCATATTAATCGATTAACTAATGGATTAAGTATCATTAATCGAATGACTAATCGGTTAACTCCTTTTTTTCAACTTCATTTGATTAAAAACCTATTTTCATTACTTCAAAAACACTTTTCACATTATTAGATACATTAATTCTTTATACTCTTTTGACATCATCAAAACATATAGAATCTAACAAATATCAACAATGTTATATATGATTTTGTTATAATATGTATATATGTGTGCCAAATAAAAGAGTATACTTAACCTTTAATATAAGGTGCAAAATATATTGTCCTCTTGATTCAAGTCATGGCATCCATCATGTACATCATCCTCGAGCTCCTATCATTACTTGTCTCCTAACCCTTTTGCTTACACATGAAGCCATATATGTCTCCTTTTTCTTCGCCCAGGCATTGGCAATAGAAGTGACTGTTGTTCAAAAGAGAAAGGATTTAGTGCACAAATGATACAACATAAAGTATTAAAATAAATTTGTAACTTGCAATATTACTAATTGGATGACATTGAATCTAGCGTATAAAGAATTAGGAATTGCACTATGTCATTGCTATCCACGTGAATTTATTGATAAGGCTAATCTGTACTTAAAATTCCTAATAGAATTTTGAAACTAAGTTCTCCCTCCATATCATCTGCTAGAGTACGAAGAGTTGCCATATTGTCAAATATCAAGGACATGTTCCAATAAAGAGGTTGGAGCTTGTCTGTTTTCGCCCCTATTTAGTTTTGACTTTTGTGCCACCTCCTTAAATGTTAGCTTCTATGTCACCTTATTTGGTTCTGGCTTTAATGTGACCCCTTTCTCAATTTGATCAAATATGTTGACCATAGAAGAAATTACGAGGAGTATCATCCAATATGTGGACCTTGTAAATGGGGTAGGGAATTAGTGTAGTGCCAAAACCTTTTCTAATAGTATATACCATCACCTTCGCTCTACCAACTGGAATTTGAAACATCCTTACTTTTACCTCTCAGAGTATGCGTATGGAAGCAATTAAATGGTCAAAAGCCTTACTTAGGCCTAACAATTAAAACTTTGCAAATTGGTCCTCGATACTATTCATCATGCATTTTTTTCATATTTTGTAGTCTAATTTTTAAAAGGCATAATTAATTCTAGAAAATTTGTATAGACATGGTTCAAATTTCTACTTGAACCTCTTTCAATGATATTTAATGAAAAATATAAATATGGAGCTAGACCAATCAATCTAGTTAATTCATTAATTATTATTATTTATATGGTCATTTCTAGAACTTCCAGATTCTCTGCCTCAATTTTGAAAATTCATAATTATTAATGTACACATCCAATTGAGGCATACTACCTATTATTTTAAAATTTGGGATGTGTACTATATGTTAACCAAATTTCATAGTCAGATTCATCCATTTACTTGGTCAAACCAAGGCTGGAACATAATTGCTCTAGAACCTATGAAATTGCCATACTAACTTCTTTCTTTAATTCTCTTTAATTATTCTAGCACGCTTGAACATTATATTGGTTTATCATACATTATTATACTCATGTAAACATGCCATAATTGTTCTATAAAATTTTATTATATAAATTGGCACACTATACAACATTTACATAAATGGATAATCAAGCATTATATGTTAGAACATATGATTCTCAACTTTTCTTCTTCCATTCATTTGGTCTTCTTCATGCAAGCTTCTCCATGATTAATTACCTATTATGTTTTGTTAAGGGAGGGTGAAATTTTAGGGAATCTCAGTAGCAAACATTACTACATACATGTAAAGCATGGATGTCGTCGTTTGGTTCATCAACATAACATAATTGCACCATATTAATGCAATATAAGGCACAACCCTATCATTCTTCTCAAAGAGCCCTTTTAATTGGAACCCTAACATCTCGGTGATAAAATCATTGAAAACCTGAGTGAAATTAAAATGGGTTTTGGGTTTGATTGATTTTTGATGCAATAAAATAAAGGTGCAGTAAAGTAAATATTTTTATATTTTTGATTAAGATAGAAAATGAGTGGATTGTGAAAGAAATATTTTAAGAAAGATTCTTGATGATTGAAACCTATCTATCCTTGCTCTTACTATGATATGGGAATTTTAAAATCACTAAATCTTAAATAAAACCTCAATCGATCGATTGAGTCCTAAATATTAATATTCCTTAAATTCCTTTGATCAAAGCTACTTCAAAAACCACTAATGTGCTGTTAAAAATCACTTAGCATGTAATTAAATCAGATGATGAAAATGCCCTCAAATGATCATCGATCGATAACCATATATTTCAAACAATCGAATTAGTTAGCAATGATCATTGATAAAAGTCCAATTATTCAGAAATCAAAACTGAAATATTCATATTAAAATTAATATTCAAATCATCCAAATTCAATTACAAAAACTAATCTCAGAATAATAGATCGATATTCAATCCCTACTCACACAATGAAAACCCTAGATCTAGGAATTCCAAAACATGAAAAAACATGAGACTAAAACAGAAAACTCCCCAATGTAGTGTAGTCCATGAGCTCAAGATATGCGATCCATCACCAAGAGACTAAAGATTTAGCTTCTCATGACTCATGTTATACTGCAATCGCTGCTCAGATATGATGCCATAAAGAAAGTAGAAAAACTGTGATGAAAAGATGAACGATAGAAGATATGTGTGTAGGTTGTGGAGAGAGAGTTGAGAGAATGTTTGAGAATGCTTCTTCACTGTATCAGGTAAAAATCTAGCCTCAATACTCCTATTGCTTCCCTCTCCTATTAAAGCTAGATGACCTAATCAAAAGTGCGTAGCTTCACTGATTTTCTTCTTTGATCGTGACCAGATCCTATTTTTGGTCGTGACCTGTGAACGCAGGAAAACTGCTAAGCAGAAGTGAGGTTACGACCTATGGAGACTTTGGTCGCGACTAAAGTACACAGAGGCTACCATCCCTAATTTGGTTCCCTTTGTCCTGTGATCTCTTTTCTACTCATGTTAATCCTTGGTTCTCCTCCAATATGCTTGCAATTCAACATCAATGCTCACTATAAAAGTCCAACAAGTTACTAAAGAACAACATATATGCAGTTTGAAAGAGTTAATTTACCATTTTACCCTTAAATTAGCATATTGCCAAGCACAATCATGTATTACAATAAAAACACAATTGTAGGCATAAAATGAATGGTGAAGTTGTCACAAAACCCCCAAAATGTTACAGAAACCATACATAATTTGTGTCCTATCACTTATGCTAGCTAGTCATATGCAATCATGCTTTATGCTTTGTATAAAAATGCATGGCCATTGGAATTATATTACAAACAACATTTCTAGAAACAATTATCATGTCACAACATCATTCAATCAACTAAAATATATCAACAAATAGCCATACCATATCAAGCACATAAAGGGGTAAGTCCACTACCTTGTGGCTTTATCATTTTCTTCTTACTCCTTTTGCCTTCAACCAATCAATGGTTGCTTAATAAACCTTTTAAACTAATAATTTTTAACATCTAATAGACATAAACATAGTTATATTGTGTATACCACTCATTAGTGTCATGAACTCAAGTAATGTTCAAGACCATCTTTCTTGAACTCTTAACTCTTTACTTTAACTTTAAGGATTTCTATCCATCTTTTTAAAAATTATTCCCATAGGTCAACCTCACACAATTTTTCATGAGGAATCCAAATATGAGCTTAGATTTATGAAAATCAAACTCATTTCCCATGAACTAGAAAGAAACCGAAATGATACACAATTTTTCCAAAAATTATAGTTTTGATTCCAATGCTTCCAATGCTTATTTCTTGCATTAATCCTACACCGGCCATTTCTCATTCTAAACTCATTGGAAATATTAAAATCATTCTCTTTGATAAAGTTACTGTCCAAGCTGAAATTCCACTCATTGGAATTTCATGAAATCCTTGATTGATCTAGGTTATACTACTTGGATTATGTTTAAATCACCTTGTTTAACCTAGATCCAATTTTAATTTCTTCTTTCCTCATTTTATATAGATTTCATTCATTCCTTAGAAAGGAAGGATTTTTTGTTTTCCAAGCTAAATAATCCAAGAATAATCCCCCTAGAATCAAATATTGAAAGTTTGGATTGATTGCTTACCTTGTTTGCTTTATCTGGTAGATTGTTCTTGCTTGTTTCGATGTTTGGTAGAGTTTTCCCAATGTTCCTTGGGAGCACGAAATGTGAAGGAGGGGAAGGGTATTTATACATAACATTTTGGCTTTTAGGGACCATTCTGCCCCTCTATGTCCTAATATTTACACTGGCACTTGTCCTACTCCTATTGGTACACATATGCCTATTTGTCCACTTCTAATTGGTCCACATGTTAGCCACTTTCCCTCTTCCTATTAGTCCACATATCTTTAGATATCATTACCATATCCTCTTTCTTGCTAAGTGGCTACTCCTCATTGGTCCACTTGGCAACAAGTGCCTTCTTTTGATTGGTCCACATGTCTTTCCTTTGATTGGTCCATGTGTTATTAACTATATTTAATAAATGATTAGAGTCCATAATAATATTATTTTATTCATGAATTTAGTCACATGTTGTCTAACTCTTCCAACCAATTAAGATGCTTCACATAGCGCCATTCTAAGTGGAAGAAGAGGTTTGGATAGCTTCCTCAACAAGCTTCCATTCATCCTGCCAATATCTACTTTATCAAGTACTCTTTCTCAATTCCAATATTCCTGAGTCCCCAAATATCTGTCATATCATCTTTGTGACATCAACATGCTATGTGGCGCCATCTTGAGAAGGAAGTAAACGAAGATCAAATCTTGGCCTTTTTATTCAACTTGTTCTCCGAGTTTCTTCCAATCTACATAGCTCACATCTATTTGAATTTCTTAAAGGCTTTCTGAAGCACAAAAAATTCTTTTGTCTTCTCCATAATCATCTTTTAATGATAGTGAAATGTAACATCCTTATTTTCTTACATCTCAGGGTCCAAATGGTAGCATCTGGAATCACTTCTAAGGTCATTGAAGTCAAATTACATAATCTAGAATTTTACCCTCTCAAGTACTGTTCACTGTGTAAATTTCAGAGGAGTGACCTGACTTCGCAAAATCATAACTAATTCTAGAAAAATCAAAATAAAGTGGTTCAAATTTATACACAAATATAACTTAATTATATTTCATGAAAAAATAACCCGTTGACCATGCCTTGACTCATTCAACGTCAGTCAACGTCCGAAGTTTACTGTTCATCTAGTGTTTTCCCCTGATTCCAGCATTTCTAGTCCCAACTTTTAAAAATCGTATCTTTATGTGTAGACATCCAAATAAGACGTTCTATATATAAAATCGAAGCTTGGAATGTCTACTATTTACTGAAAAAATATCATACATTTATTAAATTATTTACTATTTATAATTACAGCTCAAATATAACTATCTTACCACGAGTTACTGTTCATAGTGACAATTTCCAGTAATGATACATACATGAATCACATATCAATTATGCTAAATAATTAATGTCTCTTCATGCATATTTATCTCCTCTATCTTGAGAACACCTGCTATAATTGGATTGATATGGAGGGGGTGAGATTTTTGGGGAAATCTTAGTAGCAAATGGAAACATACAATATATGCAACTATATGCTTGATGTTACTATGTGTGGACTTAATGATCATGCTTGCATAATGATAACTTACATGCTTCGATGTCCCTTAATTATAACATATGGCCATAGCATAAAAAGAAACAGAGAATTACATAATCATGCATGCTTCACATCATCAAAGTAAGAAAATGTCACATAAAACATCCAAGCAGTATAAGCATACAAGTAGGTAAGTTTACTACCTGATGTGGAGCCTTTCCTCTAGTCCTTAACCTTTGCTCTAAGGTTCCTTATTTTCATAGGTCAGAACCTTATTCCTAAGCTAGCCAAATCCCTAAGCTCCTTAGACTGCTCCTAGCTCCACCAGAACTCCTTCCTTTCTTTCTCTTCCTTTCTTTCTTTCTCTCTTTCTCTTTTTCTCTCTTCTTTCTCTTGTTTCTTGCTCTTGGCTATGGGAATGGAGTGAGGGGAAAGGGTCTATTTATAGTTGAGTAGATGTGGAATGGATGGTCCAGATTAAATAGTGATGAATGGCTCAGATTGCTTAGCTTCCTCAAGAAGCTTTGCCTGCATCATCACGATGACATCATCATCCTAGATGACTCATTAAAGTGACATCATCCATGGGACACCTCACATGCTAGGTGGCATAATGGTGGGGCCCTTGGGACACCTCACTAGCTGACTCAACCTTTCCAAAGAATTCCAGAGTCTTTTCCTGGAATGAACGGCTGAGATTGTGCCACGTGTCCTTTTGCTTTTTCTCCTTTTTCTAAACTCATGACATGTGTCCTTAACTTTTCTTCTTTTCTTACAATCATGCCATGTGGCACCTTATGGGTCTCTTTTATGCCACCTCATGATTCTAGATCACTTTCCCCAGTTCTATCTTTGACAATGTCACTTTACTTTATTGAAAAAGTGCTAAAATAATATTTTAATGCCTCTTGGGCCCACATCCCTCTTGGGCTACGTTTTTTAACATCTGGGATGCTATCTTAGCCTCTGATCAAGCTCAAGCACTCTAGTGGCTCAATTCCCAAGAAACATCCCTTTCTTTTCTAAAATGACCATTATGGCCCCAGGGACTTTCACTATTTATAATTTAGTTTCTGAACTTTTACTTACTTGCAGTTTAGTCCCTAAACATCATTTGTATACTTCTGTGACTTCTACTCAACAGGGCCTGATAGCATCCCTTTTTCAGGCAAATACTAGGCTTGTAGGCCCAACAATTAGGATATGACATGAAATCTCATGAATTTTCTTGGGCCATAACTCTTCCTTTAACTATTTCTTTCTGAATTTCCCATAAAATGCCACTTACTGGCATTATGAGCTTCCAATATTTGTGTAGCTCACACTATTAACCTTTTGAGAATGAGACTAATTTAATAAAATTCTTTAGTCTCTTAAATAATTATTCCTCATTTTTAAGTATATTTTTTAGGCCTCCTCATAGCTCAAATAACCGTATCCAGATACTACCTCAAACTTAGTCATTATACTGAAGATTCCATTAAAGTTACTTAAAGGTATTTTTTTCATTTATACTCATAAATAGGCCTCTATGCCCTATTTCCCATTTTATGGATGTTTTTGTGCTTTTATCCATAATGGCCCTTGTTTGGCCTAAAACTTTTTAAAATTACATTTTTGCCCCTGCTTGGGCTCAACCTCTACCTCATAAATCATCACTTTGAGGCCTCTATCTCAACCTTAGGCATGTATATATCATCTTTTCTCTTTTTGAGCCCTTAAGAATCTTTTGCCTATAACTTTATTTACATATTTTCCCCATAAACTTTATCTATTTACACTTAAGTCTCTTTACTTTCTTTATTTGTAATTTAGTCACTTAAAACCCTCTATATTTCTCAGACTTCTACTCAAAGAGGCCTAGTAGCCTACCTATTTTAGGCTACTTTTTGGTCTTCTAGACCAAAAACATTGGGATAGGACATAATTCTCTTCTGGTGAATTGTTATAGCGGGCAAGTACTCTGTATTATAATTCTCTGCTCTGAATTGTTAGTCCCTTTGTTTGTCATAATAAAGAGACCATTATCTTCCCCATTTTCTTCAGTCTGGTTAGGGTTATGGTTAGGATCACATGGTTGGGAGACAAACTTTTCCTTCTTATTATTGTTGCCCTTACCACTTTTCACCGCAAGAAAACCCTGAAACTATGAAAGAAATTACTTAAGACAAAATACATGTTAAATGTCCCTTAAAAAGAAGTGAATATTTTTTACCTCTGAACATTGGATGGTAGTAGGGAAGCCCATCATCATCATCACTTGGTTGAGTATGGCATCCACGGCTTTATTGAGGCTAGCATCTACAGCTTGGTTAAGATTGGCATCTATCTCCTTGCGCATTCTTTGAAACTTCGATTGATATTGTGTAGTAAATTATTTAGTAAGTTGTGGAGTAAGTTCATCTCAAACCTTTTGGAGCTCATCTCTAGACACCATGTATGTGGAGGATGCACTTTTTCTTAGTGATGTGGAGCCAATAACTCCTTTTGGATAACTCCCTTGGGGGCCTCTTACTTGACCTGGGTGATCAAGTTGTCTCCAAGATATCCATTCCTTTTTTATGAACGAAAGACCCTTGGGCTGCTTGTTCCCTATAGTGCATCCTATAACATACAAGTAACCAAGTTAAAATAACTGAATAGCACATAATAATGTCTAAATTCTTACTATTTAAATTAATTACTTGTAATCCTCTCAGCAATAGTAGCAATCTCTGGAATGATGTACTATCCCTTCTTAACTCTCGTCGCCTTTCATTTTTGTTGCCAAGATGGGTGTTGGATGGATGCAATAGGGTCTAATGTAGTAGGGTCTTATACAGCAGCTTGTTGCGCAACCTGCAACTACTCTTCCATCATTTTACTTTCTAAAACATTGTAATCCCCTGAGACATGTAATGTAGATATACATTTTTCTTGGTATTTCCTGATTCTTCTTACTTATAGCCTATAAAAATGAAATAAAGATATATTAGTTAATTAAAATATACATTCATTACTAAGTAAGTTAATTAAAATGTAAGTTTACACACATCAAACTTTATAAATAACCTCTTCCCGCAGTTAATAAAATAGTGTCCACGCTTTATCACTAACATTGGGGTATGTGTCCTTTGGATGCTCTCGCATCTTACTTCCTCTGAGGTAGTCCTTTGCAATATTGGACTTAAAGTCTCTCTACCATTCATCACATTGGTTTAAGATCTAATGCCTCATGGTTGCTATAGTGGCAATATCAAAATGTTGTTGTAGTGAAGGACAAAAAATAAATAAAATGAAGCTGCAATAAGGCACAAAAATCATTAATAACTAAAATAGATAGGTGAAATATAGAATTAGAAATGTACCAAAATATCCTCCCAAACAATTTCCTTGTCTTTCGGGTTTACTGCCCTCCAATTAGTATCTGTGATGCTAATCTTATAGCGTACAATATGGCTAACATAACTATTAAGCAATGCCTCATTTTTACCTATTGCCTTCATATCATAGTCAAACTACACTGATAAATTTATGGGATATGTCCCCTCATCAGTCTTAGCCACACATTTCATACGGGTATGCCCTCTACGTCTTTTCTTGTCTTACTAATCAGAACCTTGCCGAGTAGAACTATCTTGATCTGAACCATCCAGGTCCTACTTAAAAAACAATAAATAAAGGTAAGAATTAGAAATAGTAATCATGCAATCAATTTAGTAATTAAATAAATATTTATTACACATAATAAACTAATTTCTGACAAGTTAGTATCCACCAAATTCCTTCAAAATGATAATAACAATCACAAATGATAACCAAATCCATCAAACTTGCCAATCATGTTTCTTATTAACAAAATAACTTAATTTATAACATTCCTAAATAATACCAACATTGCTCACACAAACTACAAAACACAATGAAAAATTAGCAATATATTAACAACAAAAAGTATTGAGTAAACAAATAGGACTTAATGAAATAAGCAAGTACTATAACAACTTGGCAATGTATTGAACAAATAGGAACTAATGCATTGAATAAACCTATTAACAACAAAAAAGTCTAATAATAATGTATTTTTTTCAAAATTTGTAAAAATACACCCATAAACAAATAGGAACTAATGTAACAATCCAAAATTATAAAAATCAAATATTTAATAAAAGAAGATAGCTCATATGATTTTTTTAAACAACAAACAACTGAACAAGTCGCAAAACCACACCCACAAATTCAAAAGTTTCACAAAAACGCACCCACAAACAAATAGGAACTATTGTAGCAAACTAACACTACAAAAATCAAGTCTTTAATAAAGGATGATAGCTTATATGATGTATTAAAATTTATAAACATCAAAAAACTGAAAAAAAAAAGAGCAAATAAAGAAGTTAAACAGTGACTTATGACTTTCACACTGTAGAACAACGTTAACGACTAAGATAGGCACCAAAAATAGAAGAAAAATGCTAAAACAATGACATTCATACAAGTCTGTCATGGTGTGACAGAGAAATGAGACCACACATGGCTGTGAAAAAGTGAGAGTGAAACAAGAACTGGGTCAGGCTTTAAATTTTTTGGGAGACTTTTAATGGCAGTTTTACGAAAACCCACCATTAAAAGTCCCCCTGAACACTTTTAATGGTGGTTTTTTGAAAACCGCCTTTAAAAGTACTTATCATAGCAGTTTTCATGATAAGTAGTTACTAGGGCATTTTTTCAAATGTTGTGATAACTTTTAGTCCAATAAAGTTTTTTAAACTCAGATGAACTACTTTTAAAAGCGGTTTTGTTAGAAACCACCACCATTAAAAGTATTTTTCACGGTGATTCTATGCCACTGTGAAAAGTGTTTTAAAAAGAAACTTATAAAAATTATTTACGAAAATGCTAGCCTTTTTTTTTATAACCGATGTGAGAAAAAAATTCTAGTAGTGTACCCTTCATAAACCTTGCTCCTCTCATCTTAAACCCCATCCCTATTTCAAAGTGAAGATCATGTTTTTGGGGGCTATTATGAAGGAGGAGAAAGGTTGTATGAATGAAAAGAGAAAGTTTATAAGTAGAGGTAAGGCTCTTGAGCTAGAGTTTGATGTTATGATTAGTTTGGGTTGCTTTAGAAACTTAAAGAAGTCATTTTTTATAAGGCAAAATGTTGCTCAAATTTTCTTAGAAATAAGATCTCAAAAGGTCAAGCATTTATAAGAAAATAAAGCCTAAAATCAAGTTATAAGCAAAAGTTAAAGTTTTGAGAACAAAATTGCAAAATTGCAAGTTGATGGTTTGAGATTTTAACTCATAAGTTTAGTCTTTTAAGACTTTTGTTGATTTTAGAAGCATGTCTTTGTGCATCAGGATTTCATTTTATATATCCAAAGATCCACCAAGAAGCAATATTTTAAGAAGTGTTAGGTTTAAATCGTGCAATACTTTACCTCTCTGACTTTTACGTATTGTCTAAATATTGTGATAATGATGTTACTTGCCATGAGATTATGAAAAACATGACGATTGTAAGTTTGTATATTCTTGTAATTGGAAGTGTGTCATGGTCATGACTATTAACCTTACTTGAACATGTGCATGCACTATTATGTGAAAGTTATGGCTAAGCTTTGAGATATGTCCAATATTGAACATGATTAATTGTTTGAGTGGTCCATACTACTGAGATTTCCTTAAATCTCACCCCATATTCCCAACATTATAGGTCCAAGTTCCATAAATAATAAGGACAAATAAGAGGCAATATAATAGAAGAAAATAATGCATATATATTATTTTAAAGATTTTTATTTCATGTGGAGCTATTTTTGTATTCCAAGTTGCAAGAAATTGTGTAAAAATCTTATGAGTTGTATGACTTGGTTTCAAGATAATATTTTGATGCATTGAAATGTAAAGTAATGAATGATATGATTTTGTTGCTAGTGATAAGGGCGAGCAGATTGTCGTGGTCTGATCCATCAAAATAAAGTTAATTACACCCAATATAATATAGTATAAGGCACAACCCTATCGTTCTTCTCAAGGAGCCTTTTATTTGGAAACCTAGCAGATTAGATGTCAAAATCAATGAAAAACCTGAGCAGGGATAAAATGGTTTTTGGGGTTTTAGTGATTGATGCAACAAAAGTAAGGTGCAGAAAAGTAAATCTTTTTGGATTTTATATTAAGATGAAAACGAGTTGGTTTGTTTGAGAAATATGTTATGAAAGACTCTTGATGATGAAAAAGTATCTATCCTTGCTCTCACGTTAAAATTGGAGTTTTGAAACACTAAGTCTAAAAGAAAACTTTAATCGATTGATTGAGTCTAAAACCCTAATTTTCCTTAAATCCCTTTGATCAAAGCTGGTTTAAGAACTATTAGCGAACTGTTAGAAACCACTTAATGTGTAAGTTGAATTAGATGATGAAAACGCCCTCGAATGGTCGTCAATCGAAACCCTATATTTTAAGCAATTGTATTAATTAACAACGATCGCTGGTAATAACCCAACTTTCTTAAAGTCAAAACTGAAGTATTCTATTAAAAATCAAACATTCAAATCACCCGAATTCAATTACAAAGTCTAATATGAGAATAATCAATCAACATTCAAAACTTGCTCATAAGATGAAAACCCTAGATCTAGAGCAATCATAACATGAGAAGATGCAAATTAAAATAGTAAAAACTCCCCATTTCAGTCTATGAGCTCAAGATATCAAATTCATCATCAAGAGACTAAATATTTAGCCTCTCATGACTCCTGCTATACTGCAATCGCTGTCCAGATGTGATGCCATGAAGAAACAATGAGAAGATAGTAGATTGATGGTATAGAGATATGGAAAAGTCTATTGAAAGGTGTAGAACGATAGAAGATGTCGAGAAGGTGATTAGAGAGCGCTCGAGTACTGCTTCTTAGCCTAATCAGGTCAAAAACTAGCCTCCTCCTTGACGGCAGCCCTCCTCTCCTTTTATTTCTACATGACCTAATTCAAAATGCGCAGTTTCAGCAATTTCACATTTTAGTTGCGACCAGATCCATGTTTTGGTCGAGACCTGTAAACACAGAGAGACTTCCAGAAGAATAAAGGTCGCGACAAGCGAACTCTTTGGTCGCGACTAAAAGGTGCAGGAACGTGATTTCATTTTGATTGACTTGTGATTTCTTTCCTGGTCCTTGCTCTCTTCCAAAATACTTGCAATCCAACATAAAAGCTCACTGTAAAAGTCTAAATCAGTAAATAATAGAATATATGCAGTTTGAAAGAGTTAATTTACCATTTTACCCTTAATTAGCACATTACCACACACAATCATGTATTACCACAAGTAAATTTTAAGGCATAAAATGAATGGTAAAGTTGTTATAAAACTTTTAAAAATGTCATAGAAACCATATACAAAATGTGTCTTATCAGCTAGCCTTTGAACCCCATGATTTAATGCAATAGTTCAACTACATGCTGAATTGGACAAAAAAATGAACTTGTTTGGCCATGAGCTTTTTAAATAAAATAGTAGACATTGATATCTTTCTAAAGAGACAAAAATGAAAAGTTTTTGAGATCTAAATCTCACATGAAAAAATAACGCCATGTAGCCTATGTTTCTGGATGCAAAAATGGAATTATTTTGGGAAAATAATAAACTATATTGATTGGGCTAGTAAAAATCTATTATGGTATTTTTTTTTCATGTAAAGGACTCTTCAAGCTTTGAAATTAGACTTGAACCATATGTTAAAACTATCTATCTAGAATTAGTTGAGTTTTTAAAATTAACTGAAATGTTTTAGAATTTCCACAACTTACAGCAAGTAAATGAAAGCTTTTGAAAGCTTGGGTTTTGATGTTTTCAATATCATATGAGCTCAAATAGCTTTTCTAATGTCTAATGTTAAGGAAACATGGTAATGAATCCTAAAAGTAAGGTGTTACAAATAAAGAGGAGAGAGATAGAGAGACTAAAGGAAGAAGATAAGCAAGAAAGGAGGGAGAAACTAGATAAATAGAGGGATGAGAGAATACCCAATACTCAATGCTATTCAATTTATCAAAAAAGCATACAAAGCATATGGTTGAAGTCTTATTTATAGGCATCAATCTAACCATACAAATTAATGGCATAACATTCTAAAATTCTAAAAATTAAATGCAAAAAGCATTAACGATGAAAGACAACAATCAAATCAAAATTAAAACAAAATGTTCCCTATCTGAAAATCCTAATCAATCATTATTCTATATCCCATGACCTTGCATTTGTTTTTTACTTTGGTTTTGATTATCAGTGTGTGGCTTTATGGTTTTTTTTGTTGTTTTTCCTTGGACTGTATGGGTTTTTGTTCTCATTTTCTTCTCTTTTTTTGTACAAAATTTTTTAGAAAAGGGTTAGCCTCACCCACCATCCAAGGGTATAGTGAAATCTCCCTTCCTTCTAGGCAAAACTAATGTCAGGTAGGGTGAGCCATCTATTACCCTCAGGCGTAAACCTAGACACTCAGGAGTTAGGATACCTCCCCAAGCGTCACAATTAGAACCACAACAAAGTGGTACTCTCTAGGGATAGAATACGCTCCAAATAGTCACATGTCTCACCATTTTGCCTATTGAACACACAGACGATGGGTCATTTTCATCTAATAGAATGCCATTATTCAGGTCACAAAAATAAGTGTTTAGGCTTCCTAGTTTATGAGTTGTGGAACCTATTGATATTGTTTCCATTTTATTTGTTCTTAGCTGCCTATTTTGTACGTTGTTATTATCGTTTACTGCATTTGTCTTTAGGTTTCATAAAAGGAAAAAAAAGGGAGAAACACAAAAAAAATCCCATTTGAATTTTAAAAGGACAAAATTGGGCTTCTGAATATTAAAAAAGATAGATTGGGTAGGAGGCCCAATATGTCATTTACAAATTTGTGTGCAAAGACGAAATTACCCTTTACTTTTCTAATATTTTGAGAATACGATTTACAAGTTTGCCAATGATATTTACAACTCTGACAATGATATTTATAACTCTCATAATAATATTTATAACTTTGACAATAGTATTTACAATTTTGACAATGGTGTTTGTAACTTTTACAATAATATCTGTAGCTTTGACAATGGTGTTTGCAACTTTGCCAATGGTATTTGTAACTCCCATAGTGGTATTTGCAATTTCAACAATGATATTTGCAACTCCCGCAATGGTATTTGTAACTCCCACAATAGAGAAGAAGCAACTTTGATAATACGATTTACAACTTTGCCAATGGTATTTATAACTCTGACAATGGTATTTGTAACTGGGAGAAATCCAATTTTGGCAATTGGGAGAAATACTGTAGCTTCTTTGACAATACGATTTACAACTTTGCCAATGGTATTTACAACTCTGATAATGGTATTTGCAACTGGGAGAAATCCAATTTTGGCAATTGGGAGAAATACTGTAGCTAACACTATACCTTCTTAGACAATACGATTTACAACTTGGCAAAGTTGGATTTCTCCCTGTTGTAAATACCATTGTCAAAGTTGTAAATACCATTATCAAAGTTGTAAATCGTATTGTCAAAGAAGATACAATGTTTCTCCCAAATGCCAAAATTGGATTTCTCCCGGTTGCAAATACCATTGTCAGAGTTGTAAATACCATTAGCAAAGTTATAAATTGTATTGTCAAAGAAGCTACAGTGTCAGCTACAGTGTTTCTCCCAATTGCCAAAATTAGATTTCTCTCGGTTGCAAATACCATTGTCAGAGTTGTAAATACCATTGGCAAAATTGTAAATCGTATTGTCAAAGTTGCTTCTTCTCTATTGTGGGAGGTACAAATATCATTGTTAAAATTGTAAATACCACTATGGGAGTTACAAATACCATTAGCAAATTTACAAACACCATTGTCAAAATTACAAATACTATTCTCAAAATTATAAATATTATTATAGGAGTTGCAAATATCATTATCAGAGTTATAAATATCATTGGCAAACTTGTAAATCGTATTGTCAAAATATTGGGAAAGTGACGGGTAATTTGGTCTTTGCACACAAATTTATAAATGACAGATTGGGCCTTTTGCCCAATCTGTCCTTTTCAATATTCAAAGGCCTAATTTATCCTTTTGAAATTCAAATGGACTTTTTTTGTCTTTCTCCCAAAAAAAATCTGTCTTTAGCCTAATACACTTTGTACGTTGCTCCAAACAAGGTCCAAAGCCTAAAATATAGGGAGAATGACAGATGAGGATCCTATAAGGAAATTAATCATTATAAAGGATCATGAATTTTTAAAATGACAACTATAAATCAAGATTTTAAAAAGCAAATAAATGAATAAAAATGCCCTTATGCAATTAATACACAACCCAGTTGCACATTGTGGAAGCTCAATTGAAAATCTTGAAAGATCAGTTCCAATTAAAATATAAATTGTGAAACTTTTATAAACTCCAAAAGTTTTTACAAATGATTTGCAGTTAACATTTTCGCAATGTACAACTGAGCTTCTAATATTTCTAACTAACTTTTAAGATTTACATAATTTCCACATTGTATAACTCATTTACAATTGAATTATGTTATAATCATGTAAGTGTATTTCAGCCATTTTTTTAAAATCTTGGTCCTTTGTCATCTAAAATAAGTTATGGTCTCTTATTAATTTCTTCCATGATTCTTTTGCGTCATTCTCCCTGAAATATATCAACCTCAAGACTTTTATTATTCTTTTTATAAAATCAACACTTCTATTTGAGAAGAGAAAAAACAATAGTGTGTAATGTTGATATATATATAGGAACAGAACGTGGATCTTAGAAGAAAGTTGAAGGAAGATTTCTCTCTCCCTTTTTTATGAGGAACATAGTGATATAAAATAATTTGGACTCAAAATGTATTTGCCTTCAAATTTTTTCCCATTTACAAGTTTCAGATCCAATACCTTATTTAAAAAAAAATAATTTTTTTATACTATTTACTAGATTCTATTATCACTTAATTTTCTTTCTATAACCATAGGTTGAACCTAATAATTTATAGTACTTGTTTTGAAAAATAAACCTTACAAATTTACAATGCCTCATTGAATATTTGAAAACCGCAAAATCGTATTGGGATCTAATTGTTTAAAGAACTTCATGCATGAAATTACCATCCATGCTACTTTTTGTCACGTATCAAATGAATAAAGTACTAAATTAGACTAATCATTAAAATTATTAAAATATGTGTTGAAAGTTCAGTTATTCAACTGTAGTTAAATTAAAATCAATTCAATTATTATTAAAATAATATAATTTAATTAAAATTATAAAAATATTCATATATATAATCCTAAAAAGAATAATATATAAATAAAAAAGACATTAATCTATAAATAAATAAATAAAACATTCGTGTATATATATAAACCGCCTAATCTAACAAAATAAATTTACAATATGTTCATTTGTTAAACCAAATAATAATGTGGACTGTGACATCACTAGTCAGGATACTTATGGCATGTTCAGATTGTGTTTACCCCTACGTTTATAACTATTAATGACCAACAGAAATTAGTTCGAGTAGTAAGCAGTTTAGTATTATTTAAATGAGGTCTCGAGTTCGAGTTTTAGCGTATGCAGAAAATCCTGTTGGAAAACTCACCCACTGTAGCCAGGTGCATGACACGGGTCAGATCCGAATATATTCGTGATAAAACTCTGATAAACCGGGTAGACAATAAAAAAAAACTATTAATATGCTTTATCCCTTGATAGATATTAGGAAGAATAATACAAAAATAGCTCTGAAATCTGCATATTTTAAATTAGGATCAATAAATATCAGTTATTCTAAAATTTACAAGGATTGTTCTAAAATTAAATTTTATTATAAAATGACCTAATTATTCACATTTAAAAAAAAATTTACCAGCTAACCAGATTTGTTAACTTCAACATGAAGGATTAAAATAAAAACAATATCAATCCTGTTAAACACATACCTCGTTTGAAATTATATGTAATAATGGTACAATAGTCTGATTTAGCTGTTTGTTTAAACTTATGTAATAAAAAAGAATTACATTTTATAATCCTGATTACACAAGTAACGAGGGGATTACGTCACTAAAACTGATGAATGGGGTTACAGACCTCTTATAATCAGGTTAAAAGACAATATTACCATTATGATTTTTAAATTGCCGAAAGCGCTCTTAAGGAAAAAATAAAACCTATCGATCTTGTCATTCTCTGTGGTCACCATCTTGATGAATGATGGCTATATATATAGCCAATTTTTTTTCTTTTTTGGTATTGATATATATAGGCAATTTTAATTAATATTTTTTTTATAAACTGGAATTAAAAAAAAACACGCAAGAAAAGAATATTGGACACCCTCTTAACATGGAGGTCCGAACATATTTTTTGTTCTTTCACCTTCATGAGAAGAACCCAATCATCGTGCAGAACGTAATTCTAATTCAGAGCCTCTGGTGAGTCACTAATCAGCCAAATATTTATAAACCCCTCCGTCCCAAGCACTCTTGAGATCTATCAAGCAAGCCCAGATTTTTGTTATACATACGGATAAGGGATAATTTTCCATATTAATTTATTATACATGTAAAAATGGGTTATTATATATATATATATATATATATATATTTGGTGAAAAATAGGCGATTTTAATTCATTATATATATGCACGTGGACAGGGGTAACCTTGTCTCTTGATATATTATTCATACCTATTCACATTTGTAATCCAACCAAATAATTTTATACATATACAATATCTTTCTTTAATAGCATACCAAACTGAGGTAAACATCATTCCATTACATCCCACTACTTTCCATTACATTTCCTATGATTCAATGAACCAAAGGGAAAGCTCAAATTTGATTAACTAATTTTTTTACTCAAAACAGCGTCATTTCCTACTCAACAAAGGAAGAAAAAGAATATAAAATTCAATACAGGCAATTGTCAACCCATCTATTCATGCCTCTTACACTAATCCTCGAATGGTCATATCCCAACATTATAATTACCAATAAGATAAAGGATGCCTTCCAAGACCTCTCATGACAAAAAGAGAAAATTCCATATTCCTTTTCAAGTTCTTTGAAAACATGCTTTAAGCCTTTAACACTTTTAATCCTCGTTATTGTTAATTAATATCTTGTGCATTGATCATAAAAAGCTCATAGAAAAGGCATGACTTTGCCTCATAAAAGTTTCATGTTCCCCAATAGTAATAGGATCATACATTAGAAAGAGCATAAAGGTAAGTTGTGCATGACTTTTTTTATCCTCTTCTACTTTATCTTTATTTCTCTTTAACTTTACTGTTTGCAATTAATTTATGACTGCAAATTATCCATATTCCTCTTCTATGTACAACTAGATAATCCATACCATGATGGCCAAAAAAATAAACAAAGGGGCAATTCATCCTGTGGTTGCATAGGAATATCAAATTTATATGTGCAGCATGATAAAGCAAAATGAATAGTAAATGTAAAATAATTTTACAGTACAACCAATACATTATCTCTTTTTTAATGCGAGATTAGGGTTTAGAATTTACGTTAGGTTAGGGTCCTGAACCTGAATCCTAGAAAAGCCTCCCCATATTTTATTCTTTTGGAAGTTATTTGGGAATCATCATTGAAGCTTAAGATGACTTGGATTAATTTTCCCAAAAGGAATGTAATAATTGGCATTTATTTAGTATATACTGTATAGCTTGTAAATATGATGAAAAATAAGTGAAAACTTAGGTAGATATCATTTTCTTTTATTAGTCTATGATGTGCTTGTAGGAGTAGTATAGTGTCTAAAACAAATCCATTTTCTACCTTACCCTTACAATGGGAGTTAGCCTAAAGTAGTTCCAGTCCATTCTACTTATGAGATATTGACAATGTTGTAAGATAAAACTGTGTTTTACGCTTTTACTCCACACATTTAATTTATAAAGATTAAGGGTTGGCTTAGGGCCCTACTTGTGACTGTAGTAATTAATGATCTTGCATCTTCATGTCCAGCTTGTGTACTGGGATACTAAAATCAAACTCATTACATTGTAATACTGGATCTAGGATTAAAACAAAATATATATTATACCAGTAAGGAAATGTCCTGATTAAATAGTGACTACACCATTTCTCATGATACAATCCCAGTCACATCACGAGCTGAACTACAATATCCAAGAATGCTTTTGAATATTTCTAACATAAACTATTATAAATATCTGGATCTCACCTATCCTAGGTTTCTATTAGTTTCAGAAGTGGGGACCATGAAAAACCCACTTATGAAACTTCTTGATCATATAGAAAAGGAAAACATCCATTGTAGGATAAAATATAACACTAGGACATACCAGTGAGTTGCTGTTTCAGAACTAGATGAATTTGAGCCTTTATCTGTGACTCCCACAAGAAAACGGCAATCCCCAACTGAAGGATCTAGGAAAGTCACCATACCAAGGCCATCGAAATCACAGCTTCGCGAATCTTGCATTTGTAGTTGATAGTAACTGTTGAAAGCATATGAGATGTTACCCTTCTCGCCTATCCCGTTACATGAACCACCATAGTTAAGTGTTGTGCAGTCTGCAACACTACAGGCAATTCTCATGTGATTTGCCAGATTTGTGAGATCAGTTGAGAGATTGGCAACACACCATCTAGAAGGAAGATACTCAACATTCTTAGCATTCTTCAATTCCTTGTTTCCGAGGCCAAGGTTTAGTGGGTACTTAGCCTGCCCATCAAAAGAGAAAATCCCCCAATGTCTTTCAAAGTTTCCAGGAAGTGTGCTTTTTGCTCCTTCATCAAGCAGACTGAATATATAAGCATCCATGGGAGGAGCACCTGGCCTTAAGGGGCTGCCTTTGTTACTCATGATATGTTTTATGAGACCTTGGTTGAAAACCCTTGCTGCAGTAATATTTGCACCAATAGCTCCATCCGAGGGCCAACCAATTTCCCCAATTACTACAGGCATTTGACCATATCCAAGTTTATTGAGGGCTGCAACTAAAGTGTCATAGTTTCCATCAAATGCATTGGTGTAAATGTTTGTGCCATCGGTGACTGGATGAGTAGTTCCCTCAAAGAATGCATATTCTTGGGGAAAATCACCATTATCATACAGGCTTAAAAATGGGTAGATATTTACTACAAATGGGGAACTATTTGCATTGAGAAACTGAGCAAGTTGAGTTATAATTTGGGTCAGTTCAGGACGGAATGTACCTTGAGAAGGAACTGTAGCCTCATAGGCATCTGCATTGCAGGGTACCACTAATTTTACATAACCAGCAAGATTAGCTTTAACTAAAGATTGTTGTACATTGAGTATTGCAGGCATCACCAAGTTCTGAAATTGACCATTATAACTTGTCAGAAATGGCTCGTTTCCAACAGCAATATACCTGTCACCAGTAAACAGAGAGTTCAGAGGCCCACGGATAATCAAAATACTCTATATATAAGCACAAAAATTTAATAGATAGAAAAGTATCGATTCTAGTGTTCCATAAGGATGTGAATTGTAAAATTTTGTTATTCAAACATCATAGCTGTATTTATCTTAATAGATAGATTTCAGAACTAGCTTATAACCCTGAAGTAGTAATATGGATAATTGGATATTTTCATATTGAGCTAGTCAGGCATTACATCAGATAACTGCATTTGTGGTATTAGTCATCACTAACTTACATTAGATGGAGAAGAAAATACTCGTATTGTTATAATTCTATTTCCAAGTTTCCAAAACTTTATCAGAATTTATTGTGTCAACTAACTAATTACTAGAGCATGGAAAATGTTGACATTAACTGTACACTGGAAAATTGCTAGCTAGCATGTTGGACGACCGATGTGGCCCAAGTTGTCAAGGGCAGGAAAACCATTGAGCTAAGAGCTTCTACTAGATGCATTTTCAGATTCTCCAGTACTGTAAAAGTCCTAATTTAGTCCTTCCAATTCTAGTTGATTCAATATTGTCCTTCAACATTTAGAAATAATGCAATCAAGTCGTTCCATCTCAATTTGTTTCTATGATGACCAAACCTGATGATAGTTCAACTAACTCGCATATGAAGAAGTGATTTAGGACATGAAATTGCTGAATCATAGGCAATAAGCCATCCTTTTTCTCCCAAAGCCATGTAAAGTTGAATGATGACAATTAATTACATGTCATACAGCGAGTTCATGTAGCTTAAATCACAACCAAGTATGTTTTCCAAACATAATTTTGTAACTGATGTTCTGGGCAGGATAAATTCTACAAGCCATCTAGGATCTAACCATCATAAGTTCAATCAAGTCAAGCGTTCGAAAGGAAAACTTGGTTCACAAATATTCTTAATGCAAACTCAAAAAAATAGCATTTTACCCCACCATGGGACATATTCTGCACATATTAAAAATCAAAGTTCACAGATATAATATCAAAAGAGAGCAATTCCCTATCCAGCTTATGGCTTTTGATGGGGATACTATAATTTTCCAGTTATTTCAAATTACAATTGAGAATTCAAAGTTAGAAATTATAATAACAAAAGATACTCGTCCAAATTATTTTACGTCCGACTAATCCTCGGATCCTCAGAGTTTTGATGAAATATACTATGTTTTCCACAAGACAACAGTTAAAACAGAGGACCACGTTTTGTGAGTTTCAAACAACAAAAGCAACTTTCTCGAGTAAAAACAGCCGCCACCATCAGCTCTCAAGTCACCAAATGAAAAGTTAACAAAAAACATAAACCATACAAAATTGCAACAAGATGCTTTCAGAAATACCAAACAGATATTTATCCCACAAGCTAGTAATGAATATATACTCTGGTGCTTCAACGATCTCAATAGTACACAATATTATTTTCAAGTTAGTCTTCGATAAAGCAGCTATGCATATTGAACAAGAAGAGCATGGAATTTACACTTTCGCTGGAAAAAAAACGGAAACTAAGGACGAACATCGAGAATAAAAAAGATAAGACCAACCTGATATCCGCACCACCTTTACCGATATACAACGAAACATTCTGGCGAACCCACAAATCAGCAGCAGAAGGGGAAGAACCTAAGAGAGACAACATCTCATTAGGGATTCCAACCATTATCTGAATCCCACTTCCCATAAGAGCCTTAAGAACACCAGGGTCCGCTTCAAACAGCTTAACTTTCGGGATCTTGTTGTCTTTCAAGAGATCCACCACCGTAGATGGTTTCAACCTGTGGTATGAAATCGTGCCCCAGTTCACTCCTATCGCCGATTCCGCCATTGGAGTCCAAGCCAGTAACCACAAGAATACAACACCACCTACAAATCTCGGCTGCAACATTATTACCACTCAAGATGTTAATGCTATCCTCGTCATTTACAAGACAAAAATATTCTCAATTATCGATTCTAGAGAGGGAGGGAGGGAGGGAATGGTGGGAATGATGTGAAGTGTAAAGGGCGGAGCTGGGAAGCAGAGTGTAAATGTAACTGAAATGAGTAAAGGAGAAGCGGGCGGTTTCTGATGGAGCTAAAATATTATTTTTATTTAATTTATTAGAAAAGGGATCAATAAAATTACATAACTGCCCTAGTTTTTTTATTGCCTGATTTGCCTCCTGGCACATGCTTGTGTTGCTCATCATTTCCATCTTTTTGGGTTATGTGTCGGCAACTTAAAAACAATACACATGAGGTTAATATCCTATTTAGTTTTCCTAATAATATATATATATAGAATTTCAAAGAATTAAAAAATTGGTAGCCTTTTTTTACAGATAACCTATTTACACAAATGCCATATGGGTGGAATTATTTCCAAAATGCTACATCCGTACAATAGAAATTTATCTTAGGCTGAATAACTCTCAAAAGTTCATCATCTCATGAATAAATTCATGAGTCACAAATTTCGTAGCTGTCATGTCCAAAAACAGTTTTTTAATGTCTAGCTAAATTTTATATTTATTATTTATACTTATATCAAATTTTATTTTAATTCAATTTAAAAATTATATTTTTAATCTTTTAAATTTAATATCATTAATTTTATTAATAAAAAATATTAATTTAATATTTAAATATTAACAACATATGTTTAAATTTTAATTCTTTAATATAAAATATTACACAATTTAAATAGATTAGAATGAGAACATATTTTATCAATATTTAATTATATTATCATCACTTAAGTTGGTGAGTAAATATATTTTATATTGAATAAAATTAATGGTATTTAATTTAAAAAATTAAAAATATATTTTTTAAATTTAAAAAATAAAATAAAATTTAATATAAATATAAAAGACTAAATCTACACTTTAGTCATTAATGTTTCATTCTCTCATACACATTTTATTTCATTTATTTCATAATATAAACTATTTTTAACTATTTTAGTAAAATTGAAAAAAATTAAAAAGAGTAGTTAAGATCGTGAACAATGTATTAGAAGTTGCATTTATTTTTTTTAATATTTGCGGTCTATCGACGAAGAGAAAATGATTAAAAAAATTACTCTTAGAAAAATTTAGGGAAAAAGACAAAAAAAATCAATTTGAATTTCAAAATGATAAATTGGGCTTCTGAATATTGAAAATGACAGATTGGGCAGGAGGCATAATCTGTCATTTATAAATTTGTGTACAAAGACCAAATTACCCTTGACTTTCCCAATATTTTGACGATATGATTTACAAGTTTGTCAATGGTATTTACAACTCTGACAATGATATTTGCAACTCCTATAATAGTATTTATAACTTTGACAATAGTATTTGTAATTTTGATAATGGTGTTTGTAATTTTGACAATGATATTTGTAACTCCCATAGTAGTATTTACAATTTCAACAATGATATTTATAACTCCCACAATAGAGAAGAAGTAACTTTGACAATACGATTTACAACTTTGTCAATGGTATTTACAACTTTGACAATGGTATTTGCAACTGGGAGAAATCCAATTTTAGCAATTGGGAGAAATACTGTAGCTTCGACTAAGTGGAGTTGCAAATCCCATTATAAGAAGTTGTAAATCTTGTAGGTGAAGTTACAAACTCATTTGGTAAAGTTGCAAATCCCCTAGGAAAAATTGCAAATACCATTGGGAGAATTGCAAATAATATTAGTAAAATTGAATACTAAAATATTGTTCTAAAACTCATTTTTTAAGGAAACTTTACAAAAATTGAACATTGAAAATTGATTAACTAAGTCAGAACATCAGTCGGTCAATGGTTTAAGTTATTACAAATATCATTGCTTTTTTTCTGTTGTGAGAGTTGTAAATATCATTGGTAGTTGAAAATCCCATTGTGGAAGTGGCAAATACTAGGAGTTATAAATAAAATTGATAAACTTGCTAATACTATTGGCAAAACTGCAAATACTATTATGGGAGTTGCAAATAACATTGGCAAAGTAATTTATCCCATTGGTAAAGTTGCTTCTTCTCTATTGTGGGAGTTAAAAATACCATTGCGGGACTTACAAATATCATTTTTGAAATTGCAAATGCTACTATGGGAATTACAAATACCATTGGCAAAGTTGCAAACACCATTGTCAAAGCTACAAATATTATTGTCAAAGTTACAAACATCATTGTCAAAATTGTAAATACTATTGTCAAAATTATAAATACTATTATAGGAGTTACAAATATCATTGTCAAAGTTATAAATATCATTGGCAAATTTATAAATTGTATTGTCAAAATATTGGGAAAGTGAAGGGTAATTTGGTCTTTACACACAAATTTGTAAATAACAGATTGGGCTTCCTGCCCAATCTGTCCTTTTCAATATTTAAAAATTCAATTTATCCTTTTAAAATTTAAATAGATTTTTTTGTCTTTCTCCTAAAAACTTATCCTATATGCTTTTAAGAAAATGTGTGAAAAATTGTTATAATAGAAAAAAATTCTTAGCGCTTAAAAAAAGTATTTTATAAATATGTTAGATATATCGATATCTATCATCATCTATCAACATTTGATATCTAGATATCAAAAACGGAATATAAAATTATAAAATAATTATCTCTAATTTTTAATATAAAAGTTAAATAATTAATTTATAAATATTAAAAATTAGTTATTTATAAAATATTTATCTTATTTTGTTTTAAACTATCATCTTTAATCATATATATTAGAGATACTCTTTGATTAAGAGCTAACTTAATATGTATAATTAATACAGATTTTTTAGATAAAAAAATTATGTAGCTTTTATATTTAAGGAGCTATATTAGCGATAAATTGTAAATAATTTATAAGGAGCTATATTAGCGATAAATTGTAAATAATATTTGTTAAGTTTTGCATCACTTTTTTTTACCGTTGTTAATTTAACTTTTTCCAATCCTTTTATCCGCGTCAATTGACCACAAATATTAAAAAAATATATAACTTTTCAAAAACCTTTCATTATCTTAAATGATGTATTAAAGTAGTAGGTAGAGCACTGCTACCTGTCCTAAATATAATTTATTATCCAAAAAATTTCTTTATTCAAAATATAAGTAATTTAAAAAATAAATAATATTTATTTATTTATTCTATCTCTTATTTAATTATAAAAAAATAAAAAATATGAGAGAGAAGATATTTTTTATTATCAGAAAAGTTAAAAAATTTAATAAATTAATTGCTCTTCTTTAATTTTAGTAGAGTGGATAAAAATAACTTATATTATTGGTCAAATAGAATACATTTTGTATGGGAGAATGAGATAGCGAAAAATAAAACTGAAATGCTTACTAGGTGAATGATTTCACTTTTTGGATATGACAGCCACGGAGGTGAAGTTTTTTTTTTTTATACAGGTAAAGGTTTTTTTTTATATGAAATGAGGGGAAAGCCCCAAGTAAACCACTACACTAACGAGGAAACACTCAACATCCACTACATTTGACAAATGTGATGGGCGAGAATTAAAAATGGAAGACCTAATTAGTCTGTCCTTTGCAAGTGCATCGGCAAGGTTATTCTTCTCACTTGGGATGAATTGTAAATTAACTTCCTATGGCTTACTCAAGAGATCCTTGATCTGAATGATCAACAAAGTACCGACATTATAACAGTTGTCCTGGCTCAAAATGTCTACAAGGGTCTTTGAATCTGATTCAAGTATTAGGTTCTTATAACCATAAACCCATGCAAATATTAGTTCTTTATATATTTCCCATTGCT
Organism: Leucaena leucocephala; assembly: GCA_037074615.1. Lineage (NCBI taxonomy): Eukaryota > Viridiplantae > Streptophyta > Magnoliopsida > Fabales > Fabaceae > Leucaena > Leucaena leucocephala. The sequence continues at coordinate 10,394,224 of CM073528.1, read as the reverse complement.
CCGCTTCAAAAGCAGTACACGTTCTGATAAAATGAGTAAATCCTGCAATCCATTCACCAGAACTGTCCCGTATTACACCTCTACATCCAGTTATATTACAAGAACCTGACATAGCGCCATCTACATTGAGTTTCAGCCAGCCTACTGGTAGAAGTCTCCACTTGCTATCAGCATACAAATCCATAAGTTGATCATGATTGGGTGTATCAAGGTAGGTATACATTTTCTACATTCGCCTTATAACATATTCAAGTTCCAAAGGTCTTCCTTCGCCTGAATTAAAGATTAAATCATTTATCCAAAGCCAAAATTTCCATATAATGACACCCCAAAGGCGATTCCAATTATTGTCTATCTTGCCTATCTCTCTTTTTAGATTTAAAGCAAACTAGTCACGAAGAGAAGTAGCAAAGAAAGAAGAGGTATACCTTGGCAATACAAGCTTCTTCCACAAACTTTTTGCATAATCACAATCTCTCAAATTGTGAAGATATCCTCTTCATCATTATTGCATGCGAGGCAAACTTCGGAAGAGAGGACCATTTGCTCCTCCAAGCATTAGTAGGTAGCCTATTATGAAAAGCCAACCACATAAAGACCCTAACACGTTCCACTCCTCGCCATTTCCAAATGGCTTTATAGAATATATTATACTGACTTTCAATATGTTCTTCTAATAAGAAATATGCACTCTTAATTGAAAACAAACCATCATTATTAGCATTCCAAGACATGAAATCTGGTCCAGCAGCAGACATTGGAGGTAAAGTTGATATTAACCTCTGAAATACTGAACTTGATACTATATTTGCTAACCTTTGAAAATCCCATGATCCACTAGTCACCCAATTAGCTACTGTGCTTTCTTCTTCCTCTTTGGTGAGAGATCTTAGACAAAACTCCTTAATTTTCTCCCTTGGAAATAACCAACAATCAGTGAAGAATTTAACCGAAGTTCCATCTATGATGGTCCACTTCATACCTTTATTGATTACCTCCTGTTGTTGTGAAACAAATTTCCACAATGTAAAATCACCCAGACAAGCATCTAGCAAATTGTCATCATTTCTCAACATATACTTATGCAACAAAATCTCAGCCCATAATCCCTTTGAACCAGACAATAACTTCCATGTTAGTTTTGCACCATAAGCTCAGTTCAATGATATTAATCTCTTGAAACCAAGTCTCCCATACTGCTTAGGCTCAGTCATTATTTGCCAGATAATTGGATGGTATGCATGTTGAGAATTGCTCCTCCCCCAAATGAAATTCCTTTGTAATCTCTCTACTTCTAGGCATACCTTAGTTGGAATTTTTGCTACTTGTATAGGATATAGGGGAATTACACTAAGTACTGATCTAGCCAAAGTAATACGACCGGCCATTGAAAGTGTATTTTCCTTCCATGATGCAAGCTTGACTTTCACATGATCAATGATATATTGAAAAGTATTGGAACGATTCCTTCGTTTAGAAATTGGAAATCCCATATACCTTCCTATATTAGCAGAAATATTCATCCCAGTAACATCTTTGATTTTTCTTCTACTTACTTGCTTCACTTTTGGGGAGAAGAAGATAGATGATTTATTCTTATTTATCTTTGCACCTAATGCCTGGTAAAACTTCTCTAGATAGTTCATCATACAATTAGTCTGCTTATCTGTCGCCACCCCAAACAAAAGCAAATCATCTGCGAATCAAAGGTGAGAAATAGCATGACCTACTAGAGGAGTAATAATCGGTTTCCAACTTCCATCTTTAACAGCATCATTAATATAATTTATCCATACACAATACAAACAGAAGAGGAGAGATTGGATCTCCCTGTCTAAGACCCCTCATAGGGGTAAAATATTATGTTTCAGATCCGTTTCATAGAACATTGTAGGAAACTGAACTCATACAGGTCATCATCAGATTTATGACATTAGGCTCAAAACCAACTTCCACAAGAAGCCTATGAAGAAAATCCCATCTAATTCTATCATAGGCCTTTCTAAGATCAATTTTAATCACTATTAGCCCTGTCCTTCCCCTACATTTCTTCATCTGGTGCATTATTTCTTGACTCACTATCAAGTTATCTTAAATATGTCTTCCTTTAATGAAACTTGATTGAAAAGGTGAAATGATCTCATCCATAATACCTCTTAGTCTAGCAGTGATTATTTTGGTGATACATTTCTAATGGACTGTGCACAAAGAAATAATTCTAAAATGACTCACCAATTCGGGAGGGTCTCTTTTAGGAATCAAAGAGATTAGCGTTTTATTTGCTTTCATCATCAAATTTGGTACTTGAAAAGCATTCTTAACAAAATAGCACAACGCTGGGCCTACCACCTTCTAATTAGATTGATAAAATATAGGACCAAAACCATCAAACCCAGGTACCTTGTACACCCCCATTGAAAACGCTACTTCCTTAATTTCCTCTTCTAGAGGAATTATGCATAACATAGCTAACACAGAACCATATACTCTGGGAAAGGAAGAATTTGTATTCAAAATTAAATCAGAACCATTATGCTCTTGAAAAATGTTCTTGAAATAGTCTAACACCAATTGTTTCAACTTCAGTTCATCATCAATCCATTCTCCACTATCTGATTTTAGAGATACAACTCTATTTCTCTTCATTCTAAAATTAGTTTTTAGGTGATAATACCTAGTATTTCTATCACCTTTAATGACCCATGTTGATCTAGACTTCTAGAACCATTTAATTTCTTCCCTCCTGAGAATAACATCAAGTTCTTTTTGTAGTTGTAATTCAAGATTACACAGGAATCTGGAGTGGGTATAACCTGCAGATTTTGGATCCTACCAATTCTAGCCATAAGGGATTTATTTTTTAATTCAACAAATCCAAAGATATCCTTATTCTAACTAGTAAGAGGAACTTTAAATTTTTCCAGTGAAATATTAAAGTTAACAGACATGTCCCATGTATCATCCAAATTTGTTTTGAATTGATTATGGTCTAGCCACATCACCTCAAAAAGGAAAGGTCGACTACCACTGGTTCTATTTTCACTTACAAATTTTAGAGAAATTGGATTATGGTTAGAATATTGTGTACGAGGACTTACCTTAAGGAAGCAGTCTAGAAACAGAGTGAGCAATTGAACATTTGCCATAGCTCTATCAAGACATTTGTACAATCTAGTGAAACCAACTCCTCGAGGGCCTTTCCATGTATATTTAGGACCTTTAAATCCTATATCACTGAGACCACAGTCCTGGACTTTAGATTGAAACCAATTGATTCTTGTGTAATTGCAACATGCACCTCCTATTCGATTAGTAGGAAGTAATATATCGTTGAAATCACCCATCACCACCCACGGCATATCAATCGATAACGATATAACTTGAAGCTTTTCCCAAAAGAGCTATTTATAATTTGAATGTGGCAACACATAAATAGACGCCAATAAAAAAGGGATTCTACCCAAAATTTGATAATTCAGATGAAAAAATTGCTGGTCTTCTTGAATCAGTTGTACACAGACTTGAGTAGATTGCCAAGCAGCCACTAATCCTCCTTATTTACCCACACTAGGAATAATAATAATGTCATCAAATCCCAACTTACGTAGCATGAGAAATCTTTCCTTCCTATCATTTCTAGTGTCCGCCAATACAAGAAGACAAGGGCTAGAGCTACCAAATACCACTTTCAAGTTTCTGAGAAGACCACTATTACAGGCCCTCTTGTATTAACATAACATTATCCATAAAATAATCTTTTAAATGAAGCCTATTCAAGACCCAGCGTAATACTAGGTTTCTAGCACAAAAGAATCCACACTATTCATCTCTTCACTAAAATACGTCTTTATTAGAGTCTTCAATTCATGCCTATAATCCATCTCCAATTTAGGCCCATAATCAATATCACCTGGATCCATTTCATCCAATGCAATTGGACCAACCTCCCTCTGCATAATCGCTAGTTGGGCCTCTTAGCCATAGTCCAATAAATTACAATCCAAAGTTTGATCCACTCTATTATCCTTCACCATGTCATCTCTTTCAAAAGTCACCGACCTATCTCTCTCCCCACCTTCCTCTATTGTACCTAGCATTAAATTCTCACTCTTTAAGTTATTCCCCATAATTTCTCTTAATCTTTTCTCTTTACTATTTTGCACAGTTGCCTCAGACTCCTTTTCCTCTGCAAATGACTCCATCATTATTACTCCTTCTGACCCCATATTTGAAATAGATATCTTTGCCACCCCACCCTTTTTCCTACCACCTGTAAACCTTACAAGTCTATTGCCCCAGTGTGATAGAATTGGCGGCTCTTCCTCCTTCTAACCCTCACGTCTATTTTTTTCACTACTTGCCACTATCATTGTCTGATTTGTCACTTCAGCCAGGACCCCAAAGCATGAGCCCCTATTTTCTGACTGATGAACCTCACCTTTTCTCTCCCTAGACGTCTGTTGCTGATGAGGTTTTTGAACTACTCTCTACTATTTATCGTTCCTCACAAGTACTTGAGTATCATTCACTTGCTTTTCCTGTACACAATGTTCACCACCTTCTACCTCCGTGTTCTGTACTGGATTACCCTGTTCGGACATATCTCTTGATGATGGCCATAGTAACCACATTGTGTGCACAAAGAATGTAGCCCTTCATATTCCAAGAAATATTCATCTCCATCCAGAGAAAAGCCGGACATCAACTGATTTTCCAAGTCAACCAGAACACATATTCTCGCATAATGGCCTCTTAGTTGACATGATTTATTCATATCAACTTTAAGAGTTGATCCAATCCTATCTCTGATGATTGTTAATGCCTCCTTGTCATAATATTCTAATGACATCTTTGGTACTCTGACCCACATAGCTACCTTTTTTATCTTAGCTTTCTCTGGTTTGAAGTTTGGCTCCTAAGGTTGAACTATGAGGTAGTGGTAATAAATCATCCACGACCCTCCTGTGAGAGCATTGATGTAGTCCTCTCTATTTGACAATTTTACCACATAAAATCCATATCCTATATTGATAAGATTAATCACTCCTCGTTTTGCCTATAGCGCTTGCAACCTTGACTGTAATGCCTTATACCCAATATTTCTGTCTAACAGTTTTACAATAACTGCCTTCCTCCATGCTTTGTATAATATTTTATTCATTTTCCCTGAAAACATGAATGTAGGAAAGTTTCTCAAAGGATCCTCTGTTGTCATGAATAATGGGTCCTTCTGTTCTTGTTTTATTGCATTAACTGACTCTTCTGACATTGTATCATCAGAGTGAGAGCTATCATCATTGTCTAGATCATCACCAGGATTTTTACTTCTTCTATCGATACCCTTCAATTTATTTGCAAATGAAGGTTTTCCAGCTTTTGCCCAAGTCTCAGTCGCACCCAACTTGGGCCACTGTTCCGCATCATTATTCCTTCCATCTATCTGATTCCCATTCCTAATCTTCTTAGCACTATGCAACAATTGGTCATCTTCATCTAGGCACCAAATTAAGCTTTTTTCTAGAAAGTATTATCACTATTGATAATTGAATGAAGAGGTAAAGTTGTCCAAGGGTAATAAACTTTAAAAGTTATTCAGCCTAAGATGAATTTTTAATGTACTTATGTAGTGTTTTGGAAAATAATTAGAATCTATCCCATGGGATATATGAGATGGTATTTTTTGCTCTCCTATATTTAGAAATTTCAATTTCTATTCACCCTAAAAATTATTTCTCTGTGCAATTTGTTAAATCACAAATGCATTTGAGATTTTAAAAAATATAAAAAGGAAGCTATTAAGATATTATTAATTGAGATATTAATGCATCAATAATTTATATTGTATATATTAATAAAATTATATTATCAAATATAAATATTTAAAAAAATTATGACATTAATGGGGGTATTCATTAACTTATAATGTAAAAATATCCAAATATAATTATCAACCCAAACCAACTCATTTATTATTGAATTGGGTATTACAATTTTTATATATATGGTTTATTGATTGATGATTCTCACCATATTGTATTTGAGTAAATCTTTTTTACTGTTTATAGCACATTGGTAAAAAAGCCCTAATGGGTAGATTAAAACCAGCTTAAAAAAACACTTGGTAGCCAAATAGCTTTTTTTTGCACATAAGTTTGATTAAAAAAACACTTAATAGCTGAAGTTTGATGAGTATATATATGTATGTATTTGTAAGGCCATGGATCTTTCAAGAAAAAATATTTTAAAAATTAGATTGATTCCATGAATAAACATATTAATTTAGTTATAATCAAATTGTGATTGAACGAACATTAATCCAAGCAATATATTTTAAATTGTATATATTAAAGTAGTATATTATAAATAAAAACAACGCTAATTAATTTTATAACTTAATATCTACATTTAAACAAGTCAATGTCAATTTATAACCTTATTCTCTTTTTTAACCATTAAAAAATTAGAAAAAATATCATAGTTCCATGTAATAAAATTAAATACTAAAAGTTTTTAAGAAATTCACTTTATTATAAGTTTGACTTATATATTACGCAACTCGACTTGTACAGAAGTTGCATAGTAGAAAATTTTCAGTTAGTCATGACTAAATTATGTTTCTGTCACGACTCAATATCATAGAGAGTATTAGTCGCGACTAAAGATTTTAAATGTTGTGACTAGTTTTCGCAGAGTAGTCAAATTTCACAGGGAACCAATCAAGTCACGGCACAAAAGTTTTTTTTTTTCACGATTTAAAGTCATAGAGAGTATTTGTCGTGACGTAGGTGAGTTTAGGTCGCGACCCATAGTCACAGAGATTGATTTTGCATAAACTCAGAAAGTGCAGAATGCAATGCAATTTAAAAACTACTAAAAAACTAAAATGCAAAAAAAAAAAAAAATAAGAAAAATGACTCAGGTAGGTAATGAAATTGACAATTAATTACTAGGGAACCAATTACTTGGCTCTCTGGCAATGACGCCATTGATGAGGCCAGATGTCGTGGTCTGATACTTCAAAATAAAGTTTATTGCATCCAATATAATATAGTATAAGGTGCATCCCTATCGTTCTTCTCGAGGAGTCTTATGTGGAAACCTAGCAAATTGGATATCAAGATCAATGAAAAACTTCAGCAGGGAAAAAATGGTTTTGGGGTTTTAGAGAATGATGCAATAAAAGTAGGGTGCAGAAAGGTAAATGTTTTTCTATTTGTGATTAAGATGAAAATGATTTGGTTTGTTGAGAAATATGTTATGAAAAATGTATCTTCCTGGCATGGTAAGCATGCCACAAACCCCCATGAGGTGTCCCTTGAGCTGTACCACATGATGTCATAATTATTCTTTTTAGAAAAAGTTAAATCCAAGATTCAATGTGGGCCTTTAGATCAAATAGTAACCAAATCAATCTTGGCCATTCATTTTTCATGGAGTTTGGCTATAAATACCCCCTCATTCTGCATCAAAATCGTGGCTTCATGGACCCTTGGGGAAAATCTTGCAAAATGAAAATTCAAGCCAAGACAAAAAAGATTCAAGGTACCAAAGTTCAAGCAAGCTAGAGATTAAAGGTAAGCAATCTCTCGTAGCTTATTTTCCTTTGATTTGGGAGCTTGAACTTAGGGTTTTCATGGGAGAAAAGTTGAGTTTTCTCTAAGGGAATGTGCTGCCCAAAGACCTTAGATGAAAGGGGAAAGAAGAAATTAAAGTTAGAAACATATGATTGAAGCTTAAACAAGCTAGTTAAGAGATTGGTTGTTGAATCAAGTTGATATTCTTGACTTTGCCATGATGTTCCCTGTTCGGTCTGCACTGTTCACAAGGGAAGGAAATGGAATTTCAATGATTTAATGCTTCCATTGAGTTTATATGATGATTTTGTATAGGATTGGAAAGGTTTTGAACCTTAGAAACATTAAAATCTCAAGGTTGTAGTCTTTGAGATTCCTTACAGTTACTGTTCACTCGCATGAATAGTGATTGGAATTTTATGATTTTGATGGTTTCAATGGTTTTAAAATGAAAAGTTGTGTAGGGTAAAGGGGATAAACAAGTATGGGAAGCATTAGAATCAAAATGAGAATTTTTTAAAGAATTGTATGCTTATATTTAGTTCTGTACAGAAGGCCATGAAGGAGCTGGAATTTCATAATTCTAAGCTCAGAAATGAATTCAAAAGATGAAATTGTGTAGGGTAAAGTCAAGACAATAGTTGATTCAAAGACCAAATCCATTAGTTAAGATTAAGGAAAGTAAATGAGCTTAATGTTCAAGAGGGAGTTATGTTAGTTAAAGTAAGTTTAATGCTTAAGGAAATTAGATGGTAATGGATGAATGGTTATGTGATGTTAGAGATTGGTTGGTATGCTCCAAAAGAGGCAGCCACATGTCCAAGAGATGTGAGAAGAAAGAAGTAAGATAAAGTGAAAGAAAGTCAAGTCTAGAAGGTAGTGAACTTACCTCTTTATGTGCTTGATGTGGTATGCTTATGTGTTGACATGTATATGGTATTTGAATGATGTTGTGACATGATAAATGATGTTGAATGTATTTTGAATAACATGTTTTCCATGCCATGCACTTTATGTGAAAGTATATAGTATGATGGAATGTCACTAATCCAAGAAAGTTTAATGAAATTACATATCATGCATTAGCATCCATCTTGCATATTTAAGTGATAATGTTTTCTACTGAGATTCCCTAGAATCTCACTCTCCCATAACCAACCAATTTAGGTCAAGCATGATGGATAATGTATGCATGGAGAAGAGCTAAAGCATGGAAGAAGAAAAGTGAAGTATTTAAGATATTAGCATATGCTATGCACTTTCCATGTATGTCAAACCCATGTAAAGCATCTATTTATGTGATGAGATTGTATGAAACAAATATTGTATAACCCCATGATGTATATGAATTCATACAAGGCAAAAGAGATTATTCATGTATGCTAGAACAATTATTGAAAGTAAAAGAAAGGAAACTGAAATAGTAAAAACGTAGGTCCTGAAGTAGTTTTGTTGTGGCTTCAGTTTGACCTAGCAAATGAAGGAATTATTTCACAAAATTTTATGAGGATGTAGTACACATCTAGAGCTTTAAGTGAATAGATAGAATGTTTCATTTTTATGTGTATATGAAGAGAAATGAATTTCCAAAGTAAGGGACCAGAATCTGTTTCCAAAGTTTTTGATCAAATGAACAGTAAATTTTAACGAATATACTGTATTAATTGGATACTCATTTGGTCTAGAAATTATTTTTTCCTTAAAGTTAAAGATGTTAGATTCACGTATCTTTTTGAACCACTTTATTTTGAGTTTTCTACGATTAGTTATGATTTTTTGAAGTTCGTTACGTAATCTAGAATATCATATGAACAGTAACCCGAGAAAGAGTAAAATTCTAGATTTGGCTAATGGACTTCCAAGGTCTTATAAGTGGTTCTAAATGCTACTGAATGATCCCTAAGACGTATAAAAGTAAGGATGTTACAAGAGACACATCCTGTCAACTGGAGTCACGACGAGAAGCTAAAAAGTCGTGACCAGAAATGCCAGACGCAACTAGGGAACTCTAAACTCCTTCAGTTCTACACTCCACTATTTTGGTTAAAGGGATAATACATTCTAACTCTTCTCAACCTCATTCTCATTCCCAAATTACATCTCATACCTTAAGGTTTTTGAAAGATTTAATCTCTAATAATAAAGTAGGTATGGAAAAGAATGATCCTAAGTATGTTGCAGTCAACCTTAGCTTGGTGTGACACTTGGGGAAGAAGATGATAAATTGGAGGATCTACACAAGCTAGAGAAGAGCAACTATAGGGAATATACGAAGGATGCAAAGGAAAAACTTCTCAAGTTTGTTGCTACTACATGCCAACCACAATTGGGCAAGTTCAAGTTTAAAGAGAGAAAATTCAAGACGAGCTTGGATAAATCTCATTATAAGATGCACGATTGTGGAATGCTAAAGTGGAGAGAGAGGGCAATAGGGAAAACCTTCCAATCAAGTAGCCATCTCTCAAAGTTTTATGATTTCCCACCGCCTCCTTGAGGCCAGGTTGTCCCTTTCCTCTTTCCTACCTATTGCACATTTGTTTTCTTTTCCTATGATATGTTTGATATGTTGGGTTGAGGATAGGAAAGGAATGTTTCAGTAGGATAGTTTTCATTTTCTGTTTATTTTTGTTTATTCTAGATGTCTTTCTATTTTGAACAACCCTTTACTGTCCATGTGTTGCTTACTCATTGATTGTTCTCTATGGAACTTACACACTCACATGCATGATCTTAGTGTTAGGAATTGGAAGACATGTAGCGGAAATTAACTTAAAAAATTTTCCATTCCTTGCCAGGATCTACCGTATGTGTTTAAGTCAAGTGGGAAGAAGCATTACCCTCAGTGTTCCTCAGCGACTTCCACAGCTTCTGGTCACGACGTTCACAGCTTCTCTCCGCGGCTCGTGCTCCCTTTCCGATTGCAAGAAGTCGACGACTAAGGTCAGCTTCCTCTACTGGTATCCACATGAATAGCGTTCCAACCACGAATGACGTGCTAGCGTATTCTGTCCCTTCAGGACTTTCTCAAGAATTTGTCCTCTCCGTCTCTATTTTGGCAGTTTCTTATCTGCAAACCTTTTACAAATTCCCTTTCAGCCTTTCTGTGTTCTATATATCTTTCAAAACGTAGCTCCTAAAATCAGATATATAGGATGCTATGCATTTTCCTCTACCGAATTAGATTTTGGAGTTAATATTATATTAATTCTGAAATTAATACAATATCATATATTGTATAATTTGATAAGAAACTAATTAAATAAATAATATTTATATTAAATCCGTCTCATAGATTTAATTCACCTATTTATTCAACTTAAAATAAAGATAAGACTTAACTATATTTGATTTATTCTCATAAATCAAATTTGAGATATCATATCAATTTGAATTTCAAATTCAAACGTGATAGAGATTTAATTTATCCTTATAAATTAAATCTTATAAATATCTCTTATACGAGATATCCTATCAATTTGAATTTTAAATTCAAACGTGATAGAGATTTAATTTATCCTTATAAATTAAATCTCATATATCTCTTATATATAATGTATATATACGAATTTATATATATACGAATATAAATATAAATAAATATATACATACACCCTGGATCATTCATTGAATCTGGACATATCTTAGATTCAATGAATATAGACGTCATAGCTCGTGTTGGGCTATTTTGTGTGCGACCCTGTAGGCCCATATGAAGTTGGCAGTGGGCCATTTGCTATATTGGCCCACAAGTCACAAGCGGTCTCTAGCAAGACATAACGACTACCCAAATCATATGAGGATCGTTAAATGATGTAACCTTTTATACAACCATATCATGTCCCTTCTGTCATGCGATATTTTGGTGATGGATAAGGCATGGATAATGTCATCCTCCTATTCCTGACTGTTACTTTCTCAATCCCTGAGTAGTCTGACTATAGAAATGGAACTACCTTTCCATTAAAGTATGGCCATACATTTCTCAGATTCACTCATCGAGGGGCCCAGTAATATCTCTCTATAAATATGAGGGACAAATTGCATCTTGACCATTCACATTCCTCTGCATGAAAAACCACTAAGCCCAAACATAGTCTTTATGATCACTCGGTCAAAAGTGACTTTTGACTAGGTCAAAGTTGAGCATTTGTCATGTAGGAATCCATGATAATCTCAGGTCAAAGGACATAGTGACATGGTTTGTATATGAGAGAAGCTTATGACGTAACCCATGCAACTCTCTCATAGCGGGTCGGTTCAACACCATGTACTCTTACATGTGCCTATGAATTTAATTTATATCTCTATACATCTTCAAAGTCATACTGGTCTTATTTCATCTCTACTCCTGCATAGATGACCGACCAGGGACATTTAGGATAAGATCATAAATTATTCAATGATGGTCATCATAGTAAACATACAAATAATATGATAACATAATTAATAGATTCATAAATCAATAATGTTCATAAGACAATGATTGGCCCCTAGGGCACGATTTCCAACACTTAGCTTACCCATCATGTCATCTCTGCCTTACTAGTATTGCTTTGCATGACTTGAATGTGACTATGTGTTGAACTGTTAATTTGCATTGAATGATTAAGCTACTTGCTGTTTTGAAGCTAGATTTGATTGACTTTACAAAGTGAGTGTGATCTTTTCTACTTTAGTTCTATTGACAGTAAGGACATTGTCAAGTTTAAGTGTGGCGGAGGATGGTTTTGATTTTGATTATGTGAAAAACTCTTCTATTATCCCAATCTTTCATCACAAATTTTTGGTTTTTGATCTTAATTTGTGTGATGAATTGCTAAAAATTGGACCCCTACTTTAAACTGTGTTGATAACTGGAAAGGTGTTAGCATTAAAAAAAGCATTTTGGGACTTTGACAATTATCACTCGGTAGTCTCTGTGAAAACTTGTCGCGATATATGTGCTTTTTAGTCATGACCTATAATAGAATTTTAGACTTAACATGCTCTCTATGAATTAAGGTCGCGACTTATGTACATAGTGGTCGCGACACTAACTCTTTGTTGATTTGAGTCGCGACATGAGTACCTACCTAGTCACAAATGTTCCTCTCTGTGTATTTGTATTGTGAAAGGTACATTTCATGGTCGCGATGAAATGTTTTGAAAATCCTGAGCATGTACCTCTGTGACAAATGGTTGCGACCTTCACTATTTTCAGTCACGGCCTATGTTTGAAAAATGTCCAATTACCTTACCTTCTCTTTGGTTTTGGACTGCTGTATAGAAGGACTCCTTTTGGACTACTTAGATTCTTTCACAAATGATTCATTGTTCACTTATTTAAAAACCTTTTTAGCTCCTAGAAACCACTGCCTCACTTGAATTTTTTGGAAAATCTTGGAAATTGAATTTGAAACACCTAAGCTTTTGCTATTAGATTTGGATTATCACATGGTTCTAAGTGATTCCTTTGAAACTTTTAAATCATAGTTTAGAGGGTTTTTAGTTGTGATGAGTGCTTTAATGCCTAGTGAATGATGAGCATTGTTTGCGACTTTAGCTTATGAGCAATCTAGATCAAAACCTTTGTTGGAAGGATTCTCGACATTAAATTTTATATTAAGTGATTATTCAATTGGTTTATATCCTCTAGAACTTGTCTTGGCTTTGAGTTCAGAATTACTTGTGCATTTATGAATTGAACATGATAGAGGCATTCTTTCTAAACCCTTTTATCCCAAACACAAGCCCACTACATATTACATCCTTAGTCACCCCCTTTTGAGCCCATCACTTTTTCTTTTCATCATTCTTATAGAAAGTCATATGTGCATAAACATCATTTTGAAATAATTTTTTTATCATGTCCAAAATTCATTATTGTTGTGTTATTGTGTTACATCTTCCATGAATGAAGTGCCGAATAAAAGAAGAGAAAGGAAGCATATTGCACTAAAAAAAGAGAGTACAAGAAAAAGGTGCAAGAAAAAGAAATCAAAAAGAGAAGAGAAGAGAAGAGGGCACCGTTATCAACTCTTATTAGCACAATTACCATAGATACATTCCTAGTGTCATATCCTGATTTTTTCCCTATCATATAATATTGATAGTGGAAAGAGATTTAGAAAGGATCATGACGAAGATCAGAAAAAAATATAAAGGTAAGATGAGTCTTGAAAGAAGAAAGGGACCTAAACGAAAATTAGAAAAGTCTAAAGGCCAAAAGTTAAAGTAGAAACAAAAGTTGGGCCAAAAGTGGTCATTTCTAAAAGTTTAGGGATCTAAATGTAAATATGCAAAAAGTTAGGGACATAAATGTAATTAAGAGAAAAGTTCAAGGGCAAAATTGTAATGAAAGAAAGATTAGCCCGTAAAGGGCTATAACTGCCCAGAAGTTTTACAGTCTCATATTCCATCAATAAATAGAGGAAGTTACGCTAGTTAATCTGGCATGATACAGAAATTTTATTAGGCCTCCTGAGAGAAGAAAATTATCTGATAGTCTAAAAGTTATCTTAATTTTTATCAGATTTCATGGACATCAGATATAAGTGAGGGAATTACAGGAAAGTGTGCCCTACAGTGTCAGATATTTTGAATCTAACAGAACCTCGGAAGAAGTCCTGTATAAAAAGTTATTCCCATAATAGTGAATTTTGACGGGAGTTTGATAACACCCGTGATCCAATAATTGAACTTATCGGTATGTGAGCTTAGATAGAATGAGATCAGATGACCTCATATATAGGCCCATGATGACGCCAAGAAGGGCCAAAAACCCAAGGTACCAGTTTAGCAGTAGAAGGGGCCAGTGTCCAGAAAAAGTGCAAAATTATGAAAATGCCCCTAGATGCGCAGATTATACTAGAGATAGATGAAAGTCATTTTGGTCATCTAGGATAGGCTAAAAATGTGGCACATGGAATAAATATGATTAGTAGAGCCAATATATGCCCTGAGGCAGTGTAAAGAGGGGTGAAATGACAATTATGCCCTTAGGGTTAGTACGACGCAAGAAAGGACACCAAGGGTATTTTGGTCATTTTCTAATGGATAGATGGCAGATAAATATTCAGTATATCAAGTTCCATGATATGATAAGCCCAGACATTGATTTCTAGGACAAAATACATATCCTAGTATATTATAAAAAAATTAGGAACAAAAAATAGTCCGAATGTTGTGAAACTGCTCCGATCAATACCGGATTGGACTGGAATTTTTCTAGAAGCTTCCTGGCATGGTAAGCACACCACATACCCCCATGAGGTGTCCCTTGAGCTGTGCCACATGATATCATAATTATTCTTTTTAGAAAAAGTTAAATCCAAGATTAAATGTGGGCCTTTAGATCAAATAGTAACCAAATCAATCTTGGCCATTCATTTTTCATGGAGTTTGGCTATAAATACCTCCTCATTCTGCATCAAAACCGTGGCTTCATGGACCCTTGGGAAAACTCTTGCAAAATAAAAACTTAAGCTAAGACAAAGAAGATTCAAGGTACCAAAGTTCAAGCAAGCTAGAGATTAAAGGTAAGCAATCTCTCCTAGCTTATTTTCCTTTGATTTGGGAGCTTGAACTTAGGGTTTTGATGGGAGAAAAGTTGAGTTTTCTCTAAGGGGAGGTGCTGCCCAAACACCTTAGATGCAAGGGGAAAGAAGAAATTAAAGTTAGAAATATATGATTGAAGCTTAAACAAGCTAGTTAAGTGGTTAGTTGTTGATTCAAATTGATATTTTTGACTTTGCCATGGTGTTCCCTATTTGGTATGCACTGTTCATGAGGGAAGGAAATGGAATTTCAATGATTTAATGCTTCCATTGAGTTTATATGATGATTTTGTGTAGGATTGGAAAGGTTTGAAACCTTGGAAACATTAAAATCTCAAGGTTATAGTCTTTGAGATTCCTTACGGTTACTGTTCACTTGCATAAACAGTGATTAGAATTTCATGATTTTGATGATTCCAATGGTTTTAAAATGAAAAGTTGTGTGGGGTAAAGTGGAGAAACAAGTATGGGAAGCATTAGAATCAAAATAAGAATTTTTAAAAGAATTATATGCCTATGTTTAATTCTATACAGCAGGCCATGAAGGAGCTAGACTTTCATGATTCTAAGCTCATAAATGGATTCAAAAGATTAAATTGTGCAGGGTAAAGTCAAGGCATCAATTGGTTCAAGAGCCAAGTGGATTAGTGAAAATTAGAGAAAGTTATGACAATAAAGATTGTAACAAAGGTAGTCTTGAACATGGTTGGAGTTCATGAGTCCTAATGAGTTATGTGATGAATATGAATGTGTTTAGGACCATGAAACAGCCAAGAAGATGTTGGGAAGTGATTGACATAAAGGCTTCATGGTTGGAAAGCTAGGGAGAAAGTGCTAAAGATCAAGAGGAAAGCTTAAGTACAAGGTAGTGAACTTATATCTTTATGTGCTTGATGTGGTATGCTTATGTGTTGACATGTATATGATATTTGAATTATGTTGTGTCATGATTAATGATGGTCAATGTATTGTGAATAACATATTTTCCATGGCCATGCACTTTATGTAAGAGTATATAGCATGATGGCATGTCACTAATCAAAGAAAGTTTAATAAAATTACATATCATGCATTAGCATCCATCTTGCATATTTAAGTGGTAATATTTTCTACTGAGATTCTCTAGAATCTCACTCTCCCATAACCAACCAATTTAGGTCAAGCATGAAGAAGAGGTATGCATGGAGAAGAGCTAAAGAATGGAAGAAATGAAGTGAAGTATTGAGATTTTAGCATATACTATAAATTGTCCATGTATGTAAATGCCATGTAAGGTGTCCGTTTATGTGATGAAACTATTGTAATACTTATGGCATATGTACATCATGTATATGAATGTTAAGAAGCTTATTTGATGGCTTGTGCATGCTGAAACAATTATTGGAAATGAAAGAAAAGAAACTAAAATGGTAAAAACGTAGGTCCTGAAGCAGTTAGTTCACGAAATTTTATGAGCATATATCACACATCCAGAGCTTTAAATTCATTGGTAGAATGTGTCATTGGGATGTGTATATCAAGAGAAATGATTTTCCAAATTAAGGGACCAGAATCTGTTTCTAGGATTTTTGATCAAATGAACAGTAAACTTTGCAAATAAAATGTACTAATTGGATAATTATTTGATCTGGAAATTATTTTCCCTTAAATTTCAAGATGTTAGCTTCATTTAGATTTTTGAACAACTGCATTTAGATTTGTTTAGAATTAATTATGATTTTTTAAAGTTCGTTGTATAATCTGGAATGTCATATGAACAGTAACCCGAGAAAGAGTAAAATTCCAAATTTAGGTAATGGACTTCCAAGGTCTTGTAAGTGGTTCTAATTGCTACTGAATGGTCCCTAAGACGTATAAAAATAAGGATGTTACACCTAGAGACATGAATTCATGCTACACATTCATTGTTGAATGCATAAAGTACTTTATATTCTTCATATTCCATTTCATGTGGCCCATTACTATCATTTCAACCCTAAGAGGCCTCTTGATTCTTTACATAAGTGCTATATAGTTGCTGAGATTTATAGCCATTACAAGCATATGGTAGGATGTTTTCCAATTTAAATCTGAGTTAAAGAACCCTAACAATGAGAGGAAATAGAGAGCTAAACACTTATACCCTTTGAGAGGATCTATTGCACTCGTACAGTTAAGGTTGATTTCACTTAGTAGTTGATTACTTGGTATTGCTCACATTATCACCTTTGCATTCCTAAAAGATGATGAATTATTTATTTTTAGGGTACACTATGGATTATGTTGTTATCTTAAATTTAATAGTGTTGTTCTAGGTGTGATTCATTTTTTTGTCTAGGAGTACAAAGGTTCAAGTATAGGGGAATTGATAAGACACCTTTTCTATATGGTTTCTATGACATTTTTAAGAGTTTTATAACAACTTTACTATTCATTTTATGCCTTAAATTGTACTTTTATGGTAATACATGATTGTGCGTGGCAATGTGCTAATTAAAGGGTAAAATGGTAAATTAACTCTTCCAAACAGTATATATTATATTATTTACTGATTTAGACTTTTACAGTGAGCTTTTATATTAGATTACAGGTATTTTTGAAGAGAGCAAGAACCAGGAAAGAAATCACAAGTCAATGAAAGTGAAACCATGCTCCTACGCCTTTTAGTCGTGACCAAAGAGTTTGCTTGTCATGACCTTGATTCTTCTGGAAGTCTCTCGCGACCAAAATATGGATATGGTCACGACTAAAATACGAAATCACTGAAACTACGCATTTTGAATTAGGTCATATATAAATAAAAGGAGAGGAGGGTTGACGTCCAGGGGGAGGCTGGTTTTTGACCTGATCAGGCTAATAAGTAGTACTCGAGCGCTCTCTGATCACCTTCTCCACATCTTCCATCATTCTACACCTCTCCACAGACTTCTTTACATCTTTACACCATCAATCTACTATCTTCTCATTATTTTTTCATGGCATCACATTTGGACAGCGATTGCAGTACAATAGGAGTCATAAGAGGCTAAATCTTTAGTCTTTTGGTGATAGATCTGATATCTTGAGCTCATGGACAGAAATGGGGAGTTTCTACTGTTCTAATTTGCATATTCTCATGTTATGATTACTGCCAGATCTAGGGTTTTCATTTTATGAGCAAGTTTTTAATATCGATTGCTCATTCTCATATTAGACTTTGTAATTGAATTCGGATGATTTAAACATTTGATTTTTAATATAATATTTCAATTTTGATTTTAAGAGAGTCGGGTTATTATCAGTGATCGTTGTTAATTAATTCATTTGCTTAAAATCTAGGGTTTTCGATCGACGATCATTCGAGGGAATTTTCATCATCTAATTCAACTTACACTCTAAGTTGTTTCTGACAGTTCGCTAATAGTTCTTAAACTAGCTTTGATCAAAGGGGTTTAAAGAAAATTAGGGTTCTGGACTCAATCGATTGATTGAGGTTTCCTTTGAGACTTAGTAATTTCAAAACTCTAATTTTAACGTGGAAGCAAGGATAGATATGTTTTCATGGAGATTCTATTGCAACATGGAGATAATTGACTCTATGGATGATGAAGACAATATAGTTTACAGTTATTTAACTACTAGGCTCAGGGGAAGAGAGATAAAGTTAGATTTCAGTATGATTAACTACTTAATTGGAGCCCCTCCCTCTAACGTGATAAGACCTTTAGATCAGGCTTAGGCATATCACATTCTTCTCCAGACGAACAAGCCTTATCCAGGATCCCTTACCTTCATCCCGAGTTAGATGTGCAATTATTATCGCATCATTCACTACATCTACTCCTGGTGCATGATTTTGTTGTCCTCCAGTTTTACCTATCTAAACTAATAGGACTATATTACTCTGGCAAGGATCATCAGCGGAGAAAAACTCAAACTAGGAGCTTTCATTTATAGCCAGATGAGGGATATTTGCCTCAAGAGGACGAGGACTACTCCGATACCTTTCTCATAGCTTGTCTCATATATCCTCAAGCACTTCAATATCCATCATCTTGAAGGGAGGAAGAGGGAAGATATTAGTGTATTTGGGATGGTTTAACTTAATAAGATGAAGATTAAGATGCCTTATTATGCCAAGAAGGGCAAGATTCCTAGACACCTCAGGACGAGCAACCTTCTGCCAGTGCCTCTCTTCCATAGGATAAAGGACATTCCTCTGCCAATCCACAAGTATCCACAGCTCCATCATTCATGGGAGTTTCTATTTAGAGGTACCTTCAGACAGAGTTTAAAGAGTTCAGGAGTAGACTCACAGCCTCAAGGAAAGAAGCAAACTTAGTACATGAAAGGCAAAGCTATAAAATTCAAATAGTTTTTGAAGCTCATATATGGGATTTTCAAGCTTTCAAGGAAGAGGCTAGAGAGCGACATGAGGCATTATCAGCACGACAGGCTCGTATCCATGAGGAAGTGCCCGTTGTCAAGAACCTTATATTGTCATACATCCATAGTATGGGACCTTCCTTCACTAAAGAAGAGCTTCAGGCTCCCTTACTTTCCCAGCCTAATCAATCTGGCTCATTACTTTCCACTTCCACTATTTCTGAGCATTCATCCTCACCCTCACCTCTACCATTTTATACCTTAGCTGTTCCACTCCATCCCATCAGCTCATCATCAACCTTACCATTACCGCATCTTATTCATTCCTTCCTCCCTTGCCCTAACCTTTTTGGATGATGTCAAAAAGGGGGAGAGAAGAAGTAAAGAGGAAAAGGAATCCTCCTCTAAGGAGTCGCTGGACTGATGACTGTTTGAGTAATTTATTTTTATGTAAAGGAATTTTCCTCTAAGGAGTCATTGGACTGATGATTGAGTAATTTATTTTTATGTTTTAACTTATATATGTTCATGTAAAACTTTTAAGTTTTAATGAAATGATATTTACATTAATTATCTATTGGCTTGTTATATTTCAACCATGATTAAATGGAATTTAAAAGTTTTTTTTAACTCAACTTAACTTCACTTGTACAAGTTTTGCCATCACCAAAAAGGGGGAGAATATTAGTATGAATATATTTTGATGATGTTAAAGAGAAAAGAGAATTAAGTTGTTTAATAATGTGGAAAATATTTTTTGAAGAAATGAAAATGGTTTTATAATGAAATAAAGTTTAAAGAAGAAGTTAGAAGAGATAATCAATTAGTTATTCGATTATTGATAGTTAATCAAGTAATATCATTAATCGATTGAATGATAGATTAATTACAAAGGCAACCATTTGTTTCACATCGGAAAATCAATTAATTGATTAATAGGAAACAATTAATCGATTAATGTCGACTAGCTTCTCTTGCACATTGAACTTAAAAGTCAATTAATCGATTGGTTAATGGATTAATTAGAATTAATTACTTAATTATTCTATTAATCTTTTGAAAACAGATTTCCAACAGAACAAAGATATTGCTATTAATTGATTAATTAACAGATTAATCCATATTAATCTGTTAATTGTTTAATTAATCAATGAAGTATCTATTTTGTAAAAAGTTAAATATAAATTAATTAATCGATTGGTTAATCGACTAATGTGCATTAATAGAATAATTTTTCGATTAATGTGTTGAAATAATTTCTCATTTATTTTTCTAAACACATTAATCAAATAGGCATTCGATTAATTTATATTAATCGATTAATCTCATAATCTTTTAAGATTTAAAGTATATCTCTATTTTAAGTTACAAACCTATTCCTGATTTCATATGATTTATTTATGTGAAAATATGCCAATATGTATCATTAATCTTCCTGATAAATCTTCTAAGAAAATTGTCTTTACATTATCAAAACATATATACTTGAATAATCAAATCAATATGATGCTTTGTTTTCTGTTTCACACGTTAACTCTATTTAATCAATTACGTAATCGATTAATATAGAATATTATTTGAAAACAAGTAGAATCTTTGTATGATCTTGAACTGTTTATAACTAAATTAATCTTATACACATTATCATTGATTTGGGGTATTAAATATGAATGAACATACATTATTCTACCATTATTTATGTTGTGATTAAATTTAGTCAAGTTTAATATTAGTTACTCATTTTTCACTCCACATATTTATATACTAATGATTAAATTTTGAAGTCTTTACAGAATTAATATCAAAGAGTTCATATTCCATTAAGATCAAAGCTAATTTAGAGATCAGACCAAGAGCAAAGCCAACAGACTCTCAAAGGTAAAAGACACTTTGTGTCAGAATGAAACATCCTCATTTTCATACATCTTAGGGACCAAATGGTAGCATCTGGAACCACTTTTAAGGCTATTGAAGTCAAATTACTCAATCTGAAATTTTACTCTTAGCGAGTATTGTTCATTGTGTAAATTCTAGAGGAGTGATCTGACTTCAAAAAATCATAACTAATTCTAGAAAAATCGAAATAGAGTGGTTCAAATTGCTACACGAAGCTAACATAATGCTATTTCAGTGAAAAATAACTCATTGACCACGCCTTGACCAGGTCAACATTAGAAAACATCTAAAGTTTACTGTTCATCCAACATTTTCCCTAATTCTAACATTTGGGTTCCAACATTTGCACTATCCAATCCCCAGCTTCTCTCCATGATTCTTCGTTCCTCTTCTAACATACCTATGGGATTGGGATTACATGGAAGGGGATGAGATTTCTGGGAAAATCTCAGTAGCAAACAGTACTAAACAATGCATGTATTAATTACATACTTGTGCTTGCTTGTGAAAGTGTTAACATTACGTAATATGCGTGCTTCCATGCAATATATGAAATACAATTAGCTAAAGTAATCATATAAATAGAGCTTCATACATAAGCACATGTATAGCACATTTCAACAAAGCCATAGCACATCAAGCATAACATTCAATACATACAAGTTTAGGATAAGTTCACTACCTGGCATGCAGCCTTTCCTTCCAACTCCTAGCCTTGTCTCTCAGGCCCCTTCTTTTCATCATTTAGAGCCTATACATATAATAATAATATCTTTATTATTATCCAGTATAGCTCTACTTACCTCATACTTCACTAGGGGTAATATCCTTAATCTGACATTCCCCTGTCTTTCCTTCTACCTTTAGCTACCTTTATTAATAGAGATATTTCTCTATTCTAACCACTAAGAGCAATCCTCTACTTTATTAGAGCAGGTACTAGATAACTTACTTACCTCATTCCTAAGCTCGGCCCAATCCCTAAGCTCCTTGGACTACTCCCAGCTCCACCAGAACTCCTTCCTTTCTTTCCTTTCTTTCTCTTTCTCTCTTTCTCTCTTCTTTCTCTTCTTTCTTTGGCTCCTTGGCCGTAGGAATGAAGTGAGGGGGAAGGGCCTATTTATAGGTGAGTGGAGGTGAAATGAATGGCTCAGATCGAATTCTAATGAATGGCCCAGATCGCTTAGCTTCCTCAAGAAGCTTTGCCTGCATCATCACAATGACATCACCCGCCTTGATGACTCGCCATTATGACATAATACAAGGACACCTCAGGGGGTATGTGTCGCAATGGTGGGGCCCTTGGGATACCTCACCAGCTGACTCAGCCTCTCTAGAGAATTCCAGAGCCTTTTCCTGGAATGAGCGTATGAGATTGTGCCACGTGTCCTTTTTACTTTTTCAACTTTTTCTAATCTCATGACATGTGTCCTTAACTTTTCTTATTTCCCTATAATCATGCCATGTGACTCCTTGTGGGTCACATGAGGACACCTTTCATGCCACCTCATGATCACTGCTCCCAGCTCTACCAGAACTCCTTCCTTCCTTTCCTTTCTTTCTCTTTCTCTCTTCTTTCTCT
Source organism: Leucaena leucocephala (assembly GCA_037074615.1). Taxonomy (NCBI): domain Eukaryota; kingdom Viridiplantae; phylum Streptophyta; class Magnoliopsida; order Fabales; family Fabaceae; genus Leucaena; species Leucaena leucocephala. The sequence goes on along the minus strand of CM073528.1, from coordinate 10,371,293 downwards.
TCTTTCTTTGGCTCCTTGACCGTGGGAATGAAGTGAGGGGGAAGGGACTATTTATAGGTGAGTGGAGGTGAAGTGAATGGCTTATATCGAATCGTGATGAATGGCCCGGATCGCTTAGCTTCTTCAAGAAGCTTTACTTGCATCATCACGATGACATCACCCTCCTTGATGACTCACCATTATGACATCATCCAAGGATACCTCAGGGACACCTCAGGGGGTATGTGGCATAATGATGGGGCCCTTGGGATACCTCATTAGCTGACTCGGCCTCTCTAGAGAATTCCATAACCTTTTCTTGGAATGAGCGGCTGAGATTGTGCCACGTATCCTTTTTACTTTTTCTCCTTTTTCTAATCTCATGACATGTGTCCTTAACTTTTCTTCTTTTCCTGTAATCATGCCATGTAGCGCCTTGTGGGTCCCATGAGGATACCTTTCATGCCACCTTATGGTCTAAAGTCATATCTGATCACTTTTCCCAGTTCTATCCTTAACCGGGTAACTTTACTTTATGGAAAAACACTAAAATATTATTTTAATGCCTCTTTAACTCCATATTCCTTGGGCCTACGTTTTTAGGCCTTTTAAATGTCATCTTGGGTTTCTAACCAAGCCTAAGAACTCTGGTGACTCGGTTCCCAAGAAATACCTCTTACTTTTCCATTATGCCCACAGGGACTTTCACTCTTTACGCTTTAGTCCTTGAATTTTCACTTTCTTGCAGTTTAGTCCCTAAACATCATTTGTATACTTCTGGGACTCCTGCATAATAGGACCTAGTAGCCTTCCTTTTTTAGGCTACATACTGGGCTTCTAGGCTTGAAATTGGGATATGACACAGAAGCTTCAATGGCTAGTTCTAACAGTCATGTTCTCAACAAAAGAAGAAAAGCTCAACGGAGAAAGAGATTATGCTTAATGGTTAAAAGCTTAAACTTCATCTAAATGCTCAATGGTCAAAATCTCAAACTTCATCTATAAATAAGAGAGCATTCAAGAAGACAAAAAATAGATGAGCTATGAATGTATCATCATAATGCCAAAATATCGTTATACTGATAAAGCCTCCAACTCTATGTTCTTCCTTATTTACCATCTTCATATCTTGAGAGAGAAAAATATTGTAAGCAATAATGTATGATCCACTCTATCTTAGAGAGTCTAAAATCCCTTATTTCTTAATCAATCTGAGAGCAAAACCTTAGAATCAGGGGATTTAAGGTTGGGATTTGCTCGTATCTGTTTAAGAGGGAGTGTTGCCACCGAAGTGTGGTGTAACCTCAAGTTTGAGGTGGTTCTTAATTAGTCATGAAAATTTAATTTGTAAAAGCTACCAAGAACCCGTTAAAATTTTGGTTATAGTGGATTGAAAATCTGAGTGGGAAACTGATGACTGGATGTAGATCAAGGAAGGACTGAACCAGGATGAACTTTGTGTGCAGTTTTTATCTTCCTTAAACTCTTCAGTTTCTAGTAATTCATTTTCAATCAAAGCTTTCTAAATTAATTTGGTCATATTTTAAAAGAGTTTCAAAAAAAGTTGAGAAGTCGCCATACACCAATTCACCCCCTTTTTGGTGTTTCAGCCTATCTACCTAGTACTAACAAAGACAAATGGAGGATATTACCAATTTGAAGATGAGTGCTCTTAAGGATTAATGCATGATTATGTCAGAGTTATAACAATTATATATTCAAATCCCTAACATACATAACCTTAGACAATTGTCATGGTCATAGTCATAAAACCCATAGTTATACCAAGATCTAGCATATACAATTGCATCAAGAATGATTATTTAAAATTTCTACTTAGTATGTGATAAATTAAACAATAAGTGATTTGTTCATTTAACATGGATATTCAACCAAAAAACTTATAACTAAACATATGAACCTAACATGAATAATTATATGAAGAAACCAAATGTATTAAATAAAGAATATCAAATCATAAATTGAAATAATAAATCACAAGAGTTTGATCACATAGGTGTCTCAACAAAGACCCTGGATCCAATATATACAAATATCAAAACCTAAACCTAAGAAATCATAAACTTGCATAAAGAAAAAAGATAAAATCATAAAGTTATTCAACTCCTACTCTAGTGCATAGGAACTCAAGCCACTTCATTTCTCCTCAAGAACTTAGAAGGAAATTGATAGAATGGGGGACAAGATGAAGAAGATGATTGTGATGGTAGTGGTGATTGGTGTCTTCAATGGAAGAGCCTTGGGGCCCTTTATATAGGCTTAGGTTGTGCCCTTTGTGTCTTCCTTATTGATGTGGACTCTTCACTATTGTCTCTCAAAGATGATAATTTATCTTTGATTTATCATCCATGATCTTCAATTATTTTCAAGCTGTCATCCTTTCTAATATCTTCAAAGATAATCCTTTTAACTCAAATATCTTAAAAATAATTCAAATAAAAAGTAATAGAATAAAGGAGATAAAATAATTAATACAAAATAGGAAAAGATAATACCCTTATCTATTATTCTTTAATTAAATTTAAATATCGAATATTGAGCAATTGTCTTTGAATTATTCAAATGATATTGAATTAATATAATATAAAATAATACTAATATAATATAATATTATATTAAAAGAATAAATAAATATAATATTATTGGAGGTATTTTGATTTTCTCTAATTAGATATTATAATTTCCTCGTTCAATTTGGCAATTCCTCAATTAACCTTCCTCATATAATATAATTGTGTAGTAGTTGAAATTAAGAGAAAAATACATAAGAAATGATACATCCATGCAAATTAATTTAATCAAGAGAAATAATAAAATTAATAAAAACACAAGAAATGGCATTTTTAATCATTTAATTCATATAATCAATTAAAGCCTAAGGTGAGTAAAACTACTACAATAATGCCTATTAAACATGATAAATTCCCTAAAATAGATATGAAATAATATGATAAAATAGGAATTCATTACCCGCCTATGATTCCGTCCCATGCCCTTTTAAGACCTATCAAACATGCCCAAATTTTTACTATTAAAGGATCTCTATTCTATATGTTCAGCGTGAAAACTTCAATTAGATTTCCTTTACAATCTTTGATAATGCCACCATATCCTGATTGGCTATCCTTATGAGAATAAGTTCCATCAATGTTGATGGTCGCCCACCCGTCCAGATCCAACCTGTTATAGTTCTTGTTGAAAATATTGTAAAAATTGTGTAAGAGTGTGTCAAAGAAAGAAGCTTCTTTTGGACATGACTCTTGGGTCTTGGAGACATATGTCTAAAAGGAATGTCTCATATCCTTCCATAGTATATAAAAATGATTGTTGATGAAAGATTAAAATAGATGATTGTTGAGATCTTTGTACAAAATAACAAAGTATATAGTTCAAGTCGCATCCAAGATGATACATATATGAACTCAAATGATTATCTTTGTTAAAGATTAGAGTGTGACATTCCAAGTTATTAACCAATATTATGTGAAAAAAATTCTAATTCAATTTGAATGGAAAGGGATTATATGGTATGAAATTATAATTTAATTAGAATTATTATTGAGAAGTTATTGACATATAATTTGAGATATAACAGTGTGAGGGCACCTAAGATGTGAGGTACCTGTTCTATGTTATGATTAAAAATTAATTAGGTGGAGGCTTTGTTATTTGTTAATGAATACAAATTTTGTAAAGGCTTTGCCATTTGTTGTTGAGAACAAATTTTGTGAATAATCTAACTTTTCTGTTGCTTAAAATAACCATTTTGAGGATATAAAAAATTAATCATTTGTCTAATAAAGAGATAAATGTGTTTAAAGTTTCATTATTTATGGGTGCATTTATCTTAGAGTAAAATATACATGATTATTGTGAGAATATATTGAATATTTATTATGTTATTTTAAATATAAGTTGAAAGCATGGGTGAATCAAATATGGTTTAAAAAATGTTTCAAAATTTTGATTTTAAGAACCATTATGTGAATATTCCTTATGATGCTAATACATTATTTGGAGTATTGTTTGCTCAATCTATGTATGCACAAATTATGAGAATTTGGTGCATTAGTATTAATTCTTATTATATAGCATATACAGTGTGGAGGATTGAGCATACAAACATAAAAATTCAATCTCATAAAGAGAATGAAATATTTGAGGAGTACCATAAATGTTGGTATTATGTGCGGTAAAATCCCGTTGTATCAAAATACACATATGCTTAAATTTTAGTTTTATATATATGAGAAAATATCATGTATTGAGTATTTCTGTTGTATTAAAATACACGGATGTCAAGTGGTGATTTATCTTTAGTTATGGTAAAGATAAAATATTATGTGAATTAAAGTTTATTACTTTGAAGATATCATAAATTGGAAGCTGAATTGTTAAACAAATTTTAGCAAAAATTTTGGTGTAAAACCAATACTTAGTGTTGATGAAATGTTTTTGTCAAATGGCAATAACCTCTATTAAGAAGAACAAAGATAATCAACACTTAGTGTTGCTGAGTTATAATTGCTAAATGGCAATAAACATTGTTGAGAGAACAATGGTACAATCGTTTAAGATGCTATGTGAATATGCATGCTTAATAAAGAATTGTGAGGTAAAAAAATAGACCCCTACTGGATCCTTAACAAAACCCCTAGGGAGAAAACAAATTGTTGAGACATTGAAAGGAATATGACTAAAGCCAATTTGATTATGACAGTGATGGCAACCCAACATTTGTGATTGGTGATCCCATGAAGAAGGTTCAATGGGTAAGAACAAGTCACTTGTAGTTTTGCTAGCACTAAAATATTATTACTGGTCCTTTCCTATGGTATGTGAGAAAGTGCTAGATTACATATTAGAGAGTTAAGCAAAAGTTCTTAATGATTTCAAATCTTACGGGATGGTGTATTTAGTGCAGATACATTTAAAGAAATCACCTATATGAATGAGGAGTATGGGCTGCTCCTATGAGATCGTGGTGAAATCTCTAGAGCATTCGTTAAACATTAGGACACACGTATGGCCACCTAACGTGCAAAATCACTCGGTAAATAGTGGAAATATGGGGGTATAATATGAGAATTAATACATTTAGTATACTCCCAAGAGGTGCTAGTTTATAGTTTATAGGACCACTGGTGTCACATCTTAATTTTTCCCTATCTGTATAATACTAATAATGGAAAGAGGTTTGGAAAGAATTGTACTGATGAATATGAAGGAAAAATAATGATTAGACAAAGGTATAAAGATAAGGGACTAAAATAAAAAATCTAAAAGTTCTGTGTTACAAAGTGTAAAGTAGACAAAATCTTTGGGCCATTAAGTGAAATTATAAAATATTTAGGGCTTAAAGTGTAATTTTCAAAAGTTTAAGGGCAAAATAGTAATTATGGAAAGTTAAGCCGAAAAAAGGCCAAAAAAAGGCCAAAAATGCCCAAAATCATATTAGTCCCAAATTTTTCCAATAAATAGAGAAAATTATTCTGATCAGTTTGACATAACACAGAATTTTGATTCGAGGTCCCGAAAAATTTATATGAATTTTTGAAAAAAGGAAAATTAATACAATATTTTTTAGACCTCAGAATAAGATTAAATTTGGCAGTAAATTCTTATAATTAATATGATCATTTATGAAATTGATATAGCCTAAAACAGAGTTCTATAGAATTTATTATGAAATTTACAGTTGATTAAATCACCCGATAAATATGTTTTGAGGGAATTTCTTAGGAATTTAGCCTATAAAGGTAGTTGACCATGTAGAGGACCCAAAATAATGCCTTATAATTATAATAATATTTTTAGATAAGTGTGTGCGCTAGGGCTAATAAACACCCAAAAAAATATAAAATTACAAAAATGCTACTAAGTGTGCCACTGTGTTCTGTTTATGATCCAGTGATAAATGAAACCCATTTTGGTCATTTGCTAAGGTTAGACAGTCAATGAGAGTTTCCAGAATAGTTGACCAAAGTCAGGGAATACTCTGATGATGTGTGAAAAGATGATAATGCCCTTTGAGATATTAAGGTGAAATCGGACATCGATAAAGGGTCTTAAGGAAATATATAAAATTTTTATTAAGACTTCTGGGTCTCAAAAAATTATGAGACTTTTTAGAGAATTTATTTTATATTATAATGAACATCTAAAATTGTTAGAACTATTAAAAGAGGTGTCTAGCATTTATTTCAAGATTAGGATAATTTAAGGATATCGGTATAAGGAAAGTTCTTTGGGATTTGTGCCAATTAGCAATTGGACCTAAGAGAGGCCCAATATTTCATCCTAGGGCATCCCAGTAAGTCCCAAAAGTTGTCTTGGAGCCCAAGTCCAATAAGGAATAATTTATGAATTTTTGAAAAAGAAAAGAAAAAGGAACAAAGTAAGAATTAGGGTTTTCACATAGTGGGACCCACAAAGCTTCACACATGTCGTCCAATGCAAGGGGAAGAGAATATTTTTGTCATGTGATCTTATCTCAAATTGGATTGGTGGGCAAGTTTGATGTAAGAGCAATTGTAAGCCATTAGATTAAATAGTGCACAAAGTAATATTGGCAATTCATTTTCCATAGAATTTTTCTATAAATACCCCCATATTTCTGATTCAAAATAGTGGCATGAAGATCATTGGGGAAACTATAGCAAAATAAAAACTCAAGCCAAGACAAAGAAGAATCGAAGGTCTAAAGTTTAAGGTAGCTAAAGATTAAAGGTAAGTAATCTATCCTAGTTTATTTTCCTTTAATTTGGAGGGTTTGAACTTAGGGTTTTTATGGAAGAAATATGAGGTTTCTCTAGGGTATATATGCTATCCAAAAACCCTAGATGAAAGGAGAAAGAAGAAATTAAAGTTAGAGTTATGTGATTGAACCTTAAACAAGCTAGTTTGACTTGGCCATTGAAGATATATTTCGGTATGCACTATTAATGAATGAAGGAGATGGAATTTCAATGATCTAATGCCTCCATTGAATTTATATGATAATTTTGTGTAGGATTGGATAGGTTTTGAACCTTGGAAGCATTAGAATTGAAAGTTGTAATTCTTAGAATTATTCTCATCACTATTCACTCATATGAATAGTGATTAGAATTTCATGATTTTGATGCTTCCAATGGTTTTAAAATGAAAAGTTGTTTGGGATAAAGTAGAGAAACAAATATGGGAAGCATTGGAATTAAAATGAGAATTTTTGGAAGAATTATGCATGTTTTTCAAATCTATCTAGAACAGTGCATAGGAGCTAGAATTTCATAATTCTAAGCTCATAAATGAATTTAAAATATAAAATTGTGTAGGGTAAAGTCAAGACATCAATTGGTTCAAAGGCCAAGTTAATTAGTAAAGATTAAGGAAAGTTAATGTAGTTAAGTGAGCTCAATGTTCAAGAGAGTTAGATTGTAATGAATGGATGGTAATGTTATGTTAGGAATTGATTGTGAACAAAGAGGTAGCCACATATCAAGGAGAAGTAAGAAGAAAAATGCAAGGTTAAAGTGAAAGATGTCAAGCATGTGAGGTAGTAAACTTATCCTAAACTTGTATGTATTAAATGTTATACTTGGTTGTACTATGGCTTTGTTGAATTGTGTTATATATATGTTTATGATTGAAGCTCTATTCTATAATTAATTTGACCAATTGTATTTCATATGTAACATGGAAGCATGCATATTACACAATGTTAACACTTTCATAAGCAAGCAGAAGTATTTACATTAATACATGCATTGTTTAATACCATTTGCTACTGAGATTTCCCCATAAAGCTCACTCCATCCATGTAATCCCAATCCTAATAGGTTCAAGGATGATGAAAGAGTATGAAGAAACATGAAGAGAAGTTAGGGATTGGATAGTATAAATGTTACATAAACAATTATTACATGTAATGATGTTATATGACAAGTTGAATAACAATGTTTATGATGTAATGAAAAATATTAAATCATAGAATAAATGTATGAAATTTTACAGACATTTGGTAACATGTCAAGTTTCATTTTGACACCAGGATCACCTTATTTTGATGTCGGTACAAAGAAAACAAATTTTCCAAAGTAAGGGTCCCGAATCTGTTTTCAGAATTTTTGACCAAAAAAATAGTACTCTTTGACAAATAAACTGTATTAATTGACTAAACATTTAGTCCAAAAATTATTATTTCCTTAAATTTCAAGATGTTATCTTCATGTAGAAAAACCACATCATTTCAATTTTTCTAAAATTAATTATGATTTTTTGAAGTTCGTCACCAAATCTGGAATACCATATGAACAGTAATTTGAGAAGAGTAAAAATTCTAGATTTAGCTAATGGACTTACAAGGACTTATAAGTGGTTCTAAATGCTACTGAATGGTCCCTAAAATGTATGAAAGTAAGGATGTTTCAACTGGCATTTATGTGAACTAAGTATTATCGGCTTAGGTCTGGTTTATAGTCTATAGGACAACTCGATACAATAGTTATATCCATGTGTGTAACTTAACTAATGGTGTTTTTTTTGTTGGAAAGTATGTTTTGATGATGCCAAATAGCAAAAAGTTTTCAGTAATGCTAAAATGACAAGATTATTTTAAAAATGCTAAAAGATGGTTTAGTTTGATGTTTTCAAGATGATCTATGCCAACGTTTTATTGAATTAATAATGTTTTGAAAATCAGTTTTGTTAGTTTCCTTTTTGTGCTCAAGGATTGCCAAACATGCACTAAAAATGTTTTTGTACTTAATGTTGTTAAAAGAAGAAGTTAATTGAGTAATAGATTAGTTAGTCAATTTATAATAATTAATCGATTAGTTTGTTCGATTAATGTAAAAGCAACATTCTGTGCTATAAAAGAAATATCAATTAATCGATTAATGAGTGACCATTAATCGATTGAGTGTTCGATTAATGTCGAGATTGCTTACCTTATGGAATTGAATTGATAAGCCAATTAATTGATTAATTTTAATTAATTAATTAGTTATTCGATTAATGTTTTGAGAACATATTTTCAATTGATTAAAGATATTGCTATTAATCAATTGGTTAATTAATTAATTTATATTAATGCATTAACTTTTTGATTAATGTGTTGAAATTCTCTTTGAAATATTCAATTCAAAATTTCAGTAATCAATTGGTTAATCGATTAATTTATATTAATGCATTAACTTTTTGATGAATGTGCTGAAATTCTCTTTGAATTATTCAATTGAAAACTTCATTAATTGATTGGTTGATCGATTCATTTATATTAATACATTAAATGTTCTTGTTATAATAATGTGTTGATTTTGAATCTACAGCATACACAAACTTGATCTGTAGAAGAATTGAGAATGAATAGAAATCCAAGAAGGCATTAGAAGAATGGATTAATCAAGGTCAAGAATCAAGAAATTAATTGAACTCTTGATCAACTAAACAAAGGAGTGAAGAAAATGTAAAGGGAGAAGATGATAATAGATCAAACAACTCAAATAAGCCTATTTTGCTAAATTAATCGACTAACTAATCGATTACTTGCTTCATTTTCACTTCTATGTTTTGCTCTGTTTTGACAAAGGTAGAGTATTTTGACCATATCTCTAGATGTACTTATTTGATTAAGGTGAAACTTGATTCATATGAAACTAAACTTAGAATTCAATTCAATGACACCTATTTAATCACTAAAAAGTCTCATATGAGGAAGATATACCATTTAAAATATGGAATATAGGATCAATACTTTGGTCATGACCTCTACTTACTAAATTGATCATATTTTTCTGTCTACAATGAATGTTGGAGTCAAACTTAGTTTATTGGAAAGTATACACATAGAGCTTTATGGGGATAGGTCTTTTGATATGTTTAGCATTTAATAGAGGAAGTTATGAAAATTGAAAGAAAATCATTGTTCCTCAAGTAAGAGATAATCAAAAAATGGAATAAAATTAAACGCTGAACAATTATTACTAGAACTTCTCTTCATTGTGTCAAACTTTATTTAAGGTATCCAAAGACATGATTAGAATGAGATTAGATAAAGATTAAATCCAACATACTCTCAACGGTAAAAAGGTACTTTGTGTCAGAAGCTTAAATGGCTAGTTCAAACGGTCATATTCTCAATGGAAGAAGAAAAAACTCAACAAATAAAGAGATTATACTCAACAGTCATAAGCTCAAACCGTATCTATAAATGAGAGAACATTCAAGAAGAAGACGGAGGGATATGAATGCGTCATCATAATGCCAAAAAGTTCGAAAGACTCTAACTCTCTATTTTTCATATATCATTCCTTACGAGAGAAAAATTATCATGTACAACAATATTTTACTCACTCTATCTGAGAGAGATTGATGTACCTCTATTCTTTTACTTAACTAAAAGCAAACCTTGGAATCAGGGGATTCAAGGTTGGGAATTGTTTGTATTTGTTTAAGGGGAGTGGGGTGCCACCATAAGTGTGGTGTAACATCAAGTTTGAGATGATTCTCAATTAGCAGTGAAAATTGAGGTTGTAAAGGCTACTAAGAGCCCATTGTAATCTTGGCAAATAATATATTGAAAAAATCTTAGTGGGGAGCTGAGGATTGGACGTAGGTCAAGGATGACTGAACCATGATAATTCTTCTGTGTGACATTTCTCTTTCTTAACTATTTATATGTCCAGCAATCCATTTCATCTATATGATCAAAGTTTTCAAACTTATATATTTCACTGATAAGATTGCAAAATAATTTCAAAAGAGTTTCAACAAAATTTTTAAAGTCACGCAATCACCCAATTCACCCCCTATTGGGTGATCAACCTATTCTAACATTTGATATCAGAGTGCGTTACTTGTTTAAAGAATCCTTCAAGTGCAAAGATCATTATGGCTAGAGTTGATTGTGGCATACTTTCTGAAGGTTTTGATATTATCATTCCTCTTACTTTAGAAGGGTCGTATGACCATATTTTTTAAAATTCTTGATTTTGATATGAGTAAAATTCTTTCAAATGATTTTGATGTTAAACCAAAAAAGGATTGGGGTGAAAATGAAAAGAAGTTTTTTTCGCTAAACCATAGAGTAATGAAAACTTTATATAAAGCTTTATCTGAAAATGATTATTCAAAAGTCAAGCTTTGCTCTAATGTTTTAGATATTTTTAATACTCTTAATTCTATATACTCATTTGACAACCATGTTGAAGCTCACTGTGTTGATAGTTCATCGGTACCTAAATATTGCATATCTATTGACGAGAACAAATAGAAGTAGAGACCATAGAAAGAGAAATCCAAACAGACTTCCATGAATTGGCCAACACATAAAATAAGAGGAAGGAGAGAGTCAAGAAGAGCTCGATGTATATAAATACAATGAAGCATCTTTTAGAGCTCAAAATGCGTATATGGTAAATCATCTCAATTCTTCTTGCGAATTTGAGAAAAATGATTTCAAAAAATTTCATGATATGATTTTTCAACCAATCATTGATTCTGTTTTGTAAAGCAAATATGTTTTACATTTCAATGATATCACTAGAAAATCTTGTAGGAAGAAAGAAATTTTGCATAATAATTATATATTGCTTCCACACGACCAACACAATATCTGCAAATATTCTCACAAAGTGCATCATCATGTTATTTGCAATTATTGTGAAAAACTAGGTCATATTTCACACACTTGCTATTCATAAATGAAATAATTCCTGAACATCTGAGCCTTACATTTAACCTGTTCATTCACTGGACCATACTGGTACTCTGGTCATTTGGACAAGAGAGTTAATATTCTTCATCTTCAAAACATCATGTTTTGATAAGCAAAGTTCTCAACCCTTCACTTCGCTAATTCCACATTCTATCCAACTTTTGTTCAAACAAGAAAATCTCAGACATGTTGACATTATTGTTCAGCATGCAATCTTACAAAGATAATCTTCTCCAATTAGCTTATCATCCACATTTTCAGGAAATTAATTTTTATTTTTTAAAAAAAGTTGTATATTTTGAAAATCACTCTAAAATTGCATTTTTAAAAGAGAAGAATTATTCATCAAGGTTAATTTCATTCAAGACGGGAGAACTTAACATTTATATGGGCATATCATTTTACTAGTTCTATTGTTAGTATACTCATTTGTATTCAATGAGAATTAGTATGTTTTGATGATAAGTTGCCACACGCTATATGGTCTCACATATAAATGGAAATTATCATATATATGACCATACTATCCATTCATTCTCCCATAAAGAAAGGATTTATTTTTAATAGGAAAAAAAGAATTACTAGGTCAAGTCTGAGGATTAGTGAGCGCTTAAGCAATAAAGATCATTTGGCAACAAATTGAAGGGATAAATGTAACATCCTTACTTTTATACGTCTTAGGGACCATTCAGTAGCATTTAGAACCACTTACAAGACCTTGCAAGTCCATTAGCCAAATGTGGAATTTTACTCTTTCTTAGGTTACTATTCATATAGTATTCCAGATTACGCAATGAACTTCGAAAAATCATAATTAATTCTAGAAAACTCTAAAAGAAGTGGTTCAAAAAGATACATGAATATAACATCTTGAAATTTAAGGGAAAAATAATTTCTAGACCAAATGATTAGCAAATTAATACAGTTTATTCGCCAAAATTTACTGTTTATTTGGTCAAAAATCCTAGAAGCAGTTTATGGTCCCTTAATTTGGAAATTCATTTCTCTTGATATACACATCCAAATAAAACGTTATATCTATGCACTTAAAGCTCTAGATGTGTACTACATGCTCATAAAATTTCTTGAAATAATTCCTTCATTTGCTAGGTCAGACTGAAGCCACAACAAAACTGCTTCAGGACCTAGTTTTTTACCATTTCAGTTTCCTCTCTTTCACTTTCCATAATTGTTCCAGCATACATAAATCATCTCTTTTGCTTTTTCTAAATTTATATACATCATGGGCTTATATAATAATTATTTCATACAATCTCATCACATAAATAGATACTTTACATGGCCTTGACATACATGGAATGTGCATAGCATATACTAACATCTTAAATACTTTACTTTTCTTCTTCCATGCTTTAACTCTTCTCCATGCATACATTATCCATCATGCTTGACCTAAATTGGTTGGTTATGGGAGAGTGAGATTCTAGGGAATCTCAGTAGCAAACATTACCACTTAAATATGCAAGATGGATGCTAATGCATGATATGTAATTTCATTAACTTTCTTTGATTAGTGACATGCCATCATGCTATATACTTATACATAAAGTGCATGGCTATGGAAACATGTTATACACAATACATTCAATATCATTTATCATGCCACAACATCATTCAAATAACATATACATGTCAACACATAAGCATACCACATCAAGCACATAAAGAGGTAAGTTCATTACCTTGCACTTAAGCTTTTCTCTTGACCTTTAGCCCTTGCTCCCTAGCTTTTCAACCATGAAGCCTTTATGTACATCACTTCCCAACATCTTCTTGGATGTTTTATGGTCCTAAACACATTCATATTCATCACATAACTCATTAGGACTCATGAACTCCAACCATGTTCAAGACTAACTTTGTTACACTCTTTATTGTCATAACTTTCTCTAATTTTCACTAATCCACTTGGCTCTTGAACCAATTGATGTCTTGACTTTACACTACACAATTTCATCTTTTGAATCCATTTATGACTTTAGAATCATGAAATTCCAGCTCCTTCATGGCCTGCTGTACAGAACTGAACATAAGCATACAATTCTTCAAAAATTCTCATTTTGATTCTAATGCTTCCCATACTTGTTTCTCCACTTTACCCCACACAACTTTTCATTTTAAAACCATTGGAACCATCAAAATCATGAAAGTCCAATCATTATTCATGTGAGTGAACAGTAACTGTAAGGAATCTCAAAGACTATAACCTTGAGATTTTAATATTTCCAAGATTCAAAACCTTTCCAATCCTACACAAAATCATCATACAAACTCAATGGAAGCATTAAATCATTGAAATTCAGTTTCCTTCCCTCATGAACAGTGAAGACCGAACAGGGAACACCATGGCAAAGTCAAGAATATCAATTTGATTCAACAACCAACCACTTAACTAGCTTGTTTAAGCTTCAATCATATGGTTCTAACTTTAATTTCTTCTTTCCCCTTTCCTTTAAGGTCTTTGGGCAGCACCACCCCTTAGAGAAAACTCAACTTTTCTCCCATTAAAACTGTAAGTTCAGGCTCCCAAATCAAAGAAAAATAAGCTAGGAGAGATTGCTTACCTTTAATCTCTAGCTTGCTTGAACTTTGGAACCTTGAATCTTCTTTGTCTTGGTTTGAGTTTTCATTTTGCAAGAGTTTCCCCAAGGGTTCCTTGCTCACGGTTTGGCTGCAGAATTGAGGGGCTATTTATAGAAAAATTCTGTGGAAAATGAATGGCCAAGATCACTTTGTGCACTATTTGATCTAATGGCTCATATTTGTTCTTACAACAAGCTTCCTCTCCAAGCCAACTTGAGATAAATCCACATGACAAAAATCTTCTCCTCCCCCTTGTCTTGTACGCCAAGTGTGTGGTTGTGTGGGTCCCACCATGTGCAAGCCATAATTCACACTTTATCTCCTTTTTTTTCTTTTCAAAAATTCAAAAAATTTTCATTATTGGACTTGGGCTCCAAGACAACTCTTGGGACTTAATGGGCTGCCCTAGCACGAAATTTTGGGGTGCCATAGGCCTTCCTTGGGTTCAATAGCTAATTGGCACAAATCCCAAGGTACTTTCCTTATACCGATATTCTTAAAATATCCTAATTTTGAAATAAATACTAGACACCTCTTTTAATGGTTCTAACATTTTTAGAAATTCATTCTAATATAAAATAAATTCCCTCTAAAGTCTCATAATTTTTTAAGACCCAGAAGTCCTGATAAAAAATCCCTACATTTCCTTTAACCCTTTATCATTGTCCGATTTTACTTTAATTTCTCAAAGGGCATTATCGTCTTTTCAAACATCATTAGACTATTTAATGTCTCTAATTAAGCATCTTTATACCATCTTACATGTTTTTAGCCTATCCAGAATGACCAGAATACCCTCCATCTATCACTGCTACAATAGGGCATCCGGGGGCATTTTCGTAATTTCGCACTTTTTCTGGACTGCTCTGGACTCTGGCCCACATAACTTTCTCACTACTTTATTCGGCTCACTATGGCGCTATTTGGGCCTTAGTATGGGCTCCTTAGCCTCATTACCTTTATGGCACAATTCACAATAAATCTCACCCGATCCTATTTATTGGGTATTTTATTTCATCGTAAAATCCCGTAAGGCTTTTACAGGATTCCTTTTCTGACTCTGTCAATTTTATAAATTCTTATATTAAATATGGGAATTTCCTATAATATCCCATCTGATTATAATGTCTGAAGAATACTGTAATAATTCTTCTGACTTCATAAATTTATATCAATTAATCGGGACCTCAAATCAAAATTCTGTGTTGCGTTAAATTGACCAGAATAATTTTGTCTATCTACTGGTAAAATTTGAGTCTGATCTGATTCCGGGCATTTTTGGCCTATTTTGGCTCAAATTTTGTATAATTATATTTAGGTCCCTGACTTTTTACTTAATTATATTTAAATCCCTACACTTTTAGAAATTACCACTTTTAGCCCAATATTTATTTCTACTTTAACTTTTGGCCTTTCACCTTTTCCATTTTTCGTTTAGGTCATTCTCTTTCTTCAAGACTTATCTAACCTTTATTATTTCTTCTTATCTTCGTCATAATCCTTTCCAAACCTCTTTCCACTATCATTATTATACAGATAGGGAAAAATCAGGATATGACAATAAATGTCATATCCTTACTTTTAACCTCAATTATACTCCATTAGAAGTGATTAGAACCAATTACATGATCATTTTCTTTGAAAACATTCATTTCCAAAAGAATTGCTCTCAGGTACTGTTCACTTTTAATGTTCATTTAATAATTCCATAACATGTACCCTACTTTGAAAATTCATAATTAATTGTAGAAAAATCTAAATAATTTGATTTCAATTTCTAATGAAATCTATTTCATAGATATTGGAAGGAAAAATATGGAACTGAGGTCTTCTAGTCCAAATGAAATCAGTTTATTCGTTAAAAATCACTGTTCATTTGGTAAAATCTGGAGGTTCCAGTTTCTTTGCCTTAATTTCAAAAATTCATTTCTCTTTGGTTATTTATCCAAATGAACTGTGTTACCTATCGATTTGAATCTCTAGATCTACTCTTTAAGCTCACAAACTTTCATGGAAAAATTCGTTCATTTGATATGAAATTGTTGCGTGAATGTCACTGCCTTTAACACTAGTTTTATCTCAATTCTAGATCTTAGTTCCCACTTTGGAAAATCATAACAATTAGGATACTTATCCAATTAAGGCGTTCTTGGTGTCCATTTAAATCTCTTTATCTTAGATATTATCATGCCAAATTTCAAACTAAAACTCATTGATTTAGGCATCATAATCATCATCACATCGCCACAGCTACAAAATAGGGTTATAGAAACATACACCATGCATACTTGCATATCATCCCATAGTGTCATGTAGTCATGTAACTTATTATACAAACTTAATCATCAACATTTACTCTCTTCCCTTGAGAGGATCCAGAACCTAAAACATAGTTATGCATGTGGAAGGAATGAGATTTCATGGAAATCCCAACAGCAAGTTACACAAACATAATATCATGCATGATTAATTGGATGCTTAACGTGTTATCATGAAATGGGAGCTACTTCATAATGGTACATAAGCAAATTCTAACATGAATATTGTCATGACATAACTTGCAAGGAGTTACAATCATTCATACTTCATCATAACATGATGACATAAGCTCAAGCTCAACCAAACACCATAATCAACAAGCAAGCAAAACAGTTAAACAAACATGAGTTCTAGTTAGGTATCCTTGCTACCTCTTAGCTATCTTGGTCAAGACCTTATTGGAATGATTTCCTTCCTTCACAAATGTCAAAACCTAGCCATTACAAAATAATATCAAGTTACAACTCAACTTAAAATCAAATCCAAGAATAGGTTTTCACTAACTTCCTTTCTTTCTCTCTTTTATGTTTCCTACTTCCATCTTTCCAAAATAAATTCTCATGGTTCATTCTCACATAATTTTTCATGTAGAAT
Organism: Leucaena leucocephala; assembly: GCA_037074615.1. Classification (NCBI taxonomy): domain Eukaryota; kingdom Viridiplantae; phylum Streptophyta; class Magnoliopsida; order Fabales; family Fabaceae; genus Leucaena; species Leucaena leucocephala. The sequence continues at coordinate 10,354,078 of CM073528.1, read as the reverse complement.
CTAAATATGAAATCATAATTTCCAAAATCAAAACATACCACTTGCTACAGTACCAAACCGAATGCATGCTCTTGTTTTCCAAAAATTCATATTTTGATTCCAATGCTTCCAATACTTGTTCTCCTACTTTATCCCCACATAATTTTCCATTTAAAACTCATTGGAAGCATCAAAATTATGAAATTCCATCATATGAACAGTGTCACGTACAGTAACAGCAAGAATACAAAACCCTAAATCTAAACATTCTTGAATTCCCAAGCTTATACCACTTGATTCTAGCTTGTTTAAGATTGTCTAAACTATCCATAACATAAAACTCATATTTTAACCACATATGGGCAGAGCTTCCAGAAGCAACTATAAGGAAAATATAACATGAAAACCCTTAAAACCATGAGCTAGCTTACTAGAACAAAGCTCAAGATCAAGGGAGATGATTACTTTGATTGTTGCTTCACTTTGTGTGCTTCTTTCTTGGATGAATGTAAATTTTGTAAGAGTTTCCCTATGGTTCACCATGCATACCGAATCCATCTGAATAGGGGATATTTATAGAGAAATTTGGGTTGAAATGGATGGCCAAGATTGATTTGTCCACTATTTGATCCAATGGCTCACATTTAATCTTGAATTTAACTTTTTCTAAAAAGATTAATTATGACATCATGTGGGACAGCTCATGGGACACCTAATAGGGGTATGTGGCATGATTCCCATGTAAGGAAGCTTTTGGAAAAATTTCAGTCCAATCAGGTACCGATCAGAGCAGTTTCACCACAACCAGACTGTGTTTTGTTCCTATTTTTTATTAAATACTAGTCTCATCTGATTATGAGATCTAAAAAATACTGTAATAATTTCTTTTGACTTCAGGAATTTATATCAATTAATCAGGACCACAAATCAAAATTCTGTGTTGCGTTAAACTGACCGAAATATTTTTGTCTATCTACTGGTAAAATTTGGGTCTGATCTGATTTTGTGCATTTTTGAGCATTTTTCAGTTTAACTTTTTCATATTTACATTTAGGTCTCTCAAATTTTGAATAATTATACTTTAGTCCCTGAACTTTTCATTGATTGCATTTAGGTCCCTCCTTTTTCTTCTACTTTCACTTTTTGCCTTCAAGCTTTTCTAATTTGCGTTTTGATCCTTATTCTTTCCTTAGTTATTAATCTTTTCCTTTCATTTCTCAATCTGATACAATTTATTCCAAGAATCTCATATCCATTGCACAAAAAATGTACAGTTACATCAAGTAAGAAAATTGGGGATATGACAATAAATACCATTGCCAATACAAGATGCTTGAATACAACAAGAGACAAAGGGAAATGAATCAATACATCAAGTGGTAAAATCTAAATAAGCTTTCTCAACACTCTCTTTATATTGAAAAATATATTTGTGTCATCTTGATGTTAATATGCTTTCTATGCTATGATATATGTATTTTATTTTCTAATATTTTAATAAAAACATATGCTTCAATAAGTTTTTACAATCTATTTTCAAAATTTCGTCATTGTGTTTCTAGAAAAGTTAGCATTCTCAATCTTCAACAATTTCATTTTTATAGAGTTAATCGATTAATAGTTCGATTAATTAAAATCAATCGAATAGCTAATCGATTGATCACATTTGAAAATATTTTTAAAGCTATTTTATTTTAAAATTAATTGATTTAATATTTGATTAATGTCAATTAATCGAATATCTAATCGATTAATTCATATGAATTATGTTAGATGTATTTCTCTTTGCTATTAATTTTTTTGTAACTTCAGACAACTGTACAATTAAGGGGGAGCTCTCAACTTTATGATATAATATCTTAAGAAAGCTTCCCAAATCTTATCTTGTAAAGTTTATCTCATAATATAACTCATGCATTCACTGTCAATTCATTTCGATGATGTCAAATAGCAAAAAGTTTCCAGTAATACTAAAATGGCAAGATTGTTTTAAAAATACTAAAAGATATTTTAGTTTAATGTTGTCAAGATGATCTATGCCGAAGTTTGATTAAATGGATAATATTTTGAAAACCAATTTTGTTAGATTCCTTTCTGTGCTCAAACATTACCAAACATACATTAAAAGTGTTTTGTACTTAATGTTGTTAAAAAAAGAAGTTAATTGAGTTTTAAAAAAAGAAGTTAATAGAGTTAATCGATTAGTTAGTTGATTAATAATAATTAATTGATTGGTTGTTCGATTAATGTAAAGGCAACATGCTGTGCTATAAAAGAAATATCAATTAATTGATTAATGAGTGACCATTAATCGATTAAGTATTTGATTAATGTTGAAAGCTTGCCTTATGGAATTGAATTGATTAGCTAGTTAATCGATTAATCTTTTGAGAACAAATTTTTAATTGAATAAAGATATTGCTATTAATCGATTAATTTATATTAATGTATTAATTGTTGTGTTGAAATTCTCTTTGAAATATTGAATTCAAAACTTCATTAATCTATTAATTTAAATTAATGTATTAAATGTTCAATTAATGTGTTGAAATTATCTTTAAAATATTCAATTCAAAACTTTATTAATCGATTGGGTAATCAATTAATTTATATTAATACATTAACTATTCAATTAAGGTGTTGATTTTGAATCTAGAGCAAACAACTTACTTTGTAGAAGAACTTAGAATAAAGAGAAATCCAAGAAGGCATGAGAAGAAAAATGGATTAATCAAGTTTAATAACTAAGAAATTAATCGAACTCTTAATCAACTAAACAAAGGAGTGAAGAAAAAGCAAAGAGAGAAGATGATGATCGATAAAATAACTCAAATACACCTATTTTGTTGAATTAATCGATTAATTGCTTTATTTTCACTACTATGTTATGCTCTATTTTGACATAGATTGAGTATTTTGACTATATCTTGAGATATACTTATCCGATTGAGGTGAAACATGATTCATATGAAACTAGACTCAAAATTCAGTTCAATGACACCTATTTCATCACCAAAGAGTCTCATATAAGGGAGATATATTGTTAGAAATATGGAACATAGGATCAACGCTTTGGCCATGACCTCTGCTCACTAAATTGATCATATCATTTTGTCAATGAATTTTGGAGTCAAACTTGGTTTATTGGAAAGTCGACACATAAAGCTTTCTGGAGATAGGTCTTTTGATATGTTTGGAGTTAAATAGAGGAACTTATGAAAATTGAAAGAAAATCATTGTTCCTCAGGTCAGAGACAATCAGAAGATGGAATAACATTAAATGCTGAACAATTATTACTAGAACTTCTCTTCATTGTATCAAAATTTATTTAAGGTATCTAAATACATGATTAGAATAAGATTAGATAAAGATTAAAGTCAACAGACTCTCAACGATAAAAAGGCACTTCATGTTAGAAGCTTAAATGACTAGTTCCAATGGTCATATTCTCAATGGATGAAGAAAAAACTCAACAGAGAAAGAGATTATACTCAAAAGTCATAAGCGCAAACTGCATCTATAAATGAGAGACCATTCAAGAAGAAGACAGAGGGATATGAATGCATCATCATAATGCCAAAATGTTCGAAAGACTCTAACTCTCTATTTTTCATATATCATTTCTTACGAGAGAAAAATTATTATGTGCAATAATGTTTTACTCACTCTATATAAGAGAGATTGATATATCTCTATTATTTTACTTAATTGAGAGTAAACCTTGGAATCAGGGATTTCAAGGTTGGAATTGCTTGTATCTGTTTAAGGGGGAGTGTCACTGGGAGTGTAATGTAACCTCAAATTTGAGGTGGCTCTCAATTAGCAATGAAAATTGATGTTGTAAAGGCTACCAAGAGCCCGTTGTAATCTTAGTAAATGGTGGATTGAGAAATCTCAGTGGGGATCTCAGGACTGGACATAGGTTAAGGAGGACCAAACTAGAATAATTCTTCTGTGCGATCTTTCTCTTCCTTAACTCTTTATATTTCCAACAATCTATTTCAACTATATGATCAAAGTTTTTAAACTTATCTATTTCACTTATAAGATTGCAAAAGAGTTTCAAGAAAATTTTAAAATCATGCAATCACCCAATTCACCCCCTCTCTTGGGTGATCCAGCCTATTATAACATATTTGACATGTGGGGGATTGTTAGAAATATTGTAAATATTGTGTAAGGGTGTATCAAAGAAAAAAATCATCTTTCTGACTTGACACTTGTATCTTAGAGACATAAATCTAAAATGCATGTCTCGTGTCCTTCCACAATATATAAAAAGGGATTGTTGACGAAAGATTAAAACAGATGATTGTTGAGATGTTTCTTCTATTACATATTTTGTCTTGTTGAGTTATATCATCTTTCGCCAATTATGTCACTTCGTATTTTTACAGGAAGAGTTTGCTTAATCATGAGGAGTGCCGCTTCCTAATTTACTGAGGGGTTATAAAATATCTCTTAAAGATATTGTCTTTGAACTCGACTCTAGCTATATACTTTGTTATTTTATAGATTTTATCAACAATTCTCTTATAGTGCAGTAATATTGTTGATATTGGTTTAATTCATTTGTATTTTGGCTGACCAAAACCTAGAAAAAATGGCAATTCTTAAGTAATCTCAAACTATTAGGAGGCCTTTCAATTATGTAAACTCTTAAATCCTTAAATGATATTATTTAATAAGACTAATAAATTACAACCCTATTCTTGTACATCATTAGAAAACTTTAATTCATTCAGATTCTTCATTGTTTGACAAAAAATATAAGATGAGCTTTAATTCATCTGTTAAGTAAGGTCCATCAGTAATATCTAAAATTGAAAAGTCACAGGGAGAAGTTCCTTAAAATTATTATATTCTAAAAATTGAACTAGTGGCATACTTGATTATATTCATGAGTGAACAAAATTGATAAATGATTGAGACTTTATACTTGAACTGATTCATTATATATTGTTCTTCACTTCTTGTTTTGAATTAATATTCATATTAATTATCTTGTCTTATCTTATTATTTTACGTACTAATTAATATTATATAAATTAACACAACGTAAAGCTTACTATATATATGTGTAGATTATTATTATATTCATACAAAATTTTCAATATGCAATTATTATGGCAATGAATGAAATACTCCTCATATTTCACTTGTAATGAAATCGTTTGTCCTTTTATTGAAATATTTTTTAAGCCCGGTAAAATAGATTAAGCCCAAGTATTTTTGAACGAGCACCTACTGAAATTAAATTTCAGTATGTTAATTTTGAGAAAAAAATATATAATTTTTTTATTATAATCATATGAATTTTCATTTTCCTTTTAAAATCAGTATGCATCACCTGTAAAATTAAAATAATATGTCAATTTAATATCAAATCTCTAAAGATGTATACAATATTTTATAAATATAAGAAATTATTTTAACTGAGTTTTTTATAACAAAAAATTAAGTAAATTAAGTTTCAAGTGCTCACTAGGGTATATTTTTAAATTCAAAAAGTACACTAGATAAATAATTATTAATTGTTTATCATTAGGGTCATCACATCACCTCAATAATATACTTTGAATATAAATTTGTTTAAATTATAAATTAAATTCTTACAAAGAGAATTATGTCAATAAAAAAGTCGGGATATTCTCATAATTTTATTAGGAAATCACTTAAAAGTAAAACGGTTGATAGGATTTACGTGGAGTAATGTGACTATTTAAAAAAAGTTTATCTTAAAAGCTTTTATCTAAAAATATTAAAATAGAATAAATTACTTCTTACTATTAAAATATTAATGGTCAAATTCAATTTTAAAAGAATTGATATTATTTTGTTAACATAGTGGGGGTAATATTACTATGTTTTAAAATTTTTAAGAAAATGTTGAATCTAAAACAAATTATAAGATAACATTATTTTTGAATAAAAATTTATAGATAAATTTATATTTTAACCCTTTAAAAAATAATGTACAGTATGTGACCTTTTTTTTCGCCTGAGAATGTGACTATATGCTACGCACTTGTCTTTTAACGTATTAATGTTGCACATGGAGTTCGTTGGTGTTTTTTCCTTTATTGCTGGTTCGATAGATTTATTCTTATTTATTTATATTAAATTTTGAATCTCATAAAATCTTTTAGTGGATTGAAAATATTAGAGTTTATACATATTTGTATGTGTTATCACTTGTTATTATTATTACTTGGAAAAGTTGTTAAAATTTATTTAGAATAATATTGCCTGTTTGTTTTCTTATTTTGGAAACTATTTTTTTTATTGAAAAACAAAAAATAATTATAAATTTTTAATTAAGTATTTATAAAAAATAGAAATATATTTTTTAAAACAAAAAAAAAATCAAAACACCTTTCACATGATTTATTATTTTTTATTTTATATATTTTTACTAATTCTCCTTCTCATAACACTCTATTTTATCTCATACCTATTTATATTATGTCTTAATTTTTTTACTCCGTCCCTTGTCGTTGCTTTTTCCATTATGTCACTCATTCTCTTAATTTTTTAAATTCATCTTAAAGACAATTATTTTAAACAAATTTTTATATTTTTTTTTTCAAATCAATTTTTTACAAAAAAAAAATATCCAAATATATTTTTTTATTTTTTTATCTTTTCATAACTTATTCTAAAAATAATTTTATAAAACTATTCTAAAAATATAAAAAAAAAAAAGCAAAAACAAACAAACTCATAGTCTTTACGTTGTTTTGTGAATAGAAATTTCATTACTCATTGAGTAATGTGTTTTTTAAGTAAATAAAATTTATTAATAAATATTGTCATCAAACACTTAATTAATATATAAGAAAAAAATTAACTCTAAGTTATTTTCATGAATTATGGTCCTCTAACTAAGCATAATGATGTTTCAAATAAATTAAAAATTAAGGCAAAAGAAAAAAAACGGTGGTTGTGTGAGATGCAAACTACCATCGGTAATGGTGATAGTGATGGTGACGATAATGGTGACGGTGACATGACTCAGAATCCAAGAGTTCTTCAATTCATCATTGAGCAAATTTAAGTATTTAATTAATTATTAATGTTATCCGAATACGACTATGATGGCAAATGGCGGGCTTTTCTTTGCAAGCCCCATCCTTTTAAAAAATACCTAATAATACAATCCGTTGAACCAATGCCACGACGCCAACAGTTCTTCATTCATTGACAAACATTAATTAAAAAATAATACTATTAATAAATCTGTTAAACTCTTATAATATAAATTAATTTTTTTTTCAGAAAGACTTCAATAATATGAACCAAAAGGAATACTTTCTCCCATCCTTTTTATAAACAACTACCAAAATAAAATATTAATTAAAATTAATTAAAAATATTATATATTTAAAATAAAAAGAATATTGTCTCCACTTCAATTTACTCACCATCTTAGTATCTTATATTAAAATTAGAGTTTAAAATATTTTTCTCATATTAAAATTTTATTTTAAATATTTATTTCTTTTTCATGGCTATAATCCTAACCTTTTCTATATCTGAATTATTTTTTGGGAAAATGACAATCAGGTCTCGTGGAAACAATTAAATGCTAAAAAAGTCACAGTAAATAACATAATTAATTTAAAGTCTCATGGAACTTTAGATAAATTTTTTTCGATTGTAAAAAGACATAATTGCCTATTTAGTTAACTAAAATCATGACTCCCCTGTCACCTACCTAAAACTGAAGACCTAGTTTCTCAAGATTGCTTGCATTCTACTTGGTCTCTGCAATTTGCTCCTCGTCTCTACTTGGTATGTGTAATCTGGTCCTTCGCTACCACTCACCCCTCCTGCCTTATTTCCTCCTCCGGTCACCTGTGGATTAAAAAAACAAAACAAAGCAAATGGGACTTGTGCGCTTTGGTGTGGAAAGAATAGGAGATAAAGTGTGACGAGAAAAATAATGTATGATAGCCTAGTTTGTGTGTTCGCTAGTGGGTTTGTCTTCATCGTGGTTGGAAGGTTGCTATATATGTCATCTTTTGTGGCTATAATATGAGAATGTGAAGTCCGTTGCTATTAAACCCAATGAAGTGGTTACCTCATCCTTGTGCTGCTATATACGATAGTGTGTGGCTTAAGTATGAGCTATAAAAGGTGACCAACATAAATATAGACATTGTGTTCGTAGCATGACTTTTTTATCATTTGAGTTATGGGTTAACTGTTTTTATTTATTGTTTTAAAAGTTATGTTCGATTTGCAAAAATTTGTGGTATGTTTACTTCAGTGTAGTAAGAAAATATGAACATTAGAAAGGTTTCTTCAAAGTGTGAATGACAGATCATGATCTGATATGCGAGGCAATATGAGTTGTTATTATAGTACGTGATATTTGTTAATATAAGTACTAGAGTTGTTAATATTATATGTCTAGTGCAGGTTGTCCTTACTAATGGTGAGTTTGTCTAGAAAGTATCTATTTTATTATGTTCATATAGAGGACAATTTGGAAATGATGGAGAAGTTCATACATATGTTGGTGGTCAAATAACAACAATATCCATAAAGGAAAGCATATCATATGATGAGTTCAAAATATTAGTAGCATCACTTGTTGGGAAAGGAAGTGATGAAATTGTAATAAAATTTACTATTAGATTTGATTGGCACACATTTGTTGAATGTTTAATGATGAAGGAGTTGAGCATTTTATAATGTTCAGTGGAGAAAGTGGCCATGTGTAAATATGTAGCACACTGATTTTTACTTTGTAAATATCTGTACACAGTGATGAAAGTAATTTTTTGTAACCTTGATCAATATCCATTTGCCTGGAAGGTATGAAGGATCTTGATGCAAGTAACTATGTTTGATATACTCCTTTTACATTTGTTGTCAATAATTGATGTAATTGTAAAGTGTATATATATGAAGTTATATTCTGACTATAATGATTATGGAAAGAAACTACTAAAGTTGTTATTTTGTCAACATGAAATTGTCATTTGTTATTGGTGGTATTGTTATGTTTAATCCCATAGTTTGTTTTTCTGCTTCAATTAATGTGTTATGCTGGTGAGGCTATTGTACTTTTTGTCTGCAGAATTCCTAGGAATAATTATGAAGTAGTTGTTATTCTTTTACTACAGGGTTGTTATTTTGTAGTGGTAGGGTTGTTATTTTTCCAGTTGTTTGTTTTCCCCTCTAGACTTGTTACTTTTCCAGTTATGGGGTTGTTCTGTTTTCCCTTATAAACTTGTTCTATTTTTATTGGTTAAGTCGTTTATTTTCCCTTCTGGTGTTGTTAATTTTGTAGTTGTGGGGTTATTCTATTTTCATTAGTTAAGTTGTTATTCTTTCACTATGGGGTTGTTATTCCTTCAATATAGTTAAGTTGTTAGACTTGTTATTTTTGATGTCATGGGTAAGTTATTTTTCAGTGGTTAAGTTGTTATGCCTTCACTACGGGGTTATTATTCCTTCACTACGGAGTTGTTATTCTTTCAATATAGGGTTGTTATTTTTAAGTGTCAAGCTAGTGATTAACCATATAATAACATACTTAACCATTAGTTAGTTTAAGGTCATTTAGAACCAAACCATTGTGACACTAAGTGTCATGTTTTTTTATAATTGTCCTACTTCTTTTATGCTATCATATGTTGAAATGTCATATCCTAAATTTTCCCTATCTGTATAATACTGATAGTGGAAAGAGGTTTGGAAAGGATTATGATAATGATCAGAAGAAATAATAAAGGTTAAATGAGTCTTGAAGGAAGAGAGGGACCTAAATGAAAATTAGAAAAGGTTGGAGGCCAAAAGTGAAAGTAGAAACAAAAGGAGGGACCAAAATACAATTAACCAAAAGTATAGGGACCAAAATGCAATTAGCCAAAAGTTGAGGGACCTAAATATAATTATGAGAAAGTTGAACCGAAAAAGACTCAAAAATGCCCAAAATCAGATTAGTCCCAAATTTTACCAGTAGATAGACAAAATTATTCTGATCAGTTTAACGCAACACAAAATTTTGATTTGAGATCCCGATTAATTGATATAAATTCCTAGAGTCAGGAAGAATGATTACAGTATTTTTTAGACCTCAAAATCAGATGAAACCTTATAGTAAATTCCTATATTTAATATAAGAATTTATTAAACTGACAGAGTAAGAAAAGGAATATTGTAGAATTCTTACGGGATTTTACAGTGGAATAAAATACCAAATAAATATGATTGGAAGAGATGTCTTGGGATTTGTGCCATAAAGGTTATAAGCCCATACCAAGGCCCAAATGGCACCACAATAAGCCCAATAAGGTTACTGGACAGTTTAAGTGGGCCAAAGTCCTGAGTAGCCCAGGAAAAGTGTAAAATTATGAAAATGCCCCTGTACAACCATATTGTACCAGTGATAGATGGAAGGCATTTTTGTCATTCTAGACATGCCAAAAACGTCCAAGATAGCATAAATATGATTAGTTAGAGCTAGAATACACCCTAAGGTAGTATAAAGAGGTGTGAAATGACAATTATACCCTTATGGTTAATATAGTGCAAGACAGTGAACCAAGGGCATTTCCATCATTTTCCAAGGGATCTATAATTAAGTACTAACCCAGTATAAGAATTTCAATGGTAGGAAGAATTCATATACTGGATTTAAGGTCATAAAGCATATTATGAAATTTTAGAAAAATTAGATTTATAAAACAGTATGATTTTTGGGGAATCGGACTGAGCTGGTACCAGATTGGACTAGAATTTTTCCAGAAACTTCCCCCAATTGGAATTTTGCCACCTAGCCCTATGAAGTGTCCCTTGATGATGTCATGGATGATGTCATAATTCTCCTTTTTGAAAAAGTTAAATCCAAGATTAAATGTGAGACATTAGATCAAATAGTGCACAAAATAATCTTGACTATTAATTTTTCATGAGATTTTTTATAAATACCCCCTCAAATCTGAAGCCAAATAGTAAGCTCAAGCACCCCTGGGTAAACTCTTGCAAAATGAAAACTCAATCCAAGATAAAGAAGATTCAAGGTACTAAAGTTCAAGCAAGTTAGAGATTAAAGGTAAGCAATCTATCTTAACTTATTTTTCTTTGATTTGGGAGCTTGAACTTAGGGTTTTCTTGGGGGAAAGTTGAGTTTTCTCTAAGGTTTTTTGCTGTCCAAAAATGTTAAGATGAAAGGAGAAAGAAGAAATTAAAGTTAGAATTATATGATTGAAGGTTAAACAAGCTAGTTAAGTGATTGGTTGTTGAATCAAGTTGATATTTTTGACTTTGCCATGGTTGAACTAGTTCAGTTTGCACTGTTCATGAGGGAAAGAAATGTAATTTCAATTATCTAATGCTTCCATTGAATTTACATGATGATTTTGTGTAGGATTGTATAGGTTTTGAATCTTGGAAGCATTGAAATTCCAAGCTTATAGTTTTTGAAATCCTTCTCTGTTACTATTCACTCACATGAACAGTTATTACAATTTCATAATTTTGATACTTCCAATGGTTTTAAAATGAAATGTTGTGTGGGATAAAGTGGAGAAACAAGTATGGGAAGCATTATAATCAAAATGAGAATTTTTGAAAGAAAAGAGGGTGTTATGTAATTCTGCATAGAATAGTGCATATGAGCTGGAATTTCATCATTCTAAGCTCATAAATGGATTTAGAAGATAAAATTGTGTGGGGTAAAGTCAAGACATCAATTGGTTCAAAGGCCAAGTTTATTAGTGAAGACTAGAGAAAGTTATGTTAGTAAAGAGTTAAGAAGTTATCAAGGATAGTCTTGAACATTGATGGAGTTCTTGGTCCTAATGAATTATGTGATGAATATGAATGTGTTTAGGACCTTGAAATATCCAAGAAGATGTTGGGAAGAGATTGATTGAAGGACTTCATGGTTGGAAAGCTAGGGAGCAAGTGCAACGATCAAGAGAAAAACTCAAGTGCAAGGTAGTGAACTTACCTCTTTATATGCTTGATGTGGTATGCTTATGTGTTGATATGTATATGATATTTGAATGATGTTGTGACATGATAGATGATGTTGAATGTATTGTGAATAACATGTTTTCCATGGCCATGCACTTTTATGCTAAAGTATATAGCATGATGGCATGTCACTAATCAAGAAAGTTTAATGACATTACATATCATACATTAGCATCCATCTTGCATATTTACATGGTAATGTTTGCTAATGAGATTATCTAGAATCTTACCTTCCTATAACCAACCAATTTAGGTCAAGCATGAAGGAAAATGTAGGCATAGAGAAGAGCTAAAGCATGGAAGAAGGGAAGTGAAGTATTTAAGGTCATATGGCATATGCTATGCATTTTCCATGTATGTAAATGCCATGTAAGGTTTCTATTTATGTGATAAAATTGTATGAAATAATTATGGCATATGTACATGATGTATATGAATGCATGAAAGGTCAAAGAGATGGTTTATACATTCTGGAACAATTAATAAAAGTGAAAGAAAGGAAACTGAAATGGTAAAAACGTAGGTCCTGAAGCAGTTTTGTTGTGGCTTCAGTTTTACCTAGTAAATGAATGAATTAATCCATGAAATTTTATGATCATGTAGTACACATATAGGTATTTAAATTCATAGCTAGTACGCCTCATTTGTATGTGTATATCAAGAGAAATGAATTTCCAAAGTTAAGAGATAGAATCTGGAAATTCTAGAATTTGCCATATGAATAGTAAAAAGTAATGATTTAACTGTATCAATTGGCAAGGTAAATTCTAGATTTATATTTTTTCCTTAAAGAGCTATGAAAGAACTTCAATTATAAATTTGGATCACCTCCATACAATTTTTCTACATTTAGTTATGAATTTTTAAAGTTGGATTGTAAATATGAAAATCGCCAAGTGAACAATACCCGATAAGTAAGTTTTAAAATTTTAATTTTTGGGCTAATGTAATGCTTTTACTAATCAAATACGCTTCCAAATACGTACTCTGAGGTAGTAAAAATAGGATATTTCATTGCAACTCTATTGCAAAGAAATAACAACTTGATCATATTTATTCCCATATATTTAGGAAACCTAAAAGGCATTGGCCACATCATCCAACACCTAGAATGAACTAAATAAACATGAATATGGGTGGAAAAAATAACCACTGCCATTAAGTAATAATAAGTCAATGGTGAAAGAATAAAAATTTGGCTACATTTCTACTGACCCTTGGAATGAGCCAAAAAAAAGGACTCTGTATAGGAAAATAACAATTCTAACAATAACAAATAAGAATATAATTTCATATATATGTACTTTAAAATTCACAAAATAAAAAGAGAGTGCGCAATGCAATTACATAGATATAATTGCATTGTATATGATATTGTATACATGATTGTGAGATACAAATATAATTGCATGGTGTATGATATTGTATACATGATTGTGAGATACAAATATAATTGCATGGTGTATGATATTATATACATGATTGTGAAATACAACTATGATTTCATTGGACTAAAATTTCTGTCTTTATATTTCCCCTTTGTATAAAAGCACCAGTATGACAACAAGTAAACAATCTATCAGTAATGACAATTTGTACTAGGCACAAATTATTAACAACTCAACCACTCATAATAACAACTATCATGTACTATAATAACAGCTCATGTTCCCCTCCCATATCAAACCATATTCTGTCATTAACATTTTACAATAACCTTTTGATGAGGCCTCAGACTGTCGGGGTCTGATTCATCAAAATAAAGTTTATTGCACCCAATATAATATATTATAAGACACAACTCTATCATTTTTCTCGAGGATCATTTTATGTGGAAACCTAGTAGATTGGATGTCAAAATCAGTGAAAAAACCTGAGCAGGGATAAAATGGTTTTTGGGTTTTAGTGATTGATGCAATAAAAGTAGGGTGCACAAAAGTAAATATTTTTAGATTTTTGTTTATGATGAAAACTAGTGTTAGTTGAGAAATATGTTATGAAAGACTCTTGATGATGAAAACGTATCTATCCTTGCTCTCATATTTAGAATTGGAGTTTAGAAAGAACTAAGTCTCAAAGAAAACCTCAATCGATCGATTGAGTCCAAAACCCTAATTTTCCTTAAACCCCTTTGATCAAAGCTGGTCTAAGAACTATTAGTGAACTATCATAAACTACTTAGCGTGTAAATTGAATTTAGATGATGAAAATGCCCTCGAATGGTCGTCGATCGAAAACCCTAGATTTCAAGCAATGAATTAATTAACAACGATCGCTGATAATAACCCACTATCTTAAAATTAAAATTAAAATATTATATTAAAAGAAAACGTTCAAATAATCTGAATTAAATTATAAAGCCTAATATGAGAATGATAAATTGATATTCAAAACTTGCTCATAAGATGAAAACCCTAGATCTATCAGCAATTATAAGATAAAAAGATGCAAATTAGAACAGAAGAAACTCCCCGTTTGAGTCCATGAGCTCAAGATATCTGATTCATCACCAAGAGGCTAAAGGTTTAGCCTTTCATGACTCCTGTTGTACTGCAATTGTTGTTCAGTTGGGATGCCATGGAGAAATAGTGAGAAGATGGTAGGTTGATGGTATAGAGAGGTAGATAATGTTGGTAGAGGTGGAAAAGGTGATCAGAGAGCACGAGAGTACTGCTTCTTAGCCTAATTAGGTCAAAAACTAGTCCCCCTTGACGACATCCTTCCTCCTCCTTTTATTTCTGCATATCCTAATTCAAAAAGCGCAGTTTCAGCGATTTTGCATATTAGTCGTGACTAGATCCATGTTTTGGTTGCTACCTGTAAACACAAAGAACATTCCAAAAGAATCAAGGTCGCGACTGGTGGATTCTTTGGTCGCGACTAAAATGTGCAGGAGCGTGGTTTCACTTTCATTGGCTTGTGATTTCTTTCCTAGTCCTTGCTCTCTTCCAAAATACCTGCAATCCAAATAAAAGCTCATTGTAAAAGTCAAAATCAGTAAATAATAGAATATATGCAGTTTGGAAGAGTTAATTTACCTTTAACCTTTTATTAGCACACTGCCATGCACAATCATGTATTACCATAAAAGTACAATTTAAGGCCTAAAATGATGGTAAGGTTTTATAAATCTCTTAAAAATGTCACAAAAACCATATACAAAATGTGTTTTATCACCTTTCTAAGCCCATTCTTTCTTTATACACTCAATTAAAATAACTCCAACCAGTTATGGGTTTTAATAAAACAACTCCGAAAGCATAAACATCAATCTTATCATATACTTTTCCATGTTGGACATCTTTTATCCTACAATAACAACTACTTTCATCAATATAAGAATTATTACTCAATCGTTAAATCCATATGAAAATAGATAATTTAGTAGATTGTGTGCAATTATGTACATTGCCCACAATTGTAAATTGTAATTAAGATAGAGCTTGTACTACAACTCAAAGCTACTATTTTAGAAGAAAAATCCTCCCTTGAAAGTTTGCCATTGAGGTGGCACACTAATAGGCGCAAAAACTCAATAGAAGCTAGACATAAAAAATATTACCTATGTCACATTCCATTTCACGATCCCTAGGAAAATATATTATAACAACTCTAACTGGTTATTATAAATAAAAGAGTCAAACTAATCAAACTACTTGTCAGTCTCATTCTATCCATCTAATAAGCTAATAAATTTTTCAATTGCATGCATGAAGAAAAGAAAAAGATAAGAAAGGCATCCATAAATAATTCAAACCTTAAAAAATGATACAAATACTGGTCAAATATGATGAGATTTCTCGGGTGGACACCAAAATATCACAAATTGCTAAAGCAAATCGTCAATGGTCCATCTAAACTGAAAAAGTAAAATAAATGCTTTGGTGATTACAGTTAGGGCTAGAAGTTGAAATTTTGAATTCTTAGTTCCAATCCGCTTCTTTATATCTTTGACAACATCCTTTAATTGCTTCATAAGTAGATTGAGTTCTCAAACTCTGAGAGAATAAACTAGGAGTAAAACTTGAACTCATGCACACAAATCTAGTTATCACCCCCTCAAAAAAAAACAAAAAGGAAAAAAATGAACAAAGCAAAAAATGCTTAATCAAGCATAGCCAATAGCAAGCTAGTAGCACTGATTAATAAAAAAATGCTCATTTCTCTGGAAATCAAAGGTAGTTAAAAAACAAGAGTAGCTACTATTTTATCAATCCAAATTATTAACAACTCAATCACTCATGTTAACAACTATCATACTATAATAACAACTCATATCCCCTCCCATATCAGAACATACTCTATCATTCATGTTTTACAGCAACTAGAGTGAGTATATGAGTTCTTTTTCCCTTCATGTCCGTTTCTTCGGGGATGTATCTAGACTCAAGACAAAATGGGTCCTCATTCTGGGTCAGTGTTGAGAAGAAAAGTTTGGAAAAATAAATATGCAGCTTGTTCAAAATTAAGGCGAAGAAGAAGAAAGATGCTAGGAGGTAAGCGATGCGAAACTAATATAAGACGAAGGTAATAGGAGAAAAGCATCGACGACGAGGAGTAGTGACTCCTTCTTTCTCTCTTATCATTATTGAGGATAATCTGACCAAGAGAATATGAGCAAGGGGCAATTGTATATATTAACAATTGGAAAACATTTATCTGAGGTCCCATGAGACTTGACATTGCTTATGCCATTTCTTGGGACTTTTTAGCATTTGATTCCCTCTACGGGAGACAAATATCATTTCCCTTATTTTTTTCCTTCTCTGTGAGCCTTTCCTCTCACAAGTTTCTTGAACGGTGGGAGCTTTCTTTTCTCGCTTTAGAGCGAGTAACCATCACGGATTCTCCCTCCCAGGCAATCTCTACCAGCGGAGGGGAAATCCATGTTTTATTATATTCTCAAAACTACATCGTAGTATGCACTTTCCACAAGGGACGTAGTTTCTTAGTCTTCTTTTCACTATTTATTTTACCCACGATAAGATAATACACTGATTTTTTATTATTTTTAACTAACATAAATACGTATGAAACTTTTACATTATTATAAAAATGTTACTACTTTTTTTAGTCACTTTTTTAATCGATGTAATAAAATAACATGGTAACTATTTTTTGTAGTAGTAATTATAGGAATATAAAAGTTTACAGTAGTTTCAAAATAGATTTAGATTAGCCTCAAAGTTGAACTTTGATCTTCATATTGATACATTGTATGTATAAACTGTGTAGATTGACCATTGAGGTGTTTATGCCTGGAAATTATATTTCTACATTTTATTGTGTGAGTTATGGAATAGATGTAAGGACCATTTGGTTTAGCTTTTTGAGAAGTTCTTATGGAGAATAAGTGATTTAAAAGCTCTTCTGGAAAAGCTCTACTAGAGAAGAGTTTATAGAAAAAATAGTGATTCTGAATAAAATGAGTGTTTGGATGGTTATTAGTAGAATGAGTTTATGATTGGCAAATTACCAAAAAATGTATGTGATAATAAATAAATAAATAAATAATAAGTGATTTACTATTCATATACTTTGACGTCTTGCCCTCCCTCATCTCTAGCGACAGTGAATAAACTAGCGACAGTGATAGTAAAAAAAATAACGATAATTGCTCAGGCTTAAGATATGAGGAAGAAGAAAACAACCACTATCAATATTGAACAAGATCTAAAGCCCATTAGTATTATGTAACATCTTTATTTTTAGGCCTAGAAGCCCAGAAAGTAGCGTAAAATAGGAAGACTACTAAGCCCCTTTGAGTAGAAGTCCTAGAAATATACAAAAGATTTTCAGGAACCAAACTACAAAATAGAGAAAGTACAAGGACTATAATGTAAATATGGAAAGTTCATGAGGAAAAGTATGTAAATAAAGTTAGAGGCTCCAGAAGAATCTCCTGGGCACATAAAGAAGGAAGAGAAAGATGAGACTAAATTATAAAGAAAGAAAGCCCTTTAGGGTCTAAGTAAGAAGAAAATGGACCAAAGTGTAAAGTGTGAAGGTTCTTTGGATAAAAATGAATGTTGACATAAGCTAAATGGACTAAAGTAAAAATTATAAAAGTTTAAAGGCCTAAAATAAATGTAGAGTTAAGGGCCTTAATTGTAATTATGAATAATAAAGGGACATGGATGCCATTTTAAGGAAGAAAGGATATGGGTGGAGTTTTGGAAAAAGATTGAGACCTAAACGTCATTATGAAAAAGATATGTAAACCCATTATATAAAAATAGGATCAAATAGAGGATATTTTTCTGAACAACACCATGTGGATTAGAATTTTGAGTTTGGGTCCCGGTTAATTGATATTAATTAGTGAAATAATTAAATATTTTAATAAAGGTTTTCTAGGTAATATTGGATAATATATATCCAATAAAAAGTAATAATCTGGACAGAAAAATGAGGCAGGTTCAGAATAGGGGCCAGTGCCCAGAAATATCTTGAAAAATATGAAAAGATAAAAATGCCCTTGATATTATAGAAATAAATAAAAATGAATGGATGACATTTTAATCATTTCACCTTGGACAGAAAGTTAAAGAGAGTACATGAATAGTTAACCAAAGTCTGGGAATATCCTGATAAAGTATACAAAAGACAATAATGCCCTTATAGTTAATAAAGTGAATAATAATGAACCAGTAATTAAATTTATACCCAGTCTAAGAATGTCAAAGCAGGAAAAATTCATACACTGAATCTAATATCAGAAAACATATTATGGAATTTTAGAGAAATTAGATTCAGGAAACAATTTGATTTTTAGGAAATTGGACTAAACCAGTACAAGATTAGACTGGATTTTTCCAAAAGCTTTCTTCCTCTCCAATATGATGCCACAGGTTATGATGATGTCATGTGGATGATGCGAGCAAAAGTAAAGATGATGTAAGCAAGGTTAGTTGGCTAAATCTTGGCCATTGATTTGTAAGATGCAATATTGGCCATCCATTATGAGATTAAATCCTAGTCATCCATCTAATATTAACTTTTTCTATAAATACCCCTTGTCAGTAGCTGGGAAATGACTTGGTTTCCTTGGGGAAACTCCTGCAAAATGAAATACATTTTGCAAGTTCAATAGGGTATTTGAACAAGGATTCAAGGTAACATATGTTCCTAAGTCTTTAATCTTGTAGTTGGGAGGTTTAATTATTAGATTAAGTGGTTAGAAATTAAATTATGCCCTCCCAAAGCATGCTGGACAAATCTGTATGAGTGAGGAAAAGGAGGAGTTTGATGTTATAAATTGATGAAACAAGTAGGAATAGATAGTATTCAAGTGGTTCTAGCTTACATTTGGTTGAATTTCATGTTTTGGTAGCCTAAGGGGATGCCATGACTATGCTGGATTTTATAGCCTAGGTTGTGATTTTGATAATTCTAAGGCTTCCAATGGATTTAGAATGAAAAATTATATGAAACTAAGTTAAGGAAGTAAAGTTGGAATTGGAATCAAAAGTGGCATTTTGGCAACAAGATATGCTACTTTGATTTTTATAAATCCAAGCTCATATTTGGGTTCTTCATGAAAAATTGTATAGGAATTGCTTATGAGAGTAATTGTTACAAAGCTAGAACATTAATCCTAAAATTAAGAGAACTAGTCTTTCATATAGTGTAACCTTTTGGTCCTAATGAGTTATATGATCAATATAAATGTGTTTAAGACCTTGGAAAATATCATATCCTAATTTTTCCTTATTTATATAATACTGATAGTGGAAAGAGGTTTAGAAAGGATTATAACAATGATCAGAAGAAATAATAAAGGTTAAATGAGTCTTGAAGGAAGAAAAGGACCTAAATAAAAATTAGATAAGGTTGGAGGCAAAAAGTTAAAGTATAAACAAAAATTAGGCCAAAAGTGATAATTTTCAAAAGTTTAGGGACCTAAATATAAATAAGCAAAAAGTCAGGGACCTAAATGTAATTATGAGAAAGTTGAATCGAAAAAGGCTAAAAAATGCTCAAAATTAGATCAGACCCAAATTTTACTAGTAGATAGACAAAATTATTCTGGTCAGTTTAAGGAGTCATAAAATTTTGATTTGAGATCCCGATTAATTGAATATATGAATTTATAAAATTGATAGAGTCAGGAAAGGAATCTTGTAGAGTTCTTATGGGATTTTATGGTGGAATAAAATAACCAATAAATATAGTCGAGAGAGATGTCTTGGGATTTGTGCTATAAAGGCAATGAGCCCATACCAAGGCCCAATAAGGTAACTGGACAGTTAAGTGGTCCACAGTCCAAAGCAGTCCAGAAAAGTGTAAAATTACGAAAATGTCCCTAAATGCCCATATTGTACTAGTGATAGATGGATGGTATTTTGGTCATTCTGGACAGGCTAGAAACATCCCACATGGTATAGAGATGATTAGTTAGAGCCAGTATATGCCCTAAGGCAGCACAAAGAGGGGTAAAATGACAATTATGCCCTTAAGGTTAATATAGTGCAAGAAAGAACACCAAGGGTATTTTGGTCCTTTCTTAAGGGATGGGTGGTAGATAAATACTCAGTCTAATAATGTTAATGGTATGAGAAACCTAGATATTGATTTCCATGATAGAATACATATCCTGGAATATTATAAAAATTAGGAAAAAATAGTCTGATTTTTGTGAAACTGCTCCGATCGGTACCGGACTAGACTGGAATTTTTTCTATCAATATATTTCACTTTTTATAGCCAAACATGGCCTTGTGTGATGTCATGCATGGCATAACAAGGGTGGCTTCTAGGGCAAGCTTGGTTCAATAATGAATATAGACCATTAGATCAAATAGTAACCAAATCAATCTTGGCCATCCATTTCTACCCAAATTTTTTTATAAATACCCCCTCATTTTAGACCTCATTTGGAAGCCATGGAAACCATAGGAAAACTCTTGTAAAATTTCAATTCAATCAAGAAAGAAGCACACAACTTGAAGCAACAAGCAAGGTAATCATCTCTCTTGATCTTGAGCTTTATTTTAGCAAGTTAGCTCTTGATTTTAAGGGGTTTTTGTGCCATATTTACCTTGTGGTTGCTGCTAGAAGTTCTGTCCATATATGGTTAGAATATGAGTTTTATGTTATGGATAGTTTAGATAAGTTTAAACAAGCTAGAATCAAGTGGTATAAGCTTGGGAATTCAAGTATGCATGCAGTTATAAGTTTATGTTCATGGCTGCTACTGTGTATGATACTATTCATATGTTAGAATTTCATGATTTTAATGCTTCCAATGAGTTTAAAATAGAAAATTGTATGGGGATAAACTAGGAGAACAAGTATTGGAAGCATTAGAATCAAAATGTGACTTTTAGAAAAATCAAGGGTTGCTTTAGTTTGGCACAACAGCTTATTATGTGGTTTGAGTTTGGAAATTCTAGCTTCATATTTGGATTCTACATGAAAAATCATGTGAAAATGAACCATGAGAATTTATTTTGGAAAGATGGAAGTATGAAACATAAAACAGAGAAAGAATGGAAACTAGTGGAAACCTAGTTTTGGTTTTGTGTTCAAGTTGAGTTGTAACTTGATATTACTTTGTAATGGCTAGGTTTTAACATTTGTGAAAGAAGGAAATTATTTCAAGAAGACTTGACAAGGATAACTAAGAGGTAGCAAGAATACCTAACTATAGTTTCATGTATGCTTGATTGTATGTTTGCTTGTTGATTATGGTGTTTGGTTGATCTTGAGATTATGCCATCATATTGATGATGAGATATGAACAATTGAAACTCCTTGCAACTTATGTCATGACAATATGCATGTTAGAGTTTGCTTATGTACCATTATGAAGTAGCTCCTATCTCATGATAACATATTAAGCATCCAATTAATCTTGTATGATATTATGGTTTGTGTGACTTGCTATTGGGATTTTCATGAAATCTCATTTCCCCCATATGCATAACCATGTCATAGGTGTTGAAACTTCTCAAGTAAAGAGGGTAAGCATAGACGGATGAACTTGTATTATATTTCAAATGAGTTTCCTTGGCATTATGGAAGAACATGCTGGAATGTATATTGTATGTTCATGTGTTGGTGTTCTGAGTCAGTGACCTTTTGATGATATTTATAGTACATTAATCAACGAGTTTGAACCTGAAATTCTGTATGATTATAGTTAAGATACAGATATTTAAATGAACACCAAGAATTCCTCAATTGGACAAGTATTCGAATTACTATGCTTTTTCTAAGTTTGAGTTAAAATCTAGAATAGAGATAAAGTAAGTAATTGGAGGCAGTAACGTTCTGACGTTAATTTCATATGGTAAACGAATGATTTTGGTTATGAAATTTTATGATATTAAAGAAAACATCTAGAAATTTAAATCCATAGGTAACATGGTTTATTTGGATAAGTAACGAAAGAGAAATGAATTTTTAAAGTTAAGGCAAAGAAACTGGAACTTCCAGACTTTACCAAATGAACAGTGTTATTCAACGAATAAACTGATTTCATTGGGACAATGAAACCTCAGTTTGATATTTTTTCCTCAAATTTAAATGAAATAGTTTTCATTATAAATTGGAACCACCCTATTTCAATTTTTTAAAATTTAATTATGAATTTTCAAAGTAGGGTACATGGTCTAGAATTATCAAATGAACAGTAGCATAAACAGTACCTAAGAGCAATTCCTTTGAAAATACATGTTTCTAAGGCAAAGGACTATGTAATTTGTTTCAATGACTTTCGAATGGGTATAATTAAGGTTAAAAATAAGGATGTTACAAGAAACACCAAGAGGATGTTTGGAAGAAGTTTGGACTAGCCACATATGGTTCGTAAGCTTGGGAAACAAGTTGAAGAACAACAGAGAAAAACTATGGTACAAGGTAGTGGACTTACCTCTTTGTGCTTGATGTGATATATTTATGTGTTGAGATATTTTAGTTGATTGAATAATGTTGTGGCATGATAAAGGTTGTTGAAAATTTTTGTTTATAACATGCTTTTCATGGCCATGCATTTTATACAAAGCATAAAGCTTGATGTCATGTCACTAATTAAAGTAAATTAAAGTAAAATGACATATCATGCATTATCATTCATCTTGGATATGTAATTTGAAGCATCCATACTTTTGTACGTCTTAGGGATCATTCAATAACATTTAGAACTACTTATAAGACCTTGGAAGTCCATTAGCTAAATCTGAAATTTGTACTCTTCTCGAGTTACTGCTCATATGGTATTCCAGATTCGGCAATGAACTTCAGAAATTCATAATTAATTCTAGAAAAATCAAAATGAAGTAGTTCAAAAATTTACATGAATATAACATATTTAAATTTAAGGAAAAAGTAATTTTCTGACCAAATTCTTAGTCAATTAATATAGTTTAATCGTTAAATATTACTGTTTATTTGGTCAAAAATCCTGAAAATAGATTCTAGTCCCTAACTTTGGAAATTTTTTTCTCTTTGTACAAACATCAAAATAAGATATTCTTAGAGTCAAAATGAAGCTTGGAATATTAAATAAATTTCTATAAAATTTTATACATTTATCTCATCATTTTTTATTTTTTATTACATCATGAGCATTGTGGCTCAAACATGTCATTTAACATCTTTGCTTGCAACAATTTATATATTCATCATATAACATTTACATTATCCAATCCCTAACTTCTCTTCATGCTTCTTCATCCTCTTTCATCATTAATAAACCTGTTGGGATTGGGATTACATGGAGGGGGTAAGATTTCTATGGAAATCTCAGTAGCAAAAGGTATTCAACAATGCATGAATTAATGTAAATACTTGTGCTTGCTTGTGAAAGTGTTAACATTGTGTAATGTGCATGATTCCATGTAACATATGAAATACAATGGGCCAAAGTAATCATAGAAACAAAGCTTCAATCATATACACAAGTAACACAATTCAACATAGCCATAGCACAACCAAGCATAACATTCAATACATACAAATTTAGGATAGTTTACTACCTCATATACTTGACTTTATTTCACTTTAACTTTACTTTGCCTCTTCTTACTTCTTGATGTGTGGCTACCTCTTTGGAGTCCATAATCAAATCCTAACATCACATAATCATCCATCCATCACAATCCAACTTCCTTGAGCACTAAACTCACTTTAGCTAACATAACTTCCGTTGATCTTTACTAATTGACTTGACTTTTGAACCAATTGATGTCTTGACTTTACCCTATACAATTTCATCTTTTGAATCCATTTATGAGCTTAAAATCATGAAATTCCAGCTCCTATGCACTTTTTTGGATAGATTTGAAAAAGATGTATAATTCTTCCAAAAATTCTCATTTTGATTTCTATGCTGCCCATACATATTTCTCTACTTTACCCCATACAACTTTTCATTTGAAAACCATTTGAATAATCAAAATCATGAAATTCTAATCACTTTTCATACGAGTGAACAATAACATAGAAGAATTCCAAGAATTATAACTTTCAATTCCAATGATTCCAAGGTTCAAAACCTATCCAATCCTACACAAAATCACCATATAAATTCAATGGAAGCAATAGATCATTGAAATTCTATCTCTTTCTATCATGAACAATGCAGACCAAAGGTATCAACATTGGCAAAGTCAAGAATATCAACTTGATTCAACAACCAATCACCTAACTAGCTTGTTTTAGCCTCAATCACATAACTCTAACTTTAATTTCCTCCTTCTCCTTTCATCTAAGGTTTTGGAAAGCACATATGCCTTAGAGAAAAGTCAACTTTCTTCCATGATAAGCCTAAGTTCAAGCCCCTAAATTAGAGAAAAATAAGCTAGGATAGATTGGCCTAAGGTTTAATCTCTAGCTAGCTTGAACTTTGGACCTTGGATTATTCTTTGTCTTGGCTTGAGTTTCCATTTTGACATATCCTCCCCAAGAGTTCTTCCTTCACATTTTTGAATTAGAAATATGGGGGTATTTATAGAGAAATCCAATGGAAAATGAATGCCCAAGATCACTTTGTGTACTATTTGATCTAATGGCTCATATTTAATCTTAGATTAGCTTGCCCTAGAAGCCAATGAGATGAAATCATCCATGATATCATAAAAGGACACATTATAGCCCATGTGAAAAAATTATAAAGGGAGGAACCATATGGAAAAATTATAGTCCAATCCGGTACCGGCTCATTCCAATTTTCCAAAAACTAGATTGTTTTCTGAATCTAATTTTTCTAAGATTCCATAATATGGTTTCTGACCTTAAATCTTGTATCCAGATTCTTCCTACCATTGGCATTCTTATACTGGGTCTAAACTTAATTACAGATCCCTTGACAAATTACCAAAATGCCCCTTGGTTCCTCTTTATTCACTTTAACATCTCAAGGGTATTATCGTCTTTTCACACCTCATCAGAGTATTCCCTGACCTTGGTCAACTATTTTGGGAACTTTCCTCAAGTATCTAACCTTATTCAAATGATCAAAATGCCTTTCGTCTATCTTTGACTTTATGACACAACACAGTGGCATACTCAGTGGCATTTTCATAATTTTACATTTTTCTACGTATTTATTAGTCCTGACCCACATACTTATCTAAAAATATTATTGGGTCTATAAGGCACCATTTTTGGCCTTCTACATGGTCTACTACCTTCATGGGCTCAAATCTTGAGAAATTCCCTTGAAACATATTTATCGAGTGTTTTAATCCACTGTAAATTCCATAATAAATTCTACATAACTCCTTTTTGAGCTCTGTCAGTTTCATAAATTCTCATTAATTATAAGAATTTATTGCCAAATTTCATCTTATTTTGATGTCCAGAGGATACTGTATTAATTTTTCTTTCTTCAGAAATTAATATAAATTTTTTAGGACCTCAAATCAAAATTATGTATTGTGTCAAACTGATAAGAATTTTTTTTGTATTTACTAGAACAATTTGGGACTAGTCTAATTCTGGGCATTTTTAGGCCTTTTCTGGCTTAACTTTCAATAATTACCATTTTGCCCTTGAACTTTTGAAAATTACACTTTAGGCCCTCAACTTTTCATAATTACACTTAATGGCCCAAAGTTTATTTCTACTTTAATTTTTGCACCATAAAACTTTTAGACTTTTCATTTTAGTCCATTTTCTTTATACCTTTGTCTAATAATCACTTTTTCTCTCTATTTATTAGCACAATCCTTTACAAACCACTTTCCTCTATCTGTCTTATACAGATAGGGAAAAAGTAGGATATGACATTTCTACCCCTTAAAATAAATTTTGTCCTTGAAATTTACTTAGCACCTCAGTCAACTATCTTAGATAGATATCATTTTCTGTTTTATAACTAAGGATTGGGGTATCTATCTCTTATCTTCTATCTTGACATCTAGCAGAGTATTTCTCATATCTGCAGATCTTCATATATTTGTTGTCGTTACTCTTCTTTTCTGAATCAACTTAATCGAGTTGAACTCTACTTCATTCTATTATTTGATTACTTGCTATGCACCTATTTGCATATGGACTTTTAACTATACTGGACTTGTGAGTAGTCTCCATTTCTTTAATATAAAATTATCTCGAATACTATTATATTATGGAGTTATCATCAACTACTCATCATACCTTTAACACATATCTCTTATTATTTCTCTAAGTATCTAGCAGAATTTTCTTAACATCCGCAAAGCTTTATATCTCATTTTCGTATCATCATACTTTGTCATATCCCAATTTTTAGGCCTAGAAGCCCAATATGTAGCCTGAAAAAGGAAGGCTACTAGACCCTATTGTACAGGAGTCCCAGAAGTGTACAAATTATGTTCAGGGACTAAACTGCAAGAAAGTGAAAATTCAGGGAAAATAGTGAAAGTCCATGTGGGCATAAAGAAGAAGTAAGAAGTGTTTATTGGGAACCGAGTCACCAGAGTGCTTGGGCTTGGTTAGAAATCCAAGATAGCAATCCCAAGCCCAAAACGTAGGCCCAGTAGTTATGGGAGTTTGAGAAGCATTAAAATAATATTTTAGTGCCTTTCCATAAAGTAAAGTTACCCGGTTAAGGATAGAACTGGGAAAAGTGATCAGATATGACTTTAGACCATGAGGTGGCATGAAAGGTGTCCTCATGGGACCCACAAGGCACCACATGTCATTATTACAGGAAAAGAAGAAAAGTTAAAGACACATGTCATGAGATTAAAAAAAGGAGAAAAAGTAAAAAGGACACGTAGCACAATCTCGGCCGTTCATTATAGGAAAAGGCTCTATAATTCTCTGGAGAGGCTAAGTCAGATGGTGAGGTGTCCTAAGGGCCCCACCATTTGCGCCACATATCCCCTAAGGTGTCCTTGGATGATGTCATAATGGTGAGTCATCAAGGAGGATGATGTCATCATGATGATGCAGACAAAGCTTCTTGAGGAAGCTAAGCGATCTGGGCCATTCATCACGATTCGATATGAGCCATTCATTCCACCTCCACTCACCTATAAATAGACCCTTCCCCCTCCCATTTCAAGGCACACCATGGCAAGGAAGAGAAAAGAGAGAGAAAGAGAGAAAGAAAGAAAGAAAGGAAGGAAGAGAAAGAAACGAGGAGTTCTGGTGGAGCCAGGAGTAGTCCAAGGAGCTTAGGGACTGGGCAAAGTTTAGGAATGAGGTAAGTAAGTTATCTAGTCCCTGCTCTAATAAAGTAGATGATTTCTCTTAGTAGTTAGAATATAGAAATATCTCTATTAATAAAGGTAGCTAAAGGTAGAAAGAAAGCTAGGGGAATGTCAAAGTAAGGATAATATCCCCTAGTTAAGCATGAGGTAAGTAGAGCTATACTGGATAATAATAAATATATTATTATTCTATGTATAGGCTCTGACTTATGAAAAGAAGTGACCTTAGAGACAAGCCTAAGAGCTTGAAGGAAAGGCTACACGCCAGGTAGTAGACTTACCTACTTGTATGCTTATACTGCTTGGATATTTTATGTGATGTTTACTTACCTTGATGATGTGAGGCATGTATGATTAAGCAATGCTCTATTTATTTTTATGCTATGGCCATATGTTATAATTAAGTAACATGGAAGCATGTATGTTATCATGATGCAAGCATGATTATTAAGTACACATATAGTAATATCAAGCATATAGTTGCATACATTATATGGTTTCCGTTTGCTACTAGATTTCCACAAAAATCTCACCCCCTTCCATGTAATCCCCATCGTACAGGTATGTTAGGAAAGGATTGAATAATTATAGAGAGGAGCTAGGGATTGGTTAGTAAAGAGGTTATGAAAAGATGGGACCAGAATGCTAAAATCAGGGGAAAAAGTAGGATAAACAGTAAACTTCAGATATTGACTGACGTGGACCTAGTCAAGGCATTGTCAATGAGTTATTTTTCCCTGAAATAACATTAAGTTAGCTTCACGTATCAATTCGAACCACTTCATTTTGATTTTTCTAGAATTAGTTATGATTTTTTGAATTCAGGTGACTCCGCTGGAATTTGCATAGTGAACAGTACTCGCTAGGAGTAAAATTCTAGATTGTATGATTTGACTTCAATAGCCTTAAAAGTGGTTCTAGATGGTAGCGTTTAGTCCCTAAGATGTAAGAAAAGGAGGAGGTTTCATTTTGGTATCAGAGAAGAGGATTCTGGCTCATAGCATAAGGTTCTAGTATAGAATCAAGAGGGCTCTGGTATAGAGCAAAGGGTTCTGCACAGAGCATAAGATTCTGGCATAGAACAGAAGGTTCTGGCTCAGTGATGCTCTGGTATAGTTAGAGATTTGAACTAAGAGGTTTTCCCCCTAGTAGAAAATATGGGCATGGTCTTCACTACTAAGAGACAGTGACACCTAGATAGATAGAACAATACCCCATACCTTATAACAGTACAGGGTAATCTTCAAGGAAGTAGCTAGTCTTAGTCAGCAGTTACCGTCAAGGTCTCGTGTTTCTTAGCACGATGTAGCTGGACTAAGTAGGATAACATCTGGGGAGCAGTTTCCTCTATGGATAGAGACAGAAGCTGACCAGTCCCAGGTCAAGGGAAACTGCCAGACATTGCAGTGATAATGATAATGAAGGTACCAACCTAGTTGAAGTTAATCAACTAGAGGATTAGTACAAAGCAAAATCAAGCCATATAGTATAAAGTAAGGAGATATGAAAGGTTAAGACAATGTTTAGAAGTAGATCCTCTATGTGAGTAGATCTATATTACAAAAGAATTTGTTCAGCTAGTGTTTCCTAAACAAAAGAATTAAAAGTTAGAATGAGGCTTGCCTAGGAATGATTCTAGCATGTGGCCTAAAGTTAGAGACGAGATGATTAATAGATAGAGAGAGCTGATAGAGGAACCACAGTCTAGTCTATAGTAGACTAAGACTGGTAGAGAGAAAGGTAGCCACAGTTTCAAAGATAAAGAGACTCCTCAATTTAAGAAAGAGTATGAAGGGTTGAGTTTATACCTTAGTAAGAGGGTAATGTGGCAGCCTAAGTTAAATGAGTAGTTATTTCAGGTTCCTAAATGAATGCTTGGGATCTAGAAGATAAGGTGATAGAGGAAAGAATGCTCAATTGCAGTATACATATAATGGATGGTTGAGCAAAATTATGTGATGATGATATGGCTTATGTTGCCATAAGTTATGATGAGAAGTTGTATCTCCTTGCAGTTGTCATATGATGACACGCATCTTAGAGTATGCTATGAATACTCCCCTCATACAGTACATGCAGGGTAGAGTTTATGATGAGAAAGTTATGTTGCTCCCATACCATATGACATACAATAAGAATTTACCCAGGATGATAGATAGTCTTAATAAGTGGGACAGTTGTTATAGTATGATTGGGGTTACTCAGATATTTCTACAGACTTGCGAATACAGTACTCAGGGCCATTTCTTATATTAGGGTTACAGTAAGTACCAAGAAGGTGGTAGTGTTATAACTCTATCAAAATAAATGGTACATAGAAAGAGTAAGAGATAGCAGTAAAGAGATTGTTTTCATATCACTCTTCATATAAGAGTTGGATATGAAACATATAGCTCTTAGATAGAGCTAGATTTTGATGAGTTCAGATTACTCTTCAGATAAGAGTTAGATATGATACAGATTGCTCGCAGTTAGAGCATAGTTCAAATGGCTCACAATTAGAGCACATATTGAAATGAGAATTTATGATGAGGCCATAGCAACATAATGAAAATGGCAGGTATTAGACCATCATTGGTAAGCCACAACAGAGTAAGAAAGATAAGAAGGAACTCCTGAGTAAGAAAGAAAATAAGTAAAGTCTTGGTAAATAATATGGGCTACAAAATGTATTTTAAAATTTTTATTGAATTATCAACAAGTAGAAGCAGTTAACCTTATAACTTAGTATGTTGGATGAGATCTTTTAGAGATGATGATACAGTACAACATAATCACAAAGGATTCTAGAGGGTCGCAGTTAGATCCTAACATGGCTCAAGGGTCACAGTTAGATCCTAACAACTTCAGAGTCAAAGTTATATTCTAAAGAGGCTTACGGTTGATCGCAGTTAGATCTTGAGGTCACAGTTAGATCTAGCCTAAGGAAAGTAAGGAGCCATGAAGAAATGAGAATAGTACATTATCTCTCTGGAAAGATGAGTACCAAAGACTAAGTTAAGGTAAGGAGCTTCACGAGTTGATTAACTACTATAAAAAACCTATTTATAATGCTTTTCCTCAAATAGCCTATATTATATACAGACTGAACTTAGTTTACTCTTATAAAGATGGAGTTCAAGTTCAAGTCTGGGTACTAATATTCAAAAGTTTTGTAGAAGTATGCCTGAGGAACAGAGAAGAGAACCCCATATGTTTTGAGAATAGAAAAGAATGAGTTGATAGATCCTTCAGATAAGGATAAAGAAGCTAAAAGGTTCGTAAAGACCCAAAGAAGAGGGTCTAAGATAGAGTAAAGATAGTACAATTATATGGAAAAGGTGTAAATGCCACAAAAGTTTGGCATTGATACACAAAATTATAAAAGATAGTGAGAGAGGGTGAGAAGAGCTAAGAAAGTTAAGAAAATGTTATGAAATGAAAGAGACATTCTCCTCAGAGAAACTATTCATCAAGGAATGAATAGAGATTTGACCCTCAAATTTTGAGGACGAAATTTATTTTAAGAGGAGAAGAAATGTCATATCCCAATTTTTAGGCCTAGAAGCCCAGTATGTAGCCTGAAAAAGGAAGGCTACTAGACCCTATTGTACAGGAGTCCCAGAAGTGTACAAATTATGTTCAGGGACTAAACTGCAAGAAAGTGAAAATTTAGGGAAAATAGTGAAAGTCCATGTGGGCATAAAGAAGAAGTAAGAAGTGTTTATTGGGAACTGAGTCACCAGAGTGCTTGGGTTTGGTTAGAAATCCAAGATAGCAATCCCAAGCCCAAAAACGTAGGCCCAGTAGTTATGGGAGTTTGAGAAGCATTAAAATAATATTTTAGTGCCTTTCCATAAAGTAAAGTTACCCGATTAAGGATAGAACTGGGAAAAGTGATCAGATATGACTTTAGACCATGAGGTGGCATGAAAGGTGTCCTCATGGGACCCACAAGGAACCCCATGGCATTATTACTGGAAAAGAAGAAAAGTTAAAGACACATGTCATGAGATTAAAAAAAGGAGAAAAAGTAAAAAGGACACGTGGCACAATCTCGGCCGTTCATTATAGGAAAAGGCTCTATAATTCTCTGGAGAGGCTAAGTCAGATGGTGAGGTGTCCTAAGGGCCCCACCATTTGTGCCACATATCCCCTGAGGTGTCCTTAGATGATGTTATAATGGTGAGTCATCAAGGAGGATGATGTCATCATGATGATGCAGGCAAAGCTTCTTGAGGAAGCTAAGCGATCTAGGCCATTCATCACGATTCGATATGAGCCATTCATTCCACCTCCACTCACCTATAAATATACCTTCCCACTCCCATTTCAAGGCACACCATGGCAAGGAAGAGAAAAGAGAGAGAAAGAGAGAAAGAAAGAAAGAAAGAAAGGAAGGGAGAGAAAGAAAGGAGGAGTTCTGGTAGAGCCAGGAGCAGTCCAAGGAGGTTAGGGACTGGGCAGAGCTTAGGATTGAGGTAAGTAAGTTATCTAGTCTCTGGTCTAATAAAGTAGAGGATTGCTTTTAGTAGTTAGAATATAGAAATATCTCTATTAATAAAGGTAGCTAAATGTAGAAAGAAAGCCAGGGGAATATCAGAGTAAGGATAATACCCCTAGTTAAGCATGAGGTAAGTAGGGCTATACTGGATAATAATAAAGATATTATTATGCTATGTATAGGCTCTAAACTTTGAAAATAAGGGACCTTAGAGACAAGGTTAAGAGCTGGAAGGAAAGGCTACACGCCAGGTAGTAGACTTACCTACTTGTATGCTTATACTGCTTGGATGTTTTATGTGATGTTTACTTACCTTGATGATGTGAGGCATGTATAATTAAGTAATGCTCTATTTATTTTTATTCTATGGCTATATGTTATAATTAAGTAACATGGAAGCATGTATGTTATCATGATGCAAGCATGATCATTAAGTACACACATAGTAACATCAAGCATATAGTTGCATACATTGTATGGTTTCTGTTTGCTACTGAGATTTCCACAAAAATCTCACCCCTTCCATGTAATCCCAATCCTACAGGTATGTTAGAAAAGGATTGAAGAATCATAGAGAGGAGCTAGGGATTGGATAGTACAGAGGTTATGCAAAGATGGGACCAGAATGCTGAAATCAGGGGAAAATGTAGGATAAATAGTAAACTTTAGATGTTGACTGATGTAGACCTGATTAAGTCATGGTAAACGAGTTATTTTTCCCTGAAATAAAATTAAGTTAGCTTCACGTAACAATTTGAACCACTTCATTTTGATTTTTCTAGAATTAGTTATGATTTTTTGAAGTCAGGTCACTCCGCTGGAATTTACACAGTGAACAGTACTCGCTAGGAGTAAAATTCCAGATTGTATGATTTGACTTCAATAGCCTTAAAAGTGGTTATAGATGCTACCATTTGGTCCCTAAGATGTAAGAAAAGGAGGATGTTTCATACTTCTTTTACCTTAGAAAATTTATCACCCTTCAATTGTTCTTATCATCTTTAATAATTCATCATAATACAAATAGAGGACTTATATCATTATTCTCTCTTTCTTTACTTTACTACTAGGTAGGAGCACATAGGAGCACATACTCTAACATGCATAATGCCTGTCCAACATGTTGTAGGACTACATACCTGCCCATGAATGCAAAGCTCTAACATAGGAGTTCAAGCATTCCTTTTCTTAATATGCATAGCTCTAACACTCAGAGATTGCACAACTTTATCACGTGGAGCTTGCACTGCTATAACATTTGGATCTTTAGCATATTTTATAAATATAATATAATGCCCAGCATTTTATGCAATGAGTGAAAGCTCTCACTTGCTATTTCATCTATAACATACAAACATCTTACCCCTATCAAAAAGAAAGCCTCTCTATTTGTTTACAAAGGTAGCTACAAAGCCATTTCGTATTGTACTTCTCAATACATATTTCTCATAATGTATCTCATTATATACTTTTCATGCCGTATCATGGCGTATTTGGCCAAATCTGCCTATATCATGGTCTATCTTGCCCTATCATGATGTATCCTAAGATACCATAAGTCTAACATTCTCTTTAACTTATAACTTTGCTAGCTTTTGAGAAAACTCTTCTAAATATTTCCTTTCAAATCCATTTTATTTGGACTTGACATAAGGGTTCTAGTCTCTTACCATTCATAACCCTTTCTAACTTTTCATAGCTCTTTATATTATTTTACATAACTCTGTGCATATTTGCCAAACTTCTGTGATATTTACACCATTTTTTTATCACTTCCCAGGGGGTCACCATCATTAGACTACTCTTGCTTGAGCACGCTTAACTGAAAAGTGCTAATAAAAATCTGAAGCACTAGTGCTAACAGGCTCTAACCCTGATACTTTACTATCTTTAACCCTTCTCATACTATCTCTCTTAGGTCTATTTGGCCTTCTAATCTCTTTATCCTCATGGAGGATCTATTTGTCTCACATTCTTATTCTCAGTAATCTCATCTTAGGGATCTCTTTATTCTTATTTGACCCCTTCTCATATCTTATGAGATATTCTTTTCTTCCATAGGCATATTATCTATAGACTCATAAATATCTATTACTTGGGACTAAAAACTTTAACGCTAATCATTTAATTACTTTTTCGTATAAGAAGATTATGAGTTAAGTCCATGATAATAATAAGGTATCTGAAACTAACATCAGGGGTAATCTCTCTGTTATGAGTTAACCAACTTGTGAGGCTTCCCAATTTAACCTTATCCTTGGTAATTCATCCTTCTAAAGAAATATTGTACTTATAACTCATTCATCTAGGTCTAATGTGACCCTTGGGATCTATTGTCATTAACCATAAGCCTCTAAAGATCTAACTGTGACCCTGTAATTCTATTCTCTATGAACCATGCTAGGATCTAACTATAATCCTCCAGAATCTACTACAATTCTATTGTATTGTATTCTTATCTCTGGAAGACCTAAATCAATGGATTAAGTTACAAGGTTAGCCACTTCTATTTAGTTGTTAACTCAGTAGATAATTCCCCAAGAATGATCACAGAAGCCAATATTCTTAAGACTTTACTCATTTTTTCTATCACTCAGGAATTTCTCATATCATTCCCATCTTTCATAACTTTACTACATCTAGCATTATAGAGAGCTACATAGGCTCTACCATGCATATATCTGTCATAATCTGTACATCTCATATGGCGGACATTACTCTACATGAGCTACACTGTCCATTCTCTTGGCTCTATTTCAAGAGCAATCTGACTCTATTGCAAGAGCAATCTAGCTCTATTGGGAGAACGTTAACTTTTATTACATAGACACTACTCCTTCTTGGAGGTGCATCATCTTTCATAAATGCTTCTCATTTCATTTCATGTTCAAGGTACATCATTTATATATTTTATCCACATTAAAAAGATATATCCTAAGTACTGTAATCACATGTCCATAGGTTTGCTACTAATATTTATCTATAATATCATTTATTGCTTTATCATTATGAAGTTAAATTATCTAACTTCATGTCGTATGGTATGGTAGCAACATAACTTTCTCATCATATATACTCTACCCTTAATGAAATGTGAAAGGGGGATATTCATTCATCATAGCATACTCTAACATGCATATTATGCAAGAGATGCAATCATTTAAGCATTCTCTAATATGCGTGTCATCATATGAAAACTGTAAGGAGATGCAAATATTCATCATAACTTATGACAACATAAGCCATATCATCACATAATTTGCTTAACCACCCATTATAAGCACACTGCAATTAAACAATTAACTAGGTAAACTCTAAAGCATTATTTCTTCTGTCATATTATCTGTCAAATTATCCATCATATTATCTGATAAGGATCTGACAATTTATTCAAAAACCTGAAATAACTATTTATCTAACTTAGGTTTCCACGTTACCCTCTTATTAGGGTATAGACTCAACCCTTCATTACTCTTTCTTATATAGGGAATAGGGAGTCACTTTATCTTTGAAATTGTAGCTACATTTCTCTCTTTAAACATCATAAACTTATTTTTCTAACCTTGCATACATCTATTGCTTTGTTGAACTTCTACAACTACCCGAGAAAAACTCTTTCTTTATAACACATAATTCAATCCGTGAACTAACTTCTCAGTCATTCAACTCTCACTGTTAATGTGGATGAACTCGGCTAAGTATTCATTAAAGGGTTTCTCTTTCCTTGCTTTAACCCTTAGCCTCACGCTCATCTTTATCTAACTGAGAGGAAAGCTTCTCGTAACTATTCAAGAAAAATTTCTCAGGCGAGTCGATCAATCTCTATCTCTATGGAGTAACTTCTGTATCTCTCTACTATCTCTGAACTCTTTCTATCTATATATCAGTATGCTCTAGGCCAGACTGTGGTTCCCTTTTGGTCTTTTCTTGATACTAACTAACTTAAGTCACTTGTATCTCATTCATCATCTAGTACTATTACTTTTGTTCTCTAGGGTGCTCTACCTTAGGTCTGCTAGGTTACTGTCTCTTCATGATGGTATCCCTCTATTCTAGGAACTTTAACTTTTTATCTATTAACCATCACATCTCTAACCTTAAGCCATGTACTAGGCTCATTCTTAGGCAAGTCTCATTTTAACTTCTTATTATTCTGTTCAGTCGCTTAACAACTTTGTGCCCCTAGTCACGACCAAAGGTCTTCTCACGTCATAACCTGAACTGCTTTGCATATATTAGTCGCGTACTATAACTTGAGTCATCATGACCTGATAGCTCTGGAACTTCCTGTCATTACTAACGGTCTTTACTCATCACGACCAAAACACCTCTGTGAATATTTGTCGCAACTTATGTCTTAATTTGTCATAAATTCACTTCTTTATGACTACTAGTCGTGACTTAAACACCTTCCAGTCACGACCTGGACATAACTTTCTTTGAACATTATCTTCTAACGTTGTTTATCTAGTCTTTACTCTAGTGATGTTTGATTATTGTTCTTAACTTTATTGAGCTTGAGTCAATTGAACCTCATTCATATATATCTATCATAATCACATTAAATACGGAACATATTCTTATAGATGTCCAACCAACTATCATTTCATTATATCATATCAAAACTCATATTTCATGGCACCATAACATTTTTACATACATTATATACATGTCAATTATATATACAGGGTAAGTCATAACTATTATACATCTATGTAATTAATTAACTTTACACTATTTACAAATTTGCATTAGTCCTAATCTCTTTTTATATTATTTTCTAGGGAATAGTGAACTGTAAATACTTTTACATACAGAAATGTCACCTCTATATATCAGTTGGCAGATCATTTGCCAAAAACTCACTTAGCTCTACGTGCCACATAGGGGTATATAGTAGTATGTGACTTACTACCATCTCATGCCAATCTTCTAGAGTGTAAACCTGATTTAGGTCAATGCCCTCTATTGTATATCTGTTTATCATTCTTGCTATAGAAATTGAGGAACTGCAGATAAATTGACTGCTCTTGATCTCCACTTCTGTCTATCCCTTGACCTAGACTAAGTAATTTACTCTCCATAGCTTTCTTGAGACTGATATAGCCAACATTATCTATCATTAGAAAAGAAGGTTGGGGTTGACTAGGACCAGGAATATCACACTGATCTTTCTCTATAAAGTCATATTTTCCTTGACTTTAAGAATGAAGAGGGATTGTCGTAGACTTTGACTGGATCTTTGGATTAAGGAACTGTTGTAGGTTACTCATATCAAATCTATCCTCAAACTCTAGTGGAAGAGGAATAATATCTGGTTTACTCATAATCCAGTACCAGTACTCAGCTTCCTCAGCTGTAATATGTCCTCTCACAGAGGAATAAAGGTTACATCAGGGTTAGAGGTACTCCAATAAACTCATATTGTATAGAGTCACTAGACTCAACATCATCTGGTACATGCATAACTTCAGATTGAATCTCTACATAACCTCCAGACTATAGGTTCAAGTCTACAGAAAAATCTAAGGGATATTATACTCTAGATCTTCTTGACTGATCCTCTATACTACTATTTGAACTCTCTTCATTGTCTAAAGGAGGATCATAGTCTAGATGTACATTATCTTCATATATCATTACTGGCTGGAGGTCTCCCTTATTAACTGATAGCTCTGACTTAACTTCATGAAATCCCATATCTACTTCTGCATGAATTACTTAAATAAGCAGTACTAACTATCCTAATAAGTACCCTAACTTAACAAAGTACTTACTACTTAGAGTTAAGGTCTGGGGGCTGTCTTATATTATGCCAGAAACTTCTGTTCTGATACCAAAATGAAACATCCTTACTTTTATAAATCTTAGGGACCATTCAGTAACATTTAGAACCATTCACAAGACCTTAAAAGTCCATTAACTAAATTTGGAATTTTTACTCTTCTCGAGTTACTGTTTATATGGTATTATAGAAAAATTGAAATAAAGTGGTTCAAAAAGCTATGTGAAGATAGCATATTGAAATTTAAGGAAAAAATAATTTCCTGACCAAATTCTTAGTCAATTAATACAGTTTAATCGTCAAATATTACTGTTTACTTGGTTAAAAATCCTAAAAATAAATTCTAGTCCCTAACTTTGGAAAATTGTTTCTCTTTGTACATACATCAAAATAAGATATTCTTAGAGTCAAAATGAAGCTTAGAATATTAAATAAATTTCTGTAAATTTTATACATTTATCTCATCATTTGCTATTTTTCATTACATCATGAGCATTGTGGCTCAAACATGTCATTTAACATCTTTACTTGCAACAATTTATATATTCATCATATAACATTTACATTATCCAATTCCTAACTTCTCTTCATGCTTCTTCATCCTCTTTTATCATTAATAAACCTTTTAGGATTAGGATTACATGGAGGGGTAAGATTTTTACGGAAATCTCAGTAGCAAAAGGTATTAAACAATGCATGCATTAATGTAAATACCTGTGCTTGCTTGTGAAAGTGTTAACATTGTGTAATGTGCATGCTTCCATGTAACATATGAAAAACAATGGGCCAAAGTAATCATAGAAATATAGCTTCAATCATATACACAAGCAACACAATTCAACATAGCCATATCCCAAACAAGCATAACATTCAATACATACAAGTTAGGATAAGTTTACTACCTCATATACTTGACTTTCTTTCACTTTAACTTTGCTTTGCCTCTTCTTACTTCTTCTTGATGTGTGGCTTCCTCTTTGAAGTCCACAATCAAATCCTAACATCACATAATCATCCATCCATCACAATCCAACTTCCTTGAGTATTAAACTCACTTTAAGTAACATAACTTCCTTTGATCTTTACTAATAGACTTAGCCTTTGAACCAATTGATGTATTGACTTTACCCTACACAATTTCATCTTTTGAATCCATTTATGAGCTTAGAATCATGAAATTCTAGCTTCTATGCACTGTTCTAGATAGATTTGAAAAATATGTATAATTCTTCCAAAAATTCTCATTTTGATTCCAATCTTCCCATACATGGTTCTCTACTTTATCCCACACAAATTTTCATTTTAAAACCATTGGAATAATCAAAATCATGAAATTCCAATCACTATTCATATGAGTAAATAGTAACAGAGAAGAATTCCAATAATTATAACTTTCAATTACAATGCTTCAAAGGTTCAAAATCTATCCAATCCTACACAAAATCATCATATAAATTCAATAGAAGCATTAGATCATTGAAATTCCATCTCCTTATATCATGAACAGTGCAGACCAAAAGGTCTCAACAATGGCAAAGTCAAGAATATCAACTTGATTCAACAACAAATCACCTAACTAGTTTGTTTAAGCTTCAATCACATAACTCTAACTTTAATTTCTTCTTCTTTCATCTAAGGTTTTCGACAGCACATACACCTTAGAGAAAAATCAACTTTCTTCCATGAAAATCCTAAATTCAAGCCCCTAAATTTGAGGAAAATAGGTTAGGATAGATTGCTTACCTTTAATCTCAAGCTAGCTTAAACTTTGGACCTTAGATTCTTCTTTGTCTTGGCTTGAGTTTCCATTTTGACATATCCTCCCCAAGGGTTCTTCCTTCATGATTTTGAATAAAAAATATGGGGGTATTTATAGAGAAATCCAAAGGAAAATGGATGGCTAAGATCACTTTGTGCACTATTTGATATAATGGCTCACATTTATTCTTAGATTAAACTTTTCTTAAAAGCTAATTATGACATCATCTATGACATCATCAAGGGACAACTTATAGGGACATGTGACACAATTCTAAGGGACAGAAGCTTTTAGAAAAATTTTAGTCCAATCTGGTACTGGCTCAGTTTGATTCCCCAAAAACCATACTGTTTTAAAAATCTAATTTTTTTGAATTCCATAATTTGCTTTCTGACCGTAAATCTTGTATCCAGATTCTTCCTACTATTGACATTCTTGTACTGGGTCTAAACTTAATTATAAATCCCTTGGCAAATTACCTAAATGCCCCTTGGTTTCTCTTTATTCACTTTAACATCTCAGTGGCATTATCATCTGTTCACACCTTATCTCTGACTTTATGATACAACACAGTGCATACTCAATGGCATTTTCATCATTTTACATTTTTCTGGTTCTTTATTTGTCCTGACCCACATACTTATCTAAAAATATTATTGGGCCTATAAGGGGCCATTTTGGGCTTTCTACATGGGCCACTGTCTTTATGGGCTCAACTCCCGAGAAATTTCCCAGAAACGTATTTATCGAGTGTTTTAATCCACTGTATATTCCATAATAAATTCTACAGAAGTCCTTTTTGAGCTTTGTTAGTTTCATAAATTCTCATATTAATTATAAGAATTTATTGCAAAACTTTATCTAATTCTGAGGTTTAGAGGATTATGTATTAATTTTTCTTTCTTTAGAAATTAATATAAATTTTTCGGGACCTCAAATCAAAATTTTTGTGTTGCGTTAAACTAATTAGAATAATTTTCTCTATTTATTGAGAAAATTTGGGACTAGTCTCATTTTGGGCATTTTTTGGCCCTTTTTGGCTTAACTTTTGACAATTACCATTTTGCCCTTGAACTTTTGAAAATTACACTTTAGGCCCCTAACTTTTCATAATTAAACTTAATGCCCCAAAGTTTATTTTTACTTTCATTTTTGTACTATAGAACTGTTAGACTTTTCAATTTAGTCCATTTTCTTTATACCTTTGTCTAATAATCACTTTTCCTTTCTATTTATCATCACAATCCTTTATAAACATCTTTCCTCTTTCAGTTTTATACAGATAGGACAAAAGTAGGATATGACATAATTGGTAACATTTGAAATTGGGATTCCCCAGAATCTCACCCTACTTAACCAAATACAATAGTTCAACTACGAAGGAAGACTTATGTTTGAAGGATAGCTAAATAATGGAAGAAGGAAAGTAGAGAAATTAATGTAATTCCTTGGTCATTATACTTAGCCTTAGGTATTAACAATCTTAGAGACACAAGTGTAGTGTTCTAATTAGCTGATAGATCAATTAGGTACCCTAAGGGAATTCTAGAGGATATTCTAGTGCAAGTTAAGGATTAGTGTTCCCAGCTAAGTTTTATGTTCTAGACATGTCCAGTGAACTAGTGAATGAGAGCACTTTGATCCTAGGTAGAACTTTCCTTCAAACTTCCAAGACAATTATTAGTATGAAGTATAGTTATGTTACAATGGAAGTTGGAGGACATGTAGTGACTTTCAATATAAATGAAACGGTGAAATGTCCTTTTTATAACTCTACTTTTGTTGAGTTGAATTCCATTGATTATCCTATTAAAGAAACTAGGGATAAGCATGAATTAAGTTTGCATGATGAGTATGATCCTATGTTGCATAATTCCCAAAACTCCCATGACCCATTTCAAGAGCATGAGGATTCATATTCATCTTTGAGTGCTTATGATAACTATTTTGAATCTCTCTCATATATTTATTCTTTTGGTTTCTCTGATGAAGGTAATGCTTCATGTTTTCATTGTTTTGATGTATAACATCCTTACTTTTTTACGTCTTAGGGACCATTCAGTAGCATTTAGAACCACTTACAAGACCTTGGAAGTCCATTAGCCAAATCTGGAATTTTACTCTTTCTCGGGTTACTATTCATATGGTATTCCAGATTACGCAACGAATTTCAAAAAATCATAATTAATTCTAAAAAACTCGAAATGAGGTGGTTCAAAAAGCTACATGAAGATAACATCTTAAAAGTTAAGGGAAAAATAATTTCCAGACCAAATGATTCTCCAATTGATACAGTTTATTCGTTGAATTTTACTGTTCATTTGGTCAAAAACTCTGGAAATAGATTCTGGTCCCTTACTTTGGAAAATCATTTCTCTTGATATACACATCCAAATGACACGTTCTACCTATGAATTTAAATCTCTGGATGTGTGGTACATGTTCATAAAATTTCGTGAACTAATTCCTTCATTTACTAGGTCAAACTGAAGCCACAACAAAACTACTTTAGGACCTACGTTTTTACCATTTCAGTTTCTTTTCTTTCATTTCCAATAATTGTTTCAGCATGCTCAAGCCATCAAATAAGCTTCTTAACATTCATATACATCATGACATATGCCATAATTATTTCAAATAGCTTCATCACATAAATACACACCTTACATGGCATTTACATACATGGATAATTCATAGCCTATGCTAGAATCTTAATACTTCACCTTCCTTCTTCCATGCTTTAGCTCTTCTCCATGTATACATTTTCCTTCATGCTTGACCTAAATTGGTTGGTTATGGAAGAGTGAGATTCTAGAGAATCTTAGTAGCAAACATTACTACTTAAATATGCAAGATGGATGCTAATGCATGATATGTAATTTCATTAACTTTCTTTGATTAGTGACATGCCATCATGCTATATACTTTTATATAAAGTGCATGGCCATGGAAACATGTTATTCACAATACATTCAACATCATTTATCATGTCACAACATCATTCAAATAACATATACATGTCAACACATAAGCATACCACATCAAGCATATAAAGAGATAAGTTCACTACCTTGCACTTAAGCTTTTCTCTTGACCTTTAGCCCTTGCTCCCTAGCTTTCCAACCAATAAATCTTTATGCCAATCACTTCCCAACATGTTCTTGGATGTTTCAAGGTCCTAAACCCAGTCATATTCATCACATAATTCATTAGGACTCATGAACTCCAACCATGTTCAAGATTAACTTTGTTACACTATTTATTGTCATAACTTTCCCTAACATTCACTAATCCACTTGGCTCTTGAATCATTTGATGTCTTGACTTTACCCTACATAATTTCATCTTTTGAACTCATTTATGAGTTTAGAATCATGAAATTCCAGCTCCTTCATGGCCTGCTGTACAGAATTGAACATAAGCACACAATTCTTGCAAAAATTCTCATTTTGATTCTAATGCTTCCCATAC
Organism: Leucaena leucocephala; assembly: GCA_037074615.1. Taxonomy (NCBI): domain Eukaryota; kingdom Viridiplantae; phylum Streptophyta; class Magnoliopsida; order Fabales; family Fabaceae; genus Leucaena; species Leucaena leucocephala. Next base: position 10,310,962 of record CM073528.1, on the reverse strand, counting down.
TTGTTTGTCCACTTTACCCCACACAACCTTTCATTTTAAAACCATTGGAACCATCAAAATCATGAAATTCCAATCACTGTTCATGCGAGTGAACAGTAACCGTAAGGAATCTCAAAGACTACAACCTTGAGATTTTAATGTTTCCAAGGTTCAAAACCTTTCCAATCCTACACAAAATCATCATACAAACTCAATGGAAGCATTAAATAATTGAAATTCAATTTCCTTCCCTCATGAACAGTGCAGACCAAACAGGGCACACCATGGCAAAGTCAAGAATATCAATTTGATTCAACAACCAACCACTTAACTAGCTTGTTTAAGCTTCAATCATATAGTTCGAACTTTAATTTCTTCTTTCCCCTTTCCTTTAAGGTCTTTGGGCAGCACCACCCCTTAGAGAAAACTCAACTTTTCTCCCATCAAAACCGTAAGTTCAGGCTCCCAAATCAAAGAAAAATAAGCTAGGAGAGATTGCTTACCTTTAATCTCTAGCTTGCTTGAACTTTGGAACCTTGAATCTTCTTTGTCTTGGCTTGAGTTTCCATTTTGCAAGAGTTTCCCCAAGGGCCCATGAAGCTACGGTTTGCTGCAGAATTGAAGGGGTATTTATAGCCAAAATCTAAGAAAAATGAATGGCCAAGATTGATTTGGTTACTATTTGATCTAAAGGCCCACATTTAATCTTGGATTTAACTTTTTCATAAAATAATAATTATGACATCATGTGGGACAGCTCAAGGGACACCTCAAGGGGTTAGGTGGCGTTCTCATAGTGTAAGGAACCTTCTGGAGAAATTCCAGTCCAATCCGGTACCGATCAATGTAGTTTCACAACAACCGGACTATGTTCTGTTCCTAATTTTTTATAATATACCAGGATATGTATTCTATCCTAAAAATTAATGTCTAGGCTTCTCATACCATTGAAAATATTAGACTGAGTATTTATCTGCCATCCATCCCTTGAGAAATGACCAAAATACCCTTGGTGTCCTTTCTTGCATTGCACTGACCCTAAGGGCATAACTATCATTTCACCCCTTCTTGTACTGCCTTAGGGCATATATTAACTCTATATAATCATATTTATACTATGTCCCACGTTTTTGGCCTGTCCAGAATGACCAAAATGACCTCCATCTATCACTGGTACAGTATGGGCATCCAGGGGTATTTTCGTAATTTCGCACTTATGCTGGACTGCTCTATACTTTGGCCCACTTAACTGTCTAGTCATCACATTGGGCCTACTATGGTGCCATTTGGGCCTTGGTTTGGGCTCATTGCCTTTATGCCCTTTATGGCATAAATCCCAAGACACTCTCCCGATCCTATTTATCGGGTATTCTATTTTACCATAAAATCTCGTAAGAATTCTACAGGATTCCTTTTTTGACTCTGTCAGTTTGATAAATTCATGTATTAAATATAAGAATTTACAGTAAAGTTTCATCTGATTCTGAGATATGAAAAATACTGCAATAATTCCTGCTGACTTCAGGAATTTATATCAATTAATCGGGACCTCAAATCAAAATTCTGTGTTGTGTTAAACTGACCGGAATAATTATGTCTATCTACTGGTAAAATTTGAGTCTGATCTGATTCTGGGCATTTTTGGCCTGTTTTGACTCAACTTTTTCATAATTACATTTGGGTCCCTGACTTTTTACTTAATTACATTTAGGTCCCTAAACTTTTGAAAATTACCACTTTAGGCCCAAATCTTGTTTCTACTTTAACCTTTGGCCTTTAACTTTTTCTACTTTGCGTTTTAATCCTTCTCCTTCTTCAGGACTCATATAACCTTTATCATTCATTCTTATCTTCGTCATAATCCTTTCTAAACCTCTTTCTCATTCCCATCTAACTTTGATACGATTTCATCAATTGGAAGTGATAATTTTTTGGAAAGGAATTTGTGAGTGATTTTACAGGAATACAAGACATTGTGGAAGCTAGAAGTGGAACAAACAAAGAGTGGTCAAGCTTATGTGACCACAAGTCACAACGTAAAGACCTCCACGTCGCGACTAGATATGAACTTGATGAGGAAGAGACTCTCTGTGCAACGAAGTAGCGACAGGATGATTTTGTATTCACGACCAATATCTCCTGAGATGATATGTCGCTACGTGAGGATGATGATGTTGCAACTAAATGTCAGGATGCTGATGCACAGTCTCTCTGTGATCCCCAGTCATGACTAAAGGATGATTATATTTTGACCAAACATTCCATAGATACTCACTATGAGTTTCAGTCATAATGAGAAGTCAAAGCTAACCCTGAGAGGTTGCAACCAGAAATGGCATACACAACCAGTGAATTTCAATTTCCTTCACCTCCATATTCTGCTATTTTGGTTAAAGGGAAAATATGTTCTTACTCTACTTATCCTTAATCACATTCACTAATTACCTCTTATACCTTAAGATTATTAAATGATCTGACCCCAAGTAATGATGCAGGAATGAAGGAGATTGATCTCAACTGTGTTACAATTGTAGAACAACTTGTGCTTGGTGCAACACCTGAGAAGATTGAAAGTAATATGAAGAATAAGAACGAATCAAAGGAGAGTGATCCTAAGTATGTTATAGCGGTATACCAACCTCAACAGGGTAAAGCACTTGAGGAAGAGGAATCTATAAAGGATATAAAGGGAACACAACTGAATTTTGTTGCTATTATATACTAGCTACAGTTGGGCAAGTTGTCATATCCTAATTTTTTCCTATCTATATAATACTAATAGTGGAAAGAGGTTTGGAAAGAATTATGATAAAGATAAGAAGAAATAATAAAGGTTAGATAAGTCTTAAAGAAAGAAAAGGACCTAAACAAAAATTGGAAAAGCTTAAAGGCGAAAAGTTAAAGTAGAAATAAATGTTGGGCCAAAAGTGGTAATTTCCAAAAGTTTAGGGACCTAAATGTAATTAAGCAAAAAGTCAGGGACATAAATGTAGTTATGGAAAAGTTCAGCCAAAAAAGGCTTAGAACTGCCTGTAAGTATTTCAGTCCCATATTCCATCAGTAAATAGAGGAAGTCATGCTGGGTAATATGGCATGATACAGAAATTTTATTAGGACTCCAGACAACAGAAAATTATCTGATAGTTTAAAAGTTATCTGAAATTTTATCAGATTTCATGGACTTCATATGTAAGTGGGCAAATTACAAGGAAATGTGCCCTATAGTGTCAAATATCCTGGATTAGACAGAACTCTGAAAGAAGTTCTATATAAAAAGTTATTCATATATTAATGAATTTTGACAGGAGTTTGATAGCCCCCGTGATCCGATAATAGAACTTATCGGTATGTGAGTTTGGATAGAATGAGAACAGATAACCTCATATATAGACCCATGATGATGCCAAGAAGGGCCCAAAACCCAGGGTACCAGTCAATCAGTAGAAGGGGCCAGTGTCCAGAAAAAGTGCGACATTACAAAAATGCCCCTGGATGCCCAGATTGTACCAGAGATAGATGAAGGGCATTTTTGTCACACGGGAAAGGCTAAAAATGTGGCACATGGTGTAAATATGATTAGTTGAGCCCAGATACACCCTGAGGTAGTATAAAGAGGGGTAAAATGACGATTTTGCCCTTAGGGTCAGTATAGTGTAAGAAACGACATCAAGGGTATTTTGGTCATTTTCCAAGGAATTGATTGCAGATAAATACTCATTATAACCATTTCAAGGGTATGAGAAGCCTAGACATTGATTTCTAGGACAAAATACATATCATGGTATATTATAGAAAAATTCGAAATAGAAAACAGTGTGGTGTTTGTGAAACTGCTCCGATCGGTACCAGATTGGACTGAAATTTTTCTAGAAGCTTCCTTACACTATGAACACGTCACCTAACCCCTTGAGGTGTCCCTTGATCTGTCCCACATAGTGTCATAATTATTCTTTTATGAAAAAGTTAAATCCAAGATTAAATGTGAGCCTTTAGATCAAATAGTAACCAAATCAATCTTGGCCATTCATTTTTCTTGGATTTTGGCTATAAATACCGCCTCATTCTGCCCAAAACCTTGGCCTTGTGATACCTTGGGGAAAATCTTGCAAAATAGAAACTCAACCCAAGACAAACAAGATTCAAGGTACCAAAGTTCAAGCAAGCTAGAGATTAAAGGTAAGCAATCTATCCTAGCTTATTTTCCTTTGATTTTGGATCATGAACTTAGGGTTTTCATGGGAGAAAAGTTGAGTTTCCTCTAAGGGGTTGTGCTACCCAACAACCTTAGATGAAAGGAGAAAGAAGAAATTAAAGTTAGAAACATATGATTGAAGCTTAAACAAGCTAATTAAGAGATTAGTTGTTGAATCAAGTTGATATTCTTGACTTTGCCTTAATGGAACCTGTTTGGTCTGCACTGATCATGAGGGAAGGAAATGGAATTTCAATGATTTAATGCTTCCATTGAATTTAGATGATGATTTTGTGTAGGATTGGAAAGGTTTTGAACCTTGAAAGCATTGAAATTCCAAGATTATAGTTTTTGTAATCCTTCTCTCTACTGTTCACTCGCATGAACAGTGATTAGAATTTCATGATTTTGATTCTTCCAATGGTTTTAAAATGAAAAGTTGTGTGGGATAAAGTAGAGAAACAAGTATGGGAAGCATTGGAATCAAAATGAGAATTTTTGAAAGAATTAAGGGCAATTTCAGTTCTATACAGCATGTGATAAAGGAGCTAGAATTTCATGATTCTAAGCTCATAAATGGATTCAAAAGATGAAATTGTGTAGGGTAAAGTCAAGACATCAATTGATTCAAAGACCAAGTCCATTGGTTAAGATTAAGGAAAGTTAATGAGATTAATGTTCAAGAAGAAGTTAATTTAGTTAAAGTGAGTTTAATGCTCAAGGAAGTTAGATTGTAATTGATGAATTATTATGTGATGTTAGGAATTGATTGGTATGCTCCAAGAGAGGCAGCCACATGTTCAAGGAAAGTGAGAAGAAAGAAGCAAGTTAAGGTGAAAGAAAGTCAAGTGTTCAAGGTAGTAAACTAATCCTAAACTTGTATGCATTGAATGTTATGATTGATTGTGCTATGGCTTGATTGAATTGTGTTGCCTATGTGCTTATGTATGAAGTTCTATTTATATATTGACTTTGGCCAATTGTATTTCATATGTAACATGGAAGCATGCACATGACACAATAGTGACACTTTCACAAGCAAGCACAAGTATGTACATGAATGCATGCATTGTTTAGTACTGTTTGCTACTGAGATTTTCCCTAAAATCTCATCCCTTTTCATGTAATCCCAATCCCACATGTTTATGAATGATGAAAGAGGATGATGAAGCATGAAGAAAAGATAGGGATTGGATAGTATATATGCTATGTGAATGTGTAATGTTGCTATATGACCAATGTAAGCAATGATAATCATGATGTAATGAAAAATAATAAACGATGGAATAAATGTATGAAAAGTTACAGACATTTAGATGATACGCCAAGCTTCTTTTTGACACCAAGAATGCTTTATTTGGATGTCTGTACAAAGAGAACTGATTTTCTAAAATAAGGGACCAAAATATGTTTCCAGGATTTTTGACCAAATGAACAGTAAATTTTGGCGAATAAACTGTATTAATTGGAGAATCATTTGGTTTGGAAATTATTTTTCCCTTAAATTTCAAGATGTTATCTTCATGTACCTTTTTGAACCACGTCATTTTGAGTTTTCTATAATTAGTTATGATTTTTTGATGTTTATTGCGTAATCTAGAATACCATATGAACAGTAATCCGAGAAAGAGTAAAATTCCAGATTTAGCTAATGAACTTCCAAGGTCTTGTAAGTGGTTCTAAATGTAACTGATTGGTCCCTAATATGTATGAAAGTAAGGATGTTACATTTTGGTATTAGAGAAAGATATGAGATGGCTAAGATTCTTCACCATGATCGGGGGTTCTCACTGCGTGAGAGTGGGATGAAGCATTGGCTCTTACCTTGACATGGGCAACCGGCTTCACCACTGGGAGGTTGCATTGCAGTCGAGAGGCTGGTGCTTAAAACTTGCGTCTAAGGTACCTTATGTAGTCCTAAGAAGGACTCTGTATTTTGGTATCAGAGCAAATGATTTTGGCTTAAGAAATACTCTAAATAGATTATTTATGGACTGATATGATATTATTCTGAGACCCTAACCCTAAACAATAAGTATTTTGTTAAGTTAGGGTATGTTATGGGATGGTTAACATTGCTTAATTAAGCAAATGTTGCAGGAATAGATATGAGATTCCATAAGATTAAGTCAGAGGCTTCAGTTAATAAGGGAAACCCCAGGCTAGTAGTGATATATGGATATGGTGTACATCCAGACTTTGATCATCCCTCAGTCAATGAAGAGAGTTCAGAGGAGAGTATGGGGGATCAGTCAGGAAAGTCTACAGTAGATTACCCTATAGATATTTCTGTAGACTCAAACCTGCAGTCTGGAGGTCACATAGAGATATAACCTAGAGCCCAGTATACCCCAGAAAATGCTGAGTCTAGTGACTTTACACAGTATGAGTTTGTTGGAGTGCCATCTAACCTTGATGTATGTTTTATTCCTCCAATGCGAGGACAGATTATGGCTGAGAAAGTTAAGTACTGGTACTAGATTATGGGTAGACCAGATATTATTCCTCTTCCACCAGAGTTTGAGGATAGAGTTACTATGAGTAATATACCATAATCCCTTAATTCAGATATCCAGTCAGAGTTTATGACAGAACCTGTTCATTCCCAAAGTCCAGGAATATGTGTCTTTACAGAGAAGGATCAGTGTGATGTTCCTGGCCCTAGTCAAGCCCAGCTTTCTTTGTTAAAGATAGATAATACTAACCATATTAGTCTCAAGAAAGCTATGGAGAGTGAACTACTCAGTCTAGTTCAAGGAATGGACAGAAGTAGAGATAGAGAGTAGTCAGTTTACTTGTAGTTCCTCAATACTGTATTAGGGATGATAAATAGATATGCAGTAGAGGGCATTAACCTAAATCAAGTTTATGCTCTAGAGGACTGGCATGAGAAGATAGTAAGCCAAGTAATGCCATATACCCCTACATGGCATATAGAGCTAAGTGAGTATCTGGCAAATAATCCGCCAGCTGATATTCAGGGGTGGCATATCCGTGTACAGAAGTATGTGCAATCTATAATCCCTTAGAAAGAAATGTAGAAGTAGATGAGGGGTAATGTAAATAGGTAAAGTGTAAAGAAAAGTAATTACTTATGTGTATGGTAGTTATGATGTACCCTAAATATGTAATTGATATGTATGTAATGTGTGTACAAATGTTATGGTAATATGGAATATGGATGTTGGTTGAACATGTATGTGAATATGTTCCCTATTTAAGTGTGACTATGATGTATGTATATGAATGCGCTTTAATTAATTTAGAGTCATCTAAAGACAAGAGTTTTTACGAGCTACTAGGCCACGATAGAAGATGACCTATGGTCGCGACGAAAGAATACGTAGCTGTTAAGCTGTGACAAGTAACTCGAGATGGTCACGACTAAAAGTTACAAAGAATATGAGACGTCTAGCAAGTACTTAGGTGGTGACTAAAATGCACAGAGACCTGATGAAAAGAATAAGATGCTGACCTCACTGAAGTTTATCAGTTAAAGGCTTAGTAGAGAGTGCGGGCAAGTTAGATAGTACGATACATTGAGATACAGAAGATCAGTTAAAGAAGAGGCTCAAAAGTAGATCCTCCGTATGATTATCAGGAGTTGATCTATGTTACAAAAGACTAGCCTAGAAAGGAGCCTAACGTATGACTTAAGGTTAAAGATGTGATGGCTAATAGATAGAAAGTTAATGTTCCCAACACAGAGGGATTCTATCACAAAGAGATAGTAACCTAACGCTCTGCCCTAGAGAGCATAAATAGTAATGTTAATTGATAAATGAGATCCAAGTGATCTGAATTGGTCAGGATCTAGAGGCAGCCCAGAAAAAAATCACAGTCTAGTCCATAGTAGACTGAGACTAATGGACATAAAGAGTTAAAAGAATTAAGAGATACAGAAGTTACTCCATACGAGATGGAGAGTGATCCGCTCACTTAAGAAGTTTTTCTCATAGAGTTTAAAGGAAGCATTCCTCTCAATTAGAGAGAGAGGTGAGCATGAGGCTAAGGGTTAGAGCTAAGAAAAGAGAACTCTTTTGATGGATACTAAATCTAGTTCATTTATATGAACCTTGAGGCTCAGTAAGAGTTACTTTCTCTCGCCTGTTAGTAATCCAGGAGGATAGGGGAAAACTTAAAGGTTTAAATGGCATAAAGATATGAGCCAGACCTTTCCTCAGCTAGCTGATAAGAAATAGCTGACTTAGTTATAGATTACTGTTAGATTGTGATGAGGCCAAGGACACATAAATCCTTCAGCCTAGAGACACGGAAGTCTTACAAGCGATAAGAGATGATATGATAGAATGAATATGACCTAGTAAGGTAGCCACAGATTCAAAGATAAAGTGACTCCCCATTTCTTATGTAAGAAAGAGTAAAGAAGGGTTGATTCTATACTCTAGTAAGAGGGTAAAGTTGTCATATCCTAATTTTTCACTATTCGTATAGTACTAATAGTGGAAAGAGGTTTGAAAGGATTATGACAAATATCAGAAGAAATAATAAAGGTTAGATGATTCTTTAAGGAATAGAAGGACTAAAATGAAAAGTAGAAAAGGTTAAAGGCAAAAAGTGAAAGTAGAAACAAGATTTGGGCCAAAAGTGGTAATTTTTAAAAGTTAAAGGACTTAAATGTAATTAAGTAAAAAGTTCAAGGGCAAAATTATAATTATAGAAAGATCAGCCCGGAAAGGGTTATAACTGCCTGGAAGTTTTTCTGTCCCACATTCCATCAATAAATAGAGGAAGTTGCGCTGGTTAATCTAGCATGATACAGAAATTTTATTAGGACTTCATACAACAGAAAATTATCTGATAGTCTAAAAGTTATCTGAAATTTTATCAGTTTTCATGGACTTGAGATGTAAGTGGGCAAATTACAAGAAAATTTGTCCTACAGTGTCAGATATCCTGGATTAGACAAAACTGCAGAAGAAGTTCTATATAAAAAGTTATTCACATATTAATAAATTTTGACGGGAGTTTGATAGCACCCGTGATCCGATAATGGAATTTATCGGTATATAAGCCTGGATAGAATGAGCTCATATGACCTCATATATAGGACCATGATGATGCCAAGAACGGCCCAAAACCCAGGGTACCAGTCCATCAGTAGAAGGGGCTAGTGTCCAGAAAAAGTGTAAAATTATGAAAATGCCCCTGGATGCCAAGATTGTACCAGAGATGGATGAAGGGCATTTTGGTCACCTGGGGCAGGCTAAAAATGTGTCACATGGTATAAATATGATTAGTTGAGCCCAGATACACCCTAGGGCAGTATAAAGAGGGGTAAAATGACGATTATGCCCTTAGGGTCAATATAGTGTAAGAAAGGATGCCAAGGGTATTTTGGTCATTTTCCAATGAATAGATGGCAGATAAATACTCAGTATAACCATGTCAAGGGTATGCGAAGCCTAGACATTGATTTCCAGGACAGAATACATATCCTGGTATATTATAGAAAAATTCAGAATAGAAAATAGTCCAGTTGTTGTGAAACTTCTGTGATCGATACCGCATTGGACTACAATTTTTCCATAAGCTTCCTTACACTATGAGCACGCCACCTAAACCCTTGAGGTGTCCCTTGAGTTGTCCCACATGATGTCATAATTATTCTTTTATGAAAAAGTTAAATCCAAGATTAAATGTAGGCCTTTAGATCAAATAATAACCAAATCAATCTTGACCATTCATTTTTCTTGGATTTTGGCTATAAATACCCCCCTCATTCTGCCTAAAACAGTGGCCTTGTGATACCTTGGTGAAACTCTTGCAAAATGAAAACTCAAGCCAAGAGAATGAAGATTCAAGGTTCCAAAGTTCAAGCCAGCTAGAGATTAAAGGTAAGTAATCTATCCAAGCTTATTTTCCTTTGATTTGGGAGCTTGAACTTAGGGTTTTCATGGGAGAAAAGTTGAGTTTCCTCTAAGGGGTTATGCTGCCAAACAACCTTAGATGAAAGGGGAAAGAAGAAATTAAAGTTAGAAACATATGATTGAAGCTTAAACAAGCTAATTAAGAGATTGGTTGTTGAATCAAGTTGATATTCTTGACTTTGCCTTAATGGAACCTGTTTGTTATGCACTGTTCATGAGGGAAGCAAATGGAATTTCAATGATTTAATGCTTCCATTGAATTTAGATGATGATTTTGTGTAGGATTGGAAAGGTTTTGAACCTTGAAAGCATTGAAATTCCAAGATTATAGTTTTGGAAATCCTTCTCTATACTGTTCACTCGCATGAACAGTAATTAGAATTTCATGATTTTGATGCTTCCAATGGTTTTAAAATGAAAAGTTGTGTGGGATAAAGTAGAGAAACAAGTATGGGAAGCATTGGAATCAAAATGAGAATTTTTGAAAGAATTAAGGGCAGTTTCAGTTCTGTACAGCATGTGATAAAGGAGCTGAAATTTCATGATTCTAAGCTCATAAATGGATTCAAAAGATGAAATTGTGTAGGGTAAAGTCAAGACATCAATTGATTCAAAGACCAAGTCCATGGGTTAAGATAAAGGAAAGTTAATGAGATTAATGTTAAAGAAAAAGTTAATTTAGTTAAAGTGAGTTTAATGCTCAGGGAAGTTAGATTGTAATTGATGAATTATTATGTGATGTTAGGAATTGATTGGTATGCTCCAAGAGAGGCAGCCACATGTTCAAGGAAAGTGAGAAGAAAGAAGCAAGTTAAGGTGAAAGAAAGTCAAGTGTTCAAGGTAGTAAACTAATCCTAAACTTGTATGCATTGAATGTTATGATTGATTGTGCTATGGCTTGATTGAATTGTGTTGCCTATGTGCTTATGTATGAAGCTCTATTTATATATTGACTTTGGCCAATTGTATTTCATATGTAACATGGAAGCATGCACATGACACAATAGTGACATTTTCACAAGCAAGCACAAGTATGTACATGAATGCATGCATTGTTTAGTACTGTTTGCTCCTGAGATTTTCCCCGAAATCTCATCCCTTTCCATGTAATCCCAATCCCATAGGTTTATGAATGATGAAAGAGGATGATGAAGCATGAAGAAAAGCTAGGGATTGGATAGCATATATGCTATGTGAATGTGTAATGTTGCTATATGACCAATGTAAGCAATGATGATCATGATGTAATAAAAAATAATAAACAATGGAATAAATGTATGAAATGTTACAGACATTTAGATGACATGCCAAGCTTCTTTTTGACACCAAGAATGCTTTATTTGGATGTTTGTACAAAGAGAATTGATTTTCCAAAATAAGGGACCAGAATATGTTTCCAGGATTTTTGACCAAATGAACAGAAAATTTTGGCGAATAAACTGTATTAATTGGATAATCATTTGGTTTGTAAATTATTTTTCCATTAAAGTTCAAGATGTTATCTTCACGTACCTTTTTGAACCACATCATTTCGAGTTTTCTAGAATTAGTTATGATTTTTTGAAGTTCGTTGCGTAATCTGGAATACCATATGAACAATAACCTGAGAAAGAGTAAAATTCCAGATTTAGCTAATGAACTTCCAAGGTCTTGTAAGTGGTTCTAAATGCTACTGATTGGTCCCTAATACGTATGAAAGTAAGGATGTTACACAAGTGCAAGTTTAAATAGGGAAAATTCATGACAACCTTGGATGGGGTTAGCAATTTAATCAAAGTGCACAATTTTGGTATGCTTGGGTGGAGAGAGAAGGCAATGGGGAAGAATTGTCAATCAAACAGCTATCTCTCAAAATTCTATAAGTTCCCACCACTGCCTTGAGGCCATGCTTCCCATCTCCTATCTCTTACCTTTTACAAATTTGCCTAATGTGATATATGCTTGACATTTTGGTTTGATGATTGAAAAGGGATGAATTAGTAGAAGTAGTAGTTAATTTTTTTGCCTGATGGTTCAATAGGATAATGTTTCATCTTAGTTTGTTTCTATTTTTTAATAATATCCATGTGTTGCCCATGTGTTGTTTCTTCAATGATGGTTATCTGAGGTGTGACACACTCAATTGCATGCTACAGTTTACCTATCTTATCATCTTTGCTTTCTTTGTATTGCGATGTATGATTTAAATGTGATTGTGTGCTTCATTGCTAAATTTGCATTGAGTTATGTGTTAGTTTATTACGGGAGAAATATATTATGCTGTTACTATTTTTGTGCTAATTAATGCAAATTCTTCGATTACTCCAATCTTTCATCATAAAATTTTTGGTTTTTGATTTTAATGAATGATAAATTTTTTAAAATTGGATTGAAACATCCTCATTTACTTATGTCTTATGGAACAAATGGTAGCATCTGGAATTACTTTTAAGGTCATTGAAGTCAAATTACACAATCTGGAATTTTACTCTCACGAGTACTGTTCACAATGAAAATTCTAGGGGAGTGACCTGACTTCGAAAAATCATAACTAATTCTAGACAAATTGAAATGAAGTGGTTCAAAAAGCTACATAAAGCTAACTTAATGTTCTTTCAGGAAAAAAAAATTTGTTGACCACACCTTGACTTAGTCAATGTCAGTCAACATCCAAAGTTTACTATTCATCCTACATTTTTCCCTAATTCTAGCATTTTTGTCCTATCTGTACTATCCAATCCCTAGCTTCTCTTCATGCTTCTTCAATCCTCTTTTAGCATACCTGTAGGATTGGGATTACATGGAAGGGGATGAGATTTTTGAGGAAATCTCAGTATCAAATGGTACTAAACAATGCATGCATTAATATAAATACTAGTGCTTGCTTGTGAAAGTGTTAACATTGTCTAATGTGCATGCTTCCATGTTACATATGAAATACAATTGGCCAAAGTAATCATAGAAATAGAGCTTCATACATAAGCACATATGTAACACAATTCAACAAAGCCATAGCACAACCAAGCATAACATTCAATGCATACAAGTTTAGGATAAGTTTACTACCTGACATATAGCCTTTCTCTAGCTTTTAGCCTTTGCTCTAAGATTCCTTCTTTTCATAGGTCAGAGCTTTATTCTGAAGCTCTGCCAAGTCCCTAAGCTCCTTGGACTGCTCCTAGCTCCACCAGAACTCCTCCTTTCTTTCTTTCTCTTCCTTTCTTTCTTTCTCTCTTTCTCTCTTTCTCTTTTTCTCTCTCTTTCTCTCCTTTTCTTGGCTTGCAGTGGGTATGGAATGAAGTGAGGGGAAGGGTCTATTTATAGGTGGGGGGAGAAGGAATGGATGGTCCATATTGAATCGTGATGAATGGCTCAGATTGCTTAGCTTCTTCAAGAAGCTTTGCCTGCATCATCACGATGACATCATCATCCTAGATGACTCATCAAAGTGACATCATCTAGGGGAGACCTCACATGCTAGGTGGCATAATGGTGGGGCCCTTAGGATACCTCACCAGCTGACTCAGCGGTTCAAGATAATTTTAGAGTCGTTTCCAGGAATAAATGGCTGAGATTGTGCCACGTGTCCTTTTGCTTTTTCTCCTTTTCCTAGAATCATGCCATGTGTCCTTAGCTTTTCTTCTTTTCCTAGAATCATGTCATGTGGTGCCTTGTGGGTCCCTTTTATCTTTCCCCAGTTCTATCTTTAACCGGGTCACTTTACTTTATTCAAAAAGTACTAAACTAATATTTTAATGCCACTTGGGCCCACATCCCTCTTGGGCTACGTTTTTGAACATCTGGGATGCTATCTTGGCCTCTGATCAAGCTCAAGCACTCTAGTGGCTCTATTCCCAAGAAATGTCCCTTTCTTTTCTAAATTGACCATTATGGCCCCAGGGACTTTCACTATTTACAATTTAGTCCCTGAACTTTCACTTACTTGCAGTTTAGTCCCTAAACATTATTTGTATATTTCTGGGACTTCTGCTCAACAGGGCCAGGTATCATCCCTTTTTCAGGCAAATACTAGGCTTTTAGGCCTAAAAATTGGGTTATGACATGGATCCCCACTTTAAACTATTTTGTGGTTAGCCAAAAGCAGTGTAAAAGATGTTTTAGGCTTTGGAAAGTATTAAGTGGTAGTCTCTATGGTGTTTCATCGCACCTATGCCTTGTATGGTCACGACATGACATGAAATTTTGAACTTAATATGTTCTTTATGAAAATAAGTCATGACATGAGTGCCTTAGGTTACGACAATATCTCTCTGTGTACTTTAGTCATGACCTATGCCCTGTATGGTCACGACTACTTGTTGTAAGTTAAGGGCAAGCGCCAACTATGAAATTGGCTCATGACCTTCACTGCTTCAAGTCACGACCTGAGTGTGAAAATGTCCACTTACCTTATCTTTGATTTATGCAATGCTGTATAGAAGGATTCCTTTTTGAGTTACTAAAGATTTATTTTATAAATGATTCATTGCCCCTCTTATTTTGAACCTTTTGCATGAAATAGTTTATAGAAACCATTGTCACACTTGAATTTTTGGAAATGGAAACTGAATTGGAAACACTCAAGTTTTGCTGTTAAATTTGGGATTATTATATGATTCTGAGTGATTACTTTGGAACTTTTAATCCGTCATTAAAGAGGGTTTTCAATTGTGATTAGAGTTTTAATGCCTAGTGAATGATGAACATTGTTTGAGACTTTAGCTTATGAGCAATTTAGATGAAAACCTTAGTTGGAAGGATTCTCAGCCTAAATTTCTATATTGAGTGGTTATTCAATTGGTTTATATCCTCTAGAACTTATCTTAGCTATGAGTTGAAAATTACGTGTGCATTTATGGTATTGAATATGATAGAGGCATTCATTTCCATACCCTTTTATCCCAAACACAAGCACATCACATATTATATCTATAGTCACCCCCTTTAAGCCCATCACTTTTCTTTTTCCACAATAGAAAGTTATATATGCATGACACTCTTTTTGAAATAAACTTTTACTAATGTCTGAAATAAACTTTTACTAATGTCAGAAAATCATTGTTATTGTGATATTGTGCTACATCTTTTATATACAAGGTACCAAAAAAAAGTAGATCATGCAAGAAAAATTGAAGAAGAAAAGAGAAATAAATTAGGCACTATTATCAACTCCTAGT
Source organism: Leucaena leucocephala (assembly GCA_037074615.1). Classification (NCBI taxonomy): domain Eukaryota; kingdom Viridiplantae; phylum Streptophyta; class Magnoliopsida; order Fabales; family Fabaceae; genus Leucaena; species Leucaena leucocephala. Next base: position 10,295,744 of record CM073528.1, on the reverse strand, counting down.
AGCACAATTACTACCTCTATATCTCAGAAGACATGAATTCATGATATATATTCATCATCACATGCATATGGTACTTTCTATCCTTCATATTCCATTCCATGTGGCCTATCTCCATCATTTAACCCTTAAAAGACCTCTTGATTCTCTGCATAACTGTTGTATAGTTGATGAGATTTAGAGCCATGACAACCATTGATAAACTCATATTTGTAGTAATTTTTAGTGTATTTAAAATGAGTTTATTAAAGTGAGTTTTTTTGTAGTAATCTCAAGTGAGTTGATGAGATTTAGAGCCATTACAACCATTGAGCAATTATTAAATAAATAATATTCAGAACGGTTGAGAATTAATTGATGTAAATTTAGTATTTAAAATGAACAAATAATCTGTTTATTCTAATTTTTTATCACAGACCCATGCATTAAGGGAGAATGATAGTTGGACTAAAGGAGTTGATGGCATGTGACAACACATAGGCTAGATCTAGGAATTGAGGAACAGATTGCAAGTTAGAGATGATGCATATGCTAGCACATGCAGAAGAACTATTCACACACATAGTACTATTCACGCACATCTGGCACTGTTCATGCACACACAATAGAATCACATATTTCAGCAGCAACTCATGCACTCCATACATTATTAACACCATTTCAACTACCCTTTACATCCATCTACACCTATATATACAGACTATTCCAGATCATATGAGATACGCTAGGGAGTTGACTGAATTCTGCATCAATCATCGTTGCACTCATTCCACTCGATTCTCACTTTCCATTTTCGTCCATCACAGACCCTGGACGCACATTTTCATTTCCATCTCTCCATCTCCATTTCTAATTTCCATTTTGCACTTTCCCCTTTTCTAGTCAATAGAACTAGAGGAAAGTTCTGCAGTTCATCTTCATCTTCTTCTATCATTTTCCCCATGACTGCTTTGTGTTTTATGTTGCTGCTGAAGTTCAGATAGCAATACAAGGCTAAGTTGCTGTGCTCTCTTGGAGATGTTGCTGAACCTGGATCCTTGAGTTGAATAGGGAGTTCATTGTGTCTTTAATTCAGAGTTAAATGTATCGAGTTAATGTAGTTAATTTTGTAATTACTGATGTAATTAGAGTAGTATATGACAAAGAAGTAGGGAACCAAGCTGGCTTTCTTATTTCTGCATAACTCACATTTGATTAATTCTCATCTTTGAATGAGTTGAACATAGTTATGATTAATTGAAGTGATTCTATTTAATTCATATTCTATTATCTATGAGCTGAATGATTCATAATCTCTTTTAATGTCTGTGAGGTGTAGCTTTGATTGAGATTTAGCTAGCAAGTTGTTAGCTAACATATTCTAATCAACTGACCTACTCCTCATATTCTATGGATAATTAAGGTAAGGTAATCTCCATGGGAATACACTTGTCATTCATTCATCTCATCATCATAAACACTAAAAACATAAACAATAACATAGAATTTACTTTCAGTAGTTAGATTGAAACTCATCAAACACCATCTCTTTAACTTGTTAATTTGTGGCTCATTAGATTAATTAGGAACTTCTACATCCATTTAGGCTTATTATGAATTGGCATAGGTTAGCCTCTACTTACTACTAGTTAGCTTAGTTTTGTTTGATAATTAAAATGACAGTGATCAAAATGGTGATGTTGCCAGGGAGCCTTACTTGTTAAGGTTTCCTAAGCAATCTCCTGGGCCTAAAAATCATAAAAATATATAGTTGTTTTAGTTTTTCTGCATATTTAGTGTTTTCTCTTATTGAGTCTCTATGAACTTTAGCACGACCAGAGACCCATTTGGTCGCAACCAAAAATTTGTTTTCAACTCATTTTGCTCTCTGTTACATTTAGTCGAGACCAGTTTGTCTTGTGGTCCTAACCAAATTTTTTTTTCATCCAGCTTTGTTCTCTGTGATTTCTAGTCACAACCAAAAATTATTGTTTCAATTAGATTTACTCTCTGTGATTTTTAGTCACGATCTAAGTGACAATTGGTTGAAACCAAAAATTGAAAACTTCAAGCATTTTGCTCTCTATAATTTTTAGTCACAACCAAAGTGACATTTGGTTGCGACCATAAATCCCGATTCAGAATTTTTCCTCTCTGTGACTGATAGTCACGACGTGAAGTTCATTTTTGTCGCGATCTCTATTCTCTGTGCTTATTAGTCACGACTTGGTGACCTTTTAGTGACCTTACTATTTTAAACTGCTATTATTTGATCTGAATTTTTGGAATTGCTCCATCTATGACATATTTGATATCTTGCATCATTATTGAAGTTTGATTTGCATGACCGGAAGCTATGAATTCTTTCCTTTGGATAAAGAAATCAATAGAACACATACAAATTAAGAAGGATAAGATTTTAAATCAAGCTAGTGTTGCATCTTCTCTTGAGCTTAGTTATGTAAGGAATTGGAAGACACGCAGCGGAAATTAACTTAAAATTTTTTCCATTCCTTGACAGGATCCACCGTATGTGTTTAAGTCAAGTGGGAAGAAGCATTACCCTCAGTGTTCCTCAGCGACTTCCACAGCTTCTGGTCATGACGTTCACAGCTTCTCTCCAAGGCTCGTGCTCCCTTTCTGATCGCAAGAAATTGACGATTCAGGTCGGCTTCCTCTACTGGTATCCACACAAACAGCGTTCAACCATGAACGACGTGCTAGCTTCTCCTGTCCCTCTAGGATTTTCTCAAGAATTCATCCTCTCCGTCTCTATTTTGGCAGTTTCTTATCTGCATACCTTTTACAAATTCCCCTTCAGCCTTTTTGTGTTCTATACATTTTAAAATGTAGCTCCTAAAATTAGATATATAGGATGTTATGCGTTTTCCTCTACCGAATTGGATTTTAGAGTTAATCGTATATTAATTCCGAAATTAATACAATATCATATATTGTATAATTTGATAAGAAACTAATTAAATAAATAATATTTAAATTAAATCCGTCCCACATATTTAATTCACCTATTTATTTAACTTAAAATAAAGATAAGACTGAACTATATTTGATTTATTCTCATAAATCAAATTTGAGATATCATATCAATTTGAATTTCAAATTCAAACGTGATAGAGATTTAATTTATTCTTATAAATTAAATCTTATAAATCTCTCTTATATGAGATATCCTATCAATTTGAATTTCAAATTCAAATAAATCTTATAAATATCTCTTATATGAGATATCCTATCAATTTGAATTTCAAATTCAAACGTCATAGAGATTTAATTTATCCTTATAAATTAAATCTCATATATCTCTTATATATAATATATATATACGAATTTATATATATATATATATATATATATATATATACGAATATAAATATAAATAAATATATACATCCACCCTGGATCATTCATTGAATCTGGACATGTCTTAGATTCAATGAATCTGGACATCATACCTCGTGTTGGGCTATTTGTGTGCGACCCTACAGGCCCATATGAAGTTGGCAGTGGGCCATTTGCTATACTGGCCCACAAGTCGCAAGCGGTCTCTAGCAAGACATAACGACTACCCAAATCATATGAGGATCGTTAAACGATATAACCTTTTATACAACCATATGATGTCCCTTTTGTCACGCGATATTTTGGTCATGGATGAGGCATGGATAATGTCATCCTCCTATTCCTAACCGTTACTTTCTTGATCCCTGAGTAGTTTGACTATAGAAATGGAACTACCTTTCCATTACAGTATGGCCATACATTTCTCAGACTCACTCATCAAGGGCCCTAGTAATATCTCTCTACGAATGTGAGGGACAAAGTCCATCTTGACCATTCACATTCTTTCGCATGAAAAACCACTAAGCCCGAATATAGTCTTTATGATCACTTTGTCAAAAGTACTGTTGACTAGGTCAAAGCTGAGCATTTGTCATGTAGGAATCCATGATGATCTCAGGTCAAAGGGCATAGTGACATGGTTTGTATATAAGAGAAGCTTATGACGTAACCCATGCAGCTCTCTCATAGCGGGTCGGTCTAACACCTTGTACTCTTACATGTGCCTATGACTTTGATTTATATCTCTATACATCTTCAAAGTCATACTAGTCTTATTTCATCTCTGCTCTTACATAGATGACCGACCAGGGACATTTAGGATAAGATCATGACTTATCTAAGGAAGGTCATCACAGTAAAGATACAAATAATATGATAACACAATTAATAAATTAATAAATCAATAATGTTTATAAGAGAATAATTGGCCCCTAGGGCATGATTTCTAATAAGTTATTCTGGTGAATCTATTGCAACTGAGACTGATTATGCATTTGGTGTTATATTAGGTAATCTTTTTGTCATGGAGCATGTTAATGAAGCTAAAACTCATACTCATAATCAGAATACTCAAAATGAGCAACATGGAGAAAATAACATGAACAATAGAAGAGCACGTAGGAGCATAAGATAATTAACTTATTCTCATGCAAACTTTGATCCTTTCCACACTTATCCTGCTTTGGATGTTAACTTTGAGTTGAAAGGTCCTTTGTTAACTAACTTACCAAAATCTTATGGATTGGCAGGTGAAGATCCTTCCAAGCACTTGAAGACTTTGCAATGGGTTTGCTCATCATATACCTCAAGCATTGAGTTCCTGGAATAACTTGAGGACTACTTTCCTAGAGAGATATTTCCCTACTTCAAATACAACTACATTGAGGAAGGAGAGTTTTGCTATAAAACAGTATGATCAAGAATCTTTCCATGAGTTTTGGGGAAGATTTCAAGAGCTTCTAGCTAGATGTCTATACCACCAGGACTGCACTATACATACGGAAAGAATTTGGATGCAACTGCTAAAGGCTCCATTGATGATTTAACTCCAGATGAAGCATGGAACCTGATTGAAAAAATTGCAAGCAATGACTAGCAATATGAGGGCTATGAAGCTAGGCAAGTATATGAGGTTTCTGCAGGGCCTTCACTAGATTATAATTGTTTATCCTTTCAAGTTGCTGCCATAAATGCTCAGATCAACAACCTAGCTGCTTAATTGGGAAATTCACATGTTCAAAGGCCATACTCTCAAACTCTTATTCCTCCTAGTTGTCAACTTTACTATTCTCCTATGCACACCACTGTCAATTATCTTACACATTGTGCAGGTGTATCAGCTATCTATCAAGGTAAACCAAACCAATATCTACAAAGGAATCCATATAAGGATGGAGAGGATGGAGAGATCATCCTAATTTCAGATGGAGGGATGTAGATAGGAATTTGGGCCATAATAGATTCAACAATGATAGATAAGTGGCTGAGTCTTCTAGATAATGAAGAGCATTAATATGATGAATTCCAATATAAACTCCATCAACACAAACTTCTGCTCTAATTTCAAGGACTTGAGATTTACTGTGGAGAACAATCAAGCCATGATAGAGTCTAGGTTTGCTGCATTGGATAATAAGATGGAACAGTGGTAAACAAAAGCTGCAAACATGAATGGCTATGTATCACAGCTAGCAAATTCTATTAATGATGTCTATGCAAGAATCAGTGGAGATATACCTTCAAACATAGTTGTTAACCCCAAATCTGTGATTGTTGTAATTTTAATAGATGAAGAACAAGTTATGGAATGAGCTACAGATGTTAACAGTGAAAAGGAATATGAGGTAGACATTGATTCCAATTGTAGTATTGAGAAGTCTGAAAATACAAAAAAAGCACAACCACTGGGGAAGGAAAAGGTTACAAAAAGCCAAATCAATTTTGCCTCAAATTTAGAAGGTTGTAGATAGCTTAACAACAAGGAAATTGCACTACCTGAAGCTATGGATTCTGATTTAAGAAATCTTAGAGTGGAAATGATTGATGAAATACAACTAGTAGTAAATTTAGAGCTCAAGCAGCAAGAAACAACCTCTAGTGTAGCTGAGAAAAAGGTGCATTTAAAGGAACTACCTATTCCAAGGGAATTCATGAGCAGCAAGAAGAAGGCCTTAGAGGAGCATAACAAGGAAGTGCTTAATTCTTTCAGCAAGATTGAAATGAATGTGCCTATGCTGGAGAGAATTCAAAGAGTGTCAAAATATGCAAAATGTTTGAAGGACAGTTGCACACAAAAAGAAAGACATAAACCTAATGAATTGGTGCAAGTGGGACCTAAAGTTTCTGCACTTTTATTTACTCCTCATATTATTTGCATGTTTACTGTGATGACCATCCTTGGATAACTCATGATCTTATACTAAATGTCCCTGGTCGGTCATCTATGCAGGAGCAGAGATGAAATAAGACCAGTATAACTTTGAAGATGTATAGAGATATAAATCAAAGTCATAGGCACATGTAAGAATACAAGGTGTTGGACCGACCCACTATGAGAGAGCTGCATGGGTTAAGTCATAAGCTTCTCTTATATATAAACCATGTCACATGGATCATCATGAGACATAAGATCATCATGGATTCCTACATGACAAACGCTCAGCTTTGACCTAGTCAAAAGTCACTTTTGTCCGAGTGATTATAAAGACTATGTTCGGGCTTAGTGATTTTCTGTGCGGAGGAATGTGAATGGTCAAGATGGAATTTGTCCCTCATATTCGTAGAGAGATATTATTGGGCCCCTCGATGAGTGGGTCTGAGAAATGTATGGCTATACTGTAATGGAAAGGTAGTTCCATTTATTCATAGAGAGATATTCTTTATCCCTCAAGGATCGGGAAAGTAACGGTCAGGAATAGGAGGATGATATTCTCCATGCCTCATCCATGACCAAAATATCATGTGACAAAAAGGACATGATATGGTTGTATAAAATGTTACATTATTCATCGATCCTCATATGATTTGGGTAGTCGTGATGTCTTGCTAAATGTCATATCCTAAATTTTCCCTATCTGTATAGTACTGATAGTCGAAAGAGGCTTAGAAATGATTATGACGAAGATCAGACGAGATAATAAAGGTTAGATAAGTCCTAAAGAAAGAGAAGGACCTAAACAAAATTGGAAAAGGTTAAAGGCCAAAAGTTAAAGTATAAATAAATGTTAGGCCAAAAGTGGTAATTTCTAAAAGTTTAGGGACCTAAATGTAATTAAGTAAAAAGTCAGGGACCTAAATGTAATTATGGAAAAATTGAGCCAAAATAGGCCAAAAATGCCTGAAATCATATCAGACTCAAATTTTACCAGTAGATAGACAAAATTATTCCGGTCAGTTTAACGCAACACAGAATTTTGATTTGAGGTCCCGATTAATTGATATAAATTTATGAAGTCAGAAGAATTATTACAGTATTCCTCATACATCAGAATCAGATGGGATATTATAGAAAATTCCCATATTTAATATACGAATTTATAAAATTGATAGAGTCAGAAAAGGAATCCTGTAGAAGCCTTACGGGATTTTACGGTGAAATAAAATACCCAACAAATAGGATCGAGTGAGATTTATTGTGAATTGTGCCATAAAGGTAATGAGGCTAAGGAGCCCATACCAAGACCCAAATGGCGCCATAGTGAGCCCAATAAAGTAGTGAGACAATTATGTGGGCCAGAGTCCACAGCAGTCCAGGAAAAGTGCGAAATTACGAAAATATCCTTGGATGCCCTATTGTACCAGTGATGGATGGAGGGTATTATGGCCATTCTGGACAGGCAAAAAATGTGTAAGATGGTATAAAGATGATTAATTAGAGCCAGTGAATAGTCTGATAATATTTGAAAAGACGATAATGCCCTTTGAGAAATTAAAGTAAAATCGGACACCGATAAAGGGTTAAAGGAAATGTAGGGAATTTTTATCAGGACTTATGGGTCTCAAAAAATTATGAGACTTTACAAGAAATTTATTTTATATTAGAATGAATTTCTAAAAATATTAGAACCATTAAAAGAGGTGTCTCGCATTTATTTCAAAATCAGGATATTTTAAGAATATCGGTATAAGGAAAGTACCTTGGGATTTGTGCGAATTAGCTATTGGACCCAAGGAAGGCCTATGGCAGTCCAAAATTTTGTGCTAGGGCAGCCCATTAAGTCCTAAGAGGTGTCTTGGAGCCCAAGTCCAATAATGAATAATTTATGAATTTTTGAAAAGAAAAAAAAGGGATAAAGTGTGAATTATGGCTTGCACATGGTGGGACCCACACACCCACACACTTGGCCCCAAAGACAAGGGGGAGGAGAAGATTTTTGTCATGTGGATTTATCTCAAGTTGGCTTGGAGAGGAAGTTTGATGTAAGAATAAATATGAGCCATTAGATCAAATAGTGGACAAAGTGATCTTGGCTATTCATTTTCCATGGAATTTTTCTATAAATAGCCCCTCAATTCTGTAGCCAAACTGTGAACAAAGAACCCTTGGGGAACTCTTGCAAAATGAAAACTGAAGCCAAGACAAAGAAGATTCAAGGTTCCAAAGTTCAAGCAAGCTAGAGATTAATGGTAAGCAATCTCTCCTACCTTATTTTCCTTTGATTTGGGAGCTTGAACTTAGGGTTTTAATGGGAGAAAAGTTGAGTTTTCTCTAAGGGATGGTGCTGCCCAAAGACCTTAAAGGAAAGGGGAAAGAAGAAATTAAAGTTAGAACCATATGATTGAAGCTTAAACAAGCTAGTTAAGTGGTTAGTTGTTGAATCAAATTGATATTCTTGACTTTGCCATGGTGTGCCCTGTTTGGTATGTACTGTTCATGAGGGAAGGAAATTGAATTTCAATGATTTAATGCTTCCATTGAGTTTGTATGATGATTTTGTGTAGGATTGGAAAGATTTTGAACCTTGGAAACATTAAAAGCTCAAGGTTGTAGTCTTTGAGATTCCTTACGGTATTGTTCACTCGCATGAACAGTTATTGGAATTTCATGATTTTGATGGTTCCAATGGTTTTAATATGAAAAGTTGTGTGGGGTAAAGTGGAGAAACAAGTATGGGAAGTATTAGAATCAAAATGAGAATTTTTGAAAGAATTGTATGCTTATGTTCAGTTCTGTACAGCAGGCCATGAAGGAGCTGGAATTTCATGATTCTAAGCTCATAAATGGATTCAAAAGATGAAATTGTGTAGGGTAAAGTTAAGACATCAATTGGTTCAAGACCCAAGTGGATTAGTGAAAATTAAAGAAAGTTATGACAATAAAGAGTGTAACAAAGTTAGTCTTGAACATGGTTGGAGTTCATGAGTCCTAATGAGTTATGTGATGAATATGAATGTGTTTAGGACCATAAAACATCCAAAAAGATGTTGGGAAGTGATGGACATAAAGGCTTCATGGTTGGAAAGCTAAGGAGCAAGGGCTAAAGTTCAAGAGAAAAGCTTAAGTGCAAGGTAGTGAACTTACCTCTTTATATGCTTGATGTGGTATGCTTATGTGTTGACATGTATATGTTATTTGAATGATGTTGTGACATGATAAATGATGTTGAATGTATTGTGAATAACATATTTCCATGGCCATGCACTTTATGTATAAGTATATAGCATGATGGCATGTCACCAATCAAAGAAAGTTAATGAAATTACATATCATGCATTAGCATCCATCTTGAATATTTAAGTGGTAATATTTACTACTGAGATTCCCTAGTATCTCACTCTCCCATAACCAACCAATTTAGTTCAAGCATGATGGATAATGTATGCATGGAGAAGAGTTAAAGCATGGAAGAAGAAAAGTGAAGTATTTAAGATGTTAGCATATGCTCTGCACTTTCCATGTATGTCAAGGCCATGGAAAGTATCTATTTATGTGATGAGATTGTATGAAATAATTATTGTATAACCCCATGATGTATATAAATTTAGAAAAAGCAAAAGAGATGATTTATGTATGCTAGAACAATTATGGAAAGTGAAAGAGAGGAAACTGAAATTGTAAAAAACTAGGTCCTAAAGCAGTTTTGTTGTGGCTTCAGTCTGACCTAGCAAATGAAGGAATTATTTCAAGAACTTTTATGAGCATGTAGTACACATCTAGAGCTTTAAGTGCATAGGTAGAACGTTTCATTTGGATGTGTATATCAAGAGAAATGAATTTCCAAAATAAGGGACCATAAACTGCTTCCAGGATTTTTGACCAAATGAACAGTAAATTTTGGCGAATAAACTGTATTAATTGGCTAATCATTTGGTATGGAAATTATTTTTTCCTTAAATTTCAATATTTTATATTCATGTATCTTTTTGAACAACTTCATTTCGAGTTTTCTATAATTAATTATGATTTTTTGAAGTTCATTGCGTAATCTGGAATACCATATGAACAGTAACCCGAGAAAGAGTAAAATTCCAGATTTGGCTAATGGACTTCCAATGTCTTATAAGTGGTTCTAAATGCTACTGAAGGGTCCCTAAGACATATAAAAGTAAGGATGTTACATTGTGGTATCAGAGCATAGGATTCTGGCTTAATAAATGCTCTGAATAGATTATTTATGGACTAATATGAGATTATTCATAGACCCTAACTCTAAATAGTAACTATTTGGTTAAGTTATGGTATATTATGGGATTGTTAACATTGCTTAATTAAGCAAATGTTGCAGGAATATATATGAGATTCCATAAGCTTAAGTCAGAGGCTTCAGTTAATAAGGGAGACTCCAGACCAATAGTGATATATGAAGATGATATATATCCACATCCCTTCGACAATGAAGAGAGTCCAGTTGAGAGTTTAGGGGATCAGTCAAGAAAATCTACAGTGAAATGTCCCATAGACGTTTCTGTAGACTTAAACCTACAGTTCAGAGGTGATGTAGAGATTCATTCTAAAGCCGTGAATGCACTATATGATGTTGAGTCTAGTGACTCTATACAGTATAAGTTTATTGGAATGCCCTCTAACCCTGATATAAGCTTTATCCCTCTTACGAGATGATAGATTACGGCTGAGGAAGCTGAGTACTGGTACTGGATTATGGGTAGACCATATATTATTCCTCATCTATCAGAGTTTAAGGATAGATTTAAGATAATTAAGATACAACAGTCCCCTAATTCAGATATCCAGTCAGAGTTAATGATAGTTCTTGTCCATTCCCAAATTCCAAGAATATGTGATTGTATAGAGAAAGATCAGTGGGATGTTCCTAGTCCTGGTCAACCCCAGCCTTCTTCATTAAAGACAGATAGTGTTGACCATATTGGTCTGAAGAAAGCTGTGGAGAGTGAATTACTTAGTCTAGGTCAAGGGATGGAAAAAAGTATAGATTAAGAACAGTTAGTTATATGCAGTTCCTCAATGTTGTAATAGGAATGATAAATAGACATCCAGTAGAGGGCATTAACCTAATATACTTTAGAGGACTGGTATGAGATGATAGTATGTCAAGAGTCATGAGACTAAATATGCTAACCTCACTAAAGGTTATCAGTTAGAGGTTTAGTACAGAGTGTAGGCAAGCTAGACTGTACGATGCACTAAGATACGAAAGATCAGTTTAAGAAGAGGTTCAACAATAGATCCTCCGTATAATCATCAGGAGTTGATCTACAGTACTAAAGACTTTGTGCAGCTAGTCTTTATGGAAAAGAATAATGAGAAGTTAGAATGAGACTTGCCTAAGAATGGTCTAATACATGGCTTGAGGATAAAGACATGATGGTTAATAGATAGAAAGTTAATGTTCCCAAAGCAAAGGGATTCTATCACAAAGAGATAGTAACCTAACGCTCTGCCCTAGAGAACATAAATAGTAATGTTAAGTGATAAATGAGATCCAAGTGACCTAAATTGGTCAGGATTTAGAGGCAGACCAGAAAAGAATCACAGTCTAGTCCAGAGTAGACTGAGATTGATAGACAGAAAGAGTTAAGAGATACAGAGAGGCATATAAGTTACTCCATATGAGATGGAGAATTATCCGCTCACTTGAGAAGTTTTTCTCAAAGAGTTTAGAAGAAGTATTCCTCTCAATTAGAGAGACCAAGGGTTAGAGCTAAGGAAAGAGAACTCTTTTGATGGATACTTTATCAAGTTCAATCATATGAACCTTGAGACTTAATAAGAGTTACTTTCTCGCCTGTTAGTAATCCAGGAGGATTAGGGAAAACTTAAAAGTTCGAATGACATAAAGATAGGAGCTAAACCTTTCCTTAGTTAGCTGAAAGAAGATAGCTAACTCAGTTATGGATTACAGATAGATTACAGTGAGGCCAAGGACACATAAATCCTTCAGGTTAGAGACATAAAAGTCTTACAGGCGATGAGAAATGTTATGATAAGATAGCTTGATATGATAAGCTATCTCTGATTCCTAAATAAATAAATAGGATATTGTAGATGTAAGCTAAAGATAAATTGCCTCAGAGATTGTTTGAGGGTTAGTAGAAAAAGATATATGTAAGCTAAGAGAAAGAAGTTTATGAGGTTTAAAGAAAGTAAAGTAGCCACAGATTTAAAGGTAAGGTGACTCCCCTATTCCTTATATAATAAAGAATAAAGAAGGGTTAAGTCTATACCCTAATAAGAGGGTAATATGACAGCCTAAGTGAAACAAGTAAATGACTCGAGTACCTGAATAGATGATCAAGACCTAGCAGTTAAGGTGATAAAGGGTCAAAATGTTTTAAAGTCTACCTAGTTAATTGCTTAATGGCAATGTGAGTATGAGGGATGGTTGAGCAAACTATGTAATGATGTATGGCTTATGTTGCCATAAATTATAATAAGAAATTGCATCTCATTGCAGTTGTTATGTGATGACACACATACTAGAGAATTCTTAATTGATTGCATCTACTTGCATATTATGCATGTTGAGTATGCTATGATAAATGAATACTCCCCTTATGCAGTACGTACTGGGTAAAGTATACCAGATGAGAAAGTTATGTTGCTCCCATGCCCTATGACATGCAATTAAATAATTCAACTTAGCAAGAATGAAGCAATAGCAAAGTGCTAAACTAGAAAGTTAGCTACTTGATTCTCAAAAGATAGAAAGAGAATTTATGATCAGACTATGATAGTCAATGGGATAGAGAATGAGATTAAAGATGAAGATTAGTAGTGAGTCTACAGATAAATGATTATGATACTCAGGACATATCCCTTCAGTAGGGATAAGATAGATGAAAGGAAATGAGACGCAGTTATGAAAGATGATACGGCTCTAAGAAAGAGCAGTTTTTAAGTAATATAAGTTAATATTTTTGTAATAGAGCTAGATTGCTCTTGCAGTAGAGTAAAGTCCCTCTGATGAGATAAATAGATGATGACAGATATGTGCATGGTAGAGCTTGTGTAGCTCCCTGCAATGTTAAATGTAATAAAGTTATAAAGATGAGAATGGTATATGAAGTTCCTGAGTGATAGAGGAAATGAGTCAAGTCATAATAGATAATATTAGCTTCTGTGATCATTTTTGGGGAATTATCTGTGGAGTTAACAACTATATGGAAGTGACTAACCTTATAACTTTGTCCGTTGGTTTAGGTCTTCCAGATGTGAGAATACAGTACAACAAAATCCAGTAGATTTCGGAGGATTGCAGTTAGATCCTAGTATGGCTTATAGGACCGCAGTTAGATCCTGAAAGGCTTACGGTTGATCACAGTAGATCCCGAGGGTCGCAGTAGACCAAGCCTAAAGTAAGAAAGTAATGAGCCATAAGTACAGTATGTCTTTGGAAGGACGAACACCAAGGAAAAGTTAAGGTTAGAAGCTTCACAAGTTAGTTAACTCATAACAGAGAGAGTACCCATGATGTTAGTTTCAGATAGCCTTATTACTATTAGGAACTGAACTCAGAATCTTTTTACACGTAACAGGAACTCAGTGATCAAAGTTAAAGTTGTTAATCCTGAGTTCCAAGGATTTATGAGAATGTTTTATAAGATATGAGAAATGGTCAAATGAGAATAAAGAGATCCTTACGATGAGATTACAAAGACTACAAATAAAGGTAAGTAGATCCTCCAGATGAGGACAAAGAGATTAGAAGGCCAGATAGACCCAACAGAGATAGTATAAGATGGGTCTAAGATAGTAGATTACCAGGATTTGAGCATGTTAGCACCAATGCTTCAGATTTTTATCTACACATTTCAGTTAAGCGTGCTCAGGCGAGAGTAGCCTAATGATGGGTGACCTCCTGGGAGTGATGAAAAAAGTATGAATGCCATAGAAATTTGGCATATATACACTGAACTATATAAAATGATAGAAAGAGCTCTGAAAGGCCAGAAAGGGTTATGAATAGTAAGAGACTAGAACCCTTATGTCAAGTCCAAATGAAATGAATTTGAAAGATGAACTATGATATAGCCAGATTTGTACAAATATGCCACTTTATGTCATGAAATATACGAAATAAGAATATATGCCTTCAGAAGCGGCTGTATAGCTAGCTTTGTAAACAGATAGAGAGGCTTCCGTTCAGGAAAAGATAAGATGTTTGAATGATGAGCTACATGTGAAAGAGCAAATGAGAGCTTTGAGAGCTTCCACTCCTTGCATAGAATGCCAGGCCTTATGTTACGTTACATTTTGTGATGTTTACAGAATATGCTAAAGCTCCGAATATTAGAGCTGTGCAAGCTCTGAGTGTTAGAGCTGTGCAAGCTCCGAGTGTTAGAGCTGTGCATATTAAGAGAAGGAATGCTTGAGCTCCGAGTGTTAGAGCTGTGCATATTAAGAGAAGGAATGCTTGAGCTCCAAGTGTTAGAGCTATGCATATTAAGAGAAGGAATGCTTAAGCTCCGATGTTAGAGCTTTGCATTCATGGGTAGGTATGCAGTCCTACAATATGTTGGCCAGGCATTATGCATGTTAGAGTATGTGCTCCTATACGCTCCTATATACTCTTATGTGCTCCTATTTAGCAGTAGAACAATAAAAGAAAGAATAATGATATAAGTCCTCTCTCTGTATTATGATGAGTTTTTAAAGATGATAAGAATGTATGATGATATGAGAATCAGAGTTAAAGTTTGCGGATATTCAGAGAATTCCGCTAGATACTCAAATGAGCAATAAGTGATTGCACTAAGAAATATGATGAATAGTTAGTAGAAGCTCTAGAATATAGCAGTATTCGAGGGAGTTTGACATGAAAGAAATGGACACTACTCACAAGTCCATCATAGTGAGAAGTCCATATGCAGATAGATGCATAGCAAGAAAGTAATAGAATGAACTGGAGTTCAACTTTGATTGAGTTGATTATTTATTTTAAGGGGGTAGACATGTCATATCCTAAATTTTCCCTATCTATATAGTACTGATAGTCGAAAGAGGCTTAGAAAGGATTATGACGAAGATCAGACGAGATAATAAAGGTTAGATAAGTCCTAAAGAAAGAGAAGGACCTAAACATAAATTGGAAAAGGTTAAAGGCCAAAAGTTAAAGTAGAAATAAATGTTGGGCCAAAAGTGGTAATTTCTAAAAGTTTAGGGACCTAAATATAATTAAGTAAAAAGTCAGGGACCTAAATGTAATTATGGAAAAGTTGAGCCAAAATAGGCCAAAAATGCCTGGAATCATATCAGACTCAAATTTTACCAGTAGATAGACAAAATTATTCTGGTCAGTTTAACGCAACACAGAATTTTGATTTGAGGTCCCGATTAATTGATATAAATTTATGAAGTCAGAAGAATTATTACAGTGTTCTTCAGACATCAGAATCAGATGGGATATTAAAGGAAATTCCCATATTTAATATAAGAATTTATAAAATTGACATAGTCAGAAAAGGAATCGTGTAGAAGCCTTACGGGATTTTACGGTGAAATAAAATACCCAACAAATAGGATAGAGTGAGATTTATTGTGAATTATGCCATAAAGGTAATGAGGCTAAGGAGCCCATACCAAGGCCCAAGTGGCACCATAGTGAGCCCAATAAAGTAGTGAGACAATTATGTGGGCCAGAGTCTAGAGCAATCCAGGAAAAATGCGAAATTACAAAAATATCCTTAGATGCCCTATTGTACCAGTGATGGATGGAGG
The DNA here is from genome assembly GCA_037074615.1 of Leucaena leucocephala. Taxonomy (NCBI): domain Eukaryota; kingdom Viridiplantae; phylum Streptophyta; class Magnoliopsida; order Fabales; family Fabaceae; genus Leucaena; species Leucaena leucocephala. The sequence goes on along the minus strand of CM073528.1, from coordinate 10,279,771 downwards.
GTATTTTGGTCATTCTGGATAGGCCAAAAACATGTAAGATTGTATAAAGATAATTAATTAGAGCCAGTAAATAGTCTGATGATGTTAGAATAGACGATAATGCCCTTTGAGAAATTAAAGTAAAATCGAACACCGATAAAGGGTTAAAGGAAATGTAGGAAATTTTTATCAGGATTTCTGGGTCTCAGAAAATTATGAGACTTTACAGGGAATTTATTTTATATTAGAATGAATTTCTTAAAATGTTAGAACCATTAAAAGAGGTGTCTAGCATTTATTTCAAAATCAGGATATTTTAAGAATATCGGTATAAGGAAAGTACCTTAGGATTTGTACCAATTAGCTATTGGACCCAAGGAAGGCCTATGGCAGCCCAAAATTTCGTGCTAGGGTAGCCCATTAAGTCCCAAGAGTTGTCTTGGAGCCCAAATCCAATAATGAATAATTTACGAATTTTTGAAAAGAAAAAAAAGGGATAAAGTGTGAATTATGGCTTGCACATGGTGGGACCCACACACCCACACACTTGGCGTACAAGACAAGGGGAGGAGATGATTTTTGTCATGTGGATTTATCTCAAGTTGGCTTGGAGAGGAAGCTTGATGTAAGAACAAATATGAGCCATTAGATCAAATAGTGTACAAAGTGATCTTGGCCATTCATTTTCCATGGAATTTTTCTATGAATAGCCCCTCAATTCTGCAGCCAAACCGTGAGCAAAGAACCCTTGGGGAAACTCTTGCAAAATGAAAACTCAAGCCAAGACAAAGAAGATTCAAGGTTCCAAAGTTCAAGCAAGTTAGAGATTAAAGGTAAGCAATCTCTCCTAGCTTATTTTCCTTTGATTTGGGAGATTGAACTTAGGGTTTTAATGGGAGAAAAGTTGAGTTTTCTCTAAGGGGTGGTGCTGCCCAAAGACCTTAAAGGAAAGGGGAAAGAAGAAATTAAAGTTAGAACCATATGATTGAAGCTTAAACAAGCTAGTTAAGTGGTTGGTTGTTGAATCAAATTGATATTCTTGACTTTGCCATGGTGTGCCCTGTTCAGTCTGCACTGTTCATGAGGGAAGGAAATTGAATTTCAATGATTGAATGCTTCCATTGAGTTTGTATGATGATTTTGTGTGGGATTGGAAAGGTTTTGAACCTTGGAAACATTAAAATCTCAAGGTTTTAGTCTTTGAGATTCCTGATGGTACTGTGAACTCACATGAACAGCGATTAGAATTTCAAGATTTTGATGGTTCCAATGGTTTTAAAATGAAAAGTTGTGTGGGGTAAAGTGGAGAAACAAGTGTGGGAAGCATTAGAATCAAAATGAGAATTTTTGAAAGAATTGTATGCTTATGTTCCTTTCTGTACAGCAGGCCATGAAGGAGCTGGAATTTCATGATTCTAAGCTCATAAATGGATTCAAAAGATGAAATTGTGTAGGGTAAAGTTAAGACATCAATTGGTTCAAGAGCCAAGTGGATTAGTGAAAATTAGAGAAAGTTATGACAATAAAGAGTGTAACAAAGTTAGTCTTGAACATGGTTGGAGTTCATGAGTCCTAATAAGTTATGTGATGAATATTGTCATATCCTAATTTTTCTCTATCTGTATAGTACTGATAGTGGAAAGAGGTTTAGAAAGCATTATGATGAAGTTAAGAAAGAATGACAAAGGTTATATGAGTCCTGAAGAAGGAGAAGGACTAAAACACAAAGTAGGAAAGGTTAAAGGCCAAAAGTTAAAGTAGAAACAAGATTAGGGCCAAAAGTGGTAATTTTTAAAAGTTATGGGACTTAAATGTAATTTAGTAAAAAGTTCAAGGGCAACATTGTAATTATAGAAAGATCAGCCCGTAAAGGGCTAGTACTGCCCATAAGTATTTTAGTCCCATATTCCATCAGTAAATAGAGGAAGGTATGCTGGATAATCTAATATGATACAGAAATTTTATTAGGGCTCAAGACAACAGATATTTATCTGATAATCTAAAAGTTATCTGAAATTTTATCATATTTCATGGACTTCAGATATAAGTGGGAAAATTACAAGAAAGTGTGCCCTAAGTGTCAGATGTCCTAGATCTGACAGAGCTCCAGAAGAAGTTCTGTATAAAAAGTTATTCACATATCAGTGAATTTTGACGGGAGTTTGTTAACACCCGTGATCCGATAATGGAACTTATCGGTATGTAAGCCTGGATAGAATAAGATCAGATGACCTCATATATAGGTCCATAATGACGCCAAGGAAGGCCCAAAACCCAGGGTACCAGTCTATCAGTAGAAGGGGCCAATGCCAGAAAAAGTATGAAATTACGAAAATGCCCCTGGATGCCCAGATTGTACCAGGGATGGATGAAGGGCATTTTGGTCATCTGGGACATGCTAAAAATGTGGCACATGGTATAAATATCATTAGTTGATCCCAGATACACCTGAGACAGTATAAAGAGGGGTAAAATGATGATTATGCACTTATGGTCAATATAGTGCAAGAAAAGACACCAAGGGTATTTTGGTCATTTCCCAAGGGATCTGTAATTAAGTTGTGGCCAGTACAAGTATGTCAATGGTGTGGGAAGCCTAGACATTGATTTCCAGGACAGAATACATATCCTGGTATATTATAAAAAATTAGGAACAGAACACAGTCCGGTTGTTGTGAAACTGCACTGATCGGTACCGGATTGGACTGGAATTTCCCCAGAAGGTTCCTTACACTATGAGCACGCCACCTAACCCCTTTAGGTGTCCCTTGATGGGTCCCACATGATGTCATAATTATTATTTTATGAAAAAGTTAAATACAAGATTAAATGTGGGCCTTTAGATCAAATAGTAACCAAATCAATCTTGGCCATTCATTTTTCTTGTATTTTGGCTATAAATACCCATCCAATTCTGCAACAAACTGTAGCTTCATGGACCCTTGGGGAAACTCTTGCAAAATGGAAACTCAAGCCAAGACAAAGAAGATTCAAGGTTCCAAAGTTCAAGCAAGCTAGAGACTAAAGGTAAGTAATCTCTCCTAGCTTATTTTCCTTTGATTTGGGAGCTTGAACTTAGGGTTTTGATGGGAGAAAAGTTGAGTTTTCTCTAAGGGGTGGTGCTGCCCAAAGACCTTAAAGGAAAGGGGAAAGAAGAAATTAAAGTTCAAACTATATGATTGAAGCTTAAACAAGCTAGTTAAATGGTTGGTTGTTGAATCAAATTGATATTCTTGACTTTGCCATGGTGTGCCCTATTCAGTATGCACTGTTCATGAGGGAAGGAAATAAAATTTCAATGATTTAATGCTTCCATTGAGTTTGTATGATAATTTTGTGTAGGATTGGAAAGGTTTTGAACCTTGGAAACATTAAAATCTCAAGGTTGTAGTCTTTAAGATTCCTTACAGTTACTGTTCACTCGCATGAACAGTGATTAGAATTTCATGATTTTGATGGTTCCAATGGTTTTAAAATAAAAAGTTGTGTGGGGTAAAGTGGAGAAACAAGTATGGGAAGCATTAGAATCAAAATGAGAATTTTTGAAAGAATTGTATGCTTATGTTCAATTCTGTACAGCAGGCCATGAAGGAGATGAAATTTCATGATTCTAAGCTCATAAATGAGTTCAAAAGATGGAATTATGCAGGGTAAAGTCAAGACATCAATTGATTCAAGAGCCAAGTGGATTAGTGAATATTAGGGAAAGTTATGACAATAAAGAGGGTAACAAAGTTAATCTTGAACATGGTTGGAGTTCATGAGTCCTAATGAATTATGTGATGAATATGAATGTGTTTAGGACCTTGAAACATCCAAGAACATGTTGGGAGGTGATTGACATAAAGGCTTATTGGTTGAAAAGCTAGAGAGCAAATGCTAAAGATCAAGAGGAAAGCTTAAGTGCAAGGTAGTGAACTTACCTCTTTATGTGCTTGATGTGGTATGCTTATGTGTTGACATGTATATGTTATTTGAATGATGTTGTGACATGATAAATGATGTTGAATGTATTGTGAATAACATGTTTCCATGGCCATGCACTTTATGTAAAAGTATATAGCATGATGGCATGTCACTAATCAAAGAAAGTTAATGAAATTACATATCATGCATTAGCATCCATCTTGCATATTTAAGTGGTAATGTTTGCTACTGAGATTACCTAGAATCTCACTCTCCCATAACCAACTAATTTAGGTCAAGCATGATGGATAATGTATGCATGGAGAAGAGCAAAAGCATGGAAGAAGAAAAGTGAAGTATTTAAGATGTTAGCATATGCTATGCACTTTCCATGTATGTCAAAGCCATATAAAGTATCTATTTATGTGATGAGATTGTGTGAAACAATTATTGTATAACCCCATGATGTGTATGAATTCAGAAAAGGCAAAAGAGATGATTTATGTATGCTGGAACTATTATGGAAACTAAAAGAAAGGAAACTAAAATGGTAAAAACGTAGGTCCTGAAGCAGTTTTGTTGTGGCTTCAGTTTGACCTAGCAAATGAAGGAATTATTTCAAGAAATTTTATGAGGATGTAGTACACATCCAGAGCTTTAAGTGCATAGGTATAATGTTTCATTTGGATGTGTATATCAAGAGAAATGAATTTCCAAAATAAGGGACCAGAAACTGTTTCCAGAGTTTTTGACCAAATGAACAGTAAACTTCAACGAATAAACTGTATCAATTGGCTAATCATTTGGTCTAAAACTTATTTTTCCCTTAAATTTCAAGATGTTATGTTCATGTAGCTTTTTGAACCACCTCATTTCGAGTTTCTCTATAATTAATTATGATTTTTTGAATTCGTTGCGTAATCTGGAATACCATATGAACAATAACCCGAGAAAGAGTAAAATTCCATATTTGGCTAATGGACTTCCATAGTCTTGTAAGTGGTTCTAAATGCTACTGAATAGTCCCTAAGACGTATAAAAGTAAGGATGTTACATTCTGGTATCAGAGCATAGGATTCTGGCTTAAGAAATGCTCTGAATAGATTATTTATGAACTGATATGAGGTTATTCCCAGACCCTAACCCTAAGTAGTAAGTGTTTTGTTAAGGTAGGGTATGTTATGGGATGGTTAACATTGCTTAGTTAAGCAAATGTTGCAGGAATATATATGAGATTCTATAAGGTTAAGTCAGAGGCTTCAGTTAATAAGGGAGACTCCAGACTAATAGTGATATATGAAGATGATATATATCCACATCCCTTAGATAATGAAGAGAGTCCAGATGAGAGTTTAGGGGATTAGCCAGGAAAATCTACAGTGGAATGTCTCATAGACATTTTTGTAGACTTAAACCTGCTGTCTGGAGGTGATGTAGAGATATAGCTTGAAGCCATGTATGCACTGGATGATGTTGAGTCTACTGACTCTATGCAGTATGAGGTTGTTGAAGTGACCTCTAACCCTGATGTAGGGTTGTGCACACAAGCCCGTGACCCGGTATGCCCTGTCCAGCCCGATAAATATAGGGTAGGGCTGGGCATCAGGCTGCAAAATAAAGCCCATGCATTTTTCAGGCTGCAAAATAAAGCCCATGCATTTTTCAGGCTGGGCACTAGGCATAGGGGCTGCCCTGCCCTGCCCTGCCCTGCCCATGAGTCTCCATTCTTTTATTTTTTGTTTATTTTTTATCCATCTTAGAAGAGAGAATATGATAGCTACTGGTGACTAAAAGGTAATTTTAAAAATATAAGTAATTAAGTAGGTAAGTTGTATCTTTTAATATTTATAACTATACTAATTTTTTCTTCTTTTTTTAACTTTGTTAATTATCATATGATTATATTATAAATTATAATTATTTATTTTATTTTTTAGATGCTTTAATGTTTATCAATATTGGGGAGATTGATACAAAGTTATAATTGCAAACTACTTAGACTTTAACGCTTATTTTTTATATGCAATGGATCTCAAGATTTTAATTATTATCTTTATTGTCTTATTCTTAGTGGATTATAGATATTATTTAACTCTTGAAGACACATGAATATGGTATTATTTTATAAGTTCATAATTACATATTTTTTTCACAATATGAGCATGACATCACGGCTTGGGCATGCCCAGCCCGCTCATACCCTGCCCAAAATTATTAGGGCTTTTACCACGCAGGGCCGGGTCTCGAGTTGTAAAATGCAGCCCATGCATTTTTTGGGTAGGGCACCGGGCAGGGGGCTGCCCTGCCCAACCCTGCCCATGCACACCCCTACCCTGATGTAAGTTCTATTCCTCTGATGAGAGGACAAATTACAGCTGAGGAAGCTGAGTATTGGTACTGGATTATGGGTAGACCATATATTATTCCTCCTCTACCAGAGTTTGAGGATAGATTTATGATAATTAAGATATATCAGTCCCCTAATTCAGATATCTAGTCAGAGTTTATGATAGTTATTGTCCATTCCCAAAGTCCAAGAATATATGACTTTATAGAGAAAGATCAGTGGGATGTTCCTAGTCCTAGTCAACCCCAGCCTTCTTCATTAAAGACAGATAGTGTTGACCATATGGTATGAAGAAAGCTGTGGAGAGTGAATTACTCAGTCTACGTCAAGGGATGGACAGAAGTATAGATTAAGAACAGTTAGTTATCTGTAGTTCCTCAATGTCGTAGTAGGAATGATAAACAAACATCCAGTAGAGGGCATTAACCTAATATACTTTAGAGGATTGGTATGAGATGATAGTAAGTCAAGTGTCATGAGACTAAAGATGCCAACCTCACTAAAGTCTATCAGTTAGAGGTTTAGAACAGAGTATAGGCAAGTTAAACAGTACAAAGCACTAAGATACAGAAGATTAGTTTAAGAAGAGGTTCAACAGTAGATCCTCCGTATGATCATCAGGAGTTGATCTACAGTACGAAAGACTTTGTGCAGCTAGTCTTTACGTAAAAGAATAATGAGAAGTTAGAATGAGACTTGCCTAAGAATCATAGTCTAGTCCAGAGTAGACTAAGACTGATAGACAGAAAGAGTTAAAAGAATTAAGAGATACAGAAGTTACTCCATAAGAGATGGAGAACTATCCGCTCACTTGAGAAGTTTTTCTCAAAGAGTTTAAAAGAAGTATTCCTCTCAATTAGAGAGAGGTGAGCATGAGACTAAGGGTTAGAGCTAAGGGAAGAGAACTCTTTTGATGGATACTTAATCGAGTTCATTTATATGAACCTTGAGGATTAATAAGAGTTACTTTCTCTCGCCTGTTAGTAATCCAGGAGGATAAGAGAAATGTAAAAGTACAAATGGCATAAAGATAGGAGCCAAACCTTCCTCAGTTAGCTGAAAGAGAATAGCTAACTCAGTTATGGATTGTTGTGAGGCCAAGGACACATAAATCCTTCAGGCTAGAGACATAGAAATCTTACAGGCAATAAGGGATGATATGATAGAATAAATATGGCCTAGAAAGGTAGCCATAGATTCAAAGATGAAGTGACTCCCCTATTTCTTATGTAAGAAAGAGTAAAGAAGCGTTGAGTCTATACCCTAATAAGAGGGTAATATGGTAGCCTAAGTGAAATAAGTAAATGACTCAGGTACCTAAATAGATGATCAAGACCTAGCAGTTAAGGTGATAAAGGGACAAAATGTTTTAAAGTCTACCTAGTTAATTGCTTAATGGCAATGTGAGTATGAGGGATGGTTGAGCAAACTATGTAATGATGCATGGCTTATGTTGCCATAAGTTATAATAAGAAATTACATCTCGTTGCAGTTGTCATGTGATGACACACATACTTGAGAATGCTTAATTGGTTGCATCTACTTGCATATTATGCATGTTGAGTATGCTATGATAAATGAATACTCCCTTTATGTAGTACGTACTGGGTAGAGTATACCAGATGAGAAAGTTATGTTGCTCCTATGCCCTATGACATGCAATTAAATAATTCAACTTAGCAAGAATGAAGCAATAGCAAAGTGCTAAACTAGAAAATTTCTACTTGATTCTCAGAAGATAGAAAGAGAATTTATTATCAGACTATGATAGTCAATGGGATAGAGAATGAGATTAAGGATGAAGTAGTGAGCCTACAGATAAATGATTATGATACTCAGGACATATCCCTTTAATAGGGATAAGATAGATAAAAGGAAATGAGACGTAGTTATGAAATATGATATGGCTCTAAGAAAGAGCAGTTTTTAAGTATTATAAGTTAATGTTTTTGCAATAGAGCTAGATTGCTCTTGCAATAGAGTAAAGTCCCTCTGATGAGATAAATAGATGATGACAGATATGTGCATGGTAGAGCTTGTGTAGCTCCCTGCAATGTTAAATGTAATAAAGTTATAAAGATGAGAATGGTATATGAAGTTCTTGAGTGATAGAGGAAATGAGTCAAGTCCTAATAGATAATATTGGCTTTTGTGATCATTTTTGGGAATTATCTATGGAGTTAACAACTATGTGAAAGTGACTAACCTTGTAACTTTGTCTGTTGGTTTAGGTCTTTCGGAGATGAGAATACAGTACAATGGAATCCAGTAGATTCTGGAGGATTACAGTTAGATCCTAGTATGGCTCACAGGGTCGCAGTTAGATCCTGAAAGGCTTATGGTTAATCGTAGTAGATCCTGAGGGTCACAGTAGACCAAGCCTAGAGCAAGAAAGTAATGAGCCATAAGTACAGTATGTCTTTGGAAGGACGAATACTAAGGAAAAGTTAAGGTATAGAAGCGTCACAAGTTGATTAACTCATAACAGAGAGAGTACCCATGATGCTAATTTCAGATAGCCTTATTACTATTAGGGACTGAACTCAGAATCTCCTTACACGTATCAGGAACTAAGTGATCAATGTTAAAGCTACTAATCCTGAGTTCCAAGGATTTGAGAATGTTTTATAAGATATGAGAAAGGGTCAAATGAGAATAAAGAGATCCTTATGATAAGATTACAGAAAATAAGAGACAAGTAAATCCTCCAGATGAGGATAAAGAGATTAGAAGGCCAGATAGACCCAAAAGAGATAGTATAAGATGGGTCTAAGATAATAAAGTACTAGGGTTGAAGCCTATAAGCACCAGTGCTTCAGATTTTTATCTGCACATTTCAGTTAAACGTGCTTAGGTAAGGGTAATTCAAGGATGGGTGACCCCCTGGGAAGTGATGAAAAAAAAGTGTGAATGCCACAAGAAATTGGCAGATATGCACAGAGCTATGTAAGATGATGGAAAGACATATGAAAAGCTAGAAAGGTTTATGAATAATAAGAGACTAAAACCCTTATATCAAGTCCAAATGAAATGGATTTAAAATATAGACTATGATATAGCCAGATTTGGCCAAAGATGCCATGATATGGCATAAAAGATATGTGATAAGATATGCCTTGAGAAGCGGCTGTATAGCTAGCTTTGTAAATAGATAGAGAGGCTTCCGTTCTAGAAATGATAAGATGTTTGAATGATGAGCTACATGTGAAAGAGCAAATGAGAGCCTTCACTCCTTGCATAAAGTGCCAGGCATTATGTTATGTTATGTTATGTTATGTTATGTTTGTAAAATATGTTAAAGCTCTGAATGTTAGAGATGTGCAAGCTCCAAGTGTTAGAGTTGTGCATATTAAGAGAAGGAATGCTTGAGCTCCGATGTTAGAGCTTTGCATTCATGAGTAGGTATGTAGTCCTGTAGCATGCTGTCTAGGCATTATGCATGTTAGAGTATGTGCTCCTATATGCTCCTATGTGCTCCTTTTTAGCAGTAGAGTAATAAAAGAAAGAATAATGATATAAGTCCTCTTTCTGTATTATGATGAGTTATTAAAGATGATAAGAATGTATGATGATATGAGAATGAGAGTTAAAGTGTGCGGATATTCAGAGAATTCTGCTAGATACTCAGATGAGAAAGAAGTGATTGCACTAATAAGTATGATGAATAGCTATCAGAAACTCCTGAATATAATAGTATTCGAGAGAGTTTAATATGAAAGAAATGGACGCTACTCACAAGTCTAGTATGGTGAGAAGTCCATATACAGATAGATGTATAGCGAGTAAGTAAGCAATAGAATGAACTGGAGTTCAACTCTGACTGAGTTGATTCAGAAGAAGAGAAAGTAATAATAGTAAAGATATGAAGAATTGTGGATATGAAAAGTGCTCCGTTAATATGTCACGATAAAAGATAAGAGGTAAATACCCCAATCCTTGACTGAGGTGTTGATTAAATTTCGAGGATGAAATTTATTTTAAGGGGGTAGAAATGTCATATCCTAATTTTTCCCTATCTGTATAGTACTGATAGTGGAAAAAGGTTTAGAAAGGATTATGACGAAGTTAAGAAGGAATGATAAAGGTTATATGAGTCCTGAAGAAGGAGAAGGACTAAAACGTAAAGTAGAAAAGGTTAAAGGCTAAAAGTTAAAGTAGAAACAAGATTTGGGCCAAAAGTGATAATTTCCAAAAGTTATGGGACTTAAATGTAATTTAGTAAAAAGTTCAAGGGCAAAATTGTACTTATAGAAAGATCAGCCCGTAAAGGGTTAGAACTGCCTAGAAGTATTTTAGTCCCATATTCCATCAGTAAATAGAGGAAAGTATGCTGGATAATCTAACATGATACAGAAATTTTATTAGGGCTCCAGACAACAGATATTTATCTGATAGTCTAAAAGTTATCTGAAATTTTATCATATTTCATGGACTTCAGATATAAGTGGGAAAATTACAAGAAAGTGTTCCCTAAGTGTCAGATGTCCTAGATCTGACAGAACTCTAGAAGAAGTTATGTATAAAAAGTTATTCACATATCAGTGAATTTTGACGGGAGTTTGTTAACACCTGTGATCCGATAATGGAACTTATCGGTATGTAAGCCTGGATAGAATGAGATCAGATGACCTCATATATAGGCCCATAATGACGCCAAGGAAGGCCCAAAACCCAGGGTACCAGTCTATCAGTAGAAGGGGCCAATGCCAGAAAAAGTGCAAAATTACGAAAATGCCCCTGGATGCCCAGATTGTACCAGGGATGGATGAAGGGCATTTTGGTCATCTGGGACATGCTAAAAATGTGGCACATGGTATAAATATGATTAGTTGAGCCCAGATACACCTGAGACAGTATAAAGAGGGGTAAAATGACGATTATGCCCTTATGGTCAATATAGTGCAAGAAAGGACACCAAGGGTATTTTGGTCATTTCCCAAGGGATCTGTAATTAAGTTGTGGCCAGTACAAGTATGTCAATGGTGTGGGAATCCTAGACATTGATTTCTAGGACATAATACATATCCTGGTATATTATAAAAAATTAGGAACAGAACATAGTCCGGTTGTTGTGAAACTGCACTGATTAGTACCGGATTGGACTGAAATTTCTCCAGAAGGTTCCTTACACTATGAGCACGCCACCTAACCCCTTGAGGTGTCCCTTGATGGGTCCCACATGATGTCATAATTATTATTTTATGAAAAAGTTAAATCCAAGATTAAATGTGGGCCTTTAGATCAAATAGTAATCAAATCAATCTTGGCCATTCATTTTTCTTGGATTTTGGCTATAAATACCCCTCCAATTCTGCAGCAAACTGTAGCTTCATGGACCCTTGGGGAAACTCTTGCAAAATGGAAACTCAAGCCAAGACAAACAAGATTCAAGGTTCCAAAGTTCAAGCAAGCTAGAGGCTAAAGGTAAGCAATCTCTCCTAGCTTATTTTCCTTTGATTTGGGAGATTGAAATTAGGGTTTTGATGGGAGAAAAGTTGAGTTTTCTCTAAGGGGTGGTGCTGCCCAAAGACCTTAAAGGAAAGGGGAAAGAAGAAATTAAAGTTAGAACGATATGATTGAAGCTTAAACAAGCTAGTTAAATGGTTGGTTGTTGAATCAAATTGATATTCTTGACTTTGCCATGGTGTGCCCTGTTCAGTCTGCACTGTTCATGAGGGAAGGAAATTGAATTTCAATGATTTAATGCTTCCATTGAGTTTGTATGATGATTTTGTGTAGGATTGGAAAGGTTTTGAACCTTGGAAACATTAAAATCTCAAGGTTGTAGTCTTTGAGATTCCTTACAGTTACTGTTCACTCGCATGAACAGTGATTGGAATTTCATGATTTTGATGGTTCCAATGGTTTTAAAATCAAAAGTTGTGTGGAGTAAAGTGGAGAAACAAGTATGGGAAGCATTAGAATCAAAATGAGAATTTTTGAAAGAATTGTATGCTTATGTTCAATTCTGTACAGCAGGCCATGAAGGAGCTGGAATTTCATGATTCTAAGCTCATAAATGAGTTCAAAAGATGAAATTATGTGGGGTAAAGTCAAGACATCAATTGATTCAAGAGCCAAGTGGATTAGTGAATATTAGGGAAAGTTATGACAATAAAGAGGGTAACAAAGTTAATCTTGAACATGGTTGGAGTTCATGAGTCCTAATGAATTATATGATGAATATGAATGTGTTTAGGACCTTGAAACATCCAAGAACATGTTGGGAGGTGATTTACATAAAGGCTTATTGGTTGAAAAGCTAGAGAGCAAACGCTAAAGATCAAGAGGAAAGCTTAAGTGCAAGGTAGTGAACTTACCTCTTTATGTGCTTGATGTGGTATGCTTATGTATTGACATGTATATGTTATTTGAATGATGTTGTGACATGATAAATGATGTTGAATGTATTGTGAATAACATGTTTCCATGGCCATGCACTTTATGTATAAGTATATAGCATGATGGCATGCCACTAATCAAAGAAAGTTAATGAAATTACATATCATGCATTAGCATCCATCTTGCATATTTAAGTGGTAATGTTTGCTATTGAGATTCCCTAGAATCCCACTCTCCCATAACCAACCAATTTAGGTTAAGCATGATGGATAATGTATGCATGGAGAAGAGGTAAAGCATGGAAGAAGAAAAGTGAAGTATTTAAGATGTTAGCATATGCTATGCACTTTCCATGTATGTCAAGGCCATGTAAAGTATCTATTTATGTGATGAGATTGTATGAAACAATTATTGTATAACCTCATGATGTATATAAATTCAGAAAAAGCAAAAGAGATGATTTATGTATGCTGGAACAACTATGGAAAGTGAAAGAAAGGAAACTGAAATGGTAAAAAACTAGGTCCTGGGGCAGTTTTGTTGTGGCTTCAGTCTGACCTAGCAAATGAAGGAATTATTTTAAGAAATTTTATGAGGATGTAGTACACATCCAGAGCTTTAAGTGCATAGGTAGAACGTTTCATTTAAATGTGTATATCAAGATAAATGAATTTCCAAATTAAGGAACCTGAAACTGTTTTCAGAGTTTTTGACCAAATGAACAGTAAACTTCAACGAATAAACTGTATCAATTGGCTAATCATTTGGTCTAGAAATTATTTTTCCCTTAACTATCAAGATGTTATCTTCATGTAGCTTTTTGAACAACTTCATTTTGAGCTTTTTGGAATTAATTATGATTTTTCAAAGTTTGTTACGTAATCTGGAATACCATATGAATAGTAACCCAAGAAAGAGTAAAATTCTATATTTGGCTAATGGACTTCCAAGGTCTTGTAAGTGGTTCTAAATGCTAATGAAGGGTCCCTAAGATGTATAAAAGTAAGGATGTTACACGAGAGACCGCTTGTGACTTGTGAGTCAGTATAGTAAATGGCCTACTGCAACCTTCATATGGGCCTATAGGGCCACACACAAAATAGCCCAACACGAGCTATGATGTCCAGATTCATTGAATATAAGACATGTCCAGATTCAATGAATGATCCAGGGTGGACATATATATTTATTTATATTTATATTCGTATATATATAAATTCGTATATATATTATATATAAGAGATATTTACAAGATTTAATTTATAAGGATAAATTAAATCTCTATCAAGTTTGAATTTAAAATTCAAATTGATATGATATCTCATATAAGAGATATTTACAAGATTTAATTTATAAGGATTAAATTAAATCTCTATCACGTTTGAATTTGAAATTCAAATTGATATGATATCTCAAATTTGATTTATGAGAATAAATCAAATGTAATTCCATCTTATCTTTATTTTAAATTAAATAAATAGGTGAATTAAATCTGTGGGACAGATTTAATACAAACACTATTTATTTAATTAGTTTCTTATCAAATTATACAATATATGATATTGTATTAATTTTATAATTAATATAAGATTAATTCCAAAAAATCCAAGTCTGTGGTAACACGCATAGCATCCTATATAACTGATATTTAAGAGCTACGGTTGGGACAGAGAAAAAAAATGTGAACAGGAATCCATAAAAGGTTTGCAAATATGAAACTGCCAAAATAGAGACAGAGAGGATGAATTCTTGAGTAAGCCTTGGAGGGACAGGAGGCGCTAGCACGTCATTCGTGGTTGGAACGCTGTTCGTGTGGATACCAGTAGAGGAAGCTGACCTGAGTCGTCAACTTCTTGCAATCAAAAAGAGATCACGAGCCGCGAAGAGAAGCTGTGGATGTCGCAACCAGAAGCTGAGAAAGTCACGACTGAATACTGAGGGTAATACTTCTTTCCACTCGACTTAAACACATACGGTAGATCCGGGCAGGGAATAGAAAAATTTTTAAGTTAATTTCTGCTGTGTGTCTTCCAATTCCTTACACTTACACACTCATATTTCATTATTCTGTACTATTCCATATAATCTTACACTCTACACCATTAACTTATCACCTTTTTCTTCTTTCTTCATGGCATCATATCTGGACAGTGATTACAGCACAGTAGGAATCATGAGAGGCTAAATCCTTTGTTTCTTGGTGATAGATCTGATATCTTGAGCTCATAGACTGCACTGGGAGTTTTCTGTTTTAATCTACACCTATTTCTTATTTTGATGCTACTAGATATAGGGTTTTCATTATATGAACAAGGGATTGAATGTCGATTGATTATTCTCATATAAGACAACTGTAATTTACTTCAGATGATTTGGATGTTGATTTTTAATATAGTACTTGGGTTTCAATTTTAAGATATTTGAACTATTATCAATGATCATTGTTAAATAATTCAATTACTTGAAATCTATGGCATCGGTCGATGATCATTCGAGGGTATTTTCATCATCTGATTTAATTGCATGCTAAGTAGTTTTTAACAGTTCATTAAGAGTTTTTAGACTAGCTTTGATCAAAGCAGTTTAAGAATTATTAATGCTCTAGACTCAATCAATCGATTGAGGTTTTATTTAAGACTTAATGATTTCAAAATTCCTATATCAAATTAAGAGCAAGGATTGATAGGCCCCCATCATTAATAGTCTTTCATAACAGATTTCTTTAACAATCCACTAAATTTCCATCTTAATCAAAAATACAAAAATATTTACTTTACTGCAACCTTATTTTATTGCATAAAAAATCAATCAAACCCCAAAACCCATTTTACTTTCACTCAGGTCTTCAATGGTTTTGTCACCTATTTGCTAGGTTTCTAATAAAAACCTCCTTGAGAATAACAATAGGGTTGTTCCTTATGCTACATTAATAGGGTACAATTATGTTTGTTTTGATGAGTCAGATGATGACAATCCATGCTTCAAATCACTGCTTTAATTAATTATACCACTTATGAGAAAGAATTGTTTGCAATTGTGGTGGCTTCTGATAAATTTAGAGCATGTCTCATTAACTCTAGAGTTGTTATTTATACAAATCATTCATTAGTCAAGTACCTATTCCATAAACCTTAATCTAAGCCAAGACTTCTAGGATGGATGCTACTGCTTCAAGAGTTCGATATAGAAGTGAGAGATTGAGCTGGAAATGTGAACCACGTTGCAGGTTACCAATAGAGATAAGGGAAACACTTATTTCAGATCTTATTTATGATTCTTTTCCTGATCAATCTCTTTGTTTAGTTACTGTTATACAACCTTGGTATGCTCATTTAATTAATTTCATTCATACTAGACTAATCCCATCTCATTTGTCTAAATTTTAGGCCCAAAAGCTCAAGAGTGAATCTAAACACTTTATTTGGGATAAACCTTTTTATTGGAGGTTGTGTTCAAATTAAGTAATAAGACGATGTGTCCCAAACCAAGATCACAAATCAGTTTTGGAAGCTTGCCACTCATGGGTTTGTGGTGGTCATTTTGTGGGGAAAGGACATCATGTTGGGTCCTTGAATTCAGTTTTTATTGGCCATCCCTTTTCAAGGATGCTTTTGAGTTTTGTAAAGCCTGTGATAGGTGCCAAAGATTTGGGGGGATTAGTAGAAGGTATGAGATGCCACAATAACCTATTATATTTTGTGAAGTTTTTTATGTTTGAGGAATAGACTTTATGGGACCTTTTCCACCTTCGGCAGGATTTCATTATATTTTATTAGTTATAGACTATTTATCTAGGTAGGTAGAGGCTATACCTACAAGACTAGATGATGCCCAAATGTCTCCAAGTTTTGAAGGTATCATATCTTTAGTAGGTTTAGAGTAGTGACCAAGGTACCCATTTATGGAATAAGTTAATCAATAACTTATTAGGAAAATATGGTGTAACCCATAAAGTCTCAACCCCATACCACCCCCAAACCAATGGTCTAGCAGAGGTTTCTAATAGGGAAATAAAGCACATTCTAGAAAAGACTGTTAAGCCATCTAATAAGGATTAGAATTTAAGACTTGCGATGCTTTATGGCATACAAAACAACTTTCAAGACCCCTCTAGGCATGTCCCCTTCTAGGACAGTTTTTTTGAAAGCTTGTCACATGCCTATGGAAATAGAGCATAAGACATTCTGGGCAGTGAAAGCTTGCAATGAGGACCTTGTAGAAGCTAGTTCAGAAAGGTTGTTGTAGATTCAAGAGCTGGAAGAGATTAGGTTGGACGCCTATAGTGGGTATGAGATAATTGGGATATTATCAATGATCGTTGCTGATAACTTTGATTGCTTAAAATCTATGGTTGTCAATCGATGATCAATTGAGGGCATTCTCATTATCTAATTTAATTACACGCTAAGTGGTTTTTAACAGTACATTAATATTTTTTGAACTAGTTTTGTTCAAAGGAGTTTAAGGGATGTTGATGTTCTGGACTCAATCGATCGATTAAGGTTTCATTTAAGACTTAGTGATTTTAAAATTTCCATATCATGTTAAGAGCAAGGATAGGTAGGTTTCCATCATCAAGAGTCTTTCTCAACATATTTCTTTCATAATCCACAAATTTTCTATCTTAATGTGTTTAAAAAAAGCATTTGCTTTTCTGAGCCCTTATTTTATGCATCAAAAATCAATCCAACCCAAAAACCCATTTTACTTTCACTCACGATTTCAATACTTTTGTCACCAATTTGCTAGGATTCCAATAAAAAAGGCTCCTCGAGAAGAACGATATGGTTGTGCCTTATACTACATTAATAGGGTGCAATTATTTTATTTTGATGAACCAGACGATGACAATCTGTGCGAATCAAGGAGCTTAATCCTTTGGTTCAATGTCTCCTAGAGATTTGGATTCACTACAACAGAATCATAGTAGATTCTAGAGGATTGTAGTTAATCCTAACATGACTAGCAAATATAATGTTTTAGTGTCACAGTAGATCCTTAAGAGCCTAATAGTTGATCGCAGTAGATCCTGGGGTCACAGTAGACTTAGCCTAAGGAAAGTTTCTAAGCCACATGAGTAAGGGTACATTATCTCTCTGGGAAGGCGATGACCAAGGATAAGATGAATCTCTCAAGTTGGGTAAGTAATACATAGATAGCACCCATGACTATCATCCATATGACCTTATCATTAATTAGGTTAAGCTCAATATTAAAAAAGGAAAGCAAGAGTTAGAACCGTAAGTCCTGAACAAGAGGCATTCAGGCTAGCTCCAAATATGAGGAAAACCCCATGTGATATAAAGGCAAATTGAGTATTGATAGTTGAATCCCTATAAGGCTATAAATGAGGCTGAAAATGAGAAAGTTGCCATAAATAAGGTATAATTAAGGCTAAGTAAGCTGAAAAGATCCAAAAGAGATAGTACGAGAAGCTTTCAAGATAGTAAAATATCAGGGTTCGAGCCCGACAATACTAGTGCTTCAGATTTTGATTAGCACTTTTCAATTAAACATGCTCAAGCAAGAGTAGCCCAATGATAGATAACCCCTAGGAAGTGATGTGAAAGTGTACAAATTTCAAAAAAGTTTGGCAAAAATGCACAAAGTTATGCAAGATAGCAAAAAACGTTGGGAAAATTAGGAAAAGTTACGAAAAGTAAGAGGTCATTTAACCAATAAGGTTAATAAACCTCTTAATCAAGGTATGAATACATGTTAAACCTTGAAATTTTGAGGAAAAAATTTATTTTAAGAAGGGAGAATTATAACATCATAACTTTTAAACCCATAAGCCTACAAAAATTAGGTAAGTCTATAATAAGGGGTTAGTACCAAGAAATATCCTAAAAGAATGTGAAAAGTAAAAAATATCCCTAATTTTATAGAAATAACTAAAAATAAATAGAGGTTTTTTTAGTCATTTCACCTTGGACAGAAAGTCAAAGAGTACAGGAATATTTGAACAAAGTTAGGGAATACCTTGATGAAGGGTAAAAAGATAAATAATGGCCTTATGGTTAAGAAAGCGAATAATAATGAACCAAGAGCATTTTTGTCATTTTTTAAGGGCCAATAATTAAATTTATACCCAGTCTAAAAATGTCAATGACAGAAAAAATCTAGACACTAAATCTAATGACAGAAAATCTATTATGAAATTTTAGAGAAATTAGATTTAAGAAACAGTATGATTTTTGGAAAATAAGACTGAATCGGTACATGATTGGACTGGATTTTTCTAGAAGCTTTCTTCCTCTCAAATATGATGCCACATGGCATGATGATTCCATGTGGATGATGCAAGCAAAAGTAAACATGATGTAAGCAAGGTTGGTTGGCTAAATCTTGGCCATTGATTTGTAAGATGCAATCTTGACCATCAATTATGAGATTAAATCCTAACCATCCATCTAATCTTAACTTTTGCTATAATTACCCCTTGGTAGTAATTGGTCAATAACTTGGTTTCCTTGGGGAAACTCTTGCAAAATGACATCTCAAGCAAGATCAAGGCAAGTTCAAGGGGTATTTGTGTAAGGATTCAAGGTCACATCTGTTCCTAAATCTTTAAACTCGTAGTTGGGAAGTTTAATTGTTATATTAAGTGGTTAGAAATTAAATAATGCCCTCCCAAAGCATACTGGATGTAAAATCCTTACTTTTATACATTTTAGGGACCAATCATTAGCATTTAGAACCACTTACAAGACCTTGGAAGTCCATTAGCCAAATCTAGAATTTTACTCTTTCTCGGGTTACTGTTCATATGGTATCCCAGATTACACAACAAACTTCAAACAATCATAATTAATTCTAGAAAAATTGAAATAAAGTTGTTCAAAAAGCTACATGAAGATAAAATCATAACATTTAAGGGAAAAAAAATACTTTCTAGACCAAATAACTAGCCAATTAATACAGTTTATTCGTTAATGTTTACTGTTCATTTGGTCAAAAACTCTGGACACAGATTCTGGTCCCTTACTTTGGAAATTCATTTCTCTTGTTATACACATCCAAATGACATGTTCTACCTATGCATTTAAATTTATAGATGTGTGCTACATGATCATAAAATTTTGTGAACTAATTCCTTAATTTTCTAGGTCAAACTGAAGCCACAACAAAACTGCTTTAGGACCTACGTTTTTACCATTTCAGTTTCTTTTCTTTCATTTCCAATAATTGTTTCAGCATGCACAAGCCATCAAATAAGCTTCTCAACATTCATATACATCATGTACATATGCCATAAGTATTACAATAATTTTATCACATAAATGGACACCTTACATGGCATTTACATACATGAACAATTTATAGTATATGCTAAAATCTCAATACTTCACTTCCTTTTTTCCATTCTTTAGCTCTTCTCCATGCATACCTTTTCTTCATGCTTGAGCTAAATTGGTTGGTTATGGGAGAGTGAGATTCTAGGGAATCTCAATAGCAAACATTACTACTTAAATATGCAAGATGGATGCTAATGCATGATATGTAATTTCATTAAACTTTCTTTGATTAGTAACATGCTATCATGCTATATACTCTTACATAAAGTGCATGGCTATGGAAAACATGTTATTCAAAATACATTGAACATCATTAATCATGTCACAGTATAACATCCTCCTTTTCATACATTTTAGGGACCAAACAGTAGCATCTGGAACCACTTCCAAGGCTGTTGAAGTCAATTTACTCAATCTGGAATTTTACTCTTAGCGAGTACTGTTCACCGTGCGAATTCCAGAGGAGTGACCTGACTTCGAAAAATTATAACTAATTCTATAAAAATCAAAATGGAGTGGTTCAAATTGATACACAAAGCTAACATAATTATATTTCAGGGAAAAATGACTATTTGACCATAAATTGACCAGGTCAACATTGGTCAATGTCCAAAGTTTATTGTTCCTCCAGCATCCTGTCCCTGATTCCAACATTCTGGTCCCAACTTTGATCAATCATATCTTTATGTGTAGACATCCAAATAAGACGTTCTATATATCAAATCGAAGTTTGGCATGTCTACTATTTACTAGAAAAATATAATACATTTATTCATGCTAAGCAATTAACATTTCTTCATGCATCTTTATCTCCTCCATCTTGAGAAGACCTGCTGTAATTGGATTGATATGGAAGGGGTGAGATTTCTGGGGAAATCTCAGTAGCAAACAGCACTAAACAATGCATGCATTAATGTCAATACCTGTGCTTGCTTGTGAAAGTGTTAACATTGCATAATGTGCATGCTTCCATGTTACATATTAAATACAATTGGCCAAAGTAATCATAGGAACAGAGCTTCATACATAAGCACATATTCAACACAATTCAACAAAGCCATAGCACATCAAGCATAACATTCAATGCATACAAGTTTAGGATAAGTTTACTACCTGACATGTAGCTTTTCTTCTAGCTCTTAGCCTTTGCTCTAAGGTTCATTCTTTCCATAGGTCAGAGCCTATACATAGCATAATAATATTTTCATTATTACTCTATTAGTATAGCTCTATTTAATTCATGCATAGCTAGGGGTAATATTCTTACTCTGACATTCCCCTGGCTTTATTTCTATCTATAACTAACTTTATTAATAGAGATATTTCTCTATTCTAACTACTAAGAGCAATCCTATACTTTATTATAACAGGGACTAGATAACTTTCTTACCTCATTCCTAAGCTTTGCCCAGTCCCTCAGCTCCTTAGACTGCTCCTAGCTCCACCAGAACTCCTTCCTTTCTTTCCTTTCTTTCTTTCTTCCTCTCTTTCTCTCTTTCTCTCTTCTTTCTCTTCCTTTTCTTGCTAGATCCATGGTGTGCCTTGAAATGGGAGGGGAGTGGCCTATTTATAGGTGAGAGGAGGTGAAATGAATGGTCCAGATTGATTCATGATGAATGGCCCAGATTGCTTGCATCATCATGATGACATCGCCCTCCTTGATGACTCACCACTCATGACATCATCTAGGACACCTCAAGGGTATATGTGGTGAAATGTGGGGCCCTTGGGATACCTCACCAGCTGAATCAGCCTTTCTAGAGAGTTCCAGAGTCTTTTCCCTGAATGGATGGCTGAGATCGTGCCACGTGTCCTCTTGCTTTTTCTCCTTTTTCTCTAATCATGCCATGTGTCCTTTGCTTTTCCTCTTTTACTGTAGTCATGCCATGTGGTGCATTGTGGGCCCCATTTATGTCCTCTCATGATTCTAGATCACCTTACCCAGTTCTATCTTGGACCAGGTAACTTTACTTTATTGAGAAAGCACTAAAACATTATTTTAATGCCTCTTGGGCCCACATTACTCTTGGGCTACGTTTTTGGGCCTTTAAATATCATCTTGGGTTTCTAACCAAGCCCAAGCACTCTGGTGGCTTGGTTCCCAAGGAACATCCTTAGTAAATTACCAAAATGCCCTTACTGCCTCTTTAGTACTTATAGGGACACTATTGTCTTTTCATACCTTATCAGAGTATCTCTTGACCCTGGTCAACTATCCAGATACCTTTTTTTTAACTGTCTAACCTTAGTCAAATGATCATAACGCCCTTCGTCTGACTCTGACTTAATGACACAAAACAGTGGCATACCTTCAGTGGCATTTTCATAATTCTTCATTTTTCTCAGTCTTTATTAGCCCTAGCCCACATACTTATCTGAAAATATCATTGGGCCTATAAGGTGCCATTCTGGATCCTCTGTATGATCCCCTATCTTCATGGGCTCAATTCCCGAGAAATTCACCTAAAACCTATTTATCGGGTCTTTTAATCCACTGTAAATTCTATAGTAAATTCTACATAACTCCTTTTTGAGTTTTGTTAGTTTCAGAAATTCTTATATTAATTATAGGAATTTACTGCCACATTTCATTTGATTCTGAAGTCTAGAGCATATCGTACTAATTTTCCTTTTCTTTAAAAATTAATATAAATCTCTCGAGACCTTATATCAGAACTCTGTGTTACATCAAACTGATCATAATTTTCTCTATTTACTAAGACCTTTGCTCAATAGGGTCTGGTATCATCCCTTTTTCAGGCTATATACTGGGCTTCAAGGCCTAAAAATTGGGATATGACACACAGCATCATTCAAATAACATATACATGTCACACATAAGCATACCACATCAAGCACATAAAGAGGTAAGTTCACTACCTTGCACTTAAGCTTTCCTCTTGACCTTTAGCCCTTGCTCCCTAGCTTTCCAACCATGAAGCCTTTATGTCCATCACTTCCCAACATCTTCTTGGATGTTTCATGGTCCAAAACACATTCATATTTATCACATAACTCATTAGGACTCATGAACTCCAATCATGTTCAAAACTAACTTTGTTACACTCTTTATTATTATAACTTTCTCTAATTTTCACTAATCCACTTGGCTCTTGAACCAATTGATGTCTTGACTTTACCCTACACAATTTCATCTTTTGAATCCATTTATGAGCTTAGAATCATGAAATGTCAGCTCCTTCATGGCCTGTTGTACAGAACTAAACATAAGCATACAATTCTTTCAAAAAATCTCATTTTGATTCTAATGCTTCCCATACTTGTTTCTCCACTTTACCCCACACAACTTTTCATTTTAAAACCATTGAAACCATCAAAATCATGAAATTCTAATCATTGTTCATGTGAGTGAACAGTACTATAAGGAATGTCAAAGACTACAACCTTGAGATTTTAATATTTCCAAGGTTCAAAACCTTTCCAGTCCTACAAAAATCATCATACAAATTCAATGGAAGCATTCAATCATTGTAATTCCATTTCCTTCCATCATGAACAGTGCATACTGAACAAGGCATACCATGGTAAAGTCAAGAATATCAATTTGATTCAACAACCAACCACTTAACTAGCTTGTTTAAGCTTCAATCATAAGTTTATAATTTTAATTTCTTCTTTCCCCTTTCATCTATGGTTTTTGGGCAGCACCTCCCCTTAGAGAAAACTCAACTTTTCCCCCATTAAAACCCTATGTTCAAGTTCCCAAATCAAAGGAAATTAAGTTAGGAGATATTACTTACCTTTACTCTCTAGCTTGCTTGAACTTTGATACATTGAATCTTCTTTCTCATGGCTTGACTTTTCATTTTGCAAGAGTTTCCCCAAGGTATCCATGGCTCATGGTTTGATGCAGAAATGAAGGGGGTATTTATAGAAAAATCTTGGTAAAAATCAATGGCCAAGATTGATTTGGTTACTATTTGATCCAAGGGCTCACATTTAATCTTGGATTTTACTTTTTCATAAAGCAAATTGTGACATCATCATGACATCACAAGGGACACTTCATGGGCTTATGTGGGGAAATCTTAGGGGGAGGAAGCTTCTAGAAAAATTTTAGTCCAATCCGGTACCGATCGGAGCAGTTTTACAGCAATCGGATTGTTTGCTGTTCCTAATTATTTTTTTATAATATACCAGGATATGTATTTTGTCCTAGAAATCAATGTCTAGGCTCATCATATCATTGACAATGATATACTGAATATTCATCTGCCATCCATCCCTTGGGAAATGACCAAAATACCCTTGGTGTCCTTTCTTGCACTGTACTAATCCTAAGGGAATAATTGTCATTTCACCCCTCTTTGTACTGCCGCAGGGCATATACTAGCTCAACTAATCATATTTATTCCATGTGCCACCTTTTTATCCTATCCTAGATGACCAAAATGCCCTCCATCCATCTCTAGTACAATATGGGCATCCAGGGGCATTTTTGTAATTTCGCACCTTTTATGGACACTGACCCCTTCTACTGATGAACTGGTACCCTGGGTTTTGGGCCCTTCTTGTCATCATCAGAGGCCTATATATGAGGTCATATGATCTCATTCTATCTATGCTCACATACCGATAAGTTCTATTATCATATCACAGGTGTTATCAAACTCCCGTCAAAATTCACTCTTATGGGAATAACTTTTTATACAGGACTTCTTCTGGGGTTTTATCAAATTCATAACATTTGACACTGCAGGGCATATTTTCCTATAATTCCCCCACTTATATTTGATGTCCATGAAATCTGATAGAAATTCAAATAACTTTTAGACTACCAGATAATTTTATGCTGTCTGGAGCCCTAATAAAATTTCTATATCATGTTAGATTAACCAGCATATCTTCCTCTATTTACTGATAGAATATGGGACTGAAATACTTTTGGGCAGTTTTAACCCTTTATGGGCTGATCTTTCTATAATTACAATTTTGCCCTTGAACTTTTCTCTTAATTACATTTATGTCCCTAACTTTATGCTATATATACATTTAGGTCCCTAAACTTTTGAAAATTACCACTTTTGGCCTAACTTTTGTTTCTACTTTAACCTTTGGCCTTTAAACTTTTCCAATTTTTGTTTAGGTCCCTTTCTTCCTTCATGATGCATTTAACCTCTATTATTTCTTTTGATCATCGTCAAAATCCTTTCCAAACCTCTTTTCACTATTAGTATTATCCAGATAGGGAAAAATTAGGATATGACACTGGACAAATCTATATGGGTGAGGAAAAGGAAGAGTTTGATGTTATAAATTGATGACACAATTTGGAATAGATAGGATTCAAGTGATTATAGCTTGTATTTGGTTGAATTTCATGTTTGGGAAGCCTAAGGGGATACCATAACTTTTTTGGATTTCATAGCCTAGGATATAATTTTGATGATTCCAAGGCTTTAAATGGATGTAGAATGAAAATTTATGTGAAACTAAGTTAAGGAAGTAAGTCAAAAGCATTGAATAAAAAAGTGGCATTTAGGCACAAAGATATGCTTCCTCACAAAAACTTTGCAAAACATAAGGAAGGAGTTTGATTTTCATAAATCCAAGCTCATATTTGTATTCCTCATGAAAAATTGTGTAGAAATAGCCTATGAGATTAAATGTTAGAAAGCTAAAACACTAATCCTAAAATTAAGAGAAAGGAGTTAAGAGACCTAGTCTTCCATATGGGGTAACCACGTGGTCCTAATGAGTTATATGATCATTGTAAATGTATTTAGGACTTTGAGACATCCAAGAGGATGTTTGGAAGAAGTTTGGTTGAGCCACACATGGTTGGTAAGCTTGGGAAACAAGTGGAAGAACAAAGGAGAAAAGTTGTGGTATAAAGTAGTGGACTTACCCCTTTATGTACTTGATATAGTATGCTTATGTGTTGAGATATTTTAGTTGATTGAATGATGTTTTAACATTATAAATGTTGTTGAAAATTCTATTTATAACATGCTTTTCATGGCTATACATTTTATACAAATCATAAAGCAAGATGACATGTCACTAATTAAAGTAAGTTCTAGTAAAATGACATATCATGCATTATCATCTATCTTGCATATGGAAGTGGTAATGTTTGTTACTGAGATTACCTAGAATCTCACCCTCTATAACCAACCATAAACGGTCAACTACAGTGGAATACTTACATTTGAAGGAGAGATAAAGTATGGAAGAAGGAAAGTACATAAATTGAATGCTCTAACATGTGTTGTATGAATTTCCTATTTATGTATGTTGTGTAATATGCCAATATATGTAATGGAAATGTATAGAATAATTATGGCTTGTGCAAATAGTATATATGAATGTATGGGAAGTCAAGAGGATGATTTATGTATGCTAAAAAAATTAAGGAGAATTATGAAAGAAAGTGGTAATGGTAAAAATGTAGGTCCTGGAGTAGTTATGTTCCAACTCCAGTTTGACCTAGTAGATAAATGAGTTTGGCCATGAAATTTGGTGATCACATAGTACACATCCTAAGATTTAAAATCACGTGTAGTTTTCCCAAATTAGATGTGCGAGCTGTGTAATATCCTAAATTTTCCTTATCTATATAAGACTTATAGAGGAAATGGGTTATGAAGGGATTTTGATGGTAATCAAAAGAAAATATAGTGATTAAGATAAGTTTTAAGCTAAAGAAAGACAGAAGGTATGAAGTTGTAAATAAAAGGGGCTAAATTGCAGTTTAGTAAAAGTTTAGGGACTAAATTGCAATTATTGAAAGTCTCAAGGATATAATGGTCATTTTAGAAAGGAAAGGGACTAAAGTGAAAATTTTAAGAGTTCCATGGTGCAAAATGAAAGTAGACATAAGTTTTAGGCCATTAAGTGTAATTATGAAAAGTTGAGGGCCTAAAGTGCAATTTCTAAAAGTTTATGGGTAAAATGGTAATTATGGAAAGTTGAGCTAGAGAAGGCCAAAAAACTGTCTGAAAGCATTTTAGACCCAAAGTTTAATATAAAATAGAGAAAATTATTCTGATCAGTTTAACGCAACACAAAATTTTGATTTGAGGTCCCGATAAATTGATATTAATTTCTAAAGTCTGAAGATTAGTGTAGTATGTTGTGGACCTCAGAATCAGAGGAAACTTGGTAGTAAATTGTTGTAAATAATATAAGAATTTATGAAGCTGGAAGAAGTAAAAAAGGAGTCCTGTAGAATTAATTATGAAATTTACAGTGAAATCACACACCGATAAAGGGTTAAATGAAATGTAGGGAATTTTTATCAGGACTTATGGGTCTCAGAAAATTATAAGACTTTGTAAGAAATTGATTTTATATTAGAATTAATTTCTAAAAATGTTATAACCCTTAAAATAATTTTATATAATTTATTCAAAAAATCATGATAATTTACAAATATCAGTATAGGACGTGCCTTGGGAACTGAGCCAATTGGCAATTGGACTCAATTTATGGCCCAAGTCACGTTTTACAATAGCCCAAGATAATAAGGAATGGTCTTGTGGCCAAATTAATTTTTAAGATATTTTTATAAAAAAAAAGAAGAGAAAGAAGGAAGTTTTAAGACATGTGAGGTGTATGGTGAGGTGTCCCATGTGGGACCCACCTTGTGCCACATGTCAAGCATAGCAAGAAGAATGAATTATCACATGTGCCTCATTACATTAAAATAATATAATAAATAGCTTAATGATGATTAAGATTAATTAATCTAAAATCCAACCAATGAGAATTAAGTTTAAACCATTGTAATAATTAGGAAATAGAAGGGTAGATTAGTCCTAAGGTGCCAAAGATTACTCTATAAATACCCTCCCTTCAGTTTGTAAAATGAAGAGCCAAAAATCTTGGGGAAGTTCTTGCAATTTCAAAACTCAACATAATCTAAAGCATTCCAAGAGGCATTCAAGGTACCTAGTGATTAAACAAGCTAAAAAGCAAGGTAAGTAATTTATCCTAACTTATTTTACCTCAATTTAGGAGATTGAAACTAGGGATTTAATAGTTGAATTTTGGAATAATCCTCAAAGAAGCATGCTGTCCAAATCTGGACAGAAATCAAGAAATATGAAAAACAAGTTAGAACTATGAAATATTAACCTAGATAAGCTTGGATTATTGGCTATTGCTTGAATTAATTGTGTAACCCTTGAAATTCCAATTCATGTGACTTTCGGCCTAGGAAAGAACTGAAGGAAGAAGATTGAATTTCAATGATCTAATGCTTCCATTGAATTTATATGATGATTTTGTGTAGGATTGAATAAGATTGGAACCTTGGAAACATTGAAATTGGGAAAGGGAGAATTTGAAACCTTCTCTGTGACTGTTCATGCGTATGAACAGTGATTGGAATTTCATGATTTTGAAGTTTCCAATGGGTTTAAAATGCAAAATTGTGTAGGATTAAGTAAGACCAAAGTCTTGGAAGCATTGGAATTGAAAAGAGGAATTTTTAGAAAATTGCATGTGCAGATTCTGTTTCTGTCCATACCTGAAGGAAACATTAGAATTTTGAAATTCTGAATCCATATTTGGATTCCTTGGGAAAAATTGTGTGGGATATAATCAAGGCACTAATTAATTCAAGGGACAAGACAATTAACTACAAAAAAAGAAAGTTAAGAGTTCATTGGTTTAGGAAAATGGAAGTAAATTATTAAGCTAGGTGCAAAGCTGAATTGGTATGGATTGTATTAAGTGTGTTACTCTACCATGATTAGGCTTTGACATTTGTGAAATAGGAGACTAAAAGACCAAGAAAGAAAAGGTTAAAAGAGAGCTATTCCAAGGTAGTAAACTTACCGAACTTGTATGCTTTGCTTGCTTAGATGTTTTATGTGTTGGATGTTTACTTTGATGATGTGAAGCATGTATGATTGAATGATGCTCTGTTTCTTTTTATGCTATAGCCATATGTTATAATTTAAGGAACATGGAAGCATGTAAAGATATCATTATGCAAGCATGATCATTAAGCACACACATATTAACATCAAGCATTGAGTTGCATACACTATTTGGTTTATGTTTGCTACTGAGATTTCCCCTGAAATCTCACCCCTTCCATGATACAACCATCACCGAAGGACCATCTTATGGAAGCAAGGAAGGAGATTGAAGAAGTTATGATGCATAGATACTTTATTGTATAGGATACCTTTTATGAAAACATGTAATGTGTGTATTAAGTACTTATTTTAGTCTAGCTATGTTTTGTTGAGACTTGGGAAAAATAGTTAACCTTTGGATAAATGTATGAGACTTTATAGTATGATAATAGTTAACCTTTGGTAATTCCAGAACATGTACCCTTCTTTGAAAATTCATAATTAAATGTAAAAAAATCAAAATGAGTTGGTTCTAATTTCTAATGAAAGCTCTTTCATTGAAATTTGAGGGAAAAATATAAAACTGAGGTTCCATTATCCCAATGAAATCAGTTTATTCGTTGAAAAATACTATTTATTTGATAAAATCTGCAAGTTCCAGTTTCTTTGCCTTAACTTCAAAAATTCATTTCTCTTTCGTTACTTGTCCAAATGAACCGTGTTACATATGGATTTAAAGATCTAGATGTCCTCTTTAAGATCACAAAATTTCATGGATAAAAGCGTTTATTTGATATAAGGAATTAATGTGAAAACGTTACTGCCTCCAGTTGCTTACTTTATCTCTATTCCAGATTTTAACTTCAAATTTGGAAAACCATAACAATTTGAATACTTAACCAATTGAGCCATTCTCAGTGTTTATTTAAAGCTCTGTATCTTAGCTATTATCATTCCAAGTTTCAGATTCAAATTCGGCGATTAAGGCATCATAATATTTGTCACAAGGTAGCAGCCTTAAAACACTACTGCATGATCGTACACCATGCATACTATCATATCATTCCATTGTGTCATGTAAGTGCTATAACTTATTATGCAAACTCATCCATCTATGTTTACACTCTTTCCTTGTGAAGATACAGCACCTATAACATGGTTATGCATATGGAAGGAATGAGATTTCATGGAGATCCCAATAGCAAGGCATACAAACTATAATATCATACATGATTAATTAAATGCTTAACATGTTATCATGAGATGGGAGCTACTTCATAATGGTACATAAGCAAACTCTAACATGAATATTGTCATGACATAACTTGCAAGGAGTTGCAATCATTCATAATTCATCATTAACATGATGACACATATCATGTTCAATCAAACACCATAATCAACAAGCAAGCAACCAATTAAACAAACATGAAACTATAGTTAGGTATTCTTGCTACCTCTTAGCTATTATTGTCAACTCTTCTTGAAGTAGTTTTCTTCCTTCATAAATATCAAAACCTAGTCATTACAAAGCAATATCAAGTTACAACTCAACTTGAACACAAATTCAAGACTAGGTTTTCACTAACTTCCATTCTTTCTCTATTTTATGTTTCATACTTCCATCTTTACAAAATAAATTCTTATGGTTCATTTCCACATAATTTTTAATGTAGAATCCAAATATGAAACCATAATTTCCAAAATCAAAACACCTCAAAAGGTGCTGTGCCAAACTTAAGTGAATGCTCTTGTTTTCCAAAATTCATATTTTAATTCCAATGCTTCCAATACTTGTTTTACTACTTTGTCCCCACATAATTTTCCATTTTAAACTCATTGGAAGCATCAAAATCATGAAATTCCAACATATGAACAGTGTCATGTACAGTGACAGCAAGAACACAAGACCCTAATTCCAAACATACTTGAATTCCCAAGCTTATACCACTTGATTCTAGCTTGTTCAAGCTTTTCTAAACTATCTATAACATCAAACTCATATTCTAACCATATATAGACAGCACTTCCAGCAGCAACCATAAGGAAAATATAGCACAAAAATCCCTTAAAACCAATAACTAACTAGCTAGAATTAAGCTCAAGATCAAGGGAGATGATTACCTTGCTTTTTGCTTCAAGTTGTGTGCTTCTTTCTTGGTTGAATGGAAATTTTGCAAGAGGTTCCCTATGGTTTTCCAAGCATGCCAAACCAATCTGAATAGGGGGTAATTATAGATGAGTTTGAGTGCAAATGGATGGCCAAGACTTATTTGGTTACTATTTGATCTAATGGTCCATATTCATTCTTGCACAAGGTTGCCCTAGAAGCCAAGCCTTTTGACACCATGCATGAAATCATTTAGGGCCATGTTTGTCTGGAAAAAGGCAATTATACTGATAGGAAAAATTTTAGTCTAGTCTGGTATAAATCGGAGCAGTTTCACAAAAACCAAACTATTTTTTGTTCCTAATTTTTATAATATTCTAGGATATGTATTCTATCCTGGAAATCACTGTCTAGGTTCCTCATACCATTGACATTATTAGACTAAGTATTTATCTGCCATCCATCCCTTTAGAAATCACCAAAATACCCTTGGTCTCATTTCTTGCACTATATTAACCCTAAAGGCATAATTGTCATTTTACCCCTCTTTGGATTGCCTCAGGGCATATACTAGCTCTAACTAATCATATTTATACCATATTACACATTTTTTTCCTGTCCAAAATGACCAGAATACCCTCCATACATCACTGGTACAATTTGGCTATCTAGGGGCATTTTCATAATTTAACACTTTTCCTAGACTGCTATGGACTCTGGGCCACTTAACTGTCCAGTCACCTTATTGGGCTATTGATAGCACCATTTGGGCCTTGGCATGGACTCATTGGCTTTATGCCCTTTATGGCACAAATCCCAAGACAACTCTCCCGATCTTATTTATCGAGTATTTTATTTCACCGTAAAATCCCTTAAGAATTATACAGGACAATTTATAAATTCATATATTTAATATAAGAATTTACTATAAAGTTTCATCTAATTCTGAGATATGAAAAATACTATAATAATTCCCTCTGATTTCTAGAATTTATATCAATTAATCAGGACATCAAATCAAAATTCTGTGACTCCTTAAACTGACCGGAATCACTTTGTCTATCTACTGGTAAAATTTGGGTCTAATATGATTCTGGACATTTTTGAGCAATTTTCAGTTCAACTTTTCCATAATTACATTTAGGTCCCTAACTTTTTGCATATTTATATTTAGGTCCCTAAACTTTTAGAAATTACCACTTTTGGCCCAAATCTTGTTTCTACTTTTACTTCTTGCCCTCAACCTTTTCTACTTTTTGTTTAGGTCCCTATATTTTCTTTAGACAATAATCCTTCTCTTTCCTTTCTCAATATGATACAGTTTATTCGAAGAATTTCATGTCAATTTCATATAAATTGTACAGTTACATCAGGTAAGAAAATTAGGGATATGATATTTCCCTCCCCCTTAAAATAAATTTCGTCCTCAAAATTTATGTTACATGTACCCTAAGGAAATAATTCATAATATTCTTCTTTTATCCTTTCCTCTGCTTCTTAGGTAGCTTCATTCTCCGTTAATCCCTTCCAGACCAACTTAACTATAAAGATTTGCTTATTTCGCAACTGCTTGACCTTTCATCTACAATCTGTATTGTCCTGACTTTATAAGTTAGGTCATCTCACAGTTCAACATCATCCTGCTCAATCACATATGATGGATCTGGAACATACTTCTTTAACTGGGAATCATGGAATATCATGGATCTTGCTGAGATTTGGAGGAAGAGCTTACTTGTAAGCTATTGATCATACTTTTGTGAGGATCTGGAATGGCCCAATGTATCTAGGATATAGCTTCTTCACTTTAATCGATCGTCCAGCTCCTGTTGTTGGAGTTAACTTAAGGAATACATGCTCTCCTTCTTCAAACTCCAATGGCTTCCTTCTGACATCAGCATAACTCTTCTGTCTGCTTTAAGCCATTAGCAATCTCTTTCTGATCTTATCAATCTGTGCTGCTATCTGATATACTATATCAGGACCAAACATCCTTCTTTCGATCAACTCCACCCAGCACAAGGGAGATCTACACTTGCGTCTGTAAAGTGCTTCAAATGGAGCCATCTGAATGCTAGCTTGATAACTGTAATTAGAGGCAAACTCTATCAATGGTAGATGAACATCCGAAATCCCTTTAAAACCCAATACACATGCTCCTAACATATTTTCTAAGGTTTAGATCATTCTCTCAGATTGACCATCTGTTTGAGGATGATAAGTTGTACTGAATATGAGACTAGTGTCCATTTCTGTATGTAAAGCTTGCCAAAAATTTGACATAAATCGAGGATCTATGTCAGATATGATACTACTTAGAATACCATGTAGTCTAACAATCTCCTTTACATGTAACTTTGCTAGCTTCTCAAGAGAGTCTCTCTTGTTGATTGCTAGGAAATGAGCCAACTTTGTTAATCGGTCAATTACTACCCATATAGCGTCATGCTTAGTAGAAGTCATGGGCAGTCCTTTAACAAAATCCATGGCAATGCTGTCCCATTTCCACTCAGGTATCTCTAGTGGTTGCAATTTCCCTGCTGGCTTTTGGTGCTCAACTTTCACCTTCAGACATGTTAAGCACTTTAACACATAAGCCACAATATCCTTCTTCAATCCAGGCCACCAGAATAAACTTTTAACATCATGATACATCTTGGTCATACTTGGATTTACTATATATTTGCTTTTATGTGCCTCATCTAAGATCTTCTCTCTCAATCCTATTGCATTGGGAATATATTATCGTCCCCTAAATTGTAGCAATCCATCTTGGGATACATCAAAATTCTTAGTTTCCCCTCTTTCCAGCTTATTCTTGAAAATCTCAACGAACCTATCATGGTCCTGAGCTTCTTTTATCTCATCCTCAATGAAAGCTTTAATATGCATTCCTCCATAAGAACTTTTTGCTGTCTGCTTTGATATAAAGGACTCCAGTTTTGAACATCTTCTATTAGTTCCAGCTCTTTGATCATTAACCTTGCCACCAACACCACCTTTCTGCTTAAGGCATCAGCTACCATATTTGATTTTCCTGGATGGTACTTGATATGGAAATCATAATACTTCAGAAATTCCATCCATCTCCACTGCTTTATGTTCAATTCTTTATGATCTTGTAGATACTTTAGGCTTTTGTGGTCACAGTACAGCCCTGTGGTAGCTCTATACAAGTAATGTTTTCATATCTTGAGAGCATGCACTACCGCCGCAAGCTCTAGATCATGAGTGGGATACTTCTCTTCATGTGGCTTTAGTTGCTGAGAAGAATAGGCTACCACTCGACTCTGCTGCATCAACACACATCCCAACACCTACTTGCTAGCATGAATATAAACTACATAAGTTTGAGTTGGGTCTAGAATAATTAGCATAGGAGCCATGGTTAATCTCTGCTTTAGTTATTGGAAACTAGCCTCACACTTCTTATCCCACTTGAACTACTGGTTCTTTCTGGTCAGCTTGGTTAACGGCAAAGCAACTTGAGAAAAGTCCTTATAAATCTTCTGTAATTCCCGGCTAAGCCTAAAAAAATTCTGATCTCCGTCATTGTCCTTGGTTGTTCCTAGCTCAGTACTACTTCAACTTTACTAGGTTCTACAGGTGCCCCTTTATGGGATATGACATGACCGAGAAATTTGACTTCATGCAGCCAAAACTCACATTTATTAAGCTTAGCATAGAGTAATTTTTCTTTAAGAGTACTAAGAACAATCCTTAAATGCTCTTCATGCTCTCCTGCAGATTTAGAGTACACTAGGATATCATCAATGAAGACCACAATAAACTGATCTAGATAAGGCCTAAAGATTATGTTCATATAATCCATGAAAATTGCAGGTGCATTTGTTAGACCAAAGGGTATTACCAGAAATTCAAAATGACCATAATAAGTCCTAAACGTAGTCTTTAAAATATCATCTGCTTTGATTCTGAGTTGGTGATAACATGATCTTATATCAATCTTGGAGAATAAACTCGTTCCCATTAACTGGTCCAGCAAATCATCAATCTGGGGAAGAGGGCATTTATTCTTAATTGTAATCTTATTCAACTCCCGATAGTCAATGCATAATATGAGACTACCATCCTTCTTCTTAACAAATAACACTGGAGGACCCCATAGAGAAATGCTGGGTCAGATGAAACCCTTCTCTAGAAGCTCCTCGATCTGCTTCTTTAGCTCAATCATCTCGTTAAGAGCTATACGATAGGGGCCTTTGGATATTGGTCCAGCTCTAGGTATGATATCGATTGTAAACTCTACTTCTCATTCTGGAGGCAATCCTTGAATCTCCTTTAGAAAGACTTCAGGAAATTCTTTAACTACTAGGATCATCTCAATTCCTTCTTCTACTTCTGCTTGAACATAAAAGAAGACTATATATCCCTGACATCCTTTCTGTAGACATTTATCTACCTGAGCCTCCGTTAGGAAATTCAGCTTCACTTCTGGATTCACATTTGTAGGTTGTGGACAAAGAACTAGAGTTTTAATCTTACAATACAACATCATGTTATTGGCAGATCACCAATTTAATCCAATTATGACATCAATTTCGTGAAAGGGTATACATATTTGGTATAGAGTAGTGCAGCAACACTCATATCGAATGACACTATTTAGCCATACATCTGATGTAACTACTTTGACATTTATGGGAGTTGTCACATGTCACATCCTTACTTTTAACCTCAATTAAACTCTATTAGAAGTGATTGGAACCAATTACATGATCATTTGCTTTGAAATCATTCACTTCCAAAAGAATTGCTCTCGAGTACTGTTCACTTTTACTGTTTATTTGGTAATTCTATAACATGTACCCTACTTTGAAAATTCATAATTAATTGTAGAAAAATAGAAATAATATCGTTCCAACTTCTAATGAAATCTCTTTCATAGATCTTTGAGAGAAAATTATCAAACTGAGGTTTTCTTGTCCAAATAAAATCAATTTATTCGTTGAAAATCACTATTTATTTGGTAAAATCTGGAAGTTCCACTTTCTTTGTCTTAACTTTAAAAATTTATTTCTCTTTGGTTTCTTATCCAAATGAACTATGTTACCTATGGATTTGAAGCTATAGACGTCATATTTAAGCTCATAAAATTTCATAGACAAAATCATTCATTTCTTATATGAAATCATCATGTGAACGTCACAGCCTCTAAACGCTTACTTTATCTCAAGTCCAGATTTTAACTTCAATTTAGAAAAATGATAACAATTTGAATTCTTAACCAAATGAGGCGTTATTGGTGTTCATGCAAAGCTATGTATCTTAAATATAATCATGCCAAATTTCAGACCACAAATCATTAATTTAAGTGTCATAATCATCATCACATCACCACGGCCTCAGAACAGGGTTACAGAACATACACCATATATACTAGCATATCATGTCATAGTGTTTTGTATGTCATGTAACTCATTATACAAACTTAATCATCTCATTATACATTGCACTATATTGACCCTAAGGGCATAATTGTCATTTCACCCCTCTTAGTTCTGCCTTATGCCATGTACTGGCTCTAACTAATCATATTTATACTATGTGCCACATTTTTAACCTATCCCAGATGACCAAAATGCCCTCCATCTATCACTGGTGCAATCTGAGCATCTAGGGATATTTTTGTAATATCACACTTTTTCTGGACACTGGCCCCTTCTACTGATAGACTAGTACCCTTGGTTTTGGGCTCTTCTTGGCGTCATTATGGGCCTATATATGAGGTCATCTGATCTCATTCTATCCAAGCTCACATAATGATAAGTTCCACTATCGGATCACGGGTGTTATCAAACTCCCGTCAAAATTCACTAATATGTGAATAACTTTTTATACATAACTTCTTCCGGGGTTCTGTCAGATCCAGGTCATCTGACACTGTAAGGCACACTTTCCTATAATTTCCCCACTTATATTTAAAGTCCATGAAATTTGATAAAATTTCAGATAACTTTTAGACTATGAGATAAATATCTGCTGTCTGGAGCCCTAATAAGATTTTCCTATCATGATAGATTGACCAGCATATCTTCCTCTATTTTTTGATGGAATATGGGATTGAAATACTTCTGGGCAGTTCTAACCCTTTTTGGGCTGAACTTTCTATAATTACAATTTTGCCCTTAAACTTTTCTCTTAATTACATTTATATCCCTAACTTTTTGCATATTTACATTTAGGTTCCTAAACTTTTGAAAATTACCACTTTTGGCCTAACTTTTGTTTCTACTTTAACTTTTAGCCTTTAAACTTTTTCAATTTTTGGTTAGGCCCCTTTCTTCCTTCAAGACTCATTTAACCTTTATCATTTCTTCTGATCTTCGTCATAATCCTTTCCAAACCACTTTCCACTATTAGTATTATACAGATAGGGAAAATTTAGGATATGACATTTCTACCCCCCTTAAAATAAATTTTGTCCTCAAAATTTACTCAACACCTCAATCAAGGATTTGGTGTACTATCTCTTATCCTTTATCTTGACATCTTAGCAGAGTTCTTTTCATACCCGTAATTCTTTATATCTTACTATGATCATTCTTCTGTTACGAATCAACTCAATCAGAGTTGAACGCTACCTCATTATGCTACTTACTTCATTGCTTTGCATCCATTTGCATATGGACTCCTCACTATACTGAACTTGTGAGTAGTGTCCATTTCTTTCATATCAAATTCTCTCGAATATTGCTATATTTGGGAGTTTCTGTTAACTACTCATCATACTTCTTAGTACAATTACTTATTAATTATCTGAGTACCTAGTGAAATCCTCTAAACTTCCGTAAAACTTTATCTTTCATTTTCATATCTTCATACTTCTTATCAACTTTAATACCTCATTATAATATAGAGAGAGGACTTATGTCATCATTCCTTCTTTCGTTGCTTTCCTGCTAACTAGGAGCACATAGGAGCATATAGGAGCACATACTCTAACATGCATAATGCCTAGCTAACATATTGCAAGACTATATTATTGCCCATGAATGCAAAGCTCTAACATTAGAGCTCGAGCATTCCTTCTCTTAATATGCACATCTCTACCACATAGAGCTTGCACTGCTCTAACATTAGGAACTTTAGCATATTTTATAAACATAACATAATGTTTGGCATTTTATGCAAGGAATGAAAGCTCTCACTTGCTCCTTCATCTGTAACTTATTATTTAAATATCTTATTGTCACATCCTTACTTTTAACCTCAATTATACTCCATTAGAAGTGATTGGAACCAATTACATGATCATTTGCTTTGAAAACATCCATTTCCAAAAGATTTGCTCTCTTTTACTGTTCATTTGGTAATTCTAGAACATGTACCCTACTTTAAAAATTCATAATTAATTGTAGAAAAATCAAAATAATGTGGTTCCAATTTATAATTAAAGCTCTTTCATAAATATTTGAGGGAAAAATAAGAAACTTCGGTTTTCTTGTCCATATGAAATCAGTTTATTGGTTATAAATCACTATTCATTTGGTAAAAATCTGAAAGTTCCAGTTTCTTAAATTCAAAAATTTATTTCTTTAGTTACTTATCCAAATAAACTGTGTTACCAATGGATTTTAAGCTCTAGACGTCCTCTTTAAGCTCATAAAATTTATTTGAAAAACTCGTTCATATGGTATATGAAATCATTGCGTGAACGTCACTGCCTCTC
This sequence comes from Leucaena leucocephala, assembly GCA_037074615.1. Classification (NCBI taxonomy): domain Eukaryota; kingdom Viridiplantae; phylum Streptophyta; class Magnoliopsida; order Fabales; family Fabaceae; genus Leucaena; species Leucaena leucocephala. The sequence goes on along the minus strand of CM073528.1, from coordinate 10,241,265 downwards.
AGTACTCATTTTATTTCAATTCTAGATCTTACTTCCAAATTTGTAAAACCATAACAATTTGGGTACTTATCCAAATGAGGTGTTCTTGGTGTTCATTTAAATCTCTGTACCTTAACTTTAATCATGCAAACTTTCAAACTAAAACTTGTTGATTTAGGCATCATATTTATCGTCACATCACCACTGCCTTAGAACAAGGTTATAAAAACATACACCATGCATGCTACCACATCATCCCATAGTGTCATGTAAGTCATGTAACCTATTATACAAACTTAATCATCAACATTTATTCTCTTCCCTCAAGAGGATCCAGCATCTAAAACATAGTTATGCATGTGGAAGGAATGAGATTTCATGGGAATCCAAATAGCAAGTTACACTAACCATAATATCATGCATGAATAATTGAATGCTTAACATGTTATCATGTGATGGGAGCTACTTCATAATAGCACATAAGCAAACTCTAACATGCATATTGTCATGACATAACTTGCAAGTAGTTGCAATCATTTATACTTCATCATAACATGATGACATAAGCTCAAGCTCAACCAAAAACCGTAATCAAAAAGCAAGCAAAACAATTAAACAAACATGAGTTATAGTTAGGTATCCTTGCTACCTCTTAGCTATCTTGGTCAAGACTGTCTTGGGATGATTTCCTTCCTTCACAAATGTCAAAACCTAGCCATTAGAAAATAATATCAAGTTACAACTCAACTTGAACACGAAACCAAGACTAGGTTTTCACTAGCTCCCTTTCTTTCTCTACTTGATGTTTCCTACTTCCATCTTTCCAAAATAAATTGTCATGGTTCATTTCCACATAATTTTTGATGTAGAATCCAAATATGAAATCAGAATTTCCAAAATCAAAACATACCAATTGGTACAGCACCAAACTGAAATGGATGTCCCTTTTTCCAAAAATTTACATTTCAATTCCAATGCTTCCAATACTTGTTCTCCTACTTTATCCCCACACAAATTTCCATTTTAAACTCATTGGAAGCATCAAAATCATGAAATTTCATCATATGAACAGTACCATATACAGTACCAGCAAGAACACAAAACCCTAAATCCAAACATACTTGAATTCCCAAGCATATACCCCTTGATTATTGCTTGTTTAAACTTGTCTAAACTATCCATAACATAAAACTCATATTTTAACCATATATGAGCAGCATTTCCAGAAGCATCCATAAGGAAAATATAGCATGGAAATCCCTTAAAACCATGAGCTAACTTGCTAGAACAAAGCTCAAGATCAAGGGAGATGATTACCTTAATTGTTGCTTCACTTTGTATGCTTCTTTCTTGGTTGAATGGAAATTTTGCAAGAGTTTTCCTATGGTTCACCATGAATACCGAAGCCATCTGAATAGGGGGTATTTATAGAGAAATTTGGGTTAAAATGGATGGCTAAGATTAATTTGGTAACTATTTGATCCAAGGGCTCATATTTAATCTTGGATTTAACTTTTTCTTAAAAACATAATTATGACATCATGTGGGACAGCTCATGGGACACCTAAGAGGGTTAGGGGACATGATGCCCACGTAAGGAAACTTCTGGAAAAATTCTAGTCCAATTCGGTACCGATCAGAGCAGTTTCACCATACCCGGACTGTGTTTTGTTCCTAATTTCTTATAATATACCAGGATATGTATTCTATCCTAAAAATTAATGTCTAGGATTGTCATACCATTTTCAATGTTAGAATGAGTATTTATCTGCCATCCATCCCTTGGAAAATGACCAAAATACCCTTGGTATCCTTTCTTGCACTATATTAACCTTAAGGACATAATTATAATTTCACCCCTCTTTACACTGTCTCAGGGCATATATTGGCTCTATATAATCATATTTATACTATGTCCCACATTTTTGGCCTGTCTAGAATGATCAAAATGATCTCCATCCATCACTGGTACAGAATGGGCATTCAAGGGCATTTTCATAATTTCACACTTGTCCATGACTGCTCTAGTCTCTGGCCCACATAACTGTCCAGTTACCTTAATGGGCTCATGATGGTTCCATTTGGGCCTTGGTATGGGCTTATTGCTTGTATTACCTTTATGGCCCAATTCACAATACAACTCTCCCAATCCTATTTATCGGGTATTTTATTTTACTGTAAAATCCCGCATGATTTCTAGAGGATTCCTTTTCTGACTCTGTCAATTTTATAAATCCATATATTAAATATATGAATTTTCTATAAGGTCTCATCTGATTCTAAGATCAAAAAAATACTGTAATAATTTCTTATGACTTCTGGAATTTATATCAATTAATCGGGACTTCAAATCAAAATTCTTTGTTTCGTTAAACTGATCGGAATATTTTTATCTATCTACTGGTAAAATTTGGATATGATATGATTTCAGGCATTTTTTGCCTATTTTGGCGCAAATTTTGTATATTGACATTTAGGTCCCTTCACTTTTGAATAATTGCACTTTAGTCCCTGAACTTTTCATTAATTGCATTTAGGTCCCTCCTTTTTCTTCTACCTTCACTTTTTGCCTTCAAAGTTTCCAATTTTTGTTTAGGTCCCTATTTTTTCCTTAGTTATTAATCCTTCCCTTTCCTTTCTCAATCTGATGCATTTTATTCCAAGAAACTCATATCCATTTCAGATAAACTGTACACACATATCAGATAGGAAAATTGGCGATATGACATTTCTCTCCCCTTAAAATGAATTTCATCCTCGAAATTTACATTACATATATACTAAGGAAATAGTTCAGGGTATATTTCTCTCTTCCTTTCCTCTGCTTCCCAGGTAGCTTCACTCTCTTTTAATCCCTTCCAGATCACCTTAACTAGAGGGATCTGCTTGTTTAACAACTGCTTGACCTTTTTGTCCACAATCTGTACTGGTCCAACCTCATAAGTCAAATCATCTCGCAGTGCAATGTCATCCTGCTCAATCACATGTGATGGATCTGGAACTTACTTCTTTAACTAGGAAACATGGAATACATCATGAATCTTGTTGAGATGTGGAGGAAGAGTTTATTTATAAGCCACTGATCCTACTCTTGAGAGGATCTGAAATGGCCCAATGTATCTAGGATGTAGCTTCTTCACTTTGATTGATCGTCCGGCTCCTGTCATTGGAGTCAACTTAAGGAAATATGCTCTCCTTCTTTAAACTCCAACAGCTTTCTTCTAATATCAACATAACTCTTCTGTCTGCTTTAAGCCATTAACAGCCACTCTCTGATCTTATCAATCTGTACTGTTGTCTGGTCTACTATATCATGACCAAACATCCTCCTTTCGCTCAACTCTACCTAGCACAAGGGAGATCTACACTTTCGTCCATAAAGTGCTTCAAATAGAGCCATATGAATACCAGCCTGATAACTGTTGTTATAGGCAAACTCTATCAACGACAGATGGACGTCCCAACTCCCTTTGAAATCTAAGACACAAGCTCTTAACATATCTTCAAGTGTCTGGATCGTTCTCTCAGATTGACTATCTGTCTGAGGATGGTAGGTTGTACTAAATCTGAGAGTAGTGTCCATTTCTTTATGCAAATCCCACAAAAAAATTGATGTAAATCACGAATCTCTGTCAGATATGATACTATTGGGAATACCATGTAATCTAACAATCTCTTTTACATACAGTTTCACCAGCTTCTCAAGAGAATCCTTTTTATTGATTGCCAGGAATTAAGCTAACTTTGTTAATCGGTCAATTACCACCCATATAGCATCATGCTTAGTAGGAGTTATGGGCAGTCCTTCAACAAAATCCATGGTAATACTGTCCCATTTCCACTCAGGTATCTCTAGTGGTTGCAGCTTCTTCGCTGGCCTTTAGTGCTTAATCTTCACCTTCTGACATGTTAAACACTTAGACACATAATATACAACATCTTTCTTCAATCCAGGCCACCAAAATAAGCTTTTAACATCATGATACATTTTGGTCATTCCTGGATGTATTGTATACTTGCTTTTATGAGCCTCATCTAGGATCTTCTCTCTTAATCCCCTTACATTGGGAATATATGGTCGCCCTCTAAATCTTAGTAACCCATCTTGGGACACATCAAAATTTTTAGTTTCCCCTATTTTCAGCTTACTCTTGAAAATCTCAGTGAGCCTATCTTGCTCCTGAGCCTCTTTTATCTCATCCTCAATAAAAGCTTTAACCTGCGTTCCTCCATAAGAACTTTCTGCTGTCTATATTTGATACAGAGGACTCCAATCTTATATATCTTATATCAGTTCCAGCTCTTTGGTCATGAGACTAGCAACCTGCACTACCTTTTTACTCAAGGCATCGGCCACTACATTAGCTTTTCCTTGATGGTATTTGATCTTGAAATCATAATCCTTCAGAAATCTCATCCATCTATATTGCCTCATGTTTAATTATTTATGATCTTGCAGGTACTTCAGGCTTTTGTGGTCATAGTACAGCTCTATGGTAGCTCCATATAAGTAATGTCTCCATATCTTGAGAGCATAAACTACCGCTGCAAGCTCCAGATCGTGAGTGGGATAATTCTCTTCATGTGGCTTTAACTGCCGAGAAGCATAGGCTACCACTCATCCCTGCTGTATTAGCATGCATCCCAACCCTAGCTTGCTAGCATTAGTATAGACTGCATAAGTCTGAGTTGGGTCTAGAATAATCAGCATAGGAGTCATGGTTAATCTCTGCTTTAGTTCATGAAAACTAGCCTCACACTTCTTATCCCACTTGAACAGCTGATTATTTCTAGTCAGCTTGGTTAACGGTAGAGCAATTCGAGAAAAGTCCTTAATAAATCTTTTGTACTACCCTGCTAAGCCCATAAAACTTCTGATCTCCATCACTGTCCTTGGTTGTTCCCAGCTTAGCACTACTTCAACTTTGCTAGGATTTATAGCTACCCCTTCGTGGGATATGACATGACCAAAAAATTTGACTTCTTGTAGCCAAAACTCATATTTACTAAGCCTAGCATAGAGTCATTTCTCTTAAAGAGTATTAAGAATAATCCTCAAATGCTCTTCATGCTCTGCTGCCGATTTAGAGTACACTAAGATATCATCAATGAAGACTACCACAAACTGATATAGATAAGGCCTGAAGATTCTGTTCACGTAATTCATGAAAATTGTTGGCGCATTCGTCAGACCAAAGGGCATCACTAAGAATTCAAAATGTCCATAGCGAGTCCTGAATGTAGTCTTTGTAATATCATCTGCTTTGATTATGAGTTGGTGATAGACTGATCTCATATCAATCTTAGAGAATAAGCTTGCTCCAACCAACTGGTCTAGCAAATCATCAATTATGGGAAGACGGTACTTATTCTTAACTGTAATCTTATTTAACACTCAATAGTCAATGCATAATCTGAGACTGCCATCTTTCTTCTTGACAAATAACACTAGAGTACCCCACGGAGAGACACTAGGTCGGATGAAACCCTTCTCTAATAGCTCTTCTATCTAGTTTTTAAGTTCAATCATCTCATTGGGAGCCATACGATATGGGGCTTTGGATATTGGTCCAGCTCCAGGTACGATGTCGATTGCAAACTCCACTTCTCATTCTGGAGGCAATCCTTGAATCTCCTTTGGAAAGACTTCAAGAAATTCTTTGATAACGGGAATTGCTTCAAGTCCTTCTTCCACTTCTGCTTGAACAGAAAAGAATACCATATATCCCTCACATCCTTTTTGTAAACATCTATCTGCCTGAGCCTCTATCAAGAAATTCAATTTCACTTCTAGATTCACAGTTGTAGCTTATGGACAAAGAACTAGAGTTTTGTTCTTATAATCCAGCATTATATTATTGGCAGACAACCAATTCAATCTAATTATGACATCAATTTCATGGAAGGGCATACATATTAGGTCAAGAGTAGTGAAACAACATTCATATCAAATGACACTATTTAGGTAGACATTTGATGTAACTACTTTAGCATTTGTAGGGGTTGTGACACATATGACATAATGCAGCTTGCTAATTGTAAGGCCTAACCGCTTAGCACATTCATAAGAAACAAAGGAATGACTTGCACCCGAATCAAACATAGTAATCACAGCATGATCATTGAGATAGATGATACCTTGGATCATCTCAGGTGACCTTTGCGCTTCTTCCCTTATCATTGCAAACACTCACCCTTGAGTACGTAGCCTTTTATCATTAGCTTCCTGGGGATAATTTTTGGAAAAATGTCCAGGATGGCCACATGTGTAATAGACATTCTACCACATCCAGCATGGTCTGTCTCCATGGTTCTTCCTATATTTGTCATATACTTTAGACCTCTGGTCTCTGTTATTTGTGTCACCCCTATAGTTTCTTCTATTAGGCTTTTGGTTCTGCTGCTACTGCCTTTTCCTTTTCTTGTTATAGCCACTGCCACTGGCTATATTTCTATTCTGGTTAGTTCTCTCAAGAGCAGCAGTCTCTCTGCTCACCGGTCTCATCAGTATCTGGTGATTTAGGCTATTCTCAATGATCCTGTAAGCCTTTACTGCTTTATTAAACTGGTTGTATTGTTGGGGGGTCATCTTATCTTTCAGAGTAGTATTCAATCCCCTAATCATCATCTCCGTCATCCACCGCTCATCATCCACCTGTCCCAGGTAAGTGGAATACTGGGAAAGACGGATGAACTTTGCCAATTTTTCATTAAAAGATTCTTTCTCCCCTTGCCTAAGCACAAGGAATTCTGCTTCTCGTTCATCCCACACTGACTGGGGAAAATACTTCTCATAAAACTGTTCAAGGAACACTTCCCACTTGATAAGAATGTGTCTAGCCTGCAATACTAGCTCTGTGTTCTTCCACCATCTATCAGCATCCCTTTCTAGATGGTAGATTGCCATATGTGCTTTACTCTCAGACGAACAACCTAGTAACTTAAAGATCTTCTCTAGTCTACTGATCCAATCCTCCACTTTCTGTACATCGAACGTTCCCTCGAATGTCAGAGGATTATGTTTGCAGAATTTAGTCATCCACTGTTGAATACCATCAGGATCTACTATCTGTCCTATCTGTCTCAGCTGTTCTGTTGCTTGTTGAACCATCTTGGTTCCATATTAGTTGTACCAGCAGATTCTGGTTGTCGTAAGTTCTCTACCGCTTCTGCTACAATCGTTGTTATGGTAGCATCCCTTTCCTATTCACTCCTTACTTGAGCAGCTCTTACTTCCTCTATCAGCTTCTGTTACTGTTCAGTCGTTCTAGAATCAACTGATTAATGTCTCCGACGTTTTGGGGTTCACCCGAAGAACTAGCTCTTCTTGTTCTTACCATTTTGTTTTACTATCGTAATATGAAATAGGAAATGAATACTATAATTAACATAATTCACATTTCATGCACAACATAGTATATAGCAAGTTCAACAATATCACATAGACTTTTCATAACATACACACACACAATAGCCTCACTGTCATAAGTACATTAATAGGTTCACTTATGTACCAGTCTAAAATAATATATTCAGAGCATTTCTTAAGTCAGAATCCTATGCTCTGATACCAAAATATCACATCCTTACTTTTAACCTCAATTATACTCCATTAGAAGTGATTGGAACCAATTACATGATCATTTGCTTTGAAAACATCCATTTCCAAAAAATTTGCTATCGGTACTGTTTACTTTTACTATTCATTTGGTAATTCCAGAACATGTACCCTACTTTGAAAATTCATAATTAATTGTAGAAAAATTGAAATAATGTTGTTCCAATTTCTAATGAAATCTCTTTCATAAATATTTGAGGGAAAATATGAAACTTTGGTTTTCTTGTCCATATGAAATCAGTTTATTGGTTATCAATCACTGTTCATTTGGTAAAAATCTGGAAGTTCCAGTTTCTTTGCTTAAATTCAAAAATTCATTTCTCTTTGGTTACTTATCCAAATGAACTGTGTTACCTATGGATTTTAAGCTCTAGACGTACTCTTTAAGATCATAAAATTTCATTGAAAAAGTCATTCATTTGGTATATGAAATCATTGCGTGAACGTCACTACCTCTCAGCACTCATTTTATTTCAATTCCAGATCTTACTTCCAAATTTGTAAAATCATAACAATTCGGATACTTATCCAAATGAGGTTTTCTTGGCGTTCATTTAAAGCTCTGTATCTTAACTTTAATCATGCAAGCTTTCAAAGTAAAAATCATTGATTTAGGCATCATAATCATCGTCACATCACCACTGCCTCAGAATAGGGTTATAAAAACATATACCATGAATACTAGCACATCATCCCATAGTTTCATGTAAGTCATGTAACCTATTATACAAACTTAATCATCAACATTTACTCTCTTCCCTTGAGAGGATCCAGCATCTAAAACATAGTTATGCATGTGGAAGGAATGAGATTTCATGGAAATCCCAATAGCAAGTTACATAAACCATAATATCATGCATGAATAATTGAATGCTTAACATGTTATCATGTGATGGGAGCTACTTCATAATAGTACATAAGCAAACTCTAACATGCATATTGTCATAACTTGCAAGGAGTTGCAATCATTCATACTTCATCATAACATGATGACATAAGCTCAAGCTCAACCAAACACCATAATCAACAAGCAAGCAAAACAATTAAACAAACATGAGTTATAGTTAGGTATCCTTGCTACCTCTTAGCTATCTTGGTCAAGACAGTCTTAGGAGGATTTTCTTCCTTCACAAAGTCAAAACCTAGCCATTACAAAATAATATCAAGTTACAACTCAACTTGAACACAAAACTAAGACTAGGTTTTCACTAGCTCCCTTTCTTTCTCTACTATATGTTTCCTACTTCCATATTTCCAAAATAAATTCTCATGGTTCATTTCCACATAATTTTTCATTTAGAATCCAAATATGAAATCATAATTTCAAAAATCAAAACATACCAATTGCTACAGTACCAAACCGAAATGGATGTCCCTTTTTCTAAAAATTCACATTTTGATTCCAATGCTTCCAATACTTGTTCTCCTACTTTATCCCCACACAACTTTCCATTTTAAACTCATTGGAAGCATCAAAATCATGAAATTCCATCATATGAACAGTACCATGTACAGTACCAGCAAAAACACATAACCCTAAATCTAAACATACTTGAATTCCCAAACTTATACCACTTGATTCTAGCCTGTTTAAGCTTGTCTAAACTATCTATAACATAAAACTCATATTTTAACCATAGATGAGCAGCACTTACAGCAGCAACCATAAGGGAAATATAGCATGAAAACCCCTTAAAACCATGAGCTAACTTGCTAGAACAAAGTTCAAGATCAAGGGAGATGATTACCTTGCTTGTTACTTCACTTTGCTTGTTTCTTTCCTTGTTGAATGGAAATTTTGCAAGATTGCCCCTATGATTCACCATGCATGCCGAAGTGATCTGAATAGGGGGTATTTATAGAGAAATTTGGGTTGAAATGGATGGCCAAGATTAATTTGGTCACTAGTTGATCCAAGGGCTCACATTTAATCTTGGATTTAACTTTTGCTTAAAAAAATAATTATGACATCATGTGGGACAGCTCATGGGACACCTAAGAGGGTTAGGTGACGTGTTGCCCATGTAAGGAAACTTCTGGAAAAATTCCAGTCTAATCCGGTACCGATCAGAGCAGTTTCACTACAACCAGACTGTGTTCTGTTCCTAATTTTTTATAATATACCAGGATATGTAGTCTATCCTGAAAATTAATGTCTAGGCTTCTCATACCATTGAAAATGTTATAATGAGTATTTATCTACCATCCATCCCTTGGGAAATGACCAAATACCCTTGGTGTCCTTTCTTGCACTATATTAACCTTAAGGGCATAATTATCATTTCACCCCTCTTTACACTTCCTCAGGGCATATATTGGCTCTATATAATCATATTTATACTATGTCCCACATTTTTGGCCTGTCTATAATGACCAAAATGATCTCCATCCATCACTGGTACAATATGGGCATTCAGGGGCATTTTTGTAATTTCACACTTTTCTTGGACTGCTATAGTCTGTGGCCCACATAACTGTCCAGTTAACTTAATGGGCTCATGATGGTGCCATTTGGGCCTTGGTATGGGCTTATTGCCTTTATGGCCCAATTCACAATACAACTCTCCCAATCCTATTTATCGGGTATTTTATTTCACTGTAAAATCCCGTATGGTTTCTACATGATTCCTTTTCTGACTCTGTCAATTTTATAAATCCATATATTAAATATATGAATTTTCTATAAGGTCTCATCTGATTCTAAGATCTGAAAAATAATGTAATAATTCCTTATGACTTTAAAAATTTATATCAATTAATCGGGACTTCAAATCAAAATACTGTAATAATTCACTTTTGAATAATTACACTTTAGTCCCTGAACTTTTTATTAATTGCATTTAGGTCCCTCCTTTTTCTTCTACTTTCACTTTTTGCCTTCAAAGTTTCCAATTTTCGTTTAGGTCCCTATTCTTTCCTTAGTCATTAATCCTTCTCTTTCCTTTCTCAATCTGATACAGTTTATTCCAAGAAACTCATCCATTTTAGATAAACTGTACACAAATATCAGATAGGAAAATTGGGGATATGACACTTATCCCGTTTTAAAAAATAAAGCCTCTCAATCTGTTTACAAGGCTAGCTATAAAGCCACTTCATATCGTACTTCTCAACATGTATTTCTCATAACATATCTCATTATGTACTCTTCACAGCATTTCTCATTACGTATCTTTCAGGTATAACATGGCATATTTGGCGAAATCTGGCTATATCATAGTCTATTTTTCAAATCCATTTTATTTAGACTTGGCATAAGGGTTGTAGTCTGTTACTGTTCATAACCCTTTCTAGCTTTTCATAACTCCTTCCATCATTTTACATAGCTTTGTGCATATATGCCAATTTCCATGGCATTTCTACCTTTTTCTATTACTTGCCAGGGGGTCACCCATCATTAGGCTACTCTTGCCTGAGCACACTTAACTGAAAAGTGCAGGTATAAATTTGAAGCACTAGTGCTAACAGGCTCTAACCCTAGTACTTTACTATCTTAGACCCATATTATACTATCTCTCTTGGGTCTATCTGGCCTTCTAATCTCTTTATCCTTATTTGGAGGATCTATTTACCTTTCATTCTTATTCTTTGTAATCTTATCGTAAGGATCTCTTTATTCTCATTTGACCCTTTCTCATATCTTATGAAATATTCTTATAAATCCTTGGGACTTAGGATTAACAACTTTAACTTTGATCACTGAGTTCCTATTGCATGTACAAAGACTCTGAGTTCAGTCCTTAATAGTAATAAGGCTATCTAAAACTAGCATCATGGGTACTCTCTCTATTATGAGTTAACCAACTTGTGAATCTTCTATACCTTAACTTTTCCTTGGTATTCGTCCTTCTAAAGAAATACTATACTTGTGGCTCATTACTTTCTTGCTCTAGGCTTAGTCTACTATGACCCTCGGGATCTACTACGATCAACCGTAAGCCTTTTCACGATCTAACTGCGACCCTGTGAGCCATACTAGGATCTAATTGTAATCCTCTGGAATGTACTATGATTCCATTTTACTGTATTCTCATCTCTTGAAGACCTAAACTAACGGACAAAGTTACAAGGTTAGTCACTTTCACATAGTTGTTAACTCCACAAATAGTTCCCAAAAAATGATCACAGAAGCCAATATTATCTATTAGGACTTTACTCATTTCCTTTATCACTCGGGAACTTTATATATCATTCTCATCTTTTATAACTTTACTATATCCATTATTGCAGAGGGCTACACATGCTCTACCATGCACATATCTATCATCATCTATTCATCTTATTTGAGGGACATTATTCTATATGAGCTATATTGTCCACTCTCATGGCTTTATTTCAAAAGCAATCTTACTCTATCGCAAGAGCAATCTAGCTCTATTGCAAAAACATTAATTCATATTATTTAAAAAATGCTCTTTCTTAAAGTCATATCATCTTTCATAATTGCATCTTATTTCCTTTCATATATCTTATCCCTACTGAAGGGATATGTCCTGAGTACTATAATCATTTATCTATAAATTCACTATTAATCTTTCATCTTTGATCTTATTCTCTATCCGATAGACTATCATTGTCTGATCATAAATTCTCATTATATTATGTGGGAATTAACTGGTTAACTATTTTGTTAATCACTTTTCTATTGCTCTATCATCATCATATTAAATTATTTAATTGCATGTCGTAGGATATGGGAGCAATAAATTTTTTAAAAATTTCTCATCATATCTACTCTACCCTACATGTGATGTAAAGGGGAGTATTCATTCATCATAGCATACTCAATATGCATAATATGCAAGGAGATGCAATCATTTAAACATTCTCTAACATGTGTGTCATCATATGACAACTACAAGTAGATGCAACATCTCATCATAACTTATGGCAACATAAGCCATATCACTATTACATCGTTTGATCAACCATCCCTTATACTCACATTGCATTTAAACAATTAAATAGGTAACCTTTAAACATTATGTCCCTTTAATACCTCAACTGCTAGGTCCTGATCATCTATTTAGGTACATAAGTCATTTACTTGTTTCACTTAGGCTGCCACATCAACCTCTTACTAGGGTATAGACTCAACCCTACTCTTTCTTCCATAAGGAATAAAGGAGTCACTTTATCTTTGAATCTGTGCCTACAGGCCATATTCATTCTATCATATCATATCTTATTGCCTATAAAACTTCTGTGTCTCTAGCTTGAAGGATTTATGTGTCCTTGGCCTTACCGTAATCCAACAATAATCCCTAACTAAGTGAACTATCTCCTTTTAGCTAACTAAGAAGGGCTTGGCTCATATGCCATTTGAACTTTTAAGTTTTCCTTTATCCTCCTGGATTACTAATAGGGAAGAAAATATCTCTTATTAAGCCTCAAGGTTCATGTGAATGAACTTGGCTAAATATTTATCAAAGGGTTTCCCTTTCCTTTCCTCTAACCCTTAACCTCATGCTCACCTCTCTCTAATTGTGAGGAATACTTCTTTTAAACTCTTAGAGAAAAACTTCTCAAGTTAGCGGATCACTCTCCATCTCGTATGGAGTGACTTTTGTATCTCTTAACTCTTTTTGTCTGTCTGTCTCAGTTTATTCTTGACTGGAATGTGATCTCTTTCTATTCTATCTTTAGATCCTGACTAATTTAGGTCATAGGGATCTGATTCATCACGTAGCATTACTATTTATGTTCTCTAGGGCAAAGCGTTAGATTACTATCTCTTCATGATGGAATCCCTCTGTCTTGGAAAAATTAACTTTCTATCTATTAGCCATCACGTCCTTATCCTTAAGCCATATATTAGGCTCATTTTTAAGCAAGTATTTCATAACATATATCAACTCCTGTTGATTATGCAGAGGATCTACTATTGAACATTTTCTTAAACTGGTCTTCTGTATCACAGTTACTCGTATTGTTTAGCTTGCCTATACTATGCGCTAAACCTCTAACTCATAAACTTCAATGAGGTTGGCATCTTTATTCTCATGATACTTGACTTACAATAATCTCATACCAGTCCTCTAGAGTATATTAGCTTAATGCCCTCTATTGTATGTCTGTTTATCATCCCTGCTATGACATTGAGGAACTGTCATATCCTAATTTTTCCTTATCTGTATAGTACTGATAATGGAAAGAGGTTTGGAAAGGAATATGATGAAGATCAGAAGAAAAGATAAAGGTTAAATAAGTCTTCAAGAAATAAAAGGATCTAAACGAAAATTAGAGAAGTTTAAAGGCCAAAAGTTAAAGTAGAAACAAAAGTTGGGCCAAAAGTGGTAATTTCCAAAAGTTTAGGGACCTAAATGTAAATAAGCAAAAAGTCATGGACCTAAATGTAATTATGAAAATGTTGAACCGAAAAAGGCTTAAAAATGGCCAAAATTAGATTAGAATCAAATTTTACCAATAGATAGACAAAGTTATTCCGGTCAGTTTAAGGAGTCACAGAATTTCGATTTAAGATCCCGATTAATTGATATAAATTCCTAAAGTCAGAAGGAATTATTGCAGTATTTTTTAGATCTTAGAATCATATGAAACTTTATTGTAAATTCTTATATTTAATATATGAATTTATAAAACTGACAGAGTCAGAAAAGGAATCCTATAGAATTCTTACGGGATTTTACGGTAGAATAGAATACCCGATAAATAGGATCAGGATAGGTGTCTTGGAATTTATGCCATAAAGGGAATAAAGGCAATAAGCCCAAACCAAGGCCCAAATGGCACCATAGTAGGCCTAATATGATGACTGGACAGTTAAGTGGGTCAAGGTTCAGAGCAGTCTAGGAAAAGTGTAAAATTAAGAAAATGCCCCTAGATGCCCAGATATACTAGAGATAGATGGAGGGCATTTTGGTCATTATGGACAGGCCAAAAACGTCCAAGATAGTATAAAGATCATTAGTTAGAGCCAGTATACACACTAAGGCAGTATAAAGAGGTGTGAAATGACAATTATGCCCTTAGGGTTAATATAGTACAAGACAGTGAACCAAGGGCATTTTAGTCATTTCCCAAGGGATCTATAATTAAGTTTAGGCCCAGTACAAGTATGTCAATGGTGTGAGAAGCCTAGACATTGATTTCTAGGACATAATACATATCCTGGTATATTATAAAAAAATTAGGAACATAACACAGTCCGGTTGTTGTTAAACTGCTCTAATCGGTACCGGATTGGACTAAAATTTTTCCAGAAGCTTCCTTACATGGGAATCATGCCACATACCCCTATTAGGTGTCCCATGAGCTGTCCCACATGATGTCATAATTATTCTTTTTGAAAAAGTTAAATCCAAGATTAAATGTGGGCCTTTAGATCAAATAGTAACCAAATCAATCTTGGCCATTGATTTCCACCAAGATTTTTCTATAAATACTCCCTCATTTCTGCATCCAAACCGTGGCCTTGTGATAACCTAGGGAAACTCTTGCAAAATGAAAACTCAAGCCAAGACAAAGAAGATTCAAGGTATGAAAGTTCAAGCAAGCTAGAGATTAAAGGTAAGCAATCTCTCCTAGCTTATTTTCCTTTGATTTGGGAGATTGAACTTAGGGTTTTCATGGGAAAAAAGTTGAGTTTTCTCTAAGAGGAGGTGCCGCCCAAAGACTTTAGATGAAAGGGAAAAGAAGAAATTAAAGTTAGAAACATATGATTAAAGCTTAAACAAGCTAGTTAAGTAATTGGTTGTTGAATCAAGTTGATATTCTTGACTTTGCCAAGGTTGAATTTGCTCGGTATGCACTGTTCATGAGGGAAGGAAATGGAATTTCAATGATTTAATGCTTCCATTGAGTTTGTATGATGATTTTGTGTATGATTGGAAAGGTTTTGAACCTTTGAAACATTGAAATCCTAAGATTGTAGTTTTTGAAATCCTTCATGATACTGTTCACTCGAATGAACATTGATTGGAATTTCATGATTTTGATGATTCCAATGGTTTTAAAATGAAAAGTTGTGTGGGATAAAGTGGATAAACAAGTGTGGGAAGCATTAGAATCAAAATGAGAATTTTTGAAAGAATTATGTGCATATGTTTAGTTTTGTACAACAAGCCATGAAGGAGCTAGAATTTCATGATTCGAAGCTCATAAATGGATTGAAAAGATGAAATTATGTAGGTTAAAGTCAAGACATCAATTGGTTCAATAGCCAAGTTGATTAGTAAAAGATTAGAGAAAGTATGATAATAAAGAGTGTAATAAGGTTTCTCTTAAACATGATTGGAGTTCATGAGTCCTAATGAAGTATGTAATAAATATGAATGTGTTTAGGACCTTAAAACATCCAGGAAGATGTTGGGGAGTGATTGACATAAAGGCTTCATGGTTGAAAAGCTAGGGAGCAAGTGCAAAAGATCAAGAGGAAAGCTTAAGTGCAAGGTAGAGAACTTACTTCTTTATGTGCTTGATGTGGTATGTTTATGGGTTGACATGTATATGATATTTGAATGATGTTGTGATATGATAAATGATGTTGAATGTATTGTGAATAACATGTTTTCCATGGCCATTCACTTTATGTAAGAGTATATAGCATGATGGCATGTCACTAATCAAAGAAACTTTAATGAAATTACATATCATGCATTAGCATCCACCTTGCATATTTAAGTGGTAATGTTTGCTACTGAGATTCCCTAGAATCTCACACTCCCATAACCAACCAATTTAGGTCAAGTATGATGGAAAAGGTATACATGGGGAAGAGCTAAAGAATGGAAGAAAGGATAGCCTATGCTATGAATGATCTATGTATGTAAATACCATGTAAAGTGTCTATTTATGTGATGAAACTATTTGTAATACTTATGGCATATGTACATGATGTATATGAATATTAAGAAGCTTATTTGATGGCTTATGCATGCTGGAACAATTATGGAAAGTAAAAGAAATGAAACTTAAATGGTAAAATCGTAGGTCTTAAAGCAGTTTTGTTGTGGCTTCAGTTTGACCTATCAAATAATGGAATTATTTCATGAACTTTTACAAGCGTGTAGCACACATCAATAGCTTTAAGTGCATAGGTAGAACATTTCATTTGGATGTGTATATCAAGAGAAATGAATTTCCAAAAGTAAGGGACCAAAATCTGTTTTCAGAATTTTTGACCAAATGAACAGTAAATTTTAGCGAATAAATTGTACTGATTGATGCGTCATTTGGTATAGAAATTATTTTTTCCTTAAAGTTCAAGATGTTATCTTCATGTAGCTTTTTGAACCACTTCATTTTGAAGTTTCTAGAATTAATTATGATTTTTTTTAATTTTGTTCCGTAATTTAGAATACCACATGAATAGTACCCCAAGAAAGTAAAATTCCAGATTTAGCTAATGGACTTCCAATGTCTTGTAAGTGGTTCTAAATGCTACTGAATGGTTCCTAAGATGTATAAAAGTAAGGATGTTACAAACTACAGATAAACTACTGTTCTTAATCTCTACTTTTATCCATCCCTTGACCCAAACTGAGTAATTCACTTTCCACAGCTTTCTTCAGACTAATATGGTCAACATTATCTGTCTTCAACAAAGAAGGCTGGGGTTGACTAGTACCAGGAACACTACACTGATCTTTCTCTATAAAGGCACATATTCCTAGACTTTGGGAATGGACAGGAACTGTCATAAACTCTGTTTGGATGTCTGAATTAAGGGATTGTGATCTATTACTTGTAACAACTCTTTCCTTAAACTCTGGTGGAGGTGGAATAATATCTGGGTCTACCCATAATCCAGTAAGAATACTCAGCTTCCTCAACTGTAATATGTCCTCTCATCAGAGGAATAGAGCTTATATCAGGGTTAGAGGGTACTCTAGCAAACTCATACAGTGTAGAGTCACTAGACTCAACATCATTTTGTACATACTGGCTTCAGGCTGAATCTCTACATAACCACCAGGCTACAGGTTTGAGTCTACAGAAACATCTATGGAACATCCTATCGTAGACTTCCCTGACTGATCCCCTATACTCTCATCTGAACTCTCTTCATGGTCTAAGGGATGATCAAAATATGGATGTACACCATGTCCATACATCATTACTGGCCTGGGGTCTCCCTTATTAACTAAAACCTCTGAATTAACTTTATGAAATCTCATATCTATTTCTAAAATCTTTGCTTAATTAAGCAATGCTAATTATCCCAATACATACCCTACCTTTACAAAATACTTATTGTTTAGGGTTATGGTCTTGGAATAATCTCATATCAGCCATAAATAATCTATTTAGAGCATTTCTTAAGCCAGAATCCTATGATCTGATACCAAAATGTTATATCCTTACTTTTAACCTCAATTATACTCCATTAGAAGTGATTAGAACCAATTACATGATCATTTGCTTTGAAATCATTCACTTCCAAAAGAATTGTTCTCGGGTACTGTTCACTTGGTAATTCCATAACATGTACCCTCTTTTACAAAATTCATAATTAATTGTAGAAAAATAGAAATAATGTCGTTCCAACTTCTAATGAAATATCTTTCATAGATCTTTGAGAGAAAATTATCAAACTGAGGTTTTCTTGTCCAAGTAAAATTAGTTTATTCGTTGAAAATCACTGTTTATTTGGTAAAATCTGGAAGTTTCAGTTTCTTTATCTTAAATTTAAAAATTTATTTCTCTTTGGTTTCTTATCCAAATGAACTATGTTACCTATGGATTTGAAGCTATGGACGTCATATTTAAGCTCATAAAATTTCATAGACAAACTCATTCATTTCTTATATGAAATCATCATGTGAACGTCACTGCGTCTAAATGCTTACTTTATCTCAAGTCCAGATTTTAACTTCAATTTAGAAAAATGATAACAATTTGAATTCTTAACCAAATTTCAGACTACAAATCGTTAATTTAAGTGTCATAATCATCATCACATCACCACGGCCACAGAACAGGGTTACAGAACATACACCATATATACTAGCATATCATGTCATAGTGTTTTGTAAGTCATGTAACTCATTATACAAACTTAATCATCAACATTTACCCTTTTTCCATGTGAAGTTCCAGCACCTATAACAAGATTATGCATATGGAAGGAATGAGATTTCATGGAAATCCCAATAGCAAGTTACATAAACTGTAATACCATGCATGATTAATTGGATGCTTAACATGTTATTATGAGATGGGAGCTACTTCATAATGGTACATAAGAAAACTCTAACATGCATATTTTCATGACATAACTTGCAAGGAGTTGCAATAATTCATACTTCATCATAACATGATGACATAAGCTCAAGCTCAACCAAACATTATAATCAACAAGCAAGTAAACAATTAAGCAAACGTGAGTTATAGTTAGGTATCCTTACTACCTTTTAGCTATCTTGGTCAAGCCCTTCTTGGGATGATTGCCTTCCTTCACAAATGTCAAAACCTAGCCATTACAAAATAATATCAAGTTACAACTCAACTTGAACACAAAACCAATACTAGGTTTTCACTAACTCCCTTTCTTTCTCTACTTTATGTTTCTTACTTCCATCTTTCCAAAATAAATTATCATGGTTCATTTCCACATAAGTTTTGATGTAGAATACAAATATGAAACTAGAATTTCCAAAATCAACTTGAGCATTTTTGAGGCATTTTTGAGCATTTCTTTCTCCTGATTATTGGTTCCAGGCATTTTTGAACTTTTTTCAGTTTAACTTGTCCATATTTATATTTAAGTCCCTCAACTTTTGAATAATTGCACTTTAGACCCTAAACTTTTCATTAATTGCATTTAGGTCCCTCCTTTTTCTTCTACTTTCATTTTTTGGCTTCAAGCTTTTCTAATTTGTGTTTTGGTCCCTATTCTTTCCTTAGTTATTAACCATTCCCTTTCCTTTCTCAATCTGATACAATTTATTTCAAGAATCTCATATCCATTGCAGATACACTGTACAGTTACATCAGCTAACAAAATTAGCCAAATGACATTTCTCTCTCCCTTAAAATAAATTTGATCCTCAAAATTTATGTTACATATACTAAGAAAATAGTTCAGGGTATGCTTCTCTCATCTTTTCCTCTGCTTCCCAGGTAGCTTCATTTTCTGTTAATCCCTTCCAAACTACCTTAATTAGAGAAATCTGCTTGTTTCACAACTGCTTGACCTTTCTATCTTCAATCTGTACTAGACTGACTTCATAAGTCATGTCATCTCGTTATGCAATATCATCTTGCTCAATTACATGTGATGGATCTGGAACATACTTCTTTAATTGGGAAACATGGAACACATCATGAATTTTGCTGAGATTTAGAGGAAGAGCTAACTTATAAGCCACTGATCCTACTCTTGAGAGGATCTAAAATGGCCCAATGTATTTAGGATGTAGCTTCTTCACTTTAATCAATCGTCCATCTCCTGTCGTTGGAGTTAAGTTAAGGAATACATGCTCTCCTTCTTCAAACACCAACGGCTTCCTCCTAATATCAGCATAACTCTTCTGTCTACTTTGAGCCATCAACAATCTCTTTCTAATCTTATCGATTTGTACTGTTGTCTGGTCTACTATATTAGGAACAAACATCCTCCTTTTGCTCAACTCTACCTAATAGAAGGGAGATCTACACTTCTATCCATAGAGTACTTTAAATGGGGCCATATGAATACTAGCCTAGTAACTATTATTATAGGCAAACTTTATCAACAGCAGATGGACATCCCAACTCCCTTTAAAATCCAAGACACATGATCTCAGCATATCCTCTAGCGTCTAAATCGTTCTCTCAGATTGACCATCTGTTTGAGGATAGTAAGCCGTACTGAATCTGAGAGTAGTGTCCATTTCTTTATGTAAAGCCTGCCAAAAATTTGACTTAAATCATGGATCTCTGTCAGATATGATACTACTAGGAATACCATATAGTCTAACAATCTCATTTACATACAATTTTGCTAGCTTCTCAAGAGAATCCTTCTTGTTGATTGCCAGGAAATGAGCTGACTTGGTTAATTGGTCAATTACTACCCATATAACATCACGTCTAGTAGGAGTCATGGGCAGTCCTTCAACAAAATCCATGGCAATGATGTCCTATTCTACTCAGGTATCTCTAGTGGTTGTAGTTTCCCTACTGGCCTCTGGTGCTTAACTTTCACTTTTTGACATGTCATGCATTTAATTCCCTTGAAATAGCCTCGTACTTCTCATCCCACTTGAACTGCTGGTTCTTTCTGGTCAACTTGGTTAACGGCAAAGCAACTTGGTTATGAATGATAATGTTGTCTATGTACTTATGAATGATAATGTTGTATATGTACTTAAGTTATGTATAAAAGATATGTGCGATGTTACTAAACTTGTTTGTATACAATGTTTTGGATGAAATATAAATTATGTTCTTTATTATATTCCTTTCCTATTTAGACAGTAAAATAAAATGGTACAAACAAGAAGAACTATTTTGTCAGAAGAACCACAAAACCCTGTGGATATTAATCAGATACTTCTAGAACGTCTAGAGAAACAGCAAAAGATGATTGACGAGATACGAGCAACTCAAGCACAAAGTGAGCAGGAAAGAGATGTTGCTATAGCAGCAGCAATAACAGAGGTTGTAGGCAATTTAAGGCATCCAGAGTATGTATAAGTAGCTGATATAGAACTAGAGATGGTGTAGTAGCTGACAGAGCCACCTAAGCAGCCTGGACAGGTTGTTGATTCCATTAATATTCAGTAGTGGATGACAAAGATCTGTAAGCATAATCCTCCAACATTTAAGGGGATATTTGATGTTCAAAGGGTGGAGGATTGGATCAGTCGGTTAGAGAATATTTTCAAAGTGCTCGACTATCCATCTGAAAGTAAAGCCCAGATGACCATTTATCAGTTAGAAAAAGATGCAGACCGGTGGTAAAAGAACACTGAACTACTACTACAAGATAGGAATATTCTTGTTACATGGGAAGTATTTCTTGAACAATTCTATGAGAAATATTTTCCTCAGTCAGTACGTGATGAGCGGGAAGCTGAATTCCTTGTACTAAGGCAAGGAGAGAAGAAGCCCTTTGACGAATATCTAGCTAAGTTTATTCATCTTTCTCAATGCTATACTTATCTTTATTAAGTGGACGATGAACGCTGGATGACAGAAAGAATGATTAGAGGAATGAATGTTACCTTGAAAGAAAAGATGGCTCCTCAACAATATAGCCAATTCAACAAAGTAGTGGAGGCATGTTGAATAATTGAAAATAGTCTAAATCATCGAATGTTATTTAAACCAGTAAACAAAGGGAATGTTGTTCATGAAAGGACCAGTCAAAGTTGAGATGTTGCTAGTGGTAGTGGCTATAAGTAGAGGAAGAGGCAGTGGCAGAATAGAAAGCCTAAGTGAGGAAACTTTTGAGGTAATACAGGTAATAAGGACTCAATGTTCTGAGTGTGTGACAAGTATGGAAAGAATCATGGTGATAGTGTTGGAAATTGTGCCTTAGGGGCCAATCATTGTCTTATGAACATTATTGATTTATGAATTTATTAATTGTGTTATCATATTATTTGCATGTTTACTGTGATGACCATCCTTGGATAATTCATGATCTTATCCTAAATGTCCCTGGTCGGTCATCTATGCAGGAGCAGAGATGAAATAAGACCAGCATGACTTTGAAGATGTATAGAGATATAAATCAAAGTCATAGGCACATGTAAGAGTACATGGTGTTGGACCGACTCGCTATAAGAGAGCTGTATGGGTTAAGTCATAAGCTTCTCTGATATACAAACCATGTCACTATGCCCTTTGACCTGAGATCATCATGGATTTCTACATGACAAACGCTCATCTTTGACCTAGTCAAAAGTCACTTTTGACCGAGTGATCATAAAGACTATGTTTAGGCTTAGTGGTTTTCCGTGCAGAGAAATGTGAATGGTCAAGATGGAATTTGTCCTTCACATTCGTAAAGAGATATTACTGCCCCTTGATGAGTGAGTCTGAGAAATGTATGGCCATACTGTAATGGAAAGGTAGTTCCATTTCTATAGTCATACTACTTAGGGATCGAAAAAGTAACGGTCAGGAATAGGAGGATGACATTCTCTATGCCTCATCCATGACCAAAATATCGTGTGACAAAAGGGACATGATATGGTTGTATAAAAGGTTATATCGTTCATCGATCCTCATATGATTTGGGTAGTCGTGATGTCTTGCTAGAGACCAATTGCGACTTGTGAGTCAGTATAGTAAATGGCCTACTGCCAACTTCATATGGGCCTACAGGGTCACACACAAAATAGCTATGATGTCCAGATTCATTGAATCTAAGACATGTCCAGATTCAATGAATGATCCAGGGTGGATGTATATATTTATTTATATTTATATTCATATATATATTATATATAAGAGATATTTATAAGATTTAATTTATAAAGATAAATTAAATCTCTATCACGTTTGAATTTGAAATTCAAATTGATATGATATCTCATATAAGAGACATTTACAATATTTAATTTATAAGGATAAAATTAAATCTCTATCACATTTGAATTTAAAATTCAAATTGATATGATATCTCAAATTTGATTTATGAGAATAAATAAAATGTAATTTCGTCTTATCTTTATTTTAAATTAAATAAATGGGTGAATTAAATCTATGGGACATATTTAATACAAATACTATTTATTTAATTAGTTTCTTATCAAATTATACAATATATGATATTGTATTAATTTCATGATTAATGTAAGATTAATTCCAAAAATCCAAGTTTGTGGTAACACGCATAGCATCCTATATATTTGATATCTAGGAGCTATAGTTGGGACAGAAAAAAGTGTGAATGGGAATTCGTAAAAGTTTTGTAGATAAGAAACTATTGAAATAGAGACGGAGAGGACGAATTTTTGAGTAAACCCTGGAGGGACAGGAGGCGCTAGCACGTCGTTCATGGTTGGAACATTGTTCGTGTGGATACTAGTAGAGGAAGCCAACCTAAGTCGTCAACTTCTTACGATCCAAAAGAGATTACGAGCCTCGGAGAGAAGCTGTGGACGTCACAACCAAAAGTTGAGAAAGTCACGACTGAATACTAAGGGTAATACTTCTTTCTACTTGACTTAAACACATACGGTAGATCCTGGCAGGGAATGGAAAAATTTTTAAGTTAATTTCTACTGTGTGTCTTCCAATTCCTTAAAGATAGGACATGTTTGATGTGATAGAATGTCTATTATACATGTGAAAAACCTGGACATTTCTCTAAGGATTATCCTCAAGCAGTGAATAATCAAAGGCCATAAACTCAAGGTTGAGTGTTTGCACTTACAAGAGAAGATGCTCAGAAGTCACCCGAGATGATACAAGGTATAATCTATCTCAATAATCACTATGTCATTGCTATGTTAGATACGGGTGCAAGTCATTCCTTTGTTTCCTATGAATGTGCTAAATGTTTAGGCCTTACAATTAACAAGTTACATTATGCCATATGTGTGATAACACCTACAAATGCTAGAGTAGTTACATCTGATGTTTGCCTAAATAGTGTTATTCGGTATGAACATTGTTTCACTACTCTAGACTTAATATGTATGCCTTTCCATGAGATCGATGTCATAATTAGATTAAATTGGTTATCTGCTAATAATGTGGTGCTTGACTGTAAAAACAAGACCCTAGTTCTTTGTCCAAAAGCCACATATATGAATTTAGAAGTGAGACTGAATTTTATAACAGAGGCTCAAGCAGATAAATATTTGCGAAAAGGATGTCAAGGGTATATGATTTTCTTTTCTGTTTAAATAGAAGTAGAAGAAAGGATTGAGACCATTTCAGTAGTTAAGGAATTTCTCAAACTTTTTCCAAAAGAGATTCAAGGATTACCCCTGAACGAGAAGTAGAGTTTGTAATTGATATTGTACCTAGAGTTGGACTAGTGCCTAAAGCCCCATATCGTATTGATCCCAATAAGATGATTGAATTAAAGAAGCAGATTAAGGAGCTTTTAGAGAAAGGTTTCATTCGACCTAGTTGTGCTCCAATGTTATTCGTTAAGAAGAAGGATAGTAGTCTAAGGTTATATATTGATTATAGGGAGTTAAATAAGATCATTATTAAAAATAATTACCCTCTTCCTCAGATTGATGATCTGTTAGACCAGTTGGCTAGAGCAATTTTATTCTCCAAGATTGGTTTGAGATCAGGCTACCACCAACTCAGGATTAAAGCAGATGATATTTCAAAAACCGCTTTCAGGACTTGTTATTGTCATTTTGAATTTCTAGTAATGCTGTTTGGTCTAACAAATGCGCCTGCAATTTTTATAGATTACATGAATAGAATCTCCAGGCCCTACCTGGGTTAATTTATTGTGGTCTTGATTGATGATATTATGGTGTACTCCAAATCTGCAGAAGAGCATGAAAGGTATTTGAGAATTGTTCTTAGTACTCTTAAAGAAAAACAACTCTATGCAAAGCTTAGTAAATGTGAGTTGTGGCTTCAAGAAGTCAAATTTCTCAGTCATGTCATATCCCATGAAATTTGACTTCTTGAAGCCAAAACTCATATTTATGAAGCTTAGCATAGAGTTGTTTTTCTTTAAGAGTACTAAGAACAATTCTCAAATGCTTCTCATGCTCTTCTGCAGATTTGGAGTACACTAGAATATCATCAATGAAGACCACAACAAATTGATATAGGTAGGGCATGAAGATTCTATTCATGTAATCCATGAAAATTATAGGCGCATTCGTAGGACCAAAGGGCATTACTAGAAATTCAAACTGACTATAACGAGTCCTAAAAGTGGTCTTTGAAATGTCATCTGCTTTAATCCTGAGTTGGTGTTATCCTGATCTCAAATCAATCTTGGAGAATAAACTTGCTCCAGCCAACTAGACTAACTGATCATCAATCCAAGGAAGAGGGTAATTATTTTTAACAGTGATCTTATTCAACTCCATATAATCAATGCAAGTCTTAGACTACCATCCTTCTTTTTAACAAATAACACTGTAGCACCCCAGGGCGAAGCACTTGGTCAGATGAAACCCTTCTCCAAAAGCTCCTTAATCTTCTTCTTTAATTCAATCATCTCTTTAGGAGCCATATGATATGGGGTTTTAGATATTGGTCCAGCTCTAGGTTCAATGTCAATTGCAAACTCTACTTCTCGTTCAGGGGGTAATCCTTAAATCTCCTTTGGAAAAACTTCAAGAAATTCCTTAACTACTAGAATTGTCTCAATCCCTTCTTCTATTTCTGTTTGAACAGAAAAGAAGATCATGCATTCTTAACATCATTTTCTCAAACATTTATCTGCCTGAGCCTCTGTTATAAAATTTAGTCTCACTTCTGAATTCATATATGTGTCTTTTGGACAAAGAACTAGAGTCTTGTTCTTGCAGTCTAGCATCACATTATTGGCAGATAACCAGTTCAGTCCAATTATTAACATCGATCTCATAAAAAGGCATGCCTATTAAGTATAGAGTAGTGCAACAATGCTAATACCGAATAACACTATTTAGCCAAACATCAGATGTAACTACCCTACCATTTGTAGGGGTTGTCACAAATATGGCATAATGTAACTTGCTAATTGTAAGGCCTAAACGTTCAGCAGATTCATAGGAAATAAAGGAATGACTTGCACCCAAATCAAACATAGCAATCACAGAGTGATTATTGAGATAGATTGTACCTTGTATCATCTCGGTGACCATTTAGCATCTTCCCTTGTAAGTGCAAATACTCTACCTTGAGTTCATTGCCTTTGATTATTCACTACTTAAGGACAGTCCCTAGAAAAATGTCTAGTTTTTCCATATGTATAACAAACATTCTGTCCCATTAAACATGGCCTATTACCATGATTCTTTTCGCACTTGTCACACATTTAGAACCTTGAGTCCCTATTTCCTGTATTACCTCAAAAGTTTCCTCGAGTAGGCCTGCTGTTCTGCCACTGCCTCTTCCTCTTCTTATAATAGCCACCACCACTGGCAATATCTAGACTCTGACTGGTCCTTTCAGGCACAACATTCCCTTTGTTCACTGGCTTAAATAACATTCGATGATTCAGACTATTTTCAATTATTTGACATGCCTCCACTGCTTTGTTGAACTATATTGTTGAGGAGTCATCTTCTCATTCAAAGTAACATTCATCCCTCTTATCATTCTTTCTGTCATCTAATGTTCATCGTCCACTTGTAAAAGATAAGTGGAGCATGGAAAAAGTCAAATGAACTTAGATAGATATTCATCAAAAGGCTCCTTCTCTCTACAAGGAATTCAGCTTCCCTCTCATCACGTACTGACTGAGGAAAATACTTCTCATAGATTTATTCAAGAAACACTTCCCTTGTCACAGGAATGTTCCTAGCTTGTAGCAGTAGTTCAGTGTTCTTCCACCACCAGTCTGCATCTTTCTCTAACTAATAAATGGACATTTGGGCTTTACTTTCAGATAGACAGTCGAGCACTGTAAAATCTTCTCTAACTGACTGATCCAATCCTTCGCCCTTTAAACATCAAATGTCCCCTCAAATGTTGGAGGACTGTACTTATAGAACTTTGTCATCCATTGCTGAATACTAGTCAAATCAACCACCTGTCCAGTCTGCCTAGGTGGTTCTATCGGCTTCTGTACCATCTCTGGTTCTGTATCAGCTAGCCTTATAGACTTTGAATACCTTAAATTTCCTATAGTTGTTACTACTACTGCTGCTATAGCAGTATCTCTCTCCTGGTCGCTTCGCGCTTGAGTTGCTCGCATCTTCTCGATCATCTTTTGCTACTGCTATAGATGTTCTAGAATTATCTGACTAATATCGCCAGGGTTATGTGGTTCTCTCAAGGAAATAGTCCTTCTTGTTCATACTATTTTATTTTACTATCTAATAGGAGAGGAATATAATAATTAACATAATTTATATTTCATCCAAAACATTGCATACGAGTTTAGTAACATTACACAGATCTTTCATATATAAATGAAGTACATAGATAGCATCATCGTTCATAAGCACATATACAACATTATTATGTATAGATACAATCATTACACTATACTTTCTTATAAGTGACTCTGATGAACTCTTATACCATAAAGATCCAATCTGGAATGCTCTCATATGGTTCTTCCTCAAAATACTGGTCTAATCCTACTCTCCAAGTCTCAATGAGAGGTAAGATATCATCCATAATATTGGTCCAATCTCTAAGGGTAAGAGTGTTTGGATCAAAAGCTTGATAAGCCTCCCATACTCTAGTTATAAAATCCATGTAAATCTTGTAGTCTTGGTCTACCTCCCTGACCAGAAGTTATCCTAAGTCATATAACTGTCTGGCTAACTCCATAGCTTTCTCAAACTGCTCCTCATTCATATTTTTCCCTGGCACTAGCTCTATGCTTTGGCAGTCCAGGTGTATCACCACCATTCGTGTCTTTGATTTACTAGGACCCAGTATATCTGTCTATTTTGGTACTTGGCTAGGTCCTACAATATCTATGTTAACAGACTGTCTAGGTGCATGTTCTGTGGTACCTATAACATAGGAGTATAATTCATCAGACTGTACTAACTGAGGGTATGCTATATATCCTTCATCTCTCTAAACTACATCAACTTCCAAACTAGGGTCTACTACCTCTGGAGGTACAACATTTAAGGGAGAAGCTAGGATAGGTTCCTCTGATATACCATCATCTGATACACTATCCATATCATTAAACCCCGCTGAAAAACTATCAGATCTATCTAATTTTGAATCACTAGAGGGTAGAACATGTATTACTGGAGGAAGTCAATAGTCAGGATCATTCTCTATCATAAGTACCTCTTATGAGTTCAACCCAGACTTATCTGAACTAAAGACCTCAGGCATAGGGTCCCCTTGGTTCACTGTGGTTTCTAACCCAGTCTTATGTTTAGTCTTCTTTATCCTACAATAACTAACTTAGTGTCGAGTATGAAGGTGTTCAATTATGTATTAGTCTATAACTAATCTATTCAGAGCATTTCTTACAGAGCATTTCTTAAGCTAGAATCCTTTTCTCTAATACTAAAATATCGTATCCTTATTTTTAACCTCAATTATACTTAAATTGAAAGTTATTTGAACCAATTACATATCCTTTTGCTTTAGAAACATGCATTTTCAAAAATTTCTCTCCTAGGTACTATTCATGTTTACTATTCATTTTGTAATCCATAACGCATACCTAAGTTTGAAAATCAATAATTAAATCTAGAAAAATCAGAATGGAGTGGTTATAATTTCTAATAAAAGATCTTTCATTTACCTTTGAAGGACAAATATAAAAATGAGGTTTCATTGTCGCAATGAAATCAGTCTATTCGTTGAAAAATACTGTTTATTTGGTAAATCTGGAAGTTCCAATTTCTTTGCCTTCATTTCAAAAATTCATTTCTCTATTGTTACTTGTCCAAATGAAACGTGTTACCTATGGATTTAAAGCTCCAGATGTTTTCTTTAAGTACATAAAAGTTCATAAAAAACTCGTTTATTTACTATATGAAATTAGTGATTGAACATCATCGCCTCTAGTTGCTTACTTTATCTCAATTCTATATTTTATCTCCTAATTAGAAAAATCATAATAAATCGAATACTTAACCAATTTACGCGTTCTTGGTATCCATTTAAAAATCCATATCTTACCTATTTTTGTGCCAAATTTCAAGTCCAAAATCATTGGTTAAGTCATCGAAAGTATCGTCATAAAGCTAATGCCTCATAATACAAGCACACTATATTATACTAGGTATCCCATCAAGTCATCATCATAGTGCCAAATGATCAACATAACTTATTACATAAGTTCAACCATCTACATTTACCCTTTTTCCTTTAGATGTTCCAGCACCTATAACATGGTTATGTGTAACATCCTTACTTTTATACGTCTTAGGGACCATTCAGTAGTATTTAGAACCACATACAAGACCTTGGAAGTCCATTAGCCAAATCTGGAATTTTACTCTTTCTTGGGTTACTGTTCATATGGTATTCCAGATTATGGAACAAAATTCAAAAAATCATAACTAATTCTAGAAAACTCCAAATGAAGTGGTTCAAAAATATACATGAATATAACATCTTAAAATTTAAGGGAAAAATAATTTCCAGACCAAGTGATTAGCCAATTGATACAGTTTATTCGTTGAAATTTACTGTTCATTTGGTCAAAAACTCTGGAAACAGATTCTGGTCCCTTACTTTGGAAATTCATTTCTCTTCATATACACATCCAAGTGAAACGTTATACCTATTCACTTAAAGCTCTGGATGTGCAATACATGCTCATAAAATTTTGTGAAATAATTCCTTCATTTGCTAGGTGAAACTGAAGCCACAACAAAACTGCTTTAGGACCTACGTTTTTACTATTTCAGTTTCCTTTCTTTTACTTTCAATAATTGTTCTAGCATACATGAATCATCTCTTTTTCCTTGTATGAATTCATATACATCATGGGGTTATACAATAATTGTTTCATACAATCTCATCACATAAATAGATGCTTTACATGGCTTTGACATACATGGAAAGTTCATAGCATATGCTAACATCTTAAATACTTCACTTTTCTTCTTCCATGATTTAGCTATTCTCCATGCATACATTATCCATCATGCTTGACCTAAATTGGTTGGTTATGGGAGAGTAAGATTCTAGGGAATCTCAATAGCAAGCATTACCACTTAAATATGCAAGATGGATGCTAATGCATGATATGTAATTTCATTAAACTTTCTTTGATTAGTGACATGCCATCATGCTATATACTTTCACATAAAGTGCATGGCCATGGAAAACATATTATTCACAATACATTCAACATCATTTATCATGTCACATCATCATTCAAATATCATATACATGTCAACACATAAGCATACCACATCAAGCACATAAAGAGGTAAGTTCACTACATTGCACTTAAGATTTCCTCTTGACCTTTAGCCCTTGCTCCCTAGCTTTCCAACCATGAAGCCTTTATGTCAATCACTTCCCAACATGTTCTTGGATGTTTCATGGTCCTAAACACATTCATATTCATCACATAACTTATTAGGACTCATGAACTCCAAACATGTTTAAGACTAACTTTATTACACTCTTTATTGTCATAACTTTCTCTAATTTTCACTAATCCACTTGGTTCCTGAACCAATTGGATGTCAGACCACTCCTCTAGAATTTGCATAATGAATAGTACTCGCTAAGAGTAAAATTCTAGATTGAGCAATTTGACTTTGACAGCCTTAGAAGTGGTTCCAGATGCTACTGTTTGGTCCCTAAGACGTAAAAAAATGAGGATGTTACATTTTGCATATGGAAAGAATGAGATTTCATGGAAATCTAAATAGCAAGTCATACAAACTACAATATCATGCATGATTAATTATATGCTTAATATGTTATCATGAGATGGGAGCTACTTCATAATAATACATAAACAGACTCTACCACGCATATTGTCATGACATTAGTTGCAAGGAGTTGCAATCATTCATACTTCATCATCAATATGATGACATAATCTCAAGCTCAACCAAACATCATAACTAACAAGCAAGCATACAATCAAACAAACATGAAATTATAGTTAGGTATTCTTGCTACCTCTTAAGATATCCTTGTCACCCTCTTCTTGAAATGGTTTTCTTCCCACACAAATGTCAAAACCTAGCCATTACAAAGTAACATCAAGTTACAAATCAGCTTCAAAACAATTCCAAGACTAGGTTCTCACTAACTTCCATTCTTTTTTCCATTTTATGTTCTATACTTCCATCTTTCTAAAATAAATTCTCATGGTTTATTTCAACTTTATTCCTTTATTGTATCATGTTGATATAACTACAACTTTATTCAACTTTTTTTATCATAAATAAAGAACATATGGTACTTCACACAGATTCCTTGAAGGTTATAATGTCTCAAATAAAGGAATGCAATTAACTCACTTGATAATGCAACTTAGACATTTAAACAAACAATGAATGACAAATATGAATTAGTGTTTATGGTTTGTGTTTAGACCCAAGGGTGTAGAAATGAATGCCTCTATCATATTTAATAACATAATTGTGTAAATAATTTTCAACTTAAGCTAAAACAAGTTATAGCGAATGCAAACCAAATGAATAATCACTCAATATGAGAATTAAGGCTGAGAATCCTTCTAACAAGGGCTTGCATCTAAATTGCTCATACACTAAAGTGTCAAACAATGCTCAATATTCATTAGGCATTAGTACACTTATCACAATTGAAAACTTTCTAAAATGATGATTAAAAGAACCAAAACAATCACTCAAAATAATGTATGAATCCTAGGATTACTAGTGAGAACTTAACTGATTCCAATTCAATTTCCAAGATTTTTAAAAACTCAAGTATGTAAATGGTGTTTAGAAAACTATTGATGTAAAAAGGTTAGAAAAATAGGGCAATGATTCACTTATAAAAACACCATGGTAGTTCAAAAAGGTTCTTCTATGCAGGATTGCATAAAGCCAAGAGAAAGAAGATGGATTTTTTTCCAATTTGGTAACCTAGTCACGATTAAAAATAGTTTAGGTCATGAACAATTTACAGAGTACACAATCATCTGAACTTAGGAAAATTAGTCATGCCAAAAAATGCATATAGGCATGACCAAAAAACACAGTGTGCTTAATTAGTCCATTAATCCATCTTTAGTTGTGACCAAACATCACTTAGGTCGTGACCACTAATCACAGAAACTACCAAACAAAAATTTTCAATACCCAAAAAATTTTTAACACTCAAACCTTTTCAATTAGCATTAAACCAGTTAAGTTAGACATCCACTATTAAGTAATTTATCACACAATACAATCAAGAAACAAAAGTCTTATGATGAAATATTAGATTATTAAAAAAAATTGCATTCACTAGAGAAGAAACAAGAACGCACCCCAACACGTAAACTCGATAGTGTCCTCACTATCAACATATATATAGAAACAACAACACAAAATATAATCAATGAAAAACAAGGGCATATATAGATTAAAATATTGGAACAAGTGCACATTACCCAAACAATATTCAATAACCAACATTCTTGTTTAAGTATAACCCAATCAAAAGGAAAAACAAAAATAACAAAGAAAAGAAATGAAAATAAACTTCAAGACAGGTCATGAGATGAAAATAAAATGGAAATGGTGGCTACAACTTTAGGGTTGTGGGTTATGGTAAGCCTATGGAAGTTTAAGAGGCCTGATGCCAAAACACATAGCTGAGTATGTCACTCAAGTCGTGACCAAAAGAAGTATAGGTTGTGACTCAAATACACAGAGTAAATTTGTTGAGAATGGATTCTAGTCGTGACAAACATACATTAAGGTTGCGACAAGAAAACATATAGAGCTAATTTTCCTTGCTAGAACCACATTGGTCACGATTAGATGACTCTATTGTCATGACCAAGACACACCGTTTTTCTCTAACTTACTCTAAACTATTTGTAAATCAAACCCACTTAGATAAATCTTCTAACTTACCCCAAATTGTACCCTAAAGCAAGTCATCATAGAACTCAAAGAAAATTTATCATTAAGAGCACAGTCACATTCCAATCATATAAAGTAATTCAAGAAGAATTAAGTTGAAAGGATGGGTAGACTAAAATCATGCAATTGAGTTCTTGTAGGTGACAAAACAACAATATACAGTAAAAAACAAGTGGACAATTGAGGAATTTTATTACAAAAGTAAACAAAATAATCTCTATTCCTACTGAACCATCACCTTTAAGACTCATCAAACCAACACATTCAAAAGAATATCACAGGCTGTAAAGACATATGAAAAGTAAGAGAGAAAAGAAAGGAATAACATGGCCTCATGAAGGTGATGGAAACTCTTCATAGAGTTTCAAGAAGTGTCCATTAGATTAAAAAATTTTGCTTGTTGCCTCCTCCTTTAACTCTAGCATCCCAAAGTCATGCACTTTGATAAATGTGTAAGGCCTATCCCCGCTTGTTTTGAACTTTTCATGCTTAAATTTGAATCGGGCTTTATACCTCATCACCTTTTCACCTTCTTTAAAATACTTCCTCATAATATTGGTTGCTTGGACTAGTTTAGCCTTCAACTTATAAATTTCTAATATATTATAGGCATCCAATCTCATCTCCTTTATCTCTTGAAGCTGAATTATCCTATATGAACCAGATTCTTCCAAGTATTCGTTACAGGCTTTCACAACCCAATAGGTTTTGTGTTCCAATTCCACAGGTATATATGACAAGATTTCCCATAAATAGTGTGATAAGGGGACATACCAAGACGTGTCTTGTAAACAGTTCTATAAGCCTAAAGAGCATCATCCAATCGAAGACTCGAGTTCTTGTTAGATGGCTTGACTATCTTCTAAAGGATATGCTTGATCTCTCTATTAGACACCTCAGCTAAATCGTTAGTTTGAGGGTTATAAGTGGTTGAGATTTTGAGTCACACCATATTTTACCAATAAGTTATTGATTAACTTATTGTAAAAGTAGGTGCCTTGATCACTAATAATATATTCGTTACTCCAAATTTACTAAAGATGTAAAACCTTAGAAACTTAGAGACCGTCTAGGCATAATTAGGTCTTGTTGAATAGCCTCACCCAACCTCAACAAATAATCTATAGCTAATAAGATATAGTGAAAGCAGGCTAAGGGTGGGAAAGGGCACATAAAACTATAATAAGAAAACTCAGCTAAATACTAGAATAAGAGATGTAATTTTTAGAGATACCTCTAAACTTTAGTCACAAAACAGGAAATGATGTAAAGAGGAGACATATCCAAGGTTATTTGATTAAGATACAAGTTAAATTTTGAGGACAAAATTTATTTTAAGGGGGTAGAAATATCACATCCCAAATTTTCCCTAACTATAAAAGACTGATTTGAAGCACGGATTCTGACTCATCAAAATAAAAGTAAATTGTACCCTATTAATGTAGTATAAGGCACAACCTATTGTTCTTTTCGAGGAGCTTTTTATTGGAGACCTAGCAAATAGGTGACAAAACCATTGAAGACCTAAGTGAAAGTAAAATGGGTTTTGGGGTTTGATTGATTTTTGATGCAATAAAGTAAGGGTACAGTAAAATAAATATTTTTATATTTTTTATTAAGATAGAAATTTAGTGGATTGTGAAAGAAATATGTTATGAAAGACTCTTGATGATGGAGGCCTATCTACCTTGCTCTTAATTTGATAAAAGAGTTTTGAAATCACTAAGTCTTGAATAAAATCTCTATTGATCGATTGAGTCCAGAGCATTAATAATTCTTAAACTCATTTGATCAAAGCTACTTTAAAAACTCTTAATAAACTATTAAAAACCACTTAGCGTGCAATTAAATCAAATGATGAAAATGCCCTTGAGTGATCATCGATCGAGGTTCATATATTTCATGCAATTGAATTATTTAACAACAATCGTTGATAATAGTCTAACTATCTTAAAATTGAAACTGGAATACTGTATTAAAAATCAACATCCAAATCATCTGAAGTAAATTACAGTTGTCTAATTTGAGAATAATCAATCGACATTCAATCCCTTATTCATATAATGAAAACCCTAGATCTAGCATCATCAAAACATGAAATAGGTACAGGTTAAAATAGAAAACTCCTCAGTGTAGTCCATGAGCTCAAGATATCAGATCTATCACCAAGAGACTAAGGATTTAGCCTCTCACGACTCCTACTATGTTGCAATCACTATCCAGATATGATGCCATGAAGAAAGCAGAAAAAAGGTGATAGGTTAATGGTGTAAAGATGTGAGATTTTGTGGAAAGGTGCAGAATGATAGAAGATGAGTGTGTAGGTTGAGGAGAAGGTGTAGAGAGGATTCGAGTACTACTTCTTAGCTTAATCAGGTCAAAAACTAGCCTCCCTGACGTCTGCAGCTTTAGCTTCCTTTTATTCGCGTATGACCTAATTCAAAACATGCATCTTTAGTGATTGTCTATTTTAGTCACGACCAGATCCATGTTTTGGTCGTGACCTATAAACACAGAGAAACTTCCCAGAAGAAATGAGGTCGCTACATGTGGACACTTTAGTCGCGACTAAAAAGCACATAGGCGTGATATGATTTTCTTTGTCTTGTGATTTCTCTTCTGCTCACATTAGTCCTTAATTCTCCCCCAAAATACCTCCAATTCAAAACCAAAGCTCACTGTAAAAGTCCAAATTAGTAGAGAATAATATTTATGTAGCTTGAAAAGGTTAATTTACCATTTTACCCTTTAATAAGCACATTACCAAGAACAATTATGTATTACCACAAAAGCATAAATACAGGCATAAAATGAATGGTAAAGTCATAATAAGACCCTGAAAATGTTAAAAAAACTATACACAATTTGTGTTCTATAAAAGACTAAATAGAAGAAATGTTATAGGAAGGGATTGTGATTATAAGAAGAAGAAAAGATAATAGTTAGATGAGTTTTAAGTTAAAGAAATAATGGAAGATTATAAATTTATAAAGCCAAGGAACATAAATGTCATTTGGGCAAAAGTTAAATATAGAAAATTGAAGGAAAATAGAAAGAGGACTTAAGAGGAGTTTTAAAATTTTAGAGACTAAATTAGAATTTCATAATGAGTGTAAGGGACTAAAGTATAATTTGGCAAATTCAAGGAACAAAGTGTATTTTGTCCAAGGTGTTGTGGAATTGTTAGAATAAAATAGAATTTTTATTCTATTTTTATTAAAAAAATAAAATATATAAACAAGGAGAATTACCAAGAAGCAAGTGTTGGCATGTGAGGTGTCATTTGTGGGACCCACAAGGCACAACATGGAGAGTAATGCAAGGGAGAAGAGTTTTGTCATGTGCTTCTTTGTATTAAAATAATGCAAGAATTAAATTAATGATGATTAAGGAATTAATCAACCAATCAAAATCAAGATTAAAGAGTTGTAATAATTAGGAAAAGGTGGGATAATCTTGTCTCAAAATGCCAAAAATTTGGCTATAAATACACTTTAT
Source organism: Leucaena leucocephala (assembly GCA_037074615.1). NCBI lineage: Eukaryota > Viridiplantae > Streptophyta > Magnoliopsida > Fabales > Fabaceae > Leucaena > Leucaena leucocephala. Next base: position 10,204,581 of record CM073528.1, on the reverse strand, counting down.
TTCCTTCATAAAACCATGCAAGCACAAAGAAGCTAGGGAAAACTCTTGTCAAATAAAAATTCACCTAATCTAAGGCAATTCCAAGAGGAAGTTCAAGGCACTTTGTGAAAGGAATTAGAAGACACGCAGCGGAAATAAACTTTAAAAATTTTCCATTCCTTGCCAGGATCTACCGTATGTGTTTAAGTCAAGTGGGAAGAAGCATTACCCTCAGTGTGTCTCAGCGACTTCCACAGCTTTCGGTCACGACGTTCACAGCTTCTCTCTGCGGCTCGTGCTCCCTTTCTGATCACAAGAAGTCGACGACTCAGGTCGGCTTCCTCTACTGGTATCCACACGAACAGCTTTTCAACCACGAATGACATGCTAGCGTCTCTTGTCCCTCCAGGGCTTTCTCAAGAGTTCGTCCTCTCCGTCTCTATTTCGGCAGTTTCTTATCTGTAAACCTTTTGCAGAGTCCCCTTCGGCCTTTCTGTGTTCTATGTGTGTGTCACTTCAAAAACGTAGCTCCTAATATTAGATATATAGGATGCTCTGCGTTTTCCCTAACCAAAAAGGATTTTAGGAGTTAATCTTATATTAATTCCGAAAATAATACAATATCATATATTGTATAATTTTATAAGAAACTAATTAAATAAATAATATTAAATCCGTCCCACAGATTTAATTACCTATTTATTTAACTTTAAATAAAGATGAGACTGAACTATATTTGATTTATTCTCATAAAACAAATTTGAGATATCCTATCAATTTGAATTTCAAATTCAAACGTGATAGGGATTTAATTTATCCTTATAAATTAAATCTTATAAATATCTCTTATATGAGATATCCTATCAATTTGAATTTCGAATTCAAACGTGATAGGGATTTAATTTATCCTTATAAATTAAATCTTATAAATATCTCTTATATGAGATATCCTATCAATTTGAATTTCGAATTCAAACGTGATAGGGATTTAATTTATCCTTATAAATTAAATCTTATAAATATCTCTTATATGAGATATCCTATCAATTTGAATTTCGAATTCAAACGTGATAGGGATTTAATTTATCCTTATAAATTAAATCTCATATATCTCATATATATAATATATATATATATACGAATTTATATATATACGAATATAAATATAAATAAATATATATACATTCACCTGGATTATTCATTGAATCTGGACATCATAGCTCGTGTTGGGCTATTTTGTGTGCGACCCTGTAGGCCCATATGAAGTTGGCAGTGGGCCATTTGCTATACTAGCCCACAAGTCGCAAGCGGTCTCTAGCAAGACATAACGACTACCCAAATCATATGAGAATCGATAAACGATGTAACCTTTTATACAACCATATCATATCCCTTCTGTCATGCGATATTTTGGTCATGGATGAGGCATGGATAATGTCATCCTCCTATTCCCGACCGTTACTTTCTCGATCCCTGAGTAGTCTGACTATAGAAATGGAACTACCTTTCCATTACAGTATGGCCATACATTTCTCAAACTCACTCATCGAGGGGCCCAGTAATATCTATCCACAAATGTGAGGGACAAATTCCATCTTGACCATTCACATTCCTCCGCATGAAAAACCACTAAGCCCGAACATAGTCTTTATGATCACTCGGTCAAAAGTGACTTTTGACTAGGTCAAAGCTGAGCATTTTGTCATGTAGGAATCCATGATGATCTCAGGTCAAAGGGCATATTGACATGGTTTGTATATGAGAGAAGCTTATGACGTTACCCATGCAGTTCTCTCATAGCGGGTCGGTCCAACACCCTGTACTCTTACATGTGCTTATGACTTTGATTTATATCTCTATACATTTTCAAAGTCATACTGGTCTTATTTCATCTGTGCTCCCACATAGATGATCGACCAGGGACATTTAGGATAATATCATGAATTATCCAAGGATGGTCATCATAGTAAACATGCAAATAATATGATAACTCAATTAATAAATTCATAAATCAATAATGTCCATAAGACAATGATTGGCCCCTAGGGCACGATTTCCAACACTTTGATCCAAGGTAGTTAAGCCATAAGGTAATCAATCTTCATAGTTTATATATATATTTTGAAAGATTGAAACCTAGATTTCAGTATACGAAGCAATGGAGAAATGTCCAATGTCGTATCCTTACTTTAATACCCTTACATGATCCATTAAAGTTGGAAACAATAATATGGAATTCCTATAAATTTCTCTCAGGTACTGTTCATTTAGCATTTTTTTAGAATTTTCCTTAACTTTGAAAATTTATATTTAAATCTATAAAATTCCAAATAAGGTGCTTCCAAGTCCTACTGAAAGCTCTTTAAGGCAACTTTATGGAAAACATAATAACTAGGTTCAAAAGTTATTGTAGCATTCCCAGTAATTTTGTAAAGACATACTATTCATATGGTAATTTTTTTCAACCCCTTTATAAAAATGTCTTAGAACGTCATTTTCCATTTTATGGAATTTATTGGGATTTTTCTAAATATTTTTCAGAACTTTCATTTTAGGCTCAAAATTTCTCAAACTTACAATTTTGCCCCTATTTTAGTTTGAGCTCATATTGTCTATCAGACTTTGATATAGCCTATAATAACCCATATAAATTTATTCTGAGGCTCCTAGTAAAATTTCATGGTCTTTAGTTTAGATCTGATCCCTCAACTAATAAAATCCTAGCTTTTAGAGCCGGTAAACAAGCTCCTAAAATTCCTTTAAAATTATCTGGACTTGTTTTGGGAGAATGGTCACTTTTTCAATCTCCCATAATTCACAAAGTATCTTCTATCATAATCTCACGGAATTATGTAGTCTAGTCACTCTCCTAAAAATTCTAGGTAATATTCCCGAACTTACCGAAATTTTATCAATTAATTGGGACCCCAAATCAAAACTCTGACGCCTCTCATTTAACCCAAAATTTTGTGCTTTATCTCCCAGTATTTTCATATCTGAAATCCGAACTGAGCTATTTTGGGCTGAAAGTACAATTTTTGTAACTTTGCACAATTTACATTTAGGTCCTTTGAACTTTTTCATATTTACAGTTTAGACCTTGAAGCTTTGTCTACTTTATACTTTTGGCCATAATACTTTCTAACTTTATGATTTGATCCTTTATTTAGTCGATAATACCATTTACATTTCTCAAATCATTTCCTTAGCTAAAACTTAGGGTTTTCGGCTAAGGAAATTCCACGATGTTACATTTCTCTCCCACTAAAAAAAATTGCCCTCAAAATTTATCATGTACAAATACATATATAATATCGGATGAGTCTTTTTAAGTTCTTCTTCTGTTTCCCATATTGTTTCATTCTCCATAAGACCTTCCTAGATGACCTTGACCAGCTAAATCGGCTTATTCCTCAATTGCTTGATTTTTTGGTCCATAATCTAAGCTGGTCCTACCTCATATGAGAGGTTATCTCATAGAGTAATATCATCTTGTTTGATGATATGTGATAGGTCTAGGATGTATATTTTTTTTAGTTGGGAAATATGGAAGACATCATGAATATGACTCAACTATTGGGGAAGAGCTAATCTATAGGCCACATATCTTATTTTATCAAGAATCTGGTACAGGCCTATGTACCTTGGATGCAACTTTTTCTCCTTCATCAATCATCCTTGAAATTTACTTAGCACCTTAGTCAACTATCAATGAATATATATCCTCTTTATATCCTTTTCTACTTCATGACTAAGGATTAGGGTATCTATCTCTTATCTTTTATCTTGAATCTTAGTGGAGTACTTTCCATATATGTAGATCTTCATATATTTACTATCATTACCCTGCTTTTCTAAATTAACTCAATCAAAGTTGAACTTTACTTCACTATGTTACTTGATGTTATTTGCTATGTATCTATTTACTTATAGACTTCTCACTATACTATATTTGTGAGTAGTATCCATTTCTTTCATATAAAACTCTCTTCAATGTTACTATATTATAGAATTTTTGTCACTACTCATCATACTTTTCAGTACATATTTCTTATTACTCATATGAGTATCTAGCGGATTTTTTTTAACATCCGTAAAACTTATCTCTTATTTTCGTATCATCATATTTCTTTTTCTTAGGAATTACATAATTCTATTAGTTGCTCATATCATTTTAACCATTCATCATAGTACAGAGAAAGGACTTATGTAATTATTCTTTCTTTACTTTACAACTAAGTATGAGCACATAGGAGCACATACTCTAACATGTATAATGCCTGGCCAACATGTTGCAGGACTACATACTTGCCTATGAATACAAAGCTCTAACATTGGAGATCAAGCATTTCTTTCCTTAATATGCACAACTTTAACACTCGGAGCTTGCAGAGCTCTATCACATGGAGCTTGCACTACCTAACATTTGGAGCTTTTTCATATTTTACAAACATAACATAATTCCTGACATTTCATGAAAGGAGTGAAAGCTCTTACTCACTAATATCTTAATATCCTTTTATTTAACCATTTTATCCTTCCTAGAGGGAGCCTCTCAATCTGTTTATAAAGGTAGCTATAATGCCACTTTTACTATACGTCTCAATACACATTTCTCATCATGTATTACATTACGTACTTTTCATGCCATATAATGGCGTCTCTTGCCGCATCGAGCCGTATCATGGCATATCTTGCCTTATCATGACGTATCCTGAGATAACATAAGGCTAACATTCTCTTTAACTGATGACTTTTTTGGCTTTTAACCAAAATTTTCTAAATCTTTCCTTTCAAATCCACTATATTTGGACTTGACATAAGGGTTCTACTCCCTTACTGTTCATCACCCTTTTTAGCTTTTCATAACCTTTTCTATCATCTACATAACTTTGTGAATATATGCCAAACTTCTATGGCATTTACACCCTTTCCCATCACTTCCTAGGGGGTAACCCATCATTGGGCTACTCTTGCCTTAGCACAATTAACTAAAAGTGCCGATAAAATCTGAAGCACTAGTGCGAACAAGCTTCAACCCTGGTACTTTATTATCTTATACCCTTCTTATATTGTCTCTCTTGAGTCTATCTAGCTCTTATTCTCATTCTCTTCAGGCTCATTTTAGGGATCTCTTTGTTCTTACTTGACCCTTTTTCATACCTCATGATATTTACTTTTTCTCTTGCTTAGGTATATTATCTACATACTCTTAAATATCTGTTACTTAGGACTAAAAACCTTAACTCTGATCACTTAATTCCTTCTTTGTGTAAGAAAATTATGAGTTTAGTCCATAATAATAATAAGGCTATATGAAATTAACATTATGGGTACTCCCTCTATTATGAATTAACCAACTTGTGGAGCTTCCCTACCTTAACCTTGTCCTTTGTAATCATCCTTCCAAAGATATATTGTATTTATTGCTCATTCATTTTCTTAGGCTAGGTCTACTGCAACCCTTAGGATCTACTTCGATCAACCGTCAGCCCTTTCAGGATCTAACTGCTGCCCTGGAATTTTATTCTCTATGAGCCATACTAGGTTCCAATTGTGATCCTCTAAAAACTACGACGATTCTGTTGTACTATATCCTTATCTCTAGAATACCTAAAACCAATGGACTAAGTTATAAGATTAGGCACTTCCACTTAGTTGCTAACTCAACTTATAATTCCCCACAACTGATCACATAAGCTAATATTATCTATTAAGACTTCACTCATTTCCTCTATCACTCAGAAGTTTATCTTATCATTCTCATATTTCATAACTCTACCATATCTAGCACTGTAGAAAGCTACACAAGCTTTACCGTGCATATATTTGTCATAATCTATACATCTTATTTAGTAGATATGGCTTTAACCTGAACTGCACTGTCATTCTCATAGCTCTATCTCAAGAATAATTTGACTTTATCGTAAGAACAATCTAGCTCTATTGTGAGAATGTTAACTTCTTTTACATAGACGTTGCTCCCTCTCAGAGCTGCATCTTCTTTTATAATTACATCTCATTTCATTTCATGTTCATGGTACATCATTCATGTATCTGATCCCTACTAAAGAGATATGTCATAAGTACTATAATAATATGTCTATAGGTTTGCCATTAACATTCATCTCTAATCTCATTCTTTGTCTAATTGACTATCATTGTCTAGTGGTAAATTCTCATTCTATTCTTTGCTAACTATCTTGTTTATCACTTTTATATTGCTTTATCATTACCAAGTTTAATTATCTAATTGCATGTCATATGGTATGGGAGCAATATATATTTTTTCAAAACTTTCGCATCATATATACTCTACCCTGCATGTAATGCAAAGGGAGAGTGTTCATTCATCGTAGCATACTCTAACATCATATTATGCAAGGAGATGAAATCATTTAAGTATACTCTAACATGTGTCATCATATGACAACTGCAAGGATATGCAACTGTTCATCATAACTTATGGCAACATAAGCCATATCATTATCATATAATTTGCTAAACCATCCATGATACGCACATTGCAATTAAATAATTAACTATGTAAACTTTAAAGCATTCTAACTTAGGCTGCCACATTATCCTCTTACTAGGGTATAGACTCAACCCTTCATTTCTTTATTTAACTCTTGCTCATTACTCTATCTTAAATTGGGGAGTCTCTTTATCTTTGAATCTGTGGCTACCTTTCTCTCATTAGAAATCATAAACTTCTTTTTTAATCTTACATACATCTACCGTTCTGTTAAACTTCTATAACTACCAGAGAAAAGTTCTTTCTTTGTAACACGAAATTCAATCCGTGAACTAACTTCTCAATCATTATACTCTCACTGCTCATGTGGATGAACTTGGCTAATTATTCATCAAAGGATTCTTATTTCCATACTTTAACTCTTAGCCTCAGGCTCATCTCTATCTAACTTGGAGGAATGTTTATTGTAAAGTATTACATAAAAACTTCTCAGGTGAGCGGATAAATCTCCATCTATATGGAGTAACGTCTGTATCTCTACTATCTCTTGATTGGACTATGGTTCCTTTCTAGTATATCTCTTGATCCTAGTGAACTTGAGTCACATGGATCTCATTCATCATCTAGTGCTATTACTTTTGCTCCTTGGGGTGCTCTACCCTAGGTCTGCTAGGTTACTATTTCTTCATGATGGGATCCCTATGTTTCAGAAACATCAACTTTATATCTATTAACCATCACGTCTCTAACCTTAAGCCATGTATTTGGCTCATTCTTAGGCAAGTATCATTCTAACTTTTGATTATTTTGTTCAGGAAAGACAAATTGAATAAATTCTTTCATAATATAGATCTACTCCTCATGGTCACACGGAGGATCTACTTCCCAGTATCTTCTTAAATTGATTTGTATCTTTGTATCTCATACTATTTGGCTTGCATGCACCATGTGCTAAACTTCTAACTGAAAAACTTTAGTGAGGTTAGCATCTTCATTCTCATCATCAGGTCTCTGTGCATCCTAGTCACGACTCACCTTCTTTGTGAACCTTAGTCATAACCAAACCAATCTACCCGTCATGACTTGACATCTCTGTGTACTTTTGTCATGAGCAAATGTCTTCTCCTATTGCGACCTAAACACCTTCACATCACGACTTGGACATAGCTTTCCCTAAACATTCTCTTCTAATATTCTTTGTCTAGTCTTCTAAAATGTAAACCTAATTTAGGTCAATGCCCTCTATTGCATATCTATTTATCATCCCTACTATAGGATTGAGGAAATACAGATAATCTGACTACTCTTGATCTTTACTTTTATCTATCCCTTGACCTGAACTATTAAAATAGGAAGGGATTGTCATAGACTATCACTATATCTCTCGAATAAGGAACTACTGTAGGTTACTCATATCAAATCTATCCTCAAACCCTGGTAAGGGAGGACAATATATTGTCTACCTATAATCAAATAATAGTGCTCAGATTTCATAGCCATAGACTGTCCTCTTATAGGAGGAATAGGGTTTACATTAGGGTTAGAGGGCACTCCCAAAAACTCATACTATATCTTTTATAATCTCTTTCTATTAATCCTCAAGAAATTTCTAAGGCAATTTATCTTTAGCTTACGTCTCCAACAGCCTATTTATCAATTCAGGAATATGAAATAGCTATCATGTCAGGCCATCTTAACTAGGCTATATTCATTCTATCATAACATCTCCCATTGCATATAAGACTTATGTGTCCCTATCCTGAAGGACTTATGTGTCCTTGATGAAATATCCTTACTTTTGTACATCTTAGGGACCATTCAGTAGTATTTAGAACCACTTACAAGACATTGGAAGTCTATTAGCTAAATCTGTAATTTTACTATTCTCGAGTTACTATTCATATGGTAATCCAGATTCGGCGATGAACTTTGAAAAATCATAATTAATTCTAGAAATATTAAAATGAATGAGTTCAAAAACCTACGTGAAGATAACATCTTGAAATTGAAGGGAAAAATAATCTCTACACCAAATACTTAGTCAATTAATACAATTTAATCGTCAAATATTACTGTTCATTTAGTCAAAAATTCTGAAAACAGATTATGGTCCCTTTGGAAAATTCGTTCTCTTGGTACAAAATTGAAATAAGGTGTTCTTGGTGTCAAAATGAAGCTCGATATGTTAAATAAATGTCTGTAAAATTTCATACATTTATCTCAACATTTACTATTTTTCATTACATCATGACTATCATTACTTATATTGGTCATATCGCAACATTTCATATAATGATTCTTCACATAACATTTATACTATCCAATCCCTAGCTTCTCTTCATGCTCCTTCATCCGCTTTCATCATTTATAAACCTGTTAGGATTGGGATTACATAGAAGGGGTGAGATTTCTGGGGAAATCTCAGTAGCGAACGGTACTAAACAATGTATGCATTAATGTAAATACTTGTGCTTACTTGTGAAAGTGTTAACATTGTGTAATGTGCATGCTTCCATGTAATATATGAATTACAATTGTCCAAAGTAATCATAGAAATAGAGCTTCAATCATAAACACATATGCAACACAATTCAACATAGCCATAGCACTACCAAGCATAACATTTAATACATACAAGTTTAGGATAAGTTTACTACCTCACTTGCTTGATTTCTTCCCCTTTAACCTTGCCTCTTTCTTCTTCTCTTTGATGAGTGGCTGCCTCCTTAGAGTCCACAATCAAATCCTAACATCACATAATCATTCATCCATTACAATCTAACTTTGTCTTGAACATTGAGCTCATTTAACTACATTAACTTTCTTTAATCTTAACTAATGGACTTGGCCTTTGAATCAATTGATGTCTTGAGTTTACGCTACACAATTTCATCTTTTAAATCCATTTATGAGCTTAAAATCATGAAATTCCAGCTCCTATGAACTCTTATGTACAGAATTGCATAACACCCTCTTTTCTTTCAAAAATTCTCATTTTGATTCTAATGCTTTCCATATTTGTTTCTCCACTTTATCCCACACAACTTTTCATTTTAAAACTATTGGAAATATCAAAATCATGAAATTCCAATTACTGTTCATACGAGTGAATAGTAACAGAGAAGAACTTTGAAAACTATAACTTGGAATTCCAATGCTTCAAAACCTATCCAATCCTACACAAAATCATCATATGAATTCAGTGGAAGCATTAGATAATTGAAATTCCATCTCCTTATATCATGAACAGTGCAAACTAAAATAGTTCAACCATGGCAAAGTCAAGAATATCAACTTGATTCAACAACCAACCATCTAACTAGCTTGTTTAAGCTTCAATCACATAACTCTAACTTTAATTTCTTCTTTCTCCTTTCATCTAAGGTTTTTGGACAGCACATACACCTTAGAGAAAATTCAACTTTCTTCCATGAAAACCCTAAGTTCAAGCTCCCAAATTAAAGGAAAATAAGCTAGGATAGATAACTTTCCTCATTCTCTAGCTAGCTTGAAATTTGGTACCATGAGTCTTCTTTTTCTTGGCTTGACTCTTCATTTGAGTAGCATCCCCCAAAGTTTCCAAGGGCCATGATTGTGTGCAGAAAAATGGGGGTATTTATAGAAAAAATCCATGGGAAATTAATGTCCAAGATCACTTTGTGCACTATTTGATCTAATGGCTCATATTTGATATTGGATTAGCTTTCCCTAGAAGCCGATGAGATGACATCATCAAAGGACACCTTAAAGCCCATATGACAAAATTACAAATGGAGTAAGTATCTGGAAAAATTTTAGTCCAATCCAGTACCGATTTAGTCTAATTTCCCAAAAACCATATTGTTTTCTAAATCTAATTTTTCTAAGATTCCGTAATACACTTTTTGACCTTAAATCTAGTATTTGGATTACTCCTACCATTGAAATTCTTGTACAGGGTCTAAACTTAATTATAGATCCCTTGGCAAATTACCAAAACATCCCTTGGTTCTTCTTTATTTACTTTAGTACCTCAGTATCATCTTTTCACATATCATTAGAGTATTCCCTCACCTTGATCAACTATTTTGGGAACTCTCCTTGATTGTCTAACCTTAGTCAAATGACCAAAATACCCTTCATTTATCTCTGGCTCATTGATACAACCCAGTGGCATACTCAGTGGCATTTTCATAATTTTATATTTTCCCTGTCTTTATTAGCCCTAGCCCATGTACTTATCTAAAAATATTATTGGGCCTATAAGGTGCCATTTTGGGCCCTCTACATGATCTACTACCTTTATGGGCTCAACTACAGAGAAATTCCCCTGAAACGTATTTATCGGGTGTTTTAATTCATTGTAAATTCCATAATAAATTCTACATGACTCCTCTTTTGGCTCTATCATTTTCATAAATTATTATATTAATTATAGGAATTTAATGCCAAATTCCATCTGATTATGATGTCCAGAGGATACTGTATTAATTTCCTTTTCTTCAGAAATTAATATAATTTTTTTTGGGACCTTAAATTAAAATTCTTTGTTGCGTCAAACTGATCAGAATAATTCTCTCTATTTACTAGAAAAATTTGGGACTAATCTGATTATAGGCATTTTTGGCTCAACGTTCAATAATTACCATTTTTCCCTTGAACTTTTGAAAAATACACTTTAGGTCCTTAACTTTTCATAATTACACTTAATGGCCCAAAGCTTTTGTCAACTTTCATTTTCCACCATGGAACCTTTAAACTTTTCATTTTAGTCCCTCTCTTTCTTCAAGACTCGTCTAACCTTTCTCATTCCTTCTTATCATCGTCACAATTCTTTCCAAACCTTTTTTCTCTATCAGTATTATACAGATAGGGGAAAAATAGGACATCACATTTCTACTCCCTTAAAATAAATTTCATCCTCAAAATTTACGTAGGACTTTAGTCAATAATTTTGGATAGATATCCTTTTCTGCTTTATGACTAAGGATTCAGGTATTTATCTCTTATCTTCTATCTTGTCATCTTAGCGAAGTATTTTCCATATCCGCATATCTTCATATCTTTGATGTGATTATTCTTTTGTTCTGAATCAACTCAATCAGAGCTAAACTCTACTTCATTTTATTCCTTGCTTACTTGTTATGCATCTATTTGTTTATGGACTTCTCACCATACTAGAATTATGAGTAGTGTCAATTCTTTTCATATTAAACTCTCTCGAATATTACTATATTCTGGAGTTTTCATCAACTACTCATCATACTTCTTCTTCTTATCATCTTTAATAATTCATCATAATACAGGATAGGACTTATGTCATTATTCTTTCCCTTTTTACTTTACTACTAGATAAGAGCACATAGGAGCACATACTCTTAACATGCATAATGCCTGGCTAACATATTGCTACATACCTGCCCATGAATGCAAAGCTCTAACATCGGAGCTCAAGCATTCCTTTTCTTAATATGCATAGCTCTAACACTCGGAGCTTGCACAACTCTATCACATGGAGCTTGCATTGCTCTAACATTTAGAGCTTTAGCATATTTTACAAACATAACATAATGCCTGGAATCTCATGCAAGGAGTGAAAACTCTCACTTGTTATTTTATCTGTAATGTAACATTTAAACATCTTATCCCTTTTCAAAAAGGAAGCCTCTTTATCTGTTTACAAAGCTAGCTACAAAGCCACTTCATATTGTATTTCTCAATACATATTTCTCATTATATATCACATTGTATACTTTTCATGTCATATCTCATTATATACTTTTCATGCCGTATTATGCCATATCTAGCAAAATCTGGCTATATCATGGTCTATCTTGCCTTATCATGACGCATCCTAAGATACCATAATTCTAACATTCTCTTTAACTTATAACTTTGCTAGATTTTGAGAAAAATCTTCTAAATATTTCCTTTCAAATCCATTTTATTTGGACTTGACATAAGGGTTCTAGTCTTTTACCATTCATAACCCTTTCTAACTTTTCATATCTCTTTCTATCATGATATATAACTTTGTTCATCTATGCCAAACTTCTATTGCATTTATGAAACATCGTTATTTTCATACGTCTTAAGGACCAAACGGCAGCATTTGGAACCACTTTTAAGGCTATTGAAGTCAAATTACTCAATCTGGAATTTTACTCTTAGCGAGAATTGTTTACTGTGTAAATTCCAGTGGAGTGAACTGACTTCAAAAAATCATAACTAATTCTAGAAAAATTGAAATGGAGAGGTTCAAATTGATACACGAAGCTAACTTAATGCTCTTTCAGGTAAAAATAACTCGTTGACCACGCCTTGATCATGTCAATGTCAGTCAACGTCCAAAGTTTACTGTTCATCCTACATTTTTCCCTGATTCCATCATTTTGGTCCCAACATTTGTACTATCCAATCCCCAGTTTTTCTCCATGATTCTTTAGTCCTCTTCTAACATACCTGTGGGATTAGGATTACATGGAAGGGGGTGAGATTTATGGGGAAATCTCAGTAGCAAACGGAAACCATACAATGTATGCAACTATATGCTTAATGTTACTATGTGTGTACTTAATGATCATCTTGCATCATGATAACATACATGCTTCCATGTTACTTAATTATAACATATGGCCATAGTATAAAAAGAAACATAGCATTACTTAGCCTTTCTATCTAACTCTTAGCCTTGCCTCTAAGGCCCCTTCTTTTCATCATTCAGAGCCTATACATAGAATAATAATATCTTTATTATTATCCAGTATAGCTCTACTTACCTCATGCTTAACTAGGGGTAATATCCTTAATCTGACATTCGCCTGGCTTTCTTTCTACCTTTAGCTACCTTTATTAATAGAGATATTTATTTATTCTAACCACTAAGAGCAATCCTCTACTTTATTAGAGTAGGGACTAGATAACTTACTTACCTTATTCCTAGGCTCTGCCTAGTACCTAAGCTCCTTAGACTGCTCCTGGCTCCACTATAACCCTTTCATTTCTTTCTCTTCCTTTCTTCCTTTCTCTCTTTCTATCTTCTTTCTCTTCTTTCTTGGCTCTTGGCCATGCATTCCTTGAGGGAGGGGGTGGCCTATTTATAGGTGAGTGGAGGTGGAATGGATGGCTCAGATTGAATCATGATGAATGGCCCATATCACTTAGCTTTCTCAAGAAGCTTTGCCTGTATCATCACGATGACATCACCCTCAATGACTCACCATTATGACATCATTCAAGGATACCTCAGGGAACACCTCAGGGGGTATGTGGCGCAATTGGTGGGGCCCTTGGGACATCTCACTAGCTAACTCAGCCTCTCCAGAGAATTCAGAGCCTTTACCTGGAATGAGCGGCCGAGATTTTGCCATGTCATATCCCCAATCTTTTGACCTGATGTACCTGTATAGTTTATCTGCAATGGATATAAGATTCTTGGAATAAACTGTATTAGATTGCGAAAAGAAAGAGAAGGATTAATAACTAAGGAAATAATAGGGACCAAAATACAAATTGAAAAGTTTGAAGACAAAAAGTTGAAGTAGAAATAAAAGGAAGGACCTAAATGCAATTAATAAAAAGTTCAGGGAATAAAGTGTAATTATTCAAAAGTTAAGGACCTTAATGTAAATATGGAAAAATTGAGCCAAAACAAGCCAAAAATGCCCAAAATCAGATCAGACCCAAATTTTACCAGTAGATAGACAAAAATATTTCGGTCAGTTTACCATAACACTGAATTTTGATTTGAGGTCCCGATTGATTGATATAAATTCCTGAAGTCAGAAGGAATTATTACAGTATTTTTCAGATCTCAGAATCATATGAGACCTTATAGAAAATTCATATATTTAATATATGAATTTATAAAATTGAGAAAGTCAGAAAAGGAATCCTATAGAAATCATACGGGATTTTACAATGAAATAAAATACCTAATAAATAGGATCGGGAGAGTTGTATTGTAAATTGGGCCATAAAGGCAATACAGGCAATAAGCCCATAATAAGGCTCAAATGGCGCCATCATAAGCCCATTAAGGTGACTGGACAGTTATGTGAGCCAGAGACCAGAGCAGTCCAAGAAAAGTGCAAAATTATGAAAATGCCCCTGGATGCCCATACTGTACCAGTAGTGGATGGAGGTCATTTTGGTCACTCTAGAAAGGCTAAAAACGTGTCATATAGTATAAAGAGGATTATTTAGAGCCCATATACACCCTGAGGCAGTATAAAGAGGTGTCAAATGACGATTTTACCCTTAGGGTTAGTACAGTGCAGGTAAGTGAAAGGAATTGGAAGACACGCAGCGAAAATTAATTTAAAATTTTTTCCATTCCTTGCCAGGATCTATCGTATGTGTTTAAGTCAAGTGGGAAGAAGCATTACCCTTAGTGTGCCTCAGCAACTTCCACAGCTTTTGGTCATGACGTTCACAGCTTCTTTCCGCGGCTCGTGCTCCCTTTCGATCGCAAGAAGTCGACGACTCAGGTCATTTTCCTCTACTGGTATCCACACGAACAGCGTTCCAACCATGAACGACGTGCTAGCGTCTCTTGTCCCTCCAGGGCTTTCTCAAGAGTTCGTCCTTTCCGTCTCTATTTGGATAGTTTCTTATCTGCAAACCCTTTGCTCAGTCCCCTTTAGCCTTTCTGTGTTCTATGTATATCTCTATGCAAAACATAGCTCCTAATATCAGATATATAGGATGCTCTGCGTTTTCTTCTATCGAATTGGATTTTAGGAGTTAATCTTATATTATTTCCAAAATTAATACAATATCATATATTGTATAATTTGATAAGAAACTAATTAAATAAATAATATTAAATCCGTCCCACAGATTTCATTCACCTATTTATTTAACTTAAAATAAAGCTAAGACTGAACTGTATTTCATTTATTCTCATAAATCAAATTTGAGATATCATATCAATTTGAATTTCAAATTCAAATGTGATAGAGATTTAATTTATCCTTATAAATATCTCTTATATGAGATATCCTATCAATTTGAATTTTAAATTCAATCGTGATAGAGATTTCATTTATCCTTATAAATTAAATCTTATAAATGTCTCTTATATGAGATATCCTATCAATTTGAATTTTAAATTCGAACGTGATAGAGATTTAATTTATCCTTATAAATTAAATCTCATATATCTCTTATATATAATGTATATATACGAATTTATATATATATATATGAATATAAATATAAATAAATATATATACATCTATCCTGGATCATTCATTGAATCTGGACATGTCTTAGATTCATTGAATCTGGACATCATAGCTCGTGTTGGGCTATGTTGTGTGCGACCCTGTAGGCCCATATGAAGTTGGCAGTGGGCCATTTGTTATATTAGCCCACAAGTCGCAAGCGGTCTCTAGCAAGACATAACGACTACCCAAATCAAATGAGGATCGTTAAATGATGTAAACTTTTATACAACCATATCATATCCCTTCTGTCATGTGATATTTTGGTCATGGTTGAGGCATGGATAATGTCATCCTCCTATTCCTGACCGTTACTTTCTCGATCCCTGAGTAGTTTGACTATAGAAATAGAACTACCTTTCCATTACAGTATGGCCATATATTTGTCAGACTCACTCATCAAGGGGCCCAGTAATATCTCTCTACGAATGTGAGGGACAAATTCCATCTTGACCATTCACATTCCTCCGCATAGAAAACCACTAAGCCTGAACATAGTCTTTATGATCACTCGGTCAAAAGTGACTTTTGACTAGGTCAAAATTGAGCGTTTGTCATGTAGGAATCCATGATGATCTCAGGTCAAAGGGCATATTGACATGGTTTGTATATGAGAGAAGCTTATGACGTTACCCACGCAGTTCTCTCATAGCGGGTCAGTCCAACACCTTGTACTCTTACATGTGCCTATGACTTTGATTTATATCTCTATACATCTTCAAAGTCATACTGGTCTTATTTCATCTGTGCTCCCGCATAGATGACCAACCAGGGACATTTAGGATAAGATCATAAATTATCCAAGGATGGTCATCACAATAAACATGTAAATAATATGATAGCACAATTAATAAATTCATAAATCAATAATATTCATAAGATGATGATTGGCCCCTAGGGCACGATTTCTAACATAAAGGACACCAAGGGTATTTTGGTCATTTCCCAAGGGATGGATGGCAGATAAATATTCAATATATCATTTTTAATGGTATGAGAAGCCTAGATATTGATTTCTAGGATATAATACATATCCTGGTATATTATAAAAAAATTTAGAACATAAAATAGTCCAGTTGTTGTGAAACTGCTCCGATCGGTACCGGATTGGACTAGAATTTTTCCAGAACCTTCTTTACATGGGAAGCACGCCACCTAACCCTCTTAGGTGTCCCATTAGCTGTCCCACATGATGTCATAATTATTCTTTTATGAAAAAGTTAAATCCAAGATTAAATGTGAGCCTTTAGATCAAATAGTAACCAAATCAATCTTGGCCATCCATTTCAACCCAAATTTCTCTATAAATACCCCCTATTCAGAACACTTCGGCATGCATGGTGAACCATAGGGAAACTCTTGCAAAATTTTCATTCAACCAAGAAAGAAGCAACCAAAGTGAAGTAACAAGCAAGGTAATCATCTCCCTTGATCTTGAGCTTTGTCCTAGCAAGTTATCTCATGGTTTTAAGGGGTTTTCATGCTATATTTCCCTTATGGTTGCTGTTGGAAGTGCTTCACATATGTGGTTAAAAAATGAGTTTTATGTTATGGATAGTTTAGACAAGCTTAAACAAGCAAGAATCAAGTGGTATAAGCTTGGGAATTCAAGTATGTTTGGATTTAGGGTTTTGTGTTCTTGCTGGTACTGTATGTGGTACTGTTCATATGATGGAATTTCATGATTTTGATGCTTCCAATGAGTTTAAAATGGAAAATTGTGTGGGGATAAAGTAGGAGAACAAGTATTGGAAGCATTGGAATAAAAATGTGAATTTTTTAAAAAAGGGACATCCATTTCGGTTTGGTACTGTAGCAATTGGCATGTTTTGATTTTCGAAATTCTGATTTCATATTTGGATTCTACATGAAAAATTATGTGGAAATGAACTGTGAGAATTTATTTTGGAAAGGTGGAAGTAGGAAACATAAATTAGAGAAAGAAAGGGAGGTAGTGAAAACCTAGTCTTGGATTTGGTTTCAAGTTGGGTTGTAACTTGATATTATGTTATAATGGATAGGTTTTGACATTTGCAAAGGAAGGAAAGCACTTCAAGAAGGTCTTGACCAAGATAGCTAAGAGGTAGCAAGGATACCTAACTATAACTCATGTTTGTTTAATTGTTTTGCTTGCTTGTTGATTATGGTGTTTGGTTGAGCTTGAGCTTATATCATCATGTTATCATGAAGTATGAATGATTGCAACTCCTTGCAAGTTATGTCATGACAATATGTATGTTAGAGTTTGCTTATGTACTATTATTCAGTAGCTCCCATCTCATGATAACATGTTAAGCATCCAATTATTCATGCATGATAATATCGTTTGTGTAACTTGCTATTGGGATTTCCATGAAATCTCATTCCTTCCATATGCATAACTATGTTTTAAGTGCTGGATTCTCTCAATGGAAGAGAGTAATTGTTGATGATTAAGTTTGTATAACAAGTTATATGACTTACATGACACTATGGGATGATATGCTAGTATGCATGGTGTATGTTTCTGTAACCCTATTTTGAGGCCATTGTGATGTGACAATGTTTATGACATTTAAATCAATGAGTTTTAGACTGAAACTTGGCATGATTAAAATTAAGATACATAGATTTAAATGAACACCAAGAATACCTTATTTGGATAAGTATCCGAATTGTTCTGATTTTCCAAAGTTGGAAGTAAGATCTGGAATTGAGATAAAATAAGTGCTGAGAGACAGTGACGTTCACGCAATGATTTCATATAACAAATGAATGAGTTTTTCTATGAAATTTAATGATCTTAAAGAGAACGTCTAGAGATTCAAATCCATAGGTAACACAGCTCATTTGGATAAGTAACCAAAGAGAAATGAATTTGTGAAGTTAAGCAAAGAAACTGGAACTTCCAGATTTTTACCAAATGAACAGTGATTGTTAACCAATAAACTGATTTCATTTGGACCAGAAAACCTCAGTTTCATATGTTTCCCTCAAATATTTATGAAAGAGCTTTCATTAGAAATTGGAACCACATTATTTTGATTTTTCTACAACTAATTATGAATTTTCAAAGTAGGGTACATGTTCTGGAATTACTAAATGAATAGTATAAGTGAACAGTACCCGAGAGCAAATCTTTTGGAAATGGATGTTTTCAAAGCAAATGATCATGTAATTGGTTCCAATCACTTCTAATGGAGTATAATTGAGGTTAAAAGTAAGGATGTGACATGCCACGTGTCCTATTTACTTTTTCTTTTTTTTTCTAATCTTATGATATATGTCCTTAGCTTTTCTTCTTTTCCTGTAATCATGCCATGTGGCACCTTGTAGGTCCCTTTTATGCCACCTCATGATTCCATATCACTTTCCTCAGTTCTATCTTTGACCAGGTCACTTTACTTTATTGAAAAACACTAAAATATTATTTTAATGCCTCTCAAACTCCCATAAATTATGGGCCTACGTTTTTAGACTTTTAAATGTCATCTTGGGTTTCTAACCAAGCCCAAGCACTCTGGTGGCTCAGTTCCCAATAAACACTCCTTACTTTTCCATTATGCCCACATGGACTTTCACTATTTATTATTTAGTCCATGAATTTTCACTTTCTTGCAGTTTAGTCCCTGAACATCATCTGTATACTTCTGGGACTCCTGCATAATAGGGTCAGTAGCCTACCTCTTTCAGGATACATACTAGGCTTCAAGGCCTAAAAATTGGGATATGACAGTTTACACCCTTTCTCATCACTTCCCAGGGGTCACCCATCATGGGACTACTCTTGCCTGAGCATGATTAACTGAAAAGTGCCAATAAAAATCTAAAGCACTGGTGCTAATAGGCTCTAACCCTAGTAATAAGGCTATATGAAATTAACATTATGGGTAATCTCTCTGTTATGAGCTAACTAACTTGTGAAGCTTTTCTACCTTAACCTTGTCATAGGTAATTTTTCTTCCAAAGACATATTGTACTTAAGGCTCATTCATTTTCTCTCTCTAGGCTAGGTCTACTGTGACCCTCGAGATCTACTATGTCATATCCTAATTTTTCCCTATCCGTATAGTACTAATAGTAGAAAGAGGTTTGGAAAGGATTATGATGAAGATCAGAAGAAATAATAAAGGTTAGATGATTCTTTAAGGAAGAGAAGGACTAAAATAAAAAGTAGAAAAGGTTAAAGGCAAAAAGTGAAAGTAGAAATAAAAGTTGGGCCCTTAAGTGTAATTTTCAAAAGTTCAGGGACTTGAATGCAAATAGCCAAAAGTTCAGGGGCCTAAGTGCAATTATGCAAAAGTTCAGGGACCTAAATATAATTATGGAAAAGTTGAGCTAAAACAGGCCAAAAATACCTTGAGTCAGATCAGACCCAAATTTTACCAGTAGGTAGATAAAATTATTCCGGTTAGTTTAACGCAACACAGAATTTTGATTTGAGGTCCCGATTAATTGATATAAATTTATGAAGTCAGAAGAATTATTACAGTATTTTTTAGATAGCAGAATTAGATGAAACTTTATAGGAAATTCCTATATTTAATATACGAATTTATAAAATTGTCAGAGTCAGAAAAGGAATCCTGTAGAAGCCTTACGGGATTTTATGGTGAAATAAAATACCCGATAAATATGATCAAGTGAGATTTATTGGGATTTGTGCCATAAAAGTAATGAAGGCAATGAGCCCATATCAAGGCCCAAATGGCATCATCATGAGCCCAATAAAGTAGTGAAACAGTTATGTGGGCCAGAGTCTAGAGTAGTCCAAGGAAAGTGCGAAATTATGAAAATACCCCTGGATGCCCATACTGGACCAGTGATGGATGGAGGGCATTTTGGTCATTTTGGACAGGCCAAAAACATGTCATATAGTATAAAGAGGATTATTTAGAGCCCAGATACACCCTGAGGCAGTATAAAGAGGTGTGAAATGACGATTTTGCCCTTAAGGTTAGTATAGTCCAAGGGATCAATAATCAAGTATTGACCTAGTACAAGTATTTCAATAGTATGAGAAGCCTAGACGTTGATTTGCAGGACAAAATACATATCCTGGTATATTATAAAAAAAATTAGGAACAGAAATAGTCTAGTTGTTGTGAAACTGTTCCGATCAGTACCATATTGGACTGGAATTTTTCCAAAAGCTTCCTGGCATGGTAAGCACACCACATACCCCCATGAGGTGTCCCTTGATCTGTCCCACATGATGTCATAATTATTCCTTTTAGAAAAAGTTAAATCTAAGATTAAATGTGGGCATTTAGATCAAATAGTAACCAAGTCAATCTTGGCCATTCATTTTTCATGGATTTTAGCTATAAATACCCCCTCATTCTGCATCAAAACTGTGGCTTCATGGACCATTGGGGAAACTCTTGCAAAATAAAACTCAAGCCAAGACAAAGAAGATTCAAGGTACCAAAGTTCAAGCAAGTTAGAGATTAAAGGTAAGCAATCTCTCCTAGCTTGTTTTCCTTTGATTTGGGAGCTTGAACTTAGGGTTTTCATGGGAGAAAATTTGAGTTTTCTCTAAGTGGAGGTGCTTCCCAAAGACCTTAGATGAAAGGGGAAAGAAGAAATTAAAGTTATAAACATATTATTGAAGCTTAAACAAGCTAGTTAAGAGATTGGTTGTTGAATCAAGTTGATATTCTTGACTTTGCCATGATGTGCCATGTTTAGTCTACACTGTTCATGAGGGAAGGAAATTGAATTTCAATGATTTAATGCGTCCATTGAATTTAGATTATGGTTTTGTTTAGGGTTGGAAAGGTTTTGAACCTTGAAAGCATTGAAATTGCAAGATTGAAGTTTTTGAAACCCTTATCTGTACTGTTCACTCGCATGAATAGTGATTGGAATTTCATGATTTTTATGCTTCCAATGGTTTTAAAATGAAAAGTTGTGTGGGGTAAAGTGGATAAACAAGTATGGGAAGCATTAGAATCAAAATGAGAATTTTTGAAAGAATTGTATGCCTATGTTCAGTTCTGTACAGCAGACCGTGAAGGAGCTGAAATTTCATGATTCTAAGCTCATAAATGAATTCAAAAGATGAAATTGTGTAGGTTAAAGTCAAGGCATCAATTGATTCAAAGACCAAGTCCATTAGTTAAGATTAAGGAAAGTAAATGAGCTTAATGTTCAAGAGGGAGTTATGTTAGTTAAAGTAAGTTTAATGCTCAAGGAAATTAGATGGTAATGGATGAATGGTTATGTGATGTTAGGGATTGGTTGGTATGCTCCAAAAGAGGCAGCCACATGTCCAAGAGATGTGAGAATAAAGAAGCAAGATAAAGTGAAAGAAAGTCAAGTCTATAAGGTAGTGAACTTACCTCTTTATGTGCTTGATGTGGTATGCTTATGTGTTGACGTGTACATGATATTTGAATGATGTTGTGACATGATAAATGATGTTGAATGTATTGTGAATAACATGTTTTCCATGGCCATGCACTTTATGTAAAAGTATACAGCATGATGGCATGTCACTTTAAGTGCTTGATGGCATTCTCATCATATATACTCTACTCTACATGAAATGAAAAATGGGAGTATTCATTTATCATAACATACTCTAACATGCATAATATACAAGGAGATGCAATCATTTAAGTATTCTTTAACATGCGTGTCATTATATTACAAATACAAGGAGATGCAACTGTTCATCATAACTTATGGCAACATAAGCCATATCAGCATCAGATAATTTGCTCAACCATCCATCATATGAAACATCCTACTTTTACCATATTAGAGTATGTATTTGGAAGCATATTTGATTAGCAGAAGCATTACATTAGCCCAAAAATTAAAATTTTAAAACTTACTTATTGGGTACTGTTCACTTGGTGATTTCCAGATTTATAGTTCAACTTTAAAAATTCATAACTAATTGTAGAAAACTCGTATGGAGGTGATCTAAATTTCTAATTGAAGCTATTTCATATATCTATAAGGGAAAATATAAATCTGGACATTTACCTTGAAAATGGATACAGTTAAATTGTTACTTTTTACTGTTCATATGGCAAATTTTGGAAATTCCAGATTCTGTCTTTTAAATTTGGAAATTCATTTTTCTTGATATACACATAGAAATGAGGCATCTTACATATGAATTTAAATATCTGGATGTGTACTATGTGGTCATAAAATTTCGTAGATTAATTCCTTTATTGGCTAGGTCAAACTGAAGCCACAACAAAACTCCTTCAGGACCTACGTTTTTACCATTTCAGTTTCCTTTCTTTCACTTTCAATAATTGTTTCGGCATGCATAAACCATCTCTTTTGCCTTTCATGCATTTATATACATCATGGGGTTATGCCATAATTCTTTCATACAATTTTCTTTACATATAATGGATATTACATAACATTGTATAAAAAGGCTAACAAGCATGCTTGCCATCACTTGTCTACTCTTTCTCTTCCATTCCTTAGCTCATGTACCAAACATGATTCTTCCATCATGAATAACCTATTATGGTTGGTTATGGGAGGGTGAGTTCTAGGGAATCTCAATAGCAAACATTACCACTTAAATATGCAAGATGGATGCTAAGGCATGATATGTAATTTCATTAAATTTTCTTTAATTAGTGACATGCCACCATGCTATATACTTTTGCATAAAAGTGCATGGCCATGGAAAATATGTTATTCATAATACATTGAACATCATTTATCTTGTCACAACATCATTCAAATATCATATACATGTCAACGCATAAGCATACCGCATCAAGCACATAAATAGGTAAGTCCATTACCTTGCACTTAAGCTTTTCTCTTGATCTTTTGCAGTTGCTCCCTAGCTTTCCAACCATGAAGCCTTTCGGTCAATCACTTCCTAACATCTTCTTGAATGTTTCAAGGTCTTAAACACATTCATATTCATCACATAATTCATTAGGACCATGAACTCCAACAATGTTCAAGACTACCCTTGATAAACTCTTTACTAACATAACTTTCTCTAGCCTTCACTAATTAACTTGTCCCTTGAACCAATTGATGTATTGACTTTACCCTCCACAATTTTATCTTTTCAATCCATTTATGAGCTTATAATCATGAAATTCCAGCTCCTATGTACTGTTCTATACAGAATCGTATAACACCCTCTTTTCTTTCAAAAATTCTCATTTTGATTCTAATACTTCCCATACTTGTTTCTCCACTTCATCCCACACAACTTTTCATTTTAAAACCATTGTAAGCATCAAAATCATGAAATTCTAATCACCATTCATGTGAGTGAACAGTAATAGAGAATAACTTTAAAAACTACAACTTGGAATTCCAATGCTTCCAAGGTTCAAAACCTATCCAATCCTACACAAAATCATCATATAAATTAAATGAAAGCATTAGATCACTGAAATTCCATTTCCTTCTATCATGAACAGTGCAAACCAAAATGGTTCAACAATGATAAAGTCAAGAATATTAACTTGATTCAACAACCAATCACTTAACTAGCTTGTCTAAGCTTCAATCATATAACTCTAACTTTAATTTCTTCATTTTCCTTTCATCTAAGGTTTTTGGACAGCATAACACCTTAGAGAAAACTCAAATTTCTTCCATGAAAACCCTAAGATCAAGCTCCTAAATCAAAGGAAAATAAGATAGGATAGATTGCTTACCTTTAATCTCCAGCTCGCTTGAACTTTGGTACCTTGAATCTTCTTTGTCTTGGATTGAGTTTTCATTTTACAAGAGGTTCCCTAACGGTTCATGCTCCATGGTGTTGAGGCTAAAATGTGGGGGTATTTATAGAAAAATCTCATGGAAAATGAATGGCTAAGATCACTTTGTACACTATTTGATCTAATGGTTCATAATTGCTCTTACATCAAGCTTACCCACCAAGCCAACTTGAGATAAGATCACATGACAAAAATATTCTCCTCCCCTTGTCTTGCACTCCATGTGTGAGGGTGTGTGGATCCCACCTTGTGCAAACTCTAATTCTCACTTTATTCCTTTTTTTCTTTTTCAAAAATTCAAAAATTATTCATTATTGGACTTGGGCTAAAAAAGGTATGCTACTAGGCCTTATTGTGCAGGAGTCCTAGAAGTATACAAATTATGTTTAGGAACTAAACTATAAATAGTAAAATTTCCTGGGTTCATAATGGCCATTTTGAAGAAAGAAAGGGACTAAACTAAAAAGTCTAAAAGCTTAATGGTGCCAAAAGGAAGTAGACATAAAGTTTGGGCCAAAAGTGATAATTTCCAAAAGTTAAGGGACTTGAATGTAATTAAGTAAAAAGGTTCAAGGGAAAAATTATAATTATAAAAAGTTCAGCCCGAAGAGGGTTATAATTGCCTGAAAGTATTTCAGCCCTATATTCCATCAGTAAATAGAGGAAGTTGCGCTAGTTAATGTAGCATGATATAGAGCTATTAAGTTGTGACAAGTTAAGATAGTCATGGCTAAAGGTTATAGAGAATATGAGATGCAGCTAGCAAGTATTTAAGTGGTGACTAAAATGCACAGAGACATGATGACATGAATGAGATGCTGACCTTACTAAAGGTTATTAGTTAGAGGTTTAGCTTAGAGTACATGTAAGCTAGACAAAACGGTGCACTGAGATATAGAAGATCAGTTTAAGAAGAGGTTCAGAAGTAGATCCTCTATATGATCATCAGGAGTTGATCTACATTATGAAACACTTCGTGCAGCTAGTCTTTACTAAACAAAATAATTAAAAGTTAGAATGAGACTTGCCTAAGAATGAGCCTAATATGTGGCTTAAGGTTAAAGACATGATGGCTAATAGATAAAAGTTAATGTTCCTAAAATAGAGGGATTCCATCACGAAGAGATAGTAACCTATTGCGCTACCCCAGAAAACATAAGTAATATTGTTGGATGATCAATAAGATTCATATGACCAAAATTAGTCAGGATCCAAAGACAGACTAGAAAGGAGTCACAGTCTAGTCAAGAGTAGATTGAGACTGATAGACAGAAAGAATTAAGAGATACACATAAATACAAAACTTACTTCATACAAGATAGAAAGTGATCCAGTTATTTGAGAAGTTTTTCTCGAAGAGTTTAAAAGAAATATTCCTCTCAATTAGAGAGAGGTGAGTGTGAGGCTAAGGGTTAGAGCAAAGGAAAGAGAAACCTTTGATGAATACTTAGCTGAGTTCATCCACATGAACATTGAGGCTTAATAAGAGACACTTTCTTGCCTTTTAGTAATACAAAAGGATAAGGGAAAACTTAAAAGTTCGAATGATCTAAGAGATATGAGCTAGACCTTTTCTCAGTTAGCTGAAAGGAAATAGCTAACTCAGTTATGGATTATAGTCAGGTTACAGTGAGGCCGAGGACACAAAGTCCTTCAGGCTAAGGACACGGAAGTCTTACAGGCGATGAGAAATGTTATGATAAGAATGAATATGGCCTAGTAAGGTAGCCATAGATTCAAAGATAAAGTGACTCCCCTATTCCTAGGTAAGAAAGAGTAAAGAAGGGTCGAGTATATACCCTAGTAAGAGGGTAATATGGCAGTCTAAGTAAAATAAGTAAATGACTCAGTCTCCGAAATAGATAATCAGGACCTAGCAGTTAAGGTAATATAGAGACAGAATGTAACATCCCAAAATTTTCCTATATGTATAAGATTGATAGAGGAAAGATGTTATGAAAAGATTGGGATGGTAATAAGAATTTATGAAATAGACAAAAGTCAAAAAGGAGTCCTGTAGAATTAATTATGAAATTTACAGTGAAATCAGATACCGATAAAGGGTTAAAGGAAATGTGAGGAATTTTTATCAAGCCGTATGGGTCTCAAAAAATTATGAAACTTTGCAAGAAAATCATTTTATATTAGAATGAATTTATAAAAATGTTAGAACCATTAAAAGAGGTTTCTAGCATTTATCCTAAAAATCAGGGTGATTTAAGAATATCGGTATAAGGAAAGTGCCTTGGGATTTGTGTCAAGTAGCTATTGGACTTAAAAGAGGTCCAATAGGACGTGTTATGCAAGCCTAATAAGCCCAAGGAATTGTTATGTGGTCAAAAGAATTTTTAGAATATTTTATGTATTTTTAAAAGATAAAGAATTAAAGAAAGTCCAAGAAGCATGTGAGCTGTCCTTGTGGGACCCACAAGCTTTACACATGGCACCAAGAAGAGGAAAGGAAGATTATAACATGTGTTAAAATATAATAAAATAATATAAGAATTAACCTAATGATGATTAAGGTTAATTAATCCAAAAGCTAACCAATCAAATTTAAGATTAAGCCATTGTAATAATTAGGAAAAGTGAGGACATTATGGACCCAAGGTGCCAAAATTTTGGCTATAAATACCCCTACCATTCTTCACAAAAATGTGCCCCCTTGGTTACATTGGAGAAACTCTTGCATTTGAAAACTTAACCAAGATAAAGACAATTCAAGGCACTTAAAGATCAAGGTAGTCAAAGCATAAGGTATGTGATTCTTCCTAGTTTATTTATATGTGTTTTGGAAGGGTAAAACCTAGGTTTTAGTGGTTGGAAATTCCATTAAACCTAGAGTATGCTTGCTGTCCAAATTTTAAGTTAAAGGAGGAAGAAGAAAATAAAGGTAGAACTAGGTGATTAAGGTTTAGATAAGTTAGTTTTGATGATTGGTTGTTGAATTAAGTTGTTCTCTTGACTTTTTCATTGATGGAGATATTCAGCCTAGGTCTGTTCTGGACCAAGAAGAATGAGTTTCAATGATCTAATGCTTCCATTGAATTTATATGATGATTTTGTGTAGGATTGGATAGATTTGGAACCTTGGAAGCATTAGAATTGAAAGTGGTAAGTTTTAAGCCTTCTCTGTTACTGTTCATACGCGTGAACAGTGATTAGAATTTCATGATTTTGATGATTCCAATGGTTTTAAAATGAAAAATTGTGTGGGATAAAGTAGAAAAACAAGTATTAGAAGCATTGGAATTAAAATGAGATTTTTTGAAAGAATTATGCCCATGTTTTTGGTTCTATCCAGCAGGCCATGAAGGAGCTGTAATTTCATGATTCTAAGTTCATAAATGGATTTAGAAGATGAAATTGTATAGGTTAAAGTCAAGACACAAATTAATTCAAAGGATAAGATAGTTAACCACAAATTAAGAAAGATAGGGATTAATTGATTAAGTTTAATGTCCTTATATGCCAATTGAGTTGAATCATGATGAATGAGTGAATATGTGATGTTTAGGATTTTATTGTGTATTCAACAATACAACCTTACTACAAGGAAAGGTGACAAGAAAGAGGATAAGGAAAAAGTAAAGCATCAAGGTAGTAAACTTAGCTCAACTTGTATGTGTTGAATGTATGGTTGATTGTGTTATGGCTTTATTGATGTTGTTCATATGTATATGTTGAAGCTTTGTGCTATGATTTCTTTGACTAATTGTATTTCATATGTTACATGGAAGCATGCACATTACATTATGTTGACACAATCACAAGCAAGCACTAATACCAAGCATTAACGCATACATTGTTTAGTCCCATTTACTACTTAGATTTCCCCATAAATCTCACCACAAATAATATCTCTAATCAGCAGGAACCTCAAGCATGAGAAAGGAAGAATGTTAGATGAAGATATGTTTTTCTTATATGGTTATGTTATAGTCAAGTTTGGGGTGAATGTATGTCAGGTTAGCTGTTAAAATTCTGCACTGGAACAAAAACAGTTTTCAGCTATCTGCACTGGAACAAAAACAGTTTTCAGCTATAGTTAATGAAGCACTAAATGTATGAAATTTTGCAAACATGTATTTGACATGCCAATCTTTGTTTGACACCAAGAATGCCTTATTTTGATGTCTGTACAAAGAATTAATTTTCCAAAGTAAGGGACCAGAATCTGTTTCCAGAATTTTTGACTAAATAAACAGTAAAATTTGGCGAATAAACTATATTAATTGGCTTATCATTTGGTCTAGAAATTATTTTTCCCTTAAGATTTTATCTTCACGTAGACTTTTGAACCACTTCATTTTGATTTTTCTAGAATTAATTATGTTGTTTCAAAGTTCATTGCGAAATCTGGATTATCATATGAACAGTAACCCGTGAAGGAGAAAAATTCCATATTTAGCTAATGGACTTCCAAAGTCTTGTAAGTGGTTCTAAATGCTACTGATTGGTCCCTAAGACGTATGAAAGTAAAGTGTTACATAGAATACCCATAATGTTTTAAAGGTTACCTAGTTAATTGTTTAATTGGAATGTGAGTATGAGGAATGGTTGAGCAGATGTATGTGACGATGATATGGCTTATGTTGCCATAAGTTATGATGAGAAGTTGCATCTACTTGCAGTTGTCATATGATGACATGCATGTTAGAGAATACTTAAATGACTACATCTTCTTACATATTATACACATTGAGTATGGTATGATAAATGAATACTCCCCTTACGTAGTATGTACTGGGTAGAGTATACCAGATGAGAAAGGTATGTTGCTTCCATGCCCTACGACATGTAATTAGATAATTTAACTTGGGGATGATAAAGCAATAGAAAAAATGATGAACAAGATAGGTAAGTAGTTAATTCCCAAAGAATAGAATGAGAATTTATGATCAAGCAATGATAGTCAATGAGATAGAGAATGAGATTAAAGATGAGGATTAATAATGAATCTGTAGATAAATGATTACGATACTCAGGATATATCCCTTTAGTAGGGGTAAGATATATGAATGATGTGCTATGAATATGAAATGGAGTGAGAAGTATTTATGAAAGATAAGAATGATATATAAAGTTCCTGAGTGATAGAGGAAATGAGTAAAGTCCTAATAGATAACATTCGCTTCTGTGATCATTTTTGGGGAATTATTTGTTGAGTTAACAACTATATGGAAGTGGCTAACCTTGTAACTTTGTCCATTGGTCATGTCTTCTAGAGATGAGAATACAATATAATGGAATCATAGTAGATTCCAGAGGATTGCAGTTAGATCTTAGTATGGCTCACAGAGAATAGAATTTCAGGGTCACAGTTTGATCCTGAAGAGGCTTACAGTTGATCGCAGTAGACCTAGCCTAGAGAAAGAAAGTATTGAGCTATAAGTATAGTATGTCTTTGGAAGGATGAATACCAAGGAAAAGTTAAAGTATAGAAGCTTCATAAGTTGGTTAACTCATAACAGAAAGAGTACCCATGATGCTAGTTTCAGATAGCCTTATTACTATCAGGGTCTGAACTCATAATCTCCTTACACGTAATAGGAACTAAGTGATCAAAGTTAAAGTTGTTAATCCTGAGTCCCAATGATTTATAAGAATATTTCATAAGATATAAGAAAGGGTTAAATGAGAATAAAGAGATCCTTACGATAAGATTACAAAGAATAAGAATGAAAGGTAAATAGATCCTCTAGATAAGGATAAAGAGATTAGAAGGCCATATAGACCCAAGAGAGATAGTATAAGATAGGTCTAAGATAGTAAAGTACTGGGGTTGGAGCCTGTTAGCACCAGTGCTTCAGATTTATATCCACACTTTTCAGTTAAGAGAAGCCTAATGATAGGTGACCCCCTGGGAAGTGATAGAAAAAAGTAGAAATTGGCATATATGCACAGAGTTATGTAAAATAATAGAAATAGCTATGAAAAGCTAGAAATAGTTATGAACAGTAAGAGACTATAACCCTTATGTCAAGTCCAAATGAAATGGATTCGAAAGATAGACTATGATATAGCCAGATTTGGCTATGTATGCCATGTTATGGCATGAAAGATACGAAATGAGAAATGCTATGAAGAGTACGTGATGAGATATGTTATGAGAAATATGTATTGAGAAGTACGGTAAGAAGTGGCTTTATAGCTAGCTTTATAAACAGATAGAGAGGCTCCCTTTTTAAAAGAGATAAGATGTTCAAGTGTTATGTTACAGATGAAGTAGCTGTAAGGAATTGGAAGACACACAGCAGAAATTAACTTAAAAATTTTTCCATTCCCTCCCAGGATCTACCGTATATATTTAAGTCAAGTGGAAAGAAGTATTACCCTCAATATTCAGTCGCGACTTTCTCAGCTTCTAGTTGCGACGTCCACAGCTTCTCTCCGCAGCTCATGATATCTTTTCAATCGCAAGAAGTCGATGACTCAGGTTGGCTTCCTCTACTGGTATCCACACGAACAGCGTTCTAACCACAAATGACGTGCTAGCGCCTCCAGTCCCTCCAGGGCTTACTCAAGAATTCGTCCTCTCCGTCTCTATTTTGGCAGTTTCTTATCTGCAAACCTTTTGCGGATTCCGTTCACACTTTTTTTTCTGTCCCAACCGTAGCTCTTAAATATCATATATATAGGATGTTATGCGTGTTACCACAAACTTGAATTTTTGGAATTAATCTTATATTAATTCTGAAATTAATACAATATTATATATTGTATAATTTGATTAGAAACTAATTAAATAAATAGTGTTTGTATTAAATCCATCCTACATATTTAATTCACCTATTTATTTAATTTAAAATAAAGATAAGACGGAATTACATTTGATTTATTCTCATAAATTAAATTTGAGATATCATATCAATTTGAATTTCAAATTCAAACGTGATAGAGATTTAATTTTATCCTTATAAATTAAATCTTGTACATATCTCTAATATGAGATATCATATCAATTTGAATTTCAAATTCAAACGTGATAAAGATTTAATTTATCCTTATAAATTAAATCTTGTAAATATCTCTTATATAATATATATATACAAATTTATATATATATACAAATATAAATATAAATAAATATATACATCCACCTTGGATCATTCATTGAATCTGGACATGTCTTAGATTCAATGAATCTAGACATCATAGCTCGTGTTGGGCTATTTTGTGTGCGACCCTATAGGCCCATATGAAGTTGGCAGTGGGCCATTTACTATACTGATTCACAAGTCGCAAGCGGTCTCTAGCAAGACATCACGACTACCCAAATCATATGAGGATCGATGCACGATGTAACCTTTTATACAACCATATCATGTCCCTTTTGTCACACGATATTTTGGTCATGGATGAGGCATGGAGAATGTCATCCTCCTATTCCTGACCATTACTTTCTCAATCCCTGAGTAGTCTGACTATAGAAATGGAACTACCTTTCCATTACAATATGGCCATACATTTCTCAGACTCACTCATCGAGGGGCCCAGTAATATCTCTCTACGAATGTGAGGGACAAATTTCATCTTGACCATTCACATTCCTCCTCACAGAAAATCACTAAGCCCGAACATAGTCTTTATGATCACTCGGTCAAAAGTGACTTTTGACTAGGTCAAAGCTGAGTGTTTGTCATGTAAGAATCCATGATGATCTCAAGTCAAAGGGCATAGTGACATGGTTTGTATATGAGAGACGCTTATGACTTAACCCATGCAGCTCTCTCATAGTAGGTCAGTCTAACACCTTGTACTCTTACATGTGTCTATGACTTTGATTTATATCTCTATACATCTTCAAAGTCATACTGGTCTTATTTCATCTCTGCTCCCGCATAGATGATCGACCAGGAACATTTAGGATAAGTTCATGAGTTATCCAAGGATGGCCATCACAGTAAACATTCAAATAATATGATAACACAATTAATAAATTCATAAATCAACAATGTTTATAAGACAATGATTGGCCCCTATGGCACTCAGAGCTTTCACTCCTTGCGTGAAATGCCCGGCATTATGTTATATTTGTAAAATATACCAAAGATCCGAATGTTAGAGCAGTGCAAGCTCTGAGTGTTAGAGCTGTGCAAGCTCCAAGTGCTACAGCTGTGCATATTAACGAAAGGAATGCTTGAGCTCCGATGTTAGCGCTTTGCATTTATGGGCAGGTATGTAGTCCTGTGTTACGTTGGCTAGGCATTATGCATGTTAGAGTATGTGCTCCTATACAGATATGTGCTCCTATACAGGAATAAAGAAAGAAATAATAATGATATAAGTTCTCTCTCTGTATTATGATTAGTTAATTTTCCCTAAAAGAGCATTGTATCAATTTGAACCACTTCATTTCAATTTTTCTAGAATTAGTTATGATTTTTCGAAGTCAAGTCACTTCTCTGGAATTCGCACAGTGAATAATATTCACTACAGTAAAATTCTAGATTGTGTAATTTGACTTCACAAACCTTAAAAGTGATTCCAAATGCTACTGTTTGGTTCCTAAGACGTAAAAAAATAAAGATGTTACACTTTCCTTATACCGATATCCTTAAAATATACTGATTTTGAACTAAATGCTAGACACCTCTTTTAATTGTTCTAACATTTTTAGAAATTCATTCTAATATAAAATAACTCCCCTACAAAGTCTCCTAATTTTCTGAGACCCATAAGTCTTGATAAAAATTTCCTACATTTCCTTTAACCCTTTATCGGTGTCTGATTTCACTTTAATTTCTCAAAGGACATTATCATCTTTTCACACATCATCAGAGTATTCCTTGACCTTGGTCAACTATTTTGGGGACTCTCCTTGACTGTCTAACCTTAGTTAAATGACCAAAATGCCCTTTGTCTGACTCTGACTCTGACTCTGACTCTGACTCAATGACACAACACAGTGGCATACATTCAGTGGCATTTTCGTAATTTTACTTTTTTTTGGTCTTTATTAGCCCTGGCTCACATACTTATATGAAAATATCATTGGGCCAATAAGGTGCCATTTAGGGCCCTCTACATGTTCCACTGCCTTCATGGTCTCAATTCCTAAGAAATTCCCCTGAAACACTTACAAGAACTTGGAAGTCCATTAGCTAAATCTGGAATTTTACTCTTCTCGAGTTACTGTTCATATCGTATTCTAGATTCGGCGATGAACTTTGAAAAATTATAATTAATTCTACAAAAATTGAAATGAAGTAGTTAAAAAACCTACGTGAAGATAACGTCTTGAAATTTAAGGAAAAAATAATATCCATACCAAATACTTAGTCAATTAATACAATTTAATCGTCAAATATTACTGTTCATTTTGTCAAAAATTCTGAAAATAGATTCTAGTCCCTTAGTTTAGAAAATTCATTCTCTTAGTACAAATATCAAAATAAGGTATTATTAGTGTCAAAATGAAGCTTGACATGTTAACTAAATGTCTGTAAAATTTCATACATTTATCTCGTCATTTATTATTTTTCATTACGCCATGACCATCACTACTTATATTAGTCATATAGCAACATTTCATATGACAATTCTTCACATAACATTTATACTATCCAATCCCTAGTTTCTCTTCATGCTCCTTCATCCTCTTTCATCATTCATAAACTTGCTGGGATTAGGATTACATGGAAGGGGGTGAGATTTTTGGGGAAATCTCAGTAGCAAACTGTACTAAACAATGCATGCATTAATGTAAATACTTGTGCTTGCTTGTCAAAGTGTTAACATTGTGTAATATGCATGCTTCCATGTAACATGAATTACAATTGGCCAAAGTAATCATAGAAATAGAGCTTCAATCATAAACACATATGCAACACAATTCAACATAGCCATAGCACTACCAAGCATAACATTCAGTACATACAAGTTTAGGATAAGTTTACTACCTCGCTTGCTTGATTTCTTCCCCTTTAACCTTTCCTCTTTCTTCTTACTTACCTTTGATGTGTGGCTGCCTCCTTGGAGTCCACAATCAAATCCTAACATCATATAATCATTCATCCATTACAATCTAACTTTCTCTTGAACATTGAGCTCATTTAATTACATTAACTTTCCTTAATCTTAACTAATGAACTTGGCCTTTGAATCAATTGATGTCTTGACTTTAACCCACATAATTTCATCTTTTGAATCCATTTATGAGCTTATAATCATGAAATTCTAGCTCCTATGCACTGTTTTGGAAAGATTTACAAAACATATATAATTCCTCAAAAAATTATAATTTTGATTCTAATGCTTCCCATACTTGTTTCTCTACTTTATCCCACACAACTTTTCATTTTAAAACCATTGGAATCATCAAAATCATTAAATTCTAATCACTTTTCATATGATTTAATAGTAATAGAGAAGAACTTCAAAAACTACAACTTAGAATTCCAATGCTTCGAAGGTTCAAAACATATCCAATCCTATACAAAATCATCATATGAATTCAATGGAAGCATTAGATCATTGAAATTCCATCTTCTTCTATAATGAAAAGTGTAGACCAAAATAGTTCAACCATGGCAAAGTCAAGAATATCAACTTGATTCAACAACCAATCATGTAACTGGCTTGTTTAAGCTTAAATCACATAACTCTAACTTTAATTTCTTCTTTCTCCTTTCATCTAAGGGTTTTGGACAGCACATAAACCTTAGAGAAAACTCAACTTTCTTCCATGAAAACCCTAAGTTCAAGATCCCAAATTAAAGGAAAACAAGCTAGGATAGATCACTTACCTTAATCTCTAGCTAGCTTGAACTTCGGTACCTTGAATCTTCTTTTTCTTGGCTTGAATCTTCATTTGAGAAGCAGCTCCCCAAGGTTTCCAAGGGCTATAGTTTTGTGCAGAAAAATGGGGGTATTTGTAGAAACATTCCATGGAAAATGAATGGCCAAGATCACTTTGTGCACTATTTGATCTAATGGCTCATATTTGATCTTGTATTAGCTTTCCCTAGAAGCCAATGAGATGAAAACATCCATGACATCATCAAAGGACACCTCAAAGGGCATGTGACAAAATTACAAAGGGAGGAAGCATCTAGAAAAATTTCAGTCAAATCCAATACGGATTCAATCCGATCTCCCAAAAACTAGATTGTTTTCTGAATCTATTTTTTCTGAGATTCTATAATATGATTTCTGACCTTAAATCTACCAAAATGAGATTCTTCTTATCAATCACATTCTTATACTGGGTCTAAACTTAATTACATATCCCTTGGCAATTTACCAAAATGCCCCTTGGTTCTTCTTTATTTACTTTAGTACCTCAAGGGCATTATCGTCTTTTCACACATCATCAGAGTATTCCCTGACCTTAATAAACTATTTTGGGAACTATCCTTGACTATCTAACCTTAGTAAAATGACCAAAATACCCTTCAGTTATCTCTAGCTCATTGACACAATCTATTGGCACACTTAGTGGCATTTTTGTAATTTTACAATTTTCCAGTCTTTATTAGCCTTGGCCCATGTACTTATCTAAAAATATTATTGGGCCTATAAGGCACAATTTTAGGCCCTCTACATGATCCACTATGTAACATCCTCCTTTTCTTATGTCTTAGGGACCATTCAGTAGCATTTGGAGCCACTTCTAGGGCCATTGAAGTCAAATCATACAATCTGAAATTTTACTCCCAGTGAGTACTGTTCACTGTGTAAATTCCAGCGAAGTGACTTGACTTCAAAACATCATAACTAATTCTAAAAAAATCTAAATGGAGTGGTTCAAATTGCTACACGAAGCTAACATAATGATATTTCAGGGAAAAATTACTCGTTGACCACGCCTTGACCAGGTCAACGTTGGTCAACGTTCTGAAAACACTATTCATCCAGCGTCCTGTCCCTGATTCCAGCATTCTGGTCCCAACTTTGATAAATCATATCTTTATGTGTACACATCCAAATGAGACGTTCTATATATCAAATCGAAGCTTGGAATGTCTACTATTTACTGGAAAAATATCATACATTTATTCAATCATTTACTAGCTATAATTATAGCTTAAATGTCACAACCTCCATCACAAGTTACTGTTCACAGTGACAATTTCTAGCAATTGTACATACATGAATCACATATCAATCATACTAAGCAATTGGCATCTCTTCATGCATCTTTATCTCCTCCATCTTGAGAAGACCTGCTGTAATTGGATTGATATGGAAGGGGTGAGATTTCTGGGGAAATCTCAGTAGCAAACAGCACTAAACAATGCATGCATTAATGTGAATACTTGTGCTTGCTTGTGAAAGTGTTAACATCGCATAATGTGCATGCTTCCATGTTACATATGAAATACAATTGGCCAAAGTAATCATAGGGACAGAGCTTCATACATAAGCACATATTCAACACAATTCCACAAAGCCATAGCACATCAAGCATAACATTCAATGCATACAAGTTTAGGATTAGTTTACTACCTGACATGTAGCTTTCCTTCTAGCTCTTAGCCTTTGCTCTAAGGTTCATTCTTTCCATAGGTTAGAGCCTATACATAGCATAATAATATCTTCATTATTACTCTATCAGTATAGCTCTATTTAACTCATGCATAGCTAGGGGAAATATCCTTACTCCGACATTCCTCTAACTTTCTTTCTATCTATAGCTAACTTTATTAATAGAGATATTTCTCTATTCTAACCATTAAGAGAAATCCTATACTTTATTATAGAAGGGACTAGATAACTTTATTACCTCATTCTTAAGCTTTATCCAGTCCCTCGGCTCCTTATACTGCCCCTGGCTCCACCAGAACTCCTTCCTTTCTTTCCTTTCTTTCTTTCTTCCTCTCTTTCTCTCTACCTCTCTTCTTTCTCTTCCTTTTCTTGCTAGATCCGTGGTGTGCCTTGAAATGGGAGGGGAGTGGCCTATTTATAGGTGAGAGGAGGTGGAATGAATGGTCCAGATTGATTCGCGATGAATGGCTCAGATTGCTTGCTTTCTCAAGAAGCTTTGCCTGCATCATCACGATGACATCACCCTCCCTGATGACTCACCACTCATGACATCATCTAGGACACCTCAAGGGATACCTCAAGGGTATATGTGGCGAAATGTGGGGCCCTTGGGACACCTCACCAGCTGACTCAGCCTTTCCAGAGAGTTCCAGAGTCTTTTCCCTTAATGGACGGCCGAGATCGTACCACATGTCCTCTTGCTTTTTCTCCTTTTTCTACAATCATGCTATGTGTCCTTTGCTTTTTATTCTTTTATTGTAATCATGACATGTGGCACATTATGGGCCCCATTTATGTCCTCTCATGATTCCAGATCACTTTACCCAGTTCTATTTTGGACCGGGTCACTTTACTTTATTGAAAAAGCACTAAAACATTATTTTAATGCCTCTTGGGCCCACATTACTCTTGGGCTACGTTTTTGGGCCTTTAAATATCATCTTGGGTTTCTAACCAAGCCCAAGCACTCTGGTGGCTCAGTTCCCAAGGAACATCCTTAGTAAATTACCGAAATGCCCTTACTACATCTTTAGTACTTATAGGGGTACTATTGTCTTTTCATACCTTACTAGAGTATCTCTTGACCCTGGTCAACTATCTAGATACCCTTTCTT
Organism: Leucaena leucocephala; assembly: GCA_037074615.1. Taxonomy (NCBI): domain Eukaryota; kingdom Viridiplantae; phylum Streptophyta; class Magnoliopsida; order Fabales; family Fabaceae; genus Leucaena; species Leucaena leucocephala. Next base: position 10,166,603 of record CM073528.1, on the reverse strand, counting down.
AACTGTCTAACCTTAGTCAAACGATCATAACGCCCTTCGTATGACTCTGACTTAATGACACCACATAGTGGCATACTTTCAGTGGCATTTTTGTAATTCTTCATTTTTCTCGGTCTTTATTAGCCCTGGCCCACATATTTATCTAAAAATATCATTGGTCCTATAAGGTGCCATTTTGGACCCTCTGTATGATCTACTATCTTCATGGACTCAATTCCCTAGAAATTCCCCTGAAACCTATTTATCAGGTGTTTTAATCCACTGTAAATTCTATAATAAATTCTACAGAACTCCTTTTTGAGCTCTGTCAGTTTCATAAATTCTTATATTAATTATAGGAATTTACTGCCATGATTCATCTGATTTTGAGGTCTAGAGAATACTATATTAATTTTCCTTCTCTTCAAAAATTAATATAAATCTTTTGAGACCTCATATCAAAACTTTGTGTTGCATCAAACTGTTCATCATAATTTTCTCTATTTATTGAGACCTCTGATCAATAGGGTCTGGTAGCATCCCTTTTTCAGGCTATATACGGGGCTTCTAAGCCTAAAAATTGGGATATGACATTTCTCCTCCCCCTAAAATAAATTTCGTCCTCGAAATTTCAGGGCTAAATCTCTATTCATCCTTTCATTAAGAGTTCCTCTGAGGAGAATGTCCCTTTCTTTCATATTAAACTTTCTCATATACTCCTATATTCTGGAGTTTTTGTTGACTACTCATCATGATTCTTAGTGCAGTCACTTATTACTCATCTGAGTATCTAACGAAATTCTCTAAATATCCGCAAAACTTCATCTTTCATTCTCATATCATATGCTTTTATCATCTTTACTAACTCATCGTAATACAAAGAGAGGACTTATATCATTTCTTTCTTTCGTTGCTCTACCGCTAAATAGGAGCACATAGGAGCATATAGAAGCACATACTCTAACATGCATAATGCCTGGACAGCATGTTGCAGGACTACATACCTGCTCACGAATGCAAAGCTCTAACATTGGAGCTCAAGCATTCCTTCTCTAATATGTACAGCTCTAACACTCGGAGCTTGCACAGCTCTAACACTCAGAGCTTGCACTGATCTAACATTCGGAGCTTTAACATATTCTGTAAACATCACATAATGTAACGTAACATAAGGCCTGGCATTCTATGCAAGTAGTGGAAGCTCTCAAAGCTCTCATTTGCTCTTTCACATGTAGCTCATCATTCAAACATCTTATCTTTTTCTGAACGGAAGCCTCTCTATCTGTTTACAAAACTAGCTATACAACCGCTTCTTAGTGTACTTCTTAATATATATTTCTCATAACATATCTCATTACGTACTTTTCATAGCATATCTCATCACATATCATTTATGCTGTATCATAGCATATCTGGCCACATTTGGTGATATCATAGTCTATATGGCCTTGTTATAAAACATTCTGTTAAAATATTGCTAGCCTTTACAAATATTTCCTTTCAAATCCATTTCATTTGGACTTGACATAAGGGTTCAATTTTCTTTCTATTCATAACTCTTTCTAACTTTTCATAACTCTTTCTATCATCTTACATAACTCTGGGTACATATATGCCAACTTCTTGTGGTATTCATATCACTTCCCAGGGGGTCACCCATCATTGGGCTACTCTTGCCTGAGCACGCTTAACTAAAATGTGCAGACATAAATCTGAAGCACTGGTGCTCACAGGCTCCAACCTTGCTACTCTAGTATCTTAGACCCATGTTATGCTATCTCTCTTGGGTCTATCTGGCCTTCTAATCTCTTTATCCTCATCTGGAGGATCTATTTGTCTTTTATTCTCTATAATCTTATCGTAAGGATCTGTTTATTCTCATTTGACCCTTTCTCATATCTTATGAGATTTGCTCATAACTCCTTAGTACTCAGGACTAATAACTTTAACTTTGATCACTTAGTTCCTGATACGTGTAAGGAGATTTTGAGTTCAATCCCTGATAGTAATAAGGCTATCTAACATCATGGGTACTCCTTCTGTTATGAGCTAACCAACTTGTGATGCTTTTTCACCTTAACTTTTCCTTGGTATTCGTCCTTCCAAAGACATACTATACTTATGGCTCAATACTTTCTCTCTCTAGGCCAGGTCTACTGTGACCCTCGGGATCTACTGCGATCAACCGTAAGCCTCTTCAGGATCTAACTGTGACCCTGGAATTCTATTCTCTGAGAGCCATACTAGGATCTAACTATAATCCTCCAAAATCTACTGCGATTCTGTTGTACTGTATTCTCATCTCTGGAAGACTTAAACCAACGGACAAAGTTACAAGGTTAATCACTTCCACATAGTTGTTAACTCAATAGATAATTCCCCTAAAATGATCACATAGGCCAATATTATCTATTAGGACTTTACTCATTTCCTCGATCACTTAGGAACTTCTCATACCATTCTTATCTTTCATAACTTTACTATATCCTTTACTGCAGAGAGCTACATAGGCTCTACTATGCACATATCTATCATCTATTCATTTCATTATAGGGACCTTACTCTATCTGAGTTATACTATCCCATCTCTTGGCTTTATTTCAAAAGTAAGCCTTTTCTATTGCAAGAGCAATCTAGCTCTATTGCAACAATACTAACTTATATCTTTACTGCTCTTTCTTTAGAGCTGCACCATCTTTCATAAATGCTTCTTATTTCATTTCATATCACTCATATTCCTTATCCTTACTGAAGGGATATACCCTGAGTATCGTAATCATCTATATGTAGATTCACTATTAATCATCATCTTAATCTCATTGCCTATCATTGTCTGATCATATTGTCCAGATCCCAAATATTCATTTAGGAATCGGAAATAACTATTTATCTGACTTAGGCTGCCACATTACCCTCTTACTATGATATAGACTCAACCCTTCATTACCCTTTCTTACATAGGGAACATGAGAGTCACTTTATCTTTAAAACTGTGGCTACCTTTCTCTTTATCTGTCTTAGTGTACTCTAGACTAGACTGTGGTTCCTCTATCTTGGGGACATCAACGGCCCATCTCGTCTATAACTTTAGGCCATGTGCTAGGATTATTCCTAGGCAAGCCTCATTCTTTTGTTTAGGAAACACTAGCTGAACAAATTCTTTCGTAATGTAGATCTACTCGCATAGAGGATCTACTTCTGAACATCATCTAACCTTTTACATCTCTTTACTTTATACTATCTGGCTTGATCATGCTTTATACCAATCCGCTAGTTGATTAATTTCAACCAGGTTGGTACCTTTATTATCACTGTTACTATAACGTCTGACAGTTTCCCTTGACCTGGGACTGGTCAACTTCTATCTCTATTCATAGAGAAAACTGCTCCTCATATGTTATCCTGCTTAGTCCAGCCACATCGTGCTAAGAAACACGAGACCTCAGCGGTAACGGCTGACTAAGACTAGTCACTTTCTTGAATCTTACCTCATACCGCTGTAAGTTATGGGGTACCATTCTATTTATCTAGGTGTCACTAACTCTTGTCTGAATCATTCTCTAGGTAGTGAACACCATCCCCATATCTCATACTAGGGAGGAAACCTCTATAGTTCACATCTCTAACTTGTTTTAAGGGGTTAGTCTATCTACTCTAGAGCATCACTTAGCCAGAACCTTCTGTTCTGTGCCAGAATCTTATGCTCTGATACCAAAATTGTCACATCCTCCTTTTCTTATGTCTTAGGTACCATTCAGTAGCATTTAGAACCACTTCTAGGGCCATTGAAGTCAAATAATACAATCTAAAATTTTACTCCCAGTGAGTACTGTTCACTGTGTAAATTCCAGCGGAGTGACCTGACTTCGAAAAATCATAACTAATTCTAGAAAAATCTAAATAGAGTGGTTCAAATTACTCGTTGACCACGACTTGACCAGGTCAACATTGGTCAATGTTCTGAAAACACTGTTCATCCAGCGTCCTGTCCCTGATTCCAGCATTCTGGTCCCAACTTTGATAAATCATATCTTTATGTGTACACATCCAAATGAGACGTTCTATATATCAAATCGAAGCTTGGAATGTCTACTATTTACTGGAAAAATATCATACATTTATTCAATCATTTACTAGCTATAATTATAGCTTAAATGTCACTGCCTCCATCACGAGTTACTGTTCACAGTGACAATTTCCAGCAATTGTACATACATGAATCACATATCAATCATACTAAGCAATTGACATCTCTTCATGCATCTTTATCTCCTCCATCTTGAGAAGACCTGCTGTAATTGGATTGATATGGAAGGGGTGAGATTTCTGGGAAATCTCAGTAGCGAACAGCACTAAACAATACATGCATTAATGTGAATACTTGTGCTTGCTTGTGAAAGTGTTAACATTGCATAATGTGCATGCTTCCATGTTACATATGAAATACAATTGGCCAAAGTAATCATAGGAATAGAGCTTCATACATAAGCACATATTCAACACAATTCCACAAAGCCATAGCACATCAAGCATAACATTCAATGCATACAAGTTTTGGATTTGTTTACTACCTGACATGTAGCTTTCCTTCTAGCTCTTAGCCTTTGCTCTAAGGTTCATTATTTCCATAGGTTAGAGCCTAATCATAGCATAATAATATTTTCATTATTACTCTATCAGTATAGCTCTATTTAACTCATGCATAGCTAGGGGACATATCCTTACTCCGACATTCCTCTAACTTTCTTTCTATCTATAGCTAACTTTATTAATAGAGATATTTCTCTATTCTAACCATTAAGAGAAATCCTATACTTTATTATAGAAGGAACTAGATAACTTTATTACCTCATTCTTAAGCTTTGCCCAGTCCCTCGGCTCCTTATACTGCCCCTGGCTCCACCAAAACTCCTTCCTTTCTTTCCTCTCTTTCTCTCTACCTCTCTTTCTCTCTACCTCTCTTCTTTCTCTTCCTTTTCTTGCTAGATCCGTGGTGTGCCTTGAAATGGGAGGGGAGTGGCCTATTTATAGGTGAGAGGAGGTGGAATGAATGGTCCAGATTGATTCGCGATGAATGGCTCAGATTGCTTGCTTTCTCAAGAAGCTTTGCCTGCATCATCACGATGACATCACCCTCCCTGATGACTCACCACTCATGACATCATCTAGGACACCTCAAGGGACACCTCAAGGGTATATGTGGCAAAATGTAGGGCCCTTGGGACACCTCACCAGCTGACTCAGCCTTTCCAGAGAGTTCCAGAGTCTTTTCCCTGAATGGACGGCCGAGATCGTACCACATGTCCTCTTGCTTTTTCTCCTTTTTCTACAATCATGCTATGTGTCCTTTGCTTTTATTCTTTTATTGTAATCATGACATGTGGCACATTATGGGCCCCATTTATGTCCTCTCATGATTCCAGATCACTTTACCCAGTTCTATTTTGGACCGGGTCACTTTACTTTATTGAAAAAGCACTAAAACATTATTTTAATGCCCCTTGGGCCCACATTACTCTTGGGCTACGTTTTTGAGCCTTTAAATATCATCTTGGGTTTCTACCCAAGCCCAAGCACTCTGGTGGCTCAGTTCCCAAGGAACATCCTTAGTAAATTACCGAAATGCCCTTACTACCTCTTTAGTTCTTATAGGGGCACTATTGTCTTTTCATACCTTACTAGAGTATCTCTTGACCCTGGTCAACTATCCAGATACCCTTTCTTAACTGTCTAACCTTAGTCAAATGATCATAACGCCCTTCGTCTGACTCTGACTTAATGACACCACATAGTGACATACTTTCAATGGCATTTTTGTAATTCTTCATTTTTCTCGGTCTTTATTAGCCCTGGCCCACATATTTATCTGAAAATATCATTGGTCCTATAAGGTGCCATTTTGGACCCTCTGTATGATCTACTATCTTCATGGGCTCAATTCCCTAGAAATTCCCCCGAAACCTATTTATCGGGTGTTTTAATCCACTGTAAATTCTATAATAAATTCTACAGAAATCCTTTTTGAGCTCTGTCAGTTTCATAAATTCTTATGTTAATTATAGGAATTTACTCCCACAATTCATTTGATTTTGAGGTCTAGAGAATACTATATTAATTTTCCTTCTCTTCAAAAATTAATATAAATCTTTTGAGACCTCAAATCAAAACTTTGTGTTACATCAAACTGTTCATCATAATTTTCTCTATTTATTAAGACCTTTGCTCAATAGGGTCTGGTAGCATCCCTTTTTCAGGCTATATACGGGGCTTCTAAGCCTAAAAATTGGGATATGACACACTACCTTCATGGTCTTAACTCCCGAGAAATTCTCTCAAAACGTATTTATCGGGTGTTTTAATTTACTGTAAATTCCATAATAAATTCTACATAACTTCTTTTTGAGTTATGAGTTTCATAAATTCTTATATTAATTATAGGAATTTAGTGACAAATTTCATCTAATTCTGAGGTCTAGAGGATACTGTATTAATTTGCTTTTCTTCAAAAATTAATATAAATTTTTTGGGATCTCAAATTAAAATTTTGTGTTGCGTCAAACTGATCAAAATATTTTTCTCTATTTACTGGAAAAATTTGGAACTAATCTGATTCTGGGTGTTTTTTGCTCAACTTTCAATATTTTCCATTTTGCCCTTGAACTTTTGAAAAGTTCACTTTAGGCCCTCAACTTTTCAACCCCTTTATAAACAATGTCTTAGAACCTCATTTTCCATTTTATGGAATTTATTGGGATTTTTATGAATATTTTTTAGAACTGCCATTTTTGACCCGAAATTTCCCAAAATTATAATTTTGCCCCTATTTTAGTTTGAGCTCATAGTAGCTATCACACTTTGACATAGCCCATAATAACCCATATATATTCATTCTGAGCCTCCTGGTAAAATTTTATGGTCTTCAGTTTAGATCTGATCCCTCAACAAATAAAATTCTAATTTTTATGGCCAGTAAACAAGCTCCTAAAATGCCTTTAAAATTATACTTAAACTTATCGGGAACTCTTTTGGGAGTATGATACTTTTTACAATCTCCCATAATTCATAAAGTATCTTCTATCATAATCTCATAGAATTCAGTAGTCCAGTTAGTCTCCTAAAAATTCTATGTAATATTCCTGGACTTACCAAAATTTTATCCACTAATCGGGACCTCAAATTAAAATTCTAACGTCTCTCATTCAACCTAAAATTTTGTGCTTTATCTCCTAGTATTTTTAGATCTAAAATCCAGACCGTGATATTTTGGGCTGAAAGTACTGTTATATCCCAATTTTTAGGCCTAGAAGCCCATTATATAGCTTGAAAAAGGGATGCTACCAGGCCATGTTGAGCAGAGGTCTCAATAAATAGAGAAAATTATGCTGATAAGTTTGATACAACACAAAGTTTTGATATGAGGTCCCGAAAGATTTATATTAATTTTTGAAGAAAAGGAAAATTAATATAGTATGCTCTAGACCTCAGAATCAGATGAGATGTGGCAGTAAAATCCTATAATTAATATAAGAATTTTTAAAACTGATAGAGCCCAAAAAGGAGTTATGTAGAATTTATTACAGAATTTATAATGGATTAAAATACCCGATAAATTGGTTTCGGGGGAATTTCTCGGGAATTGAGCCCATAAAGATGGTGGATCATACAGAGGGTCCAGAATGGCACCTTGTAGGCCTAATGCTATTTTCAAAGGGCTAATAAAGACCAGGAAAAATGAAGAATTACAAAAATGCCACTGAAGCTATGCCACTGTGTTGTGTCCTTGAGTCAAAGTCAGATAAAGGGTGTTATAATTGTTTGACTAAGGTTAGACAGTCAAGAAAGGGTATCTAGATAGCTGACCAGGGTTAAGAGATATTCTGGTAAGGAAAGATAATAGTGCTCCTATAAGTACTAAAGAGGAACTAAGAGCATTTTGGTAATTTACTAAGGATGATTCTTGGGAACTGAGCCAGTAGAGTACTTGGGCTAGGTTAGAAACCCAAGATGACAATCCAAGGCCAAAAAATATAGCCCAAGAGTAATGTGGGCCCAAGAGGCATTAAAATATTATTTTAGTACTTTTTCAATAAAGTAAAGTGACTCGGTCAAAGATAGAACTAGGTAAAGTGATATGGAATCATGAATGGGGCCCAAAAGGTGCCACATGGCATGATTACAGTAAAAGAAGAAAAGCAAAGGACACATGGCATGATTACAAGAAAAGGAGAAAAAGCAAGAGGACATGTGGCACAATCTCGGCCGTGCATTCAGGGAAAAGACTCTGGAATTCTCTCGAAAGGCTGAGTCAGCTGGTGAGGTGTCCCAAGGGCCCTACCATTGCGCCACATACCCCCTGAGGTGTCCTAGATGATGTCATTAGTGGTAAGTCATCAGGGAGGATGATGTCATCGTGATGATGCAGGCAAAGCTTCTTGAGGAAGCAAGCAATATGAGCCATTCATCACGAATCAATCTGGACCATTCATTCTACCTCCTCTCACCTATAAATACCCCACCTCTCCTTCCATTCCATTCACGGCCAAAGCAAGGCAAAAAGAAGAGAAAGAAGAGAGAAGAGAGAAAGAGAGAAAGAAAGGAAGGAAGAGAAAGAAGGAAGGAGTTCTGGTGGAGCCAGGAGCAGTCTAAGGAGCTGAGGGACTGGGCAAAGCATAGAAATGGGGTAAGTAAGTTATCTAGTCCCTGCTCTAATAAAGTAGATGATTGCTCTTAGTGGTTAGAATAGAGAAATATCTCTATTAATAAAGTTAGCTATAGATAGAAAGAAAATTAGAGGAATGTCGGAGTAAGGATATTACCCCTAATTAAGCATGAGTTAAGCAGAGCTATGCTGATAGAATAATAATGAAGATATTATTATACTATGTATAGGCTCTGACCTATGTAAAGAATGAACTTTAGAGCAAAGGCTAAGAGCTAGAAGAAAAGCTACATGTCAGGTAGTAAACTTATCCTAAACTTGTATGCATTGAATGTTATGCTGATGTGCTATGGCTTTGTTGAATATGTTGAATATGTGCCTATCTATAACACTCTATTCCTATGATTACTTTGGCCAATTGTATTTCATATGTAACATGGAAGCATGCACATTACACAATGTTAACACTTTCACAAGCAAGCACAAGTATTCACATTAATACATGCATTGTTTAGTACCGTTTGCTACTGAGATTTCCCCAGAAATCTCACCCTATTCATATCAATCCAATTACAGCATGTCTTCTCAATATGGAGGAGATAAATATGCAAGAAGAGATTTTAATTATTTAGTATGATTGATATGTGATTGATGTATATAATTGCTGGAATTTACCCTGTGAACAGTAGCTCATGAAAAGGCTATAACCTTTGAGCTATAATTATAAATAGTAAATGATTAAATAAATGTATGATATTTTACTAGTAAATAGTAGACATTCCAAGCTTCTATTTGATATATAGAACATCTTATTTGGATGTCTACACACAAAGATATGATTTATCAAAGTTGGGACCAGAATGCTGGAATCAGGGATAGGACGCTGGAGGAAAAGTAATTTCAGAACATTGACCAAAGTTAACCTGGTCAAGGCTGGTCAACAAGTTATTTTTCCCTAAAAGAACATTATGTTATCTTCGTGTATCAATTTGAACCACTCCATTTCTATTTTTATAGAATTAGTTATGATTTTTTGAAGTCAGGTCACTCCTCTGGAATTTGCACAGTGAATAGTACTCACTAAGAGTAAAATTCCAGATTGAATAATTTGACTTCAACAACCTTAGAAGTGGTTCTAGATAATACCGTTTGGTCCCTAAGACGTAAGAAAATGATGATGTTATTTTTTGGTATCAGAGCATAATATTTCTACCACAGAACAGAGGGTTCTGGCTCAGTGATGCTCTAGTATAGATAGACTAACCCCTTAAACAAGTTAGAGATTTGAACTAAAGAGGTTTCCTCCCTAGTATGAGATATGGGGATGGTGTTCACTACCTAGTGAATGATTCAGACAAAAGACAGTGACACTTAGACAAATAGAACAATACCCCATACCTTATAGCTTTACAAGGTAGTCTTCAAGAAAGTGACTATGATAGAGTAGTTTTAAGTCATCCATTACTGCTGAGGTCTCATGCTTCTTAGCATGATGTTGTTGGAAATTGTGCCCTAGGGGCCAATCATTGTCTTATGAACATTATTGATTTATGAATTTATTAATTGAGTCATCATATTATTTGCATGTTTACTATGATGACCATCCTTGTATAATTCATGATATTATCCTAAATATCCCTGGTCGATCATCTATGTGGGAGCACAGATGAAATAAGACCAGTATGACTTTGAAGATGTATAGAGATATAAATCAAAGTCATAAGCACATGTAAGAGTACAGGGTGTTGGACTGACCCGCTATGAGAGAACTGCATGGGTAACGTCATAAGCTTCTCTCATATACAAACCATGTCAACATGCCCTTTGACCTGAGATCATCATGGATTCCTACATGACAAAACGCTCAGCTTTGACCTAGTCAAAAGTCACTTTTGACCGAGTGATCATAAAGACTATGTTCGGGTTTAGTGGTTTTTCATGCGGAGGAATGTGAATGGTCAAGATGGAATTTGTCCCTCACATTCGTGGAGAGATATTACTGGGCCCCTTGATGAGTGAGTCTGAGAAATGTATGGCCATACTGTAATGGAAAGGTAGTTCCATTTCTATAGTCAGACTACTCAGGGATCGAGAAAGTAACGGTCGGGAATAGGAGGATGACATTATCCATGCCTCATCCATGACCAAAATATCGCGTGAAATAGAGACGGAGAGGACGAACTCTTGAGAAAGCCCTGGAGGGACAAGAGACGCTAGCATGTCGTTCGTGGTTGAAAAGCTGTTCGTGTGGATACCAGTAGAGGAAGCCGACTTGAGTCGTCGACTTCTTGTGATCAGAAAGCGAGCACGAGCCGCAGAGAGAAGCTGTGAACGTCGTGACCGAAAGCTGTGGAAGTCGCTGAGGCACACTAAGGGTAATACTTCTTCCCACTTGACTTAAATACATACGGTAGATCCTGGCAAGGAATGGAAAAATTTTTAAATTAATTTCCGCTGCGTGTCTTCCAATTCCTTACAGATGTGGCTAGACTAAGTAGGATGATGTTTGGGCAGCAGTTTTCTCTATGGATAGAGACAGAAGCTAACTAGTCCCAGGTCAAGGGAAGCTTCCAGACGTTACAGTCACGATGATGATGAAGGTACCAACCTGGTTAAAGTTAATCAACTAGAGGATTGGTACAAAGCATAATCAAGCTAGATAGAATAAAGTAATGAGATATGAAAGATTTGACGATGTTTAGAAGTAGATCCTCTATGAGAGTAGATCTACATTACGAAAGGATTAAAATTAAATTAAAGACTTGCCTAAGAATAATCCTAGCACATGGCCTAAAGTTAGAGACAAGATAGGCCGCTGATGTTCCCAAGATAGAGGGACCACATCACAATAGTAATCTAGTAAGATCAACTTAGAAAATATAATTAATAGTGGTGAATGATCCATATGACATAAGTTCATCAGGATCACGAAAAACACTAGAAAAGAATCGCAGTCCAGTCAAAGAGCAGACTGAGACTGACATTTAGAAAGAGTTAATAGATAGTAAAGAGATAAAGAAGTACTCCATAGAAATGGAGATTAATCTGCTCACCTAAGAAGTAAGTTCATATATTGAACTCCATTAAAGAAGGGATTTTCTCAGGTAATTATACAAAGTTTGACAGAGCGGTATATGTAGATAAGAAAAAGAAGTTTATGAAGTTTAAAGAGAAAAAGGTAGCCATAGTTTCAAGGATAAAGACTCCCCAATATAAGATAAAGTAATGAAGGGTTGAGTCTATACCCTAGTAAAAGGGTATCGTTGCAGCCTAAGTAATAAACAAGATAGTTAGCCAGTTAATTCCCAAAGAATGGAATATGGATTTATGATCAGACAATGATAGTCAATGGGATAGAGAATAAGAAATTCTTGAGTGATAGAGGAAACGAGTAAAGTCCTGATAGATAATATTGGCTTCTGTGACCATTTTTGGGGAATTATCTGTGGAGTTAACAACTATGTGGAACTGACTAACCTTGTAACTTTGTCCATTGGTTTAGGTCTTCCAGAGATGAGAATACAATACAACATAATCGCAGTAGATTCTGGAAGATTGCAGTTAAATCCTACTATGGCTCACAAAGAATAGAAGTTCAGGGTCACAGTTAGATCCTAAAGAGGCTTACGGTTGATCGCAGTAGATCCCAAGGGTCACGGTAGACCTAGCCTAGAGAAAGAAAGTATTGAGCCATTAGTACAATATGTCTTTAGAAGGACGAATACCAAGGATAAAGTTAAGGTGTAGAAGCTTCACAAGTTGGTTAGCTCATAATAGAGAGAGTACCCATGATGTTAGTCAGATAGACATTAATATTAGGGACTAAACTCAGAATCTTCTTACATGTAACAGGAACTCAGTGATCAAAGTTAAAGTTGTTAATCCTTAGTCCCAAGGATTTATGGGAATATTACGTAAGATATAAGAAGAGATCCTTATTATGAGATTATAGAAAATAAGAGATAAGTAGATCCTCCAAATAAGGATAAAGAGATTAGATGCCAGATAGACCCAAAAGAGATAGTATAAGATGGGTTTAAGATAGTAGAATACCAGGATTTGAGCTTGATAGCACCAGTGCTTCATATTTATATCGGCATATTCCAGTTAAGCGTGCTGAGGCAAGAGTAACCCAATGATGGGTGACATCCTAGGAAGTGATGAAAGAGGTATGAATGCCACAAAAGGTTGACATATATGTACACAGAATTATGTAAAATGATAGAAAGAGCTAGAAAAAGTTGGAAAGGGTTGTGAACGATAAGATACTAGAACCCTTATATCAAATCAAAATGAAATAGATTTGAAAGATGGACTATGATATAGCCAGATTTGGCCAGATATGCCATTTTATGACATGAAAGAGATGAAATGAGATATGTTATAAAAAGTATGTAATGAGTTATGTTATGAGAGATATGTTAAGAAGTACAGTATGAATTGGCTTTATAGCTAACCCTATAAACAGATAAGAAAGGCTCCCTTTTTGTAAGGGATAAGATGTTTGAATGATAAGTTATAGGTGAAAGAGCAAATAAGAGCTTTCACTCCTTGCATAAAATGCCAGGCATTATGTTATGCTATGTTATGTTTGTAAAATATGCTAAAGCTCTGAATGTTAGAGCAGTATAAGCTCTATGTGATAGAGCTGTGCAAGCTCTGAGTGTTAGAGCTGTGCATATTAAGAGAAGGAATGCTTGAGCTCTAATTTTAGATCTTTGCATTTATGAGAAGGTATGTAGTCCTGCAACATGTTGATCATGCATTATGCATGTTAGAGTTTGTGCTCTTATATGCTCCTATACTCCTATATGCTTCTATATGCTCCTGTGTGCTCCTGTTTAGTAGTAGAGCAACGAAAGAAAGAATAATGATATAAGTCCTCCCTCTATATTATGATGAGTTAGTAAAGATGATAAAAACGTATGATGATATGAGAATGAGAGATAAAGTTTTACGGATGTTTAGAGAATTCTGCTGGATACTCAGATGAGTAATAAGTGACTGCACTAAGAAGTATGATGAGTAGTCAACAAAAACTCCAAGATATAGGAGTATATGAGAAAGTTTAATATGAAAGAAAGGGACACTCTCCTCAGAGGAATTCTTCATCGAAGGATGAGAAGAGATTTAACCCTGAAATTTTGAGGATGAAATTTATTTTAAGGGGAGCAGAAATGTCATATCCCAATTTTGAGGCTTAAAAGCCCATTATATAGCCTGAAAAAGGGATGTTACCAGGCCCTGTTGAGCAGAGGTCTCAATAAATAGAGAAAATTATGGTGATCAGTTTGATACAACACAGAGTTTTGATATGAGGTCCCAAGAGATTTATATTAATTTCTAAAGAAAAGGAAAATTAGTACGGTATGCTTTATACCTCAAAATCAGATGCAATGTGGCAGTAAAATCCTATAATTAATATAAGAATTTCTGAAACTGACAGAGCCTAAAAAGGAGTTCTGTAGAATTTACTACAGAATTTATGGTGGATTAAAAGACCCGATAAATAGGTTTCGGGGGAATTTCTTGAGAATTGAGCCCATGAAGATAGTGGATCATACAGTGGGTCCGGAATGGCACCTTGTGGGCCAGGGCTAATAAAGACCAGGAAAAATGAAGAATTATGAAAATACCACTAAAGCTATGCCACTGTGTTGTGTCCTTAAGTCAGAGTCAGACGAAGGGCGTTATGATCATTTGACTAAGGGTAGACAGTAAAGAAAGGGTATATGGATAGCTGACCAGGGTCAAGAGATACTCTGGTAAGGAAAGATAATAGTGCTCCTATAAGTACTAAAGAGGAACTAAGGGCATTTTGGTAATTTACTAAGGATGTTTCTTAGGAACTGAGCCACCAGAGTACTTGGGCTAGGTTAGAAACCCAAGATGACAATCCAAGGCCTAAAAACGTTACCCAAGAGTAATATCGGCCCAAAAGGCATTAAAATATTATTTTAGTACTTTTTCAATAAAGTAAAGTGACCCGATCAAAGATAGAATTGGGTAAAGTGATATGGAATCATGAATGGGGCCCACAAGGTGCCACATGGCATGATTACAGTAAAAGAAGAAAAGCAAAGGACACATGGCATGATTACAAGAAAAGGAGAAAAAGCAAGAGGACACGTGGCACAATCTCGGCCGTGCATTCAGGGAAAAGACTCTAAAATTCTCTGAAAAGGCTAAGTCAGCTAGTGAGGTGTCCCAAGGGCACCACCATTGAGCAACATACCCCCTGAGGTGTCCTGGATGATGTCATTAGTGGTGAGTCATCAGAGAGGGTGATGTCATCATGATGATGCAGGCAAAGCTTCTTGAGGAAGCAAGCAATCTGAGCCATTCATCATGAATCAATCTGGACCATTCATTCCACCTCCTCTCACCTATAAATACCCTACCTCTCCTCACAATCCATTCACTGCCAAAGCAAGGCAAAAAGAAGAGAAAGAAGAGAGAAGAGAGAAAGAAAGGAAGGAAGAGAAAGAAGGAAGAAGTTCTGGTGGAGCTAGGAGCAGTCTAAGGAGCCGAGGGACTGGGTAAAGCTGAGGAATGCGGTAAGTAAGTTATCTAGTCCCTGCTCTAATAAAGTAGAGGATTGCTCTTAGTGGTTAGAATAGAGAAATATCTCTATTAATAAAGTTAGCTATAGATAGAAAGAAAGTTAGAGGAATGTCGGAGTAAGGATATTACCCCTAGTTAAGCATGAGTTAAGTAGAGCTATGCTGATAGAATAATAATGAAGATATTATTATACTATGTATAGGCTCTGACCTATGGAAAGAATGAACCTTAGAGCAAAGGCTAAGAGCTAGAAGAAAAGCTACATTTTAGGCAGTAAACTTATCATAAACTTGTATGCATTGAATGTTATGCTTGATGTGATATGGCTTTATTGAATTGTGTTGAATATGTGCTTATGTATGAAGCTCTGTTTATATGATTACTTTGGCCAATTGTATTTCATATATAACATGGAAGCATGTACATTATGCAATGTTAACACTTTCACAAGCAAACACAAGTATTCACATTAATGCATGCATTGTTTAGTACCGTTTGCTACTGAGATTTCCCCAAAAATCTCACCCCATCTATATCAATCCAATTATAGCAGGTCTTCTCAAGATGGAGTAGATAAGTATGCAAGAATATATGTTAATTATTTAGTATGATTGATATGTGATTCATGTATGTAATTGCTGGAATTTACCCCTGTGAACAGTAGCTCGTGGAAAGGCTGTGACCTTTGAGCTATAATTATAAATAGTAAATGATTAAATAAATGTATGATATTTTACCATTAAATAATAGACATTACAAGCTTCAATTTTATATATAGAACATCTTATTTGGATGTCTACACATAAAGATATGATTTATCAAAGTTGGGACCAGAATGCTGGAATCAGGGATAGGACATTAGAGGAACAGTAATTTTGAAATGTTGACCAAAGTTGACCTGGTCAAGGTGTGGTCAACAAGTCATTTTTCCCTGAAAGATAATTATTTTAGATTCATGTAGCAATTTGAACCACTCCATTTAGATTTTTATAGAATTAGTTATGATTTTTTGAAGTCAAGTCACTCCTCTTGAATTTGCACAGTGAACAGTGCTCACTAAGAGTAAAATTCTAGATTGAGTAATTTGATTTCAATAGCCTTAGAAGTGGTTCCAGATGCTACCGTGTGGTCCCTAAGACATAAGAAAATGAGGATGTTACAAGTACAGTTTTTGTAACTTTGCAAATTTATATTTAGGTCCCCTAAACTTTTCCATACTTACAGTTTAGTCCCTGAAGCTTTGTCTACTTTGTACTTTTGGCCATAATACTTTCTAACTTTATGATTTGATCCTTTATCCAGTCGATAATACCATTTACATCACTATAATTATTTCCTTAGCTAAAACTTAGGGTTTTTGGCTAAGGAAATTTCAGGATGTTACATCCAACGAATATGTTATGCCTCAAGAATGGAATATCATAATGTACCATTCAATTATCTTGAGGAGAATAGAAGAAGAAGGATCTCTCAGGCGTCAAACATCATAACTATTAAGAGACCATCACAGGAAACTGTCAGAAGAAATTCAAAGAAGCAATGGATATGTAAAGGCAATCCTTCTTCCATATAAGGTAAAAGTACAACAATAAACTTCATGCATTATCATATTGAATATATCTTTGAAGTTTACATTTGTATCTTTAGGAATGAGCATTGCCTTTTATTTCTAAAATCCTTTTATATACTCCTACTGAAAATTAACTTATAAATACTTTAAATGAGGAAAAGGCAATATTCAGTAGCTTAATTCTTTATGCATATATGTTTTTGAAAAATGAAAATGTTTCTTATGCATAGACATATTCATTTCATCATGCTAAATTGTTCTGAATTGTTCATATTCTCTGAGTATGTGAATTATGTCCTATTTCCTAGAAAATAATAATTGATGGATCCAAACCAAGTTGGATACCTGGAAAAGAAAATTAGATAAACTATTTTGTAGGAAATATAATTCATAAAGTACATCTCAAGATTTTTTGTTTCAAAGAAAAATAATTCAAATCTTGATAAAGATGAATCGATGAGGTTTAGGTTCTAGTGCTGATGTAAAAGTTCCATATCAATTCACCAAGAATGAAGTGAGCTACCCTAAGGACAAGAGGAAACACAGTGAATCTAATCCCTATCTGTCTATTGTGTTTCATTGAATTCTGTATTAGGATAATAAATACTTGTTCCTTGCTTAACTCTCTTTGAGCAATCCACACTTCAATTCTCTAAATATATCTTCAGATTGCTAAATGAATTATGCATACATGTGTTATATATGTTTGTGTTTTCAAAATGTTAATTTATGAATCTTATTTATAACCTCTTATTTATGTTGATTTTAGTGTGTTTAAAGAGAGTTTTACTATTATTTTTGTCCTTATTTGAGCAAATAATTAATAAAATAAAATTAGAACAGTTGGAAATTAATTGATATAATTTTGGTCATATATTAGAATATTATCTCATTAGTAAATAATTTGTATTTCCTATTTCAAATGGGTTTGACAGCTAGAAGGTGGACTTAACAGAGTTGCTAATAAATTGGGCATATGCTGACATAGGAGAGGAGATTTATTCATGCATGACACACATACTCACACACTCTGAACTGAATCACTCACGCCAATAGCTCATCATATTAGTCCACTCATTCCACACTTCTCCTATTTATCACCTCTGTTACTCATTCTAGGGGAATGCTTTCATTCTATGTTCCGAACCTCACTCCATTCAGATCCATCTCTCTCACACACAGCTCTCTATCTCCATTCTCTCTCTTTCATCTGTACTTTTTCTCTATTCTGAGCATGAGAACCAGAGGAACTTATCACTTCCATCTTCATCTTGTCTTTCTACATTCACCATGATGGTTGCTAGACTTGCTACTGATGTTAAAGTTCTGATAGCAATGGAAGGCTATATTTGTTGTTCTCTCTTAGAGATGATGCTGAACCATAGTCCTTAATCTAAAATAGGGAGTTCAATTGTGTCTTTAATTCTAGATATAATTGTATCGAGTTGATGTAGTTAATTATGGTTTTATTGATTCAATTATAGTTAGTAGATGATGAAGATTAGGGAACCTAGTTGGATTTCCTAAAATGTTTAATTGAGCTTTGATTAATCCTCATCCTTGAACTAGATGGACATGGATGTGGTTAATTAGAGCAATTCTATAGCAGAGTACAGTTGTATATGTTTAATTTATCTTCTTCTATCTGTTAAGTTGAATGATTCATATTTCTCTATTTAATGCCTATGAGGTGTAGCATTGATAGAGATTTAGCTGGCGAATTGTTAGCAAACACATCCTAATTCAACTAATTAACTCCTCATACTCTGTGGATAATGAAGGTAAGGTAATCTTCAAGGGAACACACTTGTCATTAATTCATATCATCATCATTAAAACCTAAAATTATAAACAATAGCATAGGATCTACATTTAGAAGTTATTCAACATTTTATCTCACATATCATTGCATTAATTTATTAAATTGTGGCTCATTTGATTAATTAGGAACTTTAGCATCCACTTATGCTCCTTGAGAATCAACCTAGGTTAGCCTCACTTTACTATTGGTTAGCTTAGTTTCTTGCTTGATAATTAAAATGACAGTTATCACTTAATCCATAAAATGATATGGATATATATATGTGCATATTCAAAGATAAAATTCATCATCAAATGCTTTGATTACAAAGTGCGTGAAAATGATTTCAAATATATGGGAATCAGTATTGAAGAATAATAGCTTGGATGACAATTTCAAAAATGCTCCAAATATTTGCTAGAGTCATTATTGATCCTAATTGAGTTATCATGTACTTGAACACTTCATTCTTGATCCTCATGTTTAACACTCTAATCATGAAGTTAATGTAAGGAATTGGAAGACACGCAGCGGAAATAAACTTTAAAATTTTTCCATTCCTTGCCAGGATCTGCCGTATGTGTTTAAGTCAAGTGGAAAGAATCATTACCCTTAGTGTTGCTCAGCGAATTTCACAGCTTCTCTACGTGGGTGGTGATCTCTTTCTGATTGCAAGAAATCAACGGAGTGTTCCTCAGCGACCTTCACAGATTCTCTCCGCGGACGGTGGTCTCTTTCCGATCACAAGAAGTCGACGCCTCAGGTCGGCTTCCTCTACTGGTATCCACACGAACAGCGTTCCAACCACGAACGACGTGCTAGCGTCTCCTGTCCCTCCAAGGCTTTCACAAGTCTCCGTCTCTATTTCGGCAGTTTCTTGTCTGCAAACCTTTTGCAGATTCCGTTCGGCCTTTTGTGTTCTGTGTTATTTTCAAACGTAGCTCCTCCAATCAAATATAGAGGATGCTATGCGTTTTTACACTTGACCTAATTGGATTTTGGAGTTAATCTTATATTAATTCCGAATTGATACAATATCATATATTGTATAATTTTATAAGAAACTAATTAAATAAAATAATATTAAATCCGTCCCACAGATTTAATTACTTATTTATTTAACTTTAAATAAAGATGAGACTGAGTTATATTTGATTTATTCCCATAAATCAAATTTGAGATATCCTATCAATTTAAATTTCGAATTTCAAACGTGATAGAGATTTAATTTATCCTTATAAATTAAATCTTATAAATATCTCTTATATGAGATATCCTATCAATTTGAATTTCGAATTTCAAACGTGATAGAGATTTAATTTATCCTTATAAATTAAATCTTATAAATATCTCTTATATGAGATATCCTATCAATTTGAATTTCGAATTTCAAACGTGATAGAGATTTAATTTATCCTTATAAATTAAATCTTATGAATATCTCTTATATGAGATATCCTATCAATTTGAATTTAGAATTCAAACGTGATAGGGATTTAATTTATCCTTATAAATTAAATCTCATATATCTCATATATATAATATATATATATATACGAATTTATATATATACGAATATAAATATAAATAAATATATATACATTCACCTGGATCTTTCATTGAATCTGGACATGTCTTAGATTCAATGAATCTGGACATCATAGCTCGTGTTGGGCTATTTTGTGTGCGACCCTGTAGGCCCATATGAAGTTGGCAGTGGGCCATTTGCTATACTAGCCCACAAGTCGCAAGCGGTCTCTAGCAAGACATAACAACTACCCAAATCATATGAGGATCGATAAACGATGTAACCTTTTATACAACCATATCATGTCCCTTCTGTCACGCGATATTTTGGTCATGGATGAGGCATGGATAATGTCATCCTCCTATTCCCGACCGTTACTTTCTCGATCCCTGAGTAGTCTGACTATAGAAATGGAACTACCTTTCCATTACAGTATGGCCATACATTTCTCAGACTCACTCATCGAGGGGCCCAGTAATATCTCTCCACGAATGTGAGGGACAAATTCCATCTTGACCATTCACATTCCTCCGCATGAAAAACCACTAAGCCCAAACATAGTCTTTATGATCACTCGGTCAAAAGTGACTTTTGACTAGGTCAAAGCTGAGCGTTTTGTCATGTAGGAATCCATGATGATCTCAGGTCAAAGGGCATATTGACATGGTTTGTATATGAGAGAAGCTTATGACGTTACCCATGCAGTTCTCTCATAGCGGGTCGGTCCAACACCCTGTACTCTTACATGTGCTTATGACTTTGATTTATATCTCTATACATCTTCAAAGTCATACTGGTCTTATTTCATCTGTGCTCCCACATAGATGATCGACCAGGGACATTTAGGATAATATCATGAATTATCCAAGGATGGTCATCATAGTAAACATGCAAATAATATGATAACTCAATTAATAAATTCATAAATCAATAATGTTCATAAGACAATGATTGGCCCCTAGGGCACGATTTCCAACAACCTCCCACTTGCACTAGGTACAATCATTAATTTGACTAATTCCCATTGACCTAACATGACGCTCATGCTTTGCCTGCACAAGCGGCTTTGTTAGAGGATCAGCAACATTATCTTCTCCTGCTACTTTGCATATTTTTATATCACCTCTATCGTTGATTTCTCTGATGAGATGAAATCGCCTGAGTATATGCTTGGTCCTTTGATGTGACCTAGGCTCTTTGGCCTGTGCAATAGCACCGCTATTGTCACAGAGCAAAGTTATTGGATCTGAGATGGTAGGTATCACCCCTAGTTCTGTGATGAACTTCCTGATCCATACGGCTTCCTTAGCTGCATCAGATGCTGCTATATACTCAGCTTCCGTTGCAGAATCTGCTACAGTGCCCTGCTTAGAGCTCTTCCAGCTTACTGCTCCATTATTGAGGAGGAATATGTATCCAGACTGCGATTTTTGGTCGTCCTGGTCAGTTTGGAAACTCGCATCTGTGTAACCAGTTACACAGAGCTCATCATCCAATCCACCATAGACCAAGAATAAGTCCTTAGTCCTTCTTAAGTACTTAAGGATATTCTTGACAGCAGTCCAATGGCCCTCACCAGGGTCCTGTTGGTATCTGCTAGTCATACTTAAGGCAAACGAGACATCCGGTCGAGTACATAACATGGCGTACATGATAGATCCTATGGCCGAGGCATATGGAACCTTACTCATGCGACCTCGCTGATCAGATGTACTAGGACACAGATCTTTGCTGAGGTGAGTACCATGAGACATGGGTATGAAACCCCTCTTTGATTCGTGCATACTGAACCTATGCAGTATTTTGTCTATGTATGTACTCTGACTGAGTCCTAGAAGTCTTTTAGATCTATCTCTATAGATCCTGATTCCTAGGATGTAGGTGGCTTCACCCAAGTCTTTCATCGTGAAAGACTTTCCTAACCAAGACTTGACAATCTGCAAGGTAGGAATGTCATTCCCAATAAGTAGGATGTCATCGACATAGAGTACCAAAAACACAACTGTGCTCCCACTAACCTTCTTGTACACACAAGGTTCATCAATGTTTTGAAGAAATCCAAACTCTTTGATTACTTCATCAAAACGATGATTCCAACTCCGAGAGGCTTGCTTTAGTCCATAAATGGACTTTTGAAGCTTGCACACTTTACCAGAGTCCTCGGAACGCACAAACCCTTCAGGTTGTGTCATGTACACATCCTCAAGGAGCTTTCCATTAAGGAAGGCTGTCTTGACGTCCATCTGCCATATTTCATAGTCATAATATGCTGCAATAGCAAAGAGGATTCTGATTGATTTGGCCATTGCTACTGGGGAAAAGGTCTCATCATAGTCCACACCATGAGTTTGAGTAAAACCTTTTGCAACCAGTCGTGCCTTGAAGACATTTACATTGCCATCCATGTCAGTTTTCTCTTTGAAAACCCACTTGCACCCGACGGTTTTTACACCTTCAGGCGGGTCGACTAAGGTCCAAACCTTATTGTCGTACATGGATTGCATCTCAGACTTCATGGCACTAAGCCATTTTTCGGAGTTTGGTCCCACTATAGCTTCTCGATAGGTAGTCGGCTCATTATGCTCAATGAGCAACACATCACGACTATCAGAAATCAGAAATCCATATCTCTGAGGCTGAAGTCGTGTCCTATTAGACTTTCGTGGACCTTGCGTGACTTGAGGAGTCTCAACAACTTGTTGTGAGTCTTCTCTATTTTCCATCTGCAGTTCTGTGGTGTCTTGTAGCTCTCGAACTTCTTCGAGTTGTACCTTACTCCCACTGGTTCTTTTAGAGATAAATTCTCGTTCAAGAAAGATACCATTTCTGACAACAAACACTTTGTTATCAGCAGGGTTGTAGACGTAATATCCCTTGGTTTCCTTAGGATATCCCACAAAAAGGCATTTTGAGGATTTGGGCGCTAATTTGTCTGAGGCTTGTTGCTTAACATAGACCTCGCATCCCCAAATCTTGAGGAAAGATAAACTAGGCGTCCTCCCAGTCCATATCTCATACGGAGTCTTTTCGATTGCCTTAGATGGAACACGATTGAGTGTGAACGCAGCTGTCTCTAGGGCATAGCCCCAAAAGGAGGGCGGAAGATCTGTTCGACTCATCATGGATCGAACCATATCTAATAGTGTTCGATTTCTCCGTTCAGAAACGCCATTCCATTGTGGTGTCCCTGGAGGAGTCAATTGTGAGAGTGTCCCACAATTCCTAAGATGATCTATGAACTCTTGGCTCAAATATTCACCACCCCGATCAGATCGAAGGGCTTTAATTGTTTTGCCAAGCTGGTTTTGTACTTCATTTTGAAATATCTTGAACTTTTCAAAAGATTCAGATTTATGTTTCATTAGATAGATGTACCCATATCTGCTGAAATCATCTATGAATGTTATAAAGTACGAATAACCTCCTCTGGCATTTGTGTTCATCGGTCCACACACATCTGTATGTATGAGGCCCAATAAATCAGTGGCCCTCTCACTGTGCCCAGTGAAAGGTGACTTTGTCATCTTTCCTAACAAGCAAGACTCGCAAGTGTCATATGATTCAAAATCAAATGAGTTTAGAAATCCATCTTGATGGAGTTTGGAAATGCGTTTCTCATTTATGTGGCCCAGACGACAGTGCCAGAGGTATGTGGGATTCAAATCGTTTGGTTTGACCCTTTTGGCGGTTACGTTATAGATATTTCCATGATTGGGTTGTTCCAAATTTAATATGTAATGATCAACATGCAAATCACCATGAGCATATAAAACATCATTACGATAAATAGAACATCTACTATTCCCAGCAATGGAAGTGAAACCTTCCTTATCCAAATAAGAAAGTGAAACAATGTTACTACTTAAAGCAGGAACATAATAGCAATTGTTCAAAACTAACAAAAGCCCAGTGGGCAGAACTAATTCATAAGTGCCTACAGCTAACGCAGCAACCCTTGCTCTGTTTCCAACTCGTAGGTCAACTTCACCCCTTTTCAGCTTCCTACTGTCCTTTAGTCCCTGCACATTCGTACAAATGTGAGAACCACATGCAGTATCTAATACCCATGAGGTGGAAGTAGAAAGATGAATGTCTATAACATAAATACCTGAAGCGATAGCCCCGCTATCCTTCTTGTTCTTTTTCAGATCTTCGAGGTAGAGTTTGCAATTCCTCTTCCAATGACCCGGTTCATTGCAGAAGAAGCAGACTCCTTCCTTCGGAGGCTTTGCCTTCTTTGGTGCAGGCTTGGTTTCGGGCTTGCCTGACTCTTTGGTCTTACCTGATGAGCCATGACCCTTCCCCTTGCCTTTACCTTTCTTTTTCGTACCCTTTCCCTTTTGAACCATCAAAACACTACTGGGTTTCTTCTTAAGACTCGGCTCAGCAGTTTTAAGCATCCCATGCAGTTCAGAAATAGATTTCTCCATGTTGTTCATGTTGTAGTTCATAACAAACTGGTCATAACTTTCCGGGAGTGAGTTTAAGATCAAATCTGTAGCTAACTCCTGGCTCATGGGAAATCCAAGCCGTTCAAGGTGATCAATGTACCCTTTCATCTTTAAGACATGAGCACTGACTGATGCACCTTCAGCCATCTTGCAGGAATGTAAGGCCTTAGTGGTCTCATACCTCTCTTGCCTTGCCTGTTGCTGGAACATTTCCTTGAGATGCACAATCATCTCATAAGCCTCCATGTGTTCCAGATCTCTTTGGAGCTCCGGAACCATGGTGGCTAGCATCAAGCATCCCACATCGACAGAGTCTTCCTTATGCTTCATATAAGCATCTCTCTGAGCTCTGGGAGCATTGGCGGCTGGCTCATCAGGAATGGGTTGATCTAGGACATGCGCCTTTCTTTCCTGCTTGAGAACAATTCTCAAGTTCCTAAACCAGTCAAGAAAGTTTGTCCCATTAAATTTGTCCTTCTCAAGGACAGATCGCAGCGATAATGTAGCAGTATTACTAGTCGTCATGATTCTACAATTAAAATATGCAATGTAATTAGTAATCTCCCACTAAATAAACAACCCTCAATGCAATAGTTAGTGGGCTAAGATCCATATTTGGCTCAAACTTAAGTCCGCTTTGGCAGGACACTTAAATTAAGTTATTTAGGTAGGTAACACCTTTACCAATTACATCAAATGTAACTCTTAGATATTCATGGGATCCTATCATCATATGATCTGGCATGTTCTAATCCCATCTAATGCCTTGAGATCCAAAACCGTTTTGTTAATCTCAATTAAGTCAAACAATAATGAACCTATGAGAGTAGCACCATTACTCTTTGCTTATCTCCCCAAGATAACTCAAAAGCACCCACTTTGGTGGAGTCCACAATTGAGCGATCGAGGTTTTGACAAGTGTTCATAAATTGACGGCATTATGACTTAAGATTTCTTTTAGAGGGCCTAATTTAACTATCTGGTTTATAAAACGCATGTTTCTCAGTTCGTATCTCATACAAGTAATATGCATGTGCTGATCTAATCATAAGATGCATAATTCAAACGTGATACAATATGGCTCACCTATCCTAAGTCCCCTCAAGCCAATGAGAGGAGCTCTCTAGTAAGAAAAGAGAAATTACATAAAGAAACCTCTTTTAACATTCGAGGGGAGTGAGATGAGAGGAGAAGGTACATTGAGAGTATATAGAGGAAGGCACGACACGCAGGCCGTATTTTTAAAATTACAACACTTGCAATCTAGAGCCATATTGTTCACCATACCCAAACATTCAAGAATCAATATTCAGATCTAATCGAAGGGCAAAAAAAAACATTTACAAAGTAACATATGTTACGGTTATGTTGCGCTACGAACAGGTAGCTACGGCGGTCCCGCTAGCCGGTTAGCGGGCGGCTGTCCCGCTAGCCGGTTAGCGGGCGGGGTCTCTGGGGCAGCGCCCCGGAAGAAATTTTTTTTTTGTTTTGTTTCATAAATAATCACGAATCTGAATTCGGTTTTCTTAGACCCCATCTATGCGGATTGATCAAATCAAAAGGCATCACCACCGATTTCAATTTCCTTTTAGATTCCTTTTATGTCATACACAACAAGGATTCCATATATGTCACACATACAACGCTTATTATATGATCGGCTACTACTAACATATATCATATAAATCACAAATCAAGCCTAACTTAAACACAAAACGGCATGGCTCTGATACCACTGTAAGGAATTGGAAGACACGCAGCGGAAATAAACTTTAAAATTTTTCCATTCCTTGCCAGGATCTGCCGTATGTGTTTAAGTCAAGTGGAAAGAATCATTACCCTTAGTGTTGCTCAGCGAATTTCACAGCTTCTCTACGTGGGTGGTGATCTCTTTCTGATTGCAAGAAATCAACGGAGTGTTCCTCAGCGACCTTCACAGATTCTCTCCGCGGACGGTGGTCTCTTTCCGATCACAAGAAGTCGACGCCTCAGGTCGGCTTCCTCTACTGGTATCCACACGAACAGCGTTCCAACCACGAACGACGTGCTAGCGTCTCCTGTCCCTCCAAGGCTTTCACAAGTCTCCGTCTCTATTTCGGCAGTTTCTTGTCTGCAAACCTTTTGCAGATTCCGTTCGGCCTTTTGTGTTCTGTGTTATTTTCAAACGTAGCTCCTCCAATCAAATATAGAGGATGCTATGCGTTTTTACACTTGACCTAATTGGATTTTGGAGTTAATCTTATATTAATTCCGAATTGATACAATATCATATATTGTATAATTTTATAAGAAACTAATTAAATAAAATAATATTAAATCCGTCCCACAGATTTAATTACTTATTTATTTAACTTTAAATAAAGATGAGACTGAGTTATATTTGATTTATTCCCATAAATCAAATTTGAGATATCCTATCAATTTAAATTTCGAATTTCAAACGTGATAGAGATTTAATTTATCCTTATAAATTAAATCTTATAAATATCTCTTATATGAGATATCCTATCAATTTGAATTTCGAATTTCAAACGTGATAGAGATTTAATTTATCCTTATAAATTAAATCTTATAAATATCTCTTATATGAGATATCCTATCAATTTGAATTTCGAATTTCAAACGTGATAGAGATTTAATTTATCCTTATAAATTAAATCTTATGAATATCTCTTATATGAGATATCCTATCAATTTGAATTTAGAATTCAAACGTGATAGGGATTTAATTTATCCTTATAAATTAAATCTCATATATCTCATATATATAATATATATATATATACGAATTTATATATATACGAATATAAATATAAATAAATATATATACATTCACCTGGATCTTTCATTGAATCTGGACATGTCTTAGATTCAATGAATCTGGACATCATAGCTCGTGTTGGGCTATTTTGTGTGCGACCCTGTAGGCCCATATGAAGTTGGCAGTGGGCCATTTGCTATACTAGCCCACAAGTCGCAAGCGGTCTCTAGCAAGACATAACAACTACCCAAATCATATGAGGATCGATAAACGATGTAACCTTTTATACAACCATATCATGTCCCTTCTGTCACGCGATATTTTGGTCATGGATGAGGCATGGATAATGTCATCCTCCTATTCCCGACCGTTACTTTCTCGATCCCTGAGTAGTCTGACTATAGAAATGGAACTACCTTTCCATTACAGTATGGCCATACATTTCTCAGACTCACTCATCGAGGGGCCCAGTAATATCTCTCCACGAATGTGAGGGACAAATTCCATCTTGACCATTCACATTCCTCCGCATGAAAAACCACTAAGCCCAAACATAGTCTTTATGATCACTCGGTCAAAAGTGACTTTTGACTAGGTCAAAGCTGAGCGTTTTGTCATGTAGGAATCCATGATGATCTCAGGTCAAAGGGCATATTGACATGGTTTGTATATGAGAGAAGCTTATGACGTTACCCATGCAGTTCTCTCATAGCGGGTCGGTCCAACACCCTGTACTCTTACATGTGCTTATGACTTTGATTTATATCTCTATACATCTTCAAAGTCATACTGGTCTTATTTCATCTGTGCTCCCACATAGATGATCGACCAGGGACATTTAGGATAATATCATGAATTATCCAAGGATGGTCATCATAGTAAACATGCAAATAATATGATAACTCAATTAATAAATTCATAAATCAATAATGTTCATAAGACAATGATTGGCCCCTAGGGCACGATTTCCAACAGTTAAAGCCTACTTGTTCAAAAAGATAAATATTCCAATACTCGAAAGCCTTACGCTTAAAGTGTCATTGGAATAAACTTGTAACTCTAGTAATTTGGAATAATGAGTTAATGTGCTTCATTGTTCAATCATCATTTGAAAAATTAAATGAGCAAAATTCTTGAACCATTTATCTTGCTCATATAGAAAATCCCAGTGATATTTCTCTCTAATTTGATGATCTTTAATGTTCCCATAAGATTAAATTTTTCAAAGGACCATATTTTGAAAAATCATATTGAAATTATATATCTTTCAAAATGAAACATTATTTTTTCAAGATAGATGTTTTTGAAGAAATAAGAGTTTTGTATGTATAATATTTTACAAAGCTCAATTCTTTATCATGCTTATCTATATTCATTTAGAATTACTATGTTTTGATGATGAATTGTTATATGGTCTCACATATAATGGAAATTATTTTCTATATACCATTCTAAATATTCTCCTAGAAAGAAATGATTTATATTCATAACAGGAGAAAATTCTTCAAGGGCTATAATGCTGGATCAAGTCTGAGGATTAATACAATGAGAATTGGATTTACAAAGTTCAAAATTTGGCAACAAGCTAAAAGGATTATCATCCATGCCAATACAAAGGAAGATGGAAGGGAAAGAGTTACACCGATCAATTCATCAAAATATAAAACTAAATGAGCATTTCTAAACGTTCTCTTTATTTTAAAGAATATATATCTGAGCTATGTTTTCATGCTATATGTGTTCTTGTGCTCTTCTTACGATGCATCATCTTTTAAAGAAAAATCCATGTGTTTCAAAACTTATTACAATTTTTTTCTCATGAACTTATCAATTAAGTATCTTTTTGATAAAAGATTCGATAAACTTAAGAAAATATATGTTTTTTAATAAATTCAATCTTTTCAAAACTCTATTCGATAAAGTCATTTATCGAATATGTAATGAATTGTTTTGAAAATTTTTGCAAAGTATTATGTGTTATTTCTCATCGGTAAATTCTTAAAAAAGAATACTTATCCAAATATCATTCGATACAATTTGAGAAAAAGCTTTGAAATTTATTGAACAACTTATCGATAAGGCTACTTATCAAAAATATATTAGATAAATGAAGAATTTTTGGAAAAAATTACTGAAGATTTTGATCGAATAAAAATTTGATAAATATGCTCTTTAAAGGATTCTTCGATAAATCTTGTGTCATTTATCACATCCTAACTTTTCTCTATCTGTATAAGACTAATAGAGGAAAGAGATTTATAAGGGATTATGATGATAAACTTAAAGAAAGATAATAGTTAGATAAGTTTTAAGTCAAAAAAAGAGAGAAGGTATAAAATTTTAAACTCAAAGGGACTAAATTGCAATTAATGAAAGTTTAGGGACTAAATTATAAATAAAATTAGTCCTGTAGAATTAATTATGGAATTAAAGTTGAAATAAGACACGAATGAATGGTTTAAAGAAAACATATGGAATTTTTATCAGGATTTATGGGTCTAAAAAATTATGAGACTTTGCCAAAAATTTATTTTATAGTATAATAAATTTCTAAAAATGTTAGAACCCTTAAAAAAATTATATAAAAAATTAGGATGGTTTCGGATACTCGGTAAAGGAAATGTTAGATTGAATATGTTTTGATGTTGACAAAAGAAAAGAATTTAGTTAATATCTTTCAAGCAATGGAAATACTTTTGTGGAATGAAGTTTAAAGAGAAAAGAAAATGAAGTTGATTAATGTTGTGAACAATTGTTTTTTAAGTAATAAAAATGATTTTGGAAACAAATCATGTTAAAAGAATTTAAACGATTAATGACAATTAATCGATTAAAGTCAATTAATCGATTAATGTCAATTAAAATGTTAGATTAATTGAAAAGGCAACTTTTTGTTTTAAAAAAAATTCAATTAATTGATTAGTTAATAGATTAATATCAACTTTGTTGCCTTCTATATTTGAGCTGAAAAGTCAATTAATCGATTAATACATTGAAAATATATTTTCTTTTGAATAAAGATATTGCTATTAATTGATTAGTTAATCATTTAATTTATATTAATCTGTTAACTATTCGATTAATAAGTGAAGTTCAATTTTTGTGAAAATCCAATATAAGCTAATTAATCGATTAATTTATTTTAATAGATTAACTATTCAATTAATTTGTATTAAAATATGTTCATCCATGTGAACATGGAGGTTTAATAAGAGACACATTCTTGCCTGTTAGTAATCTAGGAGGATAAGGGAAAATTTAAAAGTATAAATGGCATAAAGATGTAAGTCAAACCTTTCCTCAGTTGGCTGAAAGAAAATAGCTTACTCAGTTATGGATTACAGTGAGGCCAAGGACACATAAATCCTTTAGGCTAAGGATACAGAAGTCTTACAGGTGATGAGAGATGTTATGATAGAATGAATATGGCTTAATAAGGTAAAAAGGGCCTAATATGCTAAATTATCTCAGATTTAAATGAGTACATAGGTTATTGGAGATGTAGGCTAAAGATAAATTACCTCAGAAATTTCTTGAGGATTAGTAGAAAGAGATATATGTAAGATAAGAAAAGAAGTTTATGAGGTTTAAAGAAAGTAAGGTAGCCGCAGGTTCAAAGATAAAGTGACTCCCCTATTTCCTCCGTAAGAAAGAGTGAAGAAGGGTTGAGTCTATACCCTAGTAAGAAGGTAACGTGGTAGCCTAAGTGAAACAAGTAAATGGCTCAGGTGCATGAATAAATAATCAGGACCTAGAAGTTAAGGTGATAAAGGGACATAATGCTTTAAAGTCTACCTAGTTAATTATTTAGTTGTATTATGCATATAAGGGATGGTGGAGTAAATTATGTAATAATGATATTGCTTATATTTTCATAAGTTATGATGAGAAGTTGCATCTCCTTGCAGTTGTCATATGATGACATACATGTTAGAGAATGCTTAAATGATTGCATCTCCTTGCAAATTATGCATGTTGAGTATGCTATAATGAATGAACACTTTCGTTTACATTACATGCAAGATAGAGTGGATATAATGAGAAAGTTTTAAAAAATTTATTGCTCCCATGCCATATGACATGCAAGTAAATAATCAACTTGGTAAGGATGAAGTAATAGAAAAGTGATGAATGAGATAGTTAGCCAGTTGAAGCCAAAGAATAAAATGAGAATTTATGATCAGACAATGATAGTCAATGGGATAGAGAATGAGATAAAAGATGAGGGTTAATAGTGAATTTATATAGAAATGATTTTAGTACTCAGGACATATTCCTTCAATAGGGATAAGATATATGAATGATGTGCTATGAATATGAAATGAAATGAGAAGCATTTATGAAAGATAATTCAGCCAAAGAAGGAGCAGTGTCTATGTAATATAGTTGACATTCTCGTAATAGAGTTAGATTGCTCTCGCGATAGAGTAAGATTGCTTTTGAGCTAAAACTAGGAAAATGAACAGTATAGCTCGTATAGAGTGATGTCCCTTAGATGAGATGAATATATGATGATAGATATGTGCATGTATAGCCTGTGTAGCTCTCTATAATGTTAAATGTAGTACAGTTATAAAATATGAGAATGATATGAGAAATTCCTAAGCGATAGAGGAAATGAGTGAAGTCCTAATAGATAATATTGGCTTATATGGTCATTTTTTGGGGAATTATCTGTTGAGTTAACAACTAAGTGGTAGTGACTAACCTTGTAACTTTGTTCGTTGGTTTAGGTCTTCTAGAGATGAGAATATAGTACAATGGAATCACAATAGATTCTGGAGGATTACAGTTAGATCCTAGTATGGCTCACAGAGAATAGAATTCCAGGGTCGCAGTTAGATCCTGAAGAGGCTTACAGTTGATCGTAGTAGATCCCAAGGGTCGTAGTAGACCTAGCCTAAAGAAAGAAAGTATTGAGCTATAAGTACATTATTTCTTTGGAAGGATGAATACCAAGGAAAAGGTTAAGGTAAAGAAGCTTCACAAGTTGCTTAACTCATAACAGAAAGAGTACCCATGATGTTAATTTCAAATAGCCTTATTACTATCAGGGACTGAACTCAAAATCTTCCTACACACAATAGGATCTAAGTCATTAAAGTTAAAATGTTAATCCTCAGTACCAAGGATTTATGAGAATATTTTATAAGATATGAAAAGGGGTCAAATGAGAATAAAAAGATCCCTGTGATGAGATTACAGAGAATAAGAATAAGAGACAAATATATCCTCCAGATGAGAATAAAGGGAATAGAAAGCCAGATAGACCCAAAAGAGATAGTATAAGAAGGGTCTAAGATAGTAAAGTACCAGGGTTAGAGCTTGTTAGCACCAATGCTTCATATTTATATATGCACTTTTCAGTTAAGCTTGCTCAGGCAAGAGTAGCCCAATGATAGGTGACCCCCTAGGAAGTGCTAGAAAAAGGTGTAACGGCCATAGAAGTTTAGCATATATGCACAGAGTTATGTAAAATGATAGCAAGAGCTATGAAAAGCTATAAAGGGTTATGAACAGTATGAGAATAGAACCCTTATGTCAAATCCAAATGAAATGGATTTGAAAAGAAATATTTAGAAGAGTTTTCTCAAAAGCTAGCAAAGTTCTCGGTTAAAGTGAATGTTTGACGTACTGTGTCTGATAATACATTATGAAAAGGTAAGAAAGGCCATGATATAGCCATATTCGACCAGATATGCCATGAAAAGTATGTAATGAGATACATTATGAGAAATATGTAGCAAGAAGTGGCTTTATAGCTAGCTTTGTAAACAAATAGAGAGGCTCCCTTTTTGGAAGGGATAAGATGTTTAAAGGCTATGTTACAGATGAAGGAGCAAGTGGGAGCTTTCACTCCTTACATAAAATGTCAGGCATTATGTTATGTTATGTTTCTAAAATATGCTAAAGCTCCAAATGTTAGAGTAGTGCAAGCTCCGTGTGTTAGAGCTATGTAAGCTCCAAGTGTTATAGCTGTGCATATTAAATAAAGGAATGCTTGAGCTATGATATTAGAGCTTTACATTCATAGGCAGGTATGTAGTCCTGCAACATGTTGGCCAGGCATTATGCATGTTAGAGTATGTGCTCCTATATGCTCCTATGTGCTCCTATGTAGGAATAAAGTAAAGAAAGAAAGAATAATGATATAAGTCCTCTCTTTGTATTATGATGAGTTAATAAAGATGATAAGAAGTATGATGGTATGAAAGTGAGAAATGAAGGTTGCGGATGTTCAGAGAATTCCGCTAGATACTCAAATGAGTAATAAGTGATTAGACTAAGAAGTATGATAAGTCATTAATAGAAACTTCAGAATATAGTAGTATACGAGAGAATTTGATATAATGGACACTACTCACAAGTCTCATATGGTAAAAGATCTATATACAAATAGATACATAGCAAGTAAGCAAGTAATCAAATAACTGGAGTTCAACTCTGATTGAGTTGACTCAGAATAGAAGAATGATCATAAGAAAGATATGGAGATCTCTGTGCATGAGAAGTACTCCGTTAAAGATATCAAAATAGACGATAAGAGGTAGATACCCCAATCCTTAGTCATAAAGTGAGAAAAGAATGTCTATCCGAGAGTGTTGACTAAGATGCTGAGTAAATTTTGAGGACAGAATTTATTTTAAGGGGGTAGAAATGTCATATCCTAATTTTCCCTATTTGTATAATACTGATAGCGGAGATATGTTTAGAAAGGATTATGACAATGATCAGAAGATATAATAAAGGTTAAATGAGTCTTGAAGGAAGAAAGGGACCTAAATGAAAATTAGAAAAGGTTGAAGGCAAAAAGTTAAAGTAGAAACAAGATTTGGGCCAAAAGTGATAATTTCTAAAAGTTTAGGGACCTAAATGTAATTAAGCAAAAAGTCAGGGACCTAAATATAATTATTGAAAAGTTCAGTTAGAAAAGGCTTAGAACTGCCTGGAAGTATTTCAGTCTCATATTTCATCAGTAAATAGAGAAAGTTATGCTGGTTAATATAGTATAATACATAAATTTTATTAAGGTCCCAGATAGTAGATACTTATTTGATAGTCTAAAAGTTATCTAAAATTTTATCATATCTCATGGACCTCAGGTATAACTAGAAAAGTTATAGGAAGTATGCCCCATGACATCAAATGTCATGAATTTGACAAAACCCCAGAAGGAGCTCTGTGCGAAAAGTTATCCCCATATTAGTGAATTTTGATGGGAGTTTGAGAACACCCGTGATCTAATTATAGAACTTAGCAGTAAGTAAGCCTAGATAGAATGAGCTCAGATGACCTCCTATATAGGCCCATGATAACGCCAAGGAAGGGCCAAAACCCATGATACCAGTTCATCAGTAGAAGGGGCCAGTGTCTAGGAAAAGAGCGAAATTATGAAAATTCCCCTGGATGACTATATTGTACCAGTGATGGATGGAGGGCATTTTGGTCATTCTAGATAGGCTAAAAACATGGTATATAGTATAAATATGATTAGTTAGAGCCAGTATAAGCCCTCAGATAGTATAAAGAGGGGTAAAATGACAATTATGGCCTTAGGGTTAATATAGTGCAAGATAGTGAACTAAGGGCATTTTTGTCATTTGCCAGGGGATCTATAATTAAGTTGTGGCCCAGTACAAGAATTTCAATGGTAGGAAGAATCTAGATACTGGTTTTAAGGTTAGAAAGCATATTATGGAATTTTAAAAAAATTGGATTTATAAAATAGTATGGTTTTTGGGTAATCGACTGAGCCAATACTGGATTGAACTAGAATTTTTCCAGAAGTTTCTCCCTCTAGAAATGGCACCACCTAACCCCCATGAGTTGTCCCTTGTGATGTCATGGATGATGTGATAATTCTTCTTTTTGAAAAAGTTAAATCCAAGATTAGATGTGAGCCTTTATATCAAATAGTGCACACAGTAATCTTGGGCATTGATTTTCCATGAAATTTTCTATAAATACCCCCTCAAATCTTGTTCAAAACCATGAGCTCATGAAACTTGGGGAAACTCTTGCAAAATGGAAATTCAAGCCAAGACAAAGAAGATTAAAGGTACTAAAGTTCAAGCAAGCTAGAGAGTAAAGGTAAGCAATCTCTTAGGGTTTTCATGGAAGAAAGTTGAGTTATATTTAAGGTGTTGTGCTGCCCAAAAATCTTAGATGAAAGGGAAAAGAAGAAACTAAAGTTAGAGATATATGATTAAAGCTTAAGCAAGCTAGTTAAGTAATTGATTGTTGAATAAAGTTGATATTCTTGACTTTACCATAGGTGAACCTATTTGGTATGCACTGTTTGTAAGGGAAGGAAATAGAATTTCAATGATTTAATGCTTCCATTGAATTTATATGATGATTTTGTGTAGGATTGGAAAGGTTTTGAACATTGGAAACATTGAAATTCCAAAATTGTAGTGTTTGAAATTCTTCTCTGTTACGGTTCACTCGCATGAAAAGTGATTGGAATTTCATGATTTTGATGCTTCCAATGGTTTTAAACTGAAAAGTTGTGTGGGAT
Source organism: Leucaena leucocephala (assembly GCA_037074615.1). Classification (NCBI taxonomy): domain Eukaryota; kingdom Viridiplantae; phylum Streptophyta; class Magnoliopsida; order Fabales; family Fabaceae; genus Leucaena; species Leucaena leucocephala. Next base: position 10,130,769 of record CM073528.1, on the reverse strand, counting down.
AAAGTAGAGACAAGTGTGGGATGCATTAGAATCAAAAAGAGAATTTTTGGAACAATTATGTGCATATTTTGGTTCTGTACAGCGGGCCATGAAGGAGCTAGAATTTCATGATTCTAAGCTCATAAATGGATTCAAAAGAGGAAATTGTGTAGGGTAAAATCAAGACATCAATTGATTCAAAGGCCAAGTATATTAGTTAAGATTAAGGAAAGTTAAGTGAGCTTAATGTTCAAGAGGAAGTTATGTGAGTTAAAGTGAGTTTAATGCTCAAGGAAGTTAGATGATGATGGATGAATGATTATGTGATGTTAGAGATTGATGGATATGCTCCAAAAGAGGCAGCCACATATCCAAAAGAAGTGAGAAGGAAGAAGCAAGATAAATTGGAAGAGAGCCAAGTATATAAGGTAGTAAACTTATCCTAAACTTGTATGCATTGAATGTTATGCTTGATTGTGCTATAGCTTTGTTGAATTGTGTTGCATATGTGCTTATGTATGAATCTATTTTTCTATGATTACTTTGGCCAATGGTATTTCATATGTTACATCGAAGCATGCACATTACACAATGTTAACACTTTCACAAGCAAGCACAAGTATTTACATTAATGCATGCATTGTTTAGTGCCGTTTGCTACTGAGATTTCCCCAGAAATCTCATCCCTTTCCATGTAATCCCAATCCCACAGGTTTATGAATGATGAAAGAGGATGATGAAGCATGAAGAGAAATTAGGGATTTGATAGTATTTATGTTATGTGATTATTTGTTATATGATTAATGTAAGTAGTCATGGTCATAATGTAATGGAAAATAGTAAATGATGAGATAAATGTATGAAATTTTAGAAACATTTAGTTAACATGCAAAGCTTCATTTTGACACCAATAATGCCTTATTTCGATATCTGTACAAAGAGAACTAATTTTCCAACGTAAGGGACCAGAATTTGTTTTCAGAATTTTTGATCAAATGAAAAGTAAGCTTTGACGAATAAACTATATTAATTATCTAAGCATTTGGTCTAGAAATTATTTTTCCTTATATTTCAAGATGTTAGCTTCATGTAGCTATTTGAACCACTTCATTTCAATTTTTCTAGAATTAATTATGATTTTTTGAAGTTCATCACTTAATCTGAAATACCATATGAACAGTAACCCGAGAAAGAGTAAAATTCCAGATTTGGCTAATAGACTTCCAAGGTCTTGTAAGTGGTTCTGAATGCTACTGAATGGTCCATAAGACGTATAAAAGTAAGGGTGTTTCACCCATACCCTAATCCTAAGTACTTTACATTATGTTAAGATTAGGATGCTTAGGGGTAAAGTCAGTACTACTTAAGCTTGAATCTAAAATGAACCTAGATCCCTTCCTTAGATGGTTGGATCACTGTTTGGAGTAGGATTCAAAACAAGGAACATGAGCAAGAGAATGATATAGGAAATGGCTTCAAGATGCAACAAGTAGGTGGTTAGGTCATGACAAATGATTACAGAGAACTTTAGTACTACATGTTAGGACTTTGGTCACAACAAATGTTCATACAAAATTTTGATCACAATGAGGTAGTGTTTGGTCATGACAAATAGAGACAACGATACGTAGATAAACATAACATATCGTACCCTAAATCTTACAGCTTTATGAGACAGTCATTAAGGACACAGTTACAGTAGATTAGTCTTAGTCAGCCAGTACCTCCAAAGTCTTCTATTTCTTAGCATGATATGGTTGGACTAAGCATAACAACATCTAGCGATCAGTTTCCTCTATTGACACAGATAGAAGTTGACCAATCTAAGGTCAAGGGTGCCAAGCTACAAGAGTTAGTTATTGGTATTAGTAGGGGAATGAAACAAAATCTTTCTGTGAACCTGAATTACTCAGAAAAAGAGATCAGATACTGCAATTGAAACATCCTACTTTTAGCCTCTCAGAGTATGTATTCAAAAGCATATTTGATTAACAGAAGCATTATGTTGGCTCAAAAATTAAAATTTTAAAACTTACTTCTTGGGTACTGTTCATGAGGTAAATTCTATATTGACAGTCCAACTTTAAAAAATTATAATTAATTGTACAAAAATCGTATGGAGGTGATTCAAATTTTTAATTGAAGATATTTCATAGATATTTAAGGAAAAAATATAAATCTAGACTTTTACTTTTCCAATTAATATAGTTAAATCCTTATTTGTTATTGTTCATATGGCAAATTCTAGAAATTCCATATTCTATCTCCAACTTAGAAAAATCATATCAAATTGAAAACTTAACCAATTGAGACGTTCCTGGTATCCATTTAAAGATATGTATATTAACTACTTTAATGCCAAATTTCACATCATAATCCATTGGTTAAGTCATGGAAAAGCTCAGGATAAGGTTACTACTTCATAATACATACATGCTATAATATATCATTGTATCCCATATTGCATCTCATAGTGTTAAGTAGTCAACTTATATTACAAATTCATTCATCAATATTTACCCTATTTCCTTTGTAGGTTCTAGCACCTATAACATAGTTATACATATGGAAAGAATAAAATTTTATGGAAATCTCAATAGCAAATCATACAAACTATAATATCATGCATGCTTGATTAAATGCCTAACATGTTATCATGATATGGGAGCTACTTCATGTTCAAACATAAGCAAACTCTAACATATTTATTATCATGACATTATTTGAAAGGAGTTTCATTCATTAATACTTCATCATCATCATCATCATCATAACATTAACTTAAGCTCCACCAAACATCACAACTAACAAGCAAGCATAAAGTCAAACAAATATACGATTATAGTTAGATATTCTTGCTACCTTTTGAGTTATCCTTGTCAAACTCTTTTTGAGATGGTATTCTTCCCACACAAAACCTAGCCATTACAAAGTGACATTAAGTTACAAATCAACTTCAAAACAATTCAAAGACTAGGTTCTCACTAGATTCCATTCTTTGTTTAATCTATGTCTTATACTTCTATCTTTCTAAAATAAATTCTCATGGTTCATTTACTCATAAATTTTCATGTAGAACTCAAATATGAAATCAGATTTTCCAATATCAAACCACATACTTGACTACTGTACATAACCGGAATGTCTCTTTTATTTTCAAAAAATTCTCATTTTGATTACAATGCTTCCATTACTTCTTTCTCTACCTTATCCCCACACAACTTTCCATTTTAAACCCATTAGAAGCATCAAAATCATGAAATTCTAATATATGAACAGTGATTCATATAGTGGCAGCCAAGAATACAAAACTCTAATTACATATATACTTGAATTTCTGAGCTAATACCACTTGATTTTAGATTGTTTAAACTTGTCTAAATTATCCGTAACATAAAATTCATATTTTTACCATATATGAACAGCATGTCCAGTAGCAACATCAAGGAAAAAATTCCATAAAACCTCTAAAAACCAAGAGCAAACTTCCTATAATAAAGTCCAATATTAAAGGAACTAGTTACCTTTCTTGTTGCTCCAAGGTGTATGCTTCTTTCTTACTCCAAAGTAAATTTTGGAAGAGTTTACTTAAGGTTTCAAAGCTTCTAAACAGGTATGAATATGGGGGTATTTACAGAAAAAGTTGGGTGGAAATGGAAGGCCAAGATTACTTGGTTACTATTTGATCTAATGATTCATAATTCACCTTCCATTAGGCTTGCCCCAGAAGCTTTATAATGACATCATCCATGACATAATATAGGTATGTGTTTTGGTCAAGAAATAGGGAAATATAGGAAAAATTCTAGTTCAAACCGGCACTGATCCAGTCAGTTTCACACAAACCAAATTGTTTTATGTTTCTAGTTTTTATACTATTTCATAATATGTATTCTGACCTTAAATCCATTATCCAGATTTTTCCTACTATTGATATTGTTAGACTGAGTATTTATCTACTTACCATCCTTAGAAAATGATTGAAATGCCCTTGGTTCACTATCTTACACTATATTAATCCAAAAGGGCATCATTGTCATTTCACACACCTTTATTACTTATTAGGGCATATATTGACTCTGATGGATCACCCCTGTACTTGCCTTGACATTTTGGCCTATCCAAAATGACTAAGGACATTAAACTTAACTTAATCAGTTAACCCCTATCTTTCTTAATTTGGGGTTAATTGTCTTGTCCTTTTGAATTAATTTATGTCTTGACTTTACCCTACATAATTTCATCTTCTAAATCCATTTATGATCTTCGAATCATGAAATTACAGGTCCTTCATGTCTTGTTGGGCATAACTAAAAACATGTACATAATTCTTTCAAAAATTCTCATGTTAATTCAAATGCTTCTAATACTTGTTTCTCTATATTACCACACATAATGCTTCATTTAAAACCATTGGAAGCATCAAAATCATGAAATTCCAATCATTGTTCATGCATATCAACAGTAATATATAAGGCTTAAAAATTACAACTTTCAATTCCAATGCTTCCCAAGGTTCCAAATCTATCCAGTCCTACACAAAATCATCATATAAATTCAAAGAAAGCATTAGATCATTGAAATTCATTCATCTTGGTCCAGAACATACCTAGGCTGAATGCCTCCATTAATGAAAAAGTCAATAGTACAACTTAATTTAATAACCAATCATCAAAACCAACTTATCGAAACCTTAATCACCTAGTTCTACCTTTATTTTCTTCTTCCTCCTTCAACTTACAATTTGGACAGCAAGCATACTCTAGGTTTAATGGAATTTCCAACCACTAAAACCTAGGTTTTATCATTCCTAAACACATCTAAATAAACTAGGAATGATCGCATACCTTAGGCCTTGACTACCTTGATCTCTAAGTGCCTTGAATTGCCTTTATCTTGGTTGAGTTTTCAAATGACAAGAGTTTTTCCAAGGGAACCAAGGGTGCACAGCTTTTTAAAGAATGGAAGGGGTATTTATAGCCAAAATATTGTCACCTTAGGTCTATAATATCCTCACTTTTCCTTATTATTACAATGGCTTAATCTTTAATTTGATTGGTTAGTTTTTAGATTAATTAACTTTAATCATCATTAGGTTAATTCTGATATTATTTTATTATATTTTAACACATGATATAATCTTCCTTTCATCTTCTTGATGCCATGTGTAAAGCTTATGGGCCCCACAAGGACACCTCACATGCTTCTTGGATTTTCTTAAATTCTTATATTTTAAAAATACATAAAATATTCTAAAAAGTCATTTGACCACATAAAAATTCCTTGGACTTGTATAGGACATCATATCGGGCCTCTTTTAGGGCAAATAGATAATTGCCACAAATCCCAAGGTACTTTCCTTATAACGATATTCTTAACTCACCCTGATATTTTAGATAAATGCTAGACACCTCTTTTAATGGCTCTAAAATTTTTAGAAATTCATTCTAATATAAAATGAATTTTCTACAAAGTCTCATATTTTATAAGATCCATAAATCTTGATAAAAATTCCCTACATTTCCTTTAACCTTTTATCGGTATCTAATTTTACCTTAAATTTCATAATTAATTCTACATGACTCCATTTTGACTTCTGTCAGTTTCATAAATTCTTATATTAATTATAAGAATTTATTGCCAAATTTCATCTGATTATAAGGTCCAGAGGATACTGCAATAATCTCCCGACTTTAGAATTTTTTATCAATTTTTTGGGACCTCAAATTAAAATTATGTGTTGCGTTAAATTTAGTACTAAAATACTTCTGGGCATTTTTATCCTTTTCTGGATCAAATTTCTATAATTACCATTTTACCCTTGTACTTTTGGAAATTGCACTGTTGACTCTCAACTTTTCATAATTACACTTGATGGCCCATAACTTGTTTCTATTTTCATTTTTGGCCTAGGGACTTTTATAATTTACATTTAAATCCTTAAACTTTCCCTTATTTGCAACTTAGTCCCTGGACTTTCATTTATTTGCAATTTAGTCCCTAAACTTTTACTATTTATAGTTTAGTCCCTAAACTTCTACTATTTACAGTTTAGTCCCTAAAAACCCTCTATATGTTTCTGGGACTCTAGGACTAAAAATTGGGTTATTACACAAATTGTACATACATATCGGATAAGAAAATTGGGGATGTGACAGCAAAGGCGTCAACCTCACAGAAGATCATCAGCTAGAGGTTTAGCATATAGTGCAAGCAAGCTAGATGATATGATGTACAAGGTATGGAATATCAATTCAAAAAGATATTCAGAAGTAGATCCTCTGTGTGATGATCAGGAGTAAATCTACATTATGAAAGATTTCGTTAGGATAGTCTTCTTTAAATAGAAGATTATGAAGTATGAAAATGAGGTTGTATATAAATATTATGGTTGGTAGAGGAATAGCTAATATTCCTAAAGTAGAGGAACCCCAACATGAAAGAGCTAGTGACTTAAGAGACCCAGTGTAGGACACTACAGATGGTAGGAGTAACAGCAGCAGATGATAGATGGGATCCTGATAACTTAGGTTTTCAAGGGACAAGAAAGAGGTACCACTATCACAACAGGCATAATAATAGCTGTTACTAATATACTATGATTAGAAAGAGGAGTTATCAAGTAGCCACAATTTATACAGGAACATACTAGGACTAGTAGATAGTCAGGATTTGCTAAGGAATTAGATAATATCTATAACATCCTCCTTTTCTTACATCTTATGAAATATTCTTATACATCCTTGGGACTCAGGATTAACAACTTTAATTTTGATCACTCAGTTCCTGTTACGTGTAAGAAGATTATGAGTTCAGTCCCTAATAGTAATAAGGCTATCTGAAACTAACATCATGGGTACTCTCTCTGTTATGAGTTAATCAACTTGTGAAGCTTCTATACCTTAGCTTTTCCTTGGTATTCGTCCTTCCAAAGAAATATTGTACTTATGGCTCATTACTTTCTTGCTCTAGGCTTGGTCTACTGCAATCAACCGTAAGCCTTTCAGGATCTAACTGTGACCCTATGAGCCATACCAGGATCTAACTGTAATCATTCAGAATTTACTGTAATTCTGTTGTACTGTATTCTCATCTTTGGAAGACCTAAACCAACGGACAAAGTTACAAGGTTGGTCACTTCCACATCATTGTTAACTCCACAGGTAATTCCCCAAAAATAGTCACAGAAACCAATATTATCTATTAGGACTTTACTCATTCCCTCTATCACTCAGGAACTTCTCATATCATTCTCATACTTTATAACTTACTAGATCCATTACTGCAGAGAGCTACACAGGCTCTACCATGCATATGTCTATCATGATCTATTCATCTCATATGAAGAATATTACTCTACATGAGCTATGGTGTCCATCTCTTGGTTTTATTTCAAAAGTATTCTTACTCTATCGCAAGAGCAATCTAGCTCTATTGCATGTCGTAGGGCATGGGAGCAACATAACTTTCTCATCATATCTACTTTACCCCTGCATGTAATGTAAAGGGGAGTATTCATTCATCATAGCATACTCAACATGCATAACATGCAAGGAGATGCAATTATTTAAGCATTCTCTAACATGCGTGTCATCATATGATAATTGCAACGAGATGCAACCTCTCATCATATCTTATGGCAACATAAGCCATACCACTATCACATACATCTGCTCAACAATCCCTGATACTAACATTGCAATTAAACAATTAACCAAGTAGACTTTAAAGTATTATGTTCCTTTATTACCTTAACCACTAGGTCTTGATCATCTATTCAGGTACATGAGTCATTTACTTGTTTCATTTAGGCTACCACATCACCCTCTTACTAGGGTATAACTCAACCCTTCTTTACTCTTTCCTACATAAGAAATGGGGGAGTCACTTTATCTTTAAATATGTGGCTATCTTACTAGGCCATGTTCATTCTATCATATCATCTCTTATCGCCTGTAAGACTTCTATGCCTCTTGCCTAAAGGATTTATGTGTCCTTAGCCTCATCGAAATCTAGGGGTAATCCATAACTGAGTTAGCTATTTCCTTTCAGCTAACTGAGGAAAGGTTTGACTCATATCTTTATGCCATTTGAACTTTTAAGTTGTCCCTTATCCTCCTGGATTACTAATAGGTGAGAAAGTAACTCTTATTAAGCCTCAATGTTCATATAAATGAACTCGATTTAGAATCCATTAAAAGGGTTCTCTGTCCTTTGCTCTAACCCTTAGCCTCACACTCACCTCTCTCTAATTGAGAGGAATATTTCCTTTAAACTTCTTTGAGAAAAACTTCTCAAGTGAGCGGATTAATCTCTATCTCGTATAGAGTAACTTCTGTATCTCTTAATTTTTTCTGTCTATCAGTCTCAATCTACTCTAGACTAGACTATGATTCTTTTCTGGTCTACCTCTAGATCCTGACTAATTCAGGTCACTTGGATCTCATTCATCACTTAACATTACTATTTCTGTTCTCTAGGTACTCTACCCTAGGGGTACTAGGTTACTGTCTCTTCGTGATAGGATCCCTTTGTTTGGGAACATTAACTTTCTATTTGTTAACCATCCTATCTTTATCCTTAAGTCATACGTTAGGCTCCTTGCTAGGCAAGTCTTTCATAACATAGATCAACTCCTGATGATCATATAGAGGATCTACTTCTGAACCTTTTCTTAAACTAGTCTTCTATATCTTAGTGTATCGTACAATCTAGCTTGCCTACACTCTGTGCTAAACCTCTAACTGATAACCTTCAGCGAGGTTAGCATTTTATTCTTGTCATTAGGTCTCTGTGCATTTTAGTCACCACCTAAGTACTTACTAGCCGTCTCATATTCTCTGTAACTTGTAGTCGTGACCATCTCAACTTACTTGTCACACTTAAATAGGGAACATATTCACATACATGTTCAACCAACATCCATATTCCATATACCATAACCTTTGTACCCATATTACATACATATCAATTATATATTTGGGGTACATCATAACTCTCAAACACATAAGTAATTACTTTTCTTTTCACTTTGCCTATTTACATTACCCCTCATCTACTTCTATATTTCTTTCTAAGGGATCATAGATTGTACATACTTCTGTACACAGATGTGCCACCCCTGAATATTAGCTGATGGATCATTTACCAGATACTCACTTAACTCTATATGCCATGTAGGGATATATGTTAGTATCTGACTTATTACCATCCCATGTGAGTCTGCTAGAGCACAGACTTAATTTAGGTTAAATCCCTTTATCATACATCTTCTTAGCATCCCTACTACGCCATTGAGGAACTGCGTGTAAACTGTCTATCCGTAATCTCTACTTCTGTCCATCCCTTGACCTGGACTGAGTAAGTCACTCTCTGTAGCTTTCTTCAGACCAATATGGTCAACACTAACTGTCTTTGACAAAGAAGGCTGGAGTTGACTAGAACCAGGAACATCACACTGATCTTTCTCTATAAAGTCACATATTCCTGGACTTTGGAAATGGACAAGATCTATCATAAACTCTGGCTGGATATCTAAATTAGGGGACTGTGGTATCTTACTTATAGTAACTCTATTCTCAAACTCTGATAGAAGAGGAATAATATCTGGTATACCCATAATCCAGTACCAATCCTCTAGTTGCTTAACTTCAACCAGGTTGGTACCTTCATTATCATTGTTACTATAACATCTGACTATTTTCCTTGACCTGGGACGAGTTAGCTTCTATCTCTATTCATAGAGGAAACTGATCCCCATATGTTATCCTGCTTAGTCCAGCCACATCGTGCTAAGAAACACGAGACCTCGGCGGTAACGGCTGACTAAGACTAGCCACTTCTTTCAAGATTACCCAGTACTGCTGTAAGTTATGGAGTACTATTCTATCTGTCTGGGTGTCACTATCTCTTGTTCAAATCATTCTCTAGGTAGTGAACACCATCCCCATATCTCATACTAGGGAGAAAACCTCTGTAGTTCACATCTCTAACTTGTTTTAAGGGGTTAGTCTATTTACTTCAGAGTATTATTGAGTCAGAACCTTTTGTTCGCAGTGGAAGCGTGGTGGGCCCATAACCCACAGGTCCTAAGATTTAAACCTGGCTCTAATGCCAAATTATAACATCCTCCTTTTCTTACATCTTAGGGACCATTCAGTAGCATTTGGAACCACTTCTAGGGCCATTGAAGTCAAATCATACAATTTGGAATTTTACTCCCAGCGAGTACTGTTCATTGTATAAATTCCAGCGAAGTGACCTGACTTCGAAAAATAATAACTAATTCTATAAAAATATAAATGGAGTGGTTCAAATTGCTACACGAAGCTAACATAATGATACTTAAGGGGAAAATGAATTGTTGACCACGCCTTGACCAAGTCAACGTTTGTCAATGTCTGAATTTTACTGTTCCTCCAGCGTCCTGTCCTTGATTCCAGCATTCTGGTCCTAACTTTGATAAATAATATCTTTATGTGTAGACATCCAAATGAAATTTTCTATATATCAAATCGAAGCTTGTTATGTATAATATTTACTAGAAAAATATCATACATTTATTCAATCATTTACTATTTATAATTACAGCTCGAATGTCACTGCCTCACCACGAGTTACTGTTCACAGTGACAATTTCCAGCAATTATACATACATCAATCACATATCAATCATACTAAGCAATTAACATCTCTTCATGCATATTTATCTCCTCGATCTTGAGAAGACCTGCTGTAATTGGATTGATATGGAAGGGGTGAGATTGCTGGAGAAATCTCAGTAGCAAACAACACTAAACAATGCATGCATTAATGTGAATACTTGTGCTTGCTTGTGAAAGTGTTAACATTGCATAATGTGCATGCTTCCATGTTACATATGAAATACAATTGGCCAAAGTAATCATAGGAGCAGAGCTTCATACATAAGCGCATATTCAACACAATTCAACAAAGCCATAGCACATCAAGCATAACATTCAATGCATACAAGTTTATGATTAGTTTACTACCTGACATGTAGCTTTTCTTCTAGCTCTTAGCCTTTGCTCTAAGGTTCATTCTTTCCATAGGTTAGAGCCTATACATAGCATAATAATATCTTCATTATTAGAGCAGGGACTAGATAACTTTCTTACCTCATTCCTAAGTTTTGCCTAGTCCCTCGGCTCCTCAGACTACTCCTGGCTCCACCAGAACTCCTTCCTTCTTTCCTTTCTTTCTTTCCTTCTCTCTTTCTCTCTTTCTCTCTTCTTTCTCTTCCTTTTACTTGCTAGGCTGTGGTGTGACTTGAAATGGGAGGGGAGTGGCCTATTTATAGGAGAGTGGAGGTGGAATGAATGGTCCAGATTGATTCGTGATGAATGGCTCAGATTGCTTGCTTCCTCAAGAAGCTTTGCCTGCATCATCACGATGACATCACCCTCCCTGATGACTCACCACTCATGACATCATCTAGGACACCTCAAGGGTATATGTGGCAAAATGTGGGGCCTTTGGGACACCTCACTAGCTGACTCACCCTTTCCAGAGAGTTCCAGAGTCTTTTCCTTGAATGGACGGCTGAGATCGTGCCACGTGTCCTCTTGCTTTTTCTCCTTTTTCTATAATCATGCAATGTGGCATATTGTGGGCCCCATTTATGTCCTCTCATGATTCCATATCACTTTACCTAGTTCTATCTTGGACCGAGTCACTTTACTTTATTGGAAAAATACTAAAATATTATTTTAATGCCTCTTGGGCCCACATTACTCTTGGGCTACGTTTTTGGGCCTTTAAATATCATCTTGGGTTTCTAACTCAACCCAACCACTCTGGTGGCTCAGTTCCCAAGAATCATACTTAGTAAATTACCATAATGCCCTTAGTTCCTTTTTAGTACTTCTAGGGGCACTATTGTCTTTTTATGTACCAGAGTATCTCTTGACCCTGGTCAACTATCCAGATACCCTTTTTTAACTGTCTAACCTTAGTTAAATAATCATAACGTCCTTTGTCTAACTCTCACTTAATGACACAATATAGTGGCATACCTTCAGTGGCATTTTCGTAATTCTTCATTTTTCTCGGTCTTTATTAGCCCTGGCCCACATATTTATCTAAAAATATCATTGGGCCTATAAGGTGCCATTCTGGACCCTCTGTATGATTCCCTATCTTCATGGGCTCAATTCACGAGAAATTCCCCTGAAACCTATTTATTGGGTCTTTTAATCCACTGTAAATTCTGTAGTAAATTCTATAGAACTCCTTTTTGAGCTATGTCAGTTTCAGAAATTCTTATATTAATTATAGGAATTTACTGCCATATTTCATATGATTCTAAGGTCTAGATCATACCTTACTATTTTTTCTTTTCTTTGAAAATTAATATAAATCTTTTGGGACCTCATATCAGAACTCTATGTTGCATCAACTGATCAGCATAATTTTCTCTATTTATTGAGACCTCTGCTCAATAGGATCTAGTAGCATCCCTTTTTCAAGCTATATACTGGGCTTCCAAGCCTAAAAATTGGGATATGACAGTATCCAACTATGGAATGTACAATTTCGTAAGCATAATCTATTTGCATTCAAATGTGCATAAAAGGTCTAAGCAATAAAGAATGGGATAAACCACTTGGAACTGATCTCCAAGGCGATAAAATATCCTATAAAGTGAAAGGCGTAGTTAGCTAATTACCAGCCAGAGAAAGATGTTAAGAAATAGTATAAAGGTACAAAAGTTACTCCATGAAGACAAAAAACTATTCTATCTTATGGGAATTTTCTTGAGTAGCTTTTATGAAAGCTATTCTCCTTAGTCAGATAAAGATGAGCGTGAGGCCAATTTAAGATGTTAAAGTAGAGTTCATCCATATGAATAGTGAAAGTTGAATGACTAAGAAGTTAACTCATGGATTAAATTCCATGTTGCAAGAAAAAATTCTTCCTAGGCAGTTACATAGGTTCAACTGAGCGGTAAAGGCATGCAAGATTATAGAAAGAAGCCTAGGGTGCTTAGAAAAGATAAAGACAACCCTAAGAGATGAATCATCTCATTGTTTCTGATAAGGATACTTTTAGAGAACCTTTAGTTCTCAGAACATATGATAAGAAGCAAGAAAAGTGAGAATGTGAGTAGAAGATTTAGAATAGAAAAGCAGTAAGCTAGAAATGCAACCATACAATTAGAGGTTAACAAATATGAGATTTATGATAGAGACCACGAAGATAGGCTTTAATTTGCACGTCGAGGAAGTTGCTATAGATACATCAAGTTAGGACATTTTGCCATTAAATATCTACAGAATACGATAGGTGAAAGATCTTAGATACAGAGGAAGAGTTTTACCTTGACCAGAGAAGAGGTAAGAAAGTTGACTGAGATGATACAATATTGAATATGAGTTAATGATCACTCAGTAGATGCGATATGTGATTCAAATGCTAGTTATTCATTTGTAACAATGACTGTATAGGGTAACTTGGTCTTCCTGTTAGTACTTTACCATCATTCCCATTGGTTTAAGGGGTAGTAGCCTGATGATGTTTTAAAGGTAATGTCCAGAATACATACTGTTGAGCTACTCTAGACCTAATAAGTTTACTTATGCCATTATTCCAAAAGATCATAGTAGATCTTAATATGGCTAGCAAAGATATTATTCCAGGGTTACTACATATCCTAAAAAGGCTAACTATATATCACAGTTGGTCCTAAATGTCATAGTAGACTTAGCCTAAGAAAGTTGTTGAGCTATATGTAAAAGGATACAATATCCCTTTGGGAAGACAACGACCAGGGATTTAGTGATCTGCTCAAGTTGGGTTAATTAATGCAATGAAAGTACCCATGATTGTGTTCCAAATAACCTTATCATTGATTAGGATGAGTCAATTTCTCCTTTAATTAACAAAAGAAGACAAGGATAAGTTAGAATTATAAGTTGTAAACAAGAAGCAATCAAACTAGTTCATATGTGAGAAAACCTCAATATATATGAAATCAGATTGTGTATTCATAGACAAATCCCTATAAGATTATGAATAAGGCTATTAATGAGTTTATAGATAAGAATGGGAATGAGAAATAGGATAGCATTAGGAAGGTACCCATAATAACAGACAATCTCAGCAAGTGAGATAGTCACTTACCATATGATTGGGAGTACTTAGGTATTTCTATAAGCTTATGAATACATTACTTAGGGCCATTTCTTATGGTAGCGTTATGCCAATTACCAAATAGGTTGTAATGTTATGACTATATCAAAAGGAAGGGTGTATACAAATGAGGTGCTACTAGTACTATTATAACATAAGCACATAGTATTCCATTTCTTATGCGATGAACATGACATATATAGCAAAGAAAGAGATCTCTCTCAAAGTAGATCTAGATTGCTCTTCAGATAAAGTCATATTCATATCAGAGAAAATGAAAAGTATTATACAATACTGTAGTAGAAGGCAATTGCAAATAGTAATTACAGATGTCCACACCATTATTGCACATGGCAACTATCTATGGCAAGCCACATTAGAGAAATAAAGCTAAGAAGAAACTTCTGACTAAGAGAGAGGATAAGTGAAGTCTTGATAAATAATATAGGCTACTAGAGATAGTCCTAGAGAATTATCTATTGAGTAATCAACAAAATAGAGTAATTAACTCTATAATTTAGTCTATTGATTGAGGTCTTTTAAAAGAGTCACAGTTGATCCTAATGTGATTTACAAGGGAGTGATATTTTGTAATCTGACAATACCTGAAAAGTATTAGGGCGACTAGGTGATTTTGAGTCATGCAATAACCTAGCCTAGGGATAAGATAATGTGAGTCATGCAGAAGAGGAAAAAGGACAACTCAATATCTATTTGATAAGACATTCATCAAGGATAGGTATTGATTAACTCATACAGAGATATTATCCATGGTGTTTTCCAGTTAGTCATAAGACTGAACTTAGTTTTCTCTTAAATGAATATGAAGTCCAAGTATACATGTGAATATTAACATTCAAAATATTGTAGAAATATACCTGAAAAATGAATAAGAAAACCTCAAATGTCTTGAGAGAAGACCAAAAGATATGTTTGGGTTAGATAGACCTAGAGAAGAAGGCCTAAGGGAGAATAGAGACCCAGAGAACACAGTTATATGAGAACGAATATGTTAGGGTTTATAGCCATATGAAGTGTAACCTAGCCTTACTCCAACTACACACTTAACTAAGAGGTGTTCAGGACAAAGAAGTCTAAAGATGGGTGACCCACTGGGAAGTACAATGTTGAGTCAGAAGGTTAGAAAGATGTTATAGTACACTGAAAAATAGTGTTAATTGGCATAAGTGCCTAATAAAGAGTAAGATAAAGGATATTAGAATTCCTTATACTAGTTCCAAGTAGAGGATCTATGAAGAGAGAAAGAGATAGTTAACTCAAAAACATTTTAACTATAATAGGTAGTCCCTGAAAAGTTATGAAAAATTGTGCATCTTTGCCAAGTCATGCACAAAGTTATGTAAGATGATAGAAAGATTTAAGAAAAGTTAGAAAGAGTTATGAAATGTATGGGACTAGAACCCTTATTTTAGATCCACATGAAGTGGATTTGAAAGGAAAGATTTAGATTACAGTTTTATTTCAAGAGGAAGTTAGAAAGGCTTAAGAGCAATATCCTCCTTAGAAGTCAGCAAAGTCATAAGTCAAAGAGAATATTAGACTTATAGTATCTCAAGATACACCATGATACAACAAGATATGTCATGATATGACATGAGAAACACATAATGAGCTACGTAGTGAGAAATGTGTAATGAGAAGTATAGTGAGGAGTGGCTTTGTAGCTGACTCTGTAAAAAGATAGAGTGGTTCCCTCTGGGAGGGATAAAATGATTGAATAAACTAAAACAAAAGTAATAGAGAGTAAGAGCTTACACTACTTGTATTGAATGCCAAGTACTATGTTATACTTTTGAAAATGTACTTAAGCTCTAATGTTAGAGCTACACATTCATAAGCAAGTATGTAGACCTGTAATATATTAGTCAGACATTATACATGTTAGAGTATGAGCTTATACTCAAGAGTAAAGCAAAGAAAGAATAATTGCATAAGTCTTCTTTCTTTGCCATTCAAATTGTTAAAGATGGTAAAGAGTACTGGAAGAGTGATAGAACTCTTAAGAAAATTGATTAAGCCATAATATGGGACATAAACCAGATCTAAAGAATTAGACAGATAGATGGCTTAGAAAGAATTTTTATAAGGTTAAAGTGGAACTTAAAGGATAAATATTGTAAAGATATGTAATATGAAACATCCTTACTTTCGTATATCTTAGGGACTATTCAGTAGCATTTACAACCACTTACATGACCTTGAAAGTCCATTAGCTAAATCTGAAATTTTTACTCTTCACGAGTTACTATTCATATGGTATTCCAAATTCAGTGATGAACTTCCAAAAATCATAATTAATTCTATAAAAATCAAAATGAAGTGGTTCAAAAAGATACATAAAGCTCACATCTTGAAATTTAAGGGAAAAATAAGTTCTTGACCAAATACTTAGTTCATCTTCAAATATTATTATTCATTTAGTTAAAAATTCTGAAAACAAATTATGGTCCATGACTTTGAAAAAATCGTTCTCTCTATAGATATATCGAAATAAGTTGTTTTTAGTGTCAAAATTTTATAGATTTATTACATCATTTATTATTTTTCATTATATCATGAACTTTACTACTCAAACTTGTCATATAACATCATTACATATGACAATTCTTCATGTAACATTTATACAATCCAATCCTTAATTTCTCTTCATGATTCTTCATCTTCTTTCATCATTCATGAACCTATGAACCTATTGGGATTGGGATTACATGTATGGGGGTGAGATTTATGGGGAAATCTCAATAGCAAACGGTACTACACAATGCATGCATTTATGGAAATACTTGTACTTACTTGTGAAAGTGCTAACATTGTGTAAGGTGAATGCTTCTATGTAACATATGAAATACAATTGACCAAATTAATAATAGAAACATGGCTTCAATCATAAACACATGCAACACAATTCAATAAAGCAATAACACAACCAAGCATAACATCCAATACATACAAGTTTAGGATAGTTTACTACCTCACATGCTTGACCTTTATTTACTTTAGTTTTGTTTCTTCTTTCTTACTTCTCCTTGATATGTGGATGCTCTCTTTTGAGCACACAAACCAATTCCTAGCATAGCATTATCACCCATCCATTACAATCTAACTTTCTTAAACATTGAACTTACTTTAACTAACATAACTTTCTCTAATCTTTACTACTTGGATTGGCCTTTGAATCAATTGATATTATTGACTTTGTCATAGAAGAGACCTTTAAGTATACACTGTTCATGATAGAAGGATATAGAATTTTAATGATATAATGCTTCCATTGAATTTACATGATGATTTTGTGTAGTATTAGATAGATTTTGAACCTTGGAATCATTGGAATTGAAAGTTGTAATTTTTGAAAGTCTTCTCTATTACTTTCACACGCATGAACATTGATTAATATTTCATGATTTTGTTGCTTCTAATGGTTTTAAAATAAAAAGTTGTGTGTGATAAAGTAGATAAACAAGTATTGGAATCAAAATGAGAATGTTTAGAAGAATTATGTGAGTCGCAATTCTGTCCAGAATAGTGCATGGTTGTTGGAATTTTATGATTCTAAGCTCATAAATAGATTCAAAATATGAAATTGTGTAGAGTAGATTCAAGACATCAATTGATTCAATAACCAATCATTTAACTAGCTTGTTTAAACATCAATCACATAACTTTAACTTGAATTTCTTCTTTCTTCTTTCATCTAGGGTTTTGGACAGCATATTTACCCTAGAGAAAGCTCAATTTTCTTACAAAGAAACCCTAAGTTCAAGCCCCCAAATTAAAGAAAAATAACCTAGGATATATTGCTTACCTTAATTCCTAGCTAACTTGAACTTTAGACCTTGGATTCTTCTTTGTCTTGGCTTGAGTTTCCATTTGAGCAGCACCTCCCCAAGGGTTCTTCATTCCATGGCTTTGTGCAGAAATGGGAGGGGATTTATAGAAAAATCTCATGGAAAATGAAAGGCCAATATCACTTTGTGCACTATTTGATCTAATGGCTCATATTTGCTCTTAGATTAAGATTGCCCTAGAAGCCAAAAGATGACATCATCTATAACAACATCAAGGGATACCTCATTCATCATGAGACAAAATTCCAAGGGAAGAAGAGTCTGAAAAAATTTTAGTCCAATCCGGTACTGGCTCAGTTTAATTCCCCCAAAACTAGACTGTTTTCTAAATATATTTTTTCTGAGTTTCTATAATATGCTTTCTAATCTTAAATCCAGTATCCATAATCTGCCTACCATTTTTATTTTTGACTGAGTCTAAACTTAATTACTGATCCATTTGGATATTACCAAAATACCCCTTAGTTCTTCTTTATTTACTCTAATATCTTTAGGATATTATTGTCTTTTCACACCTCATCAGAATATGCTCCAACCTCAGTCAACTACTATGGGAACTGTCCTTAATCGTCTAACCTTAGTCAAATGACCAAAATGCCTTTCATCTATCTCTGGCTTAATGGCACAATAAGTGACATACTTAGTGGTATTTTTGTAATTTTACATTTTCTGGGTCTCTATTAGCACTGGCCCACATGCTTTTCTAAAAATATTATTGGCCTATAAGTTGCCATTTTGGGCCTTCTACATGGTCCACTCTTTCATGGGCTCAACTCCTAAGGAATTCCCCAGAAAAGCATTTATCGAGAGTTTAAATCCACTATAAATTCTACATAACTCCTTTTTTATTTCTGTCAGTTTTACAAAGTCTCATATTAATTATAAGAATTTATTACCAAATTTCATCTAATTATGAGGTCTATATAACACTGTACTAATTTCCCTTTCTTCAGAAATCAATTTATCGGGACCTCAAATAAAAATTCTGTATTGTGTTAAATTGATCAAAATAATTTTCTCTCTTTACTGGGAAAATTTGGGACTAAATGATTCTATGTAGTTTTGCGCCTTTTCTGGCTCAACTTTCTCATAATTACAATTTTGCCATAAAACTTTTGAAAATTGCATTTTAGACCCTTAACATTTAATAATTATATTTAATAACCCAAAGTTTGTCTACTTTCATTTTTTACTATGGAACTTTTATAATTTTTAGTTTAGTCCCTCTGTTTCTTCACATAACTGTTATGCTTCTAGGGACTTTTACTATTTACAATTTAGTCCCTGAACTTTTATTATTTGTAGTTTAGTTGTAACATCCATACTTTCCTACGTCTTAGGGACCATTCAATAGCATTTAGAACCACTTACAAGACCTTGGAAGTCTATTAGTCAAATCTGGAATTTTACTCTTTCTCGGGTTATTGTTCACTTGGTATTCCAGATTACGTAACAAACTTCAAAAAATCATAATTATTTCTAGAAAACCCGAAATGAAGTGGTTCAAAAATCTACATGAATATAACATCTTAAAATTTAAGGAAAAAATAATTTCCAGACCAAATGACTAGCCAATTAATACAGTTTATTTGTTAAAGTTTACTGTTCATTTGGTCAAAAACTCTGGAAATAGATTCGGGTCCCTTACTTTG